>OW052111.1:15000-1500000 GCA_932526535.1 Caradrina clavipalpis | reverse complement strand
ATGTGCTTGGTTTTAAGTTGAAGATCTAATGAAGATTGCATAGCGTTTTCGTTCTTTCCAGTCTCTAACGCTTAGAAATCTTTAATAGATTTTCAACTTAAAGCTCTGAGGTATAAAGTTAAAAATCTATTGGTACCTACCGAGCGTTTACGATTATCGTTTGCGACTTGGCTAGGGGGGCAACACTTTAGTTTATGCCCGCTACTTCGTTCGTGTAAATGTCAGTTACCGCAGGGTTTCTTTTGTAGTAAAAGTAGTCTTATTTACTCCTTAAACCATCAACTATCTGTTAGTCAAAGTCTTGGCAAAATCGGTTCAGTCGTTTTGGAGATTAGCCAAAAAAAACAGATAGATCAACACATAGGCCGCTAAATTCTGAAAAATGGTTTCATTTGGGACGTTATATATACCATCTTTCTTATCCAGTTGATGTTATCGATATAAGTTTAGATGAAAACTTTCATCTTAAAACAAATCATTTTCATCATATTTTTTTCTCCGATATTCTTAAAATATATATCTAAGGAGAAGGCCTTTGTTCAGCAGTAGATAGACGTCCTGCGGCTTTTATGATGATGATGATGGTGATGATTCTTATTCTAAACCACAACATATTACCGTAATATTATCCTGTAGTCAACATCGCACACATCCCACATCTCCATAGGGGCTTGTCACGCGGAATTGGATTGTCAACTTAGAATTACATAAGTTGTAACCACCATTGATATCTTGATTAACACCCTGGGTATTGATATGGATAACTTGGCAGAAAACTTGAATGCTACTCCCGGGAAATCATTTTACTGCTTCCCCATCTTTACTTAAGCTTAGACTTGTGAAGTTTCCTTGAATTTTACACGTGGAGCGTCTTAAGATTATTTTTTTTGTGATTAATCTTAAACAAACTTTGTTTCTTTGAGCCCGTCAAGAATAAAAATCGCGTACGTGTTGTAAAAGATTTTTTCCGTTGAAATTTTCTTTTAATAACACGCTGTAATTTGTAAATAAATACCTCGTTGGTTTCTGCTCCAATCTCATTAGTCGTAGTGTGATGTTCTATATACATATAAACCTTCATTTTGAATCACTCTATCTGTTGATGAAATATTAATTGCAGTATTAGCATTAAAATGCAATAGGCTCGCCCCCTATTACATGGGACCTAAATATACCGGCGAACTGTGGGTGTACATTGGTACACCTCTGCCTAACCCTTCGGGGAATACAGGCGTGATGGTATATATGGTATATGCATTAAAAACCGTTGCACAGTTTAAAAGATCTAAACGTACAGAGGGACAGACGACGGAAAGCGACTTCGTTTTATAACATACCATCACGCAATGCTACTGAGCATTTCATCGAAAAACCCAATAACACATTGCTTGACCTGGGAATCAGACCCATGAGCTTTAGGGTAGCAGCCACGCTTAGGACCACTAGGCTAATGAAGCAATTGTTTTTAGTAGAGATATAAAAATTGACAATCTGTATTCTACTAGCAGACATTCAACAATAATCTATCTGTAAAAATAACAAAAGAATCTCAGTGACCGAAATCAAAATCCTGAAAAAAGCAAGTGATCGTAAGATACAAAACCCGTATGATATACAAAAAGTAGTCGAACGATTACTTTTTCACGGATTTCCGAGTTTTTATTGTTGTTTCCACTCGCCGGGGCGCGTTTGTGTTTCTGGTCGGCAAGTTGAATGAAATGGAATTTTAAAAAAAGCTGTGTTGAATTTGTCGCAGTATACGGGAGTTTGATAAAACGTCATGCGGACGTCAACTGACACTGGTGCAGACCTGCATGACAGAATCCGCATAGACGTGCTTTGAACACGGTTTTAGTAAGTTTTAATGGATGTAGAGTTTTATATCAATTCTAATTAATAAATATCTTACAAAGATAAAGATGGAAGAACTATCTCATCGGTTTCTTGACTGCTGAGCATTTAGTATTAGGTTTGGAGAAGTTATTAGGTTTTGCCGTTAAGAATTTCTCAGTAGCAGTCCGGAGTTTGCAATTTAGTTGTGTGAGACCCCCGTGTCTCAACAACAGATATAGCCGATGTTACTAACGATTAACGTCCCATAGGACTATAAAAGTGAGGGAAGAGGGAGTGCACTGTGTTTGTACTATAGTATCTCCTGCGTAATTTGCTGGTCTCCATTGACAGACACCATAGTCGAAATACGGTTTGGAACATTACAGAAGAAGACTGAATGCAATATCTCATACTAAATATCTATAAAATAAATATCTTGGGACAACTCACACACGGCTATCTGATCCCAAGCTAAGCAGAGCTTGTGTTATGGTAACCAGACAACTGATATACATACTTATATAATTTATAAATACATACATATTATAGATAAATCACACCCAGACACAGAACTAACAATCATGCTCATCACACAAAGTTTGTCCTGGGTGGGAATCGAACCCACGACCTCCGGCTTAGCAGTCAGGGCCGCTAACCACTAGACCAACAGGCCCGTCAATACTGCTCAATCTCCTACCATACAAAACCAATAAAATGCAGATTCCTCCTTCCTCTATATCGGTTAGCAAACCACATACTCCCATACATTCTCAATCGATCGAACCATAACAGATATATCACCGAACAATCTTAGTACACAACCCTAATTGTTCCCAGGCTATTGTGCCAAACTACGGGCTATGAATTATAGCCCATTATAGCCTGCTTGCCGGCCACTGCCAATACGAACAGGTATGGCAAATACAGGGTTAAACAATGGCCTCTTGTTGTACGGTATGCTGTCGTAAATAGTACCTAGTGGATAATTAGAAACAATTTGACAAGAAATTGTGTGCGTTCATGTATGTAGTTGATACTCGACTGCGGTAAAAGTAGGGTTATTTTGCTCTAGTTTAAAAAACCTACTAGCTGAGATCAGGGTATTTTTTCCCAATGTGATTAATATTAAAACAGACATACATACATAAACTCACGCCTTTTTCCAATGGGGATAGGCAGTAACCACAGAACGCCACTTGCAACGACCCTTGCCTACTACTTTCGCCTCGTCTACGTGCATACATCTGGTCATACAAGCACGCCGGTTACGAGTACTGCGCACCCGACCTTTCTGAAGAACCTCACCAATAGGGTCAGGGTAGGTCCTTCTAGGGCGTCCTCTCCCGGCGTTGCTACTCACATCTGACATATAAATTCTTTTTTCAAGTTGCCTTTCTCTCATCCTCTCAACCTGACCAAACCATCTAAGCAAAGGTACTCTTTTCAACCTTTGTCACTACATCCTCTTTTAATCCGCAACGTTCTCGTATAATCTCAATCTTCACTCTATCGTTCAAAGTTACAGCACACATACATCATAAAGAAACATGGAGTTTATAAATAATCATACAACTGCAACTGAATTTGAAATTAATTTAATTTAATGCAAAATTAGTACTAGCTCCCTACGAATGAAACTGCTCACAAAACCACACAGGTGATGAAAACCCACTCTAGCATGACACCATACATGTTCCTTTACCAGTCATTGTTCGATGGGAACAATTATTCGCAGTAGGGCGACCAAGCGGCAGCAATTAACGAGATCAGTTCCGGACAGCGATCGGTAATACTCCTTTGATTGTCCGAGCGATCCGTCCGCGGACAATCCAATTTTGTGGCCGCCAAGTTCCATTGTGTGTTTGTCCGATAGACTTGCTGTATTTCATTTGTCTTGAAATTTGTGACGATTTATTGGTCACATTAGCGGTGTGGTTGGTGGTGCGTGTTTTATGGGAAGCTGATTAATTATGGCGACGGTGTATGGTCCGTGTATTGGTTTGGATATTGCTAGTGAGTCTCACTATTCATGAAAGATTTTCGAAATCATTTTTTAGGTGAAGTGAGCTTGAGGTGAGCTTATTGAGGGGGACTTTTAGGGTTCCGTACCCAAAGGGTGCCAAACGGGGGTCACGTTTGGGTACGGAACTCCGTTTGATTGAAAATTTGCTTGTATGAATTCCGTATAATATAAAACACTACATACAAAAACACATTGCTTGTGTGTACTTTATTTTACACTAGTGAACTGCTCGCGACTTCGACCGTGGGGCTTATTTCACTCGCGTTAAGTTACACCGTTGATAACGGCTTCGCTCCCGTGTGTCATAGCGTAATGTTATATATCCTATGTTACTTAGGAGTAATGTAGCTATACATAATTGATGAAAAAATGTTAAAAGTCGGTCAAATAGGTTTGGATTTTATTTGGTATAAACAAAAAATAATACTCTTTATAATATTAGAAAAGACTTATAGTCAGCGCGGCCATGGTAATACACTCTCTGAAAATTTCAAATGCCTATCAATTACGTTTCAATAGATACAGCTATTGTCTGACAGACAGACTGTCACACAACACAGCAATGAGGTCCCGTAGCCTTCAGTCTCGCAGTCACTACTTCCACCACTATCACAAATAGACAATGTATCCAATTAATTGTTAACGATACTACAAGGTAATCACAATTCAGAGCACACCGCAGTCGTCAAACAAATTAATTAATTAATTAGTGTATGTTAATAATGTGTGTCTATTACCTGCCGCGGTGTGTACCTACCTGTGGAGCAATCAGCTCTGATATACTTACTTATATACATACATACCATCACGCCTGTATTCCCCGAAGGGTTAGGCAGAGGTGTACCAATGTACACCCACAGTTCGCCGGTATGTTTTTAGGTGGGGAGCCTATTGTCATTAACCGGGCACAAATTTTAACTCCGAGCTGCTACTGAGAATTTCATAGAAACCCAATAACACTTTTTGCTCGACCTGGGTATCAAACCCAAGAACTCTAGCGTAGCAGTCGCACTTAGAACCACCAGGCTAATGCCTAATATTCCCTGTTTGCCTGTCTGGATATCTTTTAAACCGGAATAGATAGACACTTAACATTTTCACAAAGCGTGTATTAATCACTATGGCCTCTATAATAACAAATAATAAAAACAGAATGAAGTTAAAAAGACACGATTGGTGCAGTGGCTAAGTGATTGGCTACTCCGCTCGTGTGGCGGGTTTGATTTCCGCACGGAACAAATATTTGTATGGGTTATAGATACATAGTTCCGGATTTGTGTACCCATGCGAATTAACGTGTTTGTATTTAATCGAGTAATTTGCATCTACGATACAGGAGAAATACCTAGTGTGGGGTAATAATTTAAAATAAAAAAAAGAAAGGGGATTCCGTACAAGCAATGCGTTTGTTTTCGATATGTCAATCTCCAAAACTCGACTTGCTGTTTTACCGGCCGCGCATTGTACGTGTCTACGTGACGACCATTGTGAGCTATTTTCAGAAGCTCTGACTCGATGGACGGGGGAATTAGGGCAAGAATGGGTTGAATTGATTTAGGGGAGCACGGGGGAAAATGGATCACGAAGTAATTTCAGCTGTAATCAATTAATAATAGGGTTTTTTTTGGGTTGAATACCAACTGGTTTATTATGTATTTTTGCATCTTTCTATTTAAGTTTTATTTTTTTTTGTCGATAATGACTTAATGATTTACTATGATTATCATATCAGCCGATAAACGTCCACTGTTGGACATAATATACCTCCTCGAAAGATAACCACAATGACAATGTTGTGATGAATCCTACTTCCTACTACTAATAATAAAAATGCGAAAGTCTGTGAGGATGGATTGATTGTTTGGTTATACGAACATCTGTCCATGTTTGTACCTCTTTCACGCTTAAATGGCTAAATGGGTCTGGGTGAAATTTGGCTCTGAGATAGATTGTAGTGTGGAATAACACACAGTATACTTTTTAGGCAGAGGTGTACCAATGTACAACTACAGTTCGCCGGTATATTTAGGTCTAACTCTTTGGGGAATACAGGCGTGATGGTATATCTTTTTTTTTTTATGGTATTCTTTTTATCACAATCAAGTTTACGATACCCGTACATTGTATTATATATTTTTTGTGTTAATTTGATGCGGGCGACGTCGCGGGCAGAAGCTACTAAACAAATGAATTATTGGTTGGAACTAACTGAAAAAATATTTCTTAGAGAAGATTTATAACTCACTGAAATTTAAACATCGTTCCTAAACTCTCACTCGCAGACACGGCAGTTATCCGTGACATTTCCCAAATGGTACATTAAATATCACTTCAAATCATAAGTACCACAAAAACCCACATTATTGTTCTCCAAACAAAAAAACAATCCCTCGTCAAAGAACTTGACACAGCCATTATGCCCACTGTCCAGGGTATAATAGAACAATCATTATATTTATGCCCAAATTATTTAAACAAAAGACCCTAATTGACCCCAAACCACTAATTGGACCCTAAATGTTTGTAAAATTAAATTAAACACGTAGTTTAATTGACTTTTCTTCTGCGGGGAAAAAATTGAATTTACGCAAAATTAATTTTAATCGCCGTTCAATTTATCTGCGAGGGTGCTTTTGGGATCGTGTTGGACTAAATTGTAATTGTCTTTTTTAAGGTTCACTCTTTCGAGGAGTTGGGAGATGTTTGAAGTTTTGGAAGCGCCCCCGGCGGTCTCTTGTTTGAGATAAACTGTGGACAGTAGCAAACGATTTTAGTAAATCCACACTAAAATAAATTGTCATTTTATATTTTGATCACAGTTAGATGAATCAGTTAGCCTTTAATATTTATAGCGAAAAATCTGGTTTTATTATATCATTCTACACTAATATTATAATGAGAAAAGACTTTTATTTCTGTATGTAACGAATAAACATAAAAACTACAGACCCGAATTTAAAAATTCAATTACTGTTAGAAAGCTACATTATCACGGAGTAACATAGGCCATATAACATCACGCTATTACCCACGGGAGCGGAGTAGTAACCAAAGACGTAACTTAACGCGGGTGAAATAAGCCACGCGGACGAAGTCGCAGATAGTTCGCTAGTTAGGAATAATAATAATATTTTTTCATTTGTTTAGTAATTATTCTGTTTGTAAAATCAAAATAATAGCTTGTTCATAAATACATAATTATGAGTGTTTATATGATAATATTTTTATATATATATATGTCGGAGAAACAGCATCCTTCTCGACGCCATTGTTAGTTGTCAGGATTTGGTGGGCGTCATTGGGTGAAATGCGAGCACAAAACAAAGTCCGTATTCACTTTTAGT
This sequence comes from Caradrina clavipalpis, assembly GCA_932526535.1. Taxonomy (NCBI): domain Eukaryota; kingdom Metazoa; phylum Arthropoda; class Insecta; order Lepidoptera; family Noctuidae; genus Caradrina; species Caradrina clavipalpis. The sequence goes on along the minus strand of OW052111.1, from coordinate 1,492,800 downwards.
ACAATTTAATAACAGTTTTACAACATTTAGTCACTGAACGAATAAGTACTTCACAACTAGTTTGTAAACACGTTAATTAACCAATTCTATTTGAGCAGCGGGTTCGGGACACCAATTCAACTTTACCGTCCAACAAAATCATAAGGCTTCACAGTCATGTCTCTAGGATCCGACCCGATCCACTCTTCAATACTAACATAACCTCACTTGACAATCGTCCTGATTGGTCCTGTGTATTTCAACCATTCTAATATTCCCGCTCGACCGCGCGGGAACACGCATGCGCGCGCCATTGGTCAAATATAGCACCTCGACCCCGCTCGAGGCGTATGCTCTGCTCTGATTGGTCGTGAATTAGAATACAAAACAATAACTTTAATTAAATTCATGAGATATTAAATCGTATCAGAATGTAACTAATCAAATTAAATAATATTACGATTTTACAAAGCATTTTTGGTAAACAATAGTCATCCCGCGTTTATTATCAACAATCAGTTCCACTTCGTGTACTTCCTCCGACACGGCCATTCTGACATCTCACACGTCCTCGTGTGACGTTGAGGGACGAGCATCGTTCTATGTACTCCATTCCGTCTACTTCCTCCGACACGGCAGTCCTGGCATTTGACACGTCTTCGTGTCATCTTGAGACTAGCAACATCAGTACCTAAAAAAAAAAAACAAAGGCAATACAAAAATAACCAAAGGCAATACAAAAGGACATAGTTCGGCCACTCCTGACCAAATAGAAAGTGTTCGTTATAATATCTCCTTCTCCACAATGTCACCATTCAAAATATGCTCTACGAGTAATATATCTCCATAACCATAGAGTTAACCTCCAACGTCAAATGTTTCTTTTACTCATAAAATCTAAATTTTAATAGCCTCCACGTCTCCGTACTATTAAAACAGCCACCTCCTCGTGTATCGTCTTAATGACCACCTCGATATTTTAACCAATCCAAAGCAACACCGTCTGAACTACCACCTTGCCGTTCCAGACAACATGACAACACAGTCTAATAGCCACCTCGCCTTATTAGACAACCATATCCACACTGTCTAAATGGCCACCACGCCGTATTAAACAAACCACACATGGCAACAGTCTAAGAGCCACCCCGCTCCATTAGACTACCATATCACACTGTCTAAGAGCCACCTCGCTCCATTAGACACACCACACATGGTCAGTCTAAGAGCCGCCTCGCTCCATTAGACTACCATGTCACACTGTCTAAGAGCCGCCTCGCTCCATTAGACACACCACACATGGCCAGTCTAAGAGCCGCCTCGCTCCATTAGACTACCATGTCACACTGTCTAAGAGCCGCCTCGCTCCATTAGACACACCGGCCAGTCTAAGAGCCACCTCGCTCCATTAGACTACCATATCACACAGTCTAAGAGCCACCTCGCTCCATTAGACACACCACTTATGGGTCCGTTATAGGTAAGTCAAGTTGGGCTGACGACGAAGCACGTAAGGCGTGCCAGTCATCAAACCTCGGTGCCACGACATAATCAGCCCTACGCCGCACGTCTACGTCAGCAATGGTTAGCTGGAGCTCTACGACAGACTGATTTCGGCCGTACAATACCACAAACTACTACCACAGGCTAGTTAACAAATCACGTTAAGATGCTTCAATCAACAACAACATCAGCCTATCACTAGCATTATCACTTTACTTAGGTACTTTACTCTCGGTTATGAAACACTAATAAGACTCGGCTGCTCGGCAGCGTAGTCTCCTTGAGACCCAAACAGTAGTCTCATTCAGATCCAGTACCTAGTCTCTCAGAGACCCATTACTCTTTTTGAGACCAAAGTTATAATCATATAGACTCAGCCACTATACATCTACTGCGCATTGCACCCTGAACGAGTCATAAAATCACAGTTACAACTACGACCAGACTACAGTTTGATTAACAAAGGTTAATTAGTCATTTTAGTGTGCGTCATATTCAAACAATAGCGGAAGTACTTTCGCTATTACTATCTACTCTGGATTCTTTCTATCACTGTCTTATTCTAAACTAATTCAAAATTTAAGGGCTTAATCACACAACGCTGCCTTTAATTAAATTTGAACAATACTCAACATCACCGAGACCAAGCATCATTGAACAGTCATTATTCACAAATAAAAGTGACAACGCGCGTAATTCAATAAGTCTGCATGATCAAATGTCTAACGTTGTAAAAGCTAACAATATCTCATCATTATTAAACAGCTTTTACCCTCAGCTTCGTTTGCGTAAAAGTTGATGTCATTACCCCACGGGAACTGTAAGTTTTTTCGGTATAACTAGTATTCTATGTGTTATTCCACACTACAATCCATCCCAGTGCCCAATTTCATCCAGATCCGTTTAGCCTTTTGAGCGTGAAGAAGAGACAAACATACAAACTTTCGACAGGCCTCCGTCACTCGTTCAAGGTTACTCTCTTAAGTGCCTACGGCTCGCATGCGCCCGGGCGCATCTAATCCAGTCGGCGGCGGCGGCTGTCACGCGCTCGCTTGAGTGTACATGCCTACCGCAACAAAATAATTGATACTCGCGTCTTCAATAATGTCTAAACCTCGCAATGCAATTTGTAGTGTACAGAAAATACATATTTCAGTACATACAATAATACTACACCATAATATTTTATAGTCACCTATTCTTTTGTCCTTTCTTTTGTGTAATCATTTCTCAGCATAGATAGCCCTTGCTGTTGTGTGACGCGCGTTATTGCTATCTCTCTCTCTCACGCACGAGCGTTTTGTAGGTAATTATAACGTTAAGTGTTGAGTTTTCTCTATAGAGTGAAGTATCTGTACTTATTTAATCTGTGCTTTCGCCATTGTGTGAATAAAGTCATGAAATCCAAGTCTCATAGCTATAAAAATGTTTTCGGATTTTGAGGCTAACTTTAGTTATTTCGATTAGCTTAGTACAATTTAAATCAAGCTTTACGAGTCGCACTAACGAATGTACCATCACCATCACGCCCATACTCCCCGAAGGGTTAGGCAGAGGTGCACCAATGCAAACCCACAGTTCACCGGAACATTTTAGGTCCCATTCAATAGGGGGGGGGGCGAGCCCATCGCCACCAACCGGGCACAAATCCAAACTCCGCTGCTACTGAGAAGTAGGTTTTTTTTTTTTTTTTTTTTATAAAACTTTGTCCCACCCTAGTAAACTCTCCTGTATCGTGGGTGCGTTCACAAACATACAAACTCACACACACCAACAGCCAGACCCAACAGAACAACGGTGAACAACTATTGGCGGACCATACAACTATTCGTTCCGTGCAGGAATCGAACCCGCAACACGCAGCGCCGTAGCCCATCGCTCAGCCACCAACCGTGTCGTGAAACTCTTACAACACATTACATTTTCTACCTTAGAGGAACTTCATTAGTTAGGTACGAAGTTGATACTATCACATACGACGCGATGCGCTGTTTGTTATTACGATGAAAACCTATATGGCTGACGTTGCCTTATCTCTACTCGCTAGATTATCATTACGTATAACATAAAATAAAACTTGTAAAAATAATCATTCGTACAACATGCTAAAATTTTCATATCAAAGAAAGAGTCGCATATTGTAACTAACTGACAAGTTTACAATTTCAAATACGAATACAAACATTTTATTTGTTAAATACAACCAACACCTGTGTTATTCTTAAAATGAGCACTATGCCTCGTCATCGGCGGACAAAATACTCGTATTATTTTCGATTATCAAAACACGATTTTAAATCGATTATCAAACAAAAGAAAACGAACAAAATGATTACGCAATAATAAATAATTTAAATTAAGATTGTCAACATAACAAAAAAAAAAACATTTCAATAAAATTTTAATTCCAATTTTAAATTTTAAGAAACACCAAATAATAAATTTTATTATTAGAAAAGGTACCTAATTCATAATTCGATTTTATCATTCATTCACAATAAAATAGGCGTCTTTTTCAATCAATATTTTAAGGAAATTCTTTTGCGTAAATCGTGTAGGTATGTCAGTTGTTTCTTTAATTCGTCTCAGCAAAAAGTTTTATTTTATTCAAACAAAAGGTCAGTAGGTACCATGTTGATTAGCACACATCTCTGTTATGTCGCGTCGTTTCAAACATTTCAATGTTTCAAACAGATGTATGTTTGATTTAACAAATAGTGCTGTCTCAAAAATGTGCAGTAAAGTATGTAGAAATATGGGATACCGCTTTCAGTCAGTTTCAATTTAAGCACACCACACAAACTGAGATGCTCTTTTAACCAGGGAACAATCACCACCAGAATCATAACAAAATGAAAACTCCTCACCAAATTGAGTGGTCACAGGTTTCAACAGGTTGCGACAGGTTTCAAACCACTCGCTGCACTGCGCGCTGTGGCGGTAGATTCTGTGCTGCCGCCTGCAGCCGGCGCCCTCATGCATCGCGATGCCACGTGACCTTCAGTACGCCACGCCAGGTTTTGTTATAGCCACGTCCACGTTGTTGAGGCCTTCGGAAGTCAGAATTATTTGCTGCTTTTCATGTGAATGGCTGAAACAGTTAAAAGACCTCAGACAAAGATTTCACAATAATCACATTTTGTAAGAGCAAGACTCAACCTAGGACGTTTGCCGTCCTGTATAGTGTCTGGACCGGCCTTTGTAATCGCTTCGACTCCGCTTACGATATGAAATGCCATAACTTTACGTTGCAATTTACTGCGTGTAGATAGGTACATAGTTCTTTAGGAATGATATTGCATTGCAACCGAGGCTCAATCTGACCCACGCAGCAAAACATTCACAATAAATTACGGTTCATTACGGTTTAACACTAATCCTTTTTTTTGAAAAATAAAAATTCTATAGTTACACTTCATACAAGAAAAGCTATCAGCTGAACCTCATAAGAACTTACTAAGATTATAAAAAAAAAACATTACTTCCCTGTATAATTATCATAACCAACAAGCGGACAACCACAATTGCAAGCCAAGCCGGGCATCAGTGTCATCATCATCATCGTCCGGTAGAAATCCGCAACATGTCGTCCTTGTCTTCAGACGCCGACGCGGCGACGGGTTTATTAGCGCTTCCACAAGAAGACGCATACTATTTTGTTGCGCCTCACATAAAACGCGCCAACCGTTCACGATTCGCGTCAATAAATCCATAAACGTTTTGTGCCTGCACCGATCCCACTTCTGATGTCGGAGAAACAGCATCCTTCTCGACGCCATTGTTAGTTGTCAGGATTTGGTGGGCGTCATTGGGTGAAATGCGAGCACAAAACAAAGTCCGTATTCACTTTTAGTACAATTTAATAACAGTTTTACAACATTTAGTCACTGAACGAATAAGTACTTCACAACTAGTTTGTAAACACGTTAATTAACCAATTCTATTTGAGCAGCGGGTTCGGGACACCAATTCAACTTTACCGTCCAACAAAATCATAAGGCTTCACAGTCATGTCTCTAGGATCCGACCCGATCCACTCTTCAATACTAACATAACCTCACTTGACAATCGTCCTGATTGGTCCTGTGTATTTCAACCATTCTAATATTCCCGCTCGACCGCGCGGGAACACGCATGCGCGCGCCATTGGTCAAATATAGCACCTCGACCCCGCTCGAGGCGTATGCTCTGCTCTGATTGGTCGTGAATTAGAATACAAAACAATAACTTTAATTAAATTCATGAGATATTAAATCGTATCAGAATGTAACTAATCAAATTAAATAATATTACGATTTTACAAAGCATTTTTGGTAAACAATAGTCATCCCGCGTTTATTATCAACAATCAGTTCCACTTCGTGTACTTCCTCCGACATATATATATTTTTTTTATTTTGTTTGTCCGGCTTATCTGTAAAACGACTTCAGCTGATGTAATGCGGAGAAACTTAGGCGTATCCTTTTTTATAAAAAATAAAACTCCATGATATATTTAATACTCTTAAATAAATATGAAAACAACATTTCTAAGTTATTTACCGGGAACGGACACTACTATAATCTGTTACACTATTCCATAACTCGATTCCCAGATAATATTGTTTCGAATTCCCGGACAAGCCAGCCCTAAACTCCAACTTGTTAATTCGCTTCGTTAGCAGATGTCGGCGGATATTTTGAATTCAACTCGATTTCGGAGGATTTATAAATGATTTCCTCATAGAGTGACCTAATTGGGACCTGCAATACGGTCTCGTTTATATTTGATTTCATTCGTCGTTAGCATTTGAATTGAAAACTAAATGGTATGCAAACAGGGTCGTATTTCAGTTGAGTGGTCGTTTTGTGCTGTTTTTATGTGTTGGTGTGATTTCTTTCTATTGCTGGATCATAACTAGGTTTTAGAAATGAAGGAAAAATGGTTATCTATTCGATTTTTAATATGTATAATTAAATTATTATCTCCTCTACACAAATATTATACAGCTGAAGAGGTTTTTTGTTTTGTTTGAAAGCGTTAATCTCTGGAACTCCTGTTCTGATTCTGATAATTCTTTCGCTAACAGAATGCCACGTTATCTTTGAGTGCTATCCTAATTCCTACTACGATTATGGAAAAAAAAGGGAAATTTATGAGAATGTATAGATGAATGGATGGATGTTTGTTAGTCTTTCACAAAAAATTAGATTCAAGAGAAATGAACACGGATGAAGTAGAGGGGGAATGTTAGTGTTTATTATGAATGCAAAAGGTCGGGCACTAACTAAAGCCGAAATCTCGAAAACTTCTTGACCTATGTAGCTAAAGTTTAACAAGTTGGTAGTTTATTGGTAAGGGACCGTGCTAAGAATAGATTTGACTTCGAGTTTGACTTCTACAAAGACGAAATCGTAGGTAAAAGCTAGTTTATAATATTGTGAGAGTATTTATTTTTTATTTAATTTCTTTATGTATATTTCCCACTTTGGTCATCATAATATCAGCCTATAGCCGTCCACTGCTGTACGTAGGCCTCCCCCAAAGAGCGCCAACCAGCCCGGTCTTGGGCAGCCCGCAAACAACCGCTGCCCGCCACCTTCTTAAAATCGTCGGTCCACCGTGCAGCAAGGCGTCCCACACTGCGTTTGCCTAGATGTACGGACAGTACTTTTAGACCAACGTAGTGTGGGACGCCCACTTTGTGAACCACACTGTCACATAAAGGTTGTATGACAGAGAGAGAAGATGACATAGAAACAGACAGAATATACACAAAACATACCACCACGCCTGTATTCCCCGAAGGGTTAAGCAGAGGTTAAAACAATTTACACCCACAGTTCGCCTGTATGTTTAGGTCCCATGTAATAGGAGCGAGTCCATTACCATTAACCGGGCACTAATCCTATCTCCGAGCTGCTACTGAGAATTTTGTAGAAGAACGCTTTGCTCGACCTGGGGATCGAACCCAAGACCTCCAGCATAAAAGTCGCGCTTGAGGCCACTAGGCTAAAGAGACAGTTCTGACAGAATATACCAAAAACAAAACTCACTAAATACGTCAAGTCCATGCATAGTTCAGTCATCTAAAATATTCAACGCTGTTCCTATTCCCTGTTCGCAGCGACACTTAATTACACCGAAAACGAGGGTCACAACTACCCAAGAAACATTAAATAAAACAAGCAATTATAAACGAACTGTGACAAAACTTGCACAAAACTTCGCCACGGTGTGACGGAGGTCAGTTTAATTTGTAATTCGAACTTCGTTTGGGGTCACCGAGGTCTCTATTTGGTTGGTGACCGACATTAGGCGTACCATCAAACGTCCTTTCTCCCCAACGACCCACATTTGCGATGGCAAATAATTAGACCTTGTTTGTGGCAGGCTTGTACCCTTCGATAATATTTTGGGATATACCGTCGTTTAAATTTTTTAGTGTGTGGTGTGTAGTGATGCCATATTTGGGTCGTTTTGAAATGTATTGCTGGTTGGTGGTGATATTAAATATTATTGTTTTTATAGTTTATTTGACAGTAGTAAAGTTGGTAGGTATGTCTAGACATACATAATTATACGTAATACATACGCACACGATTTTTTTATTACATACTAGCTTTTGCCCGCGACTTCGTCCGCGTGGATTAATAGTTCCCGTTCCCGGGGGATTTCCGGGATGAAAACTATCCTATGTCCTTTCTCGGGTCCCAGACTATATCTGTACCAAATTTCATTGAAATCGGTTCAGTGATTCAGGCGTGAAGAAGAGACAGACAGACAGAGTTACTTTCGCATTTATAATATTAGTAAGGATTATCTTCTATACAAACGAATTAAATGAGTGTCTACTTGTAGTATCTAAATAACAGCTTTTTACTAAATAAATATGTTATGAATGTTTACATAGTATTTACGCGATAAAAACAATTTTTAAATGTCTGTTGTCTGTCTGTCTGTCTATAATTTTTTTGCTCCGGCTAATTTTAGCTGGACCGATTTTGACGGGTCTTTCTCTGGCAAAAAACTAAAATTACTTACAAGGAGTAATTTATGCCGCTTTTATTTTAGAATCAGTACCTATTAGGGTTCTAAAATAAATAAAGAAACCGTGGCAACAAACATTAAAAAAATTAAAAAAAAATTATTTCAGGAAGCCGCGGGTACAAGCTAGTTAGAATGTTGTTTGCGTTTATGTTATAATTAAATTCATAGTTTATTTTACTGTGGTATTATGTCTAGACTGATACAGCCGCAGACTATTTTTTTATTAGTCTAGGTATATAAACAATAGCCTAATATTTCAGACTAAAACGCAAAATATAATCCTCTTTTTGCCTGTTCTGTGTTGAGTAAAAAAAGGGATGATATATAACACACTCTCATTACCCGACTACGGCGAAGCAAAAAGGAGGGTTATGAGGTTGACCGGTATGTATGTATGTATGTATGTATGTATGGATGTTCATCTGTTCCCTCATAAGTTCTAAATGATCTAACGTAAATTGACAAATGAGGTGTCATTGGAAGCGTCTAAATTGTCCGCTGGTTATAGGCTATCTTATGTTTAAATAAATTGTATGTGGCGCCCTCTAGGGCTAATGAAGATGTGAAATAATATTTTTTTTCTTCCAAATATGGTCGTGTTACATATCAAATTAAAGGGTTTAATTAGCACATTTCAAATATATAAATATTTTATTAGTAAATTATACATACACCCGTACACACACCCTTTAGAACGCACCATAAACCTAGCCAACTAACCAATATTTTGTTTGGGAGACCTAATAGATTATTCCATATATTATGTATATGTTGCAGTTCCAGTAATATTACATAATATATAAATGTCTAAATTTAAACCCCAAAATAATTTAAATAAAAAAGTAGTTTAAAAAACTAAAACCCGACTACAAAAATTCACGTTCTAAAAAGTATGAAACAAGAAAACATTCTCATCTGAAAGCCGTGGTCGTATGCCACCTATTCCGGTAAAACAGTATGTGTATAGTAATAGAACATTAATCTTTAGCACTAAAGTTTAGGGCAAAGTGGCATACGACCACGGCTTTCAGATGAGAATGTTTTCTTGTTTCATACTTTTTAGAACGTGAATTTTTGTAGTCGGGTTTTAGTTTTTTAAACTACTTTTTTTTTCCAAATAATATTTTATAATTTGAAACTAACGTAACATATGGAAATAGGCTCGCCCCCTATTACCTACATGGGACCTCAACATACCGGCGAGCTGTGGGTGTACCAATGTACAACTCTGCCTAACCATTCCGGGAACACATGCGTGATGGTAAGGTAAGTATATGTAGTTAGGTGTACATATTATGCCTCAAGTTTTGAACACAAGAATACAAACAATTCATAGAGTTTCAATTCGTACCCTACTGAACATTGGCCGTAGTGGTCCAGCCTCGACCTTCAGCCTATAATATTGGATTCGCGTTCACAGCCGCCGTACAATGTCCCGCTCCCGGCGTGGTCGCGGTTTGCGGGCTGAGGTGGCCGGGGCGGGTTATAAGGGGATTCTAATATACATACTACATTGATGTAGAGTTCATTAAATATTGGAAATGCAACAGGAACATTATTAAGTTTTTTTTTAAGTCCGTAGATGATTAAATAAACTTTAACAGCGGTTTCGCACTACGTCCGATCGGAATCCGATCTGCAGTGTGACTCTCTAAGCCTTACTTCGTAATTCGTAAGCTGAATCCGCAGTGAGATTACAAAATGGTATTCTGTTAAACACGATCACGCCGGTGACGTTACCACCACGGCGAACGAATACTAAACCAATGACAAATTGGCTCGTTATCGAAGTGCAAGTTGCATTTTAGAGAATCACACTACTGGACCCGTGAAAATATGGTCCGTAGTAGCCGTATAACTATTTCTATGGTAATTTACGCACTAGATCCGATCTCCGTCATCTGATTTCTTTCATGATTTCTAGACTAATATTTTCACGGGTTCGGATCGGATTCGGATCGGACATAGTGCGAAACCGCTCTAAGGAGTTTTAAAGAACCCGATTTTTTTGTTTTGATATATTTTAGTAATAAACAAAAACATCATCATCATCGTATCGGCCGCAGGACGTCCCTTGCTGGATATAGGCCTCCCCCTTACATTAGTATAAACATATTAAAACACTTTTCCTGTGTAGGTACTTGGATTAGGGTGTTGGATTCTATTTCCAGGTCAGGCAAAATGTGTTATTGGCAAATTTTAGTTTTTTTTTTATTTCTTTAGTCCGGAATAGAGAAATTTTGTTTCTAACAGGAAGGTAAGGTATCTCTGAGTGCTATAGACAAGTATATTATTATAAACTACAGTTATTATCCCACGGGAACTGTACATTTTGCCGAGATAGAAAATAATCTATGTGCTATTCCAGACTATAATCTATCTCTGTGCCAAATTCATCCAGATTTCAGCCATTTAAACATGAAAGAAACATCCATCCATTCTCACAAACTTTCGCATTTATAAAATTAGTAGGCAAACAGGAATCCGTAAAGAAATTGAGGCAGCCAAAGCTAGTTACTTATAAGCTACAGTATCTAAATATACAACACTTATTTATTCCGACTAAAAAAATACGTAAAGTAATTGTAGTAATTAAGTAAATGCTCGATTCTCTTCGAACTTCCAGTTATTTGGGATCGAATGATTTTATTGCGTTGAATGATTTATTTTTTAATTATACATAAGTAGAGGCAGACTGTAATCAACTTAAAACGAAACAAACAATGTTTTAACGTTGAGTATTCTGAAAATTTTTACTGTTTTTTGGGAGTAAGTAAGACTAAGACTAGCTTATGCCCGCGACTTCGGCCGTATAGAAGTAAAATAAACATAGTCTATGACACTAGGAAACATTGTAGCTTTATTTTTTGAAGATTACCAAGAAAAAAACTAAAAAAAAAAATTACCTCTTTACAATATTCGTATAGATCGATGCAATTGTGTTTATTGATAGGATTATTGTTTTATGTACCTACATAAGACAATCTATATAAAGAAAGTCGTGTTTGTTACAACACTTATAACTCGAGAACGGCTGGACCGATTGTCATGGTTTTTGATTTGTTGGATTTGTTTCCGTCCCGAATAGCAGAATACATGTTAAAAACAATGAATCGAAAAAAAAAGTCGGAAATGTCGGTAGGGGTAGGGTAGGGTAGGGGTAGGGTACGGGTAAGGTAGGGGTAGGGTAGGGGTAGGGTAGGGGTAGGGTAGGGTAGGGTAGGGGTAGGGGTAGGGTAGGGTAGGCGTAGGGTAGGGTAGGGTAGGGTAGGGGTAGAATACCATGCGAATGAAGTCGTGGCGGGTCAGCTAGTATTATTTTATTTACGTAAATAACAACCATTATTACTAAATAAGAAGTACAAACTTCTACTCATAAGTTCTGAATAAACTTCAAAATCAAGCCAAAGACCTATTATTGTCTCATTACAACATAAAAACGGGATAATAATTTTCTTTTGTGTTGCTAGATCAATCTAAATATGTACCCAGCAATTTTCCTTCAGCCTTTTAAGCATGAAAGAGCAAGCAACATTCATACAAACTTACAAACTTTCGCGTTTAATATAGTAGCGAGTTCTCACCTGCCAAATCATTACCTATCTATAAATACATAGGTTCTATCAGATAGAAAAAACATCGCTTTTCATTTAAAAAATTCAAAAGTTATATAAACCCCAAAATGTTATTTGCCACAATTTTTTTAGGCTCTTAATTCGACAAATATTTATTTTGTCCTTTTATTTGCGTACCTATCATACGAGTGTAAAAAAATCAAATTGAATGGGATCAGAATCTGCTGTGGGGACGTATTTTATTTAAAAAAATAGATTCTACTGCAAAAATAGGATCCGGAAACGCGCGGTGTGTGTTGCCAGGTGCAATAAAAGGCTTTGGTCACTAGACTAACTTTTGAATGGGCTTAGCAGAGCTATCACTGTGGCGGGGTTTCAAATATTTATTTGAAAATTTGAATGTTTTTCTGTTGACTTGTATAGTACGATTCAAACTTAATGGCGGCTCGGAAGTTAGCTGCGAGTGCAGGTTAACGCAAGTTTAATTCAGTTAATATTAATTTTGCTTTCTTTTGATGATTTTGATTTCTAGATATGTAGGTATTTCTGCTATAGAAATAATTAAATGGAGCCTAAATTATTGTTAATTGGAATAAATCTGCGCGAACCTGCACTCGCAGCTAACTTCCGAGGCGCCATTAAGTTTGAATCGTACTATACCTAATGTTTTAAAATTCCGAGTTAAGGCCTATTCAGACCTAAGCGGTATTCGCTACCGCCTGCGGCAGAGAAAACCCAGTGGGTATGCGGTAATATTACTGTTCAGACCTAAGCGGTATTCGCTACCGTTCGTAACCCGCGTGGTATGTACCTCTACCCACAGCGGCAGCGAATATCGCTAAGGTCGCTCTAGCCGCGGTACTTGATACCATATCGCTCAGGTTTGAATAGGCCTTTAGTTTTTTTGGTGAACGTGGTATTTGTTCTGAGGTACTGGTAACTGGTATGGTGGTAAGGTGGTTCGAGGTATGAAGGTAACTGTGACAGGTACTGTGTCACTACAGGTTAAATTAAAAAAAAAATGAATAACTAGCTTTTGCCCGCGACTTCGTCCGCGTGGATTAATAGTTCCCGTTCCCGGGGGATTTCCGGGATGAAAACTATCCTATGTCCTTTCTCGGGTCCCAGACTATATCTGTACCATATTTCATTGAAATCGGTTCAGTGGTTTAGGCGTGAAGAAGAGACAGACAGACAGAGTTACTTTCGCATTTATAATATTAGTACGGATAAAATTAATATCAACCGAAAAACGGAGCTACCGTGTGTGTTTGCGTTCAATACGAGTATATACATTTTATTCATGTAGGTATTGCACTTTCGTGTGAAAAATATGTTTTTTTGATGTACAATGAACTTTTACATTTTGTGCATAAAGTTTAAATAAATAAATCGGCTTTTTTTTTAACAACTGACTGTTTATTTCCTGTCTTGTTCTGAATCCATGGTAAAAGTTTTCGTTACATATCCCTTCCATCCCATGATTAAGTAGTCAATATAAAAAAGGAGTACATAATTATTCTAAAACACCTACACCGTTTTGTCATATCTTGTGCAAGTACACCATCCCTCAATAAAATAAAGAAATGAACAAAAGTATTTAATGTTCAAAACTCCGAGTGCTCCAATTATTCCCATCCTCCCACTCGCTTAATAGACTAAGTTTAATCTTGACTTAACTTCTTTTCCAGGTAATCGGGCGTTTAAGTGAGGATTAAATGTAAGTATTACTGCTAAGGGGAGATGTGCTCAAAAAACAAAAGAGGACCGGATATCCGAAGTGGCTAAGTGGTCCTTTTGGGACTAGCGATTAAATGTTAAAATCCATGAGGGGCGAAAATATTTGTATGACCAGGTATTTGTTTGAAGATTTGTGCATTCCGTACAGTCTAAGAATGAAAAGAGTATTTTTTACAACAGTTATTTAAACATTAGGTATGTTATTTTAAATCAGTTGAAAAAATAATGAGCAGTTATAGGGTAAGTTAGGCTTTAAATAAAATAAAAAACCATTTATTTCAGGCAATCTTAACCCATATACAAATAATAATAATAAATAACATTGTCAATAAAATAAATTGAAATAAAATGAATAATCTTATTAAACATAAAGGAATGCAAATAAAACAAAAACACAGATTTAAATAAAAACACAAAACAAAATAATTAAATATCTGCTAATAATACAGTCCTGCTGAACTTGTTTATAAACATCCATTTTGTAATTTTAACTTACCAATTCTTCAATTTACAACCGCCGCTTTAAAACAATGCCTAATAAAAAGATTAAGCATTATTTATAGGCTATTTTTGTGCATAATATTTTTCCAGCAACAGAATAAAAATGTCAGTATGAAAAGGTGCCGCGCATCTGAAAGGAATGTAGGTACTTATTTGAAAGCTGCTTTAGTTTGCTTCAACTAAAAGGTTATACAATTTTCAAATAGCTGTGCAAGGCATTTTAGCATCTCATGACAGAGAAAGGAACTTTAATAAAAAGAAAATAGAACTGAAAATAATGTAGCGAGATAATATTATTCTTGTCAAGTAAGCGTGGAATTCTTCTGAAATATTCTCAAAGATCGCGAACGCATGCCGTCCTTTCGGATCAGCTTATTAGTGAGTAATGGACTACACAGTTGGTGTAGTGTTTACAACCGTGGCTGCTAAACGTAGTGTTCTGGGTTCGATTCTTAGGTCAGGCAAAGTATTATTAGGGGTTTTTATTAGAAGTTTCTCAGTGCTTTTACCTGTGACTAATCTCACCCCGATCTCAATCCGAACTATGAGAGTAAGGGAAGAGGGAGCGCACCTGTGTTTGCACATACACTTGTGTACTATAATATCTCCTAAGTACTTGGCTAGTCTCGATTGAAATTTACCGCTCAAAAAGTACTTGGCTAGTCTACATTAAGATTGACTCAAAATGAGCTCAAAATTCGGCCGGGAGAATATTATATTATTAACTCGATTTTCATAGTCAAGTAGTGAGTCAAATTAAAAATACTAGCGAACTGCCCGCGACTTCGCCTGTTTGGCTTATTCACCCACGTTAAGTAACGTCTTTGGTTACTGCTCCGCTCCCGTGGCTCGTAGTGTAATGTTATATAACCTATGTTATTCAAGAATAATGTAGCATCTATTGGTGAAAAAATGGTTGAAATCCGTCCAGTAGTTCCGGAGCCTTTGCGATACAAATAAACAAACAAATTTTTCCTCTTTATAAAATTAGAATAGAAATAGCCTATTTTTCGGGCTGTATACAGTATGACATTTTCTTGCAACGTTTCAAAGGTCCAAAGACTTTCGTCTAGAACCAAATGACGCTATCTTTCATCCCCGAAAACTAATCCAAACTGCGTAAATTATACAAAGGTAATTTGAAATAGCTACAGATGTATAAATGACAAGCCGGGTAGGGTACATTAATATTAGATGGGCAGTCTCAGGTTTCATTAGCTGGGCACTGAAAGTTTAATGTGAGTGACGTCGGGGGTGTCTCCTAGCGACCGTGTCGATGGTACGTGAGTGTCGATTAGTCTGGTTGAGTGTGTGTGAATGTGTTTGGTGAGTGGCGTGGAAAAGAGGGAGTGAGGTTGTTGGAACACGATTAGATTGACATTGTTCAGTTGAAAGACTGTAAGATTGTTCATGATAGCGCGCTCTATAAAAAAAAAGTTATAGTTAAAAAAAAAACGCTTTAGCTTTTAATCGTGGTCAAAGTTCATTACAAGACCTTTCTAACAAGTCCAAACACGGCTATGATACGATATTTCATCATGGAATGCTAGTGCCTATCTTCCGGCTTCATCATCAGACCTTGAAACCTCATGGTCAACGTTCATTACAAGACGTTTCTAACAAGTCCAAACACGGCTATGATACGATCATCCATCATGAAGTTCCAGTTCATATCTTCCGGCTCCATCATCAGATCAGCTCGACAGTACCATGTTTTTGTATTGTTATCAAAATCACATACAACTGCCAATTTTCATAACGCTACGATCTTTAGAAGATGGTTAAATTAGTTTTCTTAGATTTGATTACATAGTTACATAGATACAGGTCGACCTAATAAAAGCGTGTCTAAAAAGTAGTTTCGTTTTTTTCGTGTGTACTTTCTAAGTTTATCTTGGACATTGGTGACATCGGTGAAGGAAAACATGGTGAGGGAACTTGGGCTTCTAATGATTAAAAATCTGGCCGCCTTGAGCATGCGTGGTGATCAAAGCTTGTGGCTTGTTTGTAAGAGAAAATATGGCCTTTGCCCTACAGTGGGATAGCAATAGGCTGGTTTTATTATTTTAATTGAATGTATTTTTTTTCGTTTTTAGTATTTAGTTACTGAATTAATAGCCTTTAGTGTTTATGTCATTTCATGAAGTTTCAATTTTAACTTTATTTTTAATTTTTAGGCAAAAACTATGAAAATTGAATGTGGTAACCTTCAACGGTTAAAAAAATAACAGCCCTATTACAAAGAGACAGATAGATAAACGGACGGATCTAAAACGAAACCAATACGGTTCCCTTTGTACCCTTAGGGCACGTAACCCTAAAACCGTTGTAACTTCTCCCCACGCGACCTCTTTCCAGGCTCCGTTCCACCTTCTCAAGCTGTCATCATCTAGCTAGTTATACGAGAACTGGCACGGAGAGCCGACACTCGCCCGACAAAGCTCGCGAGATGCGGTCATTAGATGGTTAGTGTGGGGCTATGGAAGCAGCGAGCGAGGAGGAGAGGGATCAATAGTTGTCGGTGATTTGTGAAAATATGAGTAATTAATGAGTATAAAATTAAATGTAATGTCGTAATGCCCGAATTGCTCCTGATTTATCGAACAAAAAAAAGGGACAAATTAATCAGCACCGGTAAGCTTCTTTGATTGGTTGTTGATAATTTAGTCAGCCAATTACAGCAGTTTACGACCATTAATTTTTTATGAGCATGAAACCGAGCTTTAGAACAAAAACAATATTTGGTTACAGAAATTTTTAGCATTATTACTTATCTCCGTGTTTTTTTGTGTATTTTGGAGCAGCCCACGCCCAAATTGTTGTCAACCACTGCAATAAAACCAGAATCAACAACTCTCGCTTTCAGGAGTTGCGGTAGCTGAAAATAGTGTGACGACCTTGACACAAACAAAAAGCTCTTATTTTCTCACACATACAAATTCATTTTTTATAGTATCAAAAACGCTACTCTAATGGCCCCAAACTTTATCGCTCAGTGAAAGAAGTTCTACTACTGTAGAGAAACTAGAACCGTGTTAAGATACCACTTAAATCTTAAAGTATTTGAGCAGAGATGACTCAAAATATTACTTTATGAACTTTCAACTTTTTCTTTGAAACGGATTTTAAAGCTTAAAGCTATGGATAGAAAATTATCCGCGGTTTAGTTTCTACTGGGCTTAAGAAAGAGATAGTTTCACAGTAGTATGAGTGCTTGTATGACCAGATGTATGAATGTGGACGAGGCGAAAGGAGTGTGTAAGGAACGATCCTTACACACTCCTTTCGCCTCGTCCACATTCATACCAAGAAACCACAGAACGCCACCTGCTACGAAGCAGGTGGCGTTCTGTGGTTTCTTCCTACCCCTATGGGTAAAAGGCGTGAGTTTATGTATGTAGTATGAGTGACAAAGTAGACAGAATATTTGTTTTTCTTCAAAATCTTCTGTTTGCTAAAATACAAGTACAAGTAATACTAATCCTACTTTTTATCCTATGCTACTAATAATATAAATACGAAGGTTTGTGAGGATGGATGGATGGATGCATGGATGTTTGTTACTCTTTCACGCATAAACGGCTGAACGGATCCGGATGAAGTTTGGCACTGAGATAGATACCTTTCTCTCAAAGAAAACATTTGTATAATCAGACCAATATAATGTTCGCATAAGCAGCGGTAACCGCTTAACATCAGGCGGGCCATTGGCTTGTTTGCTACCTTCTGTGGTATATATGTATAGAGGCCAAGTTTATTTGTTTTAATGTTTTAAAAACCTACACTATTGCCAAATACCATAGGCTATCATTTACCATATACTTGACATCTACACGGACGAAGTCGCGGTCAAAAGCCAGTCATATCACAAGGCCGACTAGGTACCGTATCTTAATATGACAGCTAACTAATGTATTGTTATGGCCCGCAAGTAATGCATCTGTTTATGACAGGCTTAAAAAGGAACGGTACATGTTTATAATAGCTACGTAATGTGCTTTCACTCGTAATGGAAATGTCGCCGGTATTAGTCATAAAAAGTTATTCTTACAGCACTTTGATGAGGATGATACTTCTTGTAATGTGTGATGAAATTATTAAAAGTAAAGAGGTTGTTCTGCCTCGTTAGCCTAGTGGTCCTACGCGCGACTGCTTCGCTGGAGGTTTTGGCTTGGATTCCCAGGTCGAGCAAAGTGTTACTGAGTTTTTGTATGAAATTCTCAGTAGCAGTTTGGAATTAGGATTTGTGACCAGTTAATGACAATAGGCTCGCCCCCTATTACATGGGACCTAAATATACCGGCGAACTGTGGGTGTACATTGGTACACCTCTGCCTAACCCTTCGGGGAATACTAATGCAATGGTATGTATGTATTCTGATTATGATTTTGATAATTTTGCCAAGTGTGTAGATAGCATTACTATCCAGCAATTCAGTTTACTCGTACACTCAACACTGGACCATTTGTTCCGGTAATTAGCGCGTTTTAACAAATAAACATAAATACTCTTCAGCTTTATAATATTAGTATAGTTAGACCATTTAGGTACAGGCACCAGTAGAACGGTCAGTCAGTTAAAGCTAGTGTCGTTCTGAACACTAAGCTTCTATCTTCTTCTTTATCGTGTGGGCAGTAAGGTCTAACGACTCCACAGCCACACACCCTAGTGTCAGAGTTTTTTTGTAAGCTTCTATGACCTGTCAAGATTGCGGAAATTGTTCGACAGAGTCACCGCGGCTCTGGAACGCAATGCGCTTTAGGAGGAACACGAATGGGTTTTAGTCAGTAAGAGTCTTACACTCCATTCCGATCCACCTAGAGCGGAAGATATAATTTGATGATTTCTCATCCTTAACGCTCTGGCTTCGAACGATTTTTGGACAGATTTTTTGTTGGCCGTGTTTGTGTTGGTGCATTGAACTTCATAACTACGTTTAATTCTAGCAAAAAAAAAAAAACAAAAATCGGTTAAAAAGTCGGTCGTGGACGAAGAGGCTTAAAAAAAGGTTTCTATGATGAAGAACGAGCTAGAAACTTCATGGATACTTCTTTAAAATTAAAAAAATATGACTGGCACACGCTACAGACTGAATGTTAGCAAAGAGCGATAACTTTTGGGCGGCACGTAAGCGCGAGGTCACGTGACTTCTGTGCAGGTAATGTCATCGCCACAAGTTTTGTACACAACGTAAACGATAACGTAGAAGTTATTTGTCTGGATCAGTGTTTCTTAACTATGTGGGGGTCCCTAAAAGCACCATAAAGTGGTGGTCATTAATTCAGCATAATTATAATTATTAAATAACAACAGTTTATTTTCAGTATTCACAGTTAAAATCCTTGCACTAAACCAAGATTTTTCTATAACTAAATACTTAGGGAAAAAAATAAATAAAAATGTTTTATTTATAAAGCAATCTTACAAATTATTGCTATTACCAACAAACACTTGGTGGTCCTATACTAAAAGTTTGAAATGGTCTGGTCTAAACCCTCACACCAGCTTTTTCAGCATGCTATTCAAACCGAGGTCTTGTAGGCCCGACAGGCGTAGTCAAAAGCCCAAAACCTTCTTAGTTCCCGAAAAAAAACAATATTAAACAGAGAGCTTAGAACTAACAAGATAGAATATAACGTAAATCTGATTGGCTTTTTAAAATTGGAACGATTTTGAAATTGGAAATAATCATTTCGCACGTAGTATTTATTTAATTTGAAGGCTGAATTAATATCAATTGATACTAACTGTGTTCGTCGTACAAAACTAAACCTACACACCAAAGGGATAAGCGTTATATTTCCAATCCAAAAATCTTACGAAAGGCCTTTGTACTTGTTTGTCGCAGGTAAAATTGGAACAGCTCCAAACTGTTATTCAATTGTTTTAATAAGACTAGTAGCTAACCGAAACATCGATGGAAAATAGCTATACAAACCCGATGATTGATATTTGTATGAGTCATACATCCAAGGAATGTTTTCTCCAGATAAATGGGGATCAACATCCACGCTCCGAGGTAGGCATACAGATAAAGATAACACATACATACAAACACTCAGAATTATCTATGTGGTTCGTTTTATACTTTATCTGTGGTATTATTATGTGAGCCATGAGTGGGAATATAATAATTATGTTCGACAGTTTTGATAGGATATCGTTTGAAAGGTAGCTAATGGTGTGATTGGTTGGGCTTGTACCGAACGCATCCGAAGATTGCCGAAGTGTAGTTTTGAATTCGTGGTTTGATGGGAGAATAAAACATTTGACCATCTATAAATTGGAACGTCAACGATAGTTATTTGAACGATCGTCTTTTGTTATTTTGAGGCAGCTCAGTCTTTCCTAATATCTAGATAACGTGGATTAGGTTATTAGGTTTGTACAAAGCTTCCAAAAACTACCCAATCGATAACCCACCTTAACATTTAACATTAAGTGTCAAATTCACCTATACCCTCCGTGTTTATGTAGGTACGCTCTAATAAGGTATCGCCAGAATTTTAAACAAAAGAAAACAGATTAATATTTAAATAAGACACGATTACATATTAAAATCTTGAACACTCTATTCTTTCAAAGCCTTTTACGAATATCACATAGCCCTTGACTACGCATACTGACCTACAAATGAGCAAAAATTCTTGTTTCAAAACGACATTTTTCACTGTTTACAGTAGTGCGTAATGTAACACTCGCTAAACAATGCTATTTTCGGTTGTATGCGAGTACAATACAGGGGTCATGGAGGTATTTAATTTAAACTGATTTTGAAAAAGTCTAGCCTAATAATTTTAAAATACGAAATTACTTGCAAACACTACTACTAAAAATCACGACGAAAAATAGCTGTCAAAAATCGCATTGCAGTAAGCGCTGGCTTTAACACATTTATATCTTACATTATATCATATCTTACTTCCAAAACTTCCAAATTCTTCCCCCTCAAATCTTCTTAACCATATTATCATCCTGCGTGTCACAAACCGTGTTCAAACAAACGCGTCTGTTTGCGCTCGTCGTTTGTTCAACGCATTGTCTCACCTGCGTGCGAGACGACCAGGGATACGTTTCCTGTCTAAGCTTTGGATTTATATGTTTTTAAGTACGTTTTTTGAAGATTTTGACTTTTACTTTGTCAGGAATATCTTGTTGAATTGGTGACTGTTGTTAAATGAGGCGATCCACTTGGATATAACTGCACCGCACCTTAGTATGGTGTGATATATCCAAGATATACCTAATATTCGTATTCATCCTACTATCCTATCCTGCTAATATCATAAATGCAAAAGTTTGTAAAGATAGATGGATGGATATTTGTTACTCTTTCACGCTTAAACGGGTGAACGGATCTGGATGAAATTTAGCACTGCGAAAAATTGTAGTGTGTAATAAAACATAGGATACTTTTTATCCCGAAAAAATGTACGGTACCCATAATTATGATAATAATTATATTACATTTGACACGGACGACGCGACGTCGCGGGCGGAAGGTAGTGTAATACATTTGCATTTCACAATGTTTACAAGATCATTAAATTATAGCTTCGAGCTAGGTAAGTACAATCATGGAGCTTGACTGAAACCAAAATTTTACAGTAACATCATTTTCTAATACAACCAACAACGTACCAACATCTATTAAAACTACCCTTTTCACACACAACGCATGATAAGTACACAATAAATACAATATTTTTCTCATAATGTAAATAAACTGTATATTAACAATATACCTATAAACTGGGAAAGCCATCGATTTCCGATAACCCTTCTTTATTACCCTATGTGACCTTCCATAAATATAACTAGATTTCGGTCCGTCCTCTCTTCGGGTAAATACTTTATTTATTTTTATTATACACGCACGAATTTTGATTAAAAATAATGTAGAAAAGAACTGGTCCTTTTGCCTTTGATGCGAAGTCCTTACGCGTGGCATGAATGTATTCAAAACAATGTTTCGAAGGTTTTTGAACTCTTTCTTGGTAGACAAAAAGAGTCTTTTGCTGCGTGTAGATTTGTTTGACAATCTTAGGCTTTTGTTTGGACCTATCTTTGTTATGACAAAGTTAATATCTTACCCTTAAGGCGCCCGGCCAAGTACCAATATGACTTTTCAATTTATAATAATTATGTTCATTCTATGTTGATTTTGGGCATCACTGACATCGGTGAAAGAAACCTGGACTTATAATAAATATAAGTCTGAAATCCCCAATCTGCCTTAATTAAGCGTGGTGATCTATGCCCGTGCCTTCTCTCTATGAAGATAGGCCTTATTCAAGGACAGTAATAAGCTGGCACTCTTTATTAAAAAAGAGGACAGAAAATTACATGACATAGTAAACCCACGACATAAAGTTATAAATAAGCATGAACGAAACAAACGAATTTCAACCATATCAGCAACAAAATAACACACTTCTTTAAAATAATACGTAGTGTTGGGTAAATAGCCGGATGCTTTGAGTTATTATCGATTATAATCCATAAGTGTCCATAAATAGCCTTGCAATGGATGATAACCCTGCTATTAATGTATTGTTAAAAAAATAAATGCTTTTTTTTTGTTTAGTGTAAAATTTGTGAGTGTGAACTTAAATTGGGTGCGTGTACGCAGTGTGATTCAAAGTATTGTAATTCTTTTTATTTATTTTCACTTTTTGCACGTGAAAAAGTGTTAATATGTATATAAAAGGAACACATTTTTTGGAAAATTCAGTATGGTTAATTTCGAGTGCCAATACCAAAATTACTATTGACACATCGCTTTGTGATTTAACCATCTACCTAATTAATTACTTGGTTTAAAAAAGCGAGCTAAATATGTAAGTGTATGTATACCTACAAATAAACTTTAACCGATACGTAAAAATGTAAGGTACAATAAGTAAGTTATTTTTAGCTCTGTTCTGCGAATACGTCGTAGGTAAATTATAAACAATGGAAAATACCCGAGCGGAAGGTAGGTAACATGCATCCCCGCACCCCCGTTTTTCATCTCTTTCTGGCGCTAATATTTATTCGTGCCAGAAAGAGATGCATAAACTGCACTACAGTGACGCCAACCGAATCCGGGATCAGTACGTCGACTGATATGTTTCGGAAAAAAAATATAAAAAATATCCCCCCTTAAAGACTGATTAAGAATAAAAAAAACTAAGTAGGTACATAAAAATCTAATTATCAAAAAACTTTTTTACAAAAAATAACCGCCTTCAAAAACTAAAAAGAGAAAAATAACTTTAGCTTTGGAAGTCGGCGGCTTTGGTTCTGTTTGTTGTTTTGTATTGCCACCGACTTCCAAAGCTAAAGTTATTTTTGTCTTTTTAGTTTTTGAAGGCGGTTATTTTTTGTAAAAAAGTTTTTTATTTCTCGCTTTTTAGTATCAACTTCCTGTTATCCAAATCCATGAAGAAAGTTTCATATTATGTAATTTAACGAGACACCACTAAAAGTCATAAGAAAGCAGAATATGCGATTTTGTTTACTTGGATGAGAAATTTTCAAATACTACTGTTTACATCTGTGTAACCCTTTTGAGTGTTCGGCCGTGATGTTATGTTGTGTGATTGCGTAAACAATGCATATTTATGCGATAGCAGCAATCGCTGTTGATTTACTGTAATTTTTTGAAGAGTTCCGTTGTCTGTCTCCGGAGTCCTTCATCAGATCTATATGAAATTTAAATGGGAACATTTGGGAAGTATACCCATTCCAACAAAAAAAGAATCATCAAAATCGGTTTACAAATGACGAAGTTATCCGCGAACAAACATAATATAATAAAAAATCGGTTAAAATTCCCTATCTCAAAAACTACTAAACCGATTTCGATGAAACTTGCAGTATTCCCTAAGTTGAACAATATCTAGTATAACAAAAAAAGAATTACTCAAATCGGACTTGTAGTTACGGAGATATGCGCGAACAAACATAAAAACATACATACATACACTTGAAATTTGGCACACTTGTTCAGGCGCTGATATAGACTAACATATACGAAAACTGGGCAGTTCTGGAAATATTACATACATACGGGTCGAATTGATAACCTCCTTTTTTTTGAAGTCGGTAAAAAATCTATGTAAATTGCTGATTAAAAATTTTTAAATGGGCCAGATTAGTTTTAAATTGCACATTTATTTACTACAAATAAGTCCTAAGCCTGAAAACCATGAAAGGAAATTTTCAATCACTAAAATAACAATAACAGCAGGGTTATCATCCATAATTGCTATTAATGGCTACTTACTGGCTTTTAATCGATTATTAGCCAAATGATATTAACCGGATTATTAGCATTACCCAACACTAATAATACGCAATCGACACAACCCTTCTAACAAAAGAATAGTTAACATAAAAATTAATTACCTACACATCATTGCCAAAACACCGATACACTTCACGCTTTAACTCGCCTCAACAAAAGGGCCCCATAAATTATAGACAGCGCACTTATTGTCCATACACAATAGATTGTAACAAACCGTAATAGCGTCGATTACGGCTAGCTCGGAATTTCATTAACCTTCCCCTTAATTCTTGTTTAATACAACGGCAGCTAGGAGCGCTTAAATAAAAATATATTAGAATATTTCCTGAATAATTTATGGTGATTGAAATGAGATCGGTTTTGCTTTGGCTTTTAAATCTTTATTAAGGTTTTTCAATATATTGTTTAACTAGCTTTTGGTTGCGGTTTTGTTTGTGTGGATATCGGTTGTCACGGGGTTTTATATTTTGCGTGGAGCCCATACCCCTTTTCTAAAATAAAAGTACCCTTAGTCACTCCTTACAACATTCATTAGCTATCTGCCATTTTCTTACTCCTCCGCGTTTTTTTTTTCTGATTGATTTCACTGCGGGATCCAAGACAGTTGAATCGTTTCTCCGGGACTCGTCGAGCTTCATTGTCTCGGCGCTTTTCTTTTGGTCGCCACTGTTGATTCTGACTTACAGGAGTTCCAGTGGTTTAGAAATAGTGTGGCGGGGTCGTCCCAAAAAAATGATATCTAGATAGATATCATTTTTTTTTTCTTTTTTTTACGGATTTTGAGATTAGCCTTAACAAACAGAACCGAACAACAGTTTTTATACAAATGAGTATGAGTAAAAAAGTTACCTGTGTCACACACAGGACACTGACATAATGACAAGCACCGAAAGTGTCCAGTAGTAGCAATCGGCAACAGCGACCACCTGGCTTCCCGTAACGGTAAAAAAAAATCTACGTTTGCAGCGCTTTAAGCCCACTTGCACCCACAATTTTAGTAAAAGTGGCTCGTGTTAGCAACTTATTTTGAGTTAATAAGATACCACTTTCTGCAAGCCGGTCTTTCAAATAAAAATTCAATGTTAGATGAAGCTTAGTGGCGATTTTATAGGCAAAGATCCCGCTCGATCTTATCCAAAAGTTAAATATCTTGGGGTTCGTCTTCAAGAGTAATAAATGTCTAGGTCGAGACAAGTACCTACTATTAGGTAACCCTTAATTGACTTCTGTGGTACTTAATAGTCAGTAATTTAGCATAGTGGTGACTTTAACAAGAAATATAGTTGTGTTGTTACAAATTATGCTAAGAGGGAGCAATGTTTTGTTACGCAATCATTTTAGTGTTTAAGTAGGGTAACCCTTTTTGACCTTTAACGGCAAAGCCTTTCTGACCCTTCATATAGAAAATTATTTTATTATTTTACAAAATTTTTAACTTTAGTGTCTTCCCTGATAAAAAAAAAAACTTAATACTTCTATTTATACAAAACTGCCATGGTCTTTTATAAACAGTTAAAGAGAGAAAAGACTATGGTAGACAGTCTAACGTTGTACTAATGACTCTAGAGTAGCTGATTGAGTAATGGACCTTATTTTAGCCAAGAGCACGGAATACTACAATTATTATTAATATTGTATAATCTATACTTCCACACTAATATTATAAAGAGGTGTAAAGTTTGTGAGTTTGTGAGGTTGTGAGGTTGTAAGGGTAATCTTTGGATCTACTGAACATATTTTGAAAATTATTTTACCCATAGAAAGCCACGTTATTTGTGAATGTCATACGCTATATAACATCACGCTACGATACACGGGAGCGGAACAGTAACCAAAGACGTATCTTAATAAGTGTAAAAATAAGTCACGCGGATGAAGTCGCAGGCAGAACCTAGTCTTTATTAAATTTAAACAACTGTTCTCAATTATATTACATTTAATAAATATTAGAAATTCACCTCCCGGCGTACAATCAAGGTTATAACCAAGATGATTTACGCGCGGAAATTAAACTATTGTTGTAACCGCTGCTTTGTTAAACATATCGACGGTGGCTCTATGATTAGTAAGTCAAGGTACAACACTAGCGGTTTGGTAATATTTCGGTGTAAGAGAACGGATATTAAAGTAGTTTTTCATTGTTAGTACTTGTGTGGGAGTGTTTACTGTAATGATTATGATTTGGGAGATTTGTTTGCGAGATCCTTAGGTCCTGTAGTTTGTCCAATTCAAATTTATGAAGGAATATTTGTGTAAATATGATAAATGTGAGGAACATTCTACTAAAATTATAAAATAATGTCAAAGTTTGTGAAGATGTTTGGATGTTTGTCACTCACGCGCAAACCGCTGAACGGATTTGGATGCAATTTTGCACTAAAATACATTGTAGTGTGGAATAACACATGGAATACTTTTATCCCGGAAAATTGTACAGTTTCCGTGTGATAAATCAAATTTGATAACTCGCGGACAGAAGCTTGTTTGTAATTTATGAATACAATGATTTTCTTGTCAATTTAATTATTTTTAGTTTTGTTAACATTTCAATACTTAATATCTTTATTGCGTACCATAATGTATTACAAGATGGAATAATTAGATTAGTCACAATTATGGACCCTGTCGGGCACAGCATAGATTAAGTAGGAGAGGAGGAGCATTTATTATATTAGTGCACATAAGGTGGCTTTATTGCTGAAGGTTTTTTTTTATATAACTTTTTAATGGACTGCAAAAGAGCAAGGAAATGATGAGCTCACAGTGTACAAAAAGGGTGTGTTTCATCTACACGTTGGCAATAATGAACCTTCTGATATCTATCTGTACCAAAATTATGAACCGATTTTAAAATTCTTTTACCCATAGAAAGCCACGTTATTCGTAAGCGTCATAAGATATATACAATCACGCTACAACCTATGGGAGCGGAGCAGTAACTAAATACGTAATTTAACGCGGACGAATTCGCGAACGGAAGCTAGTTTCTCCACACAGGAATACAAGATACACACATGAACTTAATTGTTGATGTTGACCCAATCAAAGATATTGCCTATAATTAGTTGAAAGGGTATTTCTTGGGCTCTATTGGATTTGTAAACAAACTGGCGTAAACTCTGGCTTTATTTGCCTATGTTTGTGGGTTTCTAGGATTAGTTTGGACTCGAAGGAGTCTTTAGTCCGGAGAATGTACTCTTCTTGTCAGTAGACCGCATGATGTCAAAGTTTGGCCTCTAAGGAACTGGGTTTGCCATATTGTAGAAATTTGGCATTTGGAAGTGGCATAAACATTACCTACCTACCTACATAGATAAAAAGAAATAATGAAATTAGTGTTTATTGGCGTACCTATTTTTTTTTTACTATGTCTTAATACACCAATCCAGTCCAGTCGGTCTTTATTGGATACCAGTCGGAGGCGTGAATCATCATCATATCAGCCGTAGGACGCCCACTCCTGGACATAGGCCTCCCCCATACATTGGTATGATACCCGCGACCGCAGTACCCTGGTGCCTTTATCCAGGTTCTAAAATTCCTTTTTGCCTGTCATTTAATCCAATGTATTTACTCAATTCTTAAATAAAAATATTTAAATGAATAATATAAATTACAGTGCTTCCAGTAAAGTACAAAAAACGGTTACGATTCATTCAGACTTTTACTGTGATGAGATAAACAAACAGACAAAGTTACTTTTACATTTGTATTGGTATAAGTTAACTCGTAATTACTATAGTGTGTTTTTTAATCTCGCAGACTAAATTGACAGTTTCGTACGTCAAATATAAAAATAATGTGCTTTCAGCTCATAGACATAAAGCACACTATTTTCAAGTTTGACGTAAGAAGCCGTCAAATCAGTCTCTGAGATTAAAAAACACACTATAGAAACCTAATATACTCTTCAGCGAGCAATTTTTTGCTTCCAGCGAAAAATATGAACTTCGTTTAAAGTTCGTTTATTTTATTTTTTGTGTTTAAGTGCAAAATGAAATGTGGACTGCACCAAATGTTGATGACCAACGAGTTTTTGATTACAACTCGCCAGTGTAGTACTAAAAATATACAACCACTACTTATATATAGGTACTATTTCCTACCTAAAATATAGTTCTGTACAATATTGAACGGGCAAATAGGTCAGTACGGTCGTGCAAAGTCAGAAGGCAAATAACTTGCGCTAATTAGACTAATAATATACCTGTAGGTGTTATTTAGTTTGCGATAAATAAGTTTATTTGAATGTCATTGAGAGGTGAACAAGCCAACAACTTAACTGAGAGGCAAATTAGGTATTTATAAGAACGTTCGCGTTTTATTTGTAGTCTCAATTTTCCTACATAATATATTTTGTCAAGCTTTTAACAATGATCCTCGCAGAAATGGAATTGTACGTTTTGGACAATAGGAATTGAGTGTCTGATGTTTAGTGGTTACTGCCGCCTATAATATAATGGTCTTCTGCAATACTAGAAGCCTCGTAGATGCGTTGCCATCCAGTAGACCGGGCTCAAATGTCTACCATATAAATTGATTACGGGCAAAATAGGTCTTTGTGAAGGAGCTTATCTGGGAGTTGTATTTCACAAAGAGTTCTAGTAGTAAGTATTATGTACTAAGTAGTTAGGACCTTGAAACACAATAAGTTACGTCTTCGATTACTGCTCCCCTCCCCTGTATCGTAGCATAATGTTTCATAGCTTAACCTTCTTTAATAAACAAGCTATATACCGCAACAAGTTTTACTGAAATCCGACCAGCAATTCCTGAGATTAACACATTAAAACCAACACAAACTCTTAAGCATTACGATATTAGTGTAGATAACTCCATAAACCCACTACTTGCTATTGACATCACCTGTTGCGATCACGGAGCACCAAA
Source organism: Caradrina clavipalpis (assembly GCA_932526535.1). Classification (NCBI taxonomy): domain Eukaryota; kingdom Metazoa; phylum Arthropoda; class Insecta; order Lepidoptera; family Noctuidae; genus Caradrina; species Caradrina clavipalpis. The sequence continues at coordinate 1,463,287 of OW052111.1, read as the reverse complement.
CAAGGTTACAGCAAAGTGTTTGCTTCCAGCTTGTCGTATATGAGCGTAACAGCTCGAACTGAGCTCAACTGTTGCTTGCAGTTCAAGCTGTAGCTGACTCCCGAACATTGCCTGTGGCTTGGAAACAACAGCTGTATTAGAAGGGGCTTGGAAACTGAAATTTTGGAAGTACTGAGTAAAGAAAAACTTTAAGTACTTACTTTTGATTTTTTCAGTGTGGAGTTTTAACTGTTAAAACGTTTAAATACACATACAACTTATTTCCACTTTTAGAAGTATGTAATTGTAATGTTTTTAGATATTTTATGCTGTTTTTTTTTAAATTTGTTCCCAGTTGGGTATCTTTATTGATCTGTTATTACTGGATTATTGAAACTAATACTCCTTATAAACTAACAAACGTTACCTCTGCAGAATATTTTATAGCTATATACCCCAAGGTGTCACTCCCATTCAGTTACTTCTTCGGTTACTGCTCCGCTCCTGTTAGTCGTAGCGTGATGTTTCTATGCGAATAAACTTCCTCCTGAAACACTCTATTTATTGATGGAAACCGCTTTAAATCCGATAGGACAAAAATATAAAAATAAACGTACAGAGAGACAGACGGCGGAAAACGACTTCTGTGTTTTATACTATGTAGATTTTACAATGATACATTTTTTTTGGTTTAACGAAATAAATGACACTATAGGACAAAATAAGTCTAATTCTTATCACACTACAATCGTATTATAAGCAAATTTCTTCACTCATCATTGCAAAAGAAGATGACAAAAGTATTACATCAAAATAAAATAAAACTCGCTCACAGAGATTTTGTTCGGAATCAGCCCCGACATTAACCTACCTTAAACAAAAAAACCCGCCTCTAATCCGGGCAGGTAGAATGTCTTATCGTGTACTTAAACAAATACTCCGTCTAAACCCCCTGTTATGCCGTCTAATCCCATGGATTCCTTAAAGGGTCCGCGAGGGAACGTTGTTTTTTGTCAACGATAGTTGCCTCAGTACTTAAGTGAAAAAGGGTTAAAATGTTTAAGGGTTACACTATTAGATGCGCTAGGTCAAATGTGGTGATGCTCTTTTGTTTTTTAGTATATATATATATATATATATATATACCATCACGCCTGTATTCCCCGAAGGGTTAGGCAGAGGTGTACCAATGTACACCCACAGTTTGCCGGTATATTTAGGTCCCATGTAATAGGGTGCGAGCCTATTGCCATTAACCGGACACAAATCCAAACTCCGAGCTGCCACTGAGAATTTCATAGAAAAGCCCAATAACACTTTTTGCTCAACCTGGGAATCGCACCTATGACCTCTAGCGTAGCAGCGTAATATGAGTGGTTATTTACCTACATTCAATTTTTATTGTAACAGAGACGAAGCAAGTTGCATAAATTTTACTTACATTAGACTCTTTAATAAAACCGACGGATGACAGGCGACAATGACAAAGCCACAATATGACAAGTTCCTTTCATAGTTTTTGCTTTGTCATTTTTAGAAAAAAAAAACGACACTTTTTTGTTAGGTATAATTATTAATTGAATAGATCTCTAGTAGAACCGGTAGAAGAGGTCTTTGTGAAGAAGATAGTACGGGGAAGTACTACCACCATACCTAATTCTGCCGCAAAGCAACGTTGCTGTGTTCCGGTTTTTGCAGGGTATGGGTGCCGATGTAGTTACAGGCACATGAAATATTTCAACTTTACCTCTGGTATTGCAGATGTCAATAGGCAGAGGTGACCACTTAACATTAGGAGGTCATCGGCTTGTTTGACTTTGTAGGAAAAAAAAAAACAAAATAGTAAGCATTTTTTTTAACTGCTACGCTAGAGTTCCTGGGTTCGATTCCCAGGTCGAGCATAAAGTGTTATTGGGTTTTTCTAAGTAATTCTCAGTAGCAGCTCATAGTTTGGATTTGTGCCCGATTAATGGCAATAGGCTCACCCCCTATTACACGGGACCTAAATATACCGGCGAACTGTGGGTGTACATTGGTACACCTCTGCCTAACCCTTCGGGGAATACAGGCGTGATGGCATATTTTCAAAGGATTTGGGTCCCACGGATCTTTTTAATTAGTAATTACAACCTTTTTTAACCCCCGACGCAAAAAGAGGGGTGTTATAAGTTTGACGTGTCTGTCTGTCTGTCTGTCTGTCTGTCTGTCTGTCTGTCTGTCTGTCTGTCTGTCTGTGGCATCATAGCTGCCGAACGGATGAACCGATTTCAATTTAGTTTTTTTTGTATTAAAGGTAACTTACGTACGAGTGTTCTTAGACATGTTTGATGAAAATAGCTTGAGCCGTTTAAAAGTTATGGTGGTTAGTAGTGGTGAAAGTAGGGAAGAAAAACCGAATGTCTGTAAATATACTCGAGTGGGGTCTCAAACTTAGCAAAATCGACGTTATAATAAGTAGGTACCTATAAAAAGTATAAAATAAAAAATTAAATTTAAAATTTAAAAAACCCCCAACACAAAAACCTAAGTTTCCTTTAAAAAGTAAAAAAATAATAAAAACAAATACGTCACGTTGGGGGACCGCTCGGGACGATCGAATTCTAAATGCAACATCGGTCCCCCAACGTGACGTATTTGTTTTTATTATTTTTTTACTTTTTAAAGGAAACTTAGGTTTTTGTGTTGGGGGTTTTTTAAATTTTAAATTTATTTTTTTTAATTAATAATGATGATGAAATTATCCTTTTTCATAAAATCCTTTTCCTATCAAAGGCGGTACTTGTAAAGTTTGTTTCGTTTGCATAATGCATTAATACTTTAATAGCGACGACATAAAGATAAATGGTGGACCAGAGTATAACTCAATTCAGTTTTATAACTACCCCTGAAGATAACGACTGATTCCTTAATTAGGGTTCCGCGACAAAATGTGGAGAAATAGGCAAGCATTGAATTTGGTAGTATTTCAGTCGTATGGTGATTTTCTTCTACATACTTTTAAATTCATGATTTAAATTTTTTTGTTTTGTTGGATGGCAACCAACCTAACGGTTCACCTAATGTTAAGTGGTGACCCACCGCTGCCTAAAGATATTTGCAAAACCGGAAGCCAGACAAATGTGTTGCCATCAGAGACAAAGTTGAAATGTCTCATGTGCCTATAATAACACCGGTACTCCTTCAAACCAGAACACAGCAACACTGCTTAGCCGCAGAAATAGGTAGGTATGGTGGTAGTAGTTCCTTGGACGAGCTCCTTCACGAAGAGCTTTACTACTACTAAATTAAAATAATAGTATTTATTGGTTTACTTGTACATAAGTTATGTTTAAATAATATTCGCTAAGTAATGTCATGATTCATGAATATATCAAAATATAAGCATGAACATTAGTTTAAACACTGAATAAATAATATTAGAAATAGATAGCCAAGCTTCGGATTTCAAGACTTGAAGGACCAATTTATTTAAATTGCATGTTTATACAACTACGATTTCTAAAGAGCTTCTTTTTAAAATCGTCTTAGAGATATTTTTTTTTTTAAATACGGAATGCTATATCTTGAACCTGGTCTTGTGCTTTACCGGTTTTATATCAACAAGGACCGCAAAATTCATCACCAATTACCGTTATATTTTCAAAATTTTGCATTTTCCTTGATATTTCCCGAAGTATCTTTTCGTCCCCAAATTATCCCAATTTAAGGAAAAAACAATTTACGAATGTACACAAGTTACTACAAAACAACTATGTATAATTTAGGACGCCATCAGCAAAATGGGGGCAACTCGCATTTCACCCATTCCCCTTTACAAGAAAACATTTTCTAAAGGGAGGCCAAAAAAAAAGAAATCTAGTTGACTACATATCTTTATTTGGACACGCCGATAAAAAAATAATGTCCGACATTAAGGGGAGGACTTAATTTAAATATTTCTGACGCATACACCTCTCTCGCTTGCTCTTTTACATTTTGGTGTACATCTATCTCTTTCCCGCGGTCGGCGATAAGTCACGAGACCGTCGTTGGGTAAATGCTTTTTTAAGTGAACCCCTACAAAGTTAAAGAGAGATTTTTTGTAACAAAATGTAACGTTACGTTATTATGGCGTTGCTCCGTTACCCCGATGATTGCTTTATGTTAATAGTAACGTTTTATGTTAGTTTTAACTTGCTTTACGTTTGTTCCTGGTGTTATTGTTTTTTTTTTTTATTCACTTTATGTGTTTCTCACGCTTTTTAGGTTGTGTTTTAGGCGCCGCTTTAACAAAAGAGTTTGTGCTTCATTAATTACAACGGTCAATGTTTTTGCATGTAAATATTTATTCTTATTACACTCGTGTTTTTGGGAAAATGTAATTTTTATTTTTTTAAACGTCACTATATCAATTTGTGATTTGATTTTTGTGGGGCAAAAGTACCTTTTGATACAGAGAAGAAACCGTCTCGAAGGACCAAACATTATTGGTCGATCTAAAACTGTCAATTCCATGTTCAAACCTTGTCATGTAACTGCCTAAGTTAGTCAAATACACACAACCTACGATCTTCTTCTTAATCGTGTGGACAGTTAGGTTTAGAGTTGCTAAACCGCCTCAAGGGCCTCTGACATGGTCACCGATGTCAGTGATGTCCAAGATAAACTTGGAAAGCACATATGAATTAGAAAAAGTCACATTGGTACTTGCCCTTGCCCTTGCGTACTCAACATACGTTGAAGTAAAATTATGAACATCCAACCCTTGTGTCTTCATCTCAATTTACTGGGGGCCGGGGAACACGTCTTTATAAGAAGCCGAGATTTATGAAAAAGTCTTTCCCAAACATCTTTATTGTTAGCCGTCAGAGCCATAAATGATCTTACACATAATCCATCAATTTATTTATCGTGTCCCCTTTTTTGGACGGCACCGTTGGCCCAGTGGCTGAGCGATTAGCTTCTATGCTGATAATCTCGGCTTCGATTCCTGCTTGGAACAAATCTTTGTATGGCTTACAGGTTTTCTGGGTCTCTGGTTGTTTGTGTATGTTGTAGACGTGTTTGATATAGGAGAAACTCTAACATACATGCCATCACGCCTATATTCCCCGAAGGGTTAGACAGTGGTGTACCAACGTAAACCCACAAGTCCACCGGTAAGTTTAGGTCCTTTGTAATAAGGGCGAGCCCATTGCCATTAACCGAGCACAAATCCTCCTCACAATAACTCCAAGCTACTACTGAGAATTTCATAGAAAAACCCAATAACTCTTTGATTGACCAAATTCAAATTCAAATTCAAATCATTTATTTCAATTAGACCATTTACAGGCACTTTTGAATGTCAAGAAGTTACAGTTTAAAGTTGAAGCTAGTTGCTCGTTCCAAAACGTAGATCTCTATGGAGAAGAACGAGCAAGAAACTCCATGGACACTCCTTTTCTTCAATTTGGTTTTACAAAATCTTGGTTACAATATTCATGTTGCTTCTATATGTGAAAACAATGAAGGTGAATATTAAACAATTAAATAATACTAATAAAGATGTAGGCCATGGCAGATAAGATAAAACCAAAGATAAGACCTGGGAAGTGAATCCAAGACCTCTAGCGTAGTAGTTGAGAAACTCCAAGTGTGGGGTAGTCTGGTGTTCATAACATTTTGATAGGATTTTTCAATATTTCAGAGTTGTCTCTTAGTGAGAATTGTTCATAGAAATGTTGTTATCATGAGTAGGTACTTTAACGCCTAAATGAGTCCAAATGAACAAAAAAAAACACCTGAAATTATCATTTTCATGTGCACGTATCTATTGGTACTATAATAACATCGCCAGTGTAATATTATTTACATCAGCTATTTCATATAATTCGTCTTCCTTCGTAACATATTCTGGAACTATTTTGCTTGGAATGTTTCCTTGTTTGTGAGATATTGTGTTGTTTTTCGCTAAAAGGGTAACAGACAATGTAATTGGTTTGTTCCCCCTGTGTTTATTATGCTATTTGATTTTTATGGTTTGGTCTTGTGATACGACAGGGGTTTTCTTTAGAAAATGTAATATACGAAGTTAAACGATTTATTTTTACTATAATTACTTTTTTTTTTTAATCTTTATTTATTAAAGGAGGTTTGTTCATATTTGAACATGTCACCCCCGTAAAGAAAATATTAATGATAAATAAACAAAAAATTACAAATGATACTATGACTTAACCTAAGAAGATCTGTTCTTAATACCTATACAGGAAAAATTTTTAACCTGTGCGTAAATTTTGCCATAATAAACTTCAACACGTTTTATTAAACACGTATATTTTATTTTGATATGTCTTAGTACTAAAAAAAAAAGTTATCGCTTACGAAACATGTTTACTTAAAAACCATATTTCATTGTCACTCGGCGCTAGCCACAGATTACAATGCGCTAGCGCATTCCCCACCCCCTCACCCCAGCCATGCGCCCGGGCGGCGGCGGCGGCCGCGAGTTTTCATTGATAGTATGGCGAATAGATTATGTCCTGGATGTTTTGCTTATTTCAAACTCGGATAAGGATGAAATTTTTTAAAATTTTTTTTTTTAACTATACACGGAAATGTGTTCTATTACTGACACTGAACTACCAAAAAAAATTTACGCACTGGTTAAAAACTTATCCTGTATGTGTTAGCCTATACAGCAATCTAGCCTCCGCCGAAAGAGGGAAACACAGAATGCTATTACACCAGCCAACATTAAACGGAACCACATCGATTTCATTTTCAATTATACATTTTCTGAATGCTTCATTCCGGACACATTCCATTAAAATATGATACACATCCTCTATAATATTGCATTCACTACATTGTGAAGTACTGACTTTACCCATTAGTAATCCAAACTTATTTAACGGAATGTGCCCTGAACGAAGTCTAAAGCTCGTCACAATATCACGTCTACCCAGAGTACATTTGTCAAACCACAGCGCACGGGGTAACGTCGGTTGTAAGGTTTTGTACCAAATTCCTTTAGTGAGTGATCTTTTATCAAAATACTCTGACCATATTTCATTACAGAAACCTTTAATATCACCCAAAAGATTAGTGTAATAAGGTAAGCAATCAAAGGACACACCATCAACCACAGCTTCCCTTGCCAGTTTATCCACCGATTCGTGACCCTCTAGACCGATGTGGGAAGGTATCCACTGCAAAATTACATTCTTATTTATCGCATTAAGCTTGTGTAAAGTACTTAAGATGTCATAAGCTAAAGGCAAACCCCTCATCATAGATGTACACCGTTCTAAATGTTGAAGTGCGCTTTTGGCATCCGTAAATATTACAAAATTACAATGACTATCTATTGATTTAACATATGAGACCGCTTCTGCAATGGCAATAAGTTCCGCATGCATAATAGATATCTGATTATTATTTATTTTTAGTTTTATAAAACTTGTTGTGTGTTTATCTAAGAAAGCAGCGCCTATCCCGTATTTGTCCTTGGAAGCATCCGAGTAAATTTTGTTAAATCCTAAATATTTCCCGCTTAAAAACTTGTTGCACATGAGTAATAGGTTTTGTTTATTGTACTGCCGCTTAGGTTTGCTCAAATTATTAATGTTAACATTTATAAAACTACGTGTATCTATATTACTGACCCAAGTATCTAAACTAAACATATCAAGTTGTTTACTTGAATGTACTGGCAATGTTTTAAAATTATTGTGAATTGTCACTAAAATAGGCTTTTTCTTGTTTCTCCAATATGAATTTTGACACAAATTAGTAAGATCATCTAATACTGCCAGTAAGCTATTATCGCTGAGTGATTTTGTCTTAAGCCAAAATTTTCCAGCTAAAAAGGTACGACGCACGAATAAAGGCTGCAAAAACAACTCAGACTCCATCACGTGGATGGGAGTGCTTTTTATAAAACTACCTATAATGCGCAAATACTGATTTTGAACTCTGTCCAACCTGACGGAATTACTCATAGAACTAGTATCGTATAGAAAACTTGCATAGTCTATTCTACTTCGAACGATAGAAATGTATAACATTCTTAAGTAATATGGATGAATACCCCAATCAGATCCTGCCAAAACTTTAAATACATTTAAAAATTTCATAGATTTTTCCCTAGTCTCATTAATGTGTTTAGCCCATCTTAAATTTCGATCAACCCATACGCCTAAATATTTAAAACAATTCACATTTTCCAACACAACTTCATTTAAAATAAGGTTTACGTTTTCAATAGAGTAATTAGTTTTAAAAATACAAACTTTACTTTTATTTGCAGAGATAGTTAGTCCTAAATTCATGAGAAGATTACTTAAAGTGTTCAAGGAATGTTGTAATATTCTAGTACTTATATTTACTGACTGAGAAGTGTAATATAAAATAAAATCATCTGCATACTGGGATATAAATATATCTTTTTCAATCGTTTTACATATATTGATTGTAGCCACATTAAATAATAAGGGTGATAAAGGGTCCCCCTGCGCCAGACCCCGACATGTAGTTCTCGATATATATCCAGCCTCGGTTTTAATTTTAAGACTTCTGGATTTCAAGAAATTCCACAGGTATAAACATATTTTAGAACCCACGTTTATTTTATGTAAGATTGTAAGTAAGGATATGATGTCAATGTTGTTATAGGCATTGTCTATGTCGACGAAACAACCTACTGTACTTAATCTATTAGAAAATCCTTTTTGAATGCGTGATACTAAACAACTTAAACTATCTAAGCAACCTCTTGACTTTCTAAAACCCACCATATTGTTTGAGAACATATTGTGTTTTTCTATGAACCATTCGAGCCTTCGATTTATAATTAAATGGAAAATTTTGCACATGCATGACAATAAAGAAATAGGTCTCAATGATGACACCTGATTGGGATCTCTTCCAGGTTTAGGAATGGGAATTACCTCAATGTTACGCCACTGGTTAGGTACAAAACTGAGTGATAAAAACTGATTATATAGAACTAAAAGAACCATCTTTCCGTTGTACGGTAGATTTTTAATCATAGAGTATGAAACACCATCACATCCAGGAGATGTATCCTTCGATTTAATACATTTAACTAGCTCCTGCATGGAGATTATTGACTCCAGTTTTAAATTAGGCAATGTGAATATGGGTGATTTCGGTAAAGCATAGTCTGGTGTTAAGCTGCGGAGTAAATTATTTGCTTTGCTTAAATCTATATAGTTTCTTGGGGAGCGATAACCCTTTATCCATTTCATTTTGCGCCACATATCAGAAACAGTTGTCTTGTGATCTATACTTGAACAAAACTGCATCCAATCATTCAGTTTGGCTTGTCGTATTAATTTTTGAGCCTGTGCAATTTTATTTTGTAAAATCTCTAAATTCGATGGGGTTGGGTTTCTACGAAAATTAGCTAATGCCAATCTCCTAACTGCCACAGCTTTAGATACTTCTGCATTCCAGTATGTCTTAGAGTTAAATTTTGAATGAGGATTTTGTGAATTTTTGGTTAGAGGAATATGGATGTCTGCGGCTAAATTTACATAATCAATAAATATATCATAAGCTTTTTGGGGATCTTCAGGAAGTATGAAGTTAGAAAACATATCTTCAAGACATAAGGTAAACGAGTCCCAGTCCGCATTTTTGAGATTTCTTTTAATTACAAACTTTTTATCCATGTAGCATTCAGAAGACAATTGAATCACCAAATGATCACTTCCCAGTGTTTCGTTAAGCACAGTCCAATTAAAATTCAACGCAACATCAGACGAAACCAAAGACAAATCGGGGGAAGATTCTTGCATATTACCGTTAACTAGTTTAATACGGGTCCTACTGCCATTATTTAATACAACATAATTACTATCTATTAGCGAATCTAAAATTTGGGTGCCCCTTACGTTAATTTTATAGGACCAATTCGTATGGTGGGCATTAAAATCGCCGATTATAATAGATTTCTTACTGAACGATGAAAATAGTGCATCCCAATCTACTTGTGTAGTTCGAGCGGAAGGTGAACAATATACTGCTATTACATTTTCCAAAAATAAATAATTAAAAATCCTTACATGCAGAATTTCAATTCCTGTAGATGATAATTGAAAGTTTCCAACTTGTGCTTTAATAGATCTGTGTGTTATAATTGCCACACCACCATACGAATCATCCCTGTCCTGACGAAAAATGTTATAATTACTAATTTTTAGAGGTGAATCGGGTTCTAGCCATGTTTCTGAAACAGCAGCTATGTGTATTTTATTTTGAATTAATAATTGAGAAAAAGATAATAATTTAGGTTTAAGACTCTGGGCATTCCACTGAATTATATTACATTTCACCCGCTCAGTATTAGCCATTAAAAAGATTAATAATAGTTTGCATCATTGGTAAGTCCGATATCTTATCTACAACTAAAAGTAATAACCACTCAATACATAATTTAAACACTTTTTGAGTTTTTGTAAGCCACGAACAATTTTTTATAAATAGAACTTCTTTTAATCTGGATAGTAATTCATTAAATGTTACGTTCGATTCAAGGTTACCTTTTAATTGTTCATTAGGATTTTGATTGTGTGTATCTTCGTGGCATCTTGACGACTCGGTTTCCTCATATAGGTTTGTTTGCCACTCTGGTAAAACTTCGGATAGATGTTGCTTCTCTTTAGTTTTCTTCCTAGTCTGAGATCGGTTAACAGACGTCTTAGATAACTCCTCATAAACTTCTGCATTAACCTTAACAACTTCTGCAAATGTAGGAGTATTTTCATTTGAAGATACAAAGGCAAATGGAATAGCATTATTTAATTCCGTTTTTTTATCGTCTACGCGGGGAGAAGGTGGCACATACGCAGTTAAAGCCTTCTTATATGTACAGTTGAATTCAGCCATTATCTCACGTATCCGTTTTTCTTTTAAATATAATGGGCACGTTTTAGATAAAGCCATATGACTACCCGAACAATTAATACATTTAAAGATCTTAGTCTCGCAGTTTGCATGTCTTCCACCGCACTTAGGGCAAACTATTTTATCGGAAGGGCAGGTTTTTTGTGTATGTCCTATCTTCCAGCATCGCGAACACTGAGATACGGGATAGACATAAGGATCGACCTTGATCCTTAAACCATCTGTGTATATGTACGGAGGTAAGGTATTTCCTCTAAAACATACTCTCAATACTTCGGAGGGTATCCACCCTCCATTATTTTTATCTCGTCGATCTAGTCGCTTCACCGAAATAATCTCCGTATTGTCTGAACAACATAAATTGTCCAGAATCTCCTTCTCATCTAATTCTAGATCGACATCCCTTATAACACCATATGAAAAGCTTACCTCCATGTCTTTACTAAATCGCCACCCCTTTGTAATAAAATCATTGCATGACAAAAGTTTACCCATACTTATTTCATCTTCAAATTGTATACGCACTCTAAACGGACTAAGGTACTTGACTCGAATGATTTTATTTATTCGGTTTGCCTTCAACAACTTAGCCATCGCAAATGACTTCGGTAGTTTATCAATACATGATATTGTGACTTCAAATAGTTGTAATTCTCGCTCTGTGTTATTCTGCCTCAATCTCTTCCCTTTTCCTTCGTTTCCAACAATTTTCCATTCCTCATCAGATTCTTCTTCGGGACGATTCCTCTTCATCCCCGCGCTAAGTATCACTTCTTCCTGGGTTTCCAGCATCTCACGTAAATTTTGTGTGTTTATAGTTATGTTTTCATCGCATGATTGAATATCGTCCTCATTAGTATAGTCCATTACGAACACGTAAACAACACCTGGCGCACGCGCACGTGCGCAGGTACCGGCCGACCGGTACTTTGCGCACAAACAATAAAAATGCAGAGATTTATCACTAATTAGCTTGCAAAAACACGTCTATATCGTACGAGTGCCGATACGAAGATGTATAATTACTTAAATATGAAAGTACTTTGAATGACATTTATCTACAGTAAACAATAATTGAATCTAATTGTCCCGGCCAAAAGGTAGTTTAGTATTATGAAGAATGGGCAAAAACTCCACAAAATATTATTTTGACAATTACGAATACAATAAAAAAACAGCCAAATCGGTCGAGCCAATCCCAAGTAATGTAGTAATCTATCAAACATATATATTTACACTTCTACACTAATAATATTATAAAGAGGAAAGATTTGTATTTCTGTATGTAATGAATAAACTTAAAAACTAATGGACCGATTTCAAAAATTCTTTTGCTTTTAGAAAGCTACATTATCACTGAGTAATATAGGCTATATTACATCACGCTACGGCTCACGGGAGCGGAGCAGTAACCAAATAATCCACATAACATTTACATAATAATTTAAGAAGCTGTAGTTTGCAAGAGACTCATGCAAGTACCAACCTATAAAATAATTTATATAATAATTAATAAGTCAAAGAAGACTCATTAATAAACATCAAATTGTGACCACCATCCCCATTGTGTACAGGAGCTCACCATTAGCCATAATAAACCGAGTCACTTAACAGCCACTTTTATTCACAACACATAATGATTAAATACACGACATTGTACAACTTTTTGAACATAAATTATAAACTTTTTCGTTCAAAATGGTGTACAAAAAAAAAAGTTTTATATTATCAGCCGACATGTGGGGGCGGCCTGATTTATACACACAATTTTTTGTCGATTAATTCGAAATAAGGACTTATCTCGTTTTCGTTGGAAGTTAATTGGGACATAGATTGACTAATGTATTTTTAACTAACGCGACTTTTCTGTTTGTCGTTGTTTCGTATAGTTGTTTTTTTTAGAATGTCGTGTGTTGTATAGTATGTAGTATTATTCTTTTGTTTTTCATTTATTGTTTCTTTGACAGAAAGAAGTTCATTATTAGTACCTCCGTGTAGTTTGTTGTATTTGCAATCGTTAGAATGTATGAATTTTTGAAGGATATCAGCTCAACAAAAAAAAAAATACAAATTTAATTGGAACCAACTGTAAAATTAGAATTTTGAGTTCCTTTAAAATCAATAAATACCATCGTAATATTGAGTTGTCAAATCAATGTCGTCACAGTTTACTATTGCCAAACAAAATATTGGATAGAGTGTCGTTTTAAAAGCTCATAAAAAGTATGCCAATTGTTTGGTGGCGTTATTTAAATGCCATCGTATTTAGGGTTCACTTTTAAATACCTCTTTTGATTACGCTATAATGTAGTTTCATATTATGAAATCCTCTATCGGTTCCTTCAACTTAAACCTTACAAGACAAGCAAGAGATAAAATATGCGGAACCGGATTGTTTTAAATGTAAAATATAGTCAGCCAAGCTTTTAAGTTATGTGTCAATATTAAACTATCTTATCGTATTTTAAAACAGAGCATGAACTTCGTAATAAGTCATTGACCATTTCACTTATTTCTAGGAACGTGTACACATTTTTTATTTAAAGTTACGAACCTAAAGAGTGCTAACGGGACCACAATTTTTATATACTATAACATTCAGTATTCTAAATATTTATTTTTAACCGACTTCGATATAGCAGAAGGTTTTCTATTGGCTACTAGACACCATTAAAAAATATTTTCTAGACATAACTTCTCTAAAAATCACTTTATGTTAGCCTTGAAAACCCTATTTATTTTTAAATAACTTTAAAATTAGATAATAAAAACATAATGGTTTAAATAAATATATTTTTAGATGCTTTGAAATCAATAAATAGTTAGTGAATTGGGTTGGGAAAAAAGTGACGTCATAGTTCTGTATTGTCATATAAAATCTATGGGGGAATCTCGTTTTGACAGCTCATAAAAAGTGTGTCAATTGATAAGTGGTGTCTACCCAATTCTGACATATTTTTTATGTTTTAAAAGAACATAAGGCTTTCTTGCCTATTTTTCTCCATTCAAACCTTTTTAAAGTGACAACTTGACTCAATTCTTCTTTATGACGTTTAGAAGTGCCTTTCAATGTTTTAATTGAAATAAATGATAAAACTTTGAGACTTTTCAAATTATTTAGAAAAAGGGTATTTGACTTAGATTTTCTATTTTCTTGTCTGTCTTGCCATTTATAATTTTACTACTTAAATCTTATTCTGATTACTTTGTTAGCTAGTTGTTAACTTTCTTGTGCGTGTGTCTCCTATAAGTGAAGGAGTACACCAACGTAATACCTTTTGTAGAATAATATTTGTATGTATTTGTGTATTTTCGTGTTGTTGGAGATCAATAAAACAGGCACATGCATGAGTCATTTCAACTTTGTCTCTGAGATGGCAACGCATTTGCAAGGCCTCTGGTTTTGGAGATGTCTATAGGTAGCGGTCACCACTTAATATCAGGTGGGCTGTGGGCTTGTTTGCCAGACAATGGCATAAAACATACTGAATTCAATTGTCTTTTGAAACATGACGTTGGTAGAAAAACAAATAAAATACAGGTTGAACTTATTAATAAGAACATAAATTATTTATTTTAAATTATGCATTATGTGTATTTACAAAATACAAAGTTCGCTCTTATTAACTTACGTTTACAGTATAATACTAATTATTCCATTTATTTATTACTTTAAACATATAAATTACATTTTTAAATATTAATGTAAAAAATAAAAACATTTAAAAATATAAAAAATAGTAGCCCACCGACGTTGGGAACATACCTAATTATTATTAAATCTCACAGTTTGGTAATAACATTTTTTATTAACATTTTCTCAATGTTTTTTTTTTATTAATTTGTAATTTTTTTGCCAAGTTTTTTTAGTGACTTTTTGGTCCTACGCCCAACATTTTTAAAGGTAGTTTAGAAAGACACTTCCCTTACTTAAGTTGTTACACAAAAACTTAAAAGAAAAATCAGTATGTACACAGGAATTTTTTGAATAACTAAATCAGTTGTAATTTAGTGTTAATTTGACATTCATAGCGGTATTCTTTGAGGGCAGCACGCTGGGTATGGTTGACTGAGGTTTCCATATCTGAAGTACCCAGGTACCGAGTAATCTGCATTACATCTGAAATAAAATAAATATATAAATGAAATATATTGAAAACTAACTTCTGCTCCACATCAAATTGTACATATGTACAATTTGATGTGGAGCATCCCACGGTGGATAAATAAAAAGTGTTATATGTGTTATTCCATACTACTGTCTATCTCAATGCCAAAATTCATCCAGATCAGTTCAGTAGTTTAAGTGTGAAAGAGTAACAAACAAACATACAGCCATCTATCCATCGTCACAAACTTTTTTATTTATAATATTAGCAGGACAGCAGGATAAATAATGAGTAAATGAGATTAATAATAATTAATTGATATTAAACTGCCTCGTTAGCCTAGTGATCCTAAGCGCGACTGCTACGCTAGAGCTTTTGGGTTCGATTTCTAGGTCGAGCAAAGTGTTATTGGGGTTTTCTATAAAATTCTCAATAGGTAGCAGCTCGGAGTTAGGATTTGTGCCCGGTTAATGGCAATAGGCTCGCCCCCTATTACATGGGACCTAAACATACCGGCGAAATGTGGGTGTATGGAGGTACCTACCCCTCTGCCTAACCCTAGTAAGTCAGTTCCTACACCTCTAGATAATCCTTCGGGGAATCAGTCGTGATAATATATTGCGTCATCGTAACATAATAGGGTAAACTATCCAATACTTGACACTATGCCAATAAAATGTACCCTCAAGCGACAATAAAAAGGTGAAATATTGTTGAAAATTCAATTTAACTTAATTTAATGATTTTCACGTAATTTAAAATACAGTTAAAAACAGTTCTGTGGTGTACTCTGCCAAATTCATGAAAAATCTGTTTTAAAAGAACTTAGTGACCGATGATTTTAATGTTTTTACTTAATCTAAATTAAAGAATATTTTCAAAGGTAGCTAACCTTACTTAGATATGGCAAAATGTATTAATTATGATCATATAAAATTTTAGCATTGGTAAATGAATATTCATATAAACTAAAATTGAATATTGTAAGGTGAACTATTTGAAAGATTAACCTTGTATCATTAAATTAATGGTTCTGGTGTATGCCACTTACTTAACATGACGAAGTACAAACCTCACAATATTTTATATTTTTAAAATCTCTTAGTAAGATGCTTCTCATAAATAAATATCATTTACTTTATTAAACTTTATGCAACAAAAAAGTACAATGACAAACTTAATGCCTTAGGCATTCTCTACCAGTCAACCAAAGGTCGTGAAGAGATAGCATGACAGATGCCAATTATTGTACGAGAGAAAAACAATATTTGACATTTAAAAAAAAATTGAAAGCATAAATAAACTGAAATGTACACAAGTACAAAATAATAACATTCATGTCTTTTTTTCCATTATTTCTAAAAATCTATTACAAATGAGACATTTTTTTTACTGTCACTTGATTTTAAAACCACGGTAAGAATCTTTTTACCCATCATTGATAAAATGTACCACCATGGAAGGGTTGTTTTAACAAGGGACGAATTCCTGTGACTGCTTTTTGTCTAATTTGTCAAGTTTTTATAAAGCAAGGTGTTAGTTTGGTCCTCAGTTATTTAAAGAAGGAAAAAAAGTGAATAATAAGCCAACATCTTTTTGGTTGTTTTTAGAAATAATCAGTTAAGTATGTGTGGTCACAGCTTTGCGTGAAATTGAGTAAGTGCCTACAAACTCAAAATACAGATAATGATTAGTATTATATTTCTGTATTGCAGAGCCTGGATACTATCTGAAGTACTTTAATAAAATATTTTTTTAGAGTTCCGTATCACGAAAGGAATAAAATGAAACCCTAAATAAGAAACCTTTTGGTCCATCTGTCACAAGGAACTTCAGTTTTGGCATTTAGTTTGCACACAAATTGACATATCGGCTGTCAAATACCAAAGATTTTTTTATTTTTATATAACATCTTTTTTGTGGTATTAAAGGATTTATTTCTAAGACAAAATCAATTAGACCATTAATTTAAAGGTAACTTTATTTATTTGAGCGACCAGTCTAACAAGAATTAAGGCTGCAAGTCTTCGAAACTTTTTAAACTTACAACATACATTTAGCAAGGTGATTGATAATGAAATTCAGAGTTACTTTTGTATGTCATTTACAAAAAAAATAATGAAGTAGTTAGCTAAGTTACATTTTTAGACACCTACCAAGATTGTTTCTATTATCCACAAATATGGTTATTTTTCACGACAAAAAAGTTCGAAGTTTATTAAGTAAATCTACATGTAAAACATTTATTGCTATTATATTGCTACTTACGTTAATAATTCAATATAAACTTCGAATAGTTCAGTCTGGAGTTCCTCTTCATTGGGTTCACTCTTTGCCTCCTCCGATCTTTTGGTCCTTGAGAGTTTATCCATTTTTAAAACCTTCGCCACTCTTTCTAGTTTCACTTTCTTTCTTAATGGTAAGGGATGGATGAACAGCCTCTGCTTCTCTTGTATGTGAGCTCTCACTTCATCTAGAATTTGTATCGGCAACGAATCCGTCTGCCAGGCCGGCTTACGCCTCTCGAGTTGTCCTTCTTTTCGTTGCTTTCGTTTTCTGTTTGTTACTATGTTTTCATTTGCCATAGATGCTTTTATTTCTAGATCTTGGAAATTCTCCAAATCGGGGTTCATAAGTACAGCCTCATGTTTCGATCCGTGTTTCCTTAATATATTTTGATAACCGTTAGTTTTGCGAGTTTTAACATTCTCGAAAAGGTCTGTGTCGTACATATTCGGGAACGACCAATTGTAATGATGGACGTTGGTGAATGGATACGGCAGGTAAACTGAAGGTTTAAGCTCTCTTTGGTATTTGCCACTAGAGTATAATGGCTTATATGCGATAGTTTTGGGAGTTGGTTTTGCAGTCGGTGGCGGTGTAGTAGGAGTGGTCTTTATAGTTTTCTTTTGCTCATGTGTATATGAAGACATTCTTTGAAAGTTTGAGATCGGATAGAAATACGGCAGCTTTCCAAAATCTTTAAGAGAAAGAGCACCATTGAAATAAGAAGGCGGTGTTCCTGCTTGCACAGCTTTTACTGTTGGTTGCGGATCTATTTTTACTGCTTTAGCAGCAGGCACCGGTATACCTGCTGCATTAGCTACCTCCGGCATGTGGGAATTAATGTCGTTTTTCATCCAATACGAAACGTGATCATGCTTTGTCACTTTTTTGAACATATCAGATGTTTCTGTTTGCATGCCTTGTCGAGACGTTCCGATATTTATGCCTTCTTGCAGAACTTGATCTGTGCTTGTTTTATCAATTTCTTTATAAATATCTTGCGCCAAATTGTATATTTCTACTATAGCATCTAGGTCAGCCTTCTTCACCGTGTGAAGCATATCTGTTAAACTTCTTATCTCTTTGTCTGATAAGTACCTGTCTGAATCAGGTACATTTATGTCATCAATGTCTTCTTCTATATTGATACCTTGGGCTTCCTGTAGAGTAAGTCCACTTTGTATAATATCAGGTTCAGTTTTCTTATCAGTACTGACGACATATTTCACGGCATCATCTTTTTTGACGGCGACTTCTTTATTTTGTAAATCCACTATTGTAAGATTCTCTCCTAATAGTTGTATGTTCGTGATATTAACTTGTCGATGGGGTGCATATACGTCTCCTGTCACGTTTTTCCTCCTAATTCTGCAGTGGTATTTGCCGCAGAATGAGGTGGCTGTCCAGGAGGAGTTTGCAGTGTGCAGTTTGCCGGTGTCTGGATCTCGGCAGAAGAAGCCTGGAATTAAAAGAAAGAAATAAGTTTGAGAAAGTTGAATTATGATTATTTTTGATTTTTGAAGTTTTATTTTGAGTCAGGCCAATAGCCTCGCCAATAAACTTATAAACTGCTTCGTTAGCCTGGTGGTCCTATGCGCGACTGCTACGCTTGAGGTCTTGAGTTCGATTCCCAGGTCGATCAAAAAGTATTATTGGGGCTTTCTATGAAATTCTCGGTAGCAGTTTTGAGTTAGGATTTGCGCCTGGTTAATACACCTCTGCCTAAACCTGCGGGGAATGCAGGCGTGATAGTATGTTATGTTATGTCAGGCCAATAGGGTCCAATATAATTAATTTAAACAATATATGCAACCAGTGGAGTTTAATACATTGCCTTTATCCAAAAGGGAGCCTAACAACAGATCCAGATATTAATAGATTTCCAACGTTTTATTTTAATGACTTCATTCTAAAACTTGTTATTCTTTCGTTGATCAACATTACAGGCACTGATGATCAAATGTATGATCAGCAATTGTTTATGCATCACATTACATCACGCCGCATTTGTTGAAGGGCTGACAGAGGCGTGTTTATGTTTAGCGGAGATAGTTAACAAACAATGTACTTGAAAGTTTATAATTATGTCTAGCTACTTTGTTCGATGTGTTGCTAACTGATACGTTTAATCATGTCTTTAAGTCGTGATGGCCTAGTAGTTAAATTGGTTCAGTCGTTTTGGAGCTTATATACAAACAAACAATAAAATCTCTCCTCTTTATAATATTACTATAGATGGAATTTCTCTCCAAATCTATTGCGGTATTGTTGAAAAACAAATAAGAAACATTTGGTTAGTATATTAAAAGTGGATAGTCTCAGTGGATCAGATATATTCCATCATTATATCAATCAAGTTCAATACTCACATTGTAAGTAGGTAATTGAGTTGCCAGCTCTCTTAATATACTGGTAAACATTATCCACAGAATGTGGGAGCGAATAAAAGAGCAAACCATTTTGATTGGAGTAAGAAGAAGTCGAGATACTCGTAGCTCCAGAATTGGCAAATTATATCGGTTAATGGCAACAGGCTCGCCCCCTATAACATGGGACTTAAAGCTAGCGGCGGACCGTGGGTGTATATTGGTACACCTCTACCTCTCACCTCGGGGAATACGTAATAATGATTATGCATGTATAGATCCCACCAATATCCGATACGATGCAGTATTCCAGACCAGACAAAAGCCCACTTAACAGTGCCCGAAATGTCCCTACCCCTGTACTTTTGAGGACATTGACGACGCTACCGCTGCCGCGAAAAACGTGGCTACAATTATTGACTAGAAAAGAAGAAGATCTAGCCTCCATGTACGTCGACGTGAATTTCTTACGGATAAAATCAATTCTTTTTATATGTGTAAGCGAAATATCCTAAATCATTGAAGGATAACGTAGCTTTCAATTAGCGATAGCACAGCGATAGATTTTTTACAATCAGACTAGTTGTTTCGGAGATTAGCGTGTTTAAAAAAACAAACTCTTCAACTTTATAACATTAAGTACAGATTACTAAAATATACACATAGATCTGTAAAGCGAATTTGTTTATAAAAAGTCGTCTACGAGTGTATCTAGGGATTGCAATCCGGATTCTTCGAAATTCGAAAACAACTGAAAAATCCGGATTTTCTTGCCTTTTTTAAATCCGGATTTTCAGACTCAAATCCGCTTTTTTCGGATTTCAGTCAAAACTGATTATAACGCATAATATTTGTAATTAATTTTGATTATAATAATTATTTTGATTGTAATTAATCGGTATATCGATATTACCTACTTTAATGCGAAAATAAGAATAAAAAATAAATAAATTAAATTAAAAAATATTGGTCCATTGTTACAAGACAAAATAAACTTAAAAGTACTTCATATTATGGTATGCTATTCTAAGTTATAGCGAACTGCATGCGACTTCGTACGCGTTGCTTATTTCACCCGCCATAAGTTACGTCTTTGGTTAATGCTCCGCTCCTTATATACAGGGTGGAATTTTATAATGCTACCTGGAGGGAAAGTACTCTTAATACTTAAGTTAGCAAATTTTACTGAAAGGAAACATTCCTTTATTTTTAAAAAGAAACAAAACTGCATTTAAATAATTTTGAAAATACACTTGCCGAAAGAAAAATAGTATCCTGTACTTTTATGGCACTAATCGATAGGGTCAATCATAATGATCAAATCTCATCATGAAATTTTAATCTAAACATATTTTATTTGGACGAAAAAAACGAGTACTTTTATGCTTTTCCAGCTCCTCCCCACTGGAGTGCTGGAGTATCAATGTTTAAGTACAGTTTATGTTATGTAATGATTATGTAAATTTATAACGAGAAAAATTACTGATACCCAAAATTTATTGAATATTTTAGTTGATTTTATTCTGTCGAGCGGTAAATTGAGCCAATTGATGCAGATTTCAATTAATTTATACTATTTTACATAAATTTTAACAAAATAACTTAAAACACCAAAAACTTCGAAAACTCCGGATAATCCGGATTTTAATTGGACGAGAAATCAGAAATCCGGATTTGAAAAAACTCCGGATTTTGCAATCCCTAAGTGTATCTCTTAGTTTTTAGGCTTCTGTTATCTCAGAAATCGTAATATACTAATTACGGCAGACCAAAGCCATTCTCTACACAGCTAGGTGTAGTTTGGTTCACAACCTTAATGCTTGGGTTGATAATAATATTCATTGCTTGCTATCAGGCGGGAGTTTCCCACTATGCATTAGTAAATTAAGCTTTTAGCAAACAGATATTAGTCCTGAAATGCTCTAAACTGTAGATTATTCATATCCAAACAATCAGCAGTGAGAGCGAGCGCATTAGAGCTACCTATCTCTTTCTCTCATTAAAGGGCTTTCTCACTAATGCGATTATGCCACCCAGTTACCTGACTCGTAGTAAGCATAGGTGGAACTTTGACTGATATGTTGTTAAGTAAGGCTCTTTGCAAGGCTGCGACTTATCCTATACAATCATGGAAGACGAGTGTCAACTCAGGAGACGTGTACGGAACTTTGTCAGTATGTGACGACAATATCTTGGACAGGCATTAGTGGATCGAAGGACCAGATTTTTGGTCCTTTGCATCTTAAGAGTATGAATAAAAAAAAAATAGGAAAAGTATTTCTATTTAATTTTGTTCTACCTAATTTTGATTTATTATCATCTGATAGTTGTGATGGCCCAGTGTTTAAGGTGAGACGCGGGGTCATGTATGAGGTTGCAGGTTTCATTCCGGGCAAGCACTAATATGACTATTTTTGACATCACTGACATACCATCACGCCTGTACTTCCCGAAAGGTTAGGTAAAGGTGTACCAAGGTACACCCACAGTTCGCCGGTATATTTAGGTCCCACGTAATAGGGGGCGACAGCCCCGTTGGTCTCGTGGTCGCAAGCGCGACTGCTGAGCAAGGGCTCCCGGGCTCGATTCCCAGGTCCGGTGAAAAGTGTTATTGGGTTTTTCCATTAGGAATTTCTCAGTAGCACTATAATATCTCCTGCGAACGTGGCTAGTCTGCATTAAGATTAGTCGCCGTGGCCGGAATCGGTCTGGAGGATTACTTTTTTTTTTACAATGGGGGGCGAGCCTGTTGCCTTTTTTTACTACTGACATCGGTGAAGACAAAATATTGTGAAGAAACCTTAACTTATAATTGACTAGCAAAGATGCATTGCTTAAATAAACATTTAAACATCTTCAGTGAATTCTTCGAAAACAAAGTAAATAGCAAACTATTCCGCTATTATTATACCTATTTGAACTATTCAAACTACAAAGAAAGCAGAAAAAGTGATGATTTGCTAAATGTTTTAATTAGTAAGCTAGGCGCATGCGCGTTTGTATCAACAATAACAACAGCACGAGATATACACAATCGGTGTGTTTTAATGTAAACATTTTATGAATACATATCTTATGATTCTATTGTCTGCCGTCAATGATAGGAAAATGATTCTAGATTGGGTATAAAGTATTATATTTTTTTCTGAGGAAATTCTCACAATTGCGTAGATGACACCACTAACCAATAATTTCAAGAAACAACTTCACAAAAAAACATTTAATTTTAGCACTAAAAACCCGATGATTTTTTAAGTAACTATAAAAAACGATTTTTATTTGCTTTGAAATCAATAAATAGTTAGTGAATTGAGATGACAAAAAAGTGACGTCATAGTTGAGCATTGTCATAGAAAATCTATGGGGGAATGGCGTTTTGACAGCTCATAAAAAGTACGTCAATTGATTAGTGGTGTCATCCACCCAATTGTGTATACTAAAATAACATATTTAAACACACTAAAATCTATAAGTACCGATCAGATTGAAAACAATATTTATGTATAAGATACCCAGATTCAAAAGGAAGAGTACAGGTTATATAACATCACGCTACAACACACGGGAGCAGAGCAGTATCCATAGGCGTAATTGAATAAAGAAATCACACAGACAAAGCCGCGAGTAGGGGGTGGTAAAGTTACTGTGTTAGTAAGAAATTATGACACAAATGTGTTAAAATGAGAAGGAACATTTTATTGGTCCTTTTGATTAGATATAAGATACCTATTTTTTCACCTGTCCAGAAATAACATTAGAAAGACAGAAATTGAATACTTCATTGTAGTTACTACACGAAAATCACAACATAGTAGTACAGTAAATCATCGGCACTAAAGTACCAATAAATTTTAATAATGTTATGTATTGCTCGCAGAGCAGATGGCCGATGGGGTCGAAAAGTGCTAGAGTGGAGACCACGGACTAGCAAGCGCAGCGTAGGACGTCCACCAACAAGATGGACAGACGACCTAATAAAGGTCGCCGGAAGACGCTGGATGCAGGTCACTTCCGACCGGTATTATGTGGACACTAGCTTCTGCCCGCGACTTCGTCCGCTTCACAGTTGATGTGTTATCCTACGGGTACCGTACATTTTCCCGGGATAAAAAGTAGCCTATGTGTTATTCCAGACTATAATCTATCTTTGTGCCAAATTTCATCCAGATCCATTCAGCCGTTTAAGCGTGAAAGAGTAACAAACATCCATCCATACATACAAACTTTCGCCTTTATAATAGTAGTAGGATATAAAGAGGAGGCCTATGTTCAGCAGTGGACGTCCTATGGCTGAGATGATGATGATGATGCTGTAAAAAACCCCCAACACAAAAACCTAAGTTCCCTTTAAAAAGTAAAAAAATAACAAAAAAAATACGTCACGTTGGGGGACCGCTCGGGACGATCGTATCCTAAATGCAACATCGGTCCCCCAACGTGACGTATTTTTTTTTGTTATTTTTTTACTTTTTAAAGGGAACTTAGGTTTTTGTGTTGGGGGTTTTTTAAATTTTTAATTAAATTTTTATTTTATACTTTTTATAGGTACCTATTTATTATAATGTCGATTTTGTTAAGTTTGAGAGCCCACTCGAGTATATTTACAGACATTCGGTTTTTCTTCCCTACTTTCACCCCCACAACTTTTAAACGGCTCAACCGATTTTCATCAAACATGTCTAAGAACACTCGTACATAGGTCACCTTTAATACAAAACTAAATTGAAATCGCTTCATCCGTTCGGCAGCTATGATGCCACAGACAGACAGACAGACAGACAGACAGACAGACCGACAGACAGACAGACAGACACGTCAAACTTATAACACCCCTCTTTTTGCGTCGGGGGTTAAAAATTACCCAGGATGCATTTCGATTGTAAATTGAGCTTGAGATGTTCTGTTAATCCTGCAAATTTTAGCTAAATACTGCCCCGTTCGCAACAAAATATCAATATTTGAAATCAAAAAGCCCGACTGCCTAAATCTGGTCACTAAGAATATTAAACAAAAACTGAAAAGAAAAAGCGAAATCCAGTAGTCCATATTTCTATTAAGTAGCAGTCGGAAGCCAGTACTGGCAAGATTTGAGCCGGTCTTGGTGTTTTATTTGCCCTTTGCGACACGCGGTCGTGAAAAAAGGCGGGCAACCACTTGCCCAAACATCTTTCGCTAGAAATATTATCAGAAGCGTGTGAAAGTTATAACATCTGGTCTAGAAGGACAATAGGCTGTCAAAGAAATATTATTTCAGAGCAAACTGAAAACAAACGCTGCCTTTGTCTTGCTGAAATAAGAATCAGCGTCAAGTCTTTTAAATTAATCCGATTACTTTGAAAAATAAAGAATATTTTGACGAGATTAGTTAATTTTGGCAGAAACCTGCTATAAATAAAAAAAAATGTAATTATCCAGGCCGATTCCGGCCACGGCGGCTAACCTTAATGCAGACTAGACACGTACGCAGGAGATATTATAGTGCACAAGTGCGTGCGCAAACGCACTCCCTCTTCCCTAACTCTCATAGCCCGATGGGACGGCAATCCGACACGACCGGAGAGAGATCAGGCGCAGGACCAACAGCTTTATGTGCTCTCCGAGGCACGGGGGTGTCACACCACCAACTTCCAAACTCCGGGCTGCTACTGAAAAATTCCTAGTGGAAAAACCCAATAAATTACACTTTTTGCCCGACCTGGGAATCGAACCCGGGACCCCTTGCTCAGCAGTCGCGCTTGCGACCACGAGACCAACGGGGCAGTATAAATAATAATAGTAATAATACCAGTCTCTAATTGTTCTACTGAAAGGCAAAAGCCTCTTGTCATCGAGAGAATACACGACTGTTGATCACCATGCTCGCTTAAGGCGGATTGGCGATTTCAGACTTAAATTAAGTAGTAGCTGTTGCCCGCGACTACGCGCGTTTCTTGTATTAAAAGACATCAATAAATGTTTGTTGAAAACATCATCATCATCTTCCTGCCCTTATCCCGTGTTACTTGGGATTGGCGAAACACGTTTTCTTCTTCCATGCCGTCCTATCAACCGTCATGCTATCACTGACTCCTTTCTCTTTCATATCATTCTTCACACAATCCATCCATCTTTTCTTTTTCTTCATCTACGTTTGTTGAAAACATAGGGTTGCGAAATCGATTATATTCTAAAATTTGTTACTACCTGACATGTCTTAACCATATTCTATCTATCTGCCAATTTTCGGGTATAAAAAGCCAAGAATTTCATATAAACTTGCAAGAGCTCGTCCAGGCTGTCACAAAATTCGATCTTATCTAATGTCTCCTTCTCATAAACTCTAGGCTTGATAAATTCCAGGTCGGTAGTACAAAAAAAGAAGATTCATATAAACTTGCGAGAGTGCTTAGACCTCTTTAATCCGGCCCTGTCGCAAAATCCGTTCTTAGCAAATTCCATCTTAATACGTCACGCGGTTTTTGATATTTCGTGATGAGTGAGTGACCTTTCGCTTTTATATATATTTATTAAGACTAGAGACCTGCTGCTGACTTCGTACGCGTGGCTTATTTCAACCGCATTAAGTTACGTCTTTGCTACTGCTTCGCTCCCGTGGATCTTAGCGTGATGTTATGTTAATCAGGAATAATGTTGCATCCTAATGGTGAAATATATTTTTTTAAACCGGTCCTACATTTTTTGGATTTATTCGGTACTTACATACAAATATTTCTTCTTTATAATATTAGTATAGATTTGGATTCTAGAAGATGGATAGATAATAAATCCATTGTTGTCTAAGATAAACATGAATTGAAAAAGTCACATTCGTATTTGCTTGGTATCGAACACGTACTTCTTTTTACTTACATTGACTGTCGCTAAGATTAGATTGCGAGTAGGTTTCATCATCATATCAGCCGCAGGACATCCACTGCTGGACATAGGTCTCCCCCATAGATTTCCGCAAAGGATCTGTTGGAAGCGGCCTGCATCCAGCGTCTTCTTGCGGTGTTTAATTAGGACTGGATTCTGTGCCCTAACAGTGTCCATAACTGTACTCTAGGTTTAAGCATTATGTAAATAAATATTATTATGTCATCATCATCTGCTTAGCCTTTTCCCAACTATGTTGGGGTCGGCTTCCAGTCTAACCGGATGCAGCAGAATACCAGTGTTTTACATGGAGCGACTGCCTATCTGACCTCCACAACCCAGTAATGGGTAACACGATAACTCTTGGTTAGACTAGTTGCCAGACTTCGAGGCTTCTGACTATTCGTAACGACTGTCAAAGATCTTCAAATGGCAACCGGGACCAACGGCTTTACGTGCTTTCCGAGACACGGGGGTATCACACCATTAACTTCCAAACTCCGGGCTGTTACTGAGGAATTCCTAATGGAAAAACCCAATAACACTTTTTGCCCGACCTGGGAATCGATCCCGGGACCCCGCGCTCGTCAGTCGCGCTTGCGACCACGAGACCAACGGGGCAGTATGTAAATAAATATGTAATGTATGCAAATAAATGAATATGAATAGATTTTAATTATTTTTAATTAGCAGAACTACATAAGCCACGCAAGATATGTCGGTATTGCAATAATTGCAATTCTAACAGACACAAACAATATTTGTACAAAGTATCAATCGATGCGTGTTGATAATTTAGTGACGGCTTAGTTGATGAATGCGCACGATTGTTGAAGGAAGTGTTTTTCATAGCAAAAGTAACCTGACACTAGTTGGACAGTTGGGATTACGGAATTTGCTTGAAAGAGTCACCGCGACCCTGAAACGCAAAGGGCATTAGGAAACACCGATGGGTTTTAGTTAGTAAGAGCCTGAAACTCACACCCAGAGGAAGAAATAAAAAAATGAAGTGAGACACTTGAGGTTATTTCTGTTTAAATTAATCAACCCGTGTCATATTTTAGCTATTTTTTTCGGTCTTTGTTATCATGTTCCCTATTTTTTATTGATTAATTTTACGTTAAACTATTTTTGCTGTATACCTACTCATGCAAGATTTTTAGCATATTTAATGTAATTAATAAAATTATTGAGAAGAAATTTCGTCAAATTCGCTTACGAGCTAACTAAATGTCAAGTAAATGTATAAGTAAATGTAATATCACAAGGTTTTATTTATTTGAGTACTAATTCTCTTCCTAAAATAAATGTAGCGTTAGTTAATAAATAATAAATAAATAATAAATATCTTGGGACAACTCACACACGGCTATCTGATCCCAAGCTAAGCAGAGCTTGTGTTATGGTAACCAGACAACTGATATACATACTTATATAATTTATAAATACATACATATTATAGATAAATCACACCCAGACACAGAACAAACAATCATGCTCATCACACAAAGTTTGTCCTGGGTGGGAATCGAACCCACGACCTCCGGCTTAGCAGTCAGGGCCGCTAACCACTAGACCAACAGGCCCGTCCCAACAGTCAGTTAATATCCATAACATTAGCTGTCTGCCTGTAGAAGTCTTGTCAAAATTGGAGGTAACCCAGAAAAAACTGACAGACACACAAACAAGTAAGTATCGTGTAAACATTCAAGATTATTATTATTCATTTTGTTTTTTTTTTGTAATATGAAAATAATAGCTTTTATTTTGACATTTGAAACAGAGACTAATTGTATTTATTCGTTATTAGTATAGTTTGAAGCTCATTTAAAGAGGTACAACATTGTCATTCAATCAGTAAACTTTATGATTTCGTCAGTACTAACTCTTTATGACATCAAGTATGGCCGACCATGAATGTTACAAGCGCAATATTAAAAATAACCATTCTAACAAAAGGAAAGCCTTCTTGATTTTTTTCGCTTTCCATAGAGTTGGGGATCAAAGCTATGAGAAATATTTTGTGTAAATATTACAACCAACCTCGCCCTGATTTCCCTACTGCGTAGACCTTAGCAAGGCAAATCTCTCTGTAAATATTATGGAGCAGGGCTTTTTATCGCTTGACAAAACTTTGAAGGCTTTTTGTACTGAGGAATTCGGAAATATGACTTTTATTCGCTGAGAAAAATGTCTGTGGTGTAACGTATTTGTAAAGTGGTTACAACTAATTGCGTCTTTTTACAAAACGTGTACTAAGATTATCGTAAGCTGATTACTGTGTTTAGAGTCTTATTCCAACTGTGATAAAGTTTATTATACAAAAACTGAAACTTATTAACTCCTCCTGTGCAACACCTGTAAGTTGTACTGGACAACTTGTTGTATAATTGTGAATTTTGTACTAAGAATTTTATTTCAATTGAAATTAAGTTCAAAATACAACAGCTGGCTTGAAAGCTTGGCCGGTGGCTTATAAGCTCATTTGATTCCCTTCAAAATGGTTGAGATTAATTGTGCTGATCCTTGCGTCATGTTCGTGAACGGGCGCTGTCAGTTGAGACTGGTCATCTCTTAAATACCGTGGCTTATTTTTATCACTTTATACCTACCTACATACCTTACCTTTGTACCTACAAGACTAATCTAACCAGGATTTTGTAAAGCTTAGATGGAAGTATCCTTGAAGTTTCTTGCTTGTTCTTCTCCAAGGAGGTCTACCTTCGTTTTGGAACATTCAACAATCTTCGATTTTTTGACTATCCGAACGACTATTTAACAATTGGTTAGCCTAGTGGTCCTTGCCGGGGCTGCGGGTTGTTCGAAAGAGATACCGCGCTCCCGGAACGCAAAGGGCACATGAAGGAACGTAGATGGGTTTTAGTCAGTTAAAGTCTGACACTTCCCGTCCCGCCCAGGGCGGGGGAAGTTATTATAAGCCTAGTGGTCCTAAGCGCGACTGCTACGCTCTAAGAGGTCTTGGGTTGGTCGAGCAAAGTGTTATTGGGCTTTTCTATGAAATTCTCAGTAGCAGCCCGGAGTTAGGATTTGTGCCCGGTTAATGACAATAGGCTCGCCCCCTATTACATGGGACCTAAACACACCGGTGAACTGTGAACGGTGGGTGCACATTAGCACACCTCTTTTCTGTTATGTTTTATGACAATTCAAAAGTGTCAGTTAATAGTTCAATAAAAACACGATCGGTTTGTTTTTTACACTGCTAACTGTCTCCGAAAAACACAGACTTAATGTTATGATTATATGAAAGACAGATATGCGATTTATTGAAAAACAGTCTCTAAAGTGTATATGAGTGTGTTTTATAATACTAAGACGTTTAGTTTACTCATATGTGTATAATAAGAATTCTTTGTACAATGTCTGAACGTACAATTATGAATCATACAATAAAATGCGCGTCGTAAGCAGATGACTTAGTCGGTCGTGTTGCTGTTCGATTTCAAAGAAAAGTGTGATTGACTTTTATTCGACCTTACACTGGATTTCGTTTACAAGTACTAGCTTTAGCTAAGTTACGTCTTTAGTTACTGTTCTGCTTTTTTACAATGTTTTTTTTTCTAGTAATTCAAAAGTAATTGAAGTATATTAAGTTAGTAGACTTTCTATGGCTAAAAGCGTGTTTTTTTAACACGTTTTTATTAGGTCGACCTGTATGTATGTAACTATGTAATCAAATCTAAGAAAACCAATTTAACCATCTTTTAAAGATCGTAACGTTATGAAAATTGGCAGTTGTATGTGATTTTGATAACAATAGGAATAGAAGATATGAACTGGAACTTCATGATAGATGATCGTATCATAGCCGTGTTTGGACTTGTTAGAAACGTCTTGTAATGAACGTTGACCATGATTAGGTTTAAAGGTCTGATGATGAAGCCGGAAGATAGGCACTAGCATTCCGTGATGAAATATCGTATCATAGCCGTGTTTGGACTTGTTAGAAAGGTCTTGTAATGAACTTTGACCACGGTTAAAAGCTAAAGCGTGTTTTTTAGTGTTTTTGAAATTATTTATTATATAGTTTATTAAACTTTGTTGGTTTTTATGGCGGTTCTTTTCAAAGTAAAATTAATGAAATAGCTATAGTTGTTTAATTTTCAATCTGTTCTAAGCATTAGTTTGAGGTGGACTAACAAACGGGTCATTTGGATCCATGGATCTGATATTCCTATGCACCCAATTACTTTTTTGGCTTAGTAGACTATTTCAGGACCTGGCAGTTTATTTTAATTTAGTTCTAGTAATCTAGAATCTCAAAATTATTTGGTTTCACAAAAATCGTTTTTAAATGATTTATTACTGACTACTGCTCAAGTGCTCACGACGTCGTCCTCGTGGTTTTTTTTACCCGAGTTAAGCAACGACTTTGGTAACTGCTCCGCTCCCGTATATCGTAGCGTGATGTTATATAGCTATATGTTTCTCACAAATTTAGCTATCATATACTAAAGGTTTTTTACCAATCCGATTGGTAGTTCCAGAGATTAAAGCGTTTAAAACAAAAAAAAATCTCTTCAGGTTTATTAAATAAGTAAGTGTAGCTTTTTTGTTATTATGTACCCACTTATGTATTATACACTATCGCGATAGATTATTTTTTAATGGATGTAATGTATCTTGGAAAATATAAATAAATAAATATATATCTTTTTTGCCACTGTTATCTCAATACAGGACAAAGGCCTTCTTTTCTTATTTCCAATCATAATTATCTATCCTGAGCTGGGATGCACCAATCCTGTTTGTAAGCGTCAAATGAATGCCGTCGACTTTCCCTAGGTCTACCGTGATTTCGCTGAATGTTTTTAGGGACCCACATTCTTTGCCTTAGTCCATGATCCATTCGAAATGCGGCAGGCATTTTAAAGTAAATAAACCAATAATAATACCCGCCTATTTTCGACCCACTGCAGGTCAAAAGTCTCTTCTCATACATAGAAGTCACGAGCATTGATCCACACCCTTGCTCAAGGGGATTGATGATACTTATATTAAAATTATAAGTCCAGTATGTTTTCCTTAACTGATGTCAGTGATGTCAAAAATAAAATTAGAAAGTATAATTATGTGAATATGTAATGAAAAAAAAACACATCGGTACTTGCTCGGATTAAAACAATGCATGTAACCAACTATAACCACTTAAAAAGTAGGTAAATATAAATTTCGCAGATATAAGCACGACACGGTTGGCGCACTGGCCGAGCGATCGACTGCTGCGCTGCGTGTCGCGGGTTCGATTCCAGCACGTAACAAATTTTTGTATGACCTACAGATAGTTGTTCCGGGTCTGGCTGTTTGTGTATGTAAGTTTATACGTATGTTTGTAAACGCACCCACGATACAGGAGAAATGTCTAGTGCACGGCAACGTTTTTCCCAAAAAAAACCGGCCAAGTGCGAGTCGGACTAACGCACGAAGGGTTCCATACCATTATAAACGGTAAAAAACCATGTCTGTTGTATGGGTTGTTGTAAATATTTAGTTTATTCTGGTTTTTAGTATTTGTTGTTATAGCGGCAAAAGAAATACATAATTTGTAAAAAATTCAGCTGTCTAACTATCACGGTTCATGAGATACAGCCTGGTGACAGACGGGCAGACAGACGGACAGCGAAGTATCAGTAATAGGGTCCCGTTTTATCCCTTAGGGACGGAACAAAAAAAAAAAAACCGGCCAAGTGCGAGTCGGACTCGCGCACGAAAAGTTCCGTACCAATATCATTAATGACTTATTAAAAAAAAACCTACTTACTAGACCTCGTTCAAACCAACTTTCGGTGGTAGTTTAAATGGTAATGTACATCATATATTTTTTTATAAAAAAGCAAGGAAAGAAGGACCGACCTCGTCCGGTGAAGCTGCCAGCACCAAACACGCACACAGTCACAAGTAGCACACACTCGCGCAACATCGCTGCACACTCTGCGCATGCGCCTGCGCATACGACTGTCGCTAGCGGTCTGTTCGAAACGTTGTTATGATTTGAAGACGTTTGCTATTCTTGAATGGTTCCCAAAGTTTTATAACAGATGTGTTGTTGGAGCTATTGTTTCTGATGAGTAAGTGTTTACTGTCCATTACTTTATATGTAACGAGAAATGCAATAAGGAAATGAAAGGTTTTACTCCTGTTAAACAGTATATTTTATTATATTTGTCTGTGTTATTAGAATATATTTGGGTAAAGTTTTTTTTTTCAGCTCTTTATTCTTTTGATTGGATGTCTTTAAAATGACCAGCCTATTATTTTCCCACTGCAATACAAAGTTTCATACAGAGAAGGTGCGAGCATTAATCACCACTCTTGTTCAATCCGGATTGCAAATTCTGACATTGATTTGAAATCCAGGTTTCCTTGCAATATTTTTCTTTACCGATGTTAGTGACGTCCATGTTTAAGATAAATTAAGAAATTACATTATATTGAAAAAGTCACATCGGTACTTGCCAGGTATTAAAATCATTTCGAGATGAGAGGCATCTTAACCACTGGGTGATTACGACATCTAAATTAAATATGTAGTTTAATTTAAGACAGATTATTCTTCTTTCAGTACAAAATGCTAAATTTAGTGCCACTTCGTCTTCTTGGTTGTTTTAGATAACGCATAGAATTTGGTCCCATAGTATTTCAGATAAAGCTTTGACAGGTGATACGGGTAATCAGAAACCGGAAAGTCTGACAACCAGTGTTACCAAGGGGTATTGTGTTACTAAATTGTATATACTGGAATTCAGCTGCATCTGCAACTGTTAGAATAGAACTGACCTTGACCTTAATATAGTTGTGAAAAGGCTAGGATAACAACACTGTATGACTGTAATATGAATGAGCTTACCCAAAAGAAGCTATTTCACTAAAACTTTGAAGGGATTAGGGTTGAATGCGTTCGGAAATACAGACGTATTTTCCCTTATTTATTAGGTCTGTAAATATTGGACTATTATTAAAAAAAAATCATTGTACTAATGATGATTTAAACTTAGCCCATTAACACTATTCCACACCCATTTTCACTCAAAGAACCTTCAACAAAAACGTGAACGACCCTAAAAATATCACTAAATCATCCAATTTCCTGAATTCCATACTTCACTTGTCCGACCGTAATTCAGCGACAAATAATAGTATCAATAACCCGACGGGGTGCCACAAGGAGCTCTCCTAGGACCGGTAAAGTTCTGACAATGCGGGTCTGGACAAAGGCATTGATATCCGAGTTGCGACGCCATTGTACAACTTGTCCGGTCGGATATTTTTATTGGGTTACAGATTTAATAGTACAATATGAGTTTGCTAGTTATTATTAGGTACATTTTTCTGCGATTTTCATTGGCTTTGTGGCTTTGAAAGTAAAGTTTCTTTTGATGTGAATGTGGGAGAGAATTTTAGATATGTGTCTTCTTGAAGATCTGTTTTTAATCTTTGAAATATAACCATGTTACGGAGATTCTGTAAAATACTCACAAAAATGAAACGTTATAAATATCCCAAGTATGTTTAAACGCAGTAATCTCTGGAGATTACTGCGTTTAAACATACAAAAAACACTTTGGCTTTATTGTAATTATTAGTATAGATCAGCATTCAAAACATTGATACTGATTGGTACCTTAGCAGTGTAGAAACACAATGTAACACAACACAACTAGCTGACTGAGCTTAATATTATATGTGACGCACGGCTGCGCCCGTGATGCATAGAGGTTTTTAGTCGCAAATAAACGGCCTTGTTAGTTTGGTTATCCTAAGCGCAACTGCTACGCTAGACGACATGGGTTCGATTCCCTGGTCGAGCAAATTGTTATTGGGTTTTTCTATGAAATTCTCAGATTAGTGGCATTAGGTTCGCCCACCATACATGGGAGCTGTGCCTAACCCTTCGGGGAATACAGGCGTGATGGTATGTGTGTATTAAACTGCAGTCGTAATTGATCGTTTCCATTTAACCTACACCCAAAACAAAATAAACATTAAGTACCTAATAATATAATACCTTCTGGAATACTGACATCATTATTACGCAACAAAAACCAGGGAACAACAATTAATTTCTTATTAAACAAGTTTGAGAACCGTATTTGCTTTGAATTTAGCGAACGTGCCAATTTGAGGCGACCTGTTATAATGTAAGCAATTTGATGATAGATGAGCTGTTTACTTAGAAGTTCATATCGTTAGTTATAACATACTTTCACGATTTGTACGTTTGTAAATTTACAATGTGAACACGAACCATTGTAATCATCATCATCATATCAGCCGCAGGACGTCCACTGCTGGACATAGGCCTTCCCCATAGATTTCCAATAGGACCGTTTGGAAGCGGCCTGCATCCAGCGAATTCCTGTGGTCTTAACCAGGTCGTCCTTCATCGTTAATAAAATAACTATTTAATTTTGTTTTTACGGAATTCTTTCCGTCGTCGCTATGGGGTATCGATGATCACAAAGTCAAAGTCGGTAATACTAAGTACGTACATAAATCGGCACCCAAATATTAGAACAAAGTTCTTATTAAAAAAGCAATTATTTCAGTAATAATTACAAAAAAAAAACAAACAAAAAAGTAAATAAAAAAATATATCTCCTTGTAAATCCTAATCCTCCTTATAAATTAAAATCCGTATATTTGTGTCCGCCAACTTCGGGAAATAGTCGATGAATTTAAGTACTTGAAATCTTTATACAACATTGCATTTTAACAGAAGCCTGTTTTTGTTCACTTTTTATTCCGAAGTTTCAACGGATGCAGAAAATTTAATCGTTTTATCCGACTAAGCCACAACAGAACGTGGCCGGCTAGTAAAAATATAAATAAGTAAATTAAGTGTTTGATGCTACCAGAAACTTAATTTATTTAGTGTAATTGTTATTTATAAATATATATACCATCACGCCTGTATTCCCCGAAGGGTTAGGCAGTGGTGTACCAATGTACATCCACAGTTCGCCGGTATATTTAGATCCCATGTAATAGGGGGCGAGCCTATTGTCATTAACTGCGCACAAATCCAAACTCCGAGCTGCTACTGAGAATTTCATAGAAAAACCCAATAACACTTATTGCTTGACCTGGGAATCGAACCCAGGACCTCTAGCGTTGCAGTCGTGCTTAGGACCACGAGACCAACGGGGCAGTAACGTTATTTTTAGTCACCAAATGCGTTGGCGTGGAGGTACTCCAGACTATTTATTTCGCCGGTATTCCCAAGAAATCATCCCTTCTAAGTCTAGAACGTGCAAAGAGACAAACTGTCTATGACAGTATTTATTTGGTCGAGAGACTGGTAGTAATTATTCCAGGAAATATTATTCCTTCTGACAAAAATCCTATTTATTTTGGATGTACCTCATAAAGTCTCCGATTCCCTAAGGGAGTCCCGATATGGAATTTCCCCTTCAATAGTGATCATCGTAACATTTATGAAGGGCACGATTTCCAAATTCTTAGAAACAGTAGTCTTTCTTAACTAAGCTAGTCAAAACAAGCAAGCAAGTGAGTCATGTTACTTGATAAATATATAATAAGATCTAGATTCTTTATCCTCTTAACATTACCATGAATTTAAAGCAAAATATTTTCTTTTGCCTGCCTCGTTAGCCTAGAGGTCGCCTACTACGCTAGCGGTGTTTGGATCGATTCCCAGGTCGAGCAAAAAGTGTTATTGGGTTTTTTGATGAAATTCTTTGTAGCAGTTCGGAGTTAGGATTTGTTAATGGCAATATGCTCGCCCCCTATTACATGGGACCTTAAAAAATCTGGCGGACTGTGGGTGTGCATTGGTACACCTCAGCCTAACCCTTAGGGGAATACAGGCGTGATGGTATGTCACTATTTATATGTGTTATCTAAATTCTTTATTGTTCTAATATAACTATAGCAATTCTTAGAAGTGCCACAACTAATGGCTTAGCAACATTAACATGCTCACAATTGTGTCCGCATCACCGACATGTTCAAGTGACATGTTACGCCAAACTGGCGACAGAACAGTTATTCCAAAGTTTTAAGTTTTCACTTCTGTCGGCAGTCGACACGACTGCCTATTTTTTTTTCTCTCGTTAGAATTTCAAGCCAGGCGCTGAATTTCAAGCGCTTTTGATGTGTGACAACAAAGGGGCTTGAAGTTCTGGGCCGACTTCATTTAGATTGCTTTTGACACGCTAAAAAAAAGAAAACAAGCGCTGTTTTAGCCTTAACATCGCAAGTCCTGACTCAGGAATAGTTTAGAGGACAAGTCTTAGAATATAGATGAAACCTATACAAAGTTTAAGAGAGTGGTGTTGCAAAGAAATACCTTTGTGCTTTGACATCTATGATTAATATTATAAAGAGGAAATATTTGTGTGTTTGTAACGAATAGGCTACACAACTACGTGACCGTTTTTTTTTTCACCTATATATAGCTTAATTATTCCTGAGTAACATAGGCTATATAACTTCACGCTACGACACACGGGAGCGGAGCTGTAATGGAAAACGTAACTAAAAGCGGGTGAAAAGAACCACCCGGACGAAATCTCTGGCAGAAGGTTAGTTAAATAAATAGGATTTACATAAACAACGAAATCGCTGCATTCACAAGACATTCTAAAAAAAAAAATTAAGCGTACAAAAGGACCAAAAACCACTTCTAACATTACAGCCGTCCAATCAACAACTACTGCTATATAAACTCACACAAGACCCCTGCAAGCTTAATGAATCAAGACTAAACGAATACCCTTTACACATATTTAAATTCCGAAGCACAGCATCAAAAAACAAAGCCGACCAATCAGCGTGCATTATTCACAATTACACAGTTCTCGTCTCATTTCTTCGCGCCTTCATTTAAGGAGGTGTAAGGAGGTGTAATTTATTTTTTCCTCACGCACCGCCGTGGTCGGGGCGAGGCACCCCGGTGGGACCACATGCTGTGTGCGTAAAGGATTTCTTGAGCTCTTTAGGGGTCCTTTGGTTAATGCTGGGATTCGTAGAATGTAGTATTGTAACGACAGCCTCGTTGGCCTACTGGTCCTAAGCGCGATTGCCGCGCTAGAGGTCTTGGGTTCGATTCCCAGGTCGAGCTAAAGTGTTATTTGGTTTTTCTACCAAAATTCTCAGTAGTAGGTCGGAGTTAGGATTTGTGCCCGGTTAATGGCAATAGGCTCGCCTCCTATTACATGGGACCTAAACATACCGGCGAACTGTGGGTGTACATTGGTACACCTCTGCCTAATCTTTCGGGGAATACAGGAATACAATAAAAATATATGAAGGCAAAAGTTACATACATATTTTTCTTATCATTGAGATCCAAATAGAACGACAACAGTGTCCATGGAGTTTCTTGCTCGTTCTTCTCCATAGAGACCTACGCTTTGGAACGAGCACCTAGCTTCAAATTTAAACTGTACTTAACTTCTTGACACTTCAAAAGTGGCTGTAAATGGTGTAATTAAAATAAATGCTGTGACTTTGACTTTGATCAGTTTTTTTTCCATAAAATAAATACATTGACATAGTCGGTCATTTTCAGGCTATTTTCTGAATCATCCAAATGGTTAAGGCATCTCTGATGCACAAACTTGTAAGTTCGCAACCGGGCACGAGGCAACTACTAACTAATGTGACTTTTTCTATTTCATAATTATGTACTTTCTAAGTCTATCTTAGACATCACTGACATAATGCTGAAATCGACAACCAGCCTTGAACAAGCATGGTAATCTAAGCTCATGCCTTCTCTGTAAAGAAAGAAGCCTTTACCCTGCTGATAATATAGTCTAGTATTGTTATAATTTAACTGACATAACGTAGATAATTATGGGTAGTTTAACATGTGAAAAGCCAAATTAATAACACCATGTTTAAAGAAGATAGTGCCACAATACATAATAATGAACCCTTAATGCCATAATAACAGCTTAGTGTAATTCTATCACGCACACAAAACTACTGACCCTCATCACGACACACGGCTCACGCTTGACCGGCTCGCATTGTTTTGATGTCCCAAAGAGGATATAATGTTCTTTACACTTAATAAGTGTCTCGGGTTCACACAGGTCGACCTGTCCGCACCTCAGAGAAAACCCTACCTTACGGCTTAAGGAACAGAGTGTAAATTTAAGCACGCCATTGTTAATTACGATTTCAATTTTAGTATAATTCGAAGTGGCTCGAAGGACCAGTTTGTGTGCCGTGGCGCTAAGCCAGGTATGCTTTCTGTGAGCCCGTTATTGTTCCGAAAGGGAACGTTTTCCTTTTGAGTTTAATTCGGAATGTTGGTATTGAATTAATTATTTAAAGTTGCTGTATTTTCCAGTGACTTTCTGTTTTGGCCGGTGAACTGTAAGTACCTTTGGTTGGGTTATTCTAATCAGTGAAATATGTTTTTTGCTTACAAAGTAATAATAAATTTTAAATAATATGTACCATCCGATTACAGTTCTACAACAGCGCTACGTCAAACGTCTTTGGATACTACTCAGCTCCCGCTGGTCGTACCGTAATGTTCTATCCGAGTATACCTTCCTCTCGAATCACTCTATCTATTGACAAAAACGCATTAAAATCCGTTGCGTAGTTTACAAGTGCTAAGCGTACACAGAGGGACTGACGGCGGGAAACAACTTTGTCTTATACTATGTTGAAATTCAGGTCGAGCAAACTGTTATTGGGTTTTTTTATGAAAGTCTCAGTGACAGCTCGGAGTTAAGATATGTATATGTCCGATTGCTGGCAATAGGCTGGCTCCCAATTACATAGGAACTAAACATACCGACAAAATGTGGGTGTATATTAGTACACCTCTGCCTAACCCCTCGGGGAATACAGGCGTGATGTTTAGTAGAAATTATGTAAAATTTTCTCTTGTACTGAAACTCGATTTTCAAGACACAAAGCGACCGATAATTCTACTTAATCATCAAGAACCTCATAGTCATTCCTTCTTTAAGATTCAGGCCACAATTAAAACGCATGCTACAGATCCAGCACATAGGCATAATCATCAAGCCTAAGCTACTAAGGGGTACTACACACTAGAGCCATGGCATTAACTCGGGTAATCGTGTAACCGCCGGATTAGACTGCCAGTGTGAAGTGACGCGGCTTGTGACAGTCTGTAGAGCCCTTTACTGTGAGGCTACGGTGTGTTAATGCATCATTATGGTGTCCTGGTAATGTATTGCTGCTGGTGGTTTAGTTTTGTCAGAATTAACTAACCAATATAATTTCTCCCATTTTCAAGGAATTATCTTGGTTATTGTAATTTAGCGTTGATCAATTTTAAGACTGCCTCGGTAGCTTAGTGCCCAGTTCAAGCAAAAAGTGTTATCGGGTTTTTCTATGAAATTCTCAGTAGCAGCTCGGAGTTAGGATTTGTGCCCCGTTAATAGCAATAGCCTCGCCCCCTGTTATATGGGACCTAAAACATATCGAATTGTGGATGTAGATTGGTTACGCCTCTGCCTAACCCTTCGAGGAACACAAGCGTGATGGTGTGTGTTAGTTAACTATCGCAGGTGATACGGAACCCTTAGTGTGCAATTACTTTGAGAAAATACAACATAGAATTCAACTCAAAGACAGTCAGAGACAAAGTCTATTTAGACTGTTATTATTTGTTAGACGCCCTAAAGTGGATGTGACAATAGGAATGAGCAATGATTGCCTAATTGTTTAATACTGATTTAGTATGTCTAAGACACATAAGACATAATATTACGTAGTTGAGGGACTGCGATCGCCAATGGGACTTGAAAACAAATGCTCTTGCGCATAGTGAAATGAATTTTTATCTACATTTTAGCTTTCACGTGTGTTGCAGTCCTGCCCTTTTTTTTATATCATTAGATGGCAAAAAAACGGCCCACCTCATAAGTGGTCACCGCTGCCTATAGACACCTGAAATACCGGAGGCCTTGCCATCCCAGAGACAAAGTTAAAATGTTTCATGTGCCTGTAATTACACCGGCACCCATACCCTTCAAACCGGAACACAACAACGCTGCTTTGCGGCAGAAATAGGTATGGTGGTAGTACTTCTCCGGACGAGCTCCTTCACAAAGAGCTCTACTACTACGACTAATCTATCTATCCACTATATTTGTGAGTCTGGATAAATAGTAGATGATAGATGATGATGGAAGATGATGGCTGCCTCGTTGGTCTCGTGATGCTGCGTTTGATTCCGGGTTTGTCATTGAGTTACCCATTATAAATTACTATAGCTATGTACATCAGTATTTGCGCACACACTTGTACACTATAATAAAATGCTGTGCCCTTGACTGGATCTCATAAAAACAGACTGAATTTTGTTAGTAGAGATATCACGTTTCTCTGTCTGTTTGGCTATCACGGCATTGAAAAAGAAACATAACATTGATAGAAATAGTTTATTTTTTAAACTCGAGAAAGCAATAATATAAAGCCTATTGTACTCTTTAACTGTATATTTATAATAGTAAGTTATTAGTTAAATAATTCGTGAGTTGTATTCATAGTTTAGATAAAATATTATTATTTTTAGGCTATGCATACGTAAACTTTCACCTTTTTCCCATGAGAGTCCTGCTGTAACTCCTGGACGCGGGATTACTGTGAAACACACAAACAGACAAAAACACTACAGCTTTATTATATTACAGCACATACCATCACGCCTGTATTCCCCGAAGGGTTAGGCAGAGGTGTATCAATGTACAGTCGAAAAAACTATTTGATATACAGGCAACATGATTCATCTTTCTACTACACCACCAATATTCATTTTTATTGTATGCGTAATAACCTTTTAAGCTATTAAGATGATGACGTAAAAAAAATATCCCTACAAATTGAGAACCTCTTCCTTTTTTGAAGTCAGTAAAAGAAGTGACTACTCAGCAATCACACAACATTGTTTAAAAGTAATTGCAAGTAAGCTATATACCAAATACTTTATTTGACTGTACACCCACAGTCCGCCGGAATATTTTAGGACCTTGGAATCTTACACAGCATTACATAAGATAATTATTATAATAATTACATAGTAATATTATTCCATGTACCGTTCCCCTGATAATTTCTAACGCAGCTATCAGATGTAACAATAATTTATTAGGTTCGCATTAATCGTTTTTGCTGACGCTACAAAAAGCTCACGTACGCGATTAGCATCGGTTTATCTAATGCTGAATGTTTTATGCTGTCTGTACGTAGCGTTAGCATAAGTTGGTTTACGAGCCAGATTATTGACTTCGTACTAAATTGTTTTAAAATGTTAATTTTATTTTAAATGAGATTGTCTTCAACACTAGTTTAGATTAAGTATCAAACGAATGATCCTGAACGTCTGATATTTATCTTATAATATTATCTATCACGCTATTATTTTTTCTTTCAAATTTTGCTTTTTAATTACAATAAATGTCGAATATCCTGATGGTCCTGTGGTAAAGATCTCTTATCTATCCTGCCTTAATGATATTCGTGACAAATGTCACTTTACTATTCATTAATGACCGGCCAACTACATAAAAACACCTCTCTCAAACAAAAGAACCAATGTAACATCGACAGTAACATACCAACATCGTGCAAACTACCCATGAACACTAAAGTATTTAAGTACCTTTAATTTTGCACCTCGCCTACAAAGACCAAAGCACTGAAAATAACAAGCAATCAGCTGTTAAGCGACCAAATTGACTTAACCCACGGCGGAATATGGAACTAGATTATTTTGCATGGAATTTGACATTTCGTTGACGTTTGGCTTAGACGGTGGCGCTACCCTGAAATGTCAAGTATGTTTGTAGTAAGTTAGGTGATGACGTCATAAAGACACGACAACCTGCAGTATAGGCTAGATCAATATTTCGTGTCTAGAAAAATGAAATCGTATCAAACTATTGAAAGACGTTTTTGTTAAAAAGGTCCATGCACCTATACCCTAATTACTTATTATTTTGTCATAAAATAAGTTACTTTAATAGCCAAAATTTGGTCTTTTTGTACTTGATCCTTTAAGAAAATGGAACATAGGCTATTATAATGCGTGTTATCGCCGACAATCGGTTAATATTAACGTGCCAAAATGCCAAATTCAACATGCCAAATGTGTTACATTATTATCCAGCAATAAGTAATTAATGTTCGTCCAAAACGAGTACTTAGAATAGATTAAACAATAATCATTGTTGAATATCCAAAATGATTACATTATTAACACATTTGGCGTTAGTTTAATTTCCAAATAAGTTGCATATTTGTTTAGAGCATTATTTGCAGCAACTAGGTAATTAGTTGTAGCCAATTTCAAATAAATTATTTGCAATCTTTTCCAAATCACAGAACTGCGCAGTCGAAACTCGCGTGAGTTCAGCTGTTATCCGCAATAATACGCGAACTGTATAGACAAGAACATTCAGATATTGCACATTGTCTTCGAACTCATAAATCTTTGTCGTTTTATCGTTCCGTGACTTCGTTTTGGCAGTTTTTTCCAATATTATATGAAGTCGATTCCAACTTGTACGGATTGTATAAGAAGTTATTATTGTAGCGGCAAATAATGTGGAACATGTCGGATTTATGTAGGATTTATAGTTGGGTTAATGCTCTTTTGGAAGGTGTTGAAATGGGGTGGGTTCTGACAAAACGAACCAATATACGTTAAAACTTCTTTACCTAGGTATATAACCTTACGTTTTCTATGTAATCGTAGTGATTTTGGATATTGACGCTGATTAATTTAAAGCCTAGTTTATAAATAAATCTTTTTTTTTTTTCAAAAAGACTGCCAAATTCGAATGGGATTATACGGGTCGCTTCTGCCGCATACACAGTGGCTTCTAGGCAACAGTAGCATTATTATTATTTGCATAATTATACTAATTGAGCTAACCAATCAGTCATAAAACCTTTTCAGAACAATTATCTGTAGGTCATCTGAATATTTGTTCCGTGTGGTAACTAAACCAAGCAAACCTAAGAATCACTCAGCTACTGCGCTAACCGTGTCGTCAACGAATTACTAGACATTTTGTCTTGGTAGAAGACACATTTTGACGACTTCAAAAGTAAACAA
Organism: Caradrina clavipalpis; assembly: GCA_932526535.1. Lineage (NCBI taxonomy): Eukaryota > Metazoa > Arthropoda > Insecta > Lepidoptera > Noctuidae > Caradrina > Caradrina clavipalpis. The sequence goes on along the minus strand of OW052111.1, from coordinate 1,419,701 downwards.
ACATAATTTAACGCAAACACAAGCTACGTTACTTAGCTTCTAACCTGAGGGTTACGAACCGCAACGCTCATAGAGTTTTTCAGCTTCGAGTGGCAAAGACAAAATCAACTCAATTTCCTCGAGAATAATGTTGTTATTCGTAAAAGTGGAAATAACTGTTTGCGACGTAATTAACGGAAAAACGCCCTAAGCTATATTTTAGTGATCCAAGCATTAAGGTTACTTAGCTCGTGTTTTGGCTAAGTACTATTATTGTTGTCACTGTTGCACAACTGTTAAAATAAAAGTGCAAGATAGAGACGGGAATATCTAAGTTCTTGCAAAGTAACGCTTATTAATATTAAAGCTTGATTGGTTTAGTGTTTGACAAGATTTGAACCACCTACCATTATAACATCCAACTCTGTACAAGAAACCCACCCCTGCAATATTACAACCCATTTGCCAAAAACATCACACACACACACGCCAACTCAGATTCTCCAGATACCAAAGTATCAGAGAAAACAAAAGAACAAATACCAGTAAATGTCCGTATAAATGTATTCCAGCAAACGTTCAGTTCGCGTGTTGCAGTACCATTTGATAGGCGTATCACGAACAGAGACGCTTTAAGACGTGCACAGCAAATCACTGTGTTTTACACATATCGTGTTGGTATTTTTGGTGGGGGCGGTGTTAAAATGGTTGAGATTTTTGCGTACGTGTCATAAGTCATGTAGTCTTTGTATTGATTCGATTCCGATTTAAGGAGACTGCCTGTTACACCGTACCAAACCATGGCCGTGGTAGGAACGACTCAGGCAAAAAAACAAGCGTCAATGCTCGTCTCTTAATTGTGTGAGATGAGGCCTTTATCATGTAGTAAGACCATGCCCTATCCATGCCATGTCCTTTGTCATGTTGTTGCCTGACAATAAAATGATTTATTATTTATTATTTTACTAGCTTCTGCCCGCGACTTCGTCCGCGTCACAGTTGATGTGTTATCCTACGGGTACCGCACATTTTCCCGGGATAAAAAGTAGCCTATGTGTTATTCCAGACTATAATCTATCTTTGTGCCAAATTTCATCCAGATCCATTCAGCCGTTTAAGCGTGAAAGAGTAACAAACATCCATACATACATCCATACATCCATACATACAAACTTTCGCCTTTATAATAGTAGTAGGATTTATTATAATAAGCTGGTAATAATAATATACTAATAATAAAGCTGAAGAGTTTGTTAAAACTAACAGTTGGATTGAAAAAATACTTTTTGTATGTGATAGCCAGACTCATGAGAAATAGTATAGTCGATAATTCGATATAATATTACACCAGGACCCACGGGAGCGAGGCAGTAACCAAAAACGTAGCTAACGTTAACTAGTAACGTTAACTAGGTGAAAAAAGAACCACACGAATGAATTCGCGGGCAGAAGCTAGTCAATTAATAAATGGAGATTGCATATTGCTGCTTTATTTGACCTTTATCCATTATCAGCCATTACTTTGTCTACCCTTTTAAAACACAAGCGTGAAGATATAAAAATAAAGGAGCAAGGTATAGCACCAGTGCTAATGGTGTGCGAGCTCATTTATCAACATTGTCATTTTTTGCAATATCATTGGGAGTAATCGGGTTATCGTATTCTCTTGATAATGATTTCTCAGGTGAGATGGGTTAGTTTGGTATTTTGAACCTTAATGCAGTAATTACAGAGTTTTAAATTGCATGTCCACCAGAAAAGGTAGAGGATGCTTGTGAAACTAACTAATCACAGCACTAGCATAGCTATACTTCTGCGGGTTGTTCGAAAGAGATACCGCGCCCCCCGGAACGCAAAGGGCACATGAAGGAACATAGACGGGTTTTAGTCAGTAAAAGTCTGACACTCCCTCCCGCCCCGCCCAGGGCGGGGGAAGTTATTTGATGATTTCCCGTCTATAAAAAAAAAAGCATAGCTATATTTGTATGAAAATAAAGCGATGTCATTGGTAATTTTGCATTTGGCTTACGAAATGTCTCAAATCAAATTGAAGGAAAAAATGACCTATTATGTGACAATCTAAATTAAATACTTGATTTTGGAATCAAAGCTAGGTCTTTTGATCCGCAGCTTTATTTCCAACCTTACTAACAACTTACCGAATGCAATTCAAAACTAATATTTATTCTGCCATCAGTACCCTAGGGAGATTCTAAATGCTAGCTAGGATTTATCATGATTTATACGTGAGGGTTATTCTGACGATTTATTGTGGTTCATTCTGCAGGCAAATCCGTTGTTTGCCTTTATTTAAGACTGTTGCCTGTGAATATCGTGTTCTTGTTCCTTTTAGGCTATCAGGTAGATTGTTAAGTGGATAGTAATGAAGAATTCGTATTTATACAGATACATTCTGTAAAAATATCTCTCGGTAAATTTAGGGTCAGTGAGCTTGATGTGAGGTACCATTTTGTGAAGACAGGTCATCTTAAAGTCAGATTTTTACAGAAAGTTGAGGGTTTAAAAATTAGCATATAACAGTAAAAATGCCAGCCTTTTATTATCTCACTGCAAAGCACAGGCCTCTTCTCTTCTCTCTCACGAACATTGATCACCAGACATGCGCAAGAGAATTTATACCATCACGCCTGTATTCCCCGAAGGGTTAGGCAGAGGTGTGCCAATGTACAATTGTACACCCACAGTTCGCCGGTATATTTCGGTCCCATGTAATAGGGGGCGAGCCTATTGCCATTAACCGGGCACAAATCTAAACTCCGAGCTACATAAGAGAAGAGAATTTCTTCTCGGCAATTTCAGACTTAAAATCATTATTAATCCAGGTTTCCTCACAATGTCAGTGGCATCCAATACAGTTAGATAGTAAGTATATTCGGATTGAATATGTAGTACTTGTCCTGTATCATCATATCACGCACAACTTCATGTATGAGAGCCTTGCTAAACCACTAGACCCGCACAATATATTGGTAAAGTCTTTGCTCACCGATCTCAAAGCACCGACAGTTAATAAGCAATTAGTGATCAATGCTCATTGCCTGTATTTTAAAAGGCTTTTGCAGCACACTATTGTGTTCCACCATAACTGTTGTAACTCATACTTAACAATACAAGTTTCCAATTAAAAGACAACGTATTATGCTCAGCGGCAGCTTTTAACTTAATTTTCAACAGGTGCTAAATAACGTAAGTCAAATTAAAAAAAAACTCATTATTGTAAGTGGGATACGCTTTGGAAGAACAAATGATTGACGAATTTATTGTATTGGGAATAAGGTATGAATTTGCTTGTGTTAAGGGTAAATATATTATAGAGTTCAGTATGTGAGCGAAAAGCGATTTTTAGAGATCTGTACAGAAAGTCCAATCCATATAAAACATATTGAAATTAAGTAAAAAAAGTTGCTATCGCGGCTATAGTAATACATATACTATGTAAAAACAATTGCCTATCTTTTACGGTCCTAAACATACAACACTATGACAGAGAGACAGACGGACGAACATATCGATGAGCTAGAACGGTAGGGTTCCGTTTAGATTTTTTTTAGGAATCCTTAATTATTGATTCAGCTTGGCTCAGCCACCTGGCTAGGCGAAACCTACAACTTCATGAGATATCATGACATAAAATAATGACATTCTATTGGTTTCTTTTTGCACATACAAAAGGCGTGAAGATGTTTGAACAATTTTTTCTGTGCCTAATCTCCAATCGCCCACACTGGTACCAAACCCTTTCGCATATTTACAACACCTTTCTTCGATTTATAATCCACAGTACATCACAGGAGAGTGGCAATAAGCCCAAAGAGATGAATAACTTAAATAGTTATAAATTTTATTTTAACTTCATGTTTTTTTGACGGCTTAATAATGAGTTTTGCGTTTACGAGTTTTTAACCTTTTTTGGCATTGTCTTTGGTGATGTGTTATACACTGTATATCATTGTTGATTGATTTATAACCACTAATTTACTACCTATAGAATACCTCGTGAGAGTTATATCTCAGGTAAATCTTCTAGAATATTAAAACTATTCACTCAATGATAATTTATTTAGTCCAGAAGCAAAACGTTTGTGTTTCTCTAAATCGTTATCAAAGACGATAACCTATAAGGCGCTTATCTTTTACGCTTCCATTTTAATGGTTTCTCGCATAAGTTTGTGACTTAGAAATTCAGGACACTCGCGACTCTTGACTTGACACTCGCATCTGACATTCGACTCTGACACTCCCGACACTCGTGACACCTGTGATACTCTACCCTGATTCTCGTGACACTCAATTCTGACACCCGTGACACTCTAGACACTCAGCTCTGACACTGACGACACTAATTACGAAACCTTTGGTGTACGACTCACATCCACCCTAGTCCCGTATTTAATCCCCACACTCCAATTGCTTTGTTCACGCATTAATAATTTCTTTCAATACAACTTTAATTAAGAAGTACGTTATAACAAGTTCAAAGATAACCCTTCTCAATCCTTCACACTATTTATCTAACAATTCAATCAATTATTTAACAAGAACCCAATTATTCCGATCAGTTGCCGCGGCGTCGCTTGCTGTAACAATGTTTTTAATTTTCTTAATTAATTTTGTCTGTGCTGTTTGTCATCAATGATAAATTATAATAAAATGATTTATGGCCAGAGAGAAGAATCTTGTCTTTAAAAGAAATTGAGAGGTTAAACTTCCAAGCGCGTTGCCTGATGTTAACGGGTGAGCGAGTAATAGGCAGTATGGTAAGTGAGGGACTGAATTTCTTGACCATTTTTTTGTCCGTACAAAACTACCTTTCGCAAGAGACGGCGAAATTCAACTTACTTGAAAAAAAAAACAATTTATTGTAAATCATCATCATCTGCCTAGCCTTTTCCCAACTATGTTGTAAATGAAAAAATTAAAAAAAAAATTGACAATATTATAATTCCGCCTGCATTTTTTTTTACAAGTTAGGTACCTCTCCTATCTTTAAAAAAATGCAGGCAGAATTATTATTAGTGTTATTCTATTAATCAAGAAATCTAGCTACACTTTTTCGTTTTTATTATGTATATTGGGGCAACAGTTTAAAAAAACTTTTGGAATACATTATGACCAAACAAGGCAGTATAGCGGCATGTTTAGAAGAAAAACACGATCGTATACTTATCGTTAATTCCAGATACAATTTCAAAACGAAGATTACGGCATAAATTATCTACAAAACTTAATTGATATTGACATAGACAAACAACATAAAATAATGAAAATTGAACCTGTCACGAATGATTTAAGTTAATTTTACACCAGTGTGTGTTCACTGCCTACGCCTGTCAGTGTGTCCACGGGTTTACGAGCTTATTTCAAATGATAAATTATTTAGGTTTTGGTACACATTGCAGACGTTGGCTTAATAAGTCAGATACTCACAGGTTTGTTAAAAAATCTCGCTGTTTTGGGCGTGGGTATATAGGTAAATAGTAGGGTTATAAATGCCAATCTTTTATTCCTTTTTCAGCTACGGCTGTGTTATCCGTTTACTTGCTTTGGAAATCTCTCAATAGGAAACAATCTAATAATATTTTTAACTGGAACCAACATTTTGCCTCCAAGGACCAAAAACGAGAAATCGCTCACACAAAACACTAGAGCTAAATCCATCATTTTCTTCTATAAACAACATGTTTTTACCAAAATACGACGCTTTCGCCGCGAACGACCAACAAAAAACTTAAACCCTTTTTTCTACTCCCCGGAGTTCAACCACCCCAATTTGTCGAAGGATTATGTCTGACAGTACAATATGACGCTTATTCTTCACCGTATCGACGCCTGTACAACAAAACCACTAAATCTCAATGAGTATGTAAAGGGGTCATCTATTTTAATTAGCCTTTGAATTGTTACTGCGCTTGATAAATGTTGACTATAGACTTATAAGGGAATAGAAAGGACCAGCATCCTAAGGTACTTAGTATTTTAAAGGTGTATGCCACTAACTTTCTTCTAGCTCGGCTTAATTTAAAATAGGGCTGATAATCTGCATTAGAGAGCACCTGCTCGACTCTTAGAGTAAAACTACCACTGTAGCTAAAAATTTAAATTAAAAATTTAAAAAACCCCCAACACAAAAACTTAAGTTCCCTTTAAAAAGTAAAAAAATAATTTAAAAAAATATGTCACGTTGGGGGACCGATGTTGCATTTAGGATACGATCGTCCCGAGCGGTCCCCCAACGTGACGTATTTTTTTAATTATTTTTTTACTTTTTAAAGGGAACTTAAGTTTTTGTGTTGGGGGTTTTTTAAATTTTTAATTTAATTTTTTATTTTATACTTTTTATAGGTACCTACTTATTATAATGTCGATTTTGCTAAGTTTGAGACCCCACTCGAGTATATTTACAGACATTCGGTTTTTCTTCCCTACTTTCACCCCCACAACTTTAAACGGCTCAACCTATTTTCATCAAACATGTCTAAGAACACTCGCACGTAAGTTACCTTTAATACAAAAAAAACTAAATTGAAATCGGTTTATCCGTTCGACAGCTATGATGCCACAGACAGACAGACACGTCAAACTTATAACACCCCTTTTTTTGCGTCGGGGTTAAAAAACGGCATAGGATACAAAAAAATAAAATCTCCATGCCTAACCGAATTATTTAAGTATAGATGAAAAATAATGTTTCATTATTTAATTGCCACTTAGGTATTGTTTTTCGTTTCCCGCAATACTTTTGAATTCATAAATTGTGATGTGTGTTGAAAATTCACAATAGACTGAAACTATAATATAGTTCAAAAGTTTTAAAACTGGAGTGTTGCTCTTAAATCAGTCTACCCTACAAAAACAAAACACTCTTATCAACTTAACAAAACACTGTTTTAAAATAACTTGACCTACTTTCAAGAACTGATCCTCTCTTCTACAATTCCGTTTCGATTTCCCGATGCCACCTCTATCGTCTCCATCGGTCTGTACACCTAGTTACCCTCTCAATTTAATTGGTAGATTCTTCGACAGATATCGATTGTCGCCTCTCCGTCTATAATTGTATATACCTTATATATAATTATATTGCTCGTATATATTGTATTGTTCAGTAATAAATCCTTTTGATTTATATTGTACTGTGTAAGCTAGAGTAATGAATTTCAGTGTTTAATTAATTTTGATGTTTATTGATTTAAATGGGAGAAAAGCAGAATTGAAGTGATCAGTCTTAGAGGTGATCTGAAAGGCATATATTTGGTCTTTTATAACTTGGTCCTTTGAGTCGACTTCGCGTCAGTAATACCCTTGATGTTGCACGGCATAATATAGACGACGAATAATATTTGCTATCAGGTAGGCGGTTGAATGGAAGCAAAGAGATAAAGGTAACGATGTGTGTGTATGTCAATGCTTTAAAAAGGTCGAAAATCTGTTGTTTTAGCTGTTTGGTACGGTTATTTTTCGACATCCATAAAATGTAGGGAATATTCTTTGCAGAACAGAAGTTGGATTATGTTTTCTGTTGTTGGCACAATTCTCAGCTTTTTCGAAACTTTGTGATGACAATTTCAATCTTACAAGATGCTACTACATATTTTACACTAAGAAAATCAGAGTCAGGTTTTGTGCCCAGTCAATGGCAATAGGCTCGGCCCCTATTACATGGAACCTAAACATTCTGGCAAACTATGTATGTATTTGGCACACCTCCGCCTAGACCTTCAGGGAATACAGGCGTGACGTATGTTACGAGCACGTTATGTTAAAATCAGAATCAAAGCCAAAGCATTTTTCAATTGGACCATTTAGAGATACTTTGAAATTGTTAAAGAGTCGGTTAGGTAGTTAGAAAGTTGTAGCTAGTTGCTCGTTCCGAAACGTAGTTAGATCTCTATAGAGAAGAACAAGCAAGAAACTCAATGGAATTCCCTTAAGAGCATGGTACAATAGAATAATGGGTAGTCTCACAAATTCTAGGTACCAAAGACCCTATCACAATTGCTTTACCTACCCTAACATATTACCTACTTGAACACAATACCTCTCTTTATTCCACAGTCGGCTAAAGCCCAAACGGTTTTACCCTCAAAGAGGTTCACAATGGTAGCCAGTGACGTAGGCACCGGAAGCTGCCGTCGCTCGCTACTACCGGCTTCCGGTTGAATGCTGAAACAATTAGCAGAAGTTCAACTTTGCTCGGTTTAGTTTAAGTTACGGTTAAGTTGGAGTTAGGCAAATTGTTGCGGGTTAGGTTGTCGAGGTTAGGTGTTTAGGTGAATTATTGCAACTAGGCGGTTGTTTTAGGAATGAGTGTACTGTTGTGATGTTGATGTAGGCATGTGCAATTAGTTTGAGTTATTCTATGCTGTAAGTCTTATACCTACAAAACTAGCTTCTAACCGCTATTTCGTCTACGTGGTGATTTTTAAATAAGCATTGCCATCCAACTCAGGAATCCCGCCAGGCTGTTGGTTCTATTTTCATTTGATTGTTGAAATTGTTGATGCTAATTTGTTTTATTTTATTTTTTATAGGCTATAGAATTCTGATGCTTGTGTATTTCTTACAGACTTATGGCTGCGACTGAATTCGCATGAATGACAATGGTTTTTTTTTCGCAATTCCAAAAAAAAATCTAGATAAAAAAATGCATATGTTAAAATAATAGTTGTTGTGGTTGTTGTGTTGTTGTAGTGTTGTTATGTTTTGATTCCTTAAAATATCTGCCCTTTAAAATTGATCCAGCCGTTTCTGAGATTAGCAGGAGCATACAGATGCATGCATTTAAAAAAATGCTTGTTTCTTGTAAGTACCAACATTTACACATTCATATTAGTTATGCCATTACAAAGAGACCGACTTCAATTCTATTTATTAGTACAGATTAGTCCACAAACCTTCTGTCCTACCTGTCCAATACCGTAACGAATAAAGGTTTCATGTTGCACCCTGTTCCAGCTTGTTCACAACATGTTGTGCTGTAATCTATCTTTATTATACAACTTGTTTGGACAAGCTCTATCTAATGGATCGTTTGATATTGCATACAGTTCAGTAATAATTTATTGTGGGTTGGGGACAGAATGTATTTCGTTTTAAAGTAGTAGCACAGGTAGTAGTATGTAGTGCCAATAGCAAGCGCTTTTGAAGAATTTGGTCCTGGGTTTCTAAGGTCGGGTGATACGTATTTCTTTTAGCAGGATACGCTATGGGGGTGATACAGAGGGGTATTGTTAATGTATTATATATTATTTAAGTTGTTTGAGAAATAAACATTTATTTATTATTTATTTATTATTATTATTTATTATCATCATCATATCAGCCGCAGGACGTCCATTGATGGACATAAACCCATAGATTTCCAAAAGTACCGGTTGGAACCGGTAATGTGTCTTAATTACTATAAATTCGAAAATTTTGATGTACCGTGTTTCTTACATAATCACGCCAGAATAGTTAAACGGATTTGGAAGAAATATGGCACAGAGATAGATTATAGTATGAAATAGCTGAAATAGCACATTGGCTACTTTTGATCTCAGAATGTTCCTGAACATTGATGCAGACGAAGTCCCGGGCGAAAGCTTGTTATATTCTAATTGTAAAAGAGCCTCTATTTGGAGCCTCCTAGTTTGGATCGAGCAACTATTTTACTGAGCGATTCTTTTACGATTTTAAATAGAGTTTTGAGTTTTCAAGCGGATGCAAGTCTGGGCCGCAACAAAGACATTGTTGCGGCCCAGACTTGTGTCCGCTTCATTACAATAGGCTGACTCCTTATTACATGGTATTTGAACATACAATCATTTTACTCGACTGCGACGAAGCCCAAAAGGAGGGTTATGTGTTTGGTGGCTATGTATGTATGTCCAGTACCCAACGGCTTAACCGATTTCGATGATACGTTATTAAAGTCGTCTTAATGGCGCGAGTGTCCCAGGTTAATTAAATTAAAATTAAAAATTGTGACCGCCTTCCAAATAATGAGTCCCGGCTGCAAAAGTCTAGACCACAGTTCATACAGTCTTACGTTCTTAGATACTTGTTTCTTTTTTGTGGATTTTAATTAAACTTATTTTTTTACTGTACTGAACTGTGGGTGTACATTGATACACCTCTGCCTAACCCTTCGGGTAATACAGGCGTGATGGTGTTTTATTTTTTTACGCAGTCGGAATTTTTTACTTTTTAATCTACTTTTTTATGGCTGGTCTTTGACTTAGAAATGACGTACAAATTACAATGTATAATTGTTAACGAGCTAAAGTTTAATTTCAATAGACATTTTCTCTAGACAGATTTCAGTTTATAAACGTGACAAAATCCAGCTCAGAATATCCAATCTTACCCCTTTGTATACCATACCCTTGTGAATGCATTAAGGCTGGTAACACACAAGACGGCTAGCTTACTGCGAGGTGTATAAGGTAGCCTTAGCCAGGGTATTCCAACCTATCAGATTCGTTGACGGTACGATGGATACTCCCTGATGTATTCACTGCCTTAGCTCAAAGGGAGCACCTTACTAATATTAGTTACTTGTAGATATAGCTAGGTGTTTTCATTTACAAGCTTTTGATGGTGAGTGAAAGGACTGCTTTATCTTGAAACTATCTTAGACTGGCGACTTCATTTGCGTGAATGTCTGTTATATTTGGTTTATTTTGCGCGGATTTCGAATACTTTTTCTTAAATAAAATTAGTGTGTCGTGATGTCCCAGTGGTTAAGGCACCCGCCTCTCGTGCGCGAGGTTGTGGGCTCGCAACCGGGCACGGGCAAGTACCAATGTGACTTTTTCTAATTCATATGTACTTGCTAAGTTTATCTTGGACATCACTGACATCGATGAAGGAAAACATCGTGAGGAAACCTGGACTTGTAAATAATATAAGTCTGAAATTGCCAATTTGCCTTGAGCAAACGTGGTGATTAATGCTCGTGCCTTCTCTGTATGAGAAGAGGCCTTTGCCCTGCAGTGGGACAGTTTTAGGCTGGTATTATTATTTTTATAAAAGTAGCCTAAGTTACTCTTTATAACATCAATTACTTGCCTGTGAAAATCACGCTAAAATTGCTTTAGCCGTTTCGTACATTACCTGGAACAAACAAACTGACAGGCAGACAAAACAATAAACATTCATATTAATATTAAAAAAGCTCTTATTTTGACATTACAAAGAGATACTTTATTCGTACCTACAAATACAGATGGAAATAAAAAAGAAAACAGATTTCTATTGCCACTAATTTATTCAATACTAACTGTTGCCCGCGACTTCGTTCGCGTTCAGTATTTTTAAGTTAATAGTGTTCAAACTGTTTTTGTATAACCCCTATGTGACAGAGCGTGATGAATTGATAAGATTACAGCTCAGGTTACTGCCAACACAATGCCAAAAGTTTTGTTTAAATCGGTGCAGGAGTTAAAAAGTTATGCGCGTACATACAAACAAACAAACAAACAAACAGACAAAAATTCTAAAAACCATTTTTTTGGGTTCAGTATAATGTATTTAACATGTGAGAATTACTCTTTATAAAAAATATTGAATGTACAGAATTGGCCTCGTTACGATTTTATTATATGTATAGACAAAGTACACACCTCTTCAGTAGTCTTCAGTAACAAATACATAACCTTTGTTTAAAGTCGGGTAAAAATAACGAATACTAGTTCTGCTACGCGTGTGTGATGATGATGATATCTGATCGAAAACACATAATTTGTTAAGTTTTAATATTGATTTAGTGATTTGTACAAAATTCCATTTTTCATTTAGTAATTGTAACGATTGTTATCTGAACAGACAAACGATGTACAGTCGAACTTTTTAATGGTTTTGAAGGTTTTGTACACAGAGATTACCGAACGGGACCCTAAAATCACTCAGTATATTTTTTATAGTTGTATTGATCAATAGGCTCGCACCCTATTACATAAAACCTAAACCCCTAAACATACAGGCGAGTAGTACCACCATACCTATTACTGCCGCAAAGCAGCGTTGCTGTGTTCCAGTTTGAAAGGTTTAGGTGCCGGTATAATTACAGGCACATGAGACATTTCCACTTTGTCTCTGGGTTGGCAACGCATTTGCAAGGCCTCTAGTATTGCAGATGTCTAATAGGTAGCAGTGACCACTTACCATCAGGTGGGCCGTCGACTTGTTAGCCATCCAAAAAACTGTGGGTGTACATTGCTACACCTCTGCCAACCCTTCGGGGAATACAGGCGTACATGAATTAATGAATGAATGATACCTTTATTTGCTAGAATATAGGATGTATGATGCTATGTGTTTTAACCAACAGTATAGCAAGTTCCCTAGTCTTCACTCTCTCACAATTTCTTTAAAGCTACTAGGACTCAAAGTCTTGCGCATCTCCGAAATAATTTACAAAATAATTACCCAAAGGTGGGTAATTATTTTGTAAATTACTTTTACAAGGTAAAAATAACCCCTAACGCTAACTAAATAAGGCTTCAAATATTTACCTCACACCACTATGTACACCGTCGTGCACCATTGCACTTTACAACTAAGCTAATATTTAAATTATCCCATACATGGTCACGGGTAATGTCCTGTGTTTGCCGGCGCCCTGAGGTCAAGTCGTGAAGATACGGCTATTGTAATACGACACTACACTATTAGCCATTGTCAGGAAACAAATTGGTATTGTCTTTTAAGTGGATGGATGATGTAGAAGCAATTTGCGCGTACCCGAAGCTCGACTACATTTTTCGCGTGTTTCATTTCAACAGTTTGTGTACTAAGTGGGCCGTTATTGGTTGAAAAGTACGTTTTCTTTCTTGTTTCTATGTGTGTCTCGACCCCTTTATATTGTGCGATATGTCAAAGATTTTCTTTCTGATCTTCTTCTTTATCGTGTGGGCAGTAAGGTCTAACGACCCCACACACCCTAGTGTCAGAGTTTCTAAGCCGCCTCAAGGGCTTCTGACATGGTTCCCGATGTCAGTGATGTCCAAGATAAACTTAGAAAGTACATATGAATTAGAAAAAGTCACATTGGTACTTGCCCGTGCCCGGTTGCGAACCCACAACCTCGTGCACGAGAGGTAGGCGCCTTAACCACTGGGCCATCACGACACTAATCTTCTTAATCTTTCTGATTATTAATACATAAAGAGCAGAAAAGAAGCATATTGCGTGCACGGAAGATTGTGAGAGTTATTTATTTATTTGGCTTAATTTAAATCACCGATCCTTAACGAAATTATAGTTATACTAGGTCAAAGTCAAAGTCAAATTATTTTTATTAGGCTTTTGAAACAATAGGCCATGGGGGATGAGCAATGTTAAATCATGAATGTTTTCTTCTAATTTACTACGAGATTGAGGACCCAGAATCTCGTAGTAAATTGCCAGGCAATAGGCTCGGCCTCTGTTATATGGGACTTAAAACATACCGGCGAATAGTGGGTGTATATTGGCACAACTCTGCCTAACCTTCGAGGAATACAGGTGTGATGGTATGTTATGTGTGTTGGTCTAACTAGCTTCAATTTCAGAATCGTAATCACAGTAACTGCCCCGTTGGTCTCGGCGTCGCAAGAGCGACTGCTGTGCAAGGGGTCCCGGGTTCGATTCCCAGGTCGAGCAAAAAGTGTTATTGGGTTTTTCTATGAAATTCTCAGTAGCAGCTCGGAGTTTGGATTTGTGCCCGGTTAATGGCAATAGGCTCGCCCCCTATTAGGTACATGGGACCTAGATATACCGGCGAACTGTGGGTGTACATTGGTACACATTTGCCTAAGCCTTCGAGGAATACAGGCGTGATGGTATATTAATCACAGTACCTACTCAATACTTAGATGAGCGCAACTGCGGGCCTATCTTTCCGATCATAAAACCGTCATCCCCATAAATTCAGCCACCATAATGCACCATATTAAACACTGTACCATAATAAAGCCACATACAGCATCTGCAGTGGCCAAACGGTGTCAATCATGGCCATCATCCCATTACACACTGGTTAGTTGGCAGCCAGCCAAATATCCGGGGTTGGGCCATCGTCCCGACTGAGGGAAGGTCCTGGCCTATTTATTAGGCCTATATTTCGTGGACGGGTATTATGAGGAGCGACCTAGTTTCTGGTTTAGGTTTTAGTGATGTTTTTCGTACGTTCATGGGGCTTTTTTTTTCTGGGTACGTTTTTATGGTAGTTTTTGGGAGTTTTTGGCTTGTTTTTTGTTGCCTCGTTTTAATGGTGGGTAGTTAAGATAGACTATTAAGGTTGTGCTCTATTAGAACAATCAAGACTTTTTAGGATCCGTTTTATAAAATCTTGATTATGATTGAGGTTACTTCTGCGAAACACACCAACAAACGCCAACATTTCTGGCAATTGTCGACGTAGGTAATTATTGTTTTGATTTCGAATAATTTAATTAAGTATCTATCCTAAGCATAAACGTTAAGGACACCTACACTGTAATTGCTGGATGGTAATTCTAAACACGATCGGTGATTCATAATTTTATTCATATTTAAATATAAACAACACCTTTAAATCATAATAATATTATAAGGAGTGTACAATTTTTAAAGGAAAAGGGGGAAAGTTCATAGGACATCAAAATCTCATCCGCATCGCGGCCAATGAGACAAGTAGGTATGCAAAAGGCTGGCAGCATTGCCATGTTGTATTTCAATGCTGATTCTTTGGCAAAAGAAAAGTCCAGTCCTCAGGCACACATTTGGTGGAATAAGTTCGACATAATAAAATTAATAATTGAGAAATTGTGGATAAGCAAACACGGATATTACAAATTAACAATACCTTTAGTTTTTCCAAGAACAGCTCACTATCTTCAGGATTCGAGTCAGATTCAGTTCTTCCACTTTCTTGTTGCATTTTTTTCACTTTTTTCTATCACGAGAAACTGTAATCCGATTCTCGTTAATACTGACTGGCGACTAACAATATTATTCCTTTCCTTCCTTCCTACTTTCTTGTTTACGTCCATTATTTTCACGAACTTCTTTTGAGAACTTTTAATTTGTAGACTGTTAATTTTTGTGTGAGTTACGAATCTTTTTGTTTAATAAGTCTTTATGATCAGAATTGGAGATTTGTTTTGACAGGTTAAAATCTTATATAATTATAGAACTTTCATATTAATTTTATTTACTTAATTGTTACTAACCCGCGACTTCGTCCACGTCATAGTTATTATCTCACTGGAATCGTACATTTTTCCGGAATAAAAAATGACAAATGCTATTCCAGACTACAATCTATCTCTGTGCCAATTTTTTTACCACGGGACCATTTTTTCGGGATAAATAGTATTTTAAATGTTATTCCACACTACAATCTGTCTCAGTGCCAAATTCCATCCAGATCCGTTCAGCAGTTTAAACGTGAAAGAGTAACAAACATCCATGCATCCATCCTCACTAACTTTCGTATTTATAATATTGGTAGAATTGCTATAGTAAGATAAAAAACGGTAATTTAAAAAACTAAAAAACCCGACTGCTATTCTTTAAAAATCCCTAAAACAAGATAAATTGTAGCAGTCGGGACCCATTCTAGAAATGGAGGATTAGTGAATTGAGAACACATACCTATATTACATTGCAGATGGTCCCAAATAGGTCCCGACTGCTACAATTTATCTTGTTTTAGGGATTTTTAAAGAATAGCAGTCGGGTTTTTTAGTTTTTTAAATTACCGTTTTTTATTTTTTTAGTGTTTTAAAAAAGAAATTAATATACCCAGTATCACTCTTACAGTAAATACGAATCTACCGACACCTCTCAAGCTAAAATCCATCGAGCCGTTCAGCTTGCAGAGCGAGCCAAACATTTGAATTTGGCGCCAAAAATCCGCCATTTTGTTTTTTTTTTTATATATACCCAGTGTCACTCTCACAGTAAATACGAATCTAACGACACCTCTCAAGCTAAAATCCATCGAGCCGTTCAGCCTGCAGAGCGTGCCAAACAATTATACATACAAACATACATACATACATACATACATACATACATACATACATACATACATACAAACATACCCTCGAAAAACATAACCCTCCTTCTGTCGCAGTCGGGTAAAAAGTTAGCATTTACCTTTATTCACACGAAATAACTTTTTTGCGATGATAGATTCTGGACTTCTATGCAAGTCAACCAATGACACTCACAATACAGATATTTGATAATATTTACAAAATAATTATACCAAAAACTAGATTTTATAACCTAAAATTACTAATTTAATTTCACGATTAGAAGGCTTTTACTTGTCTTAGAAACAAATCCACTTATACCTTTGGATAAGACGCCTTAAGTAGATAAAATTATAATCTGATAACTAGTCTTAAATACCTAACTTTAAAACTATATAAGATTGCTCAATTTAGTAATAATATTTCAGTTAATTCACTATACAAAATTGAGATTCAAACTCAAATCTAATTCAATCTAATATACATACATACATACATACATACATAAACTCACGCCTTTTTCCCATGGGGGTAGGCAGAAACCACAGAACGCCACCTGCTACGATCCTGACATACTACTTTCGCCTCGTTCACGTTCATACATCATTCAATCTAATATTATTTTAAATAAAGAATAACTTTGATTTAAATTATATTCAGCCAGAGTTTTACTTGCAAACAATAATGACAAAGAAAGTCCGAGCTTGCTCAATTAAATCAGACGATTCCTTTTTCAAATACAAAAGAAACAATTAATTGTAAGAAAAAAGTTTTTATTAAGGTGTGGTAGTAACGAGAGATGAGCGAGAATAATTGTAGAAGGCAAGATTTTTAAAAAATAAATTTCAATAATTTGGGATAGATTTAAAGAGAAATACATTGGCATTATGAAGATGCTATATAGACTGCTTATCAGCCACGTCCAGTCATTGGTGTATTATTGGTGTTTATTCATTGGCAGTGGTGTACATTGGTACACCTCTGCCAAACCCTTCGGGGAACACAGGTGTGATGGATGATGGTTGTCTTTAAACATGTTTTTTTAAATAAAGTAAACTCTATAATACTCGTAATGGTCTAGCTAACCGACGTACTTGTATGACTAGATGACCTAACGAGGCGAAGGGAGTATTTAAAGATCAGGAGTAGGTGGCGGTCTGTGGTTTCTGCCTACTCCCATGGGAAAAAGGCGTGAGTTTATGAATTTAGTTCTAGCATAAGTTGTCTAGTCAATGCGGTATACTAAATTGTAACTAATGGATACATTTTACCTTAAAGTATTTCGTAATATAACTATTCCAACCTACCACGATAATCAGATAACAGACAACTAAAAGCAACTAACACGACACACAAAACAAGTTTTAACCAGTATTTGGCTAACATCCCAAAACCGTTTATCCCTCCAGAAATCAGGAACACAGCACACTGCATTATAAACTTATCTGATAAAGCTGAGCGGAGCGGAGCGAGGTCGCTCGCAGTGAGACCTTACCCTGCAGGTAGCAAAACAATCTAGAAGGTGGTTCTCGGATAGAGTTCATTAAGTCGGTCAATAGTATGGAAGTGCGTTTGTACTATCTTTGCTATTCATTAAAATCTGTTTGTTTTAAGTTCGCATTTTAAAATGTTCTGCAGTATTTGCCTAGCGATGTGTTGCTTCATTTTATGGTAGAGAATAGGCATCATTCTGGATTATTTTCAAGATGAAATACACTTTGTCTTCTTCAGTTTTTCTAAAGGTAGGTATACACTTGAGCATTTACTTGTAACTAACTTACAATAACTGCCCCGTTGGTCTCGTGGTCGTAAACGCGACTGCTGAGCAAGGGGTCCCGGGTTCGATTCCCAGGTCGGGCAAAAAGTGTTATTGGGTTTTTCCATTAGGAATTTCTCAGTAGCAGCCCGGAGTTTGGAAGTTGGCGGTGTGACACCAACGTGCCTCGGAAAGCACGTAAAGCCGTTGGTCCCGGTTGTCATTTGTAGATCTTTGACAGTTGTTACGGATAGTCAGAAGTCTGACAACCAGTCTAACCAAGAGGTTTCGTGTTGCCCAGTTACTGGGTTGTGGAGGTCAGATAGGCAGTCGCTCCATGTTAAACACTGGTATTCAGCTGCATCCGGTTAGACTGGAAGCCGACCCCAAAAAAGAAAAAGCAAGAAAAGGCTAAGCAGATGATGATGAATTTGTAAAGTTGTTTACTAAAATAATATATAATTCTAGTGAACTGCCCACGATTTTGACCGCGTGTCTTATTTCACCCGCCATCAGTTACGTCTTTGGTTAATGCTCCTCTCCTGTGGGTCGTAGCGTGATGTTATATAGCATATGTTACTCAGGAATAATGTAGCTATCTATTGGTAAAAAAATCGTTAAAATTGGTTTAGTAGTTTCAGAGCCTATTCGTTACAAACAAACAAACAACAAAATCTTACCTCGTTATAATATGAGTATTAATTTGATGCCCTATGACCTTCCTTTCTTTTTGTTTTTTTAACTGTACATAGTTTTTAATTTTATTATTATTATTTAACTAAGTATAGATTTGCTGTGAGACGTAGTTGCGGCTGTCACTTGTCAGTCACAGATATTTGACAGTTGTCATAAAGTAATCAGAAGCCCAATAGTCTGACAACCTATCTTATTAAGAGGTATCGTGTTACCTACTAGCTACTGGGTTGTAGTGGTCAGATAGGCAGTCGCTTCATACGCTAAATACAGTATAGTAACTAAAAAAAAAAAAAAAATACAGTATAGTAACTATACTATACTGTATTTTACATGAACAACTGTTACTTTTCGCAAATATGTTGGGGTCAGTTTTCAGTCTATCCGACTGAAACTACTACACTACACTACTACTAAGTAGTGTAGTGTAGTATTCAGCTACATTCGGATAGACTGAAAGCCAACCCCAATATATTCGCGAAAAGTCTTAGCAGATTATGATAAAATATTTGACAGTAATTAAATATTTGTATGCAGGTCGCTTCCAACCGGTATATGTGGACAACTAAAGGGGAGGCCTATGTTCAGCAGTGGGCGTCCTATGGCTGAGATGATGATGATGATGATGATGATGAAATATTTGTAAAGATAGACAAATCAAATTCAAAGTACGCGAGTAACTTAAACAAATCATTGCGTTTTAACTTTTTAAACTGTGTGTTCCAAGCTTTTTCTGCAAAAACCTCCTACTAAATACTAAGCAAACTATGAACATGTAATTATGCGCTAATTATGAGCCAGAAAATGTAGAACACAGTACGCGAGTAGCTTAAATAACTAGAACGCAAATAGCACCTCTTATTCTCTAGAAATAGCAACTCCGTGTAAAAAACTAGATGAGATAGCATGTTTTGCAATTATGCTACTCGCGTATCGACATTTATTTTTTATTAATTATTAATTATGATGGAAGTTAAATTAGCCAACGGACCAACTGATGTAAAGTGGTGCCCACCTTTGCCTATAGACATCTGCAATACCAGAGGCCTTGTAAATACATTGCTATCCTAGAGACAATGTCTTGTACACGTATGTTTTTAATTTCACCTGCACACAAACCCTTCATCCGGAACACAATAACGCTGCTTTACGGCAGAAATAGGTATGGCAGTAGTACTTCAGAGCTTTCTAGCTTCCGTACTATGAGTACTTTCACAAAGATCCCTACTACTACTAAAATCTAGAAATGGCAACCTTATTCAAAAAGTAGATTAGATATAGAGATATAGAGATATAGAGGAGGTTGTGGGTTCGCAACCGGGCACGGGCAAGTACCAATGTGACTTTTCCTAATTCATATGTACTTTCTAAGTTTATTTGGACATCACTGACATCAGTAACCATGTCAGAGGCCCTTGAGGCGGTTTAGAAACTCTGACACTAGGGTGTTTGGGGTCGTTAGACCTTACTGCCCACACGATAAGAAGAAGATTAGATATTACGTTTTGCAAACTACGCTACGTGCGTATCGACGTACGCTACGCTGCTAGCACAAATGATACGCACTACGCTGGTAGGTACCACTATGTGGGTAACTTTTCTAGAATACTACCTTTTACTAATACATAGTCAATACTGGTCTCATTATATTTTCAAACAGACTGGATTACAAGTTCTTTTGAAATGTTAATACTATGTCTACATACTAATGGGATAGGTAATCTTACTCTATAGGATCATACCCTATTATTTACCATATTTTGTTTATATAAGGCGTCCGATTCTTGGAAATAAGACCAAGTATGATCAATGTAACTTTTCCAATTCATAATAATATGTATCTACTTTCTAAGTTTTCTTGGACATCACTGACATTGTCGAAGGCAAACATCGTAAGAAAACTTAGACTTATAATTTGAAGAAGCTCGCCCGGGGAAGTACTACCACCATACTTATTTCTGCCGCAAAGCGGCGTTGCTGTGTTCTGGTTTGAAAAGGATGGGTGCCGGTGTAATTACAGGCACATGAGACTTTTTAATATTGTCTCTGGGTTGGAAACGCATTAGCAAGACCTCCGGTATTGCAGATGTCTGTTATATAGGTAGCGGTGACAACTTAACGTCAAGTTGGCCGCGTTTGCTATACAACGGCATAAAAAAACTGCCGAACTACCTTGAGCAAGCGTGGTTATCAAAACCGATGCCTTATCTTTAAGAAAACAGACCTTTGACCAGCAATGGCACAACAATACGCCAGTATTCTTTTAAAGACAGCAAAACCCATCGATGTATACCACCACACTCATCAAAATAACGCTACATCAATCCTACCGCGATTCAACGCAACACTAAACACATCCAAGTATAATTCCTCACAAAACAAAAGCAATAAAACGAAAACACCGATTTATTATACCTTAGATTATCGTACCCGACTGCTGCCATAAAGAAAGGAGGTATATGTATTAGCATGTGACCCTGCCTGTAGTCTGAATATTTAATGGCAGAAAAATCAATGTTTGACTCACGACAACTCTTTGTTTGGTATTGATCTGAAGCCGTTGGGGTATGAATAAGACGGTGTATGTTGCTTTAATAGGCGTTAAGTGTGGAAGCGTTTTGTGGCTTTGACGCCGAGAGAATGTTTGGCAGATTTTGCAGTGTCTTTGATAGCAATATTCTCTTGTTGTTCTCAGTCAATTTCTATTATGACTATTTGACATTGGTGGTTTATTGACTGTCATTGCAAGGTATTATAAGGTGTAATGTGACAACTTTCAAGAGCGCATGAGAGCCATGGCTTTTGGCATTTTTAACATATGATAAAAACTGGTTGGTCCCTTTCGTTTTTTATGTACAAAAACCAATGTAAGAGAACAACATACTAAAGTGAAATAAATGAATTTGACCTATGATTTTTTTAAACTAGCAGTAGATTTATATTACTTTATGTATAGCTGGTCTTATACATACTCTAAACGTTCACAAATCGTTTATACTCGATAGTTTATTGAACTAGGAAGACATAATAGCACTTTATGGACTTGGTTGAAGCTTAGTCATTATTGTAATGGTCGGAATGAACTCAAAAGAAAATTAAATAGCAAATTGATTTGACCTGAAACTTGAAAACCGTCCATCAAGCACGCATACCTTTTAAATGACCTATTCCTATTTCTCCTCAAAATTTCAGCTATGTTATGGATGACGTAGTAATTTTGTTGGACTGGCAATTCTGGGATCTCAGTATTATAAGTGACTGCTCCGCTCCCGTAGGTCCCAGCAATTATTCGTAGATCTTTAACAGTCGTTACGGATAGTCAGAAGCCGGGAAGTCTGGCAACCAATCTTACCAAGAGGTATCGTGTTGCCCAGTTACTGGGTTGTGGACGTCAGATACGCAGTCGCTCCATGTCAAAACATTGGTATCCTACTGTGTCTGGTTAGAGTGGAAATCGACCCGAACGCAGTTGGGACAAGGCTAGGCAGATGATGATGGTCCGCTTCCATGGTTTTGATGTTACAGAACCTACCTTGAAACTAGCTTCAATTTTCTTTTTAACTGACCGACTTTTCAACAGTTCAAAGGTGCCTGAAGTTGTTTTAATTAAAATAAACGCTTTGACCCTGATTTTGAAAAACGGTCAATGGTCAAAAGGACTTTTTCAAATCGGACTAGCAGTGCTTGAGATTTACGCGTTAAAACAAATAATGTATTCAGCTATAGACTACGTCACCGTTGTCGGAAATACAAGTAGGTATGTAAGATATAAGTCATCATCTGCTTAGCCTTTTCCCAACTGCGTTGGGGTCGGCTTCCAGTCTAACCGGATGCAGCTGAATACCAGTGTTTTACATGGAGCGACTGCCTATCTGACCTCCACAGCCCAGTAACTGGATAACACGATACTTCTTGGTTAGAACAGGTTGTCAGATTGGCTTCTGACTATCCGTCACGACTGTCAAAGATCTACGAATGACAGCCGGGACCAACGGCTTTACGTGCTTTCCGAGGCACGGGGGTATCACACCACCAAATTCCAAACTCCGGGCTGCTACTGAGAAATTCCTAATGGAAAAACCCAATACCACTTTTTGCCTGACCTGGGAATCGAACCCGAGACCCCTTGCTCAGCAGTCGCGCTTTGCGACCACGAGACCAACGGGGCACTATGTAAATACAAGTATGTAAGTGTAAAATATAAGTCTGTATGTATAAATATACGGAAATTTCAGTAAAATTACCACGACATACAAAGTTGCCAAGCCTTCCCTAAAACCGATGCATGATTTAGTGGATTTCTGTGAAGTGAGCCCGACTTGATATCCCTATCTAATATTAGAATTGCCTGGAGGTACCTATACATGTGAATTACAAATATTTAGCAGTAGATTTGAGACTTATATGCTTACTATCTGTCTATTCTAATACAATAAAGCTAAATAGCTTTTTGTTTATTTAAAGGCGCTAATCTCAGAAACTTCTGGCACACATACATATGGATATGTATATGATATATACATATCCTGTACTTTTATGGCACTAATCGATAGGTTCAATCATAAGGATCAAATCTCTGCAAACATGGTAAACTAAATTAAACAAAAACCAACCTGTATACTAGGGTGTCCCTTATTTTTCAAAGTTTTAAATTTGTAACGCATAGGTCTTAGTTTTGTTCATTTGCCTCTAAAACACTCGGAAATAAATTTTTACCTTATTTGGAGTACGATAACCCGTGCCGAGTTGCATCGAATCATGTTTCATACATTTGCGCGGCAGTAACGGTGCGTATTCAAGGCATTTGTTATTTATTCTCAATTATTCCCGCGATTAACACGTATTGTTTTACATTTAAAAGATGGCAGAGAAATTAAGAAGCAATCAAAAATGTGTTTTCTTAGTTTATGACGTAAATTATCAAATAACAGGCGCAAAGTTACCGTCTAATCGTCAAGTTCTTTCAGTATTTTTTTAACATGCGCTAAGTTAAATGACTGTTAGTGAAAACGCTAATGTCGTTATTCGGGAGTGTATTATATTTTGGGAAATAGCTAGAATCCCTACCAGAGCTATACCTAACTGTGTAAAAATACTTGTGGATCATCAACATGCCAGGAGGGAGATGAAAAAAAAAAAAAAATACAAGCGCTGTGAGAAGTACTTTAAAAACAATTTAGATAATTTATTTCATATAGCACACGCTGATTCATTGGAACCGATGAAAATTAAAGAATCTAAATATTTTTACAAAAAAAAGGAGAAGCAGGGCGTCCCGGGTGTTTAGCGGGTGTAGGCAGAACGTTAGCCGAAAAAGAATAAAGGGAAAGACAAAGTAAATGAAATGAAGAGATAAATTATGTGAGCAAATGTGTTTCAAATTCAAATTCAAATTCAAATTCAAAGCATTTATTTCAATTAGACCATTTACAGGCACTTTTGAATGTCAAGAAGTTACAGTTTAAAGTTGAAGCTAGTTGCTCGTTCCAAAGCGTAGATCTCTATGGAGAAGAACGAGCAAGAAACTCCATGGACACTCCTTTTCTTCAATTTGGTTTTACAAAATCTTGGTTACAATATTCATGTTGCTTCTATATGTGAAAACAATGAAGGTGAATATTAAACAATTAAATAATACTAATAAAGATGTAGGCCATGGCAGATAAGAGATGACCAGTCCCAACTGACAGCGCCCGTTCACGAACATGACGCGTGCCTCAGCACCGTTCAGCTCAACCATCTTGGAGGGAACTGAACGATCCAATGCACGCGCCACCGTCAGCGAGACATTTAAGTGAGCATGACAAAGCTCTCAACCGCCTTGCCCTTAATGTCCAACACATAGTAACTTAAGAGAAAAAAATATAGTAAGTGCTCCATGGTACTCACATTTACAAAATCGAAATAAATGATGTTAAGTTATATAAAACAAAGTTTTTCAGTGAACCTATTTGACAGATGACCTGTGGTATGTTAAAAAAGAAACAATAATAATAACGTAAACGTTATTTACGTCAATAAAAAAGGTGCTAAGAAACAACATTCCCTTTAAAAAGAAATATATATATTTCATTATGTTTATTAATTAATTTGGAAGCCCGAGTGGCTGTGGAGCAGGACCAGCATTAAGCCAAGCATTTTTATCATTTATGTAATCTTCTAGTTTATAATATGCTTGACTACATAGTGTGCGTTTTATGCATGTTTTAAACTTTCTCTCGTTTAGTTCGAGAATAACGCGCGGTATTTTATTATAAAATTTTACACAGTACCCCATAAAAGAAGTGTGTACTTTTGATAATCTGAAACTTGGTTGATCTAGTTTGTTCCTATTTCTAGTATTAAAATTATGCCTATCACCAACTTTTTTAAAAAGATGAAGGTTTTTCCGAACATGCATAATATTTTCATATATATATTGACAAGGTACCGTCATGATATTAATTTGTTTAAACAATTCCCTTAGGGATTCGCGTCTGCCAAGATTATAGATGGCTCTGACAGCCCTCTTTTGCAGAATAAAAATGGAGTCTATATCTGCAGCCCGCCCCCAAAGCAAAATACCGTAAGACATGATGCTATGAAAGTAGCTAAAATAGACCAGCCTTGCGGTATCCACGTCCGTTAATTGTCGGATTTTTCTGACAGCGTAAGCGGCTGAACTTAACCGCCCTGCAAGAGATATTAAATGAGGACCCCACTGCAGTTTTGAGTCAAGCGTAACCCCCAGGAAAACTGTCTTGTCGACGAATTCTAGTATTTCCTTATTCAATATAACATTACATGCACTACTTCTAACGTTCGGTAAAGCAAATCGTATGCATTTAGTTTTCTTCTCATTTAAAACCAAATTATTTTTCGTAAACCAATTATGAACCTCAAGCATAGCGTTATTTACGTCGTCAAGGTGCTGTGCCCGTCTATTCACTTTAAAAATCAGTGAAGTATCATCGGCAAATAACACCATTTGAGGTTGGTTTTCCAGTAAATGAGGTAAATCATTTATATATACTAAAAATAGAAACGGACCTAATATTGAACCCTGCGGAACCCCCATCTTTACTTTTAAACCTGAAGAATTTACCCCGTTTATTTGAACTTGCTGCAGTCTGTCATTCAAATACGAATTTACTAAGCTAAGCGCTAGTTGACCGAGTCCGTAATGCTCAAGTTTCAGGAGGAGTGTCTCGTGATTTACGCAATCAAATGCTTTTGAGAGGTCGCAAAAAATGCCAATGGCATCTTGTGAGTCCTCCCAAGCATTGAAGATGTGTTTAATTAAAGTGACACCGGCGTCAGTAGTGCAGCGCCCTCTGGTGAAACCATACTGTTGATCGTGTAGGATGTTGTTACAGTTAAAATGATTGAGCATTTGATTTAGCATCACTTTTTCAAACACCTTGCTGAAAACCGGCAAAACAGAAACAGGTCTGTAATTGTTAGAGTCTTTGCTATCCCCAGATTTAAATAATGGTATAACTTTGCTGTATTTCATTAACGTCGGAAAAGCTCCTTGGTCTATACACAAGTTAAATATTATAGCTAAATAGGGTGCTACTGTTTCAATAATCGATTTACAAACATTAGTAGACATGCCCCACAGATCTTCGGTAGCTTTGATCTTGAGTTGTTTAAAAGCCTTTATAACAACCACAGGGTTAATATGTTTAAATTTAAATTCTTTAGGACAGGCTAAAACATTCGCTCTTAGTAAATCTATAGCAAGTGAGGGCGAGGAATCTAAAGTTTCCGTAGTTTTAATTGGAATATTCGTAAAGAATGTTGCAAATTCTTGAGCCACGTCTATATTAGCGCTAATGAGACCACGGGAAGTCTCCAGAGTGTAATCAGTATTATGGCTTTTGTTTCTATTTGTTTCACTATTGATAATTTTCCAGACCGTTTTTATTTTGTTGTCTGCTGATTTAACCTTGTTGCTAATGTACAAGGCCTTTGCTGATTTACAAGTATTTTTAAATATTTTAGAATAAGTGGTAACATACTTATTAAAAGTTTCCGTGTTTATATAAGGCTTAAGGCCATAGAGCTCAAAAAGTCTTTCCCTACTTTTCCTGATACCTTTAGTCGCCCAGTCACTGAATAAAAATTTAGGGGAAATTGTTTTGGTTTTTTTCTTAAAAATATTATTGAACTCTGTTTGTACAACTGAAAAAAATTCTTCATACAAAATATTACCATTATTCATATTATGGCACTGAACACATAACTGGCTAATTAGAGTGTTATTAAATTTATTCAAATTACCAGATGTAATTGGTCTTGACTGTATTTGCACTTTTTGTAATGGTGTGTTGTACTCAAAAGTAACGGTTTGTCCGCTGTGATCAGAAGGAAGATAATTTACAATGGCTTTATCCAAGTACTCGCAGCAACAGAAAACATTATCAATACATGTAGCAGTATTTAAAGTTATTCTTGTTGGTTCTAGGAACACATTTGACAAGTTGAATGATTTAAAGAGGCCTACGAATCGACTGCTATTTGAATTGTCTTCTAAAATATTAATATTGAAGTCACCACAGATTATTACCGATTTATTACCAGTTCCAAGTTTTGCCAAAACATCTTCCATTATCGACTCAAATATAGAGTAATTTTGATAATTTGGGGGTCTGTAAACGCACACTATAACATGCTTATCTAGCTCAACACAGGACAGCTCAATAATGTGTTCAACCGATAGTTCAACTATGTCTTTACGTGGCTTAGATTTAATACTGTTTTTAATTAAGATTAGGGAACCGCCACGCAGCATGGATTTGCGGTTGAAACAACTGCCCACACTATAATTCTTGTAATTAATTATCATTTCATAATCCTTTAACCAATGTTCAGTAAAACAAATAATGTCGAACATTGTTTTTTCTAAAAACAGTTCAATTTCTAATTGCTTTGAAGAAAAGCCTTGAATATTTTGGTGAAATAATGTTAAGGAATGTTGTTTAGCCCCCTTTTTACATTTTAGTAAATGATTGCTAGAAGGTACCTTTTTGTTGATAAGATTAACTATATTGTTACTGGTACCTTCTGTTGTCTTAATAACTAGTTTAAAATATTATTTGTTGACACCACCCTAACATTAGTATTGTTACTAAATATCGTGGTGCTAATTGTGGATGACTTCGACATACTAACTATGTCTGAGTTTATATTAAAAGCTAATAGCCAAGCTATCTGACGTCTAAAACTAATGGGCAGATACGCTGTATCCCTAGTCGATCTCAATTTTTCAACAAAACTGTTGATGTCCAGGAACATAAGTTTGTCACTATAGTGACTAACTAGAAAATGCATGTGATTATTTAAGCTATGAATAAAATTATTTTGCCGGTTTGAGAGGTGCTCAAAGTAAGGAAAAGCACACAGAATTATTTTATGACAATTAATTTTTAAAATTTCAGTGACTCTGTCAGTTATGTCATCTTTAGTAACATTTATGCTATTACCTACTAATATAGTAATAATAGAATTTGGCTTGTAATCCGTTTTTGCTACTGTTGACATTATATCATTATAGGATGACCCAGGCAAACAATAATTCAGAGCAGAATCCCTCAAGTTGTTGTTCAGTAACTTCCCAAGCCCCCTTCCTAAACTGTCTGAAAACATAATGGGACAGCAACAAACTTTAGTACCAGATATAGAACTAATGCCTTCCTGGAGAACAAGAGAAGCACCATGTTCAATATCTGGTGTTACTACTAAATCTGAAATGCACTCCATAACACTCTCAGGCTGGGACGGGTCCTCCGTTACCTCAGGCTGGGGAGCCTCTAGATGACATTCCTTCTGTAAGGAACATTGCGTGGAGCTGAGAGGCAGCGGGTCCACAGTGTCTGCATTATATTTACACATGTCCACTAATTCATTTGTGGCTAGGATATGCTCTTTTATTTGCTTTTGAGAGCTCTCATATTTTTGGGAAAGAGAATGAAGAGATCTTTCCAGCACCTCAATTTCTGACTGCAGAAGTTGAGTGTCCACCTCATATATGTTTGTGCTGTCTTCTAATTTTATTTGAAAATTATTTAATTTTTTTAATAGGTAAACACGTTCTTTCCTTAATTTAATATTGTTGAAATAGTGTTTTTCTTGTTTCCTAAACTTTTTACATTTATTAATAATTCTATTAAACTTTGCATATTTTTTTATTTTGTTATGACTCACTGAATAACTATTATTATTATATTTTACAAGAGAATCTTCAGTGAGGTCTATTGTAACTAAGGAGCTTGGGTTGCACTTACTATTCAACAATTCATTATATAAACGATTTGTATCTTTAGCCTGGGTACATTCCTTTTCCTTCTGTAACTTGGTAATTTTTAAATTAGAATGAATTAATTCATCCTCTAAGTCCCTGATTTTGCTCAAAGCCTCCTCATATAAGTCGCTACAGTTTTTAAACCCATCAGTGACTGACCGCAGTTTGTCCCGTTCATCGATAACATCCATGTTATGTTTCGGAGGTTTATCGTCATCTGTTACTACGCAAGATTCTATTCAAACGCAAGGACATCACGATCAACTTACCAGCTCTGATGGAAGCCTTAAGGAACCCTTGGCAACCACCTCTCAATTGGTAAGTCCTGAAGCTACTAAAAAAGAGGAAGGAAATATTTTATCACGCCTAAGTTAGTTGCAGCTTCAGATAGATGTTAATAAAACATAAAGTATTCTGTCTATATACTTCAGGCTGTAGTAGAAGCACTAGATCTTAACTGTGATTATTTTCCAATAAACAAATCGTCGAATATGAAACTTTTAAAACGGCAATTTCTTCTAACAAGTACCAAATATGTTGACTAAACTTGCTCAGGGCTGCTTTGGAGATCAATTTGTCAACAGTTTTATATTCGACGATTTGTTTATCGGAAAATCATCACAGTAAAGATCTAGTGCTTCTACTACTGCCTGAAGTATATAGACAGAATCCCTTATGCTTAATTAACATCTACCCAAAGCTGCAACTAACTTAGGCGTGATAAAGTATTTCCTTCCTCTTTTTTAGTAGCTTCAGAACTTACCAATTGAGAGGTGGATGCCAAGGGTTCCTTAAGACTTCCACCAGAGCTGGTAAGTTGATCGTGATGTCCTTGCGTTTGAATAGAATCTTGCGTAGTAACAGATGACGTTAAACCTCCGAAACACATTTGCTCACATAATTTTTCTCTTCATTTCATTTACTTTGTCTTTAGCTGTCTTCTTTTTCGGCTAACGTTTTGCCTACACCCGCTAAACACCTGGGACGCCCTGCTTCTCTTTGTTTTTGTAAAAAAAATTAGATTCTTCAAGTTTCATCCGTTCCGAAGCATCAGCGTGTGTTACGCTGTGTTCAAGAGCATATAAATCTGTATCTAAACTGTAAAAAAGAGAACCTTAAAAGAAAAATCCTGCCTGATCTGTAATTTTATATTCTTTTAATAAATATATCATAAAAAAATAATATTTCAATTGATTTATCTGTGATGTATCTGAAGGGTTTAAACATAAATTTTCAAAATCTTCAGAGGTCTGTCGGCACGGGTTAACGTTGACGTAGGAAGATGAAATTTTGTATTAAAGTAAGTCTGGGTAGTCTAAAAAGAAATAGAAGGTATGCATTTCGATATCTAAAAAAAAAATTTTTTCACCCATATAAGGGACACCCTACTGTATACCCCATTTATCAAAGAAGGGCCACGATGGGGTATCACACCGTTACTTTGAATAGCCAATTATGGTTATAAGGCTATTGGGTTATGGTTACACCTGGCTATAAGCTACGATTTAGTTACTTTATATTGGTTATAGAGCTGCCTACCCCTTGTCACGAGCATGCAGAATTATAATTACTTAGCGGGTTAATAATCGTGATGGCCCAGTGGCCTCTCATGCATGTAGTTGAGGGTTCGATAGACTGTGACTTTTTCAATTTCATAATTATGTTCTTTCTAACATACCATCATGCCTGTATGCCCCAAAAGGGTTAAGCAGAGGTGTACTAAATGTACACCCACAGTTCGCCAGTAATAGGGAATGAGCCTATTGTCATTAACCGGGCAAAAATCCTAACTCCGAGCTGCTACTGAGAATTTTATAGAAAAACCTAATAACACTTTGCTCGACCTGGGAATCGAACTCAAGACCTCTAGCGTAGTAGTCACGTTAAGGACCACTAGGCTAACGAGGCAGCTTTTCTATGTTTTAAGCTTATCTTGGATATCACTGAAATCGGTGAAGGAAAACTTTGTGAGGTAACCTGGAGTTAAAATGAATATAAGTTTGAAATCGCCAATCCGCCTTGAGCAAGCGTGGTGATCAATACTCGTGCCTTCTCTGTGTGAGAAGAGGCCTTTGCCTTGCAGTAGTATAATCATAATCCAGTATTAGGTATTTATTTTATAATGACCGCGTGATTTTTTCCACCCGTGTTATATCACACAAATTGTTTACTGCTCCGCTCCCAAGGGCTATAGCGTGATATTATATAGCCTATACTATTCCTCATGAATCTGACTATGACAATATACATGGTTTCTTTCCAATCCGACTGTTAGTTTTAGAGATAAAAGCGTTTAAACAAACAAAAATAAACTCTTATAAGTAATATTAATATAGATTAAGAGATTATCAGCTGGCTTATTACACCCCAGAACAAATTTTTGCAATAAATAAATACCAAGATAAGAAAAAAAAACAAACATCAAATCGCAATTTCCCCTATACACATTTATAAGTGCAGAATAAACAAATGTACGGAACCAACAGCTTGCATGATAAACTGAACATCTATCCATAATGATACGGCTTGATCGACAAGCCCTTATCATTATGCAAAGTGGACCACTACGGAATACACGGCAAGGCAATTTGAACATTATCTGCACTTAGATTATTTTCATATCTAAACGACGGTTTATTGTTGTTTGTTTTTGTGTTTGAGTTGGAGATAATAAGGTATGAAGGCGCATCACTGGCGCCATGTAGTAGTAGGCATTGAAAACCCTATTTTGACATTGTGTGATGTATCCTCAGACTCTTTGGTCTGAGGATTGACATTGAGCGGACGAGAGTGTCAACTCAGTTGTCACTCTGGCGGAACGTCATAAAACGTAAAACAACCACCGTATTCGTGGACTTTTGATAAAAAACGGTAGCGTGGACTGGACGGTTATGACGGATCGCTTACGTCCGTTGAAATCCATTTTCATCTGAAATAAATTAAGTGATTATTGTAATTTAAGTTGTGGATCGTGATTATAAGCCTGCTTATCGTAGACCTGTCTACTTATTTCTAAACTACCTCGTGCGATTACCCACTTCGAGATGAGTTATTCTGATTTAGGTACCCACGTGCCTTTAGGTATATTATTAGATTTCTAGAATTTTTTATTGATTTCAGCAAAAAGCTGCAGGTATTGTTACAAAACTAGAGCCTATTTAAGTACCTCGGGGTGCCACCCGCGCTCATTTATACATACCGTCACGCCTGTATTCCCCAAAGGGTTAGGCAGAGGTGTGCCAATTAACACTCACAGTATGTTTTAAGTCCCATGTAATAGGGGGCGAACACAAACACAAATCTTTACTCCGGCCTACTACTGACCTGGGTATTGAACCTAAGACATTTAGTGTAGCAGTCGCATTCAATACCACTAGGCTAACGAGGCAGCTATTTTCGAATTGATTTTATATAATTATTCTGCATTAAAATCCGTTGCGCAGTTTAAACGATCTACGCGACTATGTTGAATACAATAAAGAAAAGCGGTGTCTCAAAGATTATTACAGTAACGGGTAAAAAAAGAATCTTAGAACAAGCCCATGAGACGCCAGACTAATGAGACGTCAGCTGCATTACGAGTGTCTGCTGAATTAATCATAACAACAGCATTCTGTGAACATGACAACCTCGATGTTTAAACGAACAAAACACCTAGGTACTGTATTCTTTAAGTATATGTTTACTCGACCGCGGTGAAGCTAAAGGAATGGTTTTAGCATATACTTAGGCAGTACCTATTACATGTGCCTGTATTATTAGCCTAAATTTTCCCGCACAGTGCAAAGGCTTCTATTATTTTCCTCCGATTTTCTCTATATAGAACTATTTGGGGCCAGTTTTTATTGCTAGAGTTTATTACAAGCTCCAGGGCCGCAAGTCTCAAAAATTATCAAATTATTCAAAGAATAGAAAAGATTCTGGCAAAACGAAGAATTAAAATAAATAATACATAGGACAGTGTGAATTGAAACAACAGTGTTTACAAAATTTATTTCAAACGCCTGATAAAATTCTTATAGCAAAATGTGACATCCACTCAACTATTCTCTAGCTAATGTACTAGGAGCTGAAACATTTTTTAATGTAAACGGCAAAATGCTAAAAGCCTTGTTTTTAAGTAACTTAAGCTACACTGTAGTAGTACTAACGTGGTTTATATGCATTCATAACACGCCATCTGTCACAGAATGAAAATATACGAGCGAATTATGTAACTGGAAATTAGCTGTGGCCCATTTAGGTGGATTACTTAAGCGTTGTTTTTCTGACATTGTTTTAGATTCTTTGATGCTATGTAGGGTAGGTATGTTTTTAACTATATGTTCATACAAGTTTTTGCTACGGGTCATAAACTATAATTATAGTTTAATTTTTTAGTTTGGTATCGAAAGTAAGTGTATGTATGGGGCATCGTTTCCAATTTCTTCTGTACCGTGTGTGCGTTTCAAAGCACATAAACTCACATATACAAACAACCAGATCCGGATCAACTAGCTGTTGATCAAACCAACAGCTATTTTTCCCCTGCGAGAATTGAATCAGCAACACGCAGCACAGCAACCAATTGCTCAGTCATCACGCCAACCGTCTCATCAATTGAAATATAACATCGAATATTACTAGCCTATTTCCGTTATTTTAGGATGCTTACATACTTACCTAGATGATTACATGATGAGCATAGGTAGCCAATTAGCTATTATTGACCACCAACTCATATACCTAGAACGGTGGTTAGCACACACACTAAACGTTACTTTCACGTATAATTTATTTTTTAGTTGACCTTTAATGCCTCTCTTCTTGTCAAAGACCTCCTCCAAGTCCTTACAAGAACCTATTATTTTCGAACCAGCCCTTTCGGTGCGCATCTAAGTCATCTTGTAAAGATTGGAACCAGAGACATCACAAAAACAAGAAAACAAAAAAAATATAAAAATAGTGTTCACAACAAATCTTACAAAACAAAAAAACATCTACTAACAACTTACAAATAAATAATGTTAATATTATTGCCATGTTTTCTCCGTCGATTGTCGGCTATCCGTGCCGATTCGACGAATCCTTTATTCGAAAACTTTATGCGAAACTTGGCTGAAACTTCGCGAACAGCTCACGGATTGTTTGACGGGAACCTTAGTGATGGGAAATGTCGACAAAGTTCAAAGGTAAATGTTTATATGTTCTGTGAAGATTTGTCTTGATTGAGGGGCAGGTGAGCCGAAATGTCATGGAGATGGGTTGGTTTCAGTTGTGCTGCGGAAGATGAAAGGATAAGCCTTGTCTGGTTTACTTCCTGATTGACTTATTGCTTGATCGAGTACGTAGATATTTGCTGAGTGATTGAAGGAGGTAGCATATTTGGAGTACAACAAGACACGTCACAAAGCCGTTAACTTCGCATAGATATTGCCATTCAAACCAAGTACCTAATAGTAGGCAACATCTTTGCTGGGAAGCGGCTTTTTGGTGTGAAAAAATACTGTTTTAGCCCGCAACTGTACGCACCCAAAACACAGCGTTTATGAGTATTTGTGACCCTAAGTAAAACTATTATCCCCAAGTGCTTATTAGCAAGGAAGTCGTGGAGGCTTTCAAGTTTAGTTACAGCATTTAAAACTTTATTTGTAAAAAAAACTTAAGTTAGGATTTTGACCTTCGTTATCTACTAGCTTGACTTGCTTTTGACCGTGACTTTGACTTATTTTACCCTATTACATGGGACCTAAATATACCGGCGAACTGTGGGTGTACAATGGTACACCTTTGCCTATCCCTTCGGGGAATACAGGCGTTATGGTATATATTTGACTTATTTTAATTTAAATAAAACGTAGCTTAAAGCACCTAGAAATAACGTACATTTCGTAGATTAGCGCGATCGAAGAAAAAAATAAACAGACTCTACAGCTTTATAATATTAGTAAGCACCCATAGATTGCATGAATTATTTAACTTTTACTAAAACATTAACAAAATACATCGATTGTTTCATACATCATTACTCGATAACATACCCCACGCTTCTCCCCATCACTAGCTGAGATTCCGCGGGGCTCACCCTTTCAGCGAACACTTTTCACTACAATGTTCGGGGATTAATAGTTTTTCTTCTAAACTTAGTCTTTATCCTTAACGTTCAGGTTCTTTTGAGTGCTTCAGTAATCGTTACAGGTGTTTTATGATACTAAAAATGATGTTTAACGTAGGTATAATGGTCCAAGATCACTGAATCGCAAGACCTATGTCATTTTAGCACAGCTGAAATTTTGAAAATTTATATATAACAAGGGGTTTTTTATGCATACAGGGAATTTCTCCTATATTGTGGATGCGTTATCAAACATTATAAACTCACAAACATAAACAACTAGACCTGGATCAACTACCTATGTGCCTAACAAATATTTAAACTGGCTGGGTGCCGCCACTTCAAATTAAATTGCAATAACCACGCAATTTGAATCTGTGATGACGTGTTGGCCTCTTATAATACGTGAAAGCACCCGTGCCTGCATTGATCACTACGTAAGCTCAAGGCGGATTGGCGATCTCAGACTAATTATTGGACGTAATTACGCAAAAACGATCCAACCCTCAAAGTGTAGATACGCAAAAAGGATCCAACTCTCAAAGTGTCCACTTTGAGAGTTGGATCCTTTTTGCGTATTCAATTACAAATCCAACTCAGAAAGTACATATGAAATAGGAAAAGTCGGATTGGTACTTACCTGTGCACGATTGCGTACCCTCAAGACATTATACGAACATGCAATAACATGTAATAACCGGTACCATAAGTTACCACCCCCACCATTTTGCCATTCCATCAATTTCCACTAAGCGTTTCAATCGTCTTTTATAATGCGAACTCTCTACCTGCCTCTACCTCTTCAAAGTTAGAGTGAACAGGTTTCTTCTGGGTAAGTTCATTGCATCGTCGATTTTGTGTATGTCACCCAGAGGTGACATAGTTGAGCCGTTGGTCCCGGCTGTCATTTGTAGATCTTTGACAGTCGTTACTGATAGTCAGAAGCCAGAAAGTCTGACAACCAGTCTTACCAAGAGTATCGTATTACCCATTACCGGGTTGTGGAGGTCTGATAGGCAGTCGCTCCATGTAAAATACTGATATTCAGTTGCATCCGGTTCGACTGGAAGCCGACCCCAACATAGTTGGGAAAAGGCTAGGCAGATGATGATGACCCAGAGGTGACATAGTGTAGGCCAGAGTCAGACTAGAGCCAAGAGTTTACACATCAATACTAATATTATAAAGAGGTAAGATTTGTTTGTTGGTTTGTAACTAATAGGCTCCGAAATTCCTGGACCGATTTTAACTATTTCACCAATAGATAGTTACATTATTCCCGAATAGCATAGGCTGTATAACATCACGCTACGAACCACGGGAGCGGAGCATTAACCAAAGACGTAACTAGACGCGAGTGAAATAAGCCACGCAGACGAAGTCGCGGATAGTCCGCTAGTCTCTAATAAAGAAAGAAATAATATCTCTTTGGAACCATCATTCAGTTTTTCCATCACCCCACGTATCGAAACTTCCACAATACGTTCATGGCATACGCTGAAGGGCGTAGTAATGGCTGTCATCAATAAGAACGGCTCGGAACGGCGTTGGAGCGTCGGTTACCTACCGCTGTACGGCACGCGAGGTGGGCCCAGATCTACGGAGTATGGATGTGGTAGATCTCTGGTAGACATAATTTTACAAGACATA
The DNA here is from genome assembly GCA_932526535.1 of Caradrina clavipalpis. NCBI lineage: Eukaryota > Metazoa > Arthropoda > Insecta > Lepidoptera > Noctuidae > Caradrina > Caradrina clavipalpis. Next base: position 1,383,237 of record OW052111.1, on the reverse strand, counting down.
ACCACATACAATCACACCCCTATTCGCCGAAGGGTTAGGCCACCAATGTACACCCATAGTTCGCCGGTATGTTTAGGTCCCATGTAACAAATAGCGAGCGAGCCTATTGCCATTAACCGAATAAAAGTACAAACACTCTTCTGTCAACTTTCACGGATGAAATTAATTCCTACCTGGCAGATAAAAAAATTGTGGTATTAATATTTTTTGATTTCAAAAAGGCGTTCGATACATTAGAAACAGAGACGTTACTTAAGGCTATGGGGGAGTGCGGGGTGAGGGAGCCGCTCAACCGATGGTTTCGCAACTTCCTCTCCGCGCGCTCCTACCGCGTAAAGGTGAGCGACGCATACAGCGAGGACACGGAGGTCAAGTGCGGAGTGCCCCAGGGCTCCGGCTGCGGACCTGTGTGCTATTTGATGCACGTGAATAGCTTGTGCGGAGTACTTCGACACAGCTCGGCACACATGTTCGCAGACGACCTGTGCGTGCTGCGTGCTGGCACCGACCTAGCTGAGATCTGCCGCCTGCTGCAGCAGGATGTTGATGCGGTGGTTAAATGGTCGCATGACAATGGCATAGTCCTCAACCCCGATAAAACTAAACTCTTGATAACCCGCTCGCCTTATCTCGCAATCAATGTGAGTCGACCATCGTTGTACACACATAAGTTTTCTTGTATTCATGCCAATTTTAATACTTGTGATTGTAAACCCATAGAAGAAGTAAATAATGTCACATATCTAGGAATTAAAATAGATAAAAACTTTTCTTGGACCACACATGTTGATTATGTATGTGGCAAATTAAGAGTATTGTTAGCGAAATTTTATCATTTAAGTTATAAAGTACCTAAAAGCACATTAAAGTGTCTGTATCTGTCGTTGGTTGACTCCATCATAGGCTATGCTCTTGATTGCTATGGATTGACTTTTAAAACAAATTTAGATAAATTAGAGACATTCCAAATTAGATTTCTAAAATTACTAGTAAATAAAAAAACAATAGCTAAGTGCAAAGATAATTACAGGAAATTATTCACTATATGCAAAGTACTACCGGCAGGCCTAAAACACAAATATTTATTATTAACAAACCAACATGGCAATCGGGAGCATAGCCTATCGTTAGCAAGTCACAGTCACAGCACAAGGTCAGTAACCGCGGGTAGGTATGAAGTACCTAGGGTCATCAATTATTATGGCGACAGAACACTCAGGAAGCGCCTACCCTATTTACTTAATAGTTTGCCCGAGGTTATCAGACAGGAGCCAAACTTGTTAAAATTTAAGAAGATGCTTAAAAAGCATCTGCTAACAAAAATTTAGAGTACAAAGTAAGTTAAAGAGTAAAAATTGTTATATTAATAGTTAAGCTAAAATTGTTAAAAGATTGTTATACAGGAAAAGTTTTTAACCAGTGCGTAAATTTTGCCATAATAAACTTCAACACGTTTTATTAAACACGTATATTTTATTTTGATATGTCTTAGTACTAAAAAAAAAAGTTATCGCTTACGAAACATGTTTACTTAAAAACATATTTTATTGTCACTCGCGATCGGCGGCGCGCGTATCAGCTGAGTGTGCGTAGCGCGTAGGTATCAGCTGATTCGGCGCTCGCTCGCCGCTGCGACGAACGTACCTACGCGGTGCGGTTACTGACCTTTTTTAGTTTGGACTGCGATATGAAGTTACTTGTTAACGTAATTCCAACTTTTCCTTCATACTTTCATGGGCTTAGGACCATCAAAATGCATAATAATAAACTTGAATGAAGCACTAAGATAGGTATGCAACATAAACATGAAGATAGATAGATTCTCGTTGCTTAATGAATACACTCGCACCATTTCATAGTATTCGCGTTGAGTAAAGTTTGACATCGTGATTGATACGACGCGAGTACATGCGGCAACTGCAGGGCGCAGGGGTTGCGCGGGGTAAGAACGCTCGGACGTCAGGACACCAATTGCGCGTGGAACGTACTGACGGCGGGCGGGCGGCCGGCGGCGGCCCGGCGCTAGCGCATTCCCCACCCCCTCACCCCAGCCATGCGCCCGGGCGGCGGCCGCGTGTTTTCATTGATAGTATGGCGAATAGATTATGTCCATGTTTTGCTTATTTCAAACTCGGATAAGGATGAAATTTTTTTTAATTTTTTTTTTTAACTGAACACGGAAATGTGTTCTATTACTGACACTGAACTACCAAAAAAAATTTACGCACTGGTTAAAAACTTTTCCTGTATTAATAGCTGTTCGTAAGAAAGATATGGGTATATACATGTATGTAGATATATGTGTGTATATATATACATATATATGTGTGTGTATATATATACATATGTGTGTGTGTGGATGTAGATATATATACGTAGATATATACATAGAATATATAACTAAGGAGAGTGAGACTGTACGATCCCCCAGTCAAACCGTCTAGACGGTTTTGGGAGACACTTCCTACTTTGTAAAAATTTGTATGAGTAATAAATAAATAAATAATAATAATAATAATAAACCGGGCACACATTCTAGCTGCCGAGCTACAATAGATAATTTCACAGAAAAACCCATTAACATGACCTGGGAATCAAGCTCAAGACCTCCAGCGTAGCAGTCGCGTTTAGGATAACTAGGCTAATGAGGCAGTTAACATGAGAATTGACAAGGGATTTTACAAGAGCATTCGCGATTAAAGATACGGTTGTTACAAACGTGTACGTGTCCGTGTGCATGTGTCAAGCCAAGTACGCAGAATTAATTATTGGGAACAACAACACAGGTGCACTCCTATTTACGTAACTCTCATAGTCCGATGGAACGGCAATCCAACGCGATCGGAAAGAGATCAAGTGCAAGACCAATGGCTTTACATACTTTCCAAGACACGGGCGTCCTTCAAAACTCCAGGCTACTACGGAGCATTTCCTAATGGAAAAACCCAATAACATTTTGCTCAACCTAGAATTCGAAGCCAGGACTCATCGCTCAGCAGTCGCACATACTGTTGCTGCAGTTGCACGTCGATAACCAATTTCCAGACCGATTATCGGACCGATTTTTGCTATTTTGATTGTTGGTGAGAAGAAATCAATCAAAAATCGGTCCAAATTTTCAAATCGGAAAAGACAGATGGTTTTTTCACTATTTTATATCTCTTCCAAAGTCTTAAACTCTTGTACAATTTTCCTTAGCCACAGTATACGTCTCGAAGAAAAATAGAACGATATAAGTAGGTACTTAGATACGTCAGCGAGATCTAGATTACTCGACTAAGCTTACTTAGACTAAGACTTAAGATACTCGGAGTACTAAGTCTAGATTTTATGCATTTTATAAAAAAACTTCAACTTCGTCCACGCGACTTATTTCACACGCGTAAAGTTATGTCTTTGGCTACTGCTCCGCTCCTGTTGTCGTAGCGTGATGTTATATAACCCATGTTACTCAAGAATAATATAGCTATCTATTGGTGAAAAAATCGTTAGAATCGGTCCAGTAGTTTCGGAGCTTATTCGGTACAAATACCTAAACAAAAATATCTTTCCTCTTTAGTATAGTAGTGAAATAAGAAAATAGGTTTTGAAGAAAAACAATTTGTTTTATTTAACTGTCAAATCATTGGTTCTTTTTCTTTTAAAATGTTAATGTAACATTTTAATTTTTTACTGCCTCGTTAGCCTTGTGGTCCTAAGCACGACTGCTACGCTAGAGGTCCTGGGTTCGAATCCCAGGTAGAGCAAAAAGTGATATTGGGTTTTTCTATGAAATTCTCAGCAGCTTGGAGTTTGGATTTGTGTCCGATTATTGGCAATAGGCTCGCCCCCTATTACATGGGACCTAAATATACCGTCGAACTGTGGGTGTACATTGGTACACCTCTGCCTAACCCTTCGGGGAATGGCGTGATGGTTTATTTATAAACGTACAGTGTAATAAATTAGACGTTTTCTAAGTTATTGAACAACGCTTAGGGTATTGCAAAATGTTATCAATTTATTTCAACAGTTGAATAAAATATAGTAAGTAAATAGTTTATTCATCGGATGGCACACAAGCCGACGCCGCCGGCTCACTTAATCGAAAAAGGTTACCTGCCACACACAGGGGATTGGGATTTCCAAAAGCGGTTCTAACCTTTGGCCCATATGCTTGTTATTTCATTGGTATTTGATCAATGCAATAATGTTTGAGGACATGAATATCATAGAGTAGATATTGCTGAAACTAGCTTTTCTTAAGTTAAATAATCATTATCATAAGATACTCGGTTTGAAAGAAGCTCATTTCGCTACCTACTTCAAATACGAACATAGACTCTGTAAATGAAAGGGTGTTGATCATGTATTTTTTTACGTCATTGGATGGCAAACAAGCCGAAGGCCCACCTTATGTTAAGTGGTCAACGCTGCCTATAGACATCTGCAATACCAGAGGCCTTGCAAATGCGTTACCATTGAAGAGCCAAAAAGATGAAATGGGCACATGAGACATTCAATCTTTTTTTCTTCCCTCTTTCTTTCTTTCATTTCGGTTTGAAGGGTATGGGTGCCAGTGTAATTCTGAAATTACACTGGCACCCATACCCTTTAAACCGAAATACAGCAACACTGCTTTGAGGCAGATATATGAGGTACTTCCCCGGACGAGTTCTTTTACAAAGAGCTCTACTACTTCTCATATACTGAATTCATGGTAATTGTCTCGCGATGTCCCTTCAACCGTTTGTTTAGGCATACCTCCCACGCGCATTACGCGAATCTCTCTCCTAAACATAGTATCATTAGATTGGTTTTCTAATGTCAGTGTTTGTGTTGGTTGCAGGTGCAAATGACTGAGTTGTGTATGAGGTGATGTGAGGAGAGGACCGCGCCACCATGCTGATACGGTGCTTACTACTCGTGCTGCTCTGTGCGGTAAGTATTTTAAGATAAAACTTTGGTACATTAATCATAATTATTATGATAGACATAAAACTAGCGTGAACGACTACAGGTAATGGAACACATAGACACAAATGATGGTTACCGGCAAGTGTCAGTGTATTCCTTTTTTTTGTTAATAATTAATAAAATAATTTTGACAACCAGTCTTACCAAGAGTATCGTATTACCCATTACTGGGTTGTGGAGGTCTGATAGGCAGTCGCTCCATGTAAAATACTGATATTCAGCTGCATCCGGTTCGACTGGAAGCCGACCCCAACATAGTTGGGAAAAGGATAGGCAGATGATGAATTCAGTTCAGTAGCCATATTGAATTTCAGTATAGTATCAATTTCATAGTTCGAATACATATTGCAGTATATATTGTTCGTATTTTGTCGAAACTTATCGATTCTCAGAAAATCCGTTTGTTTCATAGACCGAAGAATGGTTGAGGGGGTCGTGAAAGTCAAAGACAAATTATCCATCTTTTTGTGTGTGTTCATTTCAGCGAGACTTTAATTTAACTAGATATTGTAAAATTTATATGTAAATCTACTATTTGCAACCTTATGATTTAGTTGTCAAAGTCAAAATTCATTAAAACTATTCTAAGTAATAAACTTCAATTAGTTTCTAAAGTAGTATAGTCATATTTTGGTGAATGAGTAACTAAACAAGTAATAATTTTGTGTTTGGAATATAAACAGACACATTCCAAAGGCGTTAACTACGCGTAGGCACTATCAAGCGCAGGACCAACGGCTTTATGTGCTTTACGAGACACGAGGGTGACACACCACCAACTTCCAAACTCCGAGCTGCTACTGAAAAATTCCTTATGTAAAAACCCAGTAAGACTTATCCCCGACCTGGGCACCAAACCCAGCACCCCATGAAACCAACGGAACACCTAAATAAATAAAATAAATAATAAATAAATATCTTGGGACAACTCACACACGGCTATCTGATCCCAAGCTAAGCAGAGCTTGTGTTATGGTAACCAGACAACTGATATACATACTTATATAATTTATAAATACATACATATTTTAGATAAATCACACCCAGACACAGAACTAACAATCATGCTCAGCACACAAAGTTTGTCCTGGATGGGAATCGAACCCACGACCTCCGGCTTAGCAGTCAATACAGTGTATAATAATATAGCCTTGGTGTTTACGGGGGTAAACAACAAGGCTAGATTTGCAAGTCATCATTGACTCGTCTAAAACTCAAAGCACCCCAAACAGAAGGACTAAGAAACACCTTCACTTTATTCACACCATGATCATAACTCACCTGGCCGCCGTGCATAATTCTGTGAGAGGCTATAAAACAAATGAACAGTGCTCACGAGGAGTGACGTCACAGTCGTAAACAGCCAATCATAAAGAGGAACTGCTGTTATTCGTTATGCTGTGTTATTTTGTGTTGAGTGTTAATGTTTGGGAAATGTGTTCTCTTCATAGAAAACTACGGGTGGTTTATTTCACTCGCGATAAGTTTCGTATTTGCTTACTAGTCCGGTCCTGTAGGTTGTAGCGTGATGTTATATAAGTAGCTTATGTTACTGAAGAATAATGTAGCTATTTATTGGTGAAAAAAAGGTTAAAATCGGTCCAATAGTTTGGGAGCCTTTTACAAACAAACAAACAAACAAACAAATCTGTACTTTTTATAATATTAGTAAAGATTTTATCTAATCTAGTTTTCCATGCCCTGCATCTTTTTTATTCATTCAATGCTTTTCAATTCATGTAGACGTATGTGGTGTGCTGCTCATTTATAGGGTGCGAAACGGGACCATATTAGTAAGACTCCTCGGCTATCCTTCCGTCTGTCACAGGAGTGTATCTTCTGAACAGTAATAGTACCGTATCCATAACAACAATTTAAAAGTGACGTCATAGTTTGCTATTGCCGTACTAAATCTAAGGGGGAATCGCGTTTTAACAACTCACAAAAAAATTATAAATTGATTCGGGGAGTCCACTACCTACATGTCGGATCAGGCCTGCCACTTTCGCCTAGTAGTCATAAGCGCAACTTCTTTAATAGACGTCTTGGGTTCGATTCGCAGGTCGAGCAAAGTGCTATTGGGTTTGCTATTAAGTTATATTTTCTATAAAATTTTCAGCAGCTCGGAGTTAGGATTATTTTGTGCCCGGTTAATAGCAATAGGCTCGTCCCTATAACATGGGACCCAAACATACCGGCGAACTGTGGGTATATATTGGTACTCCTCTGCCTAACCCTTTGGAGAATACAGGCGTGATGTGTATGAATCAGGCCTTCAGATATTTAGGTATAAGAGAGTACATACCACCACATAGTTACCTAGACCCGATCTGCGGTTACTCATCGTTATAACTTTCATACCGGGTCACTGTACTCCTTTGATTTCAGTGTGTACATAGCAGACATGTTTTCCTGTTCAATAAATTTTGTCTGTCGGGAATCATGTCATGTGGTTTACATTTCTGACAATTTGTTACAAAGGGAATATTTATTTCAAATAATGGAGCGCAAACTTCTGTTATTACAATGAAAGCCTCTCGCTTTGGAAAAATAAGGTTCTTTTTATTATAAATGGAAGTTAACCTTTTGATCGCATCTGTCATGTATAGATGACAAACCAATGTGCCGGTCACGATCGGATGACAGACTTTTATACGTAAATAAAATAGCCTAGCCTTTTCCCAACTATGTCGGGATCGGCTTCCAGTCGAACCGGATGCAGCTGAATATCAGTATTTTACATGGAGCGACTACCTATCAGACCTCCACAACCTAGTAATGGGTAATACGATACTCTTGAAATAAATCATAAATTCATAAATCATTATCGATATAATTCATTCAGATGTACCTAACCCGTAAGGGCGGTAAATCAATGTAGAAGTGTGAGATTAAATAACAATCAAGTAAACAAACTATTATTAGTATAGTAGTAAGTAGTACTGCCGTCAAACGTGCGATTCCGAACTCACTACTATATTTTAGGATGAATTCATAGCTTGGCGCCGAGGGCACGTTTTTGCTTTTTTGACGTCTCACGGTCAAAAGGTTAAGCTTACCAATATCATCGTCATTAAAAATTACATCACGCTGCGAGCAACGGGAGCGGAGCAGTAACCAAAGACTTAACGCGGGCGAAACAAGCCACGCGGACGAAGTCGCGGGTAGTTATAAACCTAAATAGGCTCAAAATTTCAGCCATACTTAAATCATAGCTGAGGTGCCTATGTACTTATTAGTTTGAATCATTACAAAGTACCATTTCAAAGTTACCAGGAACGACTCGTTGAAATATAGGAACTGGCCACAAAGAGAATCCCACATCATCCAAATGCGACTAGCGAAAGCTGAACTAAACCGCGGTAATATGTTTATTATGTTAATACCGTGGACCCGCCATGTTTCAATTCACACAGTTCCTTAATAAAAACATAGTTACGTGATACTGTTGTAGTGATGGGACATTGAAGGGTTAAGAAAATAATATCGATAAAAGTAAGTTTAAAAAATAAACTACTGAAAAATCACGCTTTAAAAAATATGAAACAAGAATATTATATTCTTATCTGAAATTGTTATTGTTAGTGATGTTTAGAGGATAGCCGTGTAAAACTAGCCTATGTGCTATTCCAGAGTATAATCTATCTCTATGACAAACATCTAGATCCGTTGAGCCGTTCTGGCGTGATTGAGTAACTAATATCCATCTACATCTTTTGATGAGACGGTTGGTGTAATGGCTGCGCGATTGGCTGCTGTGTGTCGTGGGTTCGATTCCCCCACGGAACAAATACAACGTGTATAGCCTACAGATAGTTGTTAAGGGTCTGGCTGTTTGTGAATATTAGTTTTTGTTTGTAAAAGCACACACGATACAGGAGAAATTCCTAGTGACCTAAAGCTTTTAAAAAGAAACTACCTATCTAAACTTTTGCACAAATAAATAGTAGTAACAATAATTTTGTCCTTCCAACATAAAAGTCAATATTAACTTATCGACAGATTACAATAAAACACGTTCCATCCCTACCAATGTAAATTAGTCTATTCTCCATAGAGTTGTATTTTCCTAACGGCAGCAGAAATTCTCGAAGGTACCATTTAAATTGATTCGCTCATACTAATAACACCGTTAGTATTTTTGATAGCGGGCGACTGCTGTAATATTCTGCTCAGATAGATAGAATTGTTTGATTCAATATCTTTGATGATGTTTAAGGAATAAAGATATTTGGCAAGGGTGTGGGGAGTTTTTAATTGTCGGAATTATAGTTTGTATGGGATGAGTTATACTAAGAGGCTAAGTTTTGACCATGAAATGTTCCTGTAGCTCAACTAGCTTCATAAACAATTAGCAAACTGCCCGCGACCGCGTGGAAGTTTGCTAGTTACGTTTTTGGTTACTGCTCCGCTCCCGTAGGTTGTATCGACATGTTATATAGCCTATGTTACTCAATGATAACGTAACTATCAAACGGCAAAAGATTTTTTGAAATCGGTCCTGTAGTTTTAAATTTATTTGTTACATACAAAAATAGAAATCTTTAATTTTTATATTATTATATTACTATATATTAAATTATATTTTTAGTGTAGATTGGAAAAATAAATGTTTTATGATAGCCAGATTTATGAAGAACATTACAGGCTATATTTACATCACGCTACAGTACACGGGAGCAAAGCAGTAACCAAAGACGCAACATAACGCAGGTAAAAAAAACTACACACAAAGTTTCAAGCAGACTAGTACACAATAAAACAAACAAAACATATTTTAAAAACCGGATTGTACGAACCGCTTTCTTCAGTTATGAAAACAACGTTACCCATTCTCGCTTCTCAAATACACGTAGTTTTCCGTTCATTTTCTTTCACCTGCAGTGCATTTTCCCCGCACTGTGTATTTTCTAACGTATTATATAATCGTGCAGCTGCATTATACTTGCATTAGAGGCGGTAATTTGCGCTGAATCTTTGTTACAGTGCAGATTGAGTTCGTTAGCTTGCTAGATGTGAGCGGAGATAAATTAATGTAGGATTTGATGATGATTGTGAAGATTTTAACAGCTTAACCTTAACATTTTAATGTATTTAAAATATTATCGTTTAAAATTTGTGTCTACAAATTCAGGGCGAAAAAAAGACACTACAGCGCATGCTGACCATCACACTAAGTAACAGCAAAAATTATTGCTGGGAACTTTTGTATTTGTTGTGACAAATCATTCATTATGGTAAGGCGCAATGTAACCCATTCTAAATATTGTATCTTCGGGTGCATGCAGTACAGAGGTCATGAAGGTATTGAAAGTTTAGTTATAGCATCTAAAACATTTTTTCGTAAAAAAACATAAGAAATAGTCGGATTATCAAATATCCAGAAGGTTACCAGGGTATGGTCGAGAACAGAAGAACGTGTAACTTTGGCATGTTTAAGTTGTCTGTTACATCAGCTTTGTAGTCCTAAGATGCACGGTATGTACTTTATCTTATTGTAGCGTCTGCCCGCGATTTTGTCCGCTTGATTTTTTCATCAATTTTAAGTTACGCCTATGGTTACTGCTCCACTCCCGAAGGCCGTAGCGCGACGTCATATAGCATATGTTACTCAGGAATAATGTAGCTATCTATTGGTGAAAAAATTGATAAAATCGGTCCAGTAGTTTCAGAGCCTATTCGATACAAACAAACAAACAAATCTTTCCTCTTTATAATACTCGTATTAGTATTGATAGGTAAGTAGAGTGAAGCAACCGCGTACTATGCAAACCATTCTACAACGTTATGATTGTGAAATTATTATACTAGGAGTCAGTATATTGTGGTGGGTGTGGTTGTCGGTGAAGGAGGAGATATTCCTAGCTGTGAGCGTCGTAAAATGCTAGGAGATGCCTTAGAGGTTGCAAGGAGCAGTACTGTTCTGTTATATGTGGAGTTTCCATTGCTACTATGTACACTCATATTAAAAAGCTGAAAAGTATGTTGTTTTCTTTTTCTTTGTTTTGGAATTACAAGTTCGATTTTGGAAATTCATTAGCTAATACAAAACTACGCAGTAGTGTACATTTTCCCTGAGTACACGGTAGAGCATACCGCGGCGGCGTGCCCCGCTTGGGCGGAGCACCGCCGCGTCCTTTTGGCGGCCATCGGCGGCGGCGAACTCTCGCTTCCGGAGCGAGAGGGAATGGGAAGCAGTCTACTCCTGCTGCGAAGCTGTAATGTTAGAGAAGAAGGTAGCGGGATGGAGAGGCAAAGAACCTGAAAGAACCTCCGGGCGTCGGGGGCCGCGAGACGACTCTCGGCCACCGAAGATGCGGGTCTGTGGACGGTGTGCAATGGGTAGCTCACCGTCCGTACGTTAACTAACGACAGACCGTATTGACGGCGCGTTCGTATTCCACGCGCGCCTCAAAGAGTTGTCACTAAATATTCGGAGGGGCCACTAAGGGGCCGTTGCCTGCCGGGGCTGCGGGTTGTTCGAAAGAGATACCGCACCCCCGGAACGCAAAAAGACAGAAGAAGAAATATGGATGGGTTTTAGTCAGTAAAAGTCTGACACTCCCTCCTGTTGATAATGATTTGATGATTTCCCATGGGTAAAAAAAAAATGGGTACATTTTGTGGTAACAATAATTAGGGATCGTTTTGGACATTCATGTGGACGAAGTCGCGGACAAAAATTAGCAATGTAATGTAGCGGTAAAATTGTTTCATAAAACGGAGTTTCTCGAAGTATTGATCAGATTACAAAACTCGTTCACTGATAGAATATTATACTATTTCCGAGTCCCATAGGACATGGTTTAGACAGACTTTATGAATATTATAAGACTTACTGACTTTATTATTATTTATTTTCCTCACGATATTTTCCTTCATCGATGTTAGAGAAAATAAACTTAGTTTAATATAAAAATTAAAAAAATCTAATATAAGTACTTTTTTAAGCGAGATTGGTAAACGTTGGTCTCTTGGTCGCAACATGCGACTGATGAGCATAGGGTCCCGGGTTCGATTCCCAGGTCGGGCAAAAAGTGTTATTGGGTTTTTCCGTTAGGAATTTCTCAGTAGCAGCCCGGAGTTTGGAAGTTGGTGGTGTGACACCCCCGTGTCTCGGAAAGCACGTAAAGCCGTTGGTGCCGGCTGTCATTTGTAGATAGATCTTTGACAGTCGTTACGGATAGTCAGAAGCCAAGAAATCTGACAACCAGTCTAACCAAGAGGTGTCGTGTTGCCCAGTTACTGGGTTGTGGAGGTCAGATAGGCAGTCACTCCATCTAAAACACTGGTATTCAGCTGCATCCGGTTAGACTGGAAGCCGACCCCAACATAGTTGGGAAAAGGCTAAGCAGATGATGATTGGTAAACTATTCAGTCTAGTCTAGGTATCTATATTTACCCAGTATCAAATTCACAGCTACATGCATAAGAGGCGAGCGCCTTAACCACTTAGCCATTGTAAAAAAAAAAACTCCACACCGATTCCAGCCACGGTGGTTAATCTTAATGCAGACTAGCCACGTACGCAGAAGATATTATAGTGTACAAGTGTGTGCGCAAACACAGGTGCACTCCCTCTTCCCTAACTCTCATAGCCCGATGGCACGGCAATCCGACACAATCGCAGAGAGATCAGGCGCAGGACCAACGGCTTTACGTGCTTTCCGAGGCACGGGGGTGTCACACCACCAACTTCCAAACTCCGGGCTGCTACTGAGAAATTCCTAATGGAAAAACCCAATAACACTTTTTGCCCGACCTGGGAATCGAACCCGAGACACCTTGCTCATCAGTGACGCTTGCGACCACGAGACCAACGAGGCAGTCACTTTGCCATTACGACCTCACTAAATGATTAATTTCTCCACAAATAACATAAGCGTTCCCCTAAACCTTGGTACACAAGAAAAGGTCATGTTTGAAGGTCATAATTATGTAAATCATGCAGTGCCTACACGCATCGAGAGGGCCTATCAGATGAGTTGCACGCAACCTGTGACCTTTATGACCTATTTCAATCATATATTTTTGGTACGACCCTCAACAGTAGGTCTTTGATCCCCTGAATCACTTAGTGAGTTTTTGGTTTGTGAATTTTTATTTATTTATGTGTTGCATAATTTTGTTTGATAGCTGTTGCCCGCGGCTTCGACCAGGTTTTTTCTCTCAAATTGAATCATGTTTCGAAAGACACGTGGCGCCATCTTTTATCATATGAACGTTATTGTTGTTTTCCTCGGGAACAGTACTTTTTTTGGGGATGAAAGTTACTCTATTTCTGTCCCTGGGTGGAAAAAATAAAAATTTCACAATGATCGGTTCAGCAGTTTAGGCGTGAAGAGGTAACAAACAAACAAAACTTTTGCATTTATAATATTGGGAATGGAAAATAAATAACTCAGAAAGGTGTATGTGTCACCGGAAAATAACAAGATCCGTAAGTTTATCAATTTACTAGGAAGTTTATAAACTTTCGTAAGATTCTAAACGGGAGATAAATTGTAATATTTTACGTCCACATTTTCGTAAATTTATCAATTTCCGACGTCATACGGTAAATTTATAAACTAACGAATATCTTTTCGTAAGATTTTATATGGTTCGACCAATCACAGAAACTCTTTTAAATATACGATCTTTGAAATACGTAAAATAACACACTGCTCTCTGATTGGTCAATGTTCATAGTGGCAATGCTTGTGTCCAGCTGGCGGCCGCGAGGAAGGAGAAGTGACACGTGACAGCCAACCAATCAGATCGCGCGTAGCGTTTGGTTACTGCTTACTTATTATTTTACGAGTGAGTTCAGTAAGTTTATCAATTTACGAAAATGTGGACGTAAAATATTACAATTTATCTCCCGTTTAGAATCTTACGAAAGTTTATAAACTTCCTAGTAAATTGATAAACTTACGGATCTTGTTATTTTCCGGTGACATATGCATGTATTCATAAACCTATTTAATAATTTATTTTGTTCAATGTAAAGTTACGTTTTTATTTTGGTAAAACTGAAACGATACTTCATTTACTCGTGGAAGTATCGTTCGATTTAAAGATTTTTGCTGTCGATGGGCGATAGTATGCATGCGAGTCTCATAGACTGTAAAAATCGCCTGAATTATTAATTTGCTGCATTTATTCTGTTAAAAGATGATACATTAGAGTATTAGTGTCAAATAGAGTCCTGCTACAGTAACATGCCATTAGGGTCAGTTCACACCGAGTTAAATTATAACTTTTTTACTATTACACAATACTTTATTTACTACACGAAAAGATACACATTTCATTGTGAGGATTCAGGATACGTTGCACCTTCTCACAATGAAATGTGTATTTTTCGTGTAGTAAATAAAGTTATAATTTGAATCGCTCTATTAAAAAGTGCGGGCAGCGTCGCGTCTCAGTGTGGACTGAGACTCAATAACACTGAGAAACTTGCCTCGTGTAAGGGAGGCTTTATGCAAAACCACGCTGCTTAGCCAGTATTACAGAAATAGATTGCTAATTTTGACAACCAATGCAATAACTGCCCTATATATCGTCAGCTAACAAACAAAATTAAATGGAACACGAAATTACAAACTAATTTCTAATAAATTAATTAGAACGCATGATTGATTAGTTACCCAATCAGTTAATAATAGTTAATAAATTATAACACCTTGCGTCGCAATAAATGTTCATAATAATAATTTTGTGCTGTTAATTATTCTGCGCTATAAATTTTGCTGCATTAATGCGCTGCGTTGCGCTTTGTTGAACGTTGCGTTAATGTTATGCTTAAATTATTATGTTGTTTCACTTTTAATGTGTAGGTAAGTACAATGTGAGATGTTGGTGTTCTTTTATAGGGAAATTGTGGTAGATCGTCGAGAATTGTAGAGAAAAAGACGGCCTTATATGTACGCGATAAATTAAAAGTAAAGAAAGAAAGAAAAAGAAAATGTCTATTTGACACAGACCATTATGCACATAAAAATAATACTGTAAAAGCGGGTTACTTTAACCCTATAAGGAAACTTTGGCTCAAAACAGAAAACCGTTAAAGCTTTTCATCTCTTGAAAAATTTCAAAAAAATTAATATAGTTGGAAAAAAAAACCCTATCATAATGTTTTATTTCGTTTTGAGTCAAAGTTTCCCTTCAGGGTTAAAATAACCCGATCCTTTAGCTCTGTTGTGTGTATTACCGGGTAAAAGCGGGTTTTTACCCTTTGAAATTTGCAAATGTCTTTATGCAAACTTGACCACCATCGGTGTACCGTGGGCTTGCTTGTTGTTAAAAATCATCGGTCCTGTCAAGCATGCTTTCTTCGCCATTTGTGAGCCAAGCATACAATATAGGTAGCTCAAAATAAACTGTGTTCTCTAATTCGGAGCATGTGCCCGTAATACACAACAATTCTGTATCGATTGTACAACCGTCTGACATTGTGTAACCTTCGCATGTCACTTGAGCTAAAGCTCTGCGAAAGATTGACACTAAGACTTATGCAGGTTTTTTAGTTTGCAAAGTATTACATAACATAACATACCAGCACGCCTGTATTCCCCAAAAGGTTAGGCAGAGGTGTACCAATGTATATCCACAGTTTATGTTTAGGTCCCATGCAATAGGGGGCGAGCCTATAGCCTTTAATCGGGCACAAATTCTAACGCCGAGTTGCTACTGAGAGTTTTATAGAAAACCCAATTACACTTTTGCTCGACCTGGGAATCGAACGGAACCTACACTTAATACTAGTCACTTAATAAATATTAAGTGACTAGTATTAAGTGTGTAGTCTTGGGTTCGATTTCCAGGATTTGATTGTATGATTGTAGAAGCTCAACTTGTATAACTTATCAAGTAATTTCACTGTCTAAGAGATCTTCGAAAGACTCATTCCAGCATAATCTTGCCTTCTCACTCCATCTCCCAAAGAAAAGAGGAAAAACACTTCAACCTACATAGCATACCTAACTACTAAAATAAATCAATCAACCGTAAACCCCGCACTGCCTCGCCTCATAAAACAGTGGCACTCAATAATTGAACCTCCGAGGTGAATGCAGACTGCATCTCCTGAATAAATATTGATTTGTCACAAACTACCGCCGCGTGAGGTGCGCCCGGAACTGACTGATTCAACTTTATGCGAGGGGGTATGAATGTGGGAAGGTGCCGAGTGATACTAGAATTTATTTTGCTGTGAGCAAAATAGTTTTTAAATATGCTCTTAGGCCCCTCTTCTCCACTGGGCACTCTGGGCAAGTGCCCAGGGCCCCAGGAACGTCAGGGGCCCCAGCCTGCCCGCAAAATAATAATTATTTAATAATAATTTAAATCCCCAAGCTTAAGAAATGTGAGTATTGTTTATTTTATACATATATTGAATTGGGTTAAATCGAACAGTGAAAGAAATTCAATTTAAAAACACAGGGGCCCCGTAATTTTTATGTGCCCAGGGCCCCCAATAGGTTAAAGACGGCCCTGTATACTCTGTAATAATATAAGGAATTGTTAAATTGTACGGGTGATATCTAAAATATTTATGTAAGTAGCAAAGAGTTCTTGTACCTATATACTTTTGTTACTTTTCACATGTCGTCCCGTACATTGTCTGCCTAGTTTTTATCAGAATCCGTTGAAGGATCTGAGTAAAAATATAAATCATACGTCAGTAACGGATGGGCTACTGTTCCGGGTTCAATTTTCAGGTCAGCCAAAATTTTAATGGAAATTAGTGGTGTAACTAATTATCCATACTTACATAGGTACTTTACATTCACACAACAAGTAAAACGGTGGGTTCTGCGCCTGATGTCTCCCGGTCATGTCAGCTCATGTTGCTCTTCCATCGGACTCTGAGAGTGAGGGAAGAGGGAGTGCACCTGTATTTGCGCACGCAGTTGAGCACTATAATATCTCCTGCGTACTTGCCTCGTCTCCATTGTGATCGGTCCCCGTGACCAAAATTTGGTCTAGACAAAAAAAACGTAATACCTACCCAAATAATAAAACATAGCGTTCTATTCCCACTTCATACCCTAACGCCATGCCTAAGAGGATAGCACTTAAGGAAGGTCGGGTTTGTTATTGCGAGCAAGTTATACATCCCTGCCTTCTAGTTCCAGATTGGTTGAATTTGCATGCTCATTTGAAGTGGAGTATGTTGAACGATGTGGATGGATTTCTAGCTTTACTATATTCTGCACGCGACTTCGTTCACGTCAAAGTTGATATATAATCCCACAGGAACCGTACGTTTTTTCGGGATAAAAAGTAGCCTATGTGTTATTCCACACTACAAACTATCTCAGTGCCAAATTTCATTCAGATCCGTTCAGGCCGTTTGAGCGTGAAGAAGAGACAAATACACAAACTTTCGCCTTCATAATATTAGTGTGATAACTAGGTTTAGGACTTCGCATGGATATTTTCACCCGCGTTAGGTTACGTCTTTTGATACTGCTCTGCTCCTGTGTGTCGTAGTTTGATATTATACAGCCTATGCTACTTTCAGATAGTAGTTTCGGAGCCTACTGCGCACAAACAAACAAAAAATATTTCCAATTAGCTTGTTTATTTTTTATTTAAACCTTTTGTCGAGATAGGTTGGTAGCTAGAGTATGGAACAGCTGAATTTTTGTGCCTATTTTGGAGTTGATAAGTGACCTATATAAGTTAGTCCCTTCACCACCGAAAATTTGTCCCACAAGCTTCTGCCCGCAGCTTCGTCCGCTTTAAATTTGAAGTTATGTCACGGGCGTTCGTACGTTTTACCGGGGTATAAATTCCACACAATTTAATCTGTCTGTGTACCAAGTTTCATCCAGATCCGTTCAGCTGTTTCGATGTTACTGAGTACATAGTAGTTAGATGATAGGTCTTCCCCATAGATTTCCAAAAGGACCCGTTGGAAGTGGCCTTCATCCAGCGTATGAAATCTGTGGGGGAGGCCTGGCAGTGGACGTCTTGTGGCTGATATGATAATGATGATGATGAGTAAGATGATTAAAATGATTTAAAGCCCATATGCAAATAAAGCCCTTTCCTAAAAATAATACGTTCTATTGGTAAAGCCACCAGACACGTTACGTCAGAACAATAATCTAACTAGCAGATGGCCGTAGGACTGTCATAACATGGAAGTCGGAGCGCCCGATAGTTATTGAATAAATATCGATTGAAACCGGTGTGCAAACGAGGCGGGGGCAAACGTATTGCTAGATGGATTTCATTAGGAAGATATTCGGAGAGGAATGAATATTTCAGGAGATTTTTGACGACAGAATCGTTTCGATAATAAATGTATTGAAAAAAAAACTAAAATTGCTTAGGGTCTTACCGAGATGCGACTCGACGCGACGCTGAGCGCACATTTTTAAAGCGTGACTTAAAATATAACAGCTTTATTTACTACACGAAAAGACACATTTCATTGTGAGAAGGTGCAAAGTATTCTGAATTCTCCTTAAATCAATGTGAAAGTCAGTAAAATGTTTCTAAATGGTTTAATTACCATCATCGTTATATCAGCCTCGGGACGTCTACTGCTAAACATAATGTAGGTTTAAAATCGTGATAATAAATAAGTAAGCGTGTTGATGAATATTAAAAATAATTATGGGTGGATCGCAACGAAAACTTTAACCAGGAATAGAATGCTCCCGTGGGTTATAGCATGATGTTATATGCCCTATGTTATTCAGGAATAATATAACTAATCTATTGGTGAAAAAAAAATTGGTTAGAATCGATCTAGGAATTTCGGAGCCTATTCGGTACAAACAACCAAAAAATCTTTCCTCTTTATAATGTTAAGGTTGTAACCAATCGTCACTCGAATCGTCGTCCTCATCATAAATATTAACTACCTAATACCTACCTTAACCCCTAGCGACGCTACGACGCATTCGAATTCGTCGAAAAATGACCTCAATTGAACAAACTGACAGTTATATTTATATTTCTTCAATTCCCCTTAAACCCACAGATCCGATTGTTAACAGTCAGTGGAACGCAGAGCAACCATCACGAATTCAATCGAATCTGATCGAAAGTAAACACGGGAATTAAAAGCTGGTTTGTTTTGCGACAGCTGGTAAGTGGGGATGCATTGTATTTTAAAACTTCGTGGGGTTCAAATAGAGTTGGGAATTGTTAATTAGCTAAAATATTTTTAGTCAAATTTCAAGTGTGTGTAAATAATGTATCAACATGATTTGCAGTTATTGACACGTAGAGTTTGTATGAGCGGAAGAAATCGTAATATCGAGATCTACTTTTCATGTAAGACCAGCTTCTGCCCGCGACTTCACCCTCGTTGATTACTGCTCCGCTTCCACTACTTCTTGTAGCGTGATGTTAGCCTATACTATTATTCATGAATCTTGTTATCATATGCAAAACGATTGAATACAATCCGACTGATGAGAGATGAGCGCATTTAAATAAACAAACACAAAAGTTCATCAGCTTTATAATGTTAATACAAACTACCTATTATTAATAAAGATTGGATTAACCCTCTACCCTAAAAAATACAGGGTAAAATAAATATTTATTCAGTTTAAAAAAATATCAATTTCACCAGGCTACGGCACGGCTAAAGAAGCTAGGGTTATGATTTTTATTTGTGAAACAATTCTAGCTACCTAAGCATAGAATTATTTCCACCCTTATAACCTCAAAACCATCTTCACGACATCAGAAAAAAACGTATAACAAGCAAACTTTACGTCCCATTAAACTCACTACGCCAATACGCCAAATAAATACGAATCGGGACCAAAGTAAAACGACAAAAAGTTTCACTCGTACCATTTTAGTTACCCCCACGACACGCTAAAGATTGCAACTGAAATTTCGCAACCACGCTTCGAACACAGTACCTCCCGAGGGCATTCGGCGGAAACAGATTAGGCACATAATTGACGTGTGCATTGTCTGACACTAGCTGAAAACTTGTGGAGGGGCGAATTAGGGTGTAAACTATGTTCGGTTCTATTTTGGAAGTTGATTAAAATGGAGTGGGTTGGTTAGGGGTTAATGACCGGAGTGATGTACGTTAGATAGAGGTTTAAAGCCTGGTAAAGGAATTAGTAAAAATAATGATAATTCTTATTTATTTGTGATTGGTAGACCAGCAAAACCGATTTCTAAAATTAGCATCAATTACCACGTTTTCCCCATCGTTAGTAAAGTCTAAGAGCCAAAGCATACATGCTACTTTTCGCATCTGCCATCTGCGATTTTGCAATTGTATCGATGCTGCATTGCGTTTTGGCGACTCTCTGCGTGCCATCGCAGTTCAGAGATTCTATCGGTGCTGCATCGCGATTTCCTGCGTCGCGAAATCGAAGATGCTAAAAGTAGCGTGTGTGCTTTAGCTATACTATAGGTACTTAGGGAAATTTGAGGAAAAAGCTGGATTTTGAGTAAATGTATTACCTACACTAATGAGATAATGATTCAATGATTGTGTAATTTAACCCAATTAACTCGGTAACTTTTCACATATTATATTGTTATGTTTATTAATTTGTGAGCCCGAGTGGCTGTGGAGCAGGACCAGCATCAAGCCAAGTATATTTATCATTTATATAATCTTTTAATTTATTATTTATGTTTCACTACATAATGTGCGTTTATGCATGTTTTAAACTTTCTCTCATTTAGTTTGAGAATATCGAGCGGTAATATATTTTAACATTTTACAGACACAACAGTTTCTTAAATTTTCTAAATTAATACAAATAACCAGTCACTTAGGTACTTTTCAACCTAAAACTCTGTCTAACCACAGCATAAAAGTACCTCAACGAAAACTGGAACAGAAACCTCATCGTTAAAAGAACTCAAAAATAATATGAAACCCTGCAGCCTGGCGCTGTGCCAGGTCCATACCGATGCAGAGCCACATAGTTCAAATATTGGTTACTTTCCGACGCATGGGTACACTTCGCAAAAAAAGTTTTAATTAATATTCAGTTTGGCCGAAGTTTCGGGCTGCAGGTGTTGCGAAAAAAATGTTTGTTGATAGTTAATTAGCAAAGTTTTGATCAAAAATAAATATTATTTTGGTATTGAATGGGCGTCACAGTTGGCGCAATGGCCGAGTTGGCTGCTGTGTTGCGTGTACAGGCGTGTACACCTGTGTGACACTTTGTTTCTTTAGATTGGTTGAGATTTTGTTCCCAAATTGTAAATGGGTATATAGGATGTTGTTTTGCATCCTCGTCAAATTCAAAAAGGTAACCATGCTAGCGATTTTTAACACAATTATTATTTGGTAATTTTCGAATTTGAACAACGCACAGTGCCTATGACATCCGCAAAGAGGCGATTTTGCTCTTTAAAAGAGATTGTATTCATAAATACTGTCAAACATAAATTATACGTCACTATAAAAAACAGTATTGCGTAATTTTATTTCATTATTTGTATTTTTATGACAGTCTCCTGAAATTTGACGTGGATGCAAAACTGCACCTTGTACCTAGTTCCAAGAGTAGAGTATTCAATTTTCACAGATCTAAAAGGTTGCCAAACACTTTGCAGATTGCCACCTACCACTTTATTTATCTCTCATACTCCAATGCTGGTCATAAGATGGAGCCTATGTCCAGCATTGAATGGTGAGGTACTACTACCAACATTTACAACATTTTATTAATTTCCGAAAGGTCGATGTTCCCACGAATTTCTTCCAAAGTTAATCCTCACAAGAATTCGAGGGTTAACTTAGAAAGAAATAATCGATGGATAAAAATAAAAATAATTGTGAAACTTGAAACCCCTCTTAAAAACTTCGCGAAAATACGGGAAAAAAACTTCTATCCGCGCCGAATTCGATCTTGCGTGCCGCTAACGCTATATAATTTCGGCAAATCAAAAATTTTTCGATCAAAATAACGCTCGTCGCAATATCGCCCGTACACCCTTCGCCGCTAGCTATAACACTTAAAACGTATCGCAGCATAATGTTCGCAGTAGATTGCTCGGTGTCGATCTAATATTTATGTCGGGACTGTTATTTACGCAGCAACGGATATTGCCGTGTCCAGGGAATCGTCTTGCCAGGATCTCATCATATTACTGGGGCCGTAAACGGGTTAGGGACGAGATTATGAAGAAGTGATACAATTTATTTTTATTGTGGCGACAAATAAATTGGTACGTTTTTTTTGGTACGTGATATTTAAATTGAATTGGCTGTTTACTGACATTTTGTTAGGCTTTCCCGAAGCTCTCGAGTGAGTGTTTTGAATAATAATGTGTTTATCATACCTACTGACTCGGGTTTTGTTTTCTGATGAAGATTGGGATTGCCAGATTAATTTTTGTAATTTATTTCTTTCTTACGTGTGAGATTTTTTTGGCTGGTGGAGTGTCTCACTCAATATGTAGTGTATGTGTATGTGGGGATCGAGTGGTTTTGGTTTTTTGTTAGTATTATTAAAGTATTTTGTTACTGTCTCACTGCTGGGCAAAAGCCTCTCTCCATTCCTTCTATTGTCAAAGTGAAAGTCAAATCGTTTATTCTATTTAGACCATTAGAAGGCACTTTTGAAAGTCACTATAAAAAAAAAAAAATTGATTGCGATTTTGCGCTACGTATTGCTAATTCTCAAGGAAGCAATTTGAGTCGATAAGCCATGCCATCGTGGTCTTCCGGGTAAATGCGTCCATAGGTAGTTCGACAAATAGCAGTCATGTCCAGTCTAGTCCCATTTAAGTTGGGCAGCCTTTTGAGCCACGTCAACGATCTACATTTTGATGATATTTCGAATGCGATCCATTATCTTAAAACGAAGTATGCTGCGCTTCATAGGTTTTGATTAGACTATAGGTCGTATTTAATTGTTTATACAATTTGTACAAATGTATGAATTTATACAAGACTTGAGTTCAATAAGGATTTATATACATTTTAAAATAAATATGATCATGTAGCACTGCACCAACTATCAGATAAACTCCATTAATCCGTCGATCTCCGTCCTTTGCATGCCAGATTAATTCCCGAACAGCATGGCTTCGACCAACAAGCCCAATTTATTCCATCACAATACTCTTTCCATTTTATATGAATTCTGTGATTGCAAGCAATCTCCGCGCGATCATTACACGGTCAGGGATAAATATGAAATGGTTCGGTTTCGCGTGATGCGGTCACAAGCCGCGTCCGGCGTGTTTGCTCTGATTTCAACTTTACTGATTTACGTGGAGCTTACTACTATTTGGGGAGAAAATTCTATCCCTGATTTGAGAATACTTAAGAGATTTCTTAAGGGACACTTTTTATCCTTCGCATGAGTCCGCATTGGACAAGCGTAATAAGCTAAATGTCTCCCCTCAATTGTCATTGAAGGTCATATATTTTATATGTCTGTTCGTCATATGTATATGAACATTTACATGGTACTTTACCAATTCATAAAAATGTTGTCTTGTTAGTCAGTTCGATCGAGTTAATCTCCAAAACGGTTGCACCAATTCTGACGGCAATTTTACTGGCAGATAGCTAATGTTATAAGAAGTAACGTAGGCTAACTATTACTTTCCTCATTTTATCTACCTCTGTGGTAACCGACATATACCCGAACAAAGACGCACACGGAAGCTAGTTACTTTTAAAAATCGCCTTTTTACTATAGAGCCAATCATAAAATCACGAAAGAAACGCATACACTCTGTCGGGTTATACGAACATAAATATATGGAACAGCAATTTTTTTTGTTCTACTCAAATCTCTGCGGTATTTCGCAACGGAAAGCGGTGCTTTTGTGAATAAAATTTAACACATCTTTTCATATATTCATGAAATAAACTCGCGAAAGATTTCATGTTTCAATTACGTCGAAAATAAAGCCTTTTTGGAATAATTAATCTAGTTCTTCACACATCGTTAAAAATTAAAATATTTAACGTGTTAAGCCGGTTTCTTTGAAACGATTACCTCATAAAATGTTGAATTTATAACAAAAGCTGAAACACAAAGCCATTATGAACGAAATACTGGGAACATAGTAATACCAGCTTTTGCCCGCGCCGTCGCTTGCGTGAATTTTTATGCAGACCCCTATTTTGT
The DNA here is from genome assembly GCA_932526535.1 of Caradrina clavipalpis. Taxonomy (NCBI): domain Eukaryota; kingdom Metazoa; phylum Arthropoda; class Insecta; order Lepidoptera; family Noctuidae; genus Caradrina; species Caradrina clavipalpis. The sequence goes on along the minus strand of OW052111.1, from coordinate 1,359,193 downwards.
TTGTAATAAAATATAACCTATAGCATTCAGGAGTAACGTAGCTTGCTATTAACGATTCTTATTATGAATTTTCAGAATGGGATCAGTAGATTCGGAGATGAGCGCGTTCCAATAAACTTTTCAGCTATATAATATTAAAGTACAGACAATTACTTAATCTGATAATCGGCTTTTCTACGTAGTAGTAGAGCTCCTTGTGAAGGAGCTCGTCCGGGAAAGTACTACCACCATACTTATTTTCGTCGCAAAGCAGCGTTGATGTGTTCCGGTTTAAACGTTATGGGTGCCGGTATAAATACAGGCACATGACACATTTCAACTTTGACTTTGGGATGGAAACGTATTTGCAAGGTCTCTGGTATTGCAGCTCTCTATACGCAGCGGTGACCACTTTACATAGGTTGGACAAACGGCAAATGAAATATTTATAATGTTTTATGCGAAGGGAGTGTCAGATTCTTACTAAGTAAAACCCATCCGTGTTCCTCCTAATGCCCTTTGTGTTCCAGGGCCGCGGTGACTCTTTCGAACAAATTCCGTAACCGGACAGAAGATACATACATACATAAACTCACGCTTTTTTCCCCATGGGGGTAGGCAGAAATCACAGAACGCCACCTGCTATGATCCTTACATATTTCTTTTGCACCGGTTACGAGTACTGCACACCTGACCTTTCTGAAGAACATCACCAATAACGTCAGAGTAGGTCTTTCTAGGGCGCCCCGTCCTTTTTAGTCGACTAAAGATAGTGTACAGTAACCATTATGTAGTGCCTTCAAAAAACACAATCCAATTAACGAAAAGTGTACCTACAAAAATAAATAAAAATAGTCTTGTTGCCTCCATGACACATAACATCGACCCGCAATCCCAATCCCGGCCTGATTCGGTTTTACAGCATCTCTTAACGGACTCCATTTTATTGTTCATTTGATGGACGGAACCAATGGACTGTTCCAAGGTTTACCGCTAATGTGACCCGTTACGGGGAAATCCGTCATTTCTTTTTTATAGGTTAGGTGGAATAATTCATGTTATTTTTAAGGTTCCGTGCATGTAGGGTGCCAACAGAACCCGGTACTATGTCTCCTCAGACTATCTGTCTATTAGGGAGCTTTTTTTACCGGTGGTAAATCATCAAATGACTTCTCCCGCAATGGGCGGGACGGCAGGGAGTGTCAGACTTTTACTGACTAAAACCCATCGATGTTCCTTCATGTGCCCTTTGCGTTCCGGGGGGCGTGGTATCTCTTTCGAGCAACCCGCAGCGCCAACAGGCATCGGCCCTGTGTGGCCCCTCCAATTTTTGCTGACATCTCTTTGAAGCGCGCGTGGAATACGAACGCGCCGTCGAAACGGTCTGTCGTTAGTTAATAACGTACGGACGGTGAGCCACCCATTACTCAACGTCCACAGACCCGCGTCTATAAGGGAGCGGTATCTAATAAAATCGACTAATCGACTTTTCACGTACCCAGAGAGCTGGCCTTTTCTTTGGCCAAATAAAAAATGTCACACATTCCGTGAAAAATAAAATCTAGACCCGGGTGTAACTTTTTGCTGAAGCGCTATGCTCCCACAAAAACAATATCCCGGGGCATTCCTATTTATATTTGTAAACGTTGAAAAGTTCTTCCTGAAAATAACTATGAATTCTAACTATTGTTGGGGTTTTTGAACGTTTTCGTGGAAACGAACGTGCATACCTTAGGGATGGATAGATATTCAGTATTTTTTGCAGCCATATACATATATAACATATATCACGCCTGCATTCTCCGAAGGGTTAGGCAGAGGTGTACCAATATACACCCACACTCCGCCGGTATATTGAGGTCCCATGTAATAGCGGGCGAGCTAACAGTGATGTATACTTGTACGCTATGTGCAGCAAAATATACTGATCCAACATTATAGTTAAAGCATTTATTTCAATTAGACCATTACTAGAGGCACTTTTGAATTGTCAAGAAGTTAGGCAGAAAGTTGCTCGTTCCATCACCATCACGCCTGTATTCCCCGAAGGGTTAGGCAGAGGTGTACGGATGTACACCCACAGTTCGCTGGTATATTTAGGTCCCATGTAATAGGGGGCGGGCCTATTGTCATAAACCGGGCACACATCCTAACTCTGAGCTGCGACTGAGAATTTCATAGAAAAGCCCAATAACACTTTTTGCTCCACCTTGGAAACAAACCGAAAACCTCTAGCGTAGCAGTCGCGCTAAGGAGCACTATGTTTGAATTCAGAATACGTTGCACCTTCTAACAATAACATATGTATCTTTTCGTGCAGTTAATAAAGTCATATTTGGAGTAGCTCTATTAAAAGGTGCGCGCACAGTCGCGATGCTGTTTTTAGAAAACATGCAAAATCAGGGAGTAGTCTGAACAGTTATGGTGGGTCCACACGACACAGACTTAACACAGACTTCTATAGAATTTTGTCTGTACAACAAATCAGTACAGACAATTGTCGGTGTATCAGAAAAGTCGGAAGTCTGCGTACGTGTCTGTACGATTGTCGGAGCAAAACTTATGATTATTGAATTACTTAATTTATTCATTAAAATCGAAGTCTGAAGTCATGAAAAGTCTGCACAGACATTTGGTAAAGTAAAAATTTTTACTCAGACTTTATAGTCTGTCTTTAGATGTCTGTACAGACAAAAGTCTGTGTCGTGTGGACCCACCAACGTTACAGGTGACCTCTCCATTTTGCTATTTGAACGATGAATATAACCGACGTGATGCTATACTAAAATTATTCTAGGCAAATGTTGTGAATTCGTGATGGCCCCACGGTTAAGGCGGCCTTTTATGCAAATGATGCGGGGTCGAACCCGGGTAAGTACACATGTGAATTTTTAAATTCATATGTACTTACTAGCTTTTATCCGCGACTTCGTTTGCGTCAAAATTGATATTATTATTCCACGGGAACGGTGTATTTTTTCGGGATGAAAAGGATCCTATGTGTTATTCCACACTACATCTATCTTAGTGCCCAATTTCATCCAGAGCTGTTCAACCGTTTTAAAATTTCATCCAGACTCTTTAGTTGTTCTAGCGTAATTAAGTAACAAACCGTAATTAAGTAACAAACATCCATTCATCTACCTAAACTAAATAAATATGTTGGGATAACTCACACACAGCTATCTGATCCCAAGCTAAGCAGAGCTTATGTTATGGTAACCAGACAACTGATATACATACTTACATAATTTGTAAATACATACATATTATAGATAAATCACACCCAGATACAAAACAAACAATCATGCTCATCTTTGTCCTGGGTTAGAATCGAACCCACGACCTCCGGCTTAGCAGTCAGGGCCACTAACCACTAGACCAACAGGCCCGTCAAAAAACTCAAAACAAAAAACTCTCATATTTATCATTAAGTTTTTATTTTTATTTTTGCTTTGTTCACATTGGTACACCTCTGCCTAACCCTTTGAGGGAATACAGGCGTGATGGTAATTTTATTTTGGGCAGCACTGACATCGGTAAAGGCAAACACAGTGAGGAAACCTGAATTTATGATTAATACAAGTTTGAAATCGCCAATTTTCCGTGAACTAGCGTAGTGATCAATACACGTGCCGTCTTTGAATAAAACGAGGTATTCGCCCTTCAGTAAAGGGCTGATACTATTGTTGTAGGGAGGTTCGAGTTGATTACATAACTGTTTAAAATCCTGCCTCGGTAGCCCAGTGGTCCTGAGCGCGACTGCTACGCTAGAGGTCTTTGGTTCGATTTCCAGGTCGAGCAAAAAGTGTTATTGAGTTTTTCTATAAAATTCTCAGTAGCAGCTCGGAGTTTGGATTTGTGCCCGGTTAATGGCAATAGGCTCACCCCCATTACATGGAACCTAAATATACCGGCGAACTGTAGGTGTACATTGGTACACCCCTGCCCAACCCTTCGGGAAATATAGGCGTGATGGTATATTTTTATATTTTATGATGGATGGTTTAACTTCACCGTTACGCTAGAGGTCTTGGGTTGGATTCCTAGGTCGAGCAAAAAGTGTTATTGAGTTTTTCTATAAAATTCTCAGTAGCTGCTCGAAGTTATGATTTGTGCCCGGTTAGTGAAAATAGGCTCGCTTTCTATTACATGGGACCTAAAACATGCCGGCGAACTGTGGGTGTTTTTTGGTACACCTCTGCCTAATCCTTCGGGGAATGTAGGCGTGATGATGTATGTATGTATGCTAAAATCCAACATAATTTGTATCTGCAACTCATACGTTTATTCATAGCCATTTACAATTTTCAACCACAATTTCATAGTTTATATTTCAGAAATTTGAAAAGCTGAAAAATATACAAAGAATATTCTCCTATTTCAGTTTAAAAATCTTGTTTGGAACCGAATTGTATTGTGTTCGGGAAATACGTGCCAATATAATAGTTATGAAGATTTTTGAGTACTATTGTTCCTAACTTAGATTGGTCTCTTTCAAAGTAGAAATAGTTTGAAATAGGGGCTCAACTTACAGTGGTTTTCAACAATATTGTTCAATTTATGTAGATCTCTCCGGTTGTTGAGACGTTTTTGTTATGGGGCTCAGCTTTTATTGGTTTAAAGTCTCGTATAGCTGGTGAATAAACGTCTTTTCTCGTTGTAGCGATTTAATGATGGAATAAACAGTGGAGCTTAACTTCGCCCGCGTGGGAGGCGAAGTCAAATACGTTCTTAGCTGACATCTCTCTCCCATAACTTGCTAGGTTTGAAGTAGTTCTCGACATTTCGTGCTTAGTTTGTAAGTGAATGAATGAATGAATGAGTGAGTGACCTTTAGTCTTATAAAGGAGCTATTTCGGGTACTCGTGTAGATACTATCCCACGTGGATTCTTCAATACTAGCTTCTGTTCGCGTAGCTTATTTTACCCGTTTTAAATTACATCTTGAATTACTGCTCCGCTCTCGTGTTTCATGGAATAATGAAGCTATTTATTGGTGAAAACATAGGGGGGCTCCCATACAACAAACGTGTTTTTTGCTCGATTTTGCTCGATATTGATAACGCCAACAAATAGACGATTGAAATACTCACAAAATGTAAAGTTATATATTTACTTTAAAAATAAATTATCAAATTAAAATAAAACAAATATTTAAGTGTGGCTCCCATAAAGCAAACGTGATTTTTTTGCCGTTTTTATAGATAATGGTACGGAACCCTTCGTGCGCGAGTCCGACTCGCACTTGGCCGGTTTTTTTACCGATGTACTATCATCAAATTACTTCTCGCGCCCTGGGCGGAGTGTCAGACTTTTACTGACTAAAATCCATCCATGTTCCTTCTTGTGCCCTTTGCGTTCCGGGGGCTCGGTATCTTTTACGAACAAGTGAAAAATAACCACACAGCCAAAGTCAGGGGCAGATCCTAGTACAACATATGTCACGCCATTCTAATCAACCTGAAAAATAACAACGTATCAATCTTCATCACACGTATCACAGCTAATCCGTATAGAAACATGAAATATGTGTGCCTACCCTCCGCGGGACCACCTTAATGATATGTTCTGCCTAATAAATCTGCCGGGCTGACACCGATGAATATTGATGAGCCCGTACCGTCAGCAGAAAGATTACGACACGTAATATTTTGTTAATGGAAATTATGTTTTTTTTTTTGTTTCTTTGAAGGTGTGTTGGATACATGAAGATAAAGTCTTTACGAATAGGTAGGTACATATATTGTCCAACCTAGAACAGAAAGCTACAGATAATTGTATTGTATTGTAAATAATTATATTTAATAAATAGTTATTAGTATTAAGTTAATGAAAGCTTTTTTCGTAAATAAATCTTAAGTGATGAAAATAAATTTTACATTTAAAGCACCAACATAATAAATATAATCATTTCATTATACAGTTTTGTATACACGATAAAAATTATATTTTTTATATCGGTTTTGTAAATAAAAACAGCTGTTTCAGATATACCTGAACACCTGCACTTTGTGTAGATCAACTGATTTTTTTTTGACAACCGACGAAAAATTCCGCTCTAAATGGGAGTTTACAATCTCAAACTAATTCCATTTTAAAAGTTTATGTTACGCTGTCCCCAGTAATATATTATTTAATTATGGATTTCGATTTTAAGTCGAAAAATAATAAAAACTGTCTCGTTAGCCTAGTGGTACTAAGCACGACTGCTATGCTAGAGGTCCTGTGTTCAATTCCCAGGTCGAGCAAAAAGTGTTATTGGGTTTTTCTATGAAATTCTCAGTAGCAGCTCGGAGTTTGGATTTGTGCCCTGTTAATGGCAATAGGCTCGCCCCTATTACATGGGACCTAAATATACCGGCGAACTGTGGGTGTACATTGGTACACCTCTGCCCCGTCGGGAAATACAGGCGTGATGGTGATTTTTTTTGTACTTAAATAATAAAAAGTAACACCAAAAACATTTATTGTTAAACTGTCTTTTGAAAGCTTGAGAAACCATTTTGTCATGAGGAAAAAAATATGAAACAACAACAACAATGCCGGATATTACTTCGCGCTGAGAGTCAACAAAACGCATCGGGCCAAACAAGTTTGTTGTTCAGCAAGTAATGGGGACATGTAAGGAAAATAACGTGTAATAAGACGTATGATAAATGGTAATATTATTTTTCGACATCGGTGGGCGTTCGGGCGGAAAATAAAGTTGTGAATATTCGGTCAAACATGTTGCAAATATTCGGTAAGTATTTTTTCGAATGTGTGACCAGATGTATGACCATGGACGAGGCGAAAGAAGTATGTCAGGATCGTAGCAGGTGATCTTCTGTGGTGGTCTGCCTACACCCATGGGAAAAAGGCGTGAGTTCATGTATGTATGTAGGTATTGGGAGCCATTATGAAAAAAAAATGATAAAAAGTTGCTTATCATTAACTAACTTCTGTCCTCAACTTTGGAACCTTAATTTCTTTATCGCGTATATAAGTATACGTAATAAGTATGTGCTTTTCTAGACTATAATCTATTTCGGTGCCGAATTTCATCTAGATCTGTTTAAGCGTGAAGAGTAACAAACATCCATCCATCCAAAATGATAGTACCTATTATTATAATTAATTCGTTCAAAGAGTCATTCATATAATAAAACTCGCTATTTTATTGAAATATAGTACTCAAACGAAAAACGTATAATACATTTATATTACTTCAAATAACAAATAAAAAGTTTTATAATAATTTATTCTCATATTACGCCAAATATGTATCAAGTAAAAATCTTTCTACATAGTTCAGCTTGCTATAAAATTCTGTTTCTTTGGAATCCATATTTTAACATAATATCTGTAGAAGTAATAAAATTGATTGGACTAGAAAAACAATACAATTTAAAAACCGGGTCAAGTGTGAGGCGGACTGCACACAAAGACTTTCAAACATAACAATCTACAATATTTAACACTACTGCAAGCAGAAAAATACGCTTCCGAATGGGGTTTTATATTTTAACTTTATTTTATTTTTACATATTATCATCACGCCTGTATTCCCCTAAGGGTTTGGCAGAGGTGTAAGCATGTACACCCGCAGTTCACCGGCGTGTTTAGGTCCCATGTAATAGGGGGCGAGCCTATTGCCATTAACCGGGCACAAATCCAAACTCCAAGCTGCTACTGAGAATTTCATAGTAAAACCCAATAACACTTTTTGCTCGATCTGGGAATCGAACCCAAGACCTCTAGCGTAGCAGTCGCGCTTAGGACCACTAGACCACTATTTTATTTTTATAATTATGTAAAAACTATAATTATACACACTGTACAGGTGTATACCTGTTCCTGTTCATGAGATACAGACCTGTGAGGGACTGACATACAAACAGAGAGCGAAGACTTAGTAATGACTTTTTTGGCACCTTTTACATACGGAAGTCTAAAATTGCAGAAAATCTAGACTCAGCATAACCGTGAGACGATTTCATTTTAAATAACCGACACTGCTAAAATTACCCAGTACCAAGAGTTTCCGGACAAAAATAATCTTGTTCAGCAATAAATATTTAGGTACTCTCTAAGAAGACATTCTAAGACTATTTTTGAAGTGAAAACTTCTTTAGAGGCGTTGTACACTTTTTTTGCAATGGGTAAAAAATTTAAAGCTCGCGTCAGGACACGTGACCTGATCGAAATTTCGTATGATTTTCGATCAGGTCACGTGTCCTGACGCGAATTGTCATGTTTGTGTACGATAGCGCAATAAATAAATATTGTATTCTACCACATAAATGATAGTACTTTTATATTGATAATTGGGTAGATGACACCACTAATCAATTGACGTACTTTTTATGAGCTGTCAAAACGCAATTCCCCATAGATTTTGTATGACAATACTCAATTATGACGTCACTTTTTTGTCGATTCAATTCAGTAACTATTTATTGATTTCAAAGCAACTAAAAATTGATGATAATAATTATTCAAAAATTTATCGGTTTTTCAGGGCTAAAATAAAGTGTTTTTTTAGTGTAGTTGTGTCTTGGAATTATTTGTTAGTGGTGTCATCTACCCAATTATAGCAATTCGTGCAAAATTATTTCCTAACCATTCCAAAATATCAAAAATGCACAACGTTAATATTCAAGTTTTCACTTCTGCCGGCACTCCCGGAGTGCAACCCATCGTATTTTTATCTATTCTTAAAATTTCAGCCATGTTGATATTGGACTCTTCTCATAATTTACGTAGGGAAGAAATAATCGCGTTTAAGAAAAAAGATTATTACCTTGTACAAGGAAAAAATATCAAAAAAGCTAATAGTTACTGTTTTTTTTTAAACGTTGCCCAACACTTTCGTTTTTTCCTGTATCGTATTGTGGGTGCGTTTTCGAACATATACTCACACACACAAACAGACAGACCCGGAACAACTATCTGTACACCATGCAAATATTTGTTTCGCGCGTGAATCGAACCCGCGACACGCAACGCAGCAACCAATCGCTTAGTCACTGCGCCAACCATGACGATAATTAATGATTGACACCGACATATGATTCAAACGATTTGGTTACTCTGAAAATCGAGTTCAGGACAAAAGTGCAAACAGTTGCACAGAATTATGCACCGACAAAGTGACATAAGTAAAGCTTATCTGTTTTGCAGACACTACCTCTAAAACTGTTCCCATTTTAGATATTTCAGTCATCGCTGCTAACTCTGTAATGATAGTGTTACGGTGTGACGGCGCGTCGCATTCTGCTAAAATATGGTGCACCCGGGTGCAACATACTGCGCTAAGTTATTATGTAACGCGAGCTACTTTTGTTGCAGAATGGACCATATGGAATTTAGTAGCGTTAATGTTGGATGTGGATGCAAAAATGCAGTGGAAAGAAATCAAAATGTTCGGAATAGCAATTTCTGAAGAGATTTTTTTTAGATTGTCGTTATTGGGTTTTTTTATATGAAATTCACAGTATCAGCTCGGAGTTAGGATTTGTGCCCGGTTAATGCCAATAGGCTCGCCCTCCATTACATGGGATCTAAACATACCGGCGAACTCTGGGTGAACATTTGTACACCTCTGCCTTACCCTAACTCCAGGCTGCTACTGAGAATTTCATAGAAAAACTCAATAACACTTTTTGCTCGACCTGGGAACCGAATCCAAGACCTCTAACGTAGCAGTCGCGCTACAAACCACTAGGCTAACGAGGCAGTGTAATAGTTTCTTTACCCTTCAATAACTCCATAACCACTAACTTACCTGTCATGGTCAATAACAAAAAGAATGCCACAATAATGGGAAAAACATGTTACTCTCAGCTTTGCTAGGTGTCTGCTTACACTCTTTATGTACTATTGCCGCAACGAGAATACTATTAAGTCGGCAAAATGCTTACATCTCTGCTGACAGCTCGAAATATTCACACGTTCTTACTGCAGTACCGTTCCTCGTGGACAATTTCTCGATACCGTTGTTTATTATTTATTCTAAAACGTCTTCTAGTCTAAGAATCTCGAAAACAAAAGTTATTTATAAACTCAAAGTGCTTCAAGGAAAATTATTCTGCTTTTATTTTTTTTACTTACATTTTTCTATCTGCCTCCCCCACAAACCGGTAAAGAAAAACACCTCGACGATATATTTCTTAAAGAAAACAAAAGCGAAACGAACCTTACCTACAAAGGAGGCCTTCAATAAACATTTGTTCATAAATCGTTTCAATTACATAGACCGTCGACCCACCGAACTCAATTGTCTGAGGAAGGCAAGGAGGTCACTCCGAATTATCAATATCTTTGGATCGGAACGCGAAGGGAAAAATCTGCAGTCAGCAAGCGGCACGTGACTTCCATATTTGAAGATATGGAGCGTTGCGATGGGCTAGTTAGTGGTGCTAGTAAGGTGGGATAGTCGAGCGGTTGCGGATAGTAAAAAAACGTTGAAGTAAGTTGAAGATGGTAAATTGGTCTTATGTAAGTAGGGTAATAAATATTTAGAATTCAGTTATTATTAAAATATAGCCTGTGTTTGGATAGGAAAGACTTGAACAAGTTAAAGTCGAGTTGAGTAAGTAAACGAGCTAGCGAAGCGAGTGTTACAATAATCAAATTACCTTACCAGTTAAGAAGAAAGTTTGTTAAACTAATATTAGCAATATTCTGAAACAATTTTGTAAAATATCGCGAAAACGCTTTTGTGGAGCGTTTAGATTGACGAGTACCTGCAATGATAAGCAAAAATCATAGTTTATAACAGGAGAGTAATATGGGTGAATTACTGGAACAGCCAGAAAGTTTATATTTGTGTAGAAATTGCATACATACATACAAATGACTGAAATCCCTATGAATATCTTTACAAAAACCTATGTGACCACAGATAGTCAAACCTGTTTGTTTTTAAAAGCTTTGCAAATGCGTTGCCATCCTCTGGGATAGCAACAAAGTTGAAATTCCCAGGTTGAGCAAAATGTAATTGTTTTTTTTTATGAAATTCTCAGTAGCAGCTGGGAGTTGGGATTTGTGCCCTGTCAATGGCAACAGGCTCTCCCCTTACACGGGACCTAAACAAACCGGCGAACTGATGGTGTACATTGGTATACCTCTGCCTAACCTATCGGGGAATACAGGATGTGATCGTATGCTTATTTTTCCAAAATAGACTAAAATCTAAAACTATCAACAAGTAAACCCCAATTGTCTTTTCGCTCGAACAGACACTCGAATGTCGGTTGAACCCCTATTTGAGCAGCTCATTGGTTTTGTGGTTGAAAGTCAACCGAAACTGTGCACTGACTTTAGAGTATTCGTTAGCACATAGTTATCACTGTAGACTTGTGCTGCTAGATACGATTGCTTTACTGTTTAATATAATTGTTTTAAAAAAAAAGTTCGACAAAGAGGACTTGTTAAGTACTAAACTACTCTGCCTCGTTAGCCTATTGGTCCTAGGCGCGACTGCCATGCTAGAGGTCTTGGGTTCGATTTCCAGATCGAGCAAAATGTTATTGGGTTTTTCTATGAAATTATTAGTAGCAGCTCGGAATTAGTATTTGTGCCCCGTTAATGGCAATAGGCTTGCCCCCTATTATTAGGGACCCAAACCCTAACTGTGGGTGCACATTGGTAAACTTCTGCCTAACCCTTCGGAGAATACAGGTGTGATAGTATGTAGGTACCTACATGATGCTTGAGGAACAAAGGCTATTTAACATCATGTTACTATACATGGGAGCAAAGCAGTAACTAAAGACGTAACTTAATGCTACGGTTAAATAAGCTACGTAGACAAAGTAATGTGCAGTTAACTAATGTTTTTATTTAGTAATAATTAAAGATAGTAGATATTACTGACTCTGCCATTTTTCAATAGTGGTAGAGTAGACTTTCAAAGACAAGCCAGTAGGAATCCAGTCCAAGCCACTGGAACACAGTAACTGGCAAGCTAGAAGGCAGCACGCCATCTTGGCACGTCCGCAGCATCACGTAGGAGTACTTACCCTGGATATAATTATTCGTTGAGCCCGAATCTGCGGCCGGCACCGCGCTGATATTCAATTTTACAACAACTATAAATTGTTAAATGATTCGTGGTGGAACAGACTGCATGGCTCTCAATTTAAAGTACATTTTTCAATGGGAATCATGATGGGCGATTCTTTTCAAAATGGTAGATAAGTTATTGTTACAATAGTCTTAGGGTTCCGTACCCGAAAGGTGTCAACGGAACGCTTTTACTAAAGCTCTGCTGCCCGTCCGTCTATCTGTTAGCAGGCAGTATCTCATGAACCATAATAGGCACCGAATTGAAATTGTTGCAATTTTTCTTCATATCTATTTATTGATATTATTACAAAATGCGAAAGTAAGTTTGTCTGTCTGTCCATCTGACTGTCTGTCTGTTACGCTTTTACGACTAAACTTCTGAGCCGATTTTGATTAAAGGTACGAAGTAAGTCTGTAACCGACTTCAAAAAGGAGAAGGTTCTCAATTCGTTCCTAATACACAAATTCGTCTGCGGTCGCGATAACCGACATTCACACAGACGAAGTCGAAGGCGGAAGCTAGTTAGCGATAATTAATTAGTTAATTAAAACTGATGTACTGTTCTTAATTAATCGTGCTTTTGTAGTTGTGTACTTATGTATATGAAGAGATAACTGCACAAACAATGTATCTACACACATTTATGTATACAGCGTGTTATATCCATGAATGTGGGTGAAGAGCAGGGACGTATCAGCCCTATCAATAATTCGAGGACCCCCAGCTACAGAGGCCCCTACGCCTGGGTACTCAGTTATCAGTGTAGCACGCAACGTATCAGATACGGTATCAACCTGCAAGTGGGTACGGCTCGTCCACGGTCCTCCGCGTATCTAGCTACGAGCTTCCTAGCCGCCTTTGTGTTCGCAGTGAAACCGCCACTCGGCGGGTCACTGCGAGCTTACAGCGATCCACGCGCGAGCGGCTCGCAGCGGGCTCGTGCCTACGTACTCACTTGATACCGTATCTGATACGTTACGTGCTACACTGCGAAGTGAGTACCCAGCTTAACGTGTGTAAGCAAAAATTAGTAAAAGCGTATCCTCAATGTCACTTAATAACATTCTAAGCTTGTATTCGTATTTCAACATTATAATTTATATTTTGACACTAAAACCTATATTTTTGACATAATAATAGTTTTCTTTTTATTGACATGATTATTATTTACATTTTGACATTACAAATAATACTATTTATAAATTTAAATCAATACTATGTATCAAACTAAAAATATAAATTCATGAGCAACTTCATTAATTAATTAAAACTTTTATTGTAATGTCTATGATTTGCATGCACTTGCTTATTTTATTTTTTCTACACCAGCAATGGTAGTATATGTGACTCTATGTTTAATTTAAGACCTCAATGTACCGTATACTTAGAAATAAATAAATTATTATTATTCTCATTTATTAGTTTCATATACATATTAAATACATTTTTAAATATTAGTATAAAAAAATAAAAACATTTAAAAATATAAAAAATAGTAGCCCACCGGCGTCGGGAACAGGGTCCAAGCCACCGGTGGTCAGGGCTCCTGAGAAAGGAATCTCCTAACGATACGCGCCGTGTCTAGGAGTACCGCTTTCTGAATCAAGCCCTTGATCCAACCGCCCAACGAGAGCCTCCTCAGGTGTTGGTCGAGGCTCTTGGCTATTATGCCATTGGCCGTTACGACTATCGGCACAATGATTGCCGTATTCACATCCCACATGTCGACAACCTCGCGAGCCAGATCAAGATACTTAATTTGTTTATCTTTCTCAGCTTTCACGAGGTTCTCGTCATGCGGGACAGTAATATCAACGATCATTGCGCGACGCTCTAATCGATCTACCACCACTATGTCAGGCTTATTGGCAACAATAGTCCTGTCAGTGATGATAGATCGGTCCCAATATAACGTGATATGACCATTTTCAAGAACTGGGTCGGGCACATATCTATAGTATGGTACTTCCGATTCCACAAGACTGTATTTCAGAGCAAGTTGCTGATGGATAATCCTGGCTACAAGGTTGTGTCTATGCAAGTAGTCTCCGTTAGCCAGACGAGAACAACCAGATATAATGTGACGGATTGATTCCCCGGGACGATGGCATGCCCGACAAATGTCAACCGTACCGTCCTTCACAATATATCTCCGGTAATTGTTCGTCATCATAACTTCGTCCATAATAGCACAGACAAAACCTTCAGTTTCCCCAAAGAGGTCACCAACGCGCAGCCAGGATACGGACGCCTTGAAGTCTACATCCGGCCCATGTAGGGCCCGGTAGTAGCGCCCGTGAAGCTCCTTGCTCTTCCATATCTCCATGCGATCTTTAGTATCTAATACTATAGGTTTGCGCCAGTTCTCGTTCGCTAAAGAGAGCGGGGTGAGGCCCTTGTCCACTGAGACCACATCTCGGTGCATCCCCACATCAGCTTCCAGGAAGTACTCCCTGAGACTGCATATCTCACGGTTGTGCAGGGTCTTAGCATTTAAGAAGCCTCGACCACCACACTTCCGCGGGATATACAGTCTCATTACTGACGACCTTGGGTGATGCATCCGATTTGCGGTCAATAGTGAGCGAACCCTCCTATCCAGGGCGTCAAGTTCTGTCTGAGTCCATTTGAGTACGCCGAAAGAGTACATTAAAACTGGCATGACCCAACCGTTGAAGGCGCGCACCTTGTTACCGCCTGATAAAAGACTATTTAAAACTTTATTTAGGCGGCCAAAGAAGCGCTCCTTCAACGATTGCTTCATGTCAGTAGCACTGATGCCTAACGCTTCCGACATACCCAAATATTTGTAGGTTTCAGTTGAGGAAAGGGATCTAAGGTTTATGGAATCCGAGAGTTGGGTTCCCACAGATTCCATAATCTCTCCTCGCTTCACATGCATGACTGCACATTTGTCCACACCAAATTCCATCCTGATGGCACTACTGAAAGTTTTTGTTACCTTCAGTAGCTCCATCAGTCGCAAATTGCTGGGGGCAAAGAGTTTCAGATCATCCATGTAAAGGAGGTGGGATATGACCTGACCACCTCTTCTCAACCGATAGCCCAGTCCTGAACCCTCCAGCAGTGTACTTAGAGGGTTCAAGGCTAAACAAAACCACAGTGGACTCAGACTGTCGCCCTGAAATATACCACGCTCGATCTTTATTGGTTCGCTGGTCTCCCGGATCTGCCGACATCCTGGATAGCGCAAGACCGTCCTCCATTGCCCCATACACGACATCAAGAAGGTGCGCAGAGTTGTATCTACTTTATACAATGGGCATTGTTCATTTTTTTTTATATGTTGTAATTGAAAACCCGTTTCGAGGAATAGCGTCACTGAGCATTATGGACTAAATTAATAATGAAAAATATTCATATTTTACTGATATTTTTGATAAAATACGATTGACCTTCATTGCCCTTCAAATTAGGTCAGCGCTGGCCATACAGTTTTGTATCGTTGCCTCAGAAAATAAAAAAAAGTAAGTGGCAAGTATTGTCAACCAGTTGTCAGGTGTCAAATTATAATGCAAATGTCAAAAGTTTATGAAACATAATAACAGTTTAAAGTTTTTCAAAAATAATATTATTCCTGCGACTTTCCTAATAATCTTGTTCCATTATTCCGACAGTCGACAATTTTTATAGTGTAAGAGTTATGGAATACAGGAAGTGCTTTGTTCCAACTTGCAGTAATAATAGCAATAATAGTCCAAACAAAATTTTTGTCCGTATAGGGGAAGATTTACGACAAAAGTGGTGTCGTGATGTAGGCGCGGAATATTATAAGATTTATACAATGTATTGTTGCGAAGATCACTTTGATGTTTTCTTTTTTTTTTACTTTTTTCCAATTTTAGATTCGTTTATGTATGAGTTATGTTATGACGCCTATTGACGCTTGACAGACGTTGTGTTGACAGATTTTAACTTTTAATTATGTAAATAGTTGGGCAAAGACACAATCTTTTGAGCCAATGATGACGTCATCTATCTTAAAAAATATATATATTTAAATATTTTTTTAAAAAATAACCATTGAGCCAATCATCAAAATATTTAAATTAGTTTCTCAAAATGGTCTAAATTTTTAAAAAATAAAATAAAATGTAGTGGTTAAAATTTTTAAACAATCCCCATTCCAGCACCCTCATGAGCCATGTATGTGGCACCGAGTCATAGGCCTTTTTATAGTCTATCCAACATATAGACAGATCCTTTCGAGAACGGCGAACCTGCTGGTTAATGGCCATATCAATGAGGAGTAGCTCCTTAGTACCACGGGACCCATTCCTACATCCATTTTGAGAGACAGACATGATAGCATTGTTATCAATATGATCATTGATTTTAGCTCTCAAAATAGATGTAAGAACTTTATAGACCGTCGGTAGACATGTGATCGGTCTATAATTTTTGGGTTCCGTAGTACTACCCGATTTATGGAGCAGGTGGGTTATACCAGTTGTTAAGAACTGGGGCAACGATCCAGACTCTAAGGCTGACTGGAACTGGGATGCCAAGCGAGCGTGTGATCTTTGGAACCACTTGATCCAAAAGTTGTGCAGTCCGTCCGGCCCTGGAGATTTCCAGTTAGGCAACGGACGAACTGCACGAGCTACGTCCTGGGGGCTGATTGTAATTTCCCCCATCTGTGGTATTGGATCACACATTCGTTCAACCTCCCGGGTCCAATCGCCCTCAGCGTGGCTGACAGGTACCGACCAGATGCTGCGCCAAAACGAACTCATGGCATCATCATCCGGCAGGCGCGCATCAGTCACACCTTGGTCTGGCCGCTCCCAAGCCCTGTAAACCCACCTTTCATCGCTCTGGAATGTGCGATTTTGGGTATATCGCTCCACTCGCCGCTTGTACCGACGAATACGGTTTGCCCATGCACTTATCTTCTGCTTCAGGAAGTCAATACGTTCTGTGACGCGGGACAAATAATCTCGAGGATTAATATCAATCCCCGAAAATGCCCGCCTCACAAAACGCATCACTCTAGGGCGAGTATTGCCCTCCCTGAAGCAGATTAGCTTGCCAATGAGTGCTCTAGCCCTATCGATACGAAGCTCAATCCTGGACTGCCATGCTGGTACGGTCGGTTTTGGTCGTGCAGTTCCGTCACTGGGAAATTTGACGTGGGCTACACGACATGCCGCAACAGCCGCGCAGTACAAGATTGAGTGGGTATCGACAAGGTCTACGCTGCCATCAAAACAATTTGACAGCTGCGAATCTAGAGCACACACCAGCGCCTTATTTTTGTTGTGCATAGGCAAACGTGGTAGTCGCGGTCTAAGCTCAGGCGGTGTGGAGCGATACTCCCGGAAAGCATCCTCCAAAGCACTCCTCAACTGTTCATTACATTGGGAACTCACGGAAATAGCCACGCCATCATCCTCTTCATCAACGCGTTCAGGCCGCGGTGAAGCACTGTGTAGACTTTGCGATTGCACCGCGACCGTGTGCTGTGACAAAGTAGGTGTAACATGAGTACTCCGTGATTCGAGCCTAAGTCGATCAAGCACAGTATTATCCAACATATGATTACGTTGTATAACCCGTACCTGATCCGACAGTCGTTGCGCCGAAACGTTGACAGCTGGTTCAAGCGCCTGAAACAGAGAGAGCATCCGACCACGGTACGCAGTCAGGTTACTTCCCCCCTCTGTAGCCCCAAAGTATGAGCGCATGACACTTTCATTAATGGACTGTGTCCATCTCATGCGCTGCACACTTCCACCGGTAGCGGGGACCCTATCAGAGGCCAGTGGGCCTCGGAGTCCCAAACCCCCCGGCGGCCGGCGTCCTCCCCGTCGACGAGCAGGTGGTGGCGTCGTTGGCGGAGAGAAGTACTCGTCGCTCGAGCTCGACGCAACTACCGCGGTCGGTGTCACTGCACTCACGGTGGGGCTGGTTTCCGACGGCGGCGAGGCGGAGCTGGGCGACGAGTCCGGAGATGGTGGCTGTGCGATTAAGCGGGCTCTGGCGCGTGTCAACATAGTTATTAGTACATATTTTCTTCTATTAATTCCATATATCGTCTAATGACGGCCTTGACAGCCGTCATTCTCTTCTGATTTTCTTCGTTTTTTCATATTTTATTGTAGGTTTTGCTGTAGTTTTTAATCTGATTATATATCCAAATATTATTTCAGGCCTGTAGATGGAGTAATGTTGTAGGAAATGTATTATAAATATTAAAATTGAGGGAAGAAAAATGAGAAAAAAATTGTACGTCGTAACGTTGACTAGTGTTGCCAGTTATATTATTATTATTAATCTCGTGCTTTATGGGGAAAAACATATAAATAAAAAGGCAAGAAAAGTGTAAATTGAATTTCTTTGGCCAGCCTAATTTCTAGGAGGAAGCGATATCTATCTATCAATCAATCAATCAATCAATATTTTATATCTTTACCCTTCATTTGGGCCCCCAACTGATTGCGATACAGGGCCCTCCAAGGCTCGCTACGCCATTGGTGAAGTGTACTGAATCTCTATAAGTACCAAATTTCAGTTCAAAAGCAATACCTAACTTTGAAAATGCATAATTTTTTTTTCGGCAGTTTATTAAGTTTAAATCATAACAAATGTGGCTGGAGAAACAAATCTTTTACGGAGTGGTTTCTTAGTATGTAGTTTATTGACATCGGTCAACTGAATTGTAATGATGTTTAGAATTCAATCGGAAACAGTTGATTTTTGCTTAAATATTTCGTAACTTTATCGTTTTATGAATGTAGGTGTTAAAAAATGTTGCTATGTCAAAAGAATCTGAGCCTTTATAAACACGCTGTATATACCTATGTATCAACAATGTTTGCAAGCTTCGTGCGTCGTAATACAGAAAGCGTGGTTTATTTATATGTTCTAAAGTAAATGGCTAATATAATATTAATGAAGGAATCTTGGAAACGATCTTTGAAATTTTAGGAACGTTCGCATTCTAATGTCAGTCTCAATCTGGGCCGTCTAAAAAGTTAATTTGTTTGAAAGAGCTTATCTCTGAAACTACTGGTCCATCCATCCATCTCTACATCATCGCCTAGCCTTTTCCCAACTATGTTGGGGTCGGCTTCCAGTCGAACCGGATGCCGCTGAATATCAGTATTTTACATGGAGCGACTGCCTATCAGATCTCCACCATCCATCTATCGCTACGATATTCTTTAAATGATAGTTAATATATTAGCCTCAAAAATATGTGGGATCGGTTAGAAAATTCACTTGGAGGAAGGTATAGACATAAGCTAATATGTTTTATAAGCCAAAAGTAATTGACTTGATCAATTAAGCTGGTATATGACATAAAGGACACGATAGCTAAAAATAAATTTTGACTTTGACTTCCACGCGAACAAAATCACGGCCAAAAGCTACAAATGATAATATAATATCTAGAAATCTTAGTGCTACAAGTCTAAAATTAAGTTTTTATAACCTAAGGACAAAAACAATACCAAAATCTTCTTTTTTTCCGAAAATAATTATCTCTAGTAATATTAAACGCGCTTTCTACCACAACCAGCAAAGTCTCTCAAAATTACTCAAAATAGGTACCTTTCTTCAGACTCTAATTAATTATTTAACTCGAAACGAGAGTAAACAACTACTACAAGGCTAGGAAATGACTAGACTCTTTGATGACTACATTTACAACAGACGATCATTAAAGTAAGCGAAAGAAATTAATTTGAAAACGAGCCAGATTGAGAAGTTGCCGAGCACTGCTTTAACAATTTGTACAGCGCACTCTCTGAATATTAACCAGGTTTTAATACCCGAAGCAGAGGTTTTATGGGGCTGCGTATTTTGTATGGTGTTGGAGGATTTTGTTGATTTCTTTGGGTTTCTAGTTCTAGAGTGAACAACAGACTTCTTCTGGGTAAGCTCACTCCATTGTCGATTTGGTCTTTGTTAGCAGATTATGTATGCCAACCGCAAATACAGCACTCATGCGCAAAAGTGTTTTCTGCATGGCTCCATTCATTTACAATAAGCTACCTAAATCTTGGAAGGCATTAAATCTACCTTCATTCAAAAAAAGCTACGCTCTTTTCTAGTGGGTAATTACAATATTTCAGAGTTTTTTGCAGAAAAAGAAAATGCATTTGTTTAACTATTAAACACGTTTAATGTAATTATGTAATAATTATTTTTGTTGCTGGTCTTGTACCTTTCGCATGCCTATTGGTAAAATGTGGCTGAACTTTGCTAATTGTTTTTTTTTTACACCATGTACTGTACCCATATTTGCGAAATAAATTATCTTATCTTATCTTATCTTATCTTAGCTCTGACCTAGATTAGAGTCAAGAGTAAATGAAAAAAGGCTTTAAAACTATAGTGCGACAGAGTAGTTACTTCTGTATAAGACTGAGAAAATGGTAAGAGAAAATCTGTTGAATGAAACACATCACAGTCACAAGTGGATGCCTTTACAGCATGGATTCTGTACCATTATGTAATGATCCCTTCGAGGGCAACACCTAAAGCTATCAGGTAATATTATATTATCATGAAAAAATACTCATTTAAACATGCTAGAGGGTAAAATCGGTTTTATTGAAACTTAACTTACCTTAAAAACAAAAAAAAAAACAAAGGACAAAGGTGACAAAGGTTCAAAAGGGTATGCTTAGATGGTTCGGTCATATTGAGAGGATGAGTGAAAGGCGACTAACAAAAGGTATTTATGTGGCAGATATGAGTGGCAACGCCGGGAGGGGACGCCCTAGAAAGACCTACCCTGACCTTATCGGTGAGGTTCTTCAGAAAGGTCGGGTGTGCAGTACTCGTAACCGGCGTGCTTGTATGACCAGATGTATGAACGTGAACGAGGCGAAAGTAGTATGTAAGGATCGTAGCAGGTGGCGTTCTGTGGTTTCTGCCTACCCCCATGGGAAAAAGGCGTGAGTTTATGTATGTGGATGTATGTATGTAACTTACCTTAACTTCTTAGGCGGGACAAGCTAATTACTGACCGCTGTTTCATTAAGTAGTAAGTTCAGAATGCAAAACATAATAAAACTATTGAACAAACAATGATAATGGTGTTCTATACCAAGAAAAACCCGCACTAAGAACTTTTCCTGAATAATTGAACCTGTTGGGTCATTCACACGTAAAATGTAATCTTTAGGGAAGATAAAGCTTTGGGTTCCTTAGTGAAAACGTGCATTATCTATCTTTAATTAGTTCTACTTTGAAGAGTTGTTCTATGAACCGTATGTTCACTACTTTTTTCATCCGATGACATTTTTGTCCTACTTCTGCCGACAAACGGACATAATGCGCTATTGTGTGTTATCTGTGGAGTGTCAATTCATTGTCCGTGTCACTGGTGTGTGTGACGTATGTGTGTGACGTCATCCCGCGGCCATTTTGCATTTACGATGAGTGGCGTGTGTCAGTTTGGTTTGAAGGGTTTTGATTGGACGGATTACTTTGGCAAGTTGGGGACTGCGGAGTGGAGATTTTGTGGTTGGTTAATCTGCTTCTGAATGGCGAGATAGTGAGTACTGAGCCTGAATTTAATAGTTTAATGACATGACTACTTTTCCACTGTATTATTTTAGTTTTTGTTATTAGTAGCAATACCCCGCGGTTTTATGTTAAGCGTTAAGTTAATTACATAATAAAAATGTCCTATTATAAAATGTCAAAATGTTGTATGTTGTAATGTTATGGCTTATAACTATCTTTAATTAACACGCTATTTAACGCAAACAGATTTATTCAATTCGAACCAGTAAGTTCCTGGGTTTAACGCTAACGCAAAAATACTTTGTAATATTAGTGTAGTCTATTATTATTTTTTGAAGATTTTGACTGTTGAAGATGGTTGATAGAAAGTTATTTGCGCTTAATTCCAATCTTTATGGTCCTTAGGGCCAAATCACAAGACTACTCCACAGATTTGACGACGAGACATCGCAGTTTTGTATTTTGACCCTAATCGGCCAAAACTATGGTTGTTTGGTACGAGAAGCAGCTCAGTGGTGGAACAACAATAGCAGGCTTATGAACAATTTATAGTTTCATATTGAAAGTTTTTTTATGCCTTTGGATGACAGACAAGCCCACGGCCCACCTGATGTTAAGTGGTCACCGCTACCTAGACAAAGTTGAAAGGTTTATTCTACTTTGTGGCAGAAATAATTATTTATTTTCCACGTATAGCCAAATTACCAAATTGAATGCACTCTCTATAAAACATTTACCTTGAAAGCTGATAAAATAATTTCCAACGTTCTGCGGATTTTAATGTATTTTAACATCCGTGCCAAACCGCAGCGGCAAACATGTTGAAAGTGCATCAATCGACACCCACTTTGTTGAAAACATTGTTGATATTTTGTTGTTATTTGTGTACTGTTTGCTCTCATCTATACTAATATTATAAGGAGGTAAAGTTTGTAAGGTTGTAGGGGGTAATTTCTGGATCTACTGAACCGATTTTGAAAATTCTTTTACCCATCGAAAGCCACGTTATTTGTGAGTGTCACTGGCTATATAACATCACGCTACGACCCACAAGAGCAGAGCAGTAATCAAAAACGTAACTTTACGCTAGTTAAATAAGCCACGCGGATGGAGTCAGTTCCCTAGTATAAGATGGGTTAGATACCGGGCAAGTACCAATGTGACTTATTCAATTTATGTGTGCTTTTGAAGTTTATCTTAGACAAAAGAAAAAAAAAAAATAAAAAAAAATAAAATAAAATAAAAAAAAAAATAAAAAAAAAAAATAAAAAAATAAAAATAAAATAAAATATTGTAAGGAAACCTGAACTTCTGATTAATATGAGTCTGTCACACATATTAATCATAAGTGAACATCACACTGCGACCCACGGGAGCGGAGCAGTAACCAAAGACGTAACTTAACGCGAGTGAAATACGCGGACGAAGTCGCGGGTAGTTCGCTAGTATCAGTATAAAATCGTCAATCCCCTTGACCTAGCGGGTGATCAATACACGTGCCTGCTCTTTAAGAGAAGGGGTCTTTGCCCGGTAGTGGGACTGTTAAAGGCTTGTATTATTATTGATGAACTAACTTCTGCGCTCGACTTTAATCGCTTGTTATTTTCACTAGTTACGCATTAAGTTACGGCATTGGTTCGTTTAGCTCTGCTCCTATAACTCGTGGCGTGATGTTATAATTATATGTTATTCAAGAATAATGTAGCTATCTATTAATGAAAAAAAAACGGTAATTTAAAAAACTAAAAAACCCGACTGCTATTCTTTAAAAATCCCTAAAACAAGATAAATTGTAGCAGTCGGGACCCATTCTAGAAATGGAGGATTAGTGAATTGAGAGCACATACCTATATTACATTGCAGATGGTCCCGAATGGGTCCCGACTGCTACAATTTATCTTGTTTTAGGGATTTTTAAAGAATAGCAGTCGGGTTTTTTAGTTTTTTAAATTACCGTTTTTTATTTTTTATTTTTTTAGTGTTTTAAAAAAGAAATTAATATACCCAGTATCACTCTTACAGTAAATACGAATCTACCGACACCTCTCAAGCTAAAATCCATCGAGCCGTTCAGCCTGCAGAGCGAGCCAAACATTTGAATTTGGCGCCAAAAATCCGCCATTTTGTTTTTTTTTTTTTGATATACCCAGTGTCACTCTCACAGTAAATACGAATCTAACGACACCTCTCAAGCTAAAATCCATCGAGGCGTTCAGCCTGCAGAGCGTGCCAAACAATTATACATACATACATACATACATACATACATACATACATACATACAAACATACCCTCGAAAAACATAACCCTCCTTCTGTCGCAGTCGGGTAAAAAAAACGTTCAAATAGGTCGGTACATACAAACAAACCAAAAAATCTTTCTTCTTTATAATATTAGTATAGACTAGATATGAATGTTAACTTTAAAGTAAGTACTTACTACAGTTGTATAAAAGACATATATCGTGGAGTTTTCATAGTAAAGTTCAAATGCAGAGTTTATGTTAATTTTCTCCATTTTCTGCTAAAAACTAAATTAAACTATAAACATTTTGAGTCTTAATTACTTTAGTAGTTTTACCTGTGTACTGAGTGAGATATTGATAGAACGGTGCTAGGTGGTTTTTCGAGTATTCCAGCTTTTTATTTTAGGGTTCCGTGGTTAGTTTGTAACAGAGGGGTTTTTTCTCAAGAACTATGTTATGTAAGAATTTTAATTTTGGCATATTTTGACTTTCTGTTTGGCTCAAAACGTTAAAACTATTTCCACCTTTTTAAGGAAAAAAAATATTAAACGTTTGTGGGTTGGCTCGTTTTTGCTAAACTAAGCTCAATTATAATCATTATGCTTATGAATCTTTATTATTTCTTTATAAAATTATAAAATTCACATCGGAGTTATTTATTTTGTTTACACAAACATATTTAAACTCACGCTTTTTTTCCATGGGGTTAGGCAGAAACCATAGGACTGCTACGATCCTTACATACTCTTTTCGAGCGCACCTGACCTTTCTGAAGAACCTCACCTAATGTCTGTCGCGTCAGTTATTTTATTTGTTCTACCGATGTAAAATAATACACATACATAAACTCACGCCTTTTTCCCATGGGGGTAGGCAGAAACCACGGACCGCCACCTGCTACGATCCTTACACACTCCTTTCGCCTCGTCCACATTCATACATCAAAACAATAACCTACCATAAACCACATACTCAATATACCAAATATCCTCTTTCAATCTACGTATCGCTTTCATCTCCCTAATTACCTTCCTAATCAACCACCTTCGATCCCCAAACCCCACCACACACGGCATAGTCGGCTAAGATTAACGTGCAAACATTATCCTTCTTACATGGAGCTCATAACCGGATTACAGCGTTTCCGTCTGGTTTATACCAGTATAAACCGGAATATACCGGTTTGAACCGCCTTTTGGTGGAAATAGAGAGGTGCAGAAGGCTTATTTATTACGACGCCGAAGTTGTGGGGTGAAATGTTTATTTAGGGATGATTTTATCGGTAAATGTTTGTTAGTAGCTGGCTCTTCGACCAGGTATTAAAGCCAAAGTTACTGCTGAACAGAAATAAGAAATAATCTAGTTGCGTTTTCCAAAAATCAGTGTCGTATGAAAAGAATGGACGAGAAACTTCTAAAAGTATTCAGAGGCGGTTCCGCTTCTTCAAAATGTATCATGAATGTCATTATAGACGTAGAAAACTGTATTTTCCACTGCTTTTATTCATTTTCTACACGCGAGAGAAGTTGAGGGTAGAAGCTAGTTATTTAGTACCGACATGTTCATGTCGATCGTGGTGGTGTGTGTGGTGGTCGTGTGGTGTATTTTCATTTATTTTTGCATCTCTTTCACCACTTATGTAGTTGATTGCCTCGTTAGTCTAGTGGTGGCTTAAGTTCAAGTCCTAGGTCAAGCAAAATAGGTTTTTCTATGAAATTCTCATTAGCACCCTCGGAGTTAGGACTTGTGCCCGATTGGTGGCAATAGACGCACCCCCTATTACATTAGCACACCTCTGTCTAACACCTCGAGGAATACCGACGTGATAGTAAAATGTAGAGGTTATCCATCATCCATTTTTGCATCTTCTTCATCACACAGTTTATATGGAAAAAATGAAAATGAAAAAGCGTTTATTTTTGATAATTATTGTCGTTACATATACATAATTACCTCCGCCAAACCGTAAAACAGTTTGTTGGCAGTTGTAGCTCCCGTATTACAAATCATAAAAATTTAAACACTTGTGTGGGTACTTTTTCATCGAAAACACAAAATAGTAAAGAATAAAAAAACAAAAAAGAGTTATCAATAAAGACATACCTAGAAGTTGCATGCATAAAAGTCACACAATAGCATGAACACATCTTATGTGGTTATTAAAAACATACTTATGAATTATCACTCAAGGTTTTGACAAAAAGAATTCAAGAGAAACTTCTCCATTTTATTTCTAAAAGATACTTTTGTAGCACAGCTAGTCTGCAAATCCGAGGGTATGTCATTAAAAATTGTTGGTATTAAGTATTTTCTACATCTTTGCCCGTAATAATATCTCGCCTTCTGCGCCTCTCTGCCTCATGCCTCAAGCCAGCTGCAAGCGGTTATATCGGGATTGTCTCCGCTAATGAGAGCCGTAATTACGACGTCGTAGTACCGGGATGTGCGTGAGAATAATTGGCACTGGATGGGATGCTGTGCGGGGAAGCGGGGAGCTGAATATTTGTAACTGAAATATTAATGTATCGTGTTGCTTGTGACTGGCAGGCCGGCTTATTTGTAGCTGTGATTTTGCTGTATGTGGCTAAGGATTAGGTATACATACATACTCCTGTGTTCTCCGAAGGGTTAGGCAGAGCTGTACCAATGTACACCCACAGTTCGCCGGTATATTTTTAGGTCCACTATAATAAGGGGCGAGCCTTTTGCCATCAACCGGGTACAAATCCAAACTCCGAGCTGCTACTGAGGGATTTTAGGGGGTTAAGTATATCTTGAGAAATTAAATCTTTGTTATTTACTCTTAATATTATAAAGCTAAAAGTTTATTTGGTTTGTGTATTTAGGAGCTATTCTCTGGAACTGCCAGTTGGATAGAAAAAATGTTTTTGTATATGCTAGCTATATTCAAAAGGAATAAGTAGTATAAATAAAATGACGCTACGGCACGCAGGAGCGAAGTAGTGAACAAAGACGTAACTTAATGCGGGTGAAAAAGCCACTAATTAACTAACTAACGATACTTAATATAATTTTATGAATAAACATGTACTCGTACTACTACAGTAATTCCATAAATGCTCACAGATTGAAATACTTTTCTCATATATATGGATAATATTATGAGGTAAAGTTTGTGAGGTTGTAGGGGGTAACCTCTGGATCTGGATCTACTGAACCGTATTAAATACCAATAATATACAATAATTCTGTCACCATAGAAAGCCGCGTTATTTTCGAGTGTCATAGGCTATAATATAACATAACGCTACAACCCACGGTAGCGGAGCAGTAACCGTAGACGTTACTTAACACGGGTAAAAATATCTACGCGGACGAAGTCGCGGCCAGTTCGCTAGTATCAAATAAATACCCTTACATAAAGATCAGTCTTGCAAAGAACGGATCAATCATTATTAAACTTGAAAAAAATAACATCGGTATTTTGAAGTAGAATATTATTTTTAAGTAACATAGAACCCACATTTGGCATGATGGATGGCAACGGGGTGAAAAAATGATTACACATAAAGGAATCGTAAGAAAGATGTATCACTTTGATAATGGAGCGGGACACATGGGCTGTGCGGATGAGTAGCTAAATTGTGTAACATTTTGAAGTCTCAATATTACTGTTGTTTTATGTGGTTAACGCTGTTCATTGAGAACTGCAATATGGCCTTGCAAATACGTTGCCATCCCAGAAACAAAGTTAAAATATCTCATAAGCCTGTTCTAACACGCACCCATATCCTTCAAACCGGGACACAACAACGCTGCTTTACGGCAGAAAAAGATACGGTGTTAGTATTTCCCCGGACTAGCTGCTTCACAAAGAGCTCTTCTACTAGTCAGTTGCCAAGTTATATCTGGAAAATTGGTCTAGTTGTACATTTCAGTATACTTTTTAGATCTCCAAAGATATTCTTCTAGTATATACGATTCCCTATAGACAAAAAAGGACTGACAGAAGACTGTTGTAAAAAGACATACAACTTGACTCACGTGACTTTTATTTGTAATGTGAAGTGTCACTGTTTATGGTAGCGCATAATGTAACGCATACGAAACATGTTTTAGGGTGCATTGAACAGTGGAGGGGTCGCAGAGATATGGTTTAGGTTTAATATTTAAAACTTGTTCCTTATGTATAGTTTAAAAAAATATCGCAATAATGGAAAAAACATGTAGTTTACAGCGTCGTTAAATATGCTTTTTTTTAATAATAATGTTTTCATCATTGCATTGGATGCTTTAACATTATGATAGCTTTACCTTTAACGCAGAAAGAAGTAAATCTGCTATAACACATGTTAAAGGATTATTTAAACACCCTTAAAAGTTGCACTACCTTCACGACCGTGTGTCGCAACACAGTTTCTATTACCGCCATACATCATTCCTCACTAATAATACTGTTGGCGTTAATATTAGCTGATCCACTGTTAACATATTATCTGCTAGATTTAATACTAAGGTTAGACAGTCAGGTTACCTCAATACTAACTATGTTTGGCGACGTTTGTTTGGTTTCAATTCGCGTTCAGTTACGTCTTTAGTTACTGCCTCGCTGACATGTGACGTTGCGTGATGTTATTTATTTTAAACGGTTTGCCAACTGATTCTGTATATTACATGTTATAGGTATTGGTCTCCATTGTCGCTTGTTATCTTGTTGTATATTGTATACCTTCCTCGGTAAACAGGCAATTAATTTTATATTTTGTTAGCCTATCTAGCTATTTTTTATTAGATCGAGCAGTGTTATTGGGTTTTTCTAGGAAATTCTCAGTAGCATACATATCATCATCATCAGTATACATACACATCATCACGCCTGTATTCCCCGAAGGGTTAGGCAGAGGTGTTCCACAGTTCGCCGGTATGTTTAGGTCCCATGTAATAGGGGGCGAGCCTATTGCCATTAAACTGACACAAATCCAAACTCCAAGCTGCTACTGAGAGTTTCATAGAAAAACCCAATAACACTTTTTGCTCGACCCAAGACCAAGACCAAGACCTCTAGCGTAGCAGTCGCTCTTTGGACCGCTAGGCTGACGAGGGAGTCTTCGGCTTTATAATATTGAAATAGATGTCAGCGCATAATTAGAATGTCTCTCTGAAAAACAAAGTTTAGGGTTAGTCAGTAAAAGTCAGGCATTTAGAGATTCTCTAAAATAAGACATCTTACAATTAATAGACCCAACTAAAGACAGAAAATTAAAGTTCCAAATTGATATAATCCAGAAAATTATTCGGAGCTTGTTTAGGCTCTCCGCCCACGACCAATTTTTTTACCTATCTTTGACAGATGAAATGAAATGAATGAAAGATATGAATTCTGATATACCAACTACAACCGACAAAAAAAAATCAGTCAAAAGTTTGGTCGTGGGCGGAAAAGCTTCATCTTTTAATAGTCCACCTATTATATGACATGATATTAAATCTAGAATGGAGAATATTATTATTGAAAGGATACGCGACGACCCTTGATAAATTTAGCTGGAAATTTAAGTAGATAACAATATCGCAACCCTTATCAGGAAAATAGTATGAATTTCAATATCGGGTACAGTTACTATAAGATATTAAAAACAATTACTTTTTGTTGCTTATATCCTACTACTATTATAAAGGCGAAAGTTTGTAAGTATGGATGTATGGATGTATGGATGTTTGTTACTCTTTCACGCTTAAACGGCTGAATGGATCTGGATGAAATTTGGCACAAAGATAGATTATAGTCTGGAATAACACATAGGCTACTTTTTATCCCGGGAAAATGTACGGTACCCGTAGGATAACACATCAACTGTGACGCGGACGAAGTCGCGGGCAGAAGCTAGTAATGAAATATCTGTACTTCATCTTTTAAGCAAATATCGGTCAAATAACGATACTTATTAGATTATATTATTAAAATAACTGCTTTATTTTATATGGTTAAGAGTTTGTATTGCTTTGTATTTGTCGTGAATTAATAAATTTAAATTGAATTCAAATAAAGCCTATTTATACTAAAATTCAATTAACGATATTTGTCTTGTTTGAATGGAGTATATTGGCTATGTACACACAAAGGCTACGGTAAGACAATTCGATAACAAGACCAAATTTGTAAAATAAATGTCAAGTTTTGCAGTGAAAATACGATCACGGCGGTGAGCAGTGTACTAACCGCATTATTTCATTAAAATGTCAGAGAATCACATAATTAAAAATAACCAGCCAAGTGCGAAAAGGACTCGCACACGAAGGGTTCTGTACCATCGGACATTAATTAACACAACTATTATCTATGACAACCTACGGAAACGTTTTTTGTGTCCGGACCCCGATTCTTTTTCAAGTTCATTTATTTTTTATTATTGGTTGTTACAGCGGTCATACTAATACAGATCCTGTAAAACTCAATCGTTTGCATATTGCAATTCAAAATATACAGTCTTGTGACAGACAGACAGACTGACAATGGAGTTATAATAATAGGATCCCATTGGCTCTCCCATCGTATACGGTACCAAGACAGGTTGTAGGGTAGGCTAAAATAAAAAACCAAAAAGCCATCGAACAAAGCTATAATAATAAGAATACAACACAAATATAATCCATGATACTACTTAAAGAAACAAAAGAAGAACGCTTCTACAACACACAAACAGCAATAGCCATCTACTTCTTGAAAGTTGGCCTCCAGGAAATATCCTCGAGACCATGGAACATTCTCTTCATATTCTGGTTGTTGGACCACTTGGAGTCCAAGTAGCTGTCATCCTCGTCCTGTTCCAACTTCTTCCACTCCTCCTGCCTCCTGTAAGCGTGCAGGGTCATCTGCTTGCGTTCCTCCTCAGACATGATAGGCTCGCGACCGGGAGCTCCTTCGGAATTGCTGCACAGCTTTACCGTCACTTTTGTCTTGTTGTTGTTGCCTGAAATTTTGAGAAGATAAGCTGATGAGCTTGGGTTAGCTTCCAACCGGTCCTTTAGGAAATCTATGGGGGAGTCTATGTCCAGCAGTGGATTTCCTGCAGCTGATATGATGATGATGAACCTGATAAGTATTCTTAGTCTATCGATGATAGTGTATAAGGAGTTGGTTCAGAGCTTAGTCACAAGTTTGGTGCCATCAGAAGCGCCCATCAATTCCTAAAGAATGCAGGAAACGATAACAGGTGTACCATTATTTGAGGAACAGCACCACATTTGCATTACAGACTGGAATTGTCTATATAACTCTCCAACTGAGCAGGCTTTCCTTGTTTGGACCAACTTATATGAGACTGTTTATAGACTTTCAGGCAACACACGACCAGGTGGAAGATTTTCAGCAAATGAAATAAATTTGATGGGAATAAAAGCATTGCCTCCATTTAATTTAATAAGCACTGGTTGGGCTTTCATTATATCTGTATCAGCCGAAAGACATCTATTCCTGGACATAGGCCTGCCCTAAAGCTAGCCACAATGGATACCTAAGCTTGATTTTAAATAAACATTAATTTATTCAGTACCAATCCTTCGCAGAACTTTTGTCTAACGACTCCAAATTAACGTCCCAATTTACCTAAATCTACAATGTCAATTTGCTAGGGTCGTTAGTCTAGGTATTAGTATTAGGTCGATTTAGATACACAGGTTAGGTTAGGTTTAAGTCGATTTACATGCTCCATACATCAACAGGCTGGAACAGTCTGTTACATGTTAATCAAATGATTACAAACACAGGTTGGTTGGGAAGTAATGGACGGCTTTTAAGTAGTATAGGAAAGATGATGAATTAAGAAAACTGAATCACAACTGTTCTACTAGACAGCAAAGAGCATTCTTAATTTGTCAGAAATCGAAACGCCATCGATTGCGCCATAAAATAAGTATATTATTGTCCCACTGCAGTGCAAAGGCCTCTTCTTATAGAGAAGGCACGAGCATTGATCACCACGCTTGCTCAAGGCAAATTGGTGAATAACAAAAAGTCCAGACTTCACGACGTTTTTTCATACCGATGTCACTGATATCCAAGATAACTTAGAAGAAGTTAAAAGTCCATAAAACCAATAAATATGACTGTGGATCTAATTTGTGTCATCCCAAAACTTAGTTATTCCTAACATTTTTTGTGCCCATGAGGTCTTGGATGTGCTAGTATCAAAAGAAATATCTACCCAAATGGTCTCTCAGCTTATTCCCACTGATGAACTTTTTCCCACAAGCCCACAGACAGGCTCTAGACGGGTCGATAACTTCGTTAGCAGCCTGGGTTCCCGACAGATCTTCCACATTGTCCAGCTCCATGCGAACCGGGTCGTGAGGTGGAAGACCTCCAGGGAACACTATCTTGGTGGCACCTCGAAGTTCATCCATAGCTCTGGCTACATCTTTTTGAGTCATACATTTGCGGAGGCCCACCTGAAAAGAGAAAGGAACTTTTTGAGTTGAGAGGTCTGTGAATGAAAAAATTGTGTGTCATTTCATTTTCTGTTTGGTTGTTATTCAGCATAAAGTTCATTTCACCTTGATTTTGTGCGAATAACAAGTCACTAAACTCCTGGACCGATTTTAACAATTTTTTCACCAATTGATAGCCACATTATTCCTAAGCAACAAAAGCAATATAACATCACGCTACGACCAACGGGAGCGGAGCAGTGAGTGTCAGCCTTTTCGCGCGGTAGTGGCGTTTATAGATTATTATTATTGTTATTTTTTATTTGTTTTTAACTTTTTGTGTTGTGCGTCGCTTTCGCAAGAATAAATGATTTTTCTTTCTTTCTTTTCTTTCTTTCAGTCAAGACATTACTTGATGCGGGTGATATAAACGCGAGGCCGGAAACGAAGGCGCGATTGTATACAAAAATGTATTGAAGTCTGTAATATACTCACGAGTTTCTTACTGATGAACTCCTTGGCATCCTCGGCAGCTTTCTTGATGATGTCCTGCATGTTGGGCGGGGGGGCGAGGCCGCAGCGGCGCCCCATGTCGTCCTTACAGAACACGTGGCCTGGGGGGGCGCAGCGCTTGGCCCACGGGTCCTCCAGTTTTAGCTCCTTAATCTGGAATAGGCGAATGGATATTTTACAAGACTTTGTAGCCATTCACCACATTTTAGTGTTTTTTAGCTGGCAAAAGACTGAGCCTAGCTAGCTAGATCGTATACTTGTGACTGTACATTTTTTTTTAAGAATAATTAAGAATAATATTTTTTATTAGTTAAATACTTTTCTAACCGAATTTAAATCACGGCGGTCTTATAGAAACTAGTTAAGCAGGTACGCAGGAGACATTATAGTGCACAAGTGTACTCGCAAATACAGGTGAACTCCCTCACTACCATAGGCCGATGGAACGGCAACCCGCCACGACCCGGGAGAAATCCGATGCACCTAAATCCAATATCACTTTTTGCCCGACCTGGGAATCGAACCTAGAATCTCA
Organism: Caradrina clavipalpis; assembly: GCA_932526535.1. Classification (NCBI taxonomy): domain Eukaryota; kingdom Metazoa; phylum Arthropoda; class Insecta; order Lepidoptera; family Noctuidae; genus Caradrina; species Caradrina clavipalpis. The sequence continues at coordinate 1,325,974 of OW052111.1, read as the reverse complement.
CGCTTAAGAGACGCGCTGGTGACCACGAGATCAACAAAGCAGGCCTAGGGAGAAAATAATATTGAATTATGCAAAAAAAAAAAAGCTATGGAATGAAAACCCAAAGAAACAAATCTTGTTGTATTTATCTTCTCGAAGATCACCTACAAGACCTGCTTACCAAGATCATTTTCACAATAGATTTGACATTTGTTTAGAACATCATTCAAATATTAATCAAATTAGAATACATCATCCAACTCACCTGTTCTTCTGTCAACCCCTGCATCTCCAGCGGCAGGAAAGTCCCATGTTTCTGGAGCTCATCCATCTCATAGCACAGCCTCGTCACCTTCAGCCTCCCATTAAAAATCGCCGTGATATCCCTCACGACATCATCCACTTCCATGTCAATATCCGTCTCATACAGAAACTGGTTCTCATCAGCCCTCTTCACTAGAAAGATAACCATTTTGGAGCCGAAAGGGAAATAATTAGCAAGTTAGAAGATGCTTCACAATGCGATAAAATCGTTTGATGTTTATTGAACTAACAACTGGTTGCTATGGTGTTGCTATGGTAACGGTTGTTATGGAAATAATACGGTAGGGGTGTGAGCCAATTAGTTATTTGGCAAATAAATGATTCTGATTAGTTATTTGGTGTAAGTTGTGGTGTCTCTTTCAGTAAAGCCAATAATGATGAGGTAAAGATGGGGTCGGAATTCTCTCAAGAATTTGAAATTATCGGATGAGTAACAATTTTAATTAAATACTGATACTCTGGCCTATTCTTTGGCCAAAGAATCAGCATTGCCATACAACGTGGCAATGCTGCCAGCCTTCTGGGCACATGTCCCATTGACAGCGATGCGGATGAGTTTTTTGATGCCCTATGACCTTACTTTTTATATTAACTGTACATACTTAGTTTGTAATTTAATTATTATTTAGTTTTAGCTTTGTAGTTGAATTATTATTAATAAATAAAACAATACTGAAATAAATTATGTATTTTTTTTTGAAGTGAAAACTTCTTTAGCGGCGTTGTGCACTTTTTTTTGGAATGGGTAAAAAATGTTAAACTCGCGTCAGGATACGTGACCTAATCAAAAATCTTACGAATTTATCGCCATATTTGTGTACGATAGCGCAATAAATAAATAATTATTGTATTATACCATATGAATGATAGTAGGTACTTTTATACTGATAATTAAAGCAATTCGTGCAAAATTATTCCCTAACCATTCCAAAATATCAAAAATGCACAACGTTAATATTCAAGTTTTCACTTCTGCCGGCACTCCCGGAGTTTTTTTGTGATAATTTTACTAGCCATGGTCCTAGATTCCAAATATGCAAAGATATAAACCAATAGCATATAGCTTTTGCCCGCGACTTTATCTGCATGCTTTTTCTTAAAAATCCCTATTTTCATGGAAAAATATCGATATATTATGATAGCCAGATTTGTGAGGAATAATATAAGCTATATAACATAACGCTACGGCCCACGGGAGCGGAGTAATAACCAAAGACGTAACCTAACGGAGTGAAAAAAAAAAAACAAGCGGATGAAGTTGCGTGTAGAATATAATAAGAGTAAATATCAAAAACATAATATTATGTTTTTGTTACCTTACCCTAAAGTAGTATAAATCAGAACCACTTAAATAAACAATACTACCCCATCAAAATAACCATTCAAAGTTATTAAAATCAATTCTCAAATCAAAATAACAACGACTTTTCGACATAATAATACAATTGATCGAATAATGGGTACGTACAATTAATTGAATCGATGCTTCCCGAGTTGTGTGGAGTAGGTCTTGTGATTACAATGGACGCTTTTGTTCTACTGCTGCTTCTGAGGCTCGCTCGTACGTGGAGTTGTTAGGCTGTGGTATTGTTTGTAATTAGAGTTTTATGGCTTCGACGTGGTTTTGATTTTAATTGATTTATGATCTAAATGGTTGAGTAGATACAAATCTATAAACTACTAGCTTCTACCCGTGACTACGTCCGCGTGCAAGTTAAATATACCATAAAACATAGCTAATCAGACGAGTACTTTTAGAAATGACCTCCAATTTTGAAAAATAATTAAAAAGCAAATAAACTTTGCCTCTTTGTAATTTTAGTTTGGTCACTTATTTTCATACTGACTAAATGCGAAGTCTCGAAATCTTCTTTACCTATGTAGGTAGTTTATAGTTAGGAGACATTAGCTTAGAATAAACTTTACGTCAGGGCCGTATCAAGGGTGTCGGATTTCCACAGGAACAAAGTCGCAGGCTAGTAACTTACAATAAAGTGTTCAAGGCACTGGTATAACCATTATTAAAGCCTTTGATTTCCTTAAAAAAATAAATAAATAAAGGATAAATATTTCTTTCTTTTATCGTGTGGGCAGCAAGGTCTAACCGACCCCACAGACTTTATTATTATAGTTTCTAAACCGCCTCAAGGGCCTCAACACACAAACAAACATTTAAAATTTAATAAATATCTATTAATCTCATGCTGTTTATTATTGTTATTTAATGGTTGATTTATAGTCATTGATTTATTTTTTTATATTAAAAACGTGCAGTTTTTTTTATAGTAATATAGATTTTTTAAGGACCTCTCAACCAGTAAAGGCCTCCTCCATTTTTCCCCAACTTTCTCTAATCTTTGCCTTTGTAATCCAGTCTTCACCAGCCATTGCCTTATAGATCTATAATTATCTCCAATCAACCTCCCCGACCTTCACACGACCAACTCCATTCAACGTCTGCCACGCATAAAACAAATGCGGGCCGAAAAAAAAAAGCATAAAATATAAAAATAAACAAAAAAAGCGGGCGGCGCGACGCGGGTCCAAACGGGTCAGTTAACGTAATGTACCGTGAGATGCCCAGTGGGCCGGAAAATGCCGACCCGGCCTGATAAAACATCTAACTATAATTAAATTTTTCCTATTTTTGCTGTGATACATGGTGGGTAGGCATGAAATATGTTACTTAGTTTCTGTCTAGGGTAGTTATTTGGGATACCCTCTGGCCATTTTTGCAGCGGTCAATGCAAATTAAATAAGGGTACCCGCGTTCAGTTAGGTACGTCTTTGGTTACTAAATAACCATCACGCCTGTATTCCCCGAAGAGTTAGGCACAGTACACCCACAGTTCGCCGGTATGATTTTTAGGTCCCATGTAATAGGGGGCGAGCCTATTGCCATGAACTGGACTCAAATCGAAACTCCAAACTGCTTCTGACAATTTCATAGAAAAATCGAATAACTCTTTTTGCCCGACCTGGGAATCGAACCCAAGACGTCTAGCGTAGCAGTCGCGCTTATGACTACTAGGCCAACGAAGCAGTTATTTGTGTGGTGGTTACTAAATAATTATCTTGATTAGACAAAATATTTTTTCCCATCTGACTAAATATTCTTCAACTTTAAAATATTTGACTAGTATAACTACAGGTAAACATGAGTGCAAGCAATCATGAATATGAATAACTTTACTTAAGCTGAACTGAACGCTGAAATATGAAAAAAAATTGCTGTTCCCTGCAAAAATACACCACAACACGGTCAAAATGTATGAAATAGCTGATTTATATTCTTATTTCATATTTCTGAGTCGGTCCCGTAATAAACGTTGATCATATGCATTAGTACTACAGGGTGTTTGGCTGAACGTTGAATATACGAAAATGGTGGATGACCCCACCTATCCACCATTTTCATATGTATATAAGACAGCGTGTAGTTTTGCATCCTCGTCCAATTCCAGGAGGATGTTATAATCTAAAGACTATAATAGGATGTGAAAATGCACATTCAACTAATTGACTACGACATTCTTTCTGTCTATCCTCATAACTTCAGCCATGCTAATATGACGTAAATTGCTGGCACTGTGACCATGAACACATTACATGGATTACTATTACATGCGACCTAAAACACACCGGTGAACTGCGGGTGTACCTTGGTACACCTCTGCCTAAGCCTCCGGGGAATACAGGCGTGATTGTATGTGTTTATGTGACAGAATATAACCAAAACTGTATCACACCACCAATAACTTGCATACGTGAACCCAATCCCTAAACACAGCTCCACCATAGATTACCGAACACAAATCACTCCGATTATCGAGATGTCCCAATTCGAATAGATAATCGATTGTATCGAGTATCCTGCACGGGCTATTGAACCGAGTTGCATCGCCATATCGATATAGTTTACGTTTCATCGGATGCTTGTGCCTGTACAAACATTCCGAGGGTTGGCATATTTTTCTTGTGTTACTGAAATAGTTTTGGAAAGTGGAAGATGTTGGATGTGTCCGTTCTGTGATCCTTGGTGAATTTTAGTGAAGTATGCTGTTCCCGCCACCTGTAACCTACAATCTATGCTTAATATAGAGAGAGTTCTTGTTTTTTTATTGTTTAACCGCGCTAATGTCTGGAAATACCAGCCGGATTCAAAAAAATATTTTTGTAAATATAGTATAATAGCCAGTATAGGTCGTGTAGGTAGTATAGGTATTATAACGCTACGACCCACAGGATCGAAGCAGTACCATTACACGAAGGGAAAAAAATCGCTAGTACTCACAGCCGTTGAGTTAACGTGAATCGTCTATGTCAGCGAGTTGCTTTTAGTGTTGATTGAAAACCTATTTTGTTACCTACAGTCCGCTTTTTTGACTTCTTATCCGTTTGTGATTTTGAAGACGATTCACATTAAAAAACCATACGTACGAAGTCGCGGGTAGAGCCTAGTTGCACTAGTTACAAGTACGGGCCAACCCTAAACACAAACTGTCAGATTCATCTGCATAAAGTTTTTTATGATCATGAAAGTGGACCATGAAATAAGGTCAGCAGAGTGTTGCATGGCCAGCCATTTAGTGCAGGGTCCCAACAAGCGGGGGTGATTTAGTGGGTGCAAAAGTGCACCCGTTACATTGGGGTGTTGAGCAAAAAGACGCCCCGAGGTCGGTTGTAACAGTTGCGCATTGTTTTTTGGTGCACGTGTGGTTGGAAGTACAGTTTTTGTTGGTAGTTTCTGGTTGCTAGAAAAATGTGAGTGGGTACTTTTTGAAATTGATTGGTTTTTGTTCAAATGTTTGTACTAGCTGTACGTTTCAGGTTGTTGCTTTGCTCCCGTTTGTTGCAGCGTGATGTTTTGTAGCCTATATTGTCCCTTATGAATCTGGCTATTATATACAAATATATATTTTCTAATCTCAGTCAGATTAGAAAAAATATATTCAGAGTTTAACACTATGCAGGACATTAAATGCCTATATTCGTCATTATAATAAAACTTCTATTGTGTCTCGCTCGTTTAATGTCCTTGAAAGTGTTAAACAAACAAACTAATCAAAACTACTGTGGTAACACGTACGTACTTTTTAGTAGTAGCAGAAATCTTTGCGAGGGAGCTCGTCACGGGAAGCACTACCACCATACCCATTTTCGCCGTAAAGCAGCGTTGCTGTGTTCCGGTTTGAAGGGTAAGGGTGCCGTAATTACAGGCACATGACATATTTCAACTTTGTCTCTGCGATGGCAACGTATTTGCATGACCTCTAGTATTGCAGATGTATAAAGGCAGCGGTAACCACTTAACATCAGATGGGCCTTCAGCTAAAAACTTACTTTTGATACTAATTGGTTCCCATTTCGTTTGTTCCAGATACCCCACATAACATGTGGGCACAGACACGGGCACGACATATCCACTGAGGACCCGGAGATCATTGAGCAGCACTACGACAACACCACGCACCATGGCAAGGTTAGTATACCAGTACAATCCAGTAGAACTGCCCCGTTGATCTGGGTTCGATTCCCAGGTCGGGCAAAAAGTGTTATTGGGTTTTTTTTTATTCGAGATGGGTAAGCTCTTGACTCTAGTCTTGGTCAAAGGTGACATTGTCTACGATGGAGTGAGCTTACCCAGAAGAAGCCTTTTCACTCTTACTTTGAAGAGATTATGGTTGAATGCGTTCGGGTTTTTCTATTAAGAATTTCTCAGTAGCAGCCCGGAGTTGGGGATTTGGTGGTGTGACACCCACCGTTGGCCCTGCGCCTGATCTCTCTCCAGTCCAGGGGAGATGTTAGACGTTGGACCAACGGCTTTACGCACTTTCTGAGGCACTGGGGTGTCATACCACCAACTTTCCAGTTTTGGCTTGCTACAGCTAAATTCCTAATGTAATTTAAACACAACAACTCTTTGACCGAACTGGGAATTGAACCTAGGATTTCATGTTTAGCAGTCGAATTTTCGCTCACTAGTTTAACGCGACATATTTATTAAAGCTTCATGAAGAGATCAATCTACACAGTCTAACAAAAATCGACTTTATTGCATACTCAAATATCAAACTCACAAAAAGGCAGATTGTTTTCAAATATGCAAAACTGACTTTTTTTTTCAAAGATAAAAGCGTTCATTTTATGCCGTCAGCGAGGCGTTAATAAAACACATCGATGCCCCGACGCCCCAATCAAAACACTTTGAAAGCCGTTTCAAATTAAAACTTGATGAAACATGTGGCATTTTGCATGTTTGTGAAGTGTAGCGCAATAGATAGAATATACTATAACACGTTAGATATTTATGTGCAAACGATATTGGAGAATTGGGTGATAGACACCACCAATTAATTGACATACACTACATTTGACAAGCTGTCAAAACGCGATTCCCCATAGATTTTGTATGACAATACTAATCTGTGACGTTACTTATTCGTTAACTCAGTTGACTGACTTTTTATTCATTTGAAACTAACAAAAAAATATTATTTTACACAGTTCGGTTTTCTGGGCTAAAATAAAATGTTTTTTTGGAGAAGTTAAAATAAATAAATATCTTGGGACAACTCACACACGGCTATCTGATCCCAAGCTAAGCAGAGCTTGTGTTATGGTAACCAGACAACTGATATACATACTTATATAATTTATAAATACATACATATTATAGATAAATCACACCCAGACACAGAACAAACAATCATGCTCATCACACAAGGTTTGTCCTGGGTGGGAATCGAACCCACGACCTCCGGTTTAGCAGTCAGGGCCGCTAACCACTAGACCAACAGGCCCGTCCAAAGTTGTGTCTTAGAATTGTGAAATTAATGACACCTCGAAAGCTAAAATCCAGCAAACCGTTTACGGGACAAAGCGTTCCAAAAAATATATATACGCACATCATCATCGTTACAGCCAAACAACGTCTACTGCTGGAAATAGGCCTGCCCTAAAGATAGCCACAATGACCGGTCCTGCGCTGCCCACATACTTACATACACTTGAAATATATAACCCTCCTTCTAACGCAGTCGAGTAAAAATAACATAAAAATCATACTCCTTCAGTATCAAAGATCACAAATACGAAATCCTATAAATATTAGATCCGAAACAAATGTACTGCGAATTTAATTATCGAGACAGAACGAGTGTTTGTAGAAAGAGCCGGGTTAAAAATGGAAGCGTAGGGTGGCAGCTGACAAATTGAAGTTGTACACCCGAGGGTTGAAATTTGCATACACGACAGTATTGTATTGACGTTTGAACTGTAGGCGAATAGCGATTTTGATTTTTGATAGTATTGCAAGCGAATTTGAGCTTTAGTTGCAGAAGGCATAGTTGATAGGAAGCGTTGTCATCTGTCTATTACAATTGCATTTCATGTCCAATGATATTGGATTTTAAGCTTTATTGCTCTGTGTCAAGGTACACAACACAACAATTTTTTGAGGTTGGTATAAAATGTTTTTAGAGGACCTGTATGCAATGTTAACTATGCACCTCAAGATGTAGTTATGTATGAATGTGGAGGAGGCGAAAGGAGTATGTAAGGATCGTAGCAGGTGGCGTTCCGTGGTTTCTGCCTACGCCATGGGAAAAATGCGTGAGTTTATTTGTGTATGTTTGTAGTTATTAGAGAATGTATTATGCCATTTGTTCCTCACTTCTCGAATTATCTAAATATCTGTATCAATTTAGCAGTAGATGAGAATTGGCTGGTAAAATTAATCAAGAATGATTCTATATTCTTCTTCTTAGGGAATGTTTATTTTTGGTCTAGTAGTTCTTGAGATTAGCGCGACTAAACAAACAAACAGAAAACTCTTTAGCTTTATAATTTAATTTTATTCTAGTCCTCTATATCTATAAAACAAGCTTAGAAGCTCAAGAAAGCCCGCTTAAGTCTCATCCCTCGTACTCCACCGCCCCCCTTTGACGGGTACGTTTCGATTGTAAATTTCAGCGCAAACCGGTTGTTGTTATTGCCGTCTTGTTGGCTAGCGCCTCCAGTGCCGTGCCACTAAGTGTGCCGTCAGTGCCGTCACTTAGCGCTAGTATATTGGCAGGGAGATTGCTCGCCATTGGACTACACTCGTTTACTAGTCGCCCTTTGCCTGAACTATGTGTGTTGGGTCGTGACCTTACCAAAGAGGCTGTATGAGAGTATTTTATGTGGTTGGCAGCTGTTTTTTTTTTGTGAATTGTTTGTTGTCTATGTACCTTTATTGTGGAGCTAAATGGTTGAGTATTTGTGTACATACTTTGTGTATCTATCTATCTATGCTAATATAATAAAGATGAAGAGTTTTTTTGTTTGATTAAACAGTCTAATCTTTGGAATTATCAGTTGGATTGGAAAACATCTTGTTGTATATAGTAGCCACATTTATGATTTATGATTTATAGGTTATACAACATCACGCTATGATCTACGGAAGCGAGACAGTCACCTAAGATGTGATTTAATGCTGGTTAAAAAAATGACGCGAATGAAGTCGTGTGAGAAGTTAGTACTATAATATAATAAAGCTGAATAGTTTTTTTGTTTGTTTAAACGCGGTTATCTCTGAAACTACGACTTGGATAGGAAAAAGGTACTTTGTGTATATGGTAGCCAGATTTATGAGACATAGTTTAGGGTATAATAACATCACGCTACAACACACAGGAGCGACGCAGCAACCAAAGACGTAACTAGCAAGGGTGTCAGGGATTAGCATATTCCAGTATAAGGAAGTTGGACCGCCAAACTAAGATACGGTGTCCTGACTACCTTAAAGAAGTACGTATTCAGTTTCTTCCCCATTCTTCTTTATAACCTATCTTTTCGGAGACATTGGTTCAATTTTAAGTATAAGTGCCTTTTAATAACCTAATTGAAATAAATAATTTGACCTTGACCTAAATGATATTTCACGACCTTTAAACACATACCACGACCTATCCACCTCCAGCTCTCAAATGAAACAAGAATGCTTATGCAATAAAATGAATATAAAGAGTAATACGAAGCCATAAAATCCACGGAAGGCGTACAATAGAAATAATGGGCTGAGTATGATATACACACGCTCGCAGCGCCGGTATAATAATCGTTACGTGCGGATTAAACATTCATGTATGAAATAATGTAAACTTGCGACTCTTATAACTTCATCATCATCTGCTTAGCCTTTTCACAACCGGTTAGACTGGAAGCCGACCCCAAGGCTTCCAGTCTAACCGGATGCAGCTGAATACCAGTGTTTTACATGGAGCGACTGCCTATCTGACCTCCACAACCCAGTAACTGGGTAACACGATACCTCTTGGTTGGATTAGTTGTCAGATTTCTTAGCTTCTGACTATCCGTAACGACTGTCAAAACTCTTATAATTTATTAGCAATAAAATTTGATGGCACAGTTGGTGTAGTGGCTGATCGATTGGCTGCTGCGCTGCGTGTTGAGGGTTCGATTCCCGCACGCAATATTTCTTTGTATGGCTTGCAGTAAGTTGTTTAGGGTCTGGCTGTTTGTGTATGTGAGTTTATTGTGTTTGTAAACGCATCTACGATACATGAGAAATTACTAGAGTGGGAAAAAGTATTAAAAAAAATGCTCTTTCCTAACGCTTTTCTCCTAATTTCATTGTCCTATCTTCTTCCTACTAACATAACATACCATCACGCCTGTTTTTCCTGAAGGGTTAGGCAGAGGTGTACGAGGTGTGTCAATGTGCACTCACAATTCGCCGGTATGTTTAAGTCCCATGTAATAGGCTTTATGCAATAGCACAAATCTTAACTCCGAGCTGGTACTGAGAACTTCATAGAAAACCCCAATGACACTTTTTGCTCGGCCTGGGAATCGAACCCAAGACCTCTAGCGTAGCAGAGGCGCTTGGGATCACTAGGCTAACGAGTCAGTTATAAAAATAATTACTGCATCGAAAAAATCGCACGTCTGCTCTCCCTGTCGTACACTGTCGATGTGTGTGTGGAATTACATCGTCATTCCGTTTGCATGGCGGCACCACCACAAAAGACACGAGGGTAACAAAAAAAAGTAGCAAATGAGGAGTTATTGTCTATTGCTCGTTATTTTCCAATAATGTAACTCCGTGTCTCCGTAGCACCGTAGCTCCGTAGCAAGCGTAGCGCTACGCCGTAGCGAGTGTGTGCTACGATTAACAGAATTACATTTTAATAATATTCTGTTGGAGATATAGAATGCAAGTTTTCTGTCGTGGAATCATTTTAATATCTTTACTTTCAGTGGGTTAATGATAATATTGCTATTCACTTGGATCGATGTATATTGTTTGTTCTTCCTTTACGCTTTTCAATCGACTGAACCGAATAAGTTGAAATTTTGCAAACATTTACATTTTTCATTTTTTTTTTTTTTTTTTTTTTTTTTTTTTTCATTTTTTTTTTTTTTTTTTTTTTTTTTTTAAGAATCGTAGCAGGTGGCGGTCCGTGGTTTCTGCCTACCCCCATGGGAAAAAGGCGTGAGTTTATGTATGTGTATGTATGTATGTATTTACATTTTGATGTAACTTGCCACATATGATAAAATCCCGGTATTGTGTTTCTGTGGGATAATTTAGAACTTTGGCTCTATTATGTAATTGTTGCAAGCAGGAGCTAGTTGAAATTGATTTTGTGACAACAGCTAGGTAAAAAAATCAAAACGCATGTTTTATGGAATGCCTAGATTTAAGGCTATGATGATGATGACTTTCTAACCCTTATGATAATATGTATAGGTTTGTTAACCGAACTAGCGTTTAGGAGAAGCAACTAGATTCAATTATATATAATATAAATAAATGAAGTTTAAAAGCTTAATCATCATCATAATCAGCCGTAGGACGTCCACTGCTGGGCATAGGCCTCCCCCATATATTCCCAAAAGGACCGATTAAAAGTTAATTATTAAAAGTTTTATGGTCTTACTGAAATAAATGATGAAATGACTTTACCCACTAAGTAAGACCTGACCTTCCCAGGCAATAAATGGTTGATGCTTTAAACAATTTCCTAGCGCTCACGAGTGGGAGTGTTAACTTAGTGTGGCAGTTTATAACGACATCACGTACTACACCCACTTATAGATCAAGACCCAAGGTTCTTACACCTACGTCATTCTACGACGATGTGGAGGATGAAGATGTTTCTTAAATCTTTTTTTATTATTTACTAACTATAAACCCGTGTTCAGTTAAGTCTTTGGTTACTGCTCCGCTTCCGTTGGCCATAGCGTGATGCTATATACGTATAAAAAGCTGGTTTACATCCGTAGCACGTCATGCACAAAGGTCCAGCTGAAAACCAGCGTCAGGCCCAAGTGGTCTGGCATTTATGCTGAACTGGGCCTGTTTGGCGCAGCCGTGAGGCACACAGTTATGTTGTTTTCTTTATTTTTTCTTTTATATTAAATAACCTTTTTGTTACTATATCTGTGTGCACATGGTTTGTGTCAATAAACTTTTTCTTTCTTTCTTTCTTTCTTTCTATAAACTTCTATTTATGAAAACATTTTTAAAATCCATTGCGTATAGTTTAAAAGATCTAAGCTTACTGTGGAAAAGACGGCGCGAAGGGACTTTGTTCTATATTATGTACATACGTATACAGGATGACATTGAATAGATGCGACAAAGGAGCATGCGTCAGTTTGGACCCACTTTTCAACATTGCTCAACAGTGATGAGACATGTGTCATATGAAAGCTCTTAACGAGTTCTTCATTTAATTCTATGGCAGCTAACTTGAAATCCACCGCGAAAATGGTGTTTTGGTACTTTTAGTCACTTTCGTGAAAGTCATGGGCAAAGATTGCCACATTGCTCAACAGTGATGAGACATGTGTCATATGAAAGCTCTTGACGAGTTCTGCATTTCATTCTAAGGCAGCTAACTTGAAATCCACCGCGAACATGGTGTTTTGGTACTTTTAGTCACTTTCGTGAAAGTCATGGGCAAAGATTGCCACATTGCTCAACAGTGATGAGACATGTGTCATATGAAAGCTCTTGACGAGTTCTGCATTTCATTCTAAGACAGCTAACTTGAAATCCACCGCGAACATGGTGTATTGGTACTTTTTGTCACTTTCGTGAAAGTCATGGGCAAAGATTGCCACATTGCTCAACAGCGATGAGACATGTGTCATATGAAAGCTCTTGTCGAGCTCTTCATTTCATTCTATGGCAGCTAACTTGAAATCTACCGCGAAAATGGTGCTTTGGCACTTTATAGCATTTTCGTGAAAGTCATGGGCAAAGATTGCCACATTGCTCAACAGTGATGAGACATGTGTCATATGAAAGCTCTTGACGAGATTTCAAGTTAGCTGCCTTAGAATGAAATGCAGAACTCGTCAAGAGCTTTCATATGACACATGTCTTATCACTGTTGAGCAATGTGGCAATCTATGCCCATGACTTTCACAAAAGTGACTAAAAGTACCAAAACACCATGTTCGCGGTGGATTTCAAGTTAGCTGCCTTAGAATGAAATGAAGAGGTCGTCAAGAGCTTTCATATGACAAATGTCTCATCACTGTTGAGCAATGTGGCAATCTTTGCCCATGACTTTCACGAAAGTCAAAAAGTACCAAAACACCATGTTCGCGGTGGATTTCAAGTTAGCTGTCATAGAATGAAATGAAGAGCTCGTCAAGAGCTTTCATATGACATATGTCTCATCGCTGTTGAGCAATGTGGCAATCTTTGCCCATGACTTTCACGAAAATGCTATAAAGTACCAAAACACCATGTTCGCGGTGGATTTCAAGTTAGCTGTCTTAGAATGAAATGAAGAGCTCGTCAAGAGCTTTCATATGACACATGTCTTATCACTGTTGAGCAATGTGGCAATCTTTGCCCATGACTTTCACGAAAGTGACAAAAAGTACCAAAACACCATGTTCGCGGTGGATTTTAAGTTAGCTGCCATAGAATGAAATGAAGAGCTCGTCAAGACCTTTCATATGACACATGTCTCATCACTGTTGAGCAATGTGGCAATCTTTGCCCATGACTTTCACGAAAATGCTATAAAGTACAAAAGCACCATTTTCGCGGTAGATTTCAAGTTAGCTGCCTTAGAATGAAATGCAGAACTCGTCAAGAGCTTTCATATGACACATGTCTCATCACTGTTGAGCAATGTGGCAATCTTTGCCCATGACTTTCACGAAAGTGACTTAAAGTACCAAAACACCATGTTCGCGGTGGATTTCAAGTTAGCTGCCTTAGAATGAAATGAAGAGCTCGTCAAGAGCTTTCATATGACACATGTCTCATCACTGTTGAGCAATGTGGCAATCTTTGCCCATGACTTTCACGAAAATGCTATAAAGTACCAAAGCACCATTTTCGCGGTAGATTTCAAGTTAGCTGCCATAGAATGAAATGAAGAGCTCGACAAGAGCTTTCATATGACACATGTCTCATCACTGTTGAGCAATGTGGCAATCTTTGCCCATGACTTTCACGAAAGTGACAAAAAGTACCAAAACACCATGCTCGCGGTGGATTTCAAGTTAGCTGTCATAGAATGAAATGAAGAGCTCGTCAAGAGCTTTCATATGACATATGTCTCATCGCTGTTGAGCAATGTGGCAATCTTTGCCCATGACTTTCACGAAAGTGACAAAAAGTACCAAAACACCATGTTCGCGGTGGATTTCAAGTTAGCTGCCATAGAATGAAATGAAGAGCTCGTCAAGACCTTTCATATGACACATGTCTCATCACTGTTGAGCAATGTTGAAAAGTGGGTCCAAGAATGGTACAACGGTGCCCATGGTCCTTTAACTATACAATATTACGTGTTATCAAGAAAATTTTGAACATACCAAAAGAAAAATTAATAAACTTTTATTAGTGTTACGAAAAACGTTAAAAAATTTCAAGTATCAAAGAATTTCGCGCACTACCGTTTTCGTGTAGCGGCCACGATACGAGTATAACTTGTACATTCTCGCTATGAATGAATCGCTCCGCCTCCCGTCAGCCCGGCCGCCGCGCCCGCGCAGCGGGATTCTTATCAATCGCCCGCGCATGATTAAAGAAAAATTTTGTGAGACTAAATTTCCCTTCATACTTTCGTCGGCTTAGAACGATCAAAAATACAATAAAAGTAAATAGTAAAACAATGATAACGTATTAGGTATAATCTGAATAATGTTTGTCACAATAACAAATCAATTAGGTATTGTATTTTTGGCGTATTTAAAAAGTTGGAATCACGGTATTTACAACAATTATTAAGTATTTACAATAAATTAAATAGATAAACTTACGTGTATTTTAATAATTGTTCAAAATGTCCACCACCGTTTTGTAAACACAATCGAGCACGGCGCCGCAAATTGTCCTTAAGTTTTAATAGCACTAATGTTTGTGATTTCACAGTTTCAAATGCACTTATGATTTTGTCTCTTAGCTCGTCTAAAGTTTCGGACTCTTCTTCCCACAAATAAAAGTCTAACGGTGTTAGGTCAGGTGATCGTGCCGGCCATGCTATGGGGCCGCGGCCGCCGCGACCTATCTACCTATCACCGTATTCACTTTGTAAATATCTTACTGTGTCAACAGTTCACGACTATTTCGTCTCGTCCTAGGCATTGTTACACAAACACAAAACAATAATACGAATTATTCGCGATACGTAAAGTAGGATTTGCGGAAGGCGCGCGCGACCATGACCTACAAATGTTTTAGGGCGACTAATTAACGAAGGAAGGGTGGGGGCGGCGGAGCGGTCGCCGGGAAGGATGTCATTGCGCTGGCGCACACGCGAGGTTTGGCAACGTCGCGCCATACTTATCTTAAGGTATTAACAGACGTTCGAATATGGTGCGCTCCGCACCGCGAACTTGGTGTGCTCCGGACCACATTCGAGGGTATGTGCAGCGGTCCGCCGCACATTCACCGTCAATAATAATAATAATGTGCGGCGGACCGCTGCACATACCCTCGAATGTGGTCCGGAGCACACCAAGTTCGCGGTGCGGAGCGCACCATATTCGAACGTCTGTTAATACCTTTACACTAGCAAATAAATTAGGTAAATGACCGCTATGAACGGCAACGTTTAATAACATTGTAGTACTCCACGACGATTACTGAGGACTGCGATGAGTCGGACGAGATTTCTTGATACTTTAATTTTTCTTATTTATTTTGCATATTTTTTATTTTCTGGAATGCCGATAATTTGTATTTAAATGAAGATAACAACATCAATGGGCCATTTTAAAAAGGATAATATTTTTTTTTTTTTTTTAACAATTTAGATTGTAGAAAAAACATTAAATAATTACTATGTTACTGTAACTGAAGCTCCCATTTCATTTTGTCGCATTTATTCAATGTCATCCTGTATATTTTTGGAAATCTATGGGGGAGGCTTATGTCCAGCAGTGGACGTCTTGCGGCTGATATGATGATAATGATGAAATGTATTATACTAATTTTGTGCTTGTCGCACATTAGCAAAATATTCATTGTAAGTACTTTAATACTTTTACGTGATAAGTTCACAGTAAAATCACACAGCTACTGGGTTATATGGTTTACCATATACCCCATATTCCTAACTCCCCGATAAAAAAACCCCCAAAACAAACAAACACGTTATCATCTTAAAAAAGAAAACCTATCGTAAAATTTAACAGATCCCAAAATCCAGGCGAAACAATTACTTATTCCAGACAGGGGCATGCAAAAACATCACGCGCTACCAAATCTCTTCCTCATGCGCTCACAGAATCACAAACACGAGGAGAAAAATTGAGAGAAAACTTGTATTGTTTGTGAACATTAACTCGATGGGAAATTGTTTCCTGATGTTTGGTTCTGACGGGAGAAAGGTGAAAGAGGTGAAAAAGGTCGGGGGCACAGTCAGCAACAAAAGAGAGGTTAAGGTTAAGAGGCCCGCCTTTTATGTGCGTTTCTTTTTATTTTTATAATATAGCTGCCATTACAGGTCACCCCAATGCGACAGTTAAGAACTTGATGTCAGTGATGTCCAAGATAAACTTAGAAAGTTCACATGAATTAGAAAAAGTCACATTGGTACTTGCCCGTACCCGGTTGCGTACCCACAACCTCATGAGAGGCCATCACTACACCAGGACACGATGGGATTTTAAATCCTTATTATTGAGTACAATATCAAAGGAGATACAAAATGGATCTAAAATTCAGTAACTAACTCTTAGGTAGGTATTGCATAAAATTCTGAATAGCAGTGAATTGTGTTATTTCGTGTCTATTTAAATTATGTCTAAAAGTAACATTTTTATTCGACTTGTGTTCTAACCGTACAAGTAGTGTGAGATCGAGCTGTGTTTTACGAAGTTCTTTATCGAACTTACACATACACGTTAGTAGTAGAGCTCTTTGTGAAGGAGCTCGTCCGGGGAAGTACTACCACCATACCTCTTAGTGCCGCTAAGCAGTTTTAAAGATTTAAGGGTATTACATCGCTCAAGTCCTAAAAACACCTTATGTTTAAAGAAATTTGTTGAGGAATCCTTCCGTACGTTTTTCATATAAAAAATATATGTTATACTTAAAGTCATCCTTAACAGATCGCATTGATTAGAATTGTAATAAACTTGCCCAAATTTCGGAAAAAAAAATTTTAAACAGGTAATTTTTCAATCTTAATTGCAAATTGTTGGTAAAACAGCTGAATAGTTCGGCATGAATTTTATACCTAAAGACATGTAATGACATATCAAACAATTCGCATTGTTTACTTTTTCTTGTTTCTGTTAAGAATTTGTAATAATAACTAAAAACTCGAAATTTCATCAATTCCCCCCACGAGGCACCCCCGCTATGCCTGTGACGCCAAACTTCAGTGCCTTGATGGCTGTTGTCAAGGGTGGACTACACGCATGTTATTTTTTCCAAAATAAAAACCAAAACTTCATTTTTTTAATAATTTATGAATGAAGCAATATATTAAATAGTACAAATATAAATATTTAGCAAAATAAGAATTGAAATTAAGTTCGTAAATAAATAAAAAGAAATTTGTAATTTCGTTTAGTTTTTGAATCTATCATAGAGTAAGCCTGACTACTATGCCTATGTATAAAAACAAATGCTTGTCCGAGCTCTCCAAGATTATTGGTAAATACCTACTCTTTGAGTAGATACATTATTTCTTAGGTGTTTATTTTTTTTTTTAAATTTGCTTACCAAACTTTCAGAATGTATCATGTATGAGCACAACTATTTCCGTTACTGAGATCCGATAAGCACTGACTTGGTCATCATCAGACCTTTAGAATGTACCACATAATAATAAGAATACACGAAGCGTATTGTTAGGAGTTTTCTTTCTCAAGAGCCCTGACCACCGGTGGCTTGAACCCTGTTCCCGACGCCGCCGGTGGGCTACTATTTTTTTATATTTTTAAATGTTCTTTTTATATTATAGTAATATTTAAAAATATAATGAATATGTATAATTAATAAATAAATGAAAGAATAATAATAAAATCTTTATTTCAGACCATGTCTATAATAATTACAAAAAGTTTATTTTGTGCACGAATAAATGTTTTCAGGATATTTGAGTCCTGTTTAACCGCAATGACCTGTAGGATGCTGTTAGTGCTACCCCGGACTCTGCTTAACAAAGAAGCGAGCCGCTTGCGCATGATGGCATGAAAACCGTCTGCCCCGGCTTCCGCAAACATACTAGAGGCACTACAAAAACGAGTACATACATAGTAGCAGCCGTGCTTAGTAATATAGATATTGAAAGCTAGGTCATCCTAACTATTTTCGTTTCCGAGAACCGATAAGCACTTACCTGACCATCATCAGACCTTTAGAAATATCACATGAACACTCCGTACTCAATTAGATAATTGTTGAAAGTTAGGTCAGCAGGCAAAGTGAATATTTTATTTACACGGTTACCTTTACATCGTTCGGGAGCCGAAACACAGGAACTCCAGTAAAGTAAAATTACTATTGGCGTTCTTAGTTTTTTTAACACGTCTCAAAGAATTTGAAAATTTGTGACTTTTTTTTTGTCATTCGAGATGTAAGTGCGTTTCTGCCTGATCGATGAATGGATTTTTCAAAGGCTACCATTCGCATGTGCAGTCGATAAGGTTTACACACAAATATATTATGCATGTACTGCAAGGAAGCGTCACTTCGAGTTCTCACTATTTCACGAATGAAACCATCATCATCACGCCTGTATGGGAATACAGGCGTGATGATGATGGTTTCGAAGGGCTAGGCAGAGGTGTACCATTGTACATCCACAGTTCGCCGGTATATTTAGGTCCCATGTAAAAGGGGCGAGCCTATTGCCATTTATCAGGCACAAATCCAAACTCCGGGCTGCTACTGAGAATTTTGTATAAAATGCCAATAACACCTTTTGCTCAACCTAAGAATCGAACCCAGGACCTCTAGAGCAGCAGTCGTGCTTAGGATCACTAGGCTAATGAGGCAGTTCAAATTAAATTTTCATGTTATTTATTGAAAATAATATAGCCAATAGTTTCTGTTACTATGACAGAGTTTATAGCTTTTGGTTCCAGAACGATCTAAAAGTAAGAGTGTATAATAAAATAAAATAAATTACGATGTACCAAATAATAAATAATAGAAGAACAAAATGTATCTGTAATATATATGTAATCTCTCAGAGAGCGAATAAAATAGGCAAAAACAATGACAACTCTGCGACACATCTGTGTTCTTGCTTAATGTTAAGTTCCGTTTATCGTAGCATACTGGATACCGGTAGATGGCGCTTATTTAAAAAAATAATAGTATAGATGTCAAATCCTCAAGGACATCGGGCGATGTAATAACCTTAAAGGGGTATGGGTACCGGTGTGATTACAGGCACATGAGACATTGCAACTTTCGTCTCTTGGATGGCAACGTATATGCAAGGCCTGCAAGGCAGCGGTGACCATTTTACATCAATTGGACCGTGGCGTCGGTTTGTTTGCACTCCAAAGATATTTTAAAAAAAATGGTTTTTATTTTCTATAGTAACATAACAAAAACTTAAGATGGGAATTCTCCATAAAATATCCCTGACGGAAATGTGGGCGTACTATAAGTATACCTCTGCCAAACCCTTGACCAAACAAGCGTGATAATTACGTTATTAAATTATGATTGAATATGGTACAGCCATATTTAGCTCCGCTGACAAAGGCTCTATGTTAAACAAGGCTAAAAATAGCCTTAACATGTTCAATTAGCATGCTAATTAGCTAAATTGTGTTATATTGTAACGATGCCGCGTCTGCCGTTGTAAAGTGACACCCACGCGGGAGGTGGCGTACCTAATTGAAAGGGGTTTTATGATATTGTTTTTGGACCAATTAAAGTAATAATAGATACACCGAAATCAGCGAGCGTAAATTGCGTAGTTATTTTTCTGAACAAATTGTAAGAGTTGTCTTATAGGCCCCCTTTCTAATCTTTTCGTAAGATATGTATTTTATGTGTATATAGGTGTGTATGAATACTTGTGTACATTTTAATTTATTTAATCTCGTACAATAATTTGCACCTGCCGTGTTATCTTTTCACCACCTTTGGTTGACTGGTAGGGAATGCTTATGGCATTTAGTCTGCCTTTGTTCTTCTTTTGTTGCTAAGTTTAAATAAATACACTTGATTGACTTGGTTGAAATTTTAAAGCGTCTGGCTGAAGTTATGGTCCACGGAGAGCATCTGACACTAATGTTTGTTGGTTTTTTAATAATTGCTTATTAAAAATACCATTCAATGCAAGTTAGTTTTGACCTTTTGTACTTAATATCTGAAAAAGAACCCAGTATTGAACCTAGCAACTACATACTTTCTCAACTGCACATCCCTACATATCTATTCTCAAAATTTCAGCCATCACAAAATGACGTATAAGTGTAGCGACTATAGAATCTTTAATCATTAAAAATTCTTCCCAATTTTGCGCTCCGTTGGCCTTATTCACGAGTCAATCAAAATATGATATTATAATGTACATAAGTAGCTTAGCGTATAATGTTCATGAGTGAGGCTGTCATACGCGGTACTTGTATAATTTCGTACCGATGACATTCTGGGCACGTCGACCCGCCTGTCTGGATTATAATGATGTTATTTTGAAGCAACCTGGTAGGTTGAGAATTGGGGAGGTTGTTGGTGATATAAGGGTAGTGTTGGAAGAGGTTGGTCATCTGTTTACGGCCATCTGTACTAATATCATAAAGAAATAAAGTTTTTTTTCGTTTGTAAGAATATTTTTTGTATCCCTATTTTTTTTCCAAATTGTTATCTATTCAATAGAACGTACGTATAACATAGCTTTCTATTCGCGAAAACGAATTTTTAGAATCGGAGCAGAAATTACAGAGATAAGCGCATCCAAACAAAAAAAAACCTCTTCATCTTTATAGTAGCTGTGTTTATAAGACTTTAACCGCGTGTTTTTTTTTTGCTTGCTTTATGTTATGTCTGTGGTCTTTGGTGGATGTATGGAGTGGAGCAGGGAGCCAAAAGAAAAGATGGATTGATTGTGTGAAGAATGATATTATATGCATGGCGGCATGGAAGAAGAAAGACTCTTGTATAATTTGGCTATGATTTACAAAAAATAAAACCAATCCAACTGGTATTTCCAGAGATTACTGCGTTTAAACAAATATAACAAAATCTTTTCAGCTTGATTATAATTATACAGTATAGACCAACGAGCAGAAAGACACATGAATGCAATCCCAAAAAACTAAAAAACTAAAATAAATTGGTTTTCTATGTCCCCAAAGCTTAGTTTAGCTGCAGGCTGATGCAGAACGGCTTAAACACAATCCTATAGAGCCGTGTCAATACTGCCAGTGGGAACCGTCACTTTTATCGAATTTTCCGACTCAAGTAATCCGAACAAATTATGAAAGCATACTGCCGACCAAAAGAGTAATGAGTATAAATGTGGATGGATGGAGAGGAAGAGGGAGGCCAAAGAAAAGATGGATGGATTGTGTGAAGAATGACATGAAAGAGAAAGGAGTGAGTGATAGCATGACGGCTGACAGGATGGTATGGAAGAAGAAAACGTGTTGCGCCGACCCCAAGTAACATGGGATAAGGGCAGGAAGATGATGATGACTGCGATAGGCCGAGGTTTAAAAACGCTGCGGATATGAATTGAATTTTGTTGGATGCGTTTGAATGGTGACGGTTTTTGTATCGATATAGCTTTGAGTTGTGTTTTAAAATGTGGCAGGTTTTATTGATTGTGACATCTATACTAATATAATAAAACTGCACAGTTTTTTGTTTGCTTAAAACGCGCTAATCTCTGGAACTAACAGACTGATTTAAAACAATATTTTTGTATATAATATCCAGATATATAAGAAATAGTATAAGCTGTAACAGCACGCTATGACACACTAAGAGCGAAACAGTAATCAAAGATGTAGGTAACTTATAATGTAATAATTAACGAAGTGAAAACTTGTTAGTGAAAAATTGACCACAATCTTTTTCTTTTGGCGCATTGGTAAATTTAAGTGGATAAATCAATAAAGAAACGTTTTATTTAGCAGCCCTAAGTTTTTCTAATAAAATAAAATAACGCAGGTGAAAAAAAACCACGCGAATGCGATTTTGTATGCGGTAGGTATATTCAACGACATTACCAATACTGCTCAATATTACTCAATTAAATCGCAACCCGCGTCTCCCACCACAACACTCGCCCGTATATTTCCCCTCATGAGCATCGCACTGTCACATCGTATGCAATTATCGCCGACTGTACCCTGACAGCCGATCACTGCGCGTCTGTTGTTGACTGTACACCGAATCTCGTCACTGTTAATAATTGGTAACGGGAATAATGCAGGATTTATTTTATACCAGCTTATGTTCGCTGCTGCGTCGGAGTTAAGGATGAAAATTGCATGATTTCGAAATAATATCCCACAGAAAAGTAACCGATATAAAAAGTACGAGTTTCCTACTGTTATTAGTAGAAAAGTAGTTTTCTATTGGCTGAATGCCTCTGTAGAGTAGCGGTCCTACGCCAGAGGTATTGGGTTCGGTTCCCAGGTCAAGCAAAAAGTGTTATTGGGTTTTTTCTATAAAATTCTCAGTAGCAGCTTGATGTTAATATTTATGCCCGGATAATGGCAAAAGGCTCACCTCCCATTACATGGAATCGAAACATACCGGCGAACTGTGTGTGTACATTGGTACACCTCTGCCTAACCCTTCGGGAATACAGGCGTGATAGTATGCGTGCAGCTTTCCAAAATACGTTGAATACAACGGTTGTCGTTCGATCTTCTAAGTTAAGCATTATCAGTTGCGGTTAATAGATTAGATGGCTGACAGTCTTGGCAGAACGAATAATGTTGGCTTTTTACAGTCTGTGGCGCGGATCATGCTTTATGTGTATACCGGACGACCGATTCTTGGTGTTAGAAGGAACCGTGGGGTTTTAATTGGCCAAAGACCTCATAGATAGTCTTCCAGATGGAGAGCATCTATGAAGATTATCCCCAAAAAAAGTGTATGCCTTTTGTTAAAGATCCTACATAAATAAATCTAATTATTTTCAATAACTGATTGCACCTTGTCCCCAGGACCGCGGCGGCTGGTCGCAGTGGAGCGAGTGGTCGCTGTGTTCGCGCACGTGTGACGGCGGCGTGTCGCGACAGCTCCGGACGTGCGCCTCGCCCGCGGGCTGCCGGGGCGAGCCCGTGCGGTACAAGATCTGTAACATGCAGGTGAGTTAGTCATCATAATCATTAAGGATAATTCATTCGTAGAGGCGAACTTGTCTGAAGCTGGAGGTCGGAAACAATCTGCTAAGAAGTCTAGCTTGGCCAATATTATTAAGTATGGTTACTGCTCCGTTCCCATGGGTCGTAGCGTCATGAAATAATTATAGCCTGATTGATAATTGGCCTCAGTGACCGCAATTCGGTAGGCAGAATATCATCATCTGCTTAACCTTTGCCCAACTATGTTAGGGTCGGCTTTCCAGTCTAACCGGATGCAGCTGAATACCAGTGTTTTACATGGAGCGACTGCCTATCTGACATCCACAACCCAGTAACTGGGCAACACGATACCCTTTGGTTAGACTGGTTGTCAGACTTCTTGGCTTCTGACTATCCGTAACGACTGTCAAAGATCTACAAATGACAGCCGAGACCAACGGCTTTACGTGCTTTCCGAGGCACGGAGGAAACTCGCTATGGTAAAATGGTCACCCATCCACAGACCAACCTCGGCAAGCGTGGCTTAACCCTGAAGATCGGTCTATGCGGCTGTAATTACTTAGCCACGAGCTCCTCCTCCTCGGTAGGCAGAATATGTAAGACGAAAAAAGAGGAATAAAGACGTATGTCGCTCAAATTAGCAGAGACTAGATGTGTAGGTAGTATAAGCACGAAACATACAAGCTTGTAACATAATACGGCTGTCATAGCCTAAGAAATGCCTATAGGCTAAATTATATTGATTGACCTAAATCTAAACCAATATTACAAATAGGTATAATATGAGAGGTTTGTTTGTATGAAATAAGTAATCTCTGGTAACCCGATTACTAAAAAACTCTTTCACTGTTTGAAAGCTGTACTATCTATTGCCGAAACGCATAGGATGGCATGGTATTCCACGCGGGTGATGTCGCGGGCAGAGCGTAGCATTGTTTTGCTAAAACACTTTCCATACTTTTGTTATTTTAAAAACTATTATATTGTTAAGAACTATTTAGTAGATAGGTTGACATAAATTAGTTGACTTTGCTAGCAGTGAATATATGTATTAGTACGCTAGGTTTGGCAAGATTTTCAGAGATAACATTAAATGTTAATATGTACACCTTATGTACCCTTTTCTAAGGAACAAACTTTTTTCATTCGATTAATTGCATAATAGCCAACAATATCAGAGCCATTATTCAAGATAGATGATAAATAATATGGAAAATAAATAATACCAGCCTATTAGTGTCCCACTGCTGGGCAAATCGCACGCTTGCTCAAGGCGGATTATCGATTTCAGACTTATATTCCATTCAAGTGCAGGTTTCTTCACCGATGTCATTGATCTTAAATATATATAACTCAAAGGTGACTGACTGACTGACTGACTGACTGACTGACTGACTGACTGACATAGTGATCTATCAACGCACAGCCCAAACCACTGGACGGATCGGGCTGAAATTTGGCATGCAGGTAGATGTTATGACGTAGGCATCCGCTAAGAAAGGATTTTGATAAATTCCACCCCTAAGGGGACAAAATAGGGGATGAAAGTTTGTATAAATCTTCTTACATTTTTTACTGATTGAACTGAAATTAAGATTGGAGCTACTATGATGAACACGTCCGCTTAAATAGGATTTTGATTCAACCCCCATGGGGATAAAATAAGGGATACTAATACTTCTTAACGCGAGCGCAAGCGGCGGGCAAAAGCTAGTGTCAAATATTAACTTCGAAAGTACATTATGAAATGGAAAAATTCACATTGGTACTTGCCCGTGCACAGCTTCATGCAAAAGAGGCGGGCGCCTTTACCACTGGGTGTCAATATTATAATCATTTTTTTGAAATGAAAACTTCTTTAGCGGCATTGTGCACTTTTTTTGGAATGGGTAAAAAAATTTAAACTCGCGTCAGGACACGTGACCCTGATCGAAAATTCGTAAGCGGTGTTGTGCACTTGTTTTGGAATGGGTAAAAGGTCTTTAGCTTTTTCACGTCTGCCGGCACTCCCGGAGTGCAACCCGTCGTTTTTAAACTGAGAAATCGATACACAATCATTTCTTTCACTAACACAACAACACAAACAGCTCATTGCTGGATATCGCAGCGCGCAATCAAAGTGTCGCATTCGACTCTTGATAATTACGTCCTCGTACACTGGCGGCCGAAATAAATGGGGCGTTAACTTAATGAAACTGTTTAACCGTTCCGTTCGTTTGTGGCGCGCTTAAATGATTAGTGAGTGTGTGCTGGGATTAGGGCTTTTGTGTGTAGTTTTAGCGATTTTTCGGTGGATACAGTTGATTGTAGAATGTATTGTTGTTGTATTGTAGCAAAATTGCATAACAAGGTATTGCTTTAAAGCAAGGTATTGCTTACAGCTATAAAATAACTATTCTTATATTAATTTTCATCTCATAAATGAATGCCTTACGTGATTTCACAGTAATGATTAATAATAATAAGATTTATAGGAATAGGATATCAATCATCAATTTTATATTAATGAATACATAAAAAAAAAAAATTACCGTAAATACAGGGATTAGAGTAACAGCGCTTTGATGGTATTCACCGCATAATCCACTTAATAGATCCTTAACGTTGAAATTAAAAACATAAAATAGTTGTATATTAAAATGAGACTTTAACACGCATATAAATAATACTAGCTTCTCCCGCAACTTGCTCCGTGTGTTTTTTTACCCACGTTAAGTCACGCCTCTGGTTACTCTCACACTTAATCCCTTCACCTTTATTATATTAGTGACTGCCTCGTTAGCCTATGGTCCTAAGTGCGACTGCAACGCTAAAGATCTTGGATTCGATTTCCAGGTCAAGCAATGTGTTATTGGGTTTTTCAGTCTTTCAAAACACAGTCAGTAAAAACAAGTTAACTTCTATATATTATTCTTAAAAGATTACAAATACGTCGCTCCAATAAATCAAAGCACCTACCTTCTGACATTTATATAAAAACTAACAAAAACAGTAGTGTGCCGCGCACATTGTCCCCAAGTGTACAATACGAGCGATACATTGTCTCGTTCTTTATTAAATAAATGCAGGACGCATGCTTGTGTATAAAGCGTATTTGTGCTGCTGTTGTTTCGCAAAACAAGAATAATGCTCGGTTCCTATTACAATAAACGGTTCGTTTTATTTTTTCAATGGAAAATCTTTCTAGTGTTTTTTAACCCCTGACTAAAAAGAGGGGTATTGACGTGTCTGTCTATCACCGTAAACCTTAAATGGATGAACCGATTTGAATGTGCTTTTTTATTTGAAAGCAGGTTTCCTAGCGATAGTTCTTAGATAATTATGTTGTATCGATATTGGTTCAGCCATTACAAGGTTATCAGCTCTTTTGCTCGCTGCGGTAGGGACATGTATTCTTCTATCGGGGGTTACTTAAAATTTTCATATTTTAGTTTCACTGTTGTCTTCGAATGATAAATATGATAGCCAGATTCATGAGGAATAGGCTTTAAAACATCACGCTACAACCCAAGCGAGAGGAGCAGTAGCCCAGAACGTAACTTTACTCGCACACTGTCATTGGTTTAACATGAAACATATATATCAGCAGCCGCGTTAAAGATTGAAACCTATTTCTTTACAGTCCGCTTTTCTGACTTGATACCCGTATGTGATATAAGACACAAAACCACGCGACAAAGAAAGAAGGGCAAAAGCTAGTCTATACTAATATAATTATGAGGAAAGATTTTTTAGTTTGAATGTACCGAATAAGCTCCGAATCTACTGGACCGATTTTAACAAGTTTTTCACCAATAGATAACTAAATTATCTGAAAGTAGGTAGTAAGCTATATAACATTACGCTACGATCCACAGAAAAGGAGCAGAAACCAAAAACATAATCTAACGCAGGTAAAAAAACACGCGATCAAAGTCGCAGGCACAACCTAGTATACCATAATAATCTTACCACCATACCTTCGAAACTAAAACACTTAAAACTATCAGAAAACTCGTAACTATGACCCGATCGCTTCCCTCGCCACAAAGTCGAGGTAATATTCAATTAAAAAGTATTAACGAACAATTTACTGAAGCTACATAACGCTAACGCAATCAGGAACTATTTGAACCGGTAACTTTTCAATATGATAGTGTAAACGTATCGAAGCATTGTTCTCAGTGAGCGTACATGCGAACTAACTTTGTTTTCAACGTGATTAATAGAATGACTTAGCGAGGGCGCTTGTTACACCGAAGTGTACTTAGGCTGGTGTTTCGTACGGTTTGACAGCACCTGTATGTGTATAGTATCTTGCTATAAATTTAAACTAATATAATAAGGCTGAAGAGTTTTTTGTTTAACGCGCTGAACTGAGGAACTACCAGAGTCATTGGAAAATATTTTTGTTTAAGATTGCCTGATTCTTGAGGAATAGTACAGGCTTTATAGCATTACAACTTACCCTAGCCAAGACGGATCTTAAGGGTCCCTATCAATTTTGCGGTCTAAAAACCGAAAATTATTGTTTTTTCACTTCAAATTTCTCAATAACCATGAGATATTTAGTTTTTTAAAAAATACGCAGTTACTTGTCACCTATTTATAAAAGACACGTGACGCGATCTATTATCATAAAAACGTTATTATAGTTTCGCTCGGAAGCAGGACTTTTATTGGGATGGAAGGTTCCTTATGTCCATTTCTGGATACGATCATCCTGAAATTTCAGTGGTTAATATGTGAAAAGGCAACAAACAAGTTACTTTTGTATTTAAAATATTAGTTAGGAAAATAAAGCTGAAGAATTTTTTGCGTGTATGTTTACCTAAGCGCGCTAATCTTTAGAACTACCAGTCGGATTGTAAAAATTATTTCTGTATATGACAGCCAGATTCATGAGGTATAATATAAACTATAAACCACCAAGCTACGACCCACAGGGGCGGAGCAGTACCTAACCAAAGACGTAACATAACGCGGTCGAAAAAAAACCGAACGAACGAAATCGCAGACAGAAGCTAATACTACTATAGAATAGATAGATTTAATCAAAGAAAAAACTTTAAAAGGTACCAAAGCTCCTCTGTGGATGAAAATAAAATTAAGTTAGACATTAGACCCCTTTTAACAAAATTAACGCCATCAAAACCTCGTTAGCACTATTGTTTATTAAGTGTGAAAAGACAATGGAACATTATTTTATCATTTACTGAATGCTTTACTTGTTGTTTAGACAATTGGTGGATTAGCAGTTGGTATTTTAATATTTTGTAGCGTGAATCCGTTTTAAACTATTTTTTTTGATGGTGTGACAGGCGGACAGTCGGGAACGTCATTTTTTTTTTATTAAAAAATGTTTTCACAATATAGGAATTTCTCCTGTATCGTGGGTGTATTTACGAACATATAAACTCACATAAACACACAGCTACATTTGGAACAATTATCTATAGGTCAACCAATATTTTGACCACGCTGAAATTAGCCTAATTTAAAAATTCTTTCACCGTTGGAAAGCTACATTATCAGCAATATAACATCACGCTACGAAGCACAGGTGCGGAACAGTAATCAAAGATGTAACTTAACGGCGGTAAAAAATAATTATTCTAGTCTTTCCTACTATCCTATCCTACTAATATTATAAATGCGAATGTTTGTGAGGATGGATAGATATTTGTTTGTTGTTTGTACTCTTTCACGCTTAAACGGCTGGACGCATCTGTGATAAAATTTGGCACTGAGATAGATTGCAGTGTGGAATAATACATGGGATACTTTTTATCCCAGAAAATGTCCGGTTCCCGTGGATATATCATATATATCAAATTTAACGTGATCGAATTCGCGGGCAGAACCTAGTATTAAAAATAATATTACATTTATCACAACTACCATTACTTTGATTAGATGCAAGCATTGTTGAAGTCTAACAAAACACTATCGGTTAATTCAAGATTACTCCACAACAATGTACACTTAGTAACACATTTTGTTGGCGATTTATACGCTCCCCATTTATCTTATATCCAGTACAGCGGCAACTTTGTAAATTTAAATTTTGCAAATGGAGTGTCGTTGGTATTAAAATTTATCTGTAACATAAAAGTTGATTACAGTTTTTGTTGGTGGCCTGCACATAATGGCGAGATCGTTATCAGAATACATGCTGTGTTGTTGTATTTATAGTTAGCTTGAATGGTGACGACTTGGCTGACATTCGATGTACATTTTGGTAACAAAGTATCTACTATTTAAGAATTAAACAGCTTGTGCTCGCGACTCTGTCCGCATCAAATTTGATATTATTATATTATCGAACGGGAACCGTACATTTTTTTGGGATAAAAAGTAGCCTATGTGCTATTCCAGACTATAATCTTTCTATGTGTAATTTCATTCAGATTGGTTCAGCCGTTTTGGCGTGATTGACAAACAAACATTCATCCATCGAAACTTTCTCATTAATTTTTAGTAGCTTATACCCGCGACTTTGTCCGCGTCAAATTTGTCGCTTCGTCCGTGTCGCACCGTACATTTTTCCGGGATAAAAAGTATCCTACGTATAATTCCACCCTACAATCCATCTCCCAAATTTCATACAGATCCGTTCAGCCGTTTAAGCGTGAAAGCATAACAAACAGACATTCAGACAGACATTTGAATTTAAATAACTGTTCTAAATAAGTGAATCACATGTTGATGTACAAAACGCACACGGTTCTTTTTTATATTATTCGAGATGGGTACTTGACTCTAGTCTAGGTCAGAGGTGACAAAAAATTAAATTAAAAATTTAAAAAACCCCCAACACAAAAACCTAAGTTCCCTTTAAAAAGTAAAAAAATAACAAAAAAAATACGTCACGTTGGGGGACCGCTCGGGACGATCGTATCCTAAATGCAACATCGGTCCCCCAACGTGACGTATTTTTTTTGTTATTTTTTTACTTTTTAAAGGGAACTTAGGTTTTTGTGTTGGGGGTTTTTTAAATTTTTAATTAAATTTTTTATTTTATACTTTTTATAGGTACTTACCTACTTATTATAATGTCGATTTTGTTAAGTTTGAGACCCCACTCGAGTATATTTACAGACATTCGGTTTTTCTTCCCTACTTTAACCCCCACAACTTTTAAACGGCTCAACCGATTTTCATCAAACATGTCTAAGAACACTCGTACATAGGTCACCTTTAATACAAAAAAAACTAAATTGAAATCGCTTCATCCGTTCGGCAGCTATGATGCCACAGACAGACAGACAGACAGACAGACAGACAGACAGACACCCCTCTTTTTGCGTCGGGGGTTAAAAAACAAAGTCTATGATGGAGTGAGCTTACCCAGAAGAAACCTGTTCACTCTAACTTTGATTAGGGTTGAATGCGTTCGGAAACACAGAAGCAGGTAGAGAGATCCTTTACAGTGCGCCTCTTAAAAGACGTTTGGAAACGCTTAGTACTTATGTAAGTACATAATTTCATTGTCAGTCAAGGGAATGTGACCCTTACGAACATTCCAAAGTCTTTACAAAGTTTACAGCCGTAGCAATATACATAATACATTTTATTACAATAAATTCTATTCGGCTAACAAGATAAAAAGAACCAACAAAGCTAAAACTCAGACATACAAAATTATCTCAAAAAAGGAACGTCGAAAAGCGACCAATCAGATTTAAAAAAGCCGGGAGTCAATAAAACCGGAGCGAGCAACTCATTATCATTCTATACGCGTGCCTCTCTCCCTCCAAGACGAGCCGATTAAGTTCGTGAGTGGTTCGGACTACAATATCCTTTTCAGTGAATGCAAATTACGCTGCGGTGTGAGTGGCAGCTCCTTGAATGGGATTTAGGCTTTTAAAGCTTTTTGAGTTTTTTGAATTGTGGTGTGAAATATTGATGGTAAGTCGTGATTCAAGTAACATTGGAGAAGAATGGAGCATTATGTTGTACAATAGATGATCTTAAAATGTTCTATAAGTACTGTTGCTTGATATTGTCGACAATTGAATAAAGCCTGTAATAAGTAGGTATTTGAAAAATGTCGTCACTGCTTTTGTTGAAGAAAATGAGGATTTCTTTTTTGATTTCGCATTTGTTTTTAGTAGTTGACATGTTGTTTTTAGCTCAAATCAGACAAAAAATGGGCATGACGGAGCAAGATAATGCAATTCATTTCTTTACTAGTGAATGTCGGTTCGAGATCTAGTCTTTATTTGCGCGGAACCCAATTGTTTCTCCATAATTAAAATTACTCCATATAACGTAAGTGTAAGTGCCGTGTAAGGTCGCTTCCAACCGGTATATGTGGAGATCTAAAGGGGAGGCCTATGTTCAGCAGTGGACGTCCTATGGCTGAGATGATGATGATGATGAAGTGCCGTCAAAATCGGTCCAGCCCTTTCGAAGAACAAATTAATAGACCTACAGGCCGATATTTTATTTTTTCCTGGAAGTACCGTGTATACATTTACATTTTAATTTCATATATTACTAGCTTCTGCCCGTGACTGCGTTCGCATCAAAGTTGATAATAATATATTATCCCAAAAGAACTGAAAAAAAATCCGGAATAAAAAGTATCCTATGTATAATTCCACACTACAATCTATCTCAATGCCATCAGATCTCATCTAGATCCGTTCAGCCGTTTACATGTGAAAAAGTAACAAACAAACATTCATCCATCCATCAATCCTCAAAAACTTTCGCATATAATACATTTATGTAAGAAGTTATATTAGCAGGATTTGTATAAACTTTTTATTTGGATATTCAATAGTAAAATTCTAAGGTTTTTGAATAGAAAGGCATAAAACAAAAGCTCGTAGATGTATAGGTACCTATGTTCTGATAGCAAACCATTACCTTTGATGTTTCGTATAAGCTTGTTCCATCGCTTTCTCGTAGGGATGAGCCAAACGGATCTAATATCCGAAAACAAAACAAGGTGCTAAGTAATTTTTACGTGTTTACATAACAACTTAGGTATACTAATATTGTAAAGCTTTTTTTTTTAGAGATGGGAAATCATCATATGACCACCGCCCCCACCCCCCCCCCGCCCTGGGCGGGACGGGTGGGAGTGTCAGACTTTTACTGACTAAAAACCATCTATGTTCCTTCGTGTGCCCTTTGCGTTCCGGGGGCGCGGTATCTCTTTCGAACAACCCGCAGCCCGATATTATAAAGCTGAAGAGTTTGTTTGTTTGAACGCGCTGCTATTGGGAACTATTAGTGCCATTCTAAAAAAGACTGATTTGCGCTAAATAACGTGTGTATCACGTAAGGTTATAGGCTATATAACATTACGCTATGACACACGGGAGCGGATCAGTGGCTTGAATAAAACCGCGTGGTATCTACTAGTTTTTTTACATGGTTTATAAAAAATCAGCCCCCCTAGCCAAGACACAAACGATAATCGTAAACGCTCGGTAGGTACCAATAGATTTTAAACTTTATACCCCAGAGCCTTAAGTTAAAAATCTATAAAAGATTTCTAAGCGTTAGCGACTGGAATGAACGAAAACGCTATGCAATCTTCATTAGATCTTCAACTTAAAACCAAGCACATAAAGTTGAAGATCTATTAAAGCCTACTCAGCGATTGCGTTTATCGTTTGCAACTTGGCTAGGGGGGCAGATCTTAATTTAAGGAATTGTTATGTCTTCTTTATTATGTCAATGATTAGGCTGTTACACAAGGCTTTAGAACTTACTTTGACTTTTTAACCCCCGACGCAAAAAGAGGGGTGTTATAAGTTTGACGTGCCTGTCTGTCTGTCGGTCTGTCTGTCTGTCTGTCTGTCTGTCTGTCTGTCTGTGGCATCATAGCTGCCGAACGGATGAAGCGATTTCAATTTAGTTTTTTTTTTGTATTAAAGGTGACCTATGTGCGAGTGTTCTTAGACATGTTTGATGAAAATCGGTTGAGCCGTTTAAAAGTTGTGGGGGTGAAAGTAGGGAAGAAAAACCGAATGTCTGTGAGTGGGGTGTCAAACTTAACAAAATCGACATTATAATAAGTAGGTACCTATAAAAAGTATAAAATAAAAAATTAAATAAAAAATTTAAAAAACCCCCAACACAAAAACCTAAGTTCCCTTTAAAAAGTAAAAAAATAACAAAAAAAATACGTCACGTTGGGGGACCGATGTTGCATTTAGGATACGATCGTCCCGAGCGGTCCCCCAACGTGACGTATTTTTTTTGTTATTTTTTTACTTTTTAAAGGGAACTTAGGTTTTTTTAGTTTTCATGCCTTTTACATTATACAAACTTCAATTTTAAACTCCTCTTTTATCGGTAATAAAAGTCATAATAGTTAACACGGTTCATATAATACTGACAATAGCATAACATAAATTAGTTTGTTAACATTGTACAATATTAATTTCATCCTGCGTTCAGATATTTCAATAACCATGCTCGTATCGGCTCACAAACCAAAAAAGAAACATTATTATTATCATGTTTCCAATTATTCTGTAATGCCTACCACGGAATGAGATGAATCCGCTCCGTGCATACCAATAAATTCGCGAAAATATTCCAATTGACATTTTCATACAATGTGTTGGAATATTGAAACAAAATGATGGACATAAAGACTATTTCAAAAGATATTTATTTGTTAATAACTTTAACAATATTAATTTTGCTGAACAATAAATCTGATACTCGCTGTAAAAGGCCTATTTTGATAGCTCATTAAAATTATCAGCTAAACTGACTTGACTTTTTTTGCAGTAGCTCTTAGTAAACTACTGTTTTTGCCTCATAGCAGCGTTGCTGTGTTCCAGTTTGAAGGGTATAGGTGCCGGTGTTATTACAGGCACATGAGATATTCCAACTTTGTCTCTAGGATGGCAACGCATTTGCAAAGCCTCTGGTATTGCAAATGTCTGTAGGCAGCGGTTACCACTTAACACCAGGTGGGCCGTGGGCCTGTTTGCTATACAATGGAATAAAAATCAGATCCCTTAATGACGATTATTAACAAATGTGACAAAAAGAACACCAAACCTACCTACTTAAACTCTTTTCGAACTACCAATCATCATCATCAGCTTAGCCTTTTCCCAACTATGTTGGGGTCGACTTCTATTCTAACCGAATGCAGTTGAATACCAGTGTTATACATGGAGCGACTGCCTACCTGACCTCGACAACCCAATTACTGGGCAACATGATACCTCTTGATTAGACTGGTTGTCAGAATTCCTGTTTCCTGACTACGAGTATCTGTAACGACTGTCAAAGATCTACGAATGTCCACCTGAACGAACTGCCAATATGCTATGATAAAAATAAGTATTTAAATTCCATAAAATATCCGAAGATATCCGCAAATATCCGCACGTGATCCCACCTCTACGTCGCACCGCCTTTGAAGTCCGATAATGTACGTGTTCTAGATTTTATTCTACGATAACAAACGAAACGGAGTTCTTTCAGTAACCTAATCCCGCTGTAATGACTATTATACGTAGTATTCGATAATCTAGCTTACCTATGTTTAATCATTAATTATTTTAATCACATATTACTTTCTTAACCTGCGGTTTTACCTGTGTTATCACATATAGAAGCAACCACAATTTTGTAACCAAGATTTTGTAAAAACCAAATTGAAAGAAAAGAGTGTCCATGGAGTTTCTTGCTCGTTCTTCTCCATAGAGACCTATGTTTTGGAACGAGCAACTAGCTTCAACTTTAACTGTAACTTCTTGACAATTCAAAAGTGCCTGTAAATGGTCTAATTGAAATAAATGCTTTGAATTTTGAATTTTGTTAAGTTACATCTTTGTTTACTGCTACGCTCCCGTGTGTCGTATCGTTATGGTATTATAGCCTTTATAACCTCTCACAATAAACAAGCGAGATAATACAAAAAGATTTTTGTCAAATCGGATCGATCATTCCTGAGGTTTGCGAGTTCGAACAAACAAACAAATTGCTCAGCCATACATTGATTGATGTTTGTTGCTCAATTACTCCTGAACAGCTGAATGGATCAGGATGAAATTTGCCACACAGATATAGCATTTAGGCTACTTCTATCTCGGAAAAATGTACGATTCCCGTGGCAAAATATATCAACTTTGACGCAGACGAAGTCGCGAGAAGGACTAAGCATAAGTATAAATCTATGTCTAATCTGTCTGTCTCTGTCTAAATGTCTGTGTAATCTGTGTCTTCTGTTTTATTCGACTTTAGTTACAGTTAATATTGTTAAACCCTCATTATAATTGTAATTGGACTTGTAATTACTGACTACAAGAACTAGAAATAAAATTAGTACTCGCGGTAAAATAGCTTGGTTGCGTGCGACCTTTATTGAAGCTATGGTGTGGGTATACCCTACTTATGTAAATCCCAAGGGTTTTTGTATTCCACTTAACGCCTTCAGATATAGACGCTCAACAGTCACTTAACTGTGAATATCTTCTTCCTTTTATCAAGAGCCTTTTACTGTGTCTTTAGCCTAGTGGTGCTAAGCGCGACTGCTATGCTAGAGGTCTTGGGTACGATTCCCAGGTTGAGCAAAAAGTGTTATTTGGTTTTTCTATGAGATTCTCAGTAGCTTGGAGTTAGGATGTGTGTCCAGTTGATGGCAATAGGCTCGCCCCCTATTTCATGGGACGTAAACACGGTGAACTGTGGGTGTACATTGGTACATCTCTGCCTAACTCCCAGAAGGGTTAGGCAGAGATGTACCAATGTACACCCACAGTGCATTGGTGAGTACAGGGGTGATGATATGCGTGTGTTTGTTTTATCAATACTTAAAAATATTTTTCTATCTTTTTTTCGTTGAGAAATTCTCATGAATAGCCTACATCTGGGTAAAAGAACGGACTCTTACCGACTAAAACCCCATGGTTAGTCGGGAGCCACTTACGCACACTTGATGCATGGTGCACGCCCCCGGCTGGTGTTGACCTGACTCGCCGTTAGTGAGCCCCTTTACCATGTACGGACTGTCCTGCTGACCACACATTCCCCTACAAGGGTGCGCGCGGAACAACGACTTTTTTGCCTGGATTATAAGAGTAATATTCTTTATCATGGCATGGAACCCTTCATTTTTTTTAGGTTAACGTACTGCTATTATAAGTACTAAAGTTTTTGAGGATGTCTGGATGAATAGATGTTTATTCCTCTTTCATGCTTATGCATGCAATCATCTATTCTATCAATTTAACATCTATATTTTGGTGTGGATATAGATTCACACCAAAATATAGATGTTAAATTGATATAGCTGAATACATACGTTCCCGTGAGATAATTTAAAACTAACTTATTACTGAAGTCTATCGCACGTTGTCGCCGGTAAAATCTAGTTTTAAATACTTATAACAATTTTACTAATACAAGTACTTCTACCCACAGCCTTGCCGCGGCAACGTCTCCCTGCTAGAAGAGGACATCTGGCGCGAGCAGCAGTGCGGCGCGCACGACGACACCCCCTACGGGGGGGAGCTGTTCCACTGGCGAGCCCACAGGGATGACGCCGAGCCTTGCGCGCTAACGTGTAGGGGGCTGCCCCAGCATTCGGGGCAGAGCCCGGAACCGGTACGTTGTGTTTTTAATATAGAGTGTAAGGGATATATCTGTAAACTTCGCCAGTGCACTTCGAACACTATTCTGACTTCAGAACAGGTCGAATTACTCGCAGGATTTTTTAATTTTTTTTTCGGCAGTTCATGTTTGAAAAATTGGCTTGTTGCTTGTAGTCGTCTCTAATGGCAATAACGATATTTGTTAACCTAAAACAAGGGCAGAAGATTTTTTTACCAGTCGCTGAGGACGATACCTACAGAAGGAATAAGAGCGAATTTTCACTTAGCGTAAAAGTATTAAAAACCTTCATATCTCTTTACTTATGGTTTTCCTATACAAAACTCTTGTTGTCTGATACTCAGTCAGAATAGAGAATTCATGGTTTCAGTTTAAGGATAAATGTCCCTGGTCCACACGATACAGACTTTTGTCTGTACAGATATCTGCACAGACTATAAGAGGTCTTTACCAAATGTCTGTGCAGACTTTTCATCAGTTCAGACTTCGATTTTAATGAATAAATTAAGTAATTCAATAATCATGAGTTTTGCTCCGACAATCGTACAGACATGTACGCAGACTTCCGACTTTTCTGATACACCGACATTTGTCTGTACTGATTTGTTGTACAGACAAAATTCTATAGAAGTCTGTGTCGTGTGGACCCACCATTACACCCGATATTGTTACTTAATTTCACGAAGGGTGAAGAGAAACCATTCAGCTGGTGAGGTTGATAGCCGCGGGTGTTGGATGTACGTTTCCTTGTATGTCGGATTTACAACAATTTACATATTAATATGTATATAAAATTAATTTTTGTATCGACTGATTTTTTAATTCACATTCATATTCATTTATTTGCATACCGTAATGTGAAAACGTCAGTTAACTTTTATCTGAAGAATAAATTTTAATATAGCGGTATGACATATTTTCTGTGAAGAAGCTATTTTTTGCCTGTTGTCCCACTGCTGGGCAACGGTCTCCCCTTTGCCTTCCACTCAAACCTATGCGTTGCTTTTTCTGGCTTATCTCCCATAGATGACTCTAAGTCATCACGCCAGCGTTTCCTAGGCCTTCCTGTCAGGAGACCTTCGGATTGAAGTTAAAAAATAGCTGTTCCGTAAATTTGTACCATGCTTGTGTTGCACTTTTGAAACAGCTGACTTTTCTTAAATAACCGCCAAAAAATATGATTGGTGGGTCATACTCAGAAAAAGTGTACATTTTAAATTTGTAACTAAACTGATAGGTAACTATACTGAGAATCTCCGTCACGAAACTGATGTCAAGAGGTATAGTACACAAGGATTGGGCGAATAAAACAAGTGATTATATTTGGCTTATCAGTCTTATTAAGATCAATAAAAAATATCAGAAATAATAAAGGAATGTTATAGTTTTAGTTTGGCTAAATAATTACAGCCGCATAGACCGATCTTCCGGGTTAAGCCACGCTTGCCGAGGTTGGTCTGTGGATGGGTGACCATTTACCATAGCGAGTTTCCTCCGTGCCTCGGAAAGCACGTAAAGCCGTTGGTCCCGGCTGTCATTTGTAGATCTTTGACAGTCGTTACTGTTGGTCAAAAGCCAAAAAGTCTGACAACCAGTCTTACCAAGAGTATCGTATTACCCATTACTGGGTTGTGGAGGTCTGATAGGCAGTCGCTCCATGTAAAATACTGATATTCAGCTGCATCCGGTTCGACTGGAAGCCGACCCCAACATAGTTGGGAAAAGGCTAGGTAGATGATGATGATAGTTTTAGTTTGGCAACGAAATTGTGCGTGCGCGAGTTTACCATAATCTTTGGCCAACTTACGAGCCGGTAACTATAGTTATGCACTTCTCGCTTCTGTGAACTAAGCTTAACAATTTCTCAGTTTCGTAACGTAACGCAATATAACGAAAATGAGAATAAAATCTGAGAAATTATAACTTCTAAAAATATTTTTACGTAAACAACGGTTTTACCATGCAAGCACTGAGTGTATTCGTTAAGATAATACAAAAAATATGAAAAGAACATATTATGAAAAAAAAAATATTATAAACTTATCACAAAAATCGACGTTTATCACCCTTTTTTTTTTTTTTTTTTTTATAGACGGGAAATCATCAAATAACTTCCCCCGCCCTGGGCGGGGCGGGAGGGAGTGTCAGACTTTTACTGACTAAAACCCGTCTATGTTCCTTCATGTGCCCTTTGCGTTCCGGGGGCGCGGTATCTCTTTCGAACAACCCGCAGACGTTTATCACCCTGAGGGATTATTTTGTAAATATTCACTTGATACACGTCTTGACTTCACGACTATGGCGAAAACATAATGGCTGCCGTGAGAGTGATTTTGACGTAAGTAATAATTTTGCCAGAATAGGAAAAACAAATTATAGCACCTTAAATCATCGCGTTTCAAATTTTATTACGTGTTACTAACCCTTAGTAACGAAACTTCATAATTTTGGGACAACATTTGTTTAATTAAAATAAATTCTTCTTTAAATGATTTACGAATAAAATTGGTCTTATTTAATTACTTGATGATACTTGAACAATATAGCCACAGTCAATGTTAAGAAAAGCGATAAATATTCGTAACAATTCATCTCTGAAAATGTGTAATGGTCATTGGGACACTAAAAAAATGTATGAGGATATTTATAGCAATGTTTTGATATTCAACATTTTTTATCTTTTGATGATAAATAAAGTTAAAATACCAGAGAAATCTTCATATTAATAAACTAACATAACAACAAGGGGCGGGAAAAGAAAACATATCATACTATTAGATGTTTACTTAAATCTGAAGTAGCGGGACAAGAAAATATATCAAATGTACACTTTTTCTGAGTATGACCCTGGTGTGGGGGTCTAAAATCATGATTGTACTCAATCCATGGTAAAAGTTTTCGTTAGACCATGACTCCTTTTCATGTTTCATCATAATCATCTTCCTGCCCTTATCCCACATTACTTATGGTCGGCGCATTGAGTTTTCTACTTCCATTCCGTCTTGTCAACCGTCATGCTATCACTGACTCCCTTTTCTTTCATATTTATTTTTTATTTATTTATTAAAACTTTATGCACAAAATGTATAAAGTACACCGTACAAAGGCGGACTTAATGCCTTAGGCATTTTCTACCAGTCTACCTTAGGGTGATGCACAGACAGAACAAAGTAGGTGCAAGAAACTGAAAATTTCCAAGCATATTCATATCATTCTTCATAAGTCCTTTTCAGGTATAACGTACACAAAAAAGAAGATTGTATAAGCATCACATTTAAAGAAAACAAAACTAAAAAGAACTTAAAACCGTCAAAATCTTCAGCTTTTCAGTTGAGCGTTGAAACATAAATACATAATGCATAGCTGAAAGAAGGCTGAAAGCAACTTTAAAATGCCAGACTTGTATTAAAGGAAAGTTTAAAAATAAAGTTAGCGACTGTCAGAGGCAATTGTAACTAGATTTATAAGACTTAGTATTCTGAGAAGAGGTGATCTTTGTTAAGTTTGTAACCATAAACTTGTAAATAAGTTACGGTCTAGTAATTAATCCTCGTTACTAAGCACGTACTTTAGATTCGATATTTTTTGCCGTCTCTTTCTTAAACTTGTAGTCTGGCAGTTGTGTGACAGTGACAACAATTTTCTGTCCCCATCAACGCAGCAGTACGTCTGGCAGTACGGCTACGCTGTGATTGGCTTAGCTTAGCCCAGACCCACACACGCAAACAGTGGACGTATAGACCACGGCGTTGTTGAGTGCCAGGGGTGTGATTGATATGGCCATATGAAAACTTTTAATTGGCCTTTTCGTTGTAAAATCTAATTCTATTTTTGTACCTAGCTGTAAATTTTCCAAATAAATTAAAATATAACCTTTATAAAGGGCCTTATAATGATGTAAGTAATAAAATTGAAGTAAATAACTAACCTTTGTCTTTGAACTGTATCTTCCAGCTCCTAACGTGAATATATATGTTCCAGACTGTCTCCCTGGATGACGAGGACCGCGTGGTGGTGGCGGTGCTGGCAGCCAGGGTGTCTGACGGCACCCGGTGCCGGCCCGGCAGTCTCGACATGTGCATCGACGGGAGGTGTCAGGTGAGCTTCTAGAATATCCTTAATATGTAGAGAATAATGGTGTTTTTGCTGTGGAGAATGTATTTTCTTCTTGTAATGTACCTGACAGAGGATCATGAAAGTTTGAACTGCTATATGGATTCCCAACCACTGCAACTTCTGAATGCCAGAATCAGCAGTGGTGATCAACAGAAACGTCCTTAAGCAAAGAAGTACAGGGTGTCTGGTGGCAGATTTATGTTTTTAAAAGCTAATAAAAGAAAAACTTTTGAACTTATGGTTTTATTAACTAATTCAGTAAATACATGAATAATGCGGATTTCACTTTTTAAAAATTACTTCAACCAAATAATGTCCATTTAGACGTTCACACTGTTTAAAACGGTCCATCGTATTACGGGCTAAGCGCTGCAATGAGCTCGGCTGGATTTGCTTAATTGCATTGCGGATATTTTCCTTTAACTGCACAATAGACAGAGGATTATTGGCATAAACTTTGCTTTTGAGATAGGTCCCATAAAAAAAGTCCATTCGAGTTTAATCTGGTGACCTTAGTGGCCACGGGATGTCTCCAAAGCGGCTCATCAATTTATGCGAAAAATTTTGACGAAGTAAAGCAATAGACGTCCTGGCTGTATGCGGAGTCGCCCCATCTTGCTGAAACCACGTGTGCGTCGAGTAGGATGAATGTGCTCGCAAATTTGGTAAAAAATATTCAGTAATCATGAGTCCATAGTTTTCACTGTAGACATTTAAAGCATGGCCCCGAAAATTTCCAAAAAAACGAGTTTTCTTGAACGTTTTCGTTTTCGTTTGTGGAGCTTGATGCTCTGCTGGGTCCCGGCTGAGGCTTGTTTAAAGCAGAAGATGTCTGGTGGAACCTTTGCATCCACGATTTAATCAAATTAACACTTAATCTGTCGCTTAATCGCCGGATATTGTAGTGGGAACAAAAAGTCAGCGCGCAGACACGTTAGAATCACCACTCTTAAAAAACGACTCAATAGCGTATGCACGTTGCTGCCCCGACCACTCCGGCATTGTGACTAACAAATCCGCATTCATGGAGCGTCGAATGACACCAATCTCCCCCTGCACCGTTAATAACTTTTTTAGATATACCCTTTCAAAAACATAAATCTGCCACCAGACACCCTGTACTATCTTGGAAACCGCAATGAAATTAAACAGAGAA
Source organism: Caradrina clavipalpis (assembly GCA_932526535.1). Taxonomy (NCBI): domain Eukaryota; kingdom Metazoa; phylum Arthropoda; class Insecta; order Lepidoptera; family Noctuidae; genus Caradrina; species Caradrina clavipalpis. Next base: position 1,284,039 of record OW052111.1, on the reverse strand, counting down.
GAAATGCGGAGGAGTTAGAAAGAATATTATTTCCACTTCTTTCGTAATTAAGCAGAAGACAGAACAGAGTTAGGCACAAAGGGTCGTTACTGTCCCTTAGCTATAAGTTGTACGAAAATATTGCACTTTATTCTTCTTTGATTTCTGTTGACGATTAAATCATATAAAAGCGCCACATAAAGTATGAAACAGATAGATGATTTTAAATATGCAACAGATAGAAAAGATAGATGATTTTAAACAACTCAGAGATCAAACCAAAAATATCAGCTGATACATACATTTTGTCCGTGTAGGCAGGTGTTGCATTTTTGTATGGAACTTATCTTTATTTTTTTTTATAACTGGCCCACAATTTTAGCTGTGGTCATGTACTGAATATTTGTTAGAATATTAGTTTTCTTTATCAGGTCGCTTCCATCAAGTTTCTGCTATAACACTAAATCAATACTGAATGAAGACTCTTCATTCCAATTCCATTTTCAAAATCACAATACATTAGGCACTTCATTACAATATCAAGGTACCACACTACCTTTCAACAAAGCCTCTCAAATAGACATTATCTTGAAATTCACAGTTTGTTACCCTAAATATAAAGGTAGCAGCCAATGGCCACTGAAAGCTTGTCAGTGGCTATTTTGAACAGCCGAGAGTTGTGACGTTCTCAACATGTCGGCTAAACTGGGCCTGCCTTTAGAGACGTAGGGTTGAACGGTACAAGTTTATGAAGACTTTTCATCGCAATTTTTTATAGGATAATTAAAACGGATTTTTTTATTGTCTGTTTTTGCAAGATTTTGGTTAAAAGCTCGCTTGGGACTAATGTCGTGTAAAACTTAGTTTTTAAGTTCCTTTTTTGTTTTTATAGACTTGGCTTCTGCTAGGTTGCTACGCTTGCTCAAGTTGTTCTGAAAATGTTAGTTTTATATTAATTATAAGTCCTGGTTTCCTCACGATGTTTTCCTTCACCGATGTCAGTGATATCTATACTAATATTATAAAGAGGTAAGATTTGTTTGTAACGAATAGGCTTCGAAACTACTGGACCGATTTCAACCATTTTTTCACCAATAGATAGCCATATTATACCCGAGTAACACCTATGTTACTCAGCCATTTATATGTTGCTCATATAGCCTACTACATAACACCACGCTACAACCCACGGGAGCGGAGCATTAACCAAAGACGTAACTTATAGCGGGTGAAATAAGCAAAGCGGACAAAGTCGCGGACAGTTTGCTAGTCCAAGATAAACTTAGAAATCAAGATATTAAACCAATAATCACTATTAAATAAACAAATTCCCGTTAAAAAACCCTCAAAATGTGAGCTTAAGTGATTATAATGTGAAAATAAATTATCATAATATTTATAAGTAAGCCTCAAAAGATCTCAACTGTATGCCAAATTCAATTCCTTTCCACCATATTAACAAGTACATGAACTTTAACCTTTAAAATATATTAAAACATCCAGAACCTTGCTTGCCAACCCTACGATAGACATGAATATATTATAATGAACAGTTAAATTGGGTACAGTCGCGACCAGGGCAATAGTTATTAGTAATTTATGTGTCTAGCTGTACTTTTCATTGGCCTTAATTGATGTTTTTAAAGATATGTATGTCCACAGTAAGACTAAGGCCTTCTTCTCTTACTAAGAAGGACGGATGAGTATTGATCACCATGCTTTGTTGTTTTATGATGGTGATTTTATATATACCATCACGCCTGTATTTCCCGGAGGGTTAGGCAGAGGTGTACCAATGTAAACCCACAGTTCGCCGGTATATTTAGGTCCCATGTAATAGGGGGCGAGCCTATTGCCATTAACCGGGCACAAATCCAAACTCCGAGCAGCTACCGAGAATTTCATAGAAAAACCTTTAGCGTAGCAGTCGTGCTTAGAACAGTTAGAACCACTAGACTATCGAGGCAGTATATGGTGATTTTAGACAGTTAAAATCTAGGTTCTTAGGGTCGTGACGCCCATCTATCATGCGTAAGGTTTTGGGTTCTACACTGGGCAAGTACCAATATGACTTTTTCTATTAATATATCATCATCATCTCCTTAGCCTTTTCCCAACTATGTTGGGGTCGGCTTCCAGTCTTACCGGATGCCAATACCAATGCGCTGAACTGAGCTGAATACCAATGTTTTACATGGAGCGACTGCCTATCTGAAGTCCACAACCCAGTTACTGGGCAACATGATACCTTTTGGTTAGACTGGTTGTCAGACTTCTTGGCTTCTGACTATCCGTAACGGCTGTCAAAGATCTACGAATGACAGCTGGGACCAACGGCTTTACGTGCTTCCCGAGGCACGAGGGTGTCACACCACCAACTTCCAAACTCCGGGCTGTTACTAAGAAATTCCTAATGGAAAAACCCAATAACAGTTTTTGCCCGACCTGGGAATCGAACCCGGGACCCCACGCTCCTCAGTCGCGCTTGCGACCACGAGCCCAACGGGGCAGTGTTCTATTAATATATATTATATTATATTAATGTACTCTCTACATAACTGAAATTGGTGAAGGAAAACACAGCAAGGAAATCTAGACTGCTTTAATATAAGTCTGAAATAACCAATCCGCTTTGAGCAAGTACTATGATCGATTCTCGTGCCTTCTCTGTAAATTAGAAAACGCCTTTGCCCTTTGGGTTAATAATAAGCTGGTATTAATACTATTTAACTTCTAGGTTTTCTTTTATTTACTTTTTTCCTGTGAGTGGGTGGAATATACTAAAATTGAAATTCATTATCTATATGAATAAAGAGAGAAGTCCTGACTGACTGACTGACTGACTGACTGACTGATTGACTGACTCATTAACGCCCAGCCCAAACTCTTGGACCTAGAAAGTTGAAATTTTGGATAGAGGTTCCCTTTATAATGTACACAAGGAATACGAAAGGATTTTTCAAAATTCAACCCCTAAGGGAGTTAAATAGGGGATGAAAATTTGTATGGATAATTGTCATTTTTGTAGTTTAAAATACATACACGCGGGCGAAGCCGCGGGCAAAATCTAGTTGATTCATAACAGGATGAAAAGACGTTAAAATAAGATATTTTATTTGACAAACATATCTTGTACCTATGTACAAGACATGGTGATATAAAATATAATTGCATAATACACCAGAGATGTCACCAAGTTTTTAATTAACAAATCTTCTATAGTCATTCTCGTTAAATTACGTCTTTGGTTACTGTTCCGCTTCCGTGTAACGTAGCGTGATGTTATATACCCTATGTTACTCAGAAATAATGAAGCTATCTATTGGTGAAAAAATGGTTAAAATCGGTCTAGTAATTTCGGAGCTTATTCGACACAAACATACAAACAAAAACATCTTCCTTGTAATATTAGTAGTATAGATTGAAATTTTATAGTTATCTGTTAGTTCTGAAATATGTTTTCAAAAGTCCTCAAAGCCACCACGATATCTTGTTTATTAATTCCCGCTTAATTAGCAAAATCAACATTATAATGAGCTCAACAACGATATGTTAATGAGAAACTATAATATTCATAATTTCGTTTTATTAAAATAAATCAATAATTTCGATAGACAGCGTAATTAAATACTTGTGTTGTGTTCTCATTAATTATTTATTTATTATTTGCTTGTAGATTTTAACGCAATCAATGTGAATTTGTTTTCATATTCCATTGTTTGATTAAATTAACCCATAAAGTAATTAAACATGAGAAAATAACTCTGTCTGTCTGTCTGTTACGCTTTCATGACTAAATCACTGAACCGATCATCCTGAAATGTTGCGTATACGTTGTCAGGTGTTCAGAAACGGACGTAGGGTACATTTCATCTCGAAAAATGTATGATTCCTGAGTAGGCACAACAATTTCATGATAATCAGACGCGGACGAAGTCGTGAGCGAAAGCTAGTATTAGTATAAATGCGACTGTAACTCTGTCTGTCTGTTGCGCTTTCACGACTAAACCACCAAATCGATTTTAATGACATTTGGTACGGGGTAAGTTTAAACCCCAAGAAAGGACATAGGCTACTTTTTATTCCGCGACTTCGTCTGCTTCTGCCATAATCAAAATAAAAGCGGACAAAGTCTGCTGACTGCTGACTGTCATGCATGTACAGCTCACCTCCTAGTGAATTTAAAATTTTATTATTAATGGTAATCTGTGAACAGCGCTGTGGGCTACATTATTAGTTAAGTAGGGTGAACTCATCTAACTCCGTGACAAAAGCATTTGAGTAATGAAATACCAATAAATTATTAATTACTTTAATTCAGCCTTAGCATGAGCTTTAATCAGTCTTTTATGAGGAATATAGGCACAATTAATCATAATCAAATCATATGGTTGTATTTCAAGTAATTGATTTCACTCGTACAGCCTATATATAGCGCTCAAACTAAATATCATCGAATTAGGCGAGTCACAGAATTAGATGAGTTCACCATAAGTTGTTTTTTTGTAATATTCATAATGTAGCTGTTTGTTGTTCGGACTATTTAATAAAATAAAGTCGCGGGCAAAAGCTAGTACCTACTATAATATGCGATTATTTCAGTTGGATGAACAACGATACGTCAATTCATCTGTGAATTAAGTAACACACTGGAACTGACTGGCAGTGAAAGCTAAACGTCAAAGTTATGGATGGTAAAATTATTATTTTATGCGTCTGCGAACACGTCTGATAAATAATCGGTCAAAAAATCGGCCATGCGCGGAGACCCTTAGCGCCTTCCCCACGGCCAACTTTCGGTAGGACCTATTCAATTATCGGACCGATCAATAAATCCATGGATTGCCGACTTTTTGTAGGACGTGTGGGTTAGTATATTAGAATTCATATATTTTATTCTCACCGACAAAAAAATCGGCCGCCAATTGTCTGACGTCCACCGTAGACGTGGGTCTGTGGACGGTGAGCAATGGGTAGCTCACCGTCCGTACGTTCATTAAATAACCCGTGAGAAGACCCGTGTTAAGACCGTGTCGACGGCGCGTTCGTGTTCCACGCGCGCTTCAAAGAGATGTCAGCAAACTAGGATGGGGCCACTGAGGGCCGATGCCTGCCGGGGCTGCGGGTTGTTCGAAAGAGATACCGCGCCCCCGGAATGCAAAGGGCACATGAAGGAACATAGACGGGTTTTAGTCAGTAAAAGTCTGACAATGAGGGCGGGGGAAGTTATTTGATGATATCCCGTCTTTAAAAAAAAAAGGCTTTTGTAGTCAGTAAAAGTCTGACACTCCTTCCCGCCCTGCCCAGAGCGGGGGAAGTAATGAATAAATGATTTCCCATCGGTAAAAAAAGAAGCTTTTGTAGGTTCTTGAATGTGAAAATCGGAACCCTTATAACCTTACCAGGGCTTTCGAATGATCTTGATAGTTTAACTTGTTTATCCCTGGCTTAAACAGTTTGATTTCTTAAGCCCTACACTCCGGCATCTCAGTCGGCTGTAACATCAAGAAATAGCTTCAGTAATAATATTCCAAGATTGACATTAGTCAAGTATTACGCGGTTGCCAGACTACACCGCGCATATATTAATATTTCAACAGAATTACACGTTCTGTGTCTGGGGTGGCACAGAGTAAAAAAATACAGTAACACAATGTTGAGAAAATAATACAAAAACTAGCTTTTTCCCGTGACTTCCACCGCGTGGCTTTTGAATTTTTGCGTTATGTTACGTGTTTGGTTACTACTCCGCTCCCGTGTGTCGTAGCGTAATTTTATTAACCCCCGACGCAAAAAGTTATAAGTTTGACGTGTCTGTCTGTCTGTCTGTCGGTCTGTCTGTCTGTCTGTCTGTCTGTGGCATCATAGCTGCCGAACGGATGAAGCGATTTCAATTTAGTTTTTTTTTGTATTAAAGGTGACCTATGTGCGAGTGTTCTTAGACATGTTTGATGAAAATCGGTTGAGCCGTTTAAAAGGTGTGGGGGTGAAAGTAGGGAAGAAAAACCGAATGTCTGTAAATATACTCGAGTGGGGTCTCAAACTTAACAAAATCGACATTATAATAAGTAGGTACCTATAAAAAGTATAAAATAAAAAATTTAATTTAAAATTTAAAAAACCCCCAACACAAAAACCTAAGTTCCCTTTAAAAAGTAAAAAAATACCAAAAAAAATACGTCACGTTGGGGGACCGATGTTGCATTTAGGATACGATCGTCCCGAGTGGTCCCCCAACGTGACGTATTTTTTTTTGTTATTTTTTTACTTTTTAAAGGGAACTTAGGTTTTTGTGTTGGGGGTCTGGCGGAATCTAGCTATCATATACAAAACGATAATTATGCCAATTCGACTGGTAGATCCAGAGATTAGCCTGATCATACAAACAAACAAAAAAACTCTTCAGGTTTATTATATTAGTACCTACCTATCGATAGTGTATTGCCAATCAGTAAGGCCATTTGCACCCTAAACCTGATATAAGGCATAGAAGCTGCAGAAAATATTATATTATTATTTGTTCCTTTAGGAAGGCAATGTTGTACGAGTACAAAGTGAGCTTACTACATATTCTTATTCTGTGGTATAAGCGTGTCATCTCAGAAACGTCCCGTGAATACCGCTTGCTCCTAAGTGCGCGTTTAATGTACGGTTTCCATGCGAGAACAAGATGGCAAATTGAAATGTGGCTTTATATGGTCTTTGAGAGTAAAGTGTTTTAATATTGAGCATTTATACCAGTATGCTTTGACATCCCAAGGTCGTCAGACCTTTTCGAGATGACTCCCAGCTACCGTAGACGCGGGCTGTGGACAGTGAGCGTTAACGAACGTTAACTAACGACAGACCGTGTCGACGGCGATCATGTTCCACGCGCGCCTCAAAGAGATGACAGCAAATCTTCGGAGGGGCCACTAAGGGCCAAAGCCTGCTGGGGCTGTGGGTTGCATAGCCTGTGACCCCAGCCAATAGTGTAGATTTTATCAGCGAAAGAATGTTTGTAATCGGACCATTACTTCCTTGTAATAGAATGTACTCTACATTCCCTTACAAACAGAAAAAAAAACTTTACATCTTTATAATATAAGTAGCTATAGAATTATAGATTAGGTAAAACAAAATTGAGTTTTATGTGACTTGAAATAAGATAGAAATCATAATGAGCCCTACTAAATCTACCATGAAGAAATGTGCCAGTAGAAGCGTGTCATTACGTGAAGCTCGCGTGTTGAGACCGTACCTTAACAGGTGTTTACCGCGCGGCGCCAATAAACAATAAACACGCTTCTTTTAACACGTCGCCTCGCATTCGGAGCGTGACAACGTTGTGTACAGACAGCGAACGAGATCGGTGTGTAGGCTAGAAATACACACGGTTATTAAAATAATTCCAGCCTATTATTTAACCGATTGCAGAGCGTATACCTCTTCTCATATAGAGAAGGCAATCGAGCATGGCTCACCACGCTTCCTCAAAGCGGGTGATTTCACACTTATATTCATTATAAGTCCAGCTGTGCGATTCTCTAAAATGCAAGCTCGAAAACGAGTCTCACTTCGATAACGAACCAACTTGCCGTTGGCTTAGTATTCGTTCGCCGTGGTGACGTCACCACGGCGAACGAATATAAACCAATGACAAGTTCACTCGATCACTTTAGTGAGACTCGTTTTCGAGTTTGCATTTTAGAGAATCGTACTACAGGTTTGCTCACGATGTTTTCCTTCACCGATGTCAGAGATGTCCAACAAAAACTTAGAAAGTACAAAATATGTTTTTTTGAGGAATACATCCACCTGATCCTGCTAATATTATTACACAGCTATTTTTTTTTTTTTTTAACATTAAGTACAATATCTTACATTCTACTCCAAAGCGAATGTTATACACACTATATCATAAAATAGCATTAAACAATAAAAATTTAAATAATCAGTCAAATTAGTATCCCTTCTTCAGTGCATCTTTGCGCTCCAGTTACACCAGATATAGTTGTTTTAACCCGGTTAATATTAATTTAAATTACGTGCACCGCTGCGTAATTACCCCCAGGCGGGTGGAGTCAGAGACTACACGCGCAACACAAGAGAAACATGGGGTTTCTGGGTCGACGCGAACTACATAATATAACAAGAACGGTAATAGGAAGCTTGTTTTTTTTCTTGGTGGCAAAATCCTCCCTCTGTTTGGGATGAAAGGAGGGTTATGTCGGACTCTTAACGATGAAAATCCAACGGTTCCTCCTGCAACCATGAGTCGGGAATCCAGTATTCACTTGAAGTATGATCCGCGCCTCAGACTGGAGCTATGTTTTACCTGTATGCTTACAGGCGATATATTTCATTTCAGAGTTTGGGATCTCTAGATATATTCGTGTGGATCTAGTCGCCGGAACTAATTAACTAAAAGTACCTACGAGCCTATTACGTCCCACTGCAGGGCAAAGGCCTCCTGTCATATAGAGAAGGCACGAGAATAGATAACGACGCTTGCTTAAGGCGGATTGTAGGTAGGCTTGAAAGTAGTTGTTCATAGCAGACTGCATACTTGTCTCTTTTGTAGACAGTACAAGTCTTCGGATTACCCACACACACATACACACACCCCTGTCTGAATAACCATAAAGAACGAACAAATACAATGATGAAGTGATGCAGGACAAGTATGTCTTATAATTAGGGATCTGATAACTCAGACATTTTAATTTCAAGTTATTTAAAAGGATATGGCTTAAGAATCATACATACATATATACATACACTCACGCCTTTTTCCATTTCTAGGAATAATTAATTGGAAGAAAGAACCCTCTTTCCTTGGGCCATGTTCTTTTGCGGTCATCCTACCAAAGTTTCGTCACGATCGGATCAATAGTTTAGGAATGCAAAGAGGACCAAAATAGAAACATTTATTAGAGTCTCATTTACTTATGAAAGACTCCTTCTCAACATCGACTTGCTATATAACCACCTGTGCTCTGTACCTATAATGCAGTCATGCATATTTTAGATAAGATTGCAAGTCGTTATCAACACTACACGTGCTTTTAGTATGCCATAAATAAATAAGTTACATCACCCCTATGTAAGTGACAGCAGAACGTCATACATTTCGGGAGGATAAGTCTATACTAATATTATAAACAGGTAAAGTTTTTTTGTACGAAATAATCTCTGAAAGCACTAGGCCGATTACAAAAATTCTTCCACTAATAGAAAATTAAGAAACCAATTGTTAGTATTATCATCGCGACAGGCGCCTATGATAAAATGCTAGTTTCAACATAAATGTAAGTTAAAACATATCTATTTCGTATATGAAAGGAGTGACACAGGAGGATACGCATCTCTTAGTTAAAAGTACAAATCGTTATCAGCATGACACGTGCCTTTGTGCAAGAGGTCCCGGGTTCGATTCCTAGGTCAAGCAAAAAGTGTTATTGGGTTTTTCTATGAAATTCTCAGTAGCAGCTCGGAGTTTGGATTTGTGCCCGGTTAAGAGCAAATAGGCTCGCCCCCTTTTACATGGGACCTAAATATACCGGCGAACTGTGGGTGTACATTGGTACACCTCTACCTAACCCTTCTGGGAAGACAGGCGTGATGGTATATTTTTTTTATTTTTTTTATTACGTGCCTTTGATACAATGCAAATAATTCTCAGTATCATAAATACAAGTAGCATCATCTAAGTATAGAACAGCAGTAGTGATAGCAGGACGCCATGCCTCTCTTAGTTAAAAGTATAAGTCGTTATCAGTGGCGGGCATGTCTAGCTTTCAGTGTGGTGCGCTGTGTGGTGAATATTTAATGACTGCTCTGGAGTTTGGTGGAAGGCATAAGAGGGTAGCGGATAATACTATGTTATTTAGAGAAAATATTTTTTGGCAACTGTCCTAGCGGTGATGCCTCATGGTTACTCATTGAGCCTATAAAATATTATCCTTTCGGACTCCCAAATCGAGCTACCACAGATATAGATAGACCTGTGCGAGCTACCGTGACGGTGCAATATTATGAGTAAGGCCGTTTGTCCACCGCCGCCGTCACCGTCACGTCAACGAGAACGAGATGACGGCGCCGAAGTACTGGTACAGTAAGCGCTCAGAAATCCATACCCCCGCTAAGGTTCACTTTCCTATGAACACGGGCGCGATCCAGTCAGCGCGTGCGCATGTGTGTTTACGAGTGATGTCTCAACATTCCACAGATAACACACACTAATGAACCATCGTCGCACTACGCGAAATGGCATTATATTTCTGTTTACCGTACGAGTCCTACCCGACGCGCGACGTATTCTTACCATTGCATTGCTAAATTTCGCATAATTATAACATGTCCTGGCAGCTGGTTTGGATAAGAAAGGGTTTACGATCATTGAATTCCGAGTTCAAATCTTATACTATGTGTGGCTGTTTTTTGTTTCTTGAAACCATAATAATGTTAGGCAAAATCTTTTTAGGTTTATGTTGAATTATTACGTATTCATGCTTGTTATTTATTTTTTATAAGAAGCAAATATTAATTATTGTATTATTTATTTAACTTTTTATGTGATTTTATTTTAACTTTTTGTAATTGGAAGTAGGAAAAAAAGGCGTGCTGTGTGATAACAAAAATTTATTTTTAAAATTAACAAACTTATGAGAATTGTAACGTCACATTCCTACCGAAATAAAAGAAGTTCTCTTGTAACTGTTCATAAGATTTTTTGTTGAATACCCACTTAGTCAATAAAATTCATAATAACATAATAAGAGAAGGATATTTTAATAACACAAATAAATTTGGTGATGCTCACGTATTAAGAGAAACTTAATACGTGAGCATCACCAAATTTATTCCATCACCGAATTGGTATTCAGCAGAGTTAATTGAAAACTAAACTATAATTCAGACTTTATGAACAGGTTATTTTTATGTAACGTCACAATAAACTTAGTGAGGTAATAGTTTAATAATTCGTTTTCTTGATGAAAAGAAGATTGAAACTAAACCTCAATGTAAGATCATTAAATAACTATCTACGAATATATAATATAATTATGACTAAATATTTAGTTACACCGTCTAATTATTAAAACTATAACATCCAGGTTATTAAATGTTGCATAACACCGTCTAATACTTCTTCATAAGTAGCACTGTTGCACGCCATCCCCACATATTAAAAACGATGTTGTTGTAAACAGTATGTTATCCAGTGCGAAACCACCAAACTTAATCCACTTCGCTGTTGAGTAGATAGGATAGGCTATCTATCCTCTTCCTCGTATTTCTTGCTCCGGAGACTAACAATAGTATTCCTCTAAAACAACAAAAAAAAGTAATATTAGGCATTTATAACAAAATACTAAAGTGACTTAATTTTTTATATAATTTAATAATATTTATTTAATATAACAAATTTTAATATATTAAAACTATTTATTTATAAATTCCATAATAAACACATTTTTTTTGGCGTCATTATATATTTAAAAATCAATAATAAGTATTAATCGAAATGCCACCAAATAATTTTAGGTATCTTAGGTATAAATTTCAAATAAAAGTTTAATTTACAATTCGTTAATATAATACTCACATTCAGTCAGGTTTCATAAGATATTAATTGGGACCACTTTTATGCAGCCCAATAATAGTCGCCCTCGCCTCAGTAATATTATTTGCCTGCGTTTCGAGAATAATTACAATACCACTACGAGTATCTATTAAATCACTCGTTACTAACCAACAACCACAACCAAACGACAACGCTCATTCCAATCAAGTTAAATATGCACAAAACTCATGTCTACCTCACAGAAATCTAAATTCTTTATTAGTTTTCTATGACTACCCTTTTAAATTTACGAAATGTGTGAACAAAGCGAACAAGATAAAGAATATTATATTTCTGTCCATTTCTTCAAATTGAGTAAAAACAAAAAGACAAAAATAATGTGAGATTCGAACTCGCGGCTCATTGATTAACGCCGTCAACTGGGCGCACTGAACCGCTAGACCAACTTGTCTCATGTAGAAACGTTGAAATTATGAACTACATTCACAACGATGATACATGTGTCTATTCTTGAAAGTAAAAGGTCGTAAGTCAAACTAAACGCCAACCTAATACGTTTTGAGATTGGGTATGGACTTTTGGTCGCCACTGTACATGGACTACTATGGCCGCGTGTCCACCGCAAGTCCGTCACCCGAGCACCGTCATCCCGGCCGCCGAGATTCGAGTAGATCGGCGTGACCTGTGCCGGCAACGCGGCAATACAAAACACTATACTAGAAAGGTTTAGGTAGTTAACTAAAGGTAAACAAATCGTAGAAAGGGATTTTTATAGTTGACACTTTCTTGTTTAAAAAAACTTTTAAACAAAAAAAAAACAACCGCCTTCAAAAACTAAAAAAGTGAAAAATAACTTTAGCTTTGGAAGTCGGCGGCTTTGGTTCTGTTTGTTGTTTTGTATTGCCACCGACTTCCAAAGCTAAAGTTATTTTTCACTTTTTTAGTTTTTGAAGGCGGTTGTTTTTTTTTGTTTTTTAGTATCAATTTCCTGTCATCCAAATCCACGAAGGATTTACTAAACAACACTAAAAAGTCATAAGAAAGCAGAATACTTATGCGATTTCGTTTACTAGGACGAATTTTCGAATACTACTGAATATATCTGTGTTACCCTTTGTAAACAATGCTTAGATATGCTATAGCAACAATCGCGGTTAATCTGCTGTTATTTATTGAAGAGTTCCCTCGATTTTTACAAGATCTCATCATCAGATATTGAAATGGTGACAATGGGACCACACGGAAAGCACCAGCTTTCAAATAAAGAATCATGACGCCTTCGAACGTACAAAAGCAGAGCAAGCAATTGTCGCCGGTTGAAACTAGCCTGCATCCTTCTAGTTTTTTTATTTCTATTAAAAAGGATAACGCGACTACCACCCAATACAAACCTGTAGAAATGAACCAACGATAATATCGGCGCGGTGGACAAACGATCGCCGTCACGTCATCTTAAACTCGGCCCGAAATAATCTCGTTCTCGTTGACGTCCCGGTGACGGCGGCGGTGGACAAACGGCCTAAGGCTTGTGAGCGTGTAAAATATATTTTTGGTATAATTTTAAAATAAATATTTTTAAAGTTATTTAATAAAACAAACGAAAACTGAGCGGGTTTGACTCGCATTGGCCGATAGTTTACTATATTTGTTTTTTTATGACTGCTACGTTGGTCTCGTGGTCGGAAGCGCGACTGCTGAGCAAGGGGTCCCGGATTCGATACCCAGGTCGGGCAAAAAGTGTTATTGGGTTTTTCCATTAGGAATTTCTCAGTAGCAGCCCGGAGTTTGGAAGTTGGTGGTAAGACACCCCCGTGCCTCGGAAAGCACGTAAAGCAGTTGGTCCTGCGCCTGAGTTCTCCCCGGTTGTGTCGATTTACCATTTCAACAGACAACAAAAGTGAGGGAAGGGAAAGGGCATCATGTTAGCTCAAACACTGTACAATATTATATCTCCTACATACTTGGCATGTATCTATTGCAATTAGACGCTGTGACCGTAATTCGGCCTTAAGTTTAATTAAACAATTTCGCCAAAATCTTCCACATTGCACCGCCGACGGGTATAACACCACGGTGCAGTAATTCAGTTAGTTATGCTTTGCTAGCGGACACGGGAATAAATAGGCTGTTTTTGTATGAAAACAATGCTAAAATACCGTGTTGAAACAACAAATTGGGTTACCCACACGTAATAACGTTATTTGTGACAGTTTTTAATGTATTTGTATGAGATATAAGCGTAATTATTAAGCTATTTGAGTTCGTTTTTCAGTAGTTTCATTGCTGCATGTAAAATACTACCCCGCAATATCGTTTGAGTATTTATTTTTCACCCGCTTTAAGTTACATCTTTGGTTACTACGTCCCTGTGAGTCATAGCGTGATGTTATAATAGCCTATACTATTCGTCATGAATCTAGCTATAAGATCAAGAAAAAAGAAAACAATCCGACTGGTAATTCCAGAGATTACCGCGTTACAACCAAAAAAAAAAACTGTTCAACTTTATTATACTAGTACAGATTTGCTTTGTGTTATTTTAACCCAACAAAACGAACACAACCCATGTAAATGTCTTCCATTTTTCAAGATAATTGTAATGATTTTAAATTTTACTGTTAATTGAAATTCAATCCGGTTTTTAGGGCTAATTAAAGTTTTTTTAAAGTGGCAATGGTGTCTTAGCATTATTGGTTACTTGTGTCAAATATAAATGTGTGTCAATTGGATATTTGACACAATTAATCAATAATGCTAAGACATAATATATTAGCCCTAACAATAAGATTAATTTTGGTTAATTGAAATAAATATCTATATCTTTGGTCAAATATCCAATTATTTGACCGAAGCGTGTCACTAGCTTCCATCGCGTAAACATTAGGCCCTGAAGGATTTGAGCTATGAAAATCTGTATCTAAATATAAAACTAAATTATAACTCGTAGGAATGTAGGTTTAACTCGACTGCTTACCCAGCGGACCTGCGCCAGGCTAACTTTTTAACACAATTTCCAATTTATCTTCATACTATGGATGGCAAATCTGAATGTGTGTGTTACATTGTTTGAAACAAGCTTCACACGTGGTGTCACTCGAGTTCCTACAAGAATGTCGCGTTTTTCTGGCATATAAATTATTTTATGTCACTTGGGTGTAGTATAGCTTTCTATCAATGACTATGTTTTACAAACATATAACTATGTTTTATGTTTTTTAATATACTATGTTTTACAAACATCACATCATCTTAATTAAATAAAACGTCAATATAATATGCTAACAAATGGCAGAGGGGGCAATAAAAACAACGCACACACAACAACAGGAAACACAACACAACACAACACAACACAACAACTCAACACAACAACACAACACAACACAACTACAACAACAACAACAGACGCACTAACTACAGGAAACTATCGCAATCTAATCTCTGTTTAAATGTGTCAAAAATGCCGCTAATGTTCACATTTACTATCGTTTAGATGAGATTGCGACTAGACTTCAAACAATTTTAATTAGTAAAATTAGCCTTTTATCTAAAAACACTCATTCCAAATTAACGACATAACTCGACAGATGAATTATTAGACGTATCATTTTACAACAGCCAAATTTTCATCCTCCCTTCATAAGCCTTTGAAACACCCCTTTCGTATCACCCAGAAACCCGACTCAAAATAAAAGGGTCGCCCTCTAATAATGCAATAAAACAAAAACCTAAGTTTGTTTGCGAAGGTCGGGGCTGACAGATTTGAATATTGAGCCCGATCCGTACGAGTGTTGATTTAAGTATTGACACGGGACCCCCGGAGCAGACGGTGTACCTTTAGGGGGGGTGTGACACCGCTGTGTAACAAAAATGTTTTGTAGTTAAATTTTTTTTCGGCGTACCTATATGACTAGGTGTATGAACGTGATCGAGTCGAAAGGATTATGTTAGGATCGTAGCACGTAGCTTTCTGTGGTTTCTGCCTACTCCCATGGGAAAGCGGCGTTAGTTTATGTATGATTGGTAGTAAAAAATCGTTCTATAGACGCCTCACGTCTATAAAGGGTAATTGGTAATTTGAAACACTACCAGAGAGGCAATTACTGACTTACAAAAGAAAATCTCTAATTTTCTTTCATTTTTGACAAGTTCTTGACGTTAATTTTGTCGCTGAGACCAGATTGCGACTAGACTTTTTTTTTTTTTTTAGATAATATAAGGATCGGCCTTCTTATTAGTTAGACTAGATAACGGGTTGGAATTGAATGTCATTTAGTTAGTAGTTTAATTAGCGTTCAAAACTACATAGATTGTAATAGAAAAAAGTTTGCATTAATAAACTTTAACAATCATCAAAATTTTGCTTGCTTTCATTATTTAAAGTAGACAGCAGTGTAAAACTCATCATTTTATTCCATCTAGAAACCTACAATACTTAAACTTAACTTTATAAAATGTTAGAAATTAAAAAAGAACTTTGACTTTCAAAAAACTTACACAATGTGAGTGTCCTCCATCTTCGCATCTTTACCCTCCACAATACGAGAATTCCCTCCGAAGAAACCTCCCGGGCCCTCTTCATAATAATTGTAATTAATTTTATTGTTTGTTTAACTGTGAGGTACAAGGTTTGTTCCCATTCAGGTAATCTATTTGACTTGCTAAATAACTTCTGTTTATATAGATTAGTATCAAAATTGTAAATATTAAACCAGACTTAAATGGATTTTGCAGTAATTCTTGTTAATTTTGGAAGGCGTTATTTTCTATAGATGTAGTAACACGTTTTTGATGTTATGGGATAAAACTGCTTTTAACGGCTTTAGACGTCCTGAAGCCGTTAAAAGCAATGTAGCCGTGAAATAAGATGTCAATCTGGTAAAAAAAATATAATTCGAATTGAGCAGTACTGGTTTGTTCAGTATCTGACTAATTGGTTTTAGCGCTGTGTGAACCTTGCGGGTTCAATTTCTTGCGCGGCAAATATTTATATGACCTAAAGTTTCCAGATTTGGCTGTTTGTAAGTGAGTTTTTATGTTTGTAACCTCACCCACAGACACAGAAGACGTTTATTTTTAACTAATAAAAAGAAATGATTACACAACTCAGTCTAAGAGAAAATTTAAAAAACCCCCAACACAAAAACCTAAGTTCCCTTTAAAAAGTAAAAAAATAACAAAAAAAATACGTCACGTTGGGGGACCGCTCGGGACGATCGTATCCTAAATGCAACATCGGTCCCTCAACGTGACGTATTTTTTTTGTTATTTTTTTACTTTTTAAAGGGAAGTTAGGTTTTTGTGTTGGGGGTTTTTTAAATTTTTAATTTAATTTTTTATTTTATACTTTTTATAGGTACCAGGTAGGTTATTATAATGTCAATTTTGTTAAGTTTGAGACCCCTCTCGAGTATATTTACAGACATTCGGTTTTTCTTCCCTACTTTCACCCCCACAACTTTTAAACGGCTCAACCGATTTTCATCAAACATGTCTAAGAACACTCGTACATAGGTCACCTTTAATACAAAAAAAACTAAATTGAAATCGCTTCATCCGTTCGGCAGCTATGATGCCACAGACAGACACACCGACAGACAGACAGACAGACACGTCAAACTTATAACACCCCTCTTTTTGCGTCGGGGGTTAAAAAACATCTTTGGAGTAGTATCTTAATACAAATAAGTACGGCGTCGAAATTTAAAAATTGAAGGTATCTATCGAATTAATAAATTCCCTAAAATACCAAATTTAATTTACAATCAAATAATATTAATGTCATTATAATAAGTATGCCATTTTAGAAAGGTATGTTACTTTACACATACACACACTACACACTTTTACTTTTTCTTCTTTTACATAAAAAAAAATAAATATAAATAAATATACCATCACGCCTGTATTCCCCGAAGGGTTAGGCAGAGGTGTACCAACGTACACCCACAGTTCGCCGGTATATTTAGGTCCCATGTAATAGGGGGGGGGGGGTTCTTTTACATAGTTTATTAATATAATCTCGCCGACATTTTCACAACAAACTCTACTACGGTGTAACAACCATCCACCTCACAACTTTATTCTACACCTTCAAAACTAAAATTCATTCAATTTTATACCTTATACATAATGCAATACGGGTGTCAAATTGACAAATTCAATTTGCTAACCTCATCTGAAAATCTAACCAGATTGTAACGTAGGCAGGGCCGGACTAACGATATCGGGGCCCCTAGGCAATGCAAGTCTCGGGGCCCTTTTATCCTTTTGTAACTTCCAAACATGATTTTTCTACCTCATTCCTATTTTATTTATAATATTGATGCTGTTTTTTATTTATGAAGTAGTTAAGAGAGGTAATTGCCACCCTATTCAATAAAATAATTTAAAACAAATAAAACATATATATAATTCTTACTCACCTAATTATGTATTTTTAACAGATTTTTTTCATTAATTGTGGGGTTGTTACTTACCAATCTTTTAACTTAATTTTAACCTAAAGATGGTTTTTTTTCGGGCTAGGCGCCCCTACCCACAGCTAGGCCCCTAGATATTTGCCTACACTGCCTAGTGCATTATCCAGCCCTGAATATAGGCGCATTAGGTATTGAGTTTCCTGACTTCCTGACTGTATATTTGGCGAGTTTTGCTAGCTTCCTCTTGGACTATCAATGAGGCATCGTTTTGCCTTTACGGACTCCGTATCTTCGGGAATTTACTCGGAAACGTATCGACTTTCTAAGATATGAATAAATAACTCTTTCCACGGATTTGTGCTAGAGTTTTGTGGAGTTTCTGTTTTACATACGCACGGTGAATCGGATTTTTGAATGTATTTTACAAAAAATGTAAAACCCGGTTTAAGTTGGAATAACACTTGAGTTCTAATTATAATGGAGGATTTTTATATTTAAGATGAAATTAGATTGATTGGAGAAATTTCATAGACCTTGTATACCTACAGTCATAAATCCCAAAACGTCCCAAAATTACGTCATTTAGCATGTCTGAAACTATAAGGATTTTAGATGCATGTACTTTCTGCCCGGGAATTCTTCCGGTTCCCACGAGAACCACACATTTTTAAAGAAAAAGTGTAAAAAGTATCCTTTTTGTAATTCTACAATACAATCTCAGTGCCAAATTTCATCTGGATCCAACTTTTGCTTTTATAATATTATAAGTAGGAATAAAGATAAGAATAACATTTCTATGGTAAAAGTTTGTCCCACAATGTCACCATACATACACCATGCACCATGTATAAGCTGTTTACTTTACCACTTACAAAGTTTTAAAAAGAAATCTATTGTATTGAAACTAAACTGAACGTTTTCCAGTCTTTCAGTATTCGCAGCAAAGTGGTGTATTGTATAATATTAGCGCTAAAAGCGAACAGTTTGACAGCGCCTTTTAGCTGAGCTGCGCCAAGAATTCGCTGAAACGTTCTAGATTTGGACACACAGACCTTCAAATAATGAAACATTTTACTGAAATCGTGAATTGCTATTGTTTTAGGTATTATGACGTGAAACGTCTTAAAAACCAAATACAGTTAGAAAAGCGGATTATAATAAAATATAGTTTTAATCTTTAACACTAAAAGCGACTCACTGAGGTTTGCTCCGACACAGCACTAACCGCAGATGCTAGTATTTTATATTTTAATAAGCAACTACCTTTTGACCCCAATTTCTTTCACATGAAAGTCGAAGTCGATTTTGTTCTTAGCTGACATCTCCTAGCTATAAACTATGTACCTGCTAAATAGGTATCACCTTCAAGTTCTTTTGAGATTTCTTTTTCTGTCCGGGACTTCGTCTACGCAGCTGTAGCCAAGTGTATCATAAATCATATCTACTATGATACCTGACAATAGTGTTGCTTCTATTAGTGAAATTCCTCTTTTTAATATTAGTATAATTAGTCTAAAGACTATAGAGTACAGATCAGAAAGCGCACTATACAATAACATAACGTTCCAATTCAAACAGACGAACACAAAACGGCCACACAAATACAAATTCAACGTAAAGCAATCACTATTTAGAATTATACAACGCGGCGTCGAAATACTCCAAACTTCCCAGCTGTACCTACCACCGTCTACTTCGTTTGTACAACCTCTCCCACTGATTTTATAAATGGTTCCCACCGCAGTTTTGATTTTGTATATTGAAAAGGCATTTCGAGTGAGCGAAGTGCTCTTTTGTTGATAAACAAATGTCTAAAGGGCTTCTAGAGCACTGGTTTTGGCAATAATTAATTATCTACCATTGGTTTATGGAGGAATGAATGAAATGGCATAGCAATCAGGGTTGGTAGAACGTAGCGGCTATTGTTTCAAGTTTGTTGTTTGAATTTAGTGATTTATTTATTGTTTTTGAAGATCGTGAATATGATAACTGATTTATAATAATTATAATGCTTCTTAATATTGGAGGGCTAGACAACGCAACGCTTGCGTGATGGCATAAACTACCCTATATAGAGACGCTTATGGGAGATTGGCAAGAGATGGCAACACATAGGGTTGAGTGGTAGGTAATGCGGGAGACCTTTACCCACCAGTGACAATACAGGTTGAATAAAAAAATAATAATAATAATAATGGAGTATGTTAATAAGGTTCAAGGTATAATAGTAGATGGCAAACAAGCCGACGGCCCACCTGATGTTAAGTGGCCACCGCTACCTAGACATCTGCAATACCAGAAACCTTGCAAATGCATTGCCATCTCAGAGACAAAGTTTAAATCTTCTTCTTAGCGTATCAATGGCAAATATAATTTATAAAATAATAAAATAAAATTTAAATATTATGTTTGACCCAAAATTCGGCCGCGGCAACACCATCCGCCGACGCAGTTTAAATGTCTCATATGCTTGTAATTACACCACACACTGCTTTGCGACAGAAATAGGTATGGTGGTAGTAGTACTTCCCCCGCAAACCTCCTTCACAAAGAGCTCTACTACTACTAAAAGCAATACTAATTAAAGCAATGATTATATTTGACATACATTACTAAGATACCCAAAGCCTGGAAACGGGTTAATTTGAGCCAAATCTAGTAAGACGCTTCTATTCAAGCAAATTGATGTTATCAATACATACAAGAGCTTTAGCTACGACTATCAGCAATGCTAATTTAGTGTAACTTACCCCAAAACACTGTTCTCTACAATTCTAACACTCCAAATACCAGACGCAAACTTGCCAATGTTTTGTCAAACCGGGATGGTAATTATAATCAAATTCACCAGTTAGAGATGGTTGTATGCAAATTCGTCGCCTCCGTCTGATTGTGTCTAACTTGCTACATATTTTTGCCTAATCAACTCGTCTTGGTAACACTTGGACTCGGTTTAAACTCTGTAGGTACTTTTAGTGTTGTATATTCGCTTTGGTAGAATTTTGAAAGGGTATTTTGCGTATTTTGCGTCGGGTTCGATTCCCAGGTCGAGCATAAAGTGTTATTGGGTTTTTCTATGAAATTCTCAGTAGCAGCTCGGAGTTTGGATTTGTGCCCGGTTAATGGCAATAGGCTCGCCCCCTATTACATGGGACCTAAATATACCGGCGAACTGTGGGTACATTGGTACACCTCTGACAACCCTTCGGGGAATAAAGGCGTGATGGATGGTTTATATATTTTCAGGAGGTACGCCACTGTAGCTATTTCTGCCGCAAAGCAGCGTTGCTGTGTTCCGGTTTGAAGGGTGCCGGTGTAATTACAGGCACAAGAGACATTTCAACTTTGTCTCTGGAATGGCAACACCTGTGCAAGGCCTCTGGTATTGCAGATGTCGATAGGTAGCGGTGACCACTTAACATCAGGTGGGCCGTCGCGTTCTTTGCCATGAAATGACATAAAAAAAGGTTCAACAAATTTATTTTACTACTATTTTTAATGTGACTGTTTGATTCGATGGATATTGATTACTCATTTACACCAGAAGAGCTGAATGGATCTGGATGCATAGAAATAGATTATAGTCTGGTATAGTATATATATACCATCACGCCTGTATTCTCCGAAGGGTTTTGGCAGAGGTGTACACCCACAGTTCGCCGGTATCTTTAGGTCCCATGTAATAGGGGGCGAGCCTATTGCCATTAACCGGGCACAAATCCAAACTCCGAGCTGCTACTGAGAATTTCATAGAAAAACCCAATAACACTTTTTGCTCGACCTGGGAATCGAACCCAGGACCTCTAGCGTAGCAGTCGCCCTCAGCCTCAGGACCACTAGGCCAACGAGGCAGTCTGGTATAGTATATATGTATAAGCGGTTCTCATGGGATAATATATGAACTTTGACGCGGGCTAGCTTTGCTTGCATCATAACTTCACATTTACCTTCACCCTAAATTTTAATATTTTAAAGAAACAAACCTGAGAGATACAACAAACTTTGCTCAGAGCATAAACCATCATCATTATTGCGCGCTAAACAAGAATTTATAATTCCAATAACAGTGTTCCACGGTTCACATCCAGAGCGCCGGCGAGAACAATGCTTTACAAGCATTTTTTTGTTGGAAAACAGAAAATAAATATCCATTGAAATGCTTTTTTAGGGTTCGGTGGCGAATTTTAAAATGGGTTCTATTATTAAGGTGACGCCGCTGTCGCGTCCACCCGTCTGTCTGCCTGTCCCAGGACGTATGAATTTTTAGAACCGAAGTGTCTATCCAGATGAAAATATCACAGAATATATTTATATTATGTGGCCCCATAATCGCTATTATTAGAAGCAGTAATAATAGAACTGAATGCTATTGTATGGGGATAGATTCATACCTAACTTAGAGAAAGATATTTTTTTTTTTAGTTTTGGTGCTCTATTTTTAACCCCCGACGCAAAAAGAGGGGTGTTATAAGTTTGACATGTCTGTCTGCCTGTCTGTCTGTCTGTCTGTCTGTGGCATCATAGCTGCCGAACGGATGAAGCGATTTCAATTTAGTTTTTTTTGTATTAAAGGTGACCTATGTACGAGTGTTCTTAGATATGTTTGATGAAAATCGGTTGAGCCGTTTAAAAGTTGTGGGGGTGAAAGTAGAGAAGAAAAACCGAATGTCTGTAAATCACTCGAGTGGGGTCTCAAACTTAACAAAATCGACATTATAATAAGTAGGTACCTATAAAAAGTATAAAATAAAAAATTAAATTAAAAATTTAAAAAACCCCCAACACAAAAACCTAAGTTCCTTTAAAAAGTAAAAAAATAACAAAAAAAATACGTCACGTTGGGGGACCGCTCGGGACGATCGTATCCTAAATGCAACATCGGTCCCCCAACGTGACGTATTTTTTTTGTTATTTTTTTACTTTTTAAAGGAACTTAGGTTTTTGTGTTGGGGGTTTTTTAAATTTTTAATTTAATTTTTTTTAATGTAGTAATATTTATAACTGTCAAACTTGGTCTGAAGGTCAATTCCTGTATCTGTATCAATCTCATTTTAGCGAAAATCAATCTGAATAATGTAGTAAACTAGCTTTTTCCCGCAACTTCGTCGGTTATCAGTGTTCAGACGAAATCGCGAAATGAAAAGTAGCCTATGTCCTTTCTTGGGGTTCAAAATATATGTATACTAGCTTCTGCTAGCGACTTCGTCCGCGTGATTCTTTTCATCGGGTTTAAGATACGCTTTTAGCAACTGCTCCGCTCCTACTGCTCGTGTGTGCAAGTGTGCATGTCATATAGCCTAAAGCCTTCCTCAATAAAAGGACTATCCAATACAAAAATATTTTTTCAATTTGAACCAGAAGTTCCTGAGATTAGCGCGTTCAAACAAACAAACTCTTCAGCTTTATAATATCAACAAGTATAGATTTCTTAAGCGGTTACTTTCGCGTTTATAATTTTAGAACACTTTTTTTTTTGGCAGAATGAAACTGTGAATCAAACGTTATTAAATACAAGAATTGACCCCATGACTGTATAGGATACTCTTCATCACACACTAGAAACAAAAAAAACTAAATGTAAGTTATACTAGTTTTGAAGATACGGCACCCGACCGACTCTCACTTGTTCGGTTTTTCTTTCACCATCAAGCTGTAGTGAAAATAAAGGAATACTTTAATCTATTCTTCTTACACTGCAGTTGTATTGAGCGACGAACTAAAATAATGGAAGGTACGTATTCCTTTTTTCAACAATCAGTGTTCGCTGTAGTATTTTTTTTAAGTCGAGTATATTGAAGAGTTGTCGTCGTTAACGAATTCACTGAAAATAAGATTCTTCATTCAACTTTTTTTAAGGTGACACAGCTTTAGAAGACTTCTGTAAGTCAAGGTGTCCTAAGAATTCTAAGTACCTAGCATTTGTTCAGTCTCTTGTATGAAGAAAAACAATAAATCCTAACTTAAATATAAAAAAATGCGAAGGTAAGATTCTTTGTTTGTTTGATACCTTTTCACGCGTAAAGCACTGAACCGATTATCCTGAAAGGAGATGGCTAAATGGAAGTATAGACCACTGCCCCATGTGCCAGGTACCATGTATAAATATGGTACCTAGCACAATGTAATGCTGAATGGCTAAATATTAGTATTCCATGTAAAAAAGTTTTAGATACTTTTTGGGAATAATATAATGGTAAAATAATATTGCCTAAAAAGGAAAAAAGGTGTGTGTGGCAGTATATAATTTTCTTCAACTGACACTTTCGAAAAAGAATAAAACTAAAAACGAAAATAAGGTTATATATTTATAAGCAAATGTTTGTAATGAAAAAGTTTTTTTTTCTTTTTAGATACTTTATTATGTTTAATAGTTCACGAAAGTGCTAGGAAAATATTAAACACTACATAATTCATGAATGATTTTTTAAATATTATGAGGTTATGTAAGATTCATATACATTCCAGAATGTATCAGGCCCGGGGGCAGTCATTTAGCCATCACCTTTTGTATGCACGTTATCAGGAGTACAAAAAGGCACATAGGGTACCTTTCGTCCAGAAAGGTACCCATGAGGAAAACGACTATAACGTTCTTATAATGATAGATGGCGCCACGTGTCTTTTGAATTATGATTGAATTTTAAATTTAAACATTCCTCTGCGTTTGCGATAGCTAACATTTACAAAAGCTAGTTACATTTAAAAGCTAGTAATATTTATTTGACAGACAGAACCAGTAGGAGGGTTATGTTTGTATGTTCATCTGTGTGCGCATATCTCCTATACTACTAAGTACAGGTATCATTAGCTATGTTATGATGTTCTTTTGATTGTAGGCTATACATTTGACATCAAGGAAAATTCAAAATGGCGGCTATTGGCGGTTAAAGAAAAAATAAATAAAAGTAATTGTATCGCCTTTGGTGTCCAATGAAAGGTCTTAATGAGCGCATTCTGAAGCTGTATTTTAATTATACCCCAAATTCTATACTAATATTATAAAGAGGAAAGATTTGTATGTATTTAACGAATAAACTCAAAAACTACAGAACCGATTTGAAAAATTATTTCATCATTAAAATGCTACATTATCCCTGATTAACATAGGGTATAATTATAACATCACGCTACGACACACGGGTGCAGAGCAATACCCAAAAACGTAACTTAACGCGGGTTCGCTAGCGAAAAATAAAGTTAATAATTTAAACCTATCTTTAAAAGCATTTTGTTTTTGTGTTATCCACAATACTGCGAATTTTAGCTAGAAAATCTAAAACTAGATTTTCCTTGCACAATTTTAATCAGAATTCTAGTAGACGCAGTGGTCAGACCCCTAGATACAATCTAATAGACGTCTCTTGAAACGTAGGAGCTAGCTAAGACACATTTGCATGAAGTTACACTAAGCAAAGAAGTTGCTTGAAAGACGCTAACTTCTGCTCGCAGCTTCGTTTGCTCGGAAGTTAAGTATAGCTACCATAAAACATAGGTATGTAGCCTAAGACTCTCGGCAATAATGTAGCCTTCCATCTGCCAATTCTTGTTATCGGATCAGGAGTTCCAGAGATTATCTCTTACAAACAAACAATAATACAACTAGCCAGAAGTTTTCCCACGGCAAGCAAAAGGCCTCTTTTCATAATTATAAAGAAGGATTGCAGCCAGCATTAAGCATTTTGAACCATAATACTATTTACATGAGCGCATACACTGCTCTGATTCATTGTTGACTATTCATTGAACCAATCACATTAACTTACGCGCTCTTGACACTTTGTCACATCAATTCCTATTAATGTCTCGTCCGAGAAATTCGGAGTTTTTTTTTTCAATACTCAATACTCAATTTTTTATGGCGTTCCATAATATACATAAGGGTCTTAACAATATAAAAGTACAGAATCACTATGGACCCTGTCGGGCACAGCAAAATCATAGGAGAGAGGAAGGTTTTGCCTTAAGAGGGAGTTGGTTTGCCGACGCGGGGTACTGACCGCTAATTTCATTAGCTACGAACTAAACATTTATTACTTGAGTTTCAAACTGCAAAAAATAAAACATTATAAAGTATTAAACAATTAACTGTTACTACAGAACACACTGCCAGTACCAAAATACATTTCCGCACATATTAAAAAATTGTCCTGTATATTACATATTTGCGGGAAAATCCTCATGGATTCTTAACAACTAAAACCGTACGGTTACTCCTGTCTGTCGGGAGCACGGTATCCGCTCGAAGCGTGATCCGCGCCTCGCGTTAAAAATCTCACATAACACCCACACAAGGCAAGTTTGATCACGTCATACAATAATAAAACAGGCTAGTTTTCCGTTTGTTTTTAATACCCCGAAATACAAAGCTAGTAGCACACGATTGGCAAAACGAAATATTAGCAGTGTACACAAGCTTAACATTCCGGGCCGCAAAGTTTTAATTTTAAAAACGGGAGCAAACGTCGTGCCTAGGACAAAGGCGCACCGAGGCCGCGCGCTACTCAATGCGACGCAAGTTGTGAGAGACGGCGATTATAAATATAATACTAGCTCTGCCCACGACTCCGTCCGAGTCAAAGTTGATTATCCCGCACGAAACGTAAATTTTTCTGGTATAAAAAGTATCCTATGTGCTATTTTACACTACAATCTATCTTAGTGCAAAATTTCTTGTGGATCCGTTCAGCCGTTTAAGCGTGAAGGAGGTACAAATATCCATCCATCAATCGTTACACACTTTCGCATTTATAATATTAAGTAGGATTAGTAGGATACTAGGAAATAGAATATATGATAGGATAGGATATAATAGTAGGATAGGATAGGAAGGATTATAGAATAGGATAATAAAGCGAAGAGTATTTTGTTTTGTTTAAATGCGCTAATAAGTACCTAGTAGTAGAGCTCTTTGTGAAGGAACTAATCCGGAAAAATACTATCATCATTCCATTTCTGCCGCGAAGCAGCATTGCTGTATTCCGGTTTGAAGGGTATGGCTGCCGGTGTAATAACAGACACATGAGAATTTAAGCTTTGTCTCTGGGCTTGCGACACATTTGTAAGGCCTCTGGTATTGCAAAAGTCTATAGGTATCGGTGACCACTTAACATCAGGTAGGTCTTCGGCTTGTTTGCCATCAAATAATATAAAAAATAATCAACAGGTAAATCTTTCTCACTAAACGTGTCAGTCCCGCGTCAGTACCGATCTTGTACCAAAACAGGAGCCTTATTATTTCGCGTCCCCATTCCCTGATGATGTCAGGTCTCATCCGCCATTGTGTCACGAGGTTTCAATACACTGTAGTATTTTTCTGTTTTGTTTCGTCGTGAAAGGACGCCGAGTTTAGAATCTTTTACCCAAATACGTTAATAAATTGTTCGAGAAGTGAATGTAGATTCTCTGCATTTGATAGAGGGCTTTCTTTTGATTGGACGATATCGTGTTTCTGGAGAACGGTTTTTGTTTGTTTGTTTTGTTTGCACAGACTGCTTAACTGCTTCATTATTATATTCATTATGGAGGATAAGATTCGTTGAATTACTTTCTTTTTGCACTACCAGAATATGACTAGCCTAGCCCGTACACAGGAGATAATTATAATGCACAAGTGTGTGCGCAAACACAGGTGCACTCCTTTTCCATAACTTTCATAGTCCGATAGGACTGCAATATAACACAACCGGGACGAGATCAGTCGCAGCACCATCGGCTTTTCGAGGCACGGGGGTGTCGCACCACCAACTTTCAAACTCCTGTCTGTTACTGAAAAATTCGTCACGGAAAATGCCAAATACTTTTTTTTTTACATGTCCCACTACTGGGCCTGCTACTACTACTACTTTAGGCCTGCCCCAAGTCCTTCCAAATATTCTTTTCTCGAACCAACCACCCCAGTGCGAGTCTAGGTTACTTTTCAAATTAACCTAATTATTACCAACATAAAGCAATTCATCATCTTCTTGTTTACCAAAGCACAAACAAAAAAGTTATCTAAGTAAGTCTATACCTCATCTGATCTTAAGTCAACCGTGAGAACGTCTCGTTGGCAACACTCCAGCGTACTATCACGACTTAGTTGATAGCGTTAGACTTATCCCTTGAACATCTTTTTGTTATTGTAGCAGAAACAAAATAATACTGATGCTGAGGGTATACATCTTGTGTTAAAAGATTGACGTTAATGGATTAGTTTATAGTTTCACAAGTTTAGGCTATTGGGAGTAATAGTCTGAGAAATAATCCGTTTAGTTATGTCTAGAAAAGAAATACTTCACCCTGTTCATACTAAATTTACCTATCTATATTAATATAATCAAGCTGAAGATATTTATTGTTTGTTTGTTTGTTTACGCGCTAATGTCTGGAATGAATCGGATGGCTAAGCTAAGCTTGATAAAAAAAATACTACTATTTTTTTATTTTATCAAATTCATATTTATTTTAACAGTACCGCACCAAGTAGGCAAAATGCTACGTTGTGTTGCTTAAATTCTCCAATCAATACCCAACTTTATTTATATTATGCAAAACGGTTCAGAATCCTGAGCCTCTTGAATAAAAAAACAAAATGATCAGTTTATTTTAAAAATCTCTTTTAGCAATGTTTTCAGTTCGTCGCACCACTCTCAAAAGCATTCCTCCAATCTTGAACATAGCGAAAAAATAACATGAAAGTAAATCAAACAGTTTATGCCTCCACAAGGAGCTTGAATAGAAAGTTTTTCCACAAATTCTGTATTCATAGCCCAGAACGATCTAGACTTTAACAATGAGGGAAATATTTTTGACCGAGATGAAGAAAATATCACAAAATTACTATTTGAAGTAGACGACCAAGTTTTTTACGTAAGGGTCTTAAATGTTAGACGATATCGATAAAGAATATACCTTTGACCTATCAACGATTTTTTCGAAACTTTGTAAACTGCCTCAGGAGCTACCAAGCCTCCATGGAAGCCATTTCCTAAATCCCAAAATTCTTTCGATATCGAAGGACGAAGCATTTTGGAGGCAAAACCACTCAAAAAGTGATACAACTGTGATTCGGAACTCGACGTCTCTTGAACGTATTTTGCATAATTTCATATATTATTTAAGTGGAAACTTCTGGAACGGAATTTACATAATCCCGTGCGGTACGTTACGAATACTTATTCGAGAAGTTTTCCCTCAACTTGATTGGTCAATGGTTTTATGTTAAGATCGTGTTCCTTCGGCGCTGAACGCAAAGTTTGCAGTTTCAGATGTGTGTGTTTTTGAAGTTTAGTAGGTTAACTTTTAGCAGACTTCTCTACGTCTCCCTATGTACCGTGGTCTTGATTGAACTGAATACTTTAAAGAAAGTTATGCAGTGATTTTTCCTAGATGGTCACTTAATTACACCAGATTATTGTGTGATGCTTGCTTAGGAGCAGTTGAAGACAGTTGTTCGTTCTAAATCGTAGGTCTCTATAAAGGAGAACGACAAGAAATTGTTTGGAAGACGATTAGAATTTAAAATGGAAAGTATAATGGGTTTAATATAGCGTTTAATGAAAAACAAAAAATAAAAATAAAATTATGAATAATTTGTCTTTTGTCATTCTGTAAAAGTCTCTCTTGATGAATTTTGGTCAACAGAGGTTGAGGTGAGTTTTCATTTTTTCTGATGCTAGGGATTGACATCTCATACTCACTTCACCTAAATTCACCGAGGGAGATTTTAAACAGAATAGCACTGCTGGTTTCCGGAATGATGTTAACTCTTGGTTGAAGTTTTTAAGTTAAGGGTAGTAAGTACTTTCGTTGAGTTAATAAATCATGTCTACTAATAAATTCATAACTCGATACCACTTTGCCTGTCAACAAAAAGTTCCAAAACACACGACCGATTAATAAAACATGAGACGCTAACTGGCCATCTCTGGACATTCCACACTCAAATAATATCTCAACCAGGACTAACAAATAAAAGTATCAAATCCCTACATTTTTAAAGCTCAATAACAACCTCGTGCCATCCTCTTCTAACACGACTAAACTGAGCACATAAGAAAGAGATAGCAACTGTCTACTTTATTATGATAATCGGAAAATTCTCCGAGACTGTACGAATGCGATCCCCGAATTCAGAGGTCTGAATAAACGATGAGACACCCTGGAGGTACATATCTATGTAATTTATAGCCCAGAATGTGGCTCAAACTGATTTTCAGGATTTATTCTGAATGTATGTTAGGGCGGTAGAGATTTGTAAGTAGGTACCTGGTTCAGGAATGAGTGGAGAATATTTACAATATCGATATCTGTGTTTGCATCTTATGTGTTTGTGTATAAGGGTCTATATTGTTTGGTTGAGTATTGTAAATTGAAGTCATGAAAATCATCGTGTTTTTGTGTTTTATTATTAATTTGTATGCCACGATGACCTTAGTTATGCAAATGCAGCCCCCAAAAAAGTCATTTTCTTGTTCAAAAGTGGTTAAAAAAATAACCACTTTCGAACATGCTATACATGAAAAAGAAAGAATTATTGCAACTGGTTGAAATCTTTCAAATATTTAATTCATTGCGTCTAACAAATTGAATGTGTCAATTGAGTTGTATTACTATCGAGCAATAACAGTTCAATTTTCATCCATGCTTAGAATTGATCTAAAATTAATTAGAGTTTTGATATCCAAAATCGTTACTATTAAGTACTTCGAAAAAATAGATTATAGAAACGCAGTTATTCTATGGTTTGAATACTTTTTACTAATTGTTTCTTATAAACTGCCTCGTTAGCCTAGTGGTCCTAAGCACGACTGCTACGCTAGAGGTCCTGGGTTCGATTCCCAGGTCGAGCAAAAAAGTGTTATTGGGTTTTTCTATGAAATTCACAGTAGCAACTCGCAGTTTGGATTTGTGCCCAGTTAGTGGCATTAGGCTCGCCCCCTATTACATGGGACCTAAATATACCGGCGAACTGTGGGTGTACATTGGTACACCTCTGCCTAACCCTTCGGGGAATATAGGCGTGATGGTATATTTAAATTTTCTTATAAATATATCATTAGAAGCTGTTTATCTTTCTATTAAATAAATGGTAGGAATTTCAGTTAAACTATTTTGTGGTAAACAATCACACAAACGGTACCAAAAATTATGCGCTTAATTTAATTATACCAAACAGTAGGTAATGTATGCCCCACAAGGTATTTTCACTATCCCTTTTACAAAACGCGTGTGCATATACCAGACCAATTATGTGCCTTATTTCATACGCAATACGACTCATTGCAGCTGCAAAATAATATATGTTTAATGCCCAGTTAGCTGTAAATGAAAATAAACTGTAACAACTTGCAATAAGGTTGTATTTCATAATAGTAAATGTGTATGGCTATGGAAATTGCTCTCTGCATGACACATCGTGGAGCTGCGATTTCCTTTTGGAATATTCATTGGGTACTTTTGATTCCACGATAAATATGTAAAAAATGGTCCTTCAGAGTCCTCATATATTCATTTGGTACTTAAGCACGAAAAGCAACTTGGTCCTTCTTTTTAGAGGTCTTGTGAGCTAAAAATATCAAATATGGCTGATGAATTATGTCTAGACGACGAATAATGTCTCTAAAAGACTTTGATTATAATTAAAATTACAACCGCCGTACCCATCATGCCTGTATTTCCCGAAGGGTTCGGCAGAGGTGTACCAAGTACACCCACAGTTCGCCGGTATATTTAGGTCCCATGTAATAGGGAGCGAGCCTATTGCCATTAACCGGGCACAAATCCAAATCGGAGTTTAGATTTTTGCCCGGTGCTGCTACTAAGAATTTCATAGAAAAACCCAATAACACTTTTTGCTCGACCTGGGAATCGAACCCCGGACCTCTCGCGTACCAGTCGAGCTTAGGACCACTAGGCTAACGAGGCAGTTAGCCATACCCCGCGGTTTCCCCAAGTTCAGTTACGTCTTTGGTTACTGCTCCGCTCCCGTGACTTGTAGCGTGATATTTTTTTGCTTGTACTATTCCTAATTAATCTGGCTATCATATAATTTTTTTTTATTCGAGATTGGTAAGCTCTTGACTCTAGTCTAGGTCAAAGTGATTTAGACAATGTCGACGATGGAGTTAGCTCACTCAGAAGTCTTCTTCTTTCAGACGGATTGGAATAAGTATTCTTATACTTATATATTATTATTATTTAGTATTCTTAACTGCCTCGTTGGCCTAGTGATCCTAAGCACGACTGCTACGCTAGAGGTCCTGGGTTCGATTCCCAGGTCGAGCAAAAAGTGTTATTGGGTTTTTCTATGAAATTCTCAGTAGCAGCTCGGAGTTTGGATTTGTGCCTGGTTAATGGCAATAGACTCGCCCCCTATTACATGGGACCTAAATATACCGGCAAACTGTGGGTGTACATTAGTACACCTCTGCCAAACCCTTCGGGGAATACAGGCGTGATGGTATATATACTTATTCCAATCCGTCTGGGTAGTTCCAGGGATCAGTGCTTTAAAACAAACAAACAACGAAAAAATGTCTCCAGCTTTATTAAATTAGTAATAGATGAGTGATCTGAAATAATTTAAGACCATAACTGTACTTTACTTTAAGCTTTTTGTAACATCTTTTAAACACATTATGATATGCAAATAAATGAATATGAATAAATTGGCAAAAATACTAACCCCAAATTGTTCCCCACAGCGCGTCGGCTGCGATCTCCGCGTGGGGTCTACTCGTCGCGTGGACGAGTGCGGGGTCTGCGGGGGCGACGGCTCCTCCTGCTCCAGACCCCGGTACCACTGGCTCGCCACGCCGGGGTCGCTGTGCTCAGCCACTTGCGGTGGAGGTAAGTTCATGTGTTTTTGAGTCTGTGTTTCCTGATAATCCTTGGAGTTCTCAAAACTCAAGTGGATTGGTTATGCCACCAGCGTGATTGAATCTTCATTACCTATATATTAATAAATATTAAAACTTTCTTTTTATTTTTTATTCGAGTTGGGTTGGTACCACGGCTTTCAGATGAGAATGTTTTCTTGTTTCATACTTTTTAGAACGTGATTTATTTGTAGTCAGGTTTTAGTTTTTCAAACTTCTTTTTTAAGTTACGTCGTTATTACAAGCGCACCGCCCGCGAGCTGTCATCTTTTTAATGTTGTCATTTAAAAAATAAATAAAATGCACACGGATTACAGTCCTAATTTGAATGGCAAATTTGTTGCTGAGTCGAAACGATGGTCCTTAGAAAGGTCTTTTCTGGCAACGGCACGATTTAAATAGTTTATATCGAATTAACAATATTAGCAAGGTTAAAGCTATTTTAATAAAAGGACAGAGATCCAAATTTTAATCAAGAAAATCAATTAAAGCCCAGCATTTGTAAGTGGCGTCTCAACAACGAATTACAAGCCCCGAACTAGTACTCACAGAATGTTGTATCCAAATCTCTTCGATACATTAGGGAGGCATTGTTAATTGTCGGCCTCCGGGTTTGCCTGTAATTTATATCTGGAAATCCACCATTACTCGAAGCTTACGATAAATCAGACAGCGAATTCCTTTTGTCTCCGCGCAACAGTTCCTTAAGTGGTGAGGCGCAGACGGGCGATTTTGTTGGTACATTTTTGGCAAGTCATTGCGTTTTGGTCGCATTGATGTGGTGATAATAATGCTAGTCTATTATTATTCCACTGCTGTTCAAAGGCCTCTTCTAATACAGAAAAGGCATAAACATTGAACACCATGATATCCACCTTACATTAGTTACTAGCTTTTGCCCGCGGCTTCGCTCGCGTTAAGAAGTATTCAAACTTTCATCCCCTATTTTATCCCCTTGGGGGTAGAATTGATCAAAATCCTTCCTTAGCAGATGCCTACATCATAACATCTACCTGCATGCCAAATTTCAGCCCAATCCGTCCAGTGGTTTGGGCTGTGCGTTGATAGATTAGTCAGTCCTTTGAGATATATATTATATTTAGATAAGTCTGTGCTTGTGGTTGATATTTTCTTCACCGATATTTATTAATATCCAAGATAAACATAGAATTAGAAAAAATCACATTAGTACCTACCAGGGACATTGATTTTATGTTATGTAAAATATGAAATAGGCAAGTAAGCAGAAAATTAAGAGATTCTGGTTATTTTCAAAATAATAACTAAAATTCAATTTTACAGACTTAATAAATTGAGTTACCAGAAAACCCGATAAATCAGGCAAGCTACACCTAGCCATCTTATATTTTCTTTGAAGATTACGCGCCAACATTATATTATGATAATGAAGATATAAGCAGAATATAATTTATGAATTTGTATTCAATAACAGCTGCTGTTTGCCTTTTAAATTGTTACCTCTGACAGCCAAGATTTAAATACCTTAATATCATTTTATTTATTTTTTGGACGACAGGGTGGTCGCAGCGTGTGATAAATGGCCACTGAAGTGAGTGTCGTGGATTCGATTTATGTAATGAAAAAATAAGTGTATGGCCTACAGATAGTTCCGGGTCTGGTTGTTTATCTGTCAGTTTATTTATTACTAGCTTCCACCTCCGACTCCGTCCGCGTGGTTTATTTCACTCGCGTTTAATTACGTCTTTGGTTACGGCTCCGCTCCTGTGTGTCGTAGTGAGATGTTACATAGCTTATGTTATTCAGAAATAATGTAGCTGTCTAGTGGTGAAAAAATGGTTATAATTAGTTAAGTAGTTTCGGAGCCTATTCGATACAAACTAAACAAAAAAAAAATGTTTCCTCTATAAAATATTGGTATGGGTATTTCTTAACACAACCACGATACAGGAGAAATTCTTTCTTTCTTTCTTTTTTAAGAAAACGTTGCCCCACTCTAGGAATTTCTCCTGTATCGTGGGTGCGTTTACAAACATATAAACTCACATACACAAACAGCCAGACCCGCAACAACTATCTGTAGGTCATACAAATATTTGTTCCGTGCAGGAATCGAACCCGCGACACGCAGCGCAGCAGTCGATCGCTCGGCCACTGCGCCAACCGTGTCGTCAAAGTCCAAGTCTATACTTGAAATTTCTCCTGTATCGTGGTTGTGTCAAAAGACGTTGCTCTATCTATAGCAACGTCTTTTTCTAATCCTGAACTAATAAAAACGCTTCAACGACAAAAAGTCGCCCGTCTGTCCTTCCCCCATTACCCTAGCGAAATTCTCATCGGGCAATTCTAATTAAGAACCCTTGAAAGATGAATCTGAGATAAGTATTAACACTGGAATTGTGCGCCAGTCATTTGTTACTGTTACCGACTGGGCTTATGGAGTACCAGCGATGGTATACCGCGGGGGAATTGGCTCCGATGTAGGTACCTA
The DNA here is from genome assembly GCA_932526535.1 of Caradrina clavipalpis. NCBI lineage: Eukaryota > Metazoa > Arthropoda > Insecta > Lepidoptera > Noctuidae > Caradrina > Caradrina clavipalpis. The sequence goes on along the minus strand of OW052111.1, from coordinate 1,248,741 downwards.
TATCATACATTTTTGTATGGAGTACCTGTATTTTTTTAACCAACTAAAAAAAAGGAAGAGGTTATTTGCCTTTATGCATTTATTTTTTTGGTGTTGATTGGTACTTTGGTCTATTTTGGACCAAACGAGACCAAGAGATATCGTGTTGCCCAGTTACTGGGTTGTGGAGGTCAGATAGGCAGTCGCTCTATGTAAAATACTGGTATTCAGCTCTGTTAGACTAAATACTGACCCCAACATAGTTAGGCAAAGGCTAAGCAGATGGTGGTGGTCTATTGTGGATCAAGTTCAAAAAATATTTTTCAGTTTGAAAGACTCTTGAGGTGGTCCCATATTATTGAAGTAAAAACTTCTTTAGGCGCGTTGAACGGATTTGCGTTACCGACATGCATACGCGAAATCAATAAAATATATTCATCAGGGTTAGAATTGCACATGATGGCTTCCGTATCAATGTTAAATATTGAAACACTACCTGCAAAATCTGCGACCACACATTTTTTACATTATGATATTTTTATTATTTACTGTTATAGCGACAATAGAAATACACACCAACTATTTATTTATTACGTTTCATGTGCTACAGCCCGCTGACAGACAGATGGAAGACAGACGACGCTTAGAAATAGTTTCTCGTTGGCACCCTTGGCAAAAATCAACTAGTTAAAAACCGTTGCAACAAATGTATTTGGATGTAAATAAAGCAGAGTATTTTTCAACTCTTCTCTTTACGAAATATTCATGCTCTAATTCAGTGTTAACCCTAAAATGTAGACAATTTGTTATAGAAGAAGCGTTATAACGCAGACCTAACCCTCCACTAGATTACCTCTTGCCCACTGACCCGAGACGGTCTTACAGACCTTCAGACGTTTCAATTGTTAATTAGGTGTCAGTGTCGTAATGATTAATGGGGTCTGTCAGACCCCTTTGTCGGTTAAAGGGTTGAGAAACGACGGTCAAGACTAAATGAATGGTCCTGACTTTTTGGGGGTTAGAACTGGTGATAATTTTCGCGGTGTTTTGATGCCGATAACGATTTCATTGTGACGGTTAACTTGGGGTGCCTTCTGACCGCTGAAATATGTGAATCTAAGTTTATATCATAAAGCTGAAGAGATTTTTTGTTTGAACGCGCTTATATCTGGAACGAATAGTCGAATTGGCAAACATCTTTTTAAATGTGACAGCTCCATATTTTTTATGGAATTAATGTATATGTACAACATAATGTAATACGTTTTTTTTTAAAGAGTATGTATGGAGTTTCTTGCCCGTTCTTCTCCATACGAAACTACCTTTCGGAATGGGCTAAATGGCTGAATGGGGATTCAATAGTTTAGTTAATTGACGTCCGAAAGTGCCTTAAAATGGTCTTATTGGAAAAAATTATTTGACTTTGACTTTCACATGAGGAATTGCGTAGGTTATGAAACGTCACGCTACACCTATGGGAGCATAGCAGTAACTAAAGAAGTAACTTCATGCAGGCGTAAAAAATCGCGCGGGCGAAGTCTAGCAAACAAAGTAATGTTTGTATTTTGTCGCATCATGCAATTAATACCGGACAGATTCTGTCCAAATTCCTTACTGGTTTGGGCAGCCTATAGGCTATATATTATCACGCTATTCGCTATATATAATAAACTTTTATTAAATAAGTTTTCTTGCAATGATGCCGCAACTGGTTTGTTATAAATGAAAATGAGAACAATTTTATTCATTGCTGAACAAAATAGTACCTTCGACACTGTCAACAAAGGCTTGAATTTGAATGAAACACAATATTAATTTAAATTACCTTCTAAGCCTATCAACTTTAAATGATTGACAGGAAAACAATGATGTTTTAATTATGTTTAACGCTAATCGTATTAATTAGATGAAATAGTTCATTTTAATTAATTAAGTGTTTTTTATAGAAACAAGACGTGACTATATTACAATATGCATCAAATTTTAAAGTCAAAGTCAAAGTCAAATCATTTATTTCAATTAGGCCATTAAAAGGCACTTTTGAACGTCATTACATAAAAAATCATTAATATTGAATCTAGTTGCCCATTCCAAAAGGTAGTTTCGTATGGAGAAGAACGGGCAAGAAACTCCATACATACTCTTTTAAATAACAATGTATTACAATAAGTTGTATAGTTACATTCATTCCATAAAAAGATATATAAATGTCAAAACGATCTATCAAAAATAAAAAGTCACTCAAAGTACTACAATACGTACTCAGTGCTACAAATTAGAGATGAAAGCTAAATTAATTATAATATTTAACGCCAATATTGTGATCGTAGATGATTACTTCTAACATTTCAAAGACAACGAATCAGTGTGTGAGTCAAACTCAAATGTAGAATTAATGTCGAGGAGAAAAACAATTATTGGTCAAAACAAATTAGTTTTATGATTAAATAAGCAACCAGTTGATTTTGTCAAGACTTGAAATTGTCCTATGGAGCAAGACCAGCATGTTTCCAAGCATTATTATCTTGAATATAATCCTCTAACTTGTAGTATGCTTGTTTACAAAGTGTGCTTTTAATACAATTTTTAAATTTTCTTTCATTTAATTTTAATATATCACTAGGTATTTTATTGTAACATTTAACACAGTACCCCATGAAAGATAAGTGCACTTTGGACAATCTAAAAAATGGTTGAGCTAATTTGTCCTTATTTCTAGTATTAAAATTATGTCTATCACTTATTTTATCAAAAAGATGTAAATTTTTTCTTACATACATAATATTTTCGTAAATGTATTGACATTTTGAGAGTTGCCCCACTATATATGGCAAACAAGCCAACGGCCCACTTGATGTTAAGTGGTCACCACTGCCTATAGACTTCTATAATACTAGAGGCCTTCCGTTATCATCCCCAAGGCAAAGTTGAAATATCCCATGTGCCTGTAATCACCCCGGCACCCATACCCTTCAAACCGGAACACAGCAACGCTGCTTGGGTTAGAAATAGGTATGGTGGGAGTACTTCCCCGGACAAGCTGATTCACAAAGAGCTCTACTACTACTACTAAACTACCACTTGTACTTCAAATATTTTGTTCTCTCCGGGAATCAAATTCAAAACACGCAGCGTAGCAGCCAGTCCATCAGCTGCTGCACCAACCGTGACGCTTATTTGAATAGAATAAACTTTGAATTAATTATTTTACGCCTACAGTTTCAAACACACCGATCGATGGTCAAAAACAAGCTGATGATTATTTTTATAAGTGTGTATGGAACTTTATAAAGCTGTACCTCGTACCAAGTTACCCCCTACTTTTTTAATAAACGTAGACTAAAGTTACGCCATTACTAAGATGGGTTTAACCATATGTACATTTTTCGAGGCATAACTTTGCACCGAGTTTATTAAAATTATAGTATTTGGTCCCGTGGGCACCTTTCGGGTACTGAACCCTAAAGACGATCTACTTTATTTCAGTAAAAAAGACGAAGCTCTTTTTTGTTGCTACCAATATACCGGAGCAATGTAGATAAAATGCGCACAGTTTCAATTTGGTATTCAGCGGAATCTGAAGACTAAATGGATGTATTTACATATTTATGTATTCAAAAGAACTTTTCTGGGAGCTCGCGATCTTAATCGCTATTTAGCATCCGAAATTTTCATTTCATTTTGTTTCAAAAACGTTGCCCTTGCACTAGTCGATTCTTTATTCGGTGCGTTTTCAAATAACTAATAAACAGACACGGAACGATTACATAGGACACTAGCGAACTGCCCGCGACTTCGCCCGCGTTGCTTATTGCACCCGCCATAATTTGTAATTTTTTTTCGCCATAATTGTTTTTAATGCTCTGCTCCCGTGGTTCGTAGCATGATCTTTTAAAGTCTATGTTACTCGGGAAGAATGTAGCTATCGATAGGTGAATTTTTTTTTAAAATCGGTCTACCTCCTGATTACCGGTTGATCTTACCTCTTTATAATATTAGTATAGATACAAATATTAGTTCTGGCTGAGAATGGAACCCGAGACTCATTGCTCAGCAGACAATCGTGCAGCCACTGCGTCAACCGTGTCATGCTGTGGTATCACGAACGACTTAATATTTAAACTGGAATTAATGGTATACCTACAGCGGCTTAAATTAGTTGGCATCAGAAATATTATTTAATTGCCCCAGTAGTGTATATTTACTTATATACAGAAAGTTGGGTAAAATATCAATATAATTAATTCACTGTAGAACGAAAGCCTCGTTACGCGCGAGTTCGTAGGATTTCGTACAATTCGATTCTCTGGAAACTGCGAAAAAAATTCCAAAAAATGTGTGATCACTTTTTTGTGTACATAAAGTTCATTATGCAATGTGCATAAAATTCTGAATCTGAAATTTTGGAGCGGCGTTTGTAGCATGCAGTTGTAACCCGTAGCGTAGCCCGGAATTGTACCTTTGAAATGGAACAGAAAACTGTTTAGGTATTTGTTTTTCTTTTTACGGATGGGAAATCATCAAATGACTTCTCCCCACGGGGTAGAGAAAGACTCCGTGCTTCTCCCGCCTTAGGCGGGGCGGGAGGGTGTGTAAGACATGTACTGACTAAAACCCATCCATGTTCCTTCTTGTGCCTTTTGCGTTCCGGGGGCGCGGTATCTCTTTCGAACAAACTCTTTCGTTGTTTTAGTCGAAATTGTAACTACGTTGGAAAACTATTCACAAATCCCCTGACCATTTCGTTCAGACGTCCAGAGATGGCGAAACAACCAATTTGCCGCATTGATGGTCTTTCTTTTCTCCAATAATTAAAAACTAAATACTGATATACCTTTAGAAGTGAAAAACAAATTGAACGGAGTATCTTTGGAGTTTCTTGCTGGTTCCTTTCCATAGAGGCTTACCTACGTTTTGGAATGAGCAACTAGCTTCAACTTTCTGATATTAACTGACTGACTGCCAATTCAAAATTGCCTGTAAATGGTCGATTTAAAATAAAACACTTTGAAATCCCGATAGAAATAAATAAATAATATAAAATAATAATAAAAAGTTTAATGAACTCTCTGATTGACGCATATAAATACCAAAATAACCTAGAACTAGGTCACATTCAAAGGTCACAAAATACGCTGACGACGTTCAAATAAAACGAACGATTCCACGTTTTATTTTATTGGTAACAATTTATTTTTTATTTTATTGGCAACCCTACCAATGAACGTAAAAAGTAATAATGTATGCGTGTTTTATTATATCACGTATAATTTATATATTTAAAGAAAAGTTATTAATACTAACATAATAATACTGGCCTATTAATGTCCCACTGCAGTGCAAAGGCCTCTTCTCATATAGAGAAGTCACGAGCATTGATCACCACGCTTGCTCAAGACGGATTAACATTTGTGGACTTATACTTCCATAGCTTTTGCCCGCGGCTTCGCTCGCGGTAAGAGGTATTCAAAATCTCATCCCCTATTTTATCCCCTTAGGGGTGGAATTTATCAAAATCCTTTCTTAGCGGATGCCTACGTCATAACATCTACCTGCATGCCAAATTTCAGCCCGATCCGTCCAGTGGTTTGGACTGTGCGTTGATAGATCACTATGTCAGTCAGTCAGTCAGTCAGTCACCTTTGAGTTATATATATTTAGATTTAGATTTCTTTATCTTCTTATTTTCGTGTCGATTGACTCATATAATTTTATCCGCCAGTATTGAGCAACCTGTACAGCTCTATCATTGGTCTCGTTTAGATCTTGGATGGTGCAGATGGTTGTGCACGACGGGCAACTACGGAGGTGACGCATGTCCTGTGATGGTGCTCCACGTTAGCACTGCGTTTGCGTTTGACTCAAACTCATTTATTTATTGATTCTAGCTTATGGCCGCGGCTTCAACCGCATCAAAGTTTAGGGTTTTGTTCTCGTTGGATAACGATCACACAAGACCCTGTAATGAGTCCTGCGTCACCTGGTCTCGGGGTCTCTATCGAACAATTAAAAACGGGTTTTGGATACCGAATTTATTTCCGCGTTTAAACCCCGTGAGAGAACCGTTCACTTAGACCAGTGCGCAGCAACTGGCCGTACGTCCACGCGTCTCGCTTTCTTGCATTTCTGCTTGCCTTGCACTCTGCCATACATACTTACATGTGTTCCTACACTATTCCCCCCCAAAATTTTATTTCAGGAATACATAGAAAAAAAAATTTTGCTTACATTAAGACTTATCCTTATCTTACTCTAAGTTATGCTAAGACATAATACGGCGACATGTTTAGACTACACATTGCGATAAGCACTGGTACACTGTTATGTATATCATATTACGCATAGCTGGCTGCCGGTGGTTGCTGTGGGACCGCCCGTGACTCGAAACGCACCGGCTGCGTGTTGACTCCGCCTGATACACTGTTGATTTCTTTGTGTATCATTTTCTTCATGCGGTGGCGACATTGACGAATGAACACTAATAACACTATGAACAGCGTTGCGGTTGCCATGACTGCGAAACCGACCTCGTACTTTGTTACCGTTGATTCTACGGCGTTGTTTTGGGCTATGATTACTTCTTCCTTACTATAAGACTTGCCCATTTTTATTATTGTGTTTAAACGTCGATGTGTTATCTGTTAGACAGTGTGTTAAATAAGTGCTAAATAAACTCTTGACTCGTGCTTATTGCAGTGAGTATGACGACAGATAGCTGCTTCAGCAAAGACAAAGTTCAATTGTTTCGACTTAACAAAGTTGCTTAATGTAAACATTTGAGCGGTAGTGAGGTTTCTTATTACATTTAAACAAATTGCGTACTGAGTTTGCTTTTACACTCTAAGTGCTGTGCTGCACCTTCAGCACAATTTCTATACTACTGTTGCACCTGGGTGCGGGCGACAATTTTTAGGTGCCGACTTTAAGTTCTTATAAATTACTTAATTGCTAATATTTAAGGGTAGTTGCCGTAACTTCCGCACTGCTATATTAAACCAACACCATGAAGGCCCCCTGTAGCTTCCATTACGGCAACGCCATACAAAATTATATCTACTTGACACCGTTTGTGTCCCTTATTACAAGTTTAATCTTACGGTTGGTCTAATGATGCGACCGCTGCTGCTTTTTTTAAATACAGGCTTATCTAGAATTGGGTTTGGCGGTACCCTTATTGGGCCATTGTCGACAACCGTATCATGTTCTGTTTTATTTATGGAAGTGTGAGGTAGTTCGTCCTGATCGTCTTCGTTTAGCACGTATGCGGGTTTTAACCTATCGATGGACACACTGGTTTTCCTGTTTGGTAATTGAATTACAAATACTTTGTTTTTTCTCTCTATTACCTGATAAGGGCCGTCGTACGTGGGTGTCAGCGGTTTACGTATAGCGTCGTTGCGTACAAATACAAAGTTGCATTTTTTTAGATCGCTATGAGTAAATAGTGTGCGTGAGTCCCGCAAGTCCCGTGATATTGGCTTTAATTTGTATATAGTTTCTCTTAATTTATTTAGAAATTCATGTTCGTTTCCTATTTGTTTATTGCTAGCGTTGTAAAAATCGCCTGGTAAACGAAGTGTTTGGCCATACACGTACTCTGCTGGACTGACGCCGTTATCGCTCCTGCCTGCTGAACGTAATCCTAACAGCACTGTAGACAATTCATTGTACCAGGACGCGTTGTTGATAAGACGAGCTGTTAATGCCGATTTCATGGATCTATGCCAGCGCTCTATCATACCATTACTTTGCGGGTGGTACGGAGTAGTGCGCAGTTTCTTTATACCCATATTATTCATTAGTTGCGCGAATAACGAGCTCTCGAATTGCCTACCTTGATCGCTAGTTAATCTCTCGGGACAGCCGAATCTGCTGATCCATGTGTCGTAAAACACTTTAGCCACGACTTCCGCTGTTATTTCCTTTACAGGTATGGCTTCGGGCCACCGTGTACACCGGTCTATCATCGTGATGAGGTACTTGTGTCCCTCTTGTGAAGTTGGTAAGGGGCCTACAATGTCAATGTGCACGTGCTCGAAACGGTCACAGTCTGAAAACTGTTGCAAGTTTGACACCGTGTGTCTGTTTACCTTTGATCGTTGACATGGTAGGCATGTTTTTGCCCATCGTCCGACGTCACGGTTTTGCCCTGGCCAAAAAAATCTTTGTGCGACTAATTTACGCGTTGTTCGAATCCCTGGGTGGCTGACGTCATGTACTGAATTGTACGCGTTTTTTCTAAAATTTTCGGTTAGATAAGGCCTACACGAGGTAGTTGATGTTTCACAATATATTACTGCGTTGCTATTCGGAATGCGGATTTTTTTAAGACGAATGTTGTCGCTAGGTTCGCGCAACAGTCGTTTTAGCTCCGCGTCGTTATCCTGCTCTATCGCTAATTCCGAGTAGTCAATTGCCGTCGGGCAGTTTATTGTTTCTATACGTGATAAGGCATCCGCTACAGCGTTGTTTTCGCCTTGTATGTATCTGATATCCGTTGTAAACTCGCTAATATATAATAACTGCCGAGTGCGTGTGGGAGTTTCGTTGTTGCTTTGTAACTTGGTAAATGCGTAAATGAGGGGCTTATGATCTGTAAAGATCGTTAGTTGGTTGCCTTCGAATAGGTAGCGAAAGTGTTTGATTGCCATGTAAATTCCTAGCAATTCTCTATCATACGTGGAATACTTTTGTTGAGCTTTTGAAAACTTCTTAGAAAAGTATCCTAACGGCTGCCATTTGTTGTTGACTTTTTGTTGCAGCACCGCTCCGGCGCAGGTGTCGGAGGCATCGGTCATGAGGGATAAGGGTACATTTGCTTTCGGGTGTGCTAACGTTACTGCGTTTTTTAAACCTTGTTTACAATTTTCGAAGGCTTCGAGGGATTGGCTGTCCCATGGAATGGCGGTCTTATCTTTCTTTTTAGCGCCTTTTAAAAATATATTGAGGTTCGCTTGATGCCTCGCGGCATTTGGAATATTTGATCTATAGAAATTTACCATACCTAGAAACCGTCTAAGTTGATCTACTGTTTGTGGGCGCGGATATTCTATGATGGCGTCGACTTTGTGATCTAGTGGTCGAATTCCACCAGTAGAGACTTCGTAGCCCAAGAACTCAATGCTGGACTTTCCGAATTCGCACTTGGACAGGTTTATAGTGATGCCGAACTCCCTAAACCTCTCGAAAACTTGTTTTAGTTGTGCTTTATTTTCTTCTAACGAGTCACTAGCTATTACTACGTCATCGACGTAACTAAATAAAAAATCTAACCCTCGCAATACTGTGTTGTTCATGAAACGTTGGAATGTTTGGCTCGCGTTGCGTAGGCCGAATGTCATTCGCGGGAATTCAAACAAGCCGAAAGGAGTTATGATTGCCGTTTTTTCGATGTCGTCCTTTGCCACTCTAACGCAATGATATGATTTGTTTATATCGAGTTTTGAAAAAAATTTCTTACCTGTCAATACATATGTGAAATCATGGAGCCGTGGTACGGGGTATCGGTCCGGCTTGGTGATGGCGTTTAGACGCCTGTAGTCTCCGCATGGCCGGATGTCCCCATTTTTCTTCGCCACCACATGTAGCGGGCTTGCCCACGCGCTCTTGGACGGTCTGCAGATCCCCATTTCCTGCATTACCCTAAATTCTTCCTTAACCTTATGATACCTGTTCGGAGGGAGCGGCCTGGCACGCGCATGGACGGGTGGTCCCGTAGTCTCGATGTGGTGCAGTACCTCGCTTCTCTCGTTTTCAGCGTCATCGTCCCTGTAAGGCCTGGGTTTCGTGATGTCTGAAAACTCTGATAATAGTTCGCGGAAGGGGTGGTTGTTGTCTACAATGCTGACCGAGGTTTCCGCGCATTTGACCACGTTACCGTTTGTTGATAAGTCGGTTTGTTTGCTTATCAATCTTTGTGCGTTTAAATCTACTAGCAACCTATAATGGCGTAAAAAATCTGCTCCTATGATAGGTTGTCTAACATTGGCCACAATAAAGGTCCATTTATACACGCTCTTACGATTAAAATTTAACTCTAAATTAGCTGTGCCGTATGTTTTTATCTCTGAGCCGTTTGCGGCGTACAATTTGAGATTAGTACTATCGCTTACATTATACCGTTTCCTGTTTACCGGTAAGACAGACACATTGGCACCAGTATCTATTAAAAAACGCATACCCGTGTTGTGGTCCCTGACGCATAGGCGGTGGTTTGCGGCGTCGATGCAGTGTCCCGCCGTTGACTGCATCACTGCTCGTTTCCCGTCTTCCGTTTCCCGGCGTCTGCTTCACTTTTTTCCCAACTACACGGTTGTTCGCATCTTGTGGCCCTTTTTCCGAAGCGGAAGTGGTAGTAACAAACCCAGTCTTCTGGTCTCTTCTTGTCGCGGTGTTGTGGAACATCGTTTCTTCTGTACCGTCGTGGTTGCCTCCTCTGACTCTGTCCACCTTGCTGTATCTCGTCAAATCTCTTATTGAGTTTTGCTATCTCCGCGATGATGGTTTCGTTGCTCGAAGAAGGTGCGCTGCTGGTGACTGCGCTGACTGCGTCGCTTGTTCTGGCTGTTTCTATGATGCTGTCCGCCTGTTTTGCCAATTTGTTTAGGTCGGTAACCTCGCTGATGGTCAGTACGGTGCGTGCCACGGGTGGTAGGTGACTGATCCACATGATGCGCAATGTTTCCTCTGGGAACTTGCCTCTCGATAGATTTTTCATCTTTTGGAGTAAGTGTGACGGCTTTTGGTCCCCGAGATCCATCTCCGTCAGTAGCTTCTGAATTCTCGACGCGTCCGTCTCTTCGAACACGTTCAGTAGCCTCTCCCGGAGTACCGTGTACGGTTTGTCTGCTGGCGGTTGTTCAATTAGGTCGGACACGTGTTGTGCGATGTCCTTGTTCAGTTTCCCGATCACCATATTAAATTTTGCTTTCTCACCTCGTTTGGAGTCTGCGGTGAGCGCTTCGAATTGACCGAACCAGATCCTTGGTTGGTCTGTCCAGAATTCCGGTATTTGCGCACGAATGTTGATTAGTGCTAATTCACTGTCCTCTGATTTTACGACGGGTGGAACTGGGGCCTGCATTTTGGTTGTTACGGTATACACTTGCACTTGAGTTCAGAGTTCACGCTGACGTGGCTACTTGCTTATTACGCGTCACGTTTATCCGTTTTAACTCGCGTTCGGGGTCACCACTTTAGGGTTTTGTTCTCGTTGGATAACGATCACACAAGACCCTGTAATGAGTCCTGCGTCACCTGGTCTCGGGGTCTCTATCGAACAATTAAAAACGGGTTTTGGATACCGAATTTATTTCCGCGTTTAAACCCCGTGAGAGAACCGTTCACTTAGACCAGTGCGCAGCAACTGGCCGTACGTCCACGCGTCTCGCTTTCTTGCATTTCTGCTTGCCTTGCACTCTGCCATACATACTTACATGTGTTCCTACAAAAGTTAGAGAAGATATATTATAACATGGGAACCGTACATTTTTCGGCGTATAAAGCCTATGTGCTACCTATTTCAGACCATAATCCATATCTGCATCGTATTACCCATTACTGGGTTGTGGAGGTCTGATAGACAGTCGCTCCATGTAAAATAATGATATTCAGCTGCATTCGGTTCGACTGGAAGCCGATCCCAACATAGTTGGGAAAAGGCTAGGCAGATGATGAATCTATATCTGTACCTTTTATCTAGATTCAGCCATCCATTCAAACTTTTGCATTTATAACACACATACAGGTAAAACATCATAACAGTAACACCTAAGCAATACTATAAGTAAACTTAAAAGCTTCTAAGATACCGTGGAATATAAACTCACGTAATATTCTCTCGTTGGTTGCTCTGGTCACATAATTGCGCCATTCCTAATGTAAATTGACCACAGCAGTCCCCTTCTACATCCGTTTCTTAATAATGTTCAGTAATTTTGTTTTCCAAACTCTCTTTTAATGTGAATTTAAATACTGCTAGACCTATACTCAGTTCTTTTTTATTTTAGGGGCCCTCTGGCACTTAACGAAATTGGAGTAAGAACCAATTTTTAAATCTTCAAAGGAACTGGTTTTTCTTGCAAAATTATTTTTGTAAATTAGTTTTCTATACCGGCTGACTTCTAATTTGCTATTGATCTTTCAGGAGCCGAAAGTACTCTTGAATATAAATAAGTTTTATTATTAGACTAACTTTAAAAATACGGAAAAATATCGGGTGGGGCTGTGCCGGGACACACGGCCATAGTCTGATGATGAAGGCGGGAAGTTGCTAAAGGAACTTAATCAAATCATACAAATTGCCTTAAATAAAGTCTTACGTACTTAAGAACTTTGGGTAAAGTAGTAGTAGAGCTCTCTGTGAAGGAGCTGTCCGGAGAAGTACTACCACCATACCTATGTCTGCCGCAAAGCAGCGTTACTGTGTTCAGGTTTAAAAGGTATGGGTGCCGGTGTAATTACAGGCACATGACACATTTCAAATTTGTCTCTGGGATGGCAATGCATTTGCAAGGCCCTTGGTATTGCAGATATCTATGCAGCGGTGGTGACTTACGTAACATCAGGTGGGCCGTAGGCATGTTTGCAATCCTATATTTAAAGAAAAATAAAAATAAGTCTAAAGTAAATGCTGTCATCTCACAGACCAAGGAATAAATTGAATTTCATCCTAGCTTAATCATGTTCACAATCCATCAATTGTTTTCCTTGGACAGCCTCTATTTTATTTTCTTGCTCGTTTATCTATTACAGTCATTCAAATTCACGTTGACAGGTATCATGTAATATTTACCTCCTGTTTGGTTCACGTGTACCATTCTGTCTTTTATTACCCGACTACGGCGAAGCAAAAAGGAGGGTTATGAGATTGACCGGTATGTATGTATGGATGCTCATCTTTTCCCTCATAACTTCTAAACCATTTAACTTAAATTGACAAGTGAGGTGTCATTGGAAGCGTCTAAATTGTCCGCTGGTTATAGGCTACGTTATGTTGCAATAAATTGTATGTGGCGCCCTCTAGGGCTCATGAAGATGTGTTTTTTTTTTTTTTTCTTCCAAATATGGTCGTGTTGCATATCAAATTAAAGGGCTTAATTAGCACATTTCCAATATTTATATATTGTATTAGTAAATTGTACATGGCACCCTTTAGAATGCATCATAATTTACTTAATCAACCGAAAAATCCCGCTACGGAACCTTTCGGACGAAGTGGCTGGAATGTTGTTTTTTCTAATTTCATCTTCCAAATGAACGTTTCGTGTTTCGTAAATGGAAAAATAATTACGTTTTTGTACTTTTCCCCGCGGTGCTGCCTGCGCGGAGTTTATTGGTGCTATAGAATTACATTTTAGGCAAATGTAGTGGGTTCTAAAGTGGGTCTCGTTTGGCTATTGAATTTTCTATTTTTTTTTTGTCTTTTTTTATGTTGATCTTTACAAAGTTAACTGTAACATACATTTTATTTTTCTCTAGTTAAGCGAAGGTTTATATAAGTAAAATGTATGTCTTAGCTAAGAACCTTTATTGGTTTCACCGTGACTAGTAGTGACTAATCTTTAAAGAAGTAAGCTAAATTCATACTATGTGAAAAACAGCTTCATTGATTTTCTGTGATTTATAGAGACAGATGTTCTTTTACCTGAACATTGGCTTGCAGCACCACCTACCAAGTCCAATTGTAAACTTAAACTAGCCATGACCCAAACAAACACAAAAAAAAAAACATTTAAATCGGGCCAGCCGTTTAAAAGGAGTCCAGTGTCACACACAAGTTCACACATGTACACAAAAATAAATACCATCACGCCTGTATTCACCGAAGGGTTAGGCAGAGGTGTACCAATGTACACCCACAGTTCGCCGGTATACTTTAGGTCCCATTTAATAGGAGCGAGCCTATTGCCATAAAAAAAAAAAACAAAAATAAATATACAAAAAATATTACCTGAAAGATTCCTTTGATGTTTCGTACAGCTCAAAAGACGTCTGATTTAATTCCTTAAAAGAAACTTCATCGTACACATCTAATTGTAAAATAAAGTCAACGGCAGGTACTTAACAGGGCTCCGAAATTTAATACACGACACGGTAAATTTCAACTTCGAGTTCCATTCAAGGAATAAAAGCTGTCGATTCCTCCCAGAAATTTAATTTTAAAGGATACTTTGGCTTGACTCTTGAATATATTTTCATCTACTTGGACAAGTATAACTTTGGACGTCCTAATTTTGTTGAAAGGGGAGAATAAAATACCCTTTGAGCTGGAATTTGGGCAAAAGAGCAGACATTTAACACGGGGGCTCTTGTCAGTAACGAGGCGAAATAATACAGAGGCACAAATACGTAGGTACATACCTATGATACGAGGCAGCTGTAATTTTTAGTCTGAATTTATATTTTTCTGACCTCGAGGGAAATTGGGGCCAGCGTAGCAGCCTGTATTTTAATTTCGACACGAAAAATATTAAATTTGGACAAAATAGTGAAACAAAAAACTTTTTGGAATAACTAGAAAGTGTAATGTGTTTTACCTGATAGTTTAGAGATTATTCATGAAGATAGTTCTGTTTCTGAATATGATTTTTCCTGCATTTTGAAGGACGACGAATAGTGTGGACTATGTGACCCTTACTTATCGGATGTGAAAAGATAATTTAACGAAATCGAAAGTACAAATACTTACCATCATTGTAATTTATATGTTGGACTATACCTGGGAACCGTTTGTCTTGGTATGGGCATGTGAAGAGGAGGGATGACAAACACGTGACCAAAAGAGTAATGAGTATAAATGTGGATGGATGGAGAGGAAGAGGGAGGCCAAAGAAAAGATGGATGGATTGTGTGAAGAATGACATGAAAGAGAAAGGAGTGAGTGATAGCATGACGGCTGACAGGATGGTATGGAAGAAGAAAACGTGTTGCGCCGACCCCAAGTAACATGGGATAAGGGCAGGAAGATGATGATGACTATACCTGGGAACTTTTTTGGTTACGGCGATAATGAAGATAAAAAAGTTCTTATAAAAGTCAAAATCAATTCCAAAGCATTTATTTCAGTGAGACCATTTACAGGCACCACTACGTTTGTTAACAAGTTAAACAGAAATTTGAAGCTAGTTTCTCGTTCCAAGACGTAGGTCTCTATGGAGAAGAACAAGCAAGAAACTCCATGGACACTTTTTTAAATTTGTTTTTTATAGAATTCATGTATATTTTTGACCCCTGTTCTGATATATTCCATTATTCACCCGTAAGCACAATGTTTTTCATGCGTTAGTTATCGCGCTACCATAAACAGTGATTTTTACACCAAAAACAAAAGTCGAACCCCACCAAAAATTTTTGCTCAATAGTCATAATGTATGCGTATATTTTAACAGCAATATGATGGGTCTTTTTACACTGTATATAAATGGAATTAGAAAGGCAAGCTGCCAATTCAATATTCTCTAGATTTAACGAAGAACTTAATATTGCTGGAGTCAGAATTGTCATTAGATTAAATATCAAAGGCTAGCGGTCTGGCGAGCTTCAAGACCAAATACCTTCGAGGTATTTATTAACTCGTTTATTGAATTAATCTAGTGGAAATACTAGGACTTGTAGTGAAATTTGCAAACTATCATAGTCAAAGTCAAATTATTTATTTCAATAAGACCGTTCAAAAGCACTTTTGAATATCATTTACAAGAAAATATGTTTTATGTGCGTCTTCCACAAGGTAGTTCCGGGGCTTGCTCAAGGCGAATTGGCGTTTTTAGACTTACATTAATTGCTAGCTATATTTCGCGGTTTTACCCCCGTTCAGTTACGTATGTGGTCAGTGCTGCTCAAAGCTGCTGAGTCAAAAATCAAATTATCATGTATACAGAAATATTTTTCGAAGCCGACTGAGAGTTCCAAAGATTAAGCCAACAAAAAAATCTCTTTAGCTTTATTATACTCGTATAAGTATAGATTAGTTATTCCGGGATTAATCCGGTTTCCTCATGATGTTTTTCTTCACCGATGTCATTGATGTCCAAGATAGACTTAGAAAAAGTCACATTGGTGCTAATTCAGTTTTAAACCTTCAACGACATGATGCATCAACTACTGGGCAACCACGACACAGAAAATAAAAGTACTAATTGTTTGATTCTATTGCAGGCTACAAGATGTCGCTGGCAGTATGTCGTGACCGGCTCACGGGGTCTGATGCTCCCGAGCAGCTGTGTGACGCTTCCAGCAAGCCACAGGCGTCTGTCGTCCGGTGTAACACGCATCCGTGTCCTTTCAAGTAAGTACCCTTCTACCAATAATATTTTTGTCACGTATGTATCTATGCTGACAATTACAGACTTAATACATAAGACAAAAGCGAATAAAAATGGAAACAAACTAAATGGCATATTGCCGTCAACTGGAAATGTGCCCATGTGTTGGAGGGCAATGGTTACCCTCTGGCCAAGGTAAAAGCCTGACCTTGGGTCACGGGTAGTGTTAACCAAACATTTTGACAATTCCTTAAAAAGTCTACGGGCACACAAACCCCACGACCCAAGGTGCACGAAAATATGGATACTAGTTATAAGGGTACTATACTTTCGCCGGTCAGAATTGATATGCTGCAGCAGCAGTAGTGCCAACATAGCATGCTGAACTAGGAAGACGTAGCTTCTTTTAATGAATAAATAAATGTATCCTATATCTATTCCTGCAGATGGTACGTCGGCGAGTGGTCATCCTGCAGCGTCACATGCGGCGGCGGCGTGCGCTCCCGACGCGTGCTCTGCGCGAGGTCTGCTAACGTCACCAAGACAGACACCTATGAACCTGGTGAGCTTACATCTCCAATCAGACAAACAAATCTCAACAAAATGAGTGCTGTAAGCTCTATTAAGTCCTCATGGCCTCGCATACTTAAGGCTGAGGGGCAATATCCGAGCAAGTACTTACCTACTAATATGACTTTCAATTCACAGTACTCTGTAAGTTTATTTTGAGCATCACTGACATCGAAAAAGGAAGATAATACTATTATTTAGTAACTTTCACTTCGAGTTTATAATACCCGCCTATTATTGTATCACTGCAGGGCAAAGGCCTCTTCTCTTCCATTTTGAAGAGAAGGCACGAGCATTATTTACTATGATGTTAATTACACATCTAAATTTCATATCGATGTTCTCATTCACAGATGTCAGAGACGTCCAAGATAAACTTAATAAACATTTGAATAGATAAAGTCATATTGATACTTGCCTTAACAACTAACTACTAGCTTATACATTATTTAAATCATGATTAGTTACCTACTACAAAAAAAATCTATAGTAGAAACTGACGCCACATCCATTTTTTTATCAATAATTAATGGTTTACGAGCTAACAGTGTCCATTGCTACTTAGGTGCGAATGCGGAACCAGGCTGCGTGTCTCCGGCTCCGCGGTCAACTCAGCCGTGCAGTCAGCACGACTGTCCTGTGTGGGTGGCGGGACCCTGGTCAGGGGTAAGTTACAATCATCTGTATTCTAGTCATTACCCGGTTAGATCATGAATGTGGTTCCATAAACAAGATGAAAGGTTTTGATTCTGATAAGATAGGTGTCACAACCCCTATTATTATTTGGTTCCGGGGTAAAAAATCCTTATAAAAGTCCTATCACCCTGATAGAGCGGAGGAGTTTGTCTCTATCTGACTATAAACTTCCACGGTGTTCTCTTACTACACTTACACCGGGATCCCGGGAGCGTAAACGCCTTCCATAATCTCCGACTGGTCTCTGCAGGTCTCCTCAATCAAAGGATAGTGAGGTGTCAATTAGCACGTCAATCCGCGCTATTCAAGCACAGTGTAGCATAGGGAGCTTCTACCGCTATGATCCGGATGCCTAAATACGGTCATCTTCGCGCGATCACCCATAAAGTCACTAGTCGTCACTTCGATGTCGCATAAATATAATTGAAGCCCTCTGTGTCATTATAATACAATATTTACTTTAACATAAAGCATGCAAACATCCGTGCAAAAACTAAAAAGTATTACGTAACTTGCAATCTTCATTTTTCACCAAGTAGATAACATATAGCTTTAAAAAGATATTCAAGAATACCCGCTACAAACAATAGCTTACCCGCAGACGTACCTTATTTAACTTATATTCCTTATATTCATAGTTTATCCCCAAAGTACACACAAGTCTAACAAATCCGATACAAAGTGTACAGTAAGCGGCTCATGTTGTCGATAAACTATTCTATTCTCGCAATATGTAGTGCGAAACTTTATTGCGCTGGTGTACTTACGTAAAGTGCAAGCCGATGCAATTTCTTAGGAACGTGTTCCATACATTGTTGGAGATTTTATATTGTATTGATGACAAAGTTTTGTTAGGTCACCTTGGATGTCCTTGGGGCTTATTCTTCTAATAATAATATGATGACACTTAAAAATGGAATAAACATTAAGTAACTGCAAAATAGTAAACCTGTTCTTAACTAAGATTTTTTTATCCGCGTTAAGTTACGTTTTTGGTTACTGCTCTGCTCCCGTGAGTTTTGGTGTGATGTTATCTAGCCTATCCTATTCCTTATTAATCTGGCTATCATATACGAATAGAATTTTTTCCAAATCTAACTAGTAGTTAAACAAGCTAACGGCCCGCCTGATGTTAAATGAGTGATTAACACTTTTAAATAAATAAATAAATAAACAAAAACTCTTCAGCTTTAGTAGGCTATTGTAGATTTCATGGAATATCATAACTGTACTGCACAAAAATCAATTCCGACAATCGTCACTGTACAAAAAAAAAGAGCACAGCACGACTCATTCTTTGTCCACTTAAACAACTCTAAACTTTCAAGGCTAAAAGACCAAACCATTAAAGGACCAACAAACCGATACTCAAATAATAAAACCCCGCAAAATCTAAAAGGAGTCCTCACGTGCAATTAAAGAAAGTTCACCCTGTCTTTTTAATTTGTCCGCCCTGACGGAAAGTCTTCCAAACTTCAGCAAAGTTGGAGCTTGTTAGCTTCAAGTTTAGACGTGGGTATTTGAGCTAGGTTAGTTCGTGATTACAATTTTGTCTGGCTCATTAATTTGTGTGGCTACACGATATTGACTGCATAGTTGAAGTTTTGAAGAGGTTTGGCTTTCGAACTTGACTTTGAGTGTCAAAGTCATAATGGTTGAGACCACAGCAGCGCGAGAACCAACAAAAGTTTATAGCCTAACAATTTACATTAAAAACTAATAAAAGGAAAGAAAGAAAAGATTATCTCTTGGATTCTGGAACGAAAATCAGTCGAAAGAAAGCTCTGATTGGTTGATTGAATTATCAACAGCCAATCACAATTTTGCGTTCGAGAAAACGGGAGTAAAAGGCTTTTTTTGATTCAAAGAAGGAACTGGCTTTGATCTCCATTTAAGCCTGGGATAATACCAAATAGGTTTAGCTTATACTTATTTAAATTTAAATTTAAAAAGAAACAAACGTATCAGGTAATCTTACCATCATAAACTAACTACAAAACAATATTACCACACGACTCAAGGTCAAATTACTTATTTCAAGTCTGTCAGTCAGAGAGTTAAAGAGAATTGCTAGTTCAATTCAGTAGGTTCTAATGAATGATGTAGAAGAAGAAGAATGGAGAAGATCGAGGAAGAAACTCCATGTGGAGATTTAGAAAAATATTTCAAAAGCTTAGCTATTCACGACTCGTGTTAACGCTATGGGGACAACGTGAGAACAATATTACAAGTAATACACAAAAGATACAGAGAAAATCATAACCCTCTTTCTTGCGTAGTCGGGTAAAAAGATTCTTGCCTCACATTGTCACAAACGATACCTTCATCCGTCACAATTCCGTCAATATCTCCTTCATTCTATCAATCAAAGAATCTGTTTGTCTGCCCAGTGCTCAGTGTCCTGCGGCGAAGGAGTCCAGGTCCGCGGCGTGGAGTGCACTCCATCAGGAGGTGGCTGTGATCCGGCCTCCAGACCAGAGATATCACGACCCTGCTCCACCGGCATCAGCTGTCCTGCGTATAGGGAATCTGATGAACCAGAGGTGAGATTTTTTAGGCTTAAGTAAGAAATCTTAAGTGACAAGAAAAAGTTAAGCAGTGGGGCCATACCTGGACCCTCATCTGAAATCTCGTAAATGTTTCGTTCTGATAATAAGGAACTTGACACCATCAATCAATTAACATACTTTCCTTCCTAGATTTTGTATGGCTGTAGTAAGCTGTAACGTCACTTATTTGCCAACTAAATTGATACATTATTTATTGGTTTCAAAGCCACTAAAAATTTAATTTTACTGTGAATGGAAAAGTAATCGGGTTTTTAGGGCTAAAATAACGTGTTATATTTGGTGTGCCGTGGAATTATTGCTTAATAGCGTCAGCTACCTGTTTATGAGTAGGTATGACATGAATTAGATCAGAAGCAATTATTACAAAAAAAAAATGTTTTCAAAAAAGAAGATCTAGTCAGCATATTTTAAAGTTAAGATAAACCAAGGTGAAAATGGCGGGATGCTTTGGATGGCTTCGTCAAGAACTGGTGAGATGAGAACAACATCGAGAGACGTAAAAATAATGGGGGAGGCCTTTGCCCAAGAGTTGGGAAAGTAAACTCTACCAAAAAAAGTACTTATTAAGTTTTTAAACAATTTGAAATTAGATTTAGTTTATTTTCACCGTTTGCTTTGAAGTCTTACCACCGAATTCTCAAACGATACTAAACTTTAAAACTTTCTTAAATGGAGAAATATTTGTACAATACAATTAACAACAATACCATTTCTGCAATGCTCCTTAAAGTGAGAGATACAGCAAAAGACTTAAAAGGGACTCAAAATTTAATTGCGTTTGAGAATTTGGCCATCGCCCTTTTCAAAATATTATACGAAGTCAGCCTATAATCAAGAACATTTGAACACATTATAAAAAATTGATTCATCAAAAATAAAACTCTCAGTTTTATCAGCAGGATGAAATAGAGGATCTTCTTCCCGGAGTGGTCTACCACACCCAGCCGTTGATACAGCCGTACCCGATGCCTCAAGCGAAAGCCGAGCGTCTCATCGGCGAGCCTGATGTGCCTGTAGAAGCCACGTAAGTACTGCTAACTTAAGTAGATTTGTATAGTGTGGAGGCAAAAATCATCGATCAATCAAATGTCAATCTAGGTTAGGAAATAGATGCTATTATTGTTAAATAACAGGATGAAAGGTGTAAAAAGACAGATCGAATAGCCGTCAAACTAAGCAACATTGAGGAAAAATTATGATTTGGAAATAACGAACGAACGAGAAATATAATTTCAATGTTGGTGGGAAAAAATCACAGTAAATGGGTCATGAAAGTCGTAAAAGTTTAGTTCTAATATTTAGAACTGGTTTTCGTAAAGAACCATAAAATACATGTCGGATTTTTTATTTTCAATATCTCCTTAACCAGGAGTGTCCTAAGTAGGACCAGAATAAATTCGGCTTCGATAATTGTCTTCTTACACCCGATATACTTAAACTAGTAATATAATGTTTGAACATGATAAATTCAGTCAGTCAGTATTAATACATTTTATGTTAGACTAGCGAAATGCCCGAAACTTCATCCGCGTGGCTAATTTCACTCACGTTAAAGTACTTTTTTGGATACTGCTCCGCTCCCGTGGGTCGTAGTGTGATGTTATATAGCCTATGTTACTAATAAAGATAATATCTATAGGTGTTTTTTTATGTCTGTCCAGAAATTTGGGAGCTTTTTCCTTACAAACCAGCAAAAAAATATTTTCTCTTTATAATATTAGTTAGGAGACATAGAAAAATATTAATAGATAAGGTTCTACGATTTCAATCAGTACATGAAAATGTGAATGGAAGAAGTCTTGAAAGCGGCTATTAAAAGTTTTCTGTACGATACACAGAAAGTCTTATATTCATTTATAAGTTTTGATCAAAAGTCAGATATATTCGTTTGAATGGCTGTCTTATTTGTTCGATAAAGACTTCTACAAGAACTTAAGTTTTTCAATAATGTTTTAAAAGGCTTTGATTTTATAATCTTAATACCTACTAGTAGAATATCGTATTTAGAAATGTTTAGAATGAATCTCTTTAAATAAAATAACTTTTACAGAAATTCTTAAGGTTAATATACACCTGATTTCATTTTCTAGAACATTTCGATGGAATATAACGTTCTTACGAAGGACATATCGATACCAGAAGTATCAATTAATGTAAGGGACAAAACACGGTTTTTCAGGAGAGCCAAAAAACGATTTTATTTTTTTAAATCTGGGTATAACTTTTTACTGTCTGCTCAAATTTTAATTGTGTCTAGAGCAAAGTTTCTTAGAATTTCCTCTTCTTTCATGCTCTAAACGAAAGATTTAGGAATACCCAGCGGATTAAAATATAGCATGTCCTTTACATTAAAAAAATATGTTTAGTTGTGCCTTACGTTACTAATATTTTATGTGTAAACCGTCAAGCATAGTGTAAGCAGCAAGAGAAATAGAAAATTATACGTAATCCTATTGTAAAGGACTTTTACAGTGTTGCAATTTGATGTAACTATAGATTATCTACTAAAATTATGGTATTTTAACACCATGGAAATAGGTTCTTTGCATGATTAATGTTAGTTTCAGCTTAGCTATCACAGATTTAAATGAAAGGAGATGGCTAAATGGAAGTATAGACCACTGCCCCATGTGCCAGGTACCATGTATAAATATGGTACTAGGTACAATGTAATGCTGAATGGCTAAATATTAGTATTTCATGTAAAAAAGATTCAGATACTTTTTGGGAATAATATAATGGTAAAATAATATTGCCTAAAAAGGAAAAAAAGGTGTGTGACAGTATATAATTTTCTTCAACTGACAAAAAATAAAACGAAAAAGAATAAAACTAAAAACGAAAATGAGGTTGTATATTTATAAGCGAATGTTTGTGATGAAAAAGTTTTTTTTTTAGATACTTTATTATGTTTAATAAATAGTTCACGAAAGTGCTAGGAAAATATTAAACACTACATAATTCATGAATGTTTTTTTAAATATTATGAGGCTATGTAAGATTCATATACATTCCAGAATGTATCTGGCCCTGAGGCAGTCATTTAGCCATCACCTTTAGAAATAATTCTTAAAAAACTCTAATCATGAATTAAAGTAAGGGACATGGTATTTAAATCGACTGAGGTTGTAAATTATTAACACTATGACTTACTTTATTTTTCAGAGAAAAAAAAATGTAAACGTCCGTTACATCATTTTTTTTTTCATAAATCGTTTTACGCAGGCCAATTTTTTTTAACGTAAGGGTTTTTTTTTTAACGATAGAATTTTTTTAATAATACCAATCGATAGAGCAGAAAATTCTGAATCCAATGATATATATAACTCATTTTCGCCAAAATGTCCCTTACGTTAATTGATACTTCTGGTATCGATATAGGGTTATAGGTCATGATATTTGCATCATGGCGTAGATTGGTTAGCAATTATACTTCTTGAAGTCTAAATTCTACTAACCAAATGACGTTCATAGCAACTCGGAGTTTAGATTTGTGCCCGGTTAATGGCAATATGCTCGCCCCCTATTACATGGGACCTAAAAAAACATACCCGCGAACTGTAGGTGTACATTGGTACACTTCTGCCTAACCCTTCGGGGAATACAGGCGTGCAAATGACATTTAAATTTAATTAGTAATAGAGCTGTTTGTGAAGAAGCTCTTCCGAGGCAGTACTGTCGCCATATCTATCTCTGCCGCAAAGCAGGGTTGCTGTGTTTCGGTTTAAAGGGAGGGTAGGTGCCGGTGTAATTACAAGCACATTACAAGAAGGAATTATAACTTTGTCTCTGGGATGGCAACACATTGGCAAGGCCTCTGGTATTACAGATGTCATAGGCAGCGGTGACCACTTAACATCAGGTGGGCTGTCGGCTTGTTTGCCATCCAATGACATTTATTTAAAAAGCGGCTCGATATTCTGTTACAAGTACCTAAATGCTCAAGTGTATACTGACCTTCAAGATCAAAGTTAAAGCTTATTAGAATAAACAAAATTTTAAAGGCAAAGTTTAGTCATTGCTATGTACCAAAACGCGTAGGCAAAGTAACAAACAGAAAGTTTCTAAATATATGACCTTCAATTATTTGAGTTTCAAGAATTCTAGCTTTAGCCTCGCTGGTGTTAGATCGTAGCAAGTTTGTCTTCTTAAACTTTTCAACAATACTGCCATTAGCGTAAGGATTGTCGTTCAATCTTTTTTATTCAAGTTCTTTGAGAAAAAGTTTAGAGATTTTCTCAAATATATTTTCGCTCTTATTTTTTGGTTTAGCATCAGGTGTAATAGCGTCTGCCTCCACACTATTAGAATTATCTAGATTTTATCCAACTTTTCAAAATCGACCATTTTCTTTGAAACGTCTAACGCAGCATGTGCCATTACCAGTTTTATTATCAATGCAATAAAGATCAATATTCTCTGATTTCATTGTCAATATCTAAGCTCAGAGTATTTTGTTGTTGTCTTTTCAGCAATTACAAAATATTCTTTGCGTGTGGCTGGTTGTATGTAAGGTATTGTACCTAAAACAAACGTTTTTAAGGTATCACTTCAACATCTACACATTTTTTACAAGGAATGACATTACCCGCCCCTTCAACGAATCCTGTTGCACTAGTCTTGATTTTTGCTTGTGTGTTGCAAAGTCGTCTTTAATTATAATGTTAAAGGGTATAAGAGTATGAATTGGCTTTGAATATTCATTATTTTGATAAACGTCTAAAACCTTTTGACTGATATTGAGAAGTCTATTGGTTTAGTCTCTTTGCTATTTCTAACTGTTTTCACTACTATTCTGATTCAAATTTGTATTACAGAAGACCTAGCACGAGTAACGTTTCGATCGATTTTTGAATTGGAAATATTCACTTGGCACTTAATAATATTTAGTTTGAAAGCATTATTCATATTTCAATGGGTGATACTTATTACTTTTGTCGTATTAAATAAATTAAAATGCTAAAAGATAGTTGTATTTCCAATTCGAATATCGATTCGAATCGAATACTGTTTCGTTGGCGTGCTCGTGGTAAGCCCACAGATTCTCTATATAATCGATTTGTCCTTGTCCTAAACACAAAAACAAACTGTCATTGCCAAGAAACATAAACAATATTCCAATTCATCTCGCCCTGCAAAGAATTAAAGACGATTTTCGATTAATGTTTTATGTTTTGTTTCCTAGTATTCAGTTTAGAACCCACTTTAAGTGTTTATGGAAACCTAACCCTTCCTGGGATGTCTAGAATAATGTAGTAATGTTACAAACTCGGGATGTTACGGTACAGGTACTAAATATGAGAAATATCCCGGACGAAGTACTTAAGTTCACTCAAGTAAACTTAAACGATTATGCCAGTATGATATCTAATGAACCAGAAATGCAAAAAATATACTCCGGAGAATATTCAAGAGAGATTTTTTGAATCATACCAATTAAGGTTTTTATATTTTTTGCGTTCTCTTCCTTAACGAGTGCTTACATAATAGAAAGGCAAATTAAACCTAGATTGGGATTGTTTAATACACTGAACTAGTTGAATGGAAATCTTTAATTATTTTGGACAAAGATCAAACATTTGAAGTTTTTCAGTGGTATGTAGTAAATTAGGGGGGCAATTCTACAAGCATGAAAGAGCGATCGATAATCTTAGTCACAATCTGTCAAATTTGCATTTAATTTACTAAAAATAATTGATAATGATTGCCACTGAGATGAGATTGCGTTCTAGTGTAATATAATAATTATGTGTATTATATTTTTTCGTATGTATGTTAATGAATATTCGCTATATCTGTAAGCATTGTATGTATGATAACTGAGAAATATTTGTAAATAAAACCACGTTCTTACTAAATTAATTATTCATGCTTATAAATTTGTCACTGGGTACTTACGTGTACTATAATATTACAACGGAGATCTAATTACTAACTAATTCATAATACAAAGTAAATGTAAGTTCTGCCTCGACTTTTGAGGTCCTAAACTTTCTAAAATTCGATACTTAGAAAATTACAATGTCTCTTCGGAGTAATAATTTTGAAATACATAGGTAAGTAATTAGTGTTGTAACAAGTCTGAGATCCCAGTGTCACCAGATTTACAACATTTTAGTATGGCTGAAGTTTTGAAGACAGTTAGGGCATCGCTGACATCGGTGAAGAAAAACATCGCGATGAAACATGGACTTAAATTTAATATAAGTCTGAAATCACTAATCCGTCTCGAACAAGCGTGATGATCAATGCTCGTGACTTCTCTGTGTGAGAAGAGGCGTTTGCACTGCAGTGCGACAATAATAGGCTGGTTTTACAAAATAATTGTTCCTACTAAAATAAAGCAATTTTTGCTTTGACTTCCCTTTTATGGATATTAACCCTTTGCCATTACCTGAAGGCTAAACTTACAAATTAAATGCAAAATTCGAGTCTCAATCTGATCTCAATGTCAAGAAAGCCAATTCTCGTATCTAAAAATGACCAAAATCTAGACAATCTATGTTTAAATTGGTTATAAGTGTAGGAAAATTCGTGTTTTTTTTTGACAAATGGTGAATGGAATCGGAATACGATCGTTGTTAAACTTACCAGAATTGTCCTTCTGATACCTGATCTCTGAAACCTCAGCATTGACAACATACTCCGATATGTATCCTCAAATTTTCAGCCATGTTAAAATGACATAGGTTTAGCGTTACTGGAATCTTGTATTAAATGTACGTCAAATCGTTTTTACACCCTAACAGATGTACTCAACCCAAAAGACCACAAGAAAAAATGGGATAGGATGAAATAACGTATATGTATTGAGCACAGCTTCGGAGCACATTTATATAAGATCTCAAATCCCAAGTCGATGGCTGATATGAAGAAATCCCATTATAAAACCGAATCACATAAAGTCCGTAACATCCCTTCTGTAAATATTAAAAGAAAAACACTACACAGACGATACCTTCTCCCCGGACTACCTACTCAACTATTGATGAAAGAATTTGTATGCACAGTATATTTCAATTCACACTGACCCAACCATCGCACACATCATCTCAACTTTACTCTGCTCTGATTTCTATTTTTCTACTCTATGCACTGCACATAAGATTTATATTTCCTTGCACATAATATAATACACGAACCGTTTGTCTTGCAACGTTTCCTTGCTTACACTTTAACCAATTGGCAAAAAAACATTTTACACAAAATTGATACACACGAATTGATTTTTCCAATACTTTTTTTTACTGTGTTCGAATTTGCAGGTCTTGGGTGATTTAAAGTACATTTTACACTGGTGCATACTTCTACATATACCAGCCCGAAATTATTTAGGATACATAGTTGCCCTTAGCACCTCGCATGTCGATAATGATCCCGTGTGAATCTACAATAGATAGACTAGAATTTTTTCCTTTTTCAAATCTGGGCGAATTTCGTAGGGTTGGGCTATTTTTGGCACAGCAATTTAGGGTTGTCGGAGTTTAATAAAACTTTTTCGTCTACCTTAGAAGGTACAAATTTAATTAACTTCCCAAAATAAATATCAAATACCTTCTTATAAGAATTATACTTTCAAGGCTACCTTTAAATTTAACCTTTGAATAAGATACAAAGAGCTTATTCACACGGTTGCTTTAATTTACTTTTTGGAGGATAAAAATAACACACCTCATGTTGAAATTAAATGGTGAACGAATTATTTTCTTTTCATTACTACAGAATGTTAAAGGAAAATAATATTTTAGTGAGAAAAATGTATAACAGGAAAACTCTCATCAAACTAAATTACTGTGCCAATCCCAAGATATTAAAGACAACTTTACGTCAAATAACAATTCTTTTTTTGAACAGCTATATCAAAGATGATGACTGGGGTCCATGCAGCGTCACATGTGGAGAAGGATGGAGGAAGAAAGAGGTCCATTGCAAGATATTCCTGGAGTTCAGTAGAACTATCGCCAAACTGCCTGACAGCAAATGTTTGGGCCCCAAACCGGCGGAGGACACTGAGCGATGCGTCATGGAACCCTGTTCTATGGCGTATGGGACTTCATTTGGAGATTCTAGTGTACCGTCTTATAGTGGTGGAGATAGGTGAGTAGCCAGTAGCATATTAATTTATTCTAATTCAAAATGTTTTAATCTATACCCATCATGATTTCGAGTGAAACTTATTGAAAAACTAACACACATCAACTCTTGAATTTAATGTGAAAAAAATGTGGAAGATATGGTTTTGTTGAACTCGTCCGGGGAAGTATTACCACCATCCCTATTTCTGCCGTAAAGCATCGTTGCTGTGTTTCGGTTTGGACGATATGGGTGCCGGTGTAATTACAGGCACATGAGACATTTCAACTTTGTCTCTGGGATGGCAGCGTATTTGCAAAGCCTCTGGTCTTATGAGGCAGCGGCGGCTACTCTTTCTTTTACTTCAATGATAATCATCCTTGTTTCTACATGAGTGTTAAACAGAAAATAAAAACAATAAATAAAAATTAAACATTTAATTTCGCTAAAAGCTTTTCTAAGACTCCGTTCCCAACTGACTCTTTAACAACATCATTGACTCTAAATTTTAATAGATCATTTTGTTGTCGATTTTCTAATACATCCAAACTTAAGTCCATCATCGAACCTTTCAGAAATGAATCATCTTCATCAGCTATTGTTACAATCCTCAGCTCAATCAGAGCTATCAACAAACCGTATGGTTTGAATTCTTCTACATCTGCATTGAATTCTTCTCTCTTGTAAACAGATTCTGCGTTTATGTCGAATTTGTTTAAGAAAACTTTGAAGGTATCGTAGTAGATCATTTTGAGGAGATCTAGGTATTCAAGCCTGAAGGCTGAATCGGTGCAGATGTATAAAAAGTACATAATGTCTGTGACTGGGCTTGCGAATCTCATTGCTTGGAAGTCTATGAAGCATATTTTTCCTGTCTGAAAGAAAAAATATATTTGTTCCTTTAGAGTGAATCGAGTCTTTGTAAAATTGTATATTTGATCAAAGTTATAGTTGCAATGTCTCTAGCAGGTCTTTTCAAGTTCTGAACTTGAAAATTCAAGTGCAAGGAGATAATGAAATTACTTATTTGATAACAGAATGATAAGAAGCTGAGACTGAACATTTTAATAACCAATAATTCATATTTATTATTATATTATCCTAATAAGATTTGCGGTAATTAGGCTCTATATATAGGTTACCTGAACTTAATATGTATCGTAATATGCCCTCGAGTGAAATACTAACAAACATTGTAATCTCATTAAATATAATCTACAAGCCCAACCCATTGTATTCGATTTTGATAACTATGTACTAGATGATAAGATTGAATACAGTTTAACAAAAATAAACACATCTAAAAATATATATTTTTAGTGAGTTTACCCCTCAGCATAATTATATAGTACCTACTATAACATTTTAAAAAATTCACTGTCATTCATCAAGTTTTAATTATTTAGTAATATTTTAAGGATTAACTTTAAGTTAATCAGCGTTAAATATTTAAAATCGATAAAGACAGTAACTTGGAGAATTGGGAGTCATTTCGATGTACGTTTGTTATATTTTGGCTAAATCAAACCTATTTACCATAAATGATTAGCATATTACTTACATCATGTTTAAACAACATATTGTTGACCCAACAGTCTCCGTGACAAAGAACGTTAGTTTTTTTACTTGGTTTGGTATACATTTGCAACAGTTCCAATAGCTTCACATCTATTTTCTCCAGTTTACTCTTAGCATCTTCATCGATCACTTGTCTTAAAGACATTTCAAATGATTCAAAGAAATAGTTCCTCAATTTAGTTTTATCCAAAAAGTGATTCTGATATAAAAGATCGTGAAACTCAGCTCTGACTTCATCGAATCTTACTGGTTCTTTGGTTTGAAACACAAACGATAAAGCATGGAATTTTGCCAATTCACCAAGTACTACACCAATTTCCTTAAAAGCCAGGTTCTCATATTTCGCCAGTTTGCCATCGATTTCATATCCCTTTGTCCTCAAATCTTCTAAAATTATTATCTCGTTGGAACTTTCTGTGTTTGAAAATAAACAATCGGAGAACTCCAACCTTTCATGGTCATATAAAACATTTTGTAATTCTTGAAACTTGCTTATTACTTTGTTGTATGCGATCACTTCTCTTTCATGTAGTTTGTGAAACAAAACCTGCCTCTCAGTATTCACTAAAGTCTTAACAATAACACTGATATTATTATCATCACTATCTGTATCTTTTATGTCCACCCGAAACACATTTGCTATATAGTTCGCTTGTTTACCACTGATACAATCCACGCTATACTTAAAATCTTCTATTCCTTTAGAGAGAGCAATTTCTTTTATAGATGCATGAAGTTCTGAACTGTTAAAGTCATCTTCAGTTTCACTTATATGGACTTCTAAAGACATTATCACTGTCACTAGTTCCGCTATAACTGAGTGTTCATTGAGTATTAATCATGCGATAAGTTCCGTATCTTGTGATAAGCGGAAAGTAAATATTTGTTCAGATTACGTTGGCGATACGTTGTTAAAATGTTAGCTATCATTATTGCTATCGGATGTCAGGGAAATTATTCGGCAACGGTGACCTATTCTGTTTTTCATTTATCAATGTCTATTAACTTTAGTTTTATGTGTTTTACCTTATTGTTTAATGTATAATAATATGGCTTCTTATGAAGTTTGGGTGAGAAATATTATACCGATAGATAGAGGACATATCACATGAGAAGATTGCTCCTACGGTGCGTCACAGTCTTTTGTTTTTAACGTCCCGTAAGCGCGTAAGCGTAAGGATCCAAATTGAACCGTATTTCTCTCGCTCATCTGTAGACTGTAAGTCGATTTATTAAAGGGCTATTTTGAAACCGTAACAAAGTGGACCGCAACAAATAATTATAATAAAATAAAAAAGAGTTCTAATCTTTTAATACAAAGACCATGTTTTAAGTCCTTTTTTCTTCGATATGAATACGGTAGTAGAGAATCATTTTTATGCGAATACGACTCACAAGATACCGTTATTTATATTCAATCTTTTTCTTTTCATTTTCTCCGAACCGCTTCTTACAATTGAAATCATTTTTTCTTTTTTGCAGCAGGTTACTCACATTTGGAACTTCGAGTAACATCAGGGTTGCTCCAGGATCTCCGGGGAAGTCTTACTCTTGGAAAGAAAAAGGATACACAAGCTGCAGCGCCTCCTGTCTCAGTGGTGTTCAGGTAAAGTCCTGGTGGAAGTGGATAGTAACTAGTGGAAGGGACATCGTAAAGAGAACCATGGGTTCAGTACATAATTTAAAATCCACGACCGATGAAAATAAAACTTTGGAATAACTGTCGCCAGTGTCGCACAACACGTCATATTAGTATGTCGTTGACTTAGTCAAATTAGCATGTCGGTGACGTGTACCTTTAAGTATTGATCCTACCAAAAAACGCTCAACACGGCTAAAGAAGTTTTCACATAAAAATCGGTTAAATACAACATCAACACGGTCAAAATGTACATTATTTTTTAAATAACCTACGAATAATCTACTGAATCTTTGGTAAAAGTATTCATTACGACGTCTCTTGTATCCTGTACATCAACATTATTATTAAACTCTCATTCAATTGCGAGATCACAGCATCTAATCTTCTCTGTTCAGTGAGTATCACTAATTGTGAAAAGCTTCGTGTTTTATTACAGCGTCAGTATTTAATTTGAATTCCAATCATATTACCTTTATTTGCTAGAGATGGACCCGAAATACTATATTAATTAAGCTCTTTAAAATCATGTAAATGGGTATATTTCGGGCACCAAAAATTGTGGTGGAAATTCAACATTAATTTCAAGTTTGCAACGCCGCTGGTATTGCAGACAGCGGTGACCACTTAACATCAGGTTGGCCGTCGGGTTGTTTGCCATCCAATAATATTAAATAATTATATTTCTTGCAGGAACTTATCATACAATGTGTAAGAGATGAAGATGGTAAGAATGCCTCTCCGTACATGTGCGACCCTCTTACCAAACCGGAAAACAGAGTTAGGACTTGCAACGATCATCCGTGTCCACCCAGGTAAATAACACTTACATAATTATTTAACAAACAATCTTATAACACGCTGAATTGAAGTCACTATCAGAGTGCTTAGAAACAAAAGAGACGCGTGATGACACTACGACGAAAAAACGACTATTGATTTACTTGAAAGTAAGTTTAGTAGTGTATTATTACTGTGATGTGAAAGTGAGTATCTTGTGTTTATTTGTTGGTTACGTTTTTTACCGCTAAACTACTAAACCGATTTTGATGCAATTAATTACAAACTAAGCTTAAACCCCAAGAAAAGACATAGGTTACTTTTCAACCGGGCATAATCTAGTCAAAAATGAAAAACAAGCACTCAATCTGTATTGCAATAATTATGCTACGTTATTTTTCAGTATATGTAGACTTACGTACATTGAATGTTAAGGTCAAAGGTTACCTTCCCGTCCATTTATATCCTGACTCAAAAATCTATTTTAGAATTATACATCTACTCAGAAATATCCAAGATTAACATAGGTAACAATGATAATTCCTTTGCCGCCTCAAAGGACTTGAAATAAACCTATTTGAAGTATTTGGGTCTTGTCAGCGCCTAAAGCAGGCATTATATTCACAAGACTGAGTTCATAGTATTTTTAACTTTAGTGGGACGTTTCCTTCAGTCCTACACGTGGCAGACTTCCTTTTTTAAAAGTAAAAATACCTATTCGCAGAATCCAGTCGTGTTTATTTTTTATTTTGTACTAGCGATCTGCCCGCGATCTCGTTCGCGTGGCTTATTTCACCAGAGTTAGGTTATGTCTTTGGTTACTGCTTCGCTCCTGTAAGTCGAGGCATGATGTTGTATAGCATATAATGTAGCTTTCTATTGGTGAAAAAATGGTTAAAATCAGTGTAGAAGTTTCGGAGCCTATTCGTTACAAACAAATAAAAAAATCTTACCTCCTATCCAATAATGTCCAGCTACAAATCAACATCTACAAATCGACCAGCTGTACAACATCAGACTTGAAACACCATCTTAGGTAGCCTAATGACAATAATTGTACATGCTCAAGATAATAGCACCTTTCTGACATGCTCTGCATCACCTCAAAAAATAATTCAATCGTTAGTTGAAAGCGCGCCGCCCACAACCCGTCACCATTTTATGTTGTCCTTCCAAAACATATTTTAAAACTCACGCTTTAAATCCCAAACTTGAATAGCAAATAATTTCCTCTATAGAAGCCGTACTATTATATTGAGCGATGACCAGTGTACTATCGAGTGCAGGTAACAAAACACGGCTCCAGTACAATCGCGCTCACAAAGCTACACAAAGCTAGTCCAGTTGATACCGCACTAATCCTGATGTGTCCTTTGTGCAGGTGGAACTTCACGGAATTCTCGCAGTGCACCAAGTCATGTGGCATCGGCATTCAGACGCGAGAGGTCACTTGTATACATGAGGTAAGGTTACCATTCACGCGTGTTTGGGACATACGGCAAGTAGATTTTAGGGCTGTGTATACCCGAATTGCGAACCCCCGAAAAAAAGTTCAAAAAGGTGATGGCTAAATAACTGCCCCCGGCCAGATACATTCTGGAATGTATATGAATCTTACATAACCTCATAATATTTAAAAAATCATTCATGAAGTATGTAGTGTTTAATATTTTCCTAGCACTTTCGTGAACTA
This sequence comes from Caradrina clavipalpis, assembly GCA_932526535.1. Taxonomy (NCBI): domain Eukaryota; kingdom Metazoa; phylum Arthropoda; class Insecta; order Lepidoptera; family Noctuidae; genus Caradrina; species Caradrina clavipalpis. The sequence continues at coordinate 1,214,898 of OW052111.1, read as the reverse complement.
TTAAACATAATAAAGTATCTAAAAAAAATGAAAACATTTTCATCACAAACATTCGCTTATAGATATACAACCTCATTTTCGTTTTTAGTTTTATTATTTTTCGAAAGTGTCAGTTGAAGAAAATTATATACTGTCAAACACACTTTTTTTTCTTTTTAGGCAATATTATATTACCATTATATTATTCCCAAAAAGTATCTGAAACTTTTTTACATGAAATACTAATATTTAGCCATTCAGCATTACATTGTGCTGGGTACCATATTTATACATGGTACCTGGCACATGAGGCAGTGGTCTATACTTCCATTTAGCCATCTCCTTTGTCGTGATCATCATCATATTAGTTGAATACGTCCACTGCTGGACATAGGCCTCCCCTAAAGATAGCCACAATGACCGGTCCTGCGTTGTCTGCATCCATCCGTCGTCGGTCCACCGTGGGGGCCTTCCAAGGCCATATTATGTGTTTGTTATATTTAGGAGAATAGTGTGATTATCTTCCGGTCATCCCTGGAAAAATATTCTTAAAATAAAAATCGTTTACATTTTAATTCATTGCAAATCTTTCAATTAAACGGGATTTCGGGTTCGGGAATGGAGAAAAAATGTTCACGTTTTGTGTCGTCCCCGGACGGCCTCTATGATAAATCTGAGGAATCCCGGACGGTTGGCAACCCTAGTAGAGGTAGATATTGTAAGCACTATGACGTGGTTATACTACCGGAAGCTTCAATCTACTTGATTGGCATACTGTTTGTTTCGTATATTAGTATAATGAATAAATAAGCTAATTCGTCTTGTCACCCCACATAGCGGACTGACAAGTCTTTTCTAATTTAGAACAAAGTTCATCTCATAGGAATACTTACAAATAAAATATCTTCAAACTTTGTAGTAACACTACTTTAATTAACAACATAAACATCACTGAAAAGTCACAAGAATGCGAAATAAGCTATTACTTTTAGTTGGATGTTTTGTTTTCAGTAATTTTTATTTTAAACCAAGCTATTAACCGATTTGATAAAAAATATAAGGGACCAATTGGGAAGTACTTGTATACTCATTAGACCAATAATAAATCCGACGAATTGAGAACCTCGTCCTTTTTTAAAGTCTTTTAATAAGGTTCGATTTGGTGGCTACACCACTCAGTCTACGATATAATTAATCGTTCTATATTGCTATATGTCGATACTACTACGTAAGGGACAATTTTCGGTAGAGCAGATTTTATTTGATAATTGATAATCAACTAGAAAATATCACAAATAAAGTTGAAAATAGTATGCAAAGGCCTTTTCTAATTTAGAAAAGGCACGAACATAGATCACCACGCTTACATTCAAAACATTACCATGCTAACTTAATAACCACCTCTTCTTTATTCACCAGGTGACTCGAGGTGGTACAAACACAGTGGTAGTACCAAACAGCATGTGCCCACAACCACCACCGCCTGACCGACAGTACTGCAACGTGCTGGACTGCCCCGTGAGGTGGCACTCCGGGGAGTGGTCCAAGTGCTCCAAGACTTGCGGGGGAGGGCTGAAACAAAGAGAGGTTCGTGGTTACAGATGAAGTGTGATGCTGTAAGGAGTGTTAGACTGTCAGTTAGTGGTAGCAACATTGTAGGCTTAAGGTATTCAATAAAATTGGTATATAATAATGTCAAGAGGAGAAAAACACTTTGCCAAAGGTTACATTGGTATCATGGTAGCAAGCGCGACTGCTGAGCGTCGAGTCCTGGATTTGATGCCTAGGTCGGGCAACGTGTTGCTGGGCATTTCCATGAGGCTTTCTTTATTAGCAGCCAGGACTTTTAAAAGTTGGTGGGGTGGTACTCCCATGCCTCGGAAAGCGCGTGAAGCAGTTGGTTCTGATTAGGGGAATAGGACTGAAAGTGAAGAAAAGGAGAGCGCATTTTTGTTTGCACACAAACTTGTGCACTTTAATCATCTTCTGCATACTTGACAAGTCTACATTTAAATTGGTCACCGTGACAGAAATTCGATCAGCAGAATATACTAATGTAACCTATTTCATTCATAATCCAGGTGGAGTGTAAGCAGATAATGGCGCAATCCCACGTGGTGGAGCGTCCTGCTTCGCTCTGCAGCTCCCCACGACCTGCTGCCACCAAGTCCTGCAACTCTAGACCCTGTCTCCTGGACACGGCGTCTCCAGAAATATCACTCGCCAACTCTTCTTATATACAGCATGATCCAAAGAAGAAAAAGGTAAGAAGAATCTTTTTGGTGTAGACAGTTATATGATTAGCTTACCAATTTTATTATAGGGTTAGCCGTTGATCTCGTGGTGGCAAGCATGACTGTTGAGCTCGGGGTCCTGGGTTCGATTTCCAGGTCGGGCAAAGTGTTATTGGTTTTCTATGAAATTCTCATTAGCAGCTCAGAGTTAGGATTTGTGGAATTACATTAAACTCGCCCTGAACTTGGGACTAAAACATACCGACGAACTGTGGGTTACCAATGTACACCACATTGGTAACCCTTAGGGAAATATAGGCGTCATGGTACGTTTATATAGAAATGGTGAGTTGCACCGTACTTCCAGAAGTACTAACGAGGTGATCATTGTCCTACAGGTGACAGTAAAGGTAGGCGGTTCAGCCACGATATTCTACGGCACCCAAGTCAAAATCAAATGTCCAGTGAAAGGGTACAACAGGACCAAGATACAGTGGGCGAAGGACCATCAGATCATTAGCAAATCTAAGAAGTATAAGATTTCTAGGAAGGTAAGTTTCTTTGGAATATATTAAGGTTTAAATTGTTACGCTTTATCTGTGTGAAGTTGAGCCGATTTACGAGCGCGAACAAGTTTCTTGGCGTAATTTAAAAACCCGTAGTTTTGTGCGAAGTATGCGGAAATGTGTTAGAGAGTTATATGCTAGCGCGTCTCCGTGTTTATAGATACGTATTGTTTTAAACATGGTTGTCTTTATTTTGTTTTTTTTTTGTAGGATAGTATATAAAAGAATTGATTGTACATGACAAAAGAAAATTAAATAATTGTGGTTCTTGTAGAATCTGCTATAAATTAAGATTGCAAACATTTCTGCATGATATTACCAAGTATCTCAATCAACAAAGAATGCCAAATTCAACGCCAAAATAAAAATCAAAAATGCAAATTAAAATTTTATTAATATACAAAAACGTTTTACAGGAATACATTAAATTAGAAAATTATCATGTTATTATGATGTTAAGTAATATTTAAGGTATTAATGATATTGAACTAAAAAAAAAATTTTGTTGGTGTAGTCCTGTAATGACTTTTTTCATGTATTTTCTTTTATCCTAATCCAATTTTAAAAATCATTATTATTTGTCAGTTATTCTAAAGCCATGTGCAGAGGTCCAGTATCCATGGAAAATTATACCCCAACTTTAACACACCGTTTTATTCAGGGTGCCCTACGAATAAACTCCCTCTCCCTGCGAGACCACGGAGTGTACACGTGCGTCGCTGGGAGGTCCAGCGCGAACCTGACGCTGCTGGTGAAGCCCAGGCCTGGAGAGTTCCCGTCAAGCGAGGAAATTGAGAGGCACAAAGCATTAGATGAACCATCGTCACCGCTTTCAGATAGGTAAGATATTATATGATACTAGCTGACCCGGCAAACGTTGTTTTGCCATTATTTTTAGGGTTATGAAAAATAGATGTTGGCCGACTCTCAGACCTACCCAATATGCACACAAAATTTTATTCAATTTGGTACAGCTGTTTCGGAGGAGTTTGGCAACAAACACCGCGACATGAAAATTTTATATACTAGACAACATAATAGATTATGTACCTATACACCCTGCGTTGGCACCTGCTTTAATTACGTCTTTGGTTACTGCTCCGCTTCCATTGGTCGTAGCGTGATGTTCTACTGTACTATATTCTTTCTTTATAAATCTAATTTAATAAATCTTTCTTTCTTTTCTATATGAACCTTCCTCTTGAATCACACTATCTGCTAATGAAAATCCGTTGCGTAGTTTAAAAGATCCAAGCTTCCAGATGACGAGAAGCGCCTTTGTTTTATACTATGTAAAGATATTGTAAACTTAACATCAAATTCAAAGACCAACACACTATATACAGACCGTGCCACGAAAGATGAGACTTGTTCTCCAACTTTATTATTTTGTAATAAATATTGTGAAGAATTTTTATATGTTGTTTTAATTCCAATGTCATCGAAAAGTCTCTGAATAGATATACAAATTATGGATAACTATTTAGTACCTGCGCAAGCTCCCAATACTGACACTCGCCAAGTCTCATCTTTCGTGGCACGGACTGTACATTATAAAGATTTAAGCGTACAGACAGCGGGAAGCGTCCTTGTTTTATACTATGTAGAGATACAGCGACAATACAAAGATTGGCTTTGACGAATGAATCTTTACCAACAGCAGAGCAGACGGTCGGTACCGGGCGATGATCGGAGGCACCTCTGATGACCAATCACATGAACAGCGGCCGGGGGACTCCAGGAAGAACTATAAGAATAGGCAGAAAGGTATGTTGGCGATGCAAATGACCTTTATTTTTTATTTTCAGATGTTTGTTCTAAAACTCAGCATAAGATAGCTTAAATACAGAGAAAAATCGAGAGAAACAGGACTATCAACTGAATTGAGAAATGAGTAACTTTACCCTATTCAAGGAATGTCTCCTGTATCGTGGGTGCGTTTACAAACATATAAACTCACATACACAAACAGTCAAACCCGGAGGTATCTGTAAATCTGTAGGCTATACAAATATTTAACTCGTGCGATATCCAAACCCGCGACGTGCAGTGCAGCAGCCAATCACTCAGACACTGCGCCAGCTATGCCGCTCTGACAAAACAACTCATTATATTATTGAGGAACTTAGAAAATTACTGTTTTTGTAGTATTGTATTATTTTGTCCGGCCGCGTGGATATTTTCACTCACGTTAATTTACGTCTTTGGTCACTGCGCCGCTCCCGTGTGTCGTAGCGTGATGTTGTATAGCCTATGTTACTCAGGAATAATGTGACTATCTATTGGTGAAAACATTGTTGAAATTGGTCCAGCAGTTTCGGAGCTCAATCGGTACAAACAAACAAAGAAACAAAAAAAAATGTCTTTAATTATATTATTGTATTAAATCTGCGCCTTAAATTCAACATCAATGTAACTTTCCCTACAAAATACCGCAATAAGTACTGCACCAAAATACACAAGCTTTGCAGTAAATTCATTAAGATCCGACACAGCGGTGCTTCTCGAGTGCCCTGCCAACACTAGATACATTTCGAGTTAAACTCTTCATTTTTCGTACATTTGAAAATTTTAAATCCTTATTTAAAAATTGTTAACCTACTTCCTAATTGCTTGTTGCAGTTTGAATTAAAATATTATGTGAACTTTTCTTTTATCTTGATTTTATTTTCTGTATAGAGAGAAAGAAGCAGATCATATTTATTAAATAAATAAAGTAGATTTCTTACTTTCTTGTGGATCTAAAAATTTGTTATCTTTTGAATACCTTTCGCAAAATATAAAAAGTATTGATGTTTTACGATATCTAACTAAGATGACTAAAATCAAATCATATCTTCATGAGTGTGACATAATTTTTGGAAGTATCGTAATGCCAAAACAGTCAAATTTTAAATAAAATATCCAACCTTACACACAATCGATAACGCGTTAATGCGTCGAGCGTGCTGTCGTGGATATGTCCAATGCATCTTCTCTCAGATGCGCTTCCAACGAATATCTAAAAAATCTATCATTCATTTCAACATTTTTGGATTTTAGCTAAATGCTTTTACTTAATTAGATTAACTCTTTCAGTAAGTTCAATGTTCAATTACTAAGTGCTTTGCACGCCCAATATAATAATGTTTTTAGGATAATATTGAAACTCCCTCGTTTTTGAAGCGCCTCGGAGATGTATGCCTAATCGCGTACAGATAGTTTCGATGCTATCTATCATCAGGAAAAAAAATTCATCGCTTGTGAGGAAAATTCGGGGGAGTAGCAATAGCATCCTATCCAGTAGGACCAGAGAGCTCCTGCACTGAGGCATCTCGTACGCTGCAGCTGCCTCGTAAAAACATGACTCACTAAGTTATGAAATTACCTAAAAACTGTATCTCTCACCAGGAAAAATAGACAAAGTGCGAGACGCTCTGTACGGCAACACGGCAACGACTAGCACTAAAGCGTCACCGAGCTTCAACTCTCAAGAAAGAGACATGTATGATGAACACGAGGTAAGAACCCAACGATTAGCAGTTAACCTAATGTCTTATATACTATTGTGTTGATAAATCGTCTATATTTCCAAAAGCATTCAACCCAAATAATCTCTTGAAAGTTAGAGTGAACAGGCTTCTTCTGAGTAAGCTCACTCCATCGTCGACTCTGCCGTTGTCACCTCTGATCTAAACTAGAGTCAAGAGCAAACCCATCTCAAGTAAAACAGAAAGAAACTTGCATACTGAAATCACATAACACACGCTTATATTCCCCAAAGGTTTAGGCAGAGGTGTACCAATGTACACCCACAGTCCGCCGGTATGTTTTAGCTCCCATGTAATAGGGGGCGAGCCTATTGCCATTAACCGGGCACAAATTCTAACTCCGACTCCATAGGTTCTAAATAAACTCAGAAAAAGTAGTAGGTATAAGCTTTCAAACACGAACAGTAATTAGCAAACGCTCGAAGCTTTTCTCTGAATTCAATATAAATTGAGGTGAGAGTAATGCAAACTCAACTAACTGTGGTAATTAACTATTCACTTCTGGGAATAGTTGGAAAGTACTAACAACCGTTGGATTTCAAAAATCATAGCATTACAATTTAATTTCAACCACGGTTTACGATTTAACCGAAAACTTTAATCATAAATGGATCATCTAGTATCGATCAGACAGAATCGTTTTCTAACAACATTTAACTCAAAATCGAGTAATTTACAATCACAAATCGATAATCTTGGGCCTGTAGTCCGCAGTGTAATGACAGTAATAAAATTTACAACCGATTTTACGAGCGACATAAAGTTGTTATACCCAGATGATGTTGTTTCAGGATGACTTACTTATCGTACGCATAAATTCGTCATAATATTGTTTTATGGTTACTGTTTAAAGCATTTTGTTACCTGAGATATTGTCTTAATCCTTAAGATGTTTTTGGAGAGATTATTTGTCAATCATCGCTTTTATTACTGTTGAACATTAACGGTCTTGTTTTTACTGTTTTCTTCACAGATCTTTATTGCTAAGAGACCATCGTTATATTACTAAGTAACTATAAACGACGTGGTGTTACCCGCGGTCAGTTACGTCTTTGGTTACTATTCCGCGCCCGTGTGCCGTAGCGTGGCGTTGTATAGCCTATGTTACTCAGTGATAATGTAGCTTTCTAACGGCAAAAGAATTTTTGAAATCAATCCTGTAGTTTCGGAGCTTATCCGTTACAACCAAAATAATCTTTCCTCTTTATAACATTAGTACCTAAAATATTGTTAGTATAGAAAACTTGTAAGACTTGACTCTCAAAGGCAATTTATCAACACAAACCTGTGCTTAACCTAACAAACTTGCCCGCACGCCGCTTGGAACGTTCTGTATTGAAGAAGAGTGCCGTCTCCTCCCAGATGCTTCCGCCCAAACGGAGCAGTGCTTCCAGGGTACTGCCCTGCCTGCATTACATAGTGATGCAGCTTCAGGTGAGAAGTTCCCAGAACTGAGGGTCGGTGGGAAGTTGGGTGGCATGCACTGCATGAGATTTCATTTTTAGTTTTTCAGTTTTTGTTGAAGGTAGTATGGTTTGCCTTATAGTCGGTCAACTAGCTTGTTAATTTCAAAAGTAAAAAATCGTATCAAATTCTTTCTTTCATTCTTTTTATAAAAAAAGGTTTCCCCACACTAGGAAAACCTCCTGTATCGTGGGTTTACCAACATGTAAACTCTCATACACAAACAGCTGGATCCGGAACAATTATTTGCAGATACCATACAAATGAGAGGCCATACAAACATTTGTTCCGTGCGGGAATCGAAACCGCGACACGCAGCGCAACAGCCTATCGTTCAGCCGCTGCGTCAATCGTGTCAATAAGGTCGATATTATTGCATTTGCGCTTAGTGGTTGACACAGCACTGGAGACCCTATTTTTCATGCCGACTATTTGGTTCTACAATGGACACTATCCATCTAATTTGTTATTAATTTTCTTACTAAAATGCATTGATTTTACTTATTTATCTTTTTCTTTACCATAATTTTTGGTATTAACTCATTCATCTGAATCGTTTAATTAACAATTATAACACATGGTTGACTTTTTTGTCATTTGATCTATAACTGTTTGGTGTTCTTCCATTATCATTCTTAAATCAAAGGTATTAAAAACTACTTTCCGATGACTTAGAACAATTATAATTGATATGTTCAGATGTTTTGGAATTTTCAGACTGGCAACTCGAGGGGTCAAAGAACTGTGGACTCTATCATCATGTATCAAAACTATGGGGTTCCTACCAAATCCCATTTCTTTAATCTTGAAGACAAACAACTTGTCTTCCCTGAAGATGATGACTCTGATATCATTATTGTGAATGAGGATTACAATAGGAATGTGATTAGGAACGTTCCGGTTGAGAGCCTCCAAGATCTTGATGAAACTACTACAGAACGCAGGTGAGGCCTTGCTTTATTTTACGATGACGTGTCGAAGGAACCCCGCTATTTTATTACCATAGCATAACATTTTTATGACGGTGGAATTTAAAAAAGCACCTCAAAACTCGTCCGCAGCGTTCGTGTTTTTGAAAATTATACATGATACTATTAATATCAGTAAATAAATATACATAGGCTGCTTCATCGAGAGATACTAATGATGTAGGTAATAAATAAAGTCTTAAGCCCATTTAATTTTGAAGGGACCACAGAAAAGTCCGGTTAATCGTCCGACAACCTCTCAGGTTGACCTGCGAAATGCCATTGCGTAAACTAAAATAAATTTAGTAGAATCAAACAAAAATCCACTTAAAATTGGTACTATTTGGTAGGTATGTAGCTCCGGACGCTCACGAGTACGTGTGGATGACCACTGACTGGTCTCCGTGCAGCGCGCTCTGTAGTCAAACAGGACATCAGATCAGAGGAGCTGTGTGCCAGGTTTGTGTTTACGATGACGATTGACCCCGCAAATATTAATGATTTTTAAGGCAAGGGATCTAAATGTTTACTCACGGACATTTGTCGATGCCGCGACATCATTTTAAAGCATAGCAATTTATGTCGTATTTTTAAAAAGATACGTTGGAATGTCCATTGATTAAAATTTTAATCCCTTGCCATACCGTACCGGTCTGCGTAGGCCTTAAACCTTCTTATACTCCCACCAAATTGTAATCGTGGATAATAGTGTTTTGTTGGTCTGACAGACCAATGCACGAGTATAAGAAAGTTAATAAAGAATAATCCTTTTTATGTTTTCAGTATTTGTTTCCCAAATATGGACCGCGGTTGGGATTTAATCTTATTTGGAAACGAATTTTAAATCCTGAAACCTTGCTTCCTATCAGCCAAGTCTTCATAGCTTTGACGTAAAGGACTATTAAATAAACTTTTTAAACTCAAACAGCACAAAAAGGACAACAGCACGACTACAGTGGAGACAGAGGAGTGCCTGTCCCGGGGAGGCAAGCCGCCGACCGTGGTGCGGGAGTGCGCCGGGGAGAGCTGCGCGGAGTGGCGGACCGCGCCCTGGTCCGTGCCCAAGTGTCTCAGCAGTGGAGCTGGTGAGTTACCTGCATTGTTGCCACATATAGAAGCCACGGGAATATTGTAATCATGATTTTGTTAAAACCAAATTACAAAGAGTGTCCATGGAGTTTCTTGCTCGTTCTTCTCTATAGAGACCTACGTTTTGGAACGAGCAACTGTTTGTCTAACTTCCCATGATGTTTTTAAACCATTAAGATATCGTCACTCACTTCAGCAGCACCCGAGCAGAACCACCTCGCTTCGTGCGGTTAAGATTTCTTTTACGAACATATTTACTTATCAACTTCCTTAGTCCACCGGATAGCCTCACACGCAAGCAGACCACCCGCTAACTACTTACTTACCGCTTAACCAAGACTTTCTATACGATCCAATGGTGTTACGTAGAGCACCCATCGGCAACGATGGACACCCCGTCGTCAAACCTGCCGACGGTTGGTTCACACGTTGACGCCATAACTTCAACTAGCGTGTAACGTGTTAACCTGTTGACGTCTAGTGACGAGGCGACGTAGTGGGGTTTCGGGTTGATAAGCGAAGAAGCTAACCATTAGTATCTCAATTATCAAACGCAATTTGATAAGACGTTTTCAAATCTATTGTAACAGCAAAAAGAGTTCAAATATTTTCACACTATTCTTCAAATTCTTCACCAAATTCTCTCTTCATCATCAACAATTGCCTCTAATAATAATATTTAATTCCCCATCCCCACAACTAGCCATCGTACGCCGTCGCGTAGAATGCGTAGCGGAGAATGGTACAACACTGCTGGAAGCTGCGTGTGATTCCACAACCAGGCCGGAGAAGACGAAGAGGGATGCCAGTCCTTGCAGGGCCGCCTGGGCGGTCGGGCCTTGGAGTAAGGTGAGAACCGACTAGAAAATCTAAAGTTGTAGTTACATGATGTTTTGCATTGTTTTGTTCTGGGCTATACTTGGAAACCTTCCTGTGACGGAGGAATACCGAAGGTTCCCAGTTTTTTTTGTTTCGTCACGAATATAAGTTTTAATTGTTATAAGTATACTATATATACCCCCAGGACCCCTGTACCATGCACCTATATGTAGATAAATGCAATCTATAAACAGTGTTATTTTACACTTAAAATAATAATCGTTTTCCAACAATAATTTTTTATCTACAGGGTGGAAATTTATTATGCTACCTGGAGGGAAAGTACTCTAAATACTTGAGTTAGCAAATTTTACTGAAAGGAAACATTCCTTTATTTTTAAAAAGAAACAAAACTGCATTTAAATAATTTTGAAAATACGCTTGCCACACCCGGGAATCGAACAGACTAAAAGCGGATAAAATAGCATCCTGTACTTTTATGGCTCTTATCGATAGGGTCAATCACAAGGATCAAATCTCTACAAACCTGGTAAACTAAATTTAACAAAAACCATGAATTTCAATCTAAACTTATTTTATTCGGACGAAAAAAACGAGTACAGTAACTAATTGCATGCTGGAAATGAGCTTCACTTTCTTCGATGCACACATTCATTATTTGAAGGAATTCATTTTGAATAACTTTTAGAAGGGTGTTGTGGTGAATATTGTAAATTTTACTACGCTACCAAAAGTTACTTAAAATGATTTTTTTAAAGAAATAAATTCATGCATCCAAGAAATGAAGCTCATTTCCAGCAACTACTTTACTCGTTTGTTTCGTCCGAATAAAATAAATTTACAATAAAATTGCATGTTTTTATTTTATTTTAATTTAACATGTTTGCAGGGATTTGATCCTTATGATTCACCCTATGGATTAGTGCCATAAAAGTACAGGATGCAATTTTTTCGAATTTTAGTCGGTTCGATTCCCGGGTGTGGCAAGAATATTTTCAAAATTATTTAAATGCAGTTTTGTTTCTTTTTAAAAATAAAGGAATGTTTCCTTTCAGTAAAATTTGCTAACTTAAGTATTTAGAGTACTTTCCCTCCAGGTAGCATAATAAATTTCCACCCTGTATATTACTTAGTAGGCAGTTTATGTAGTCAACGGCAATGTGCAACCATCCTATAACAATTTGGTTTAGTTATACGGGATGTAAAACAACAATGTTACATCCCGTATAACTAAAACAAATTACTATAGGATGGTTGTATTTCCAATTCGGAACGAAAGAAGTCAGAAAATAGTCTCGTACTTTTACGTCATCAGACTCGTGCTAATCCCTCGGGTAGTCTCACATTAGTCGGCTCTTAAAAACAAACTGAACAAAGTGATTCAAAATTTAAATGTAAATTCAAAATGTTAAATATCCATTGTGTGTTGTATAAAGTGTTCGTAGTAATAGCTTGTTCCCGGGACCTCTCCCTCGGAGCGCAATGAAGAACTATTAACAAGCTGTTCCTGCAATGAAAAGTTTACAATGAAACTATTATAGCCTTTCTACATTATAAGCGACTAGCTTTTTCCTGCGACTTCATCCGCTTAAATTAGATAATATTTTAAATTCAATCATAATTCAAAAGACACGTGGCGCCATCTATTATCGACAGAACGTTATTATTGTATTCCCCGGGAACAGTATTTTTTCCGGGATGAAAGGTATCCTATGTCTGTTTCTATATACCTGAAAATGTATATGCCAAAATTCAGGATAATCGTTTTATTGGTTTAGGCGTGATAAGGTAACAAAAAACAAATTTGCACCTGCCGTGTTATCTCTTCACCACCTTTGGTTGACTGGTAGAAAATGCCTAAGGCATTAAGTCCGCCTTTGTACTTTTATTTGTGCATAAAGTTTAAATAAATAAATTCACTCTCGCATTTATAATATATGTTAGGATTATCATAATATATCTACATCAAAATTGTAACACAGATCCTTTATTATATTACTAGCTTCTGCCCGCGACTTCGTCCGCGTCACAGTTGATGTGTTATCCTACGGGTACCGTACATTTTCCCGGGATAAAAAGTAGCCTATGTGTTATTCCAGACTATAATCTATCTTTGTGCCAAATTTCATCCAGATCCATTCAGCCGTTTAAGCGTGAAAGAGTAACAAACATCCATACATCCATACATCCATACATACAAACTTTCGCCTTTATAATAGTAGTAGGATTAATTCTACAAGTACAACGGCAATCTAATCAGTGAGATATAATACAACCCCATAACTTTTCAAAGTCAAAGAGAACTTCTGCAATCACACACGGAGAGAGTTTGTCATTCTCAAGGGAGATTCAGTTTCTACAAATTTAATATGGCTTCATAAAACGAACGCATAAACTAAAGTTATTGCTGAAATTTTATGTATTTAATAGTGGCACTAAAGTGTCGTTCACAAAATCAGATTTCAGGATTACTACTTCCTTTTTATGGTGTTAGTTTCTCGATTTTAATATTGAAGTTTAGTGATCTAAGAAGTTGGATGCTTTTTTTTCACGGGGTTTCCTTATTGACTGCCTCTGTCTCGGGGAGGGCGGAGGGTGTTTCGGACTCCCTACGGTGTTCCTTTAACTAGCTTTGGTGGGGAGTAGCTTAGAGTATTCTCCGCATCCTGGTAGGTATTGACCCACCACCACCACAAGGCAGGTCCCCTCACCAAAAGGCGCGTGCTCTTTGGCCTATCTTTGTTCGACCGACAGACTGGCTTTAAGTCTGCCACCCGAAATTGAAATATATCTGTTCTTACTATAACTAACTCTGCCTGCCTGATATAACTGCCCCTTTGGTCTAGTGGTCGCAAACGCGGCTGATGAGCGCGGGGTCCTCGGTTTGCTTCCCAGGTCGGGCCAAGTGTTATTGGGTTTTTCCATTAGGAATTTCTCAGTAGCATGGTAGCAGCCCGAAATTTTTAAGTTGGTAGTGTGACAACCCCGTGCCTTGGAAATCACTTAAAGTTGATGGTCCTGCCTGTCATTCGTAGATCTTTGACAGTCGTTACGGATATTCAGAAGCCACGAAGTCTGACCAAGAGGTATAGTGTTGCCCAGTAAATGGGTTGATCAGATAAGCAGTCGTTCTATGTACAGCACTGGTGTTCACCTACATCCTGTTAGACTGAAAGCCGAGCCCAGCGTAGTTGGGAAAAAGGCTAAGCAAATAATGATGACCATAATTAACCCTCTTATCTCCACAGTGTATAGGCCCCTGCTCTTCCGTGGGTCGCCAGCACCGAGCACTACGCTGCGTGTGGCGAGCCACGGCGGCTCGTCGGCGAGGCAAGGAGCGCAGCGCGGCCGCGGCGTGCGAGGGGTTGCCCCGCCCCAGCGTCACCAGACCCTGCCAAGTACATGCCTGTGTTAATAAAGGTAACGGTAGTAAAGAGTAGCGGTGGCTTGGCCTTTTTAACTAATGAAGGAGAAGGGTGCAAGTCGACTTGTATATATGTTATTTATGTAGGTATGACTACGCATAATGATCATAACTTTTGATAGGTATTAACTACCCGCAAGCTGTCACCTTTCCTGCTGGGGCTGTGGGCATTTTTTTAATTTGATGTCTTTTATGTCAACCTTCTTATATTTGACGTGGATGCAAAACTGCACCTTGCATATTGGTTTACCGTGATTAAATGGAATGCTCAATTACTGCATGTAGAATATTCGGACACCTTTACCATTAGTACCTCTCCAACTTTCGCCCTACTCTCAAAATTTCCTGCATGACTTGTTTAGCAGCATGGAGCTTTATTTGTACTCAATCTATATGCTCAAAGTAAGCATTTAAATGAATCACAGAGCATTTGGCAAAATGCGAAACTAATTGCTCGTTCTAAAACGTAGGTCTTTAAGGAGAACGAGCAAGAAACTCTTCAGCTATGCTATATGTTACGAGGTCTGGTGATACTGAGAACTCAATAGAGTTATAATTGTGTGCCTACTTTCTCCTTACCCCTTGCACAAACTACACGTGTATTCCTCACTAACAAATGATTCCTCCACAGACGGCATCTGTCGGGACAGTTCCCGGTTCTGCGAGAACGTAAGAGCGATGAACATGTGCGCTCTGAAGCGGTACAGGCAGCAGTGCTGCAAGACGTGCTCCGATTGAACGACGCTCATTGGCGGGTTCAAATAAAGAATCCAGTCGTTTGAATGTAACGGTCTCAAATCTGAATAACGGTTATGGATTTAAATATGGAATGACTTGTACTTGTAATTTTAATTTAAGATGGGGCTAGATGAGTGTAATTTGGTTTCTGTTAACAATTCTACTGTCGGTTAACTTACCCTAAAAATCCTATAAACAATAATTCCTAAACTCATTTTGGGCAACGTAAATAACGGTATTACATCCGTCTGGCCCCGCCCTAAATTCCAATTGTGGATCAGTAATTCGAAATTCAACTACAGATAATGCAATATATCACAGGCTCGATCCTTTCTACTGAAATATTAACGGCCCACTAAAATGTTGTCATCACACCCCATTTCAAAATTTAATCGCGTTCTATTGTAAAATGGCGGCCGTTTCAACTAGTCCGAGCCCTGTCAAGTAAAATATTTACCTACTGATCGATTTCGGAGCGAGAGTAAACCAAAACTTCGTATGATCATTAATTATTGAAGAACATTTCAGACTTGAGCGAGTTTTCAATCAATAGTGTGAGTCGAGCCTAAAATCTCGTTTCAAACAGTCTTGTGTTTAGTGTGCGAATTCATAAAATTCGAAGGCTGGAGAAAAAAAAACAAATTCTTGTAGATTGAAATTCGAATGAATGAATGAATTGAATCCGTCGCCGACATTCAGATTTGAATGAACGCTTTCTAGTGAAATTCGAAATGAACTTTTTAAATTAAAGGTTATGGACAGTAAGTGAAGTGACGTACACGAAATGGAATTAGTTTTAATAACTGAAGAATGTAATTCTATTAACTGTATAATTATGAGTGGAGAATATAATGTATTAAAACAACAACACAATGCATAACTATTTGTTAAAATGAACGAAACCTGTCAGTTTTGCAAGCAAACAAGTTTATTCAACGATTTTTTTTTACTACAGCCTTATTTTTCTTCAAATAAGCAAGATTTTTGTTTTTAATAATCAAGTTAATCAAGCCTTTCCCCGAAGCAAAACGAGCACATTAACGAAAGGTACTTAGTGCAGTAATTCGTCTGTTCAACATTTTACGCCCAGGCCCGCTGCTAAATTCATAAACCGGCAATCCTGCTTGTTACATCAGAGCGAGGGTTTGATCGACGGCAAAATGAACCATTTCGCGCGTGCCTCCGTTTCGTTCGGGTCATAACTAAATTTTCCGTGTGACTGGAGTGAAAGGACCCTTACAAAACTACTTCGTTCAATCGATCTTTTGCTTCAATACCCTGTTGTTTTGAATGGATACATTTTCCATTCACTTTCTTTTACGAATGAGACTCTTTTTTCGTAATTTCGCACAAACAATTGCTTTGATGACAAAGGTATTTCCAACTCAATCTCGTTCGATCTGACGGATAAAAGTGTGTGAGAGAGTGATAGAATTACAGGCGAGTGTGAAAGAGAGGAAGCTAATTGTAAGCACGATAGTTCTAGTCGTGAAGCACAGCTGACCACACAAGATGGTCGATATTGAATATTTATAACAAAAATGTAAATTATTTCAAAAGTATAGCCCTCGAATTGATTATGTAAGTAGTAAACAAAATATTTAGTAAAAATGTTTTGTACTATATACAAATAATAATGTAAATAATTACATATTATGGAATATTATTATTATTGAGCACTCTACGCTACGCTTGGCTCCTATATAATATGATAAAGCACAAAATTAATAATTTAATCAATAAAAAATTAGGGAAAAATATTTAGCAAAATTGCCAAAAGAAAAAAAAACAGAATGTATTAAAAGTACAGTCATGTTAAAAGAAAAGTGCTGATTTATTTTGTTCTTATATTTTTTCTTCACAGACGTAGATAGATTCGTTTATAGAGATAAAAATGTATGTATATTGGACATATTATTAAAATAATTATGTAGGAAAAAACATTTCTGATGAAAACTAAAAAGCAATACAATTCGCTTATACCTACATTTAAAAATGTAAATAAGAATGCGAATGCATAAAAAATTGTTATCCGACCCTTTCGTTGATTGGGTTTTAGTGAAAATTTAATAGTTTAATTATTTTTTTTCTTAATAAAATTACAGTAACTTCGAGCTCACTAAAACTGAGAAAATTACTTTGCTATGAAGAGTCAAACATTTCTAGATTTTTCTAGTCATTGTTTGATACTTTGTCAAATCTCAGTCCACCCTAAAAGGGAGTTGAATCGTGTCCTACGTTACTAGTTAAACTCGGTGCAGTATTATGTATTACGAAGTATATAATTACGTTTAGATAAACAATTAATTGTCAATTGTTAGTGGCATTAACCCGATTTGTATATAATTGAAACTATATAGCTATGCAAACATTGTTCCAAAGTATGAGGCATTATTTACTTGTGGGTTTTTATTACTAAATAAAAAACTAAATCAGTAATTTAAAAAATAACAAACTAATTAGGTAAATGAATTCCTGAATTAGTTACTTTTCAAATGAAGAAATTAAATGTAAAAGAAAAAGTTGAGCAGTAAAAACCCATTTGTAAATTAGATTATAAAAGCTCACAAATTCTCTAAGACAATTAAGTAAATGTTTTAGTTTTAAGTACGCAACTTTCCGTAAACTTAAGAACTTCAAAATGTATGTTCACGTTAAAACGTTATGCTTAACAAAGTTATTTTACCTTTTTAAACTTATAAATGTTAAATTAAATTTTACTTTTAATTTTTTTTACCGACGCATTGTACCTTCCAAGTTTATTTACAATTTATAATATAAATTAAAAATAAAAATAACTTTTATTTCTTTATTGTTTGTACAAGCTCGTGTAAAATACTTCATATCAATAAAATACTGCCATTTTTATGAAAAATAAAATGTTTTGTTTTGTTTATGGCTGATTGTACTTACCTAATGCGTCTATCTTAAGTTTATAGTCTACTGTGACATTGGCTTTACATTCATTGTTGAAATACTCTGATAATGGATTTTGAACCTTATAGCCCTTTTAAAGCTGACAACTGCATTTCAAAGACAAAGTAATTTAATAGACACTCTCTGTCACTGAGTGAAATCTGACAATCTGATGATTGTGAAAAAAAAACGAATGAAAAAAAATTATAACAATGCGCAAAACTTGCATGCAAGAAAATGTATGACTTACGCAAGAAACTCGTACCTTGCAGCTTGCATGCAAGTTACTTGCAGAATCGTAAGTCTCTTTGATACTTTTCACAGCAGACAATAAACATGTTTAAAATCTATCCTTACGTTCTGCGTACTTATAAAATGTAAACCTAACAGTAATATTAAAACAATGTAACAATTATAATTTGTAAGTCTCAGAATAAGTCCAAACTGTACATTGTACCAAGAATTTTCAAATAAAAAATATATTATATTAATAAGTTACTCATACTGGAGTTTCATTTTCGTCCTAACCAAATAGGTAGATAGTTACAAAATAGTTAGCAACTACTAGATAACCGCTCTAAAATCAATTTAACTCGAATTTGCATAGTT
The DNA here is from genome assembly GCA_932526535.1 of Caradrina clavipalpis. Taxonomy (NCBI): domain Eukaryota; kingdom Metazoa; phylum Arthropoda; class Insecta; order Lepidoptera; family Noctuidae; genus Caradrina; species Caradrina clavipalpis. Next base: position 1,196,541 of record OW052111.1, on the reverse strand, counting down.
AGGTTCAGAATTGATAATGTATCCAACCTCTACCTGAAGTTTATGAATATTTTGGCTACAAATTGATAATAATTTTCAAGGTTGTTTTAATACGTGGAGCAATCCCTTCACCATCGTAAGTTTATTAAATTAACCAGTTGTTTTCGTCGTTTTCGGACTGCCTCGTTGGCCTAGTGGTCCTAAGCACGACTGCTACGCTAGAGGTCCTGGGTTCGAATCCCAGGTCGAACAAAAAGTGTTATTGGGTTTTTCTATGAAATTCTCAGTAGCAGCTCGGAGTTTGGATTTGTGCCCGGATAATGGCAATAGACTCGCCCCCTATTACATGGGACCTAAATATACTGGCGAACTGTGGGTGTACATTGGTACACCTCTGCCTAGCCCTTCGGGGAATACAGGCGTGATGGTATATTTAGTTGTTATCATTTATAAAATACTTTGTGGAATGATCGTAAACTTTTGTGGTTCACTGTACTGTTTATTTAAAAATTAAAAGTTAATTAAAGCTATGAAAGCCTGCAGCTGTTACTTCTAATATAATTATTAAAAGCAACGTCTTGAAGAATTAGTTTTATTCTTTGAAACAATATTAATAATAAACATACCAGACTGTTTAGGGTATCTCCACACACATACCTAGCCATATTGTCACCGGGGCAGCATAATATCTACTCGTAGAACAGCTGTTTATATTTATCGCGCCGCTGAAAAGAACAATGTGTAAGGATACCTCTATTATTCCACTCTGAAGGCACGAGCAATGATCACCACGCTTGCTGAAGGCGGATTGGTGATTTCAGACTTATATTCGTAAGTACCTACAGTTTTCTTCACGATGTTTTCCTTCACCAATGTCAGAGATGTGCAAAATTAACGTAGAAAGGACATAACTATTTGATGACACGGTTGGTGCAGTGGCTAAGCGTTTGGCTGCTGTGCTGCGTGTTGCGGGTTCGATTCCCGCACGGAACAAGTATTTGTATGACCTACAGGTAGTTATTCCGGGTCTGTATTAAGTTTTATGTATTTGTAAACACACACACGATACAGAAGAAATTCCTAGTTTGAAGCAATGTTTTAAAAAAATTTGAAGATATTTATTAAAAATTTCACATTAGTAGTTGCCCGATATCAAACCCAGAACCTCATGCATGAAAGGTAAGTGCCCTAACCACTTTTACGAAATTTAAAACAATAGTAGCCACAACAAATAAGCAAATAAACAAGCCAAACAATATCACTCAAATCCTCTTTATTCAGTCCGCCATCTCTAACTGAATTCTCCAAATTCAAATCGCATGAACGGCCCCTTTCAAACGAGCGCATCACTATTCTCCAGTGACGTCACAACCATAACTCCTCTGATTGGCTGGCTGGGTGGCGCGCATCGCTGCGCTAACTCTGATTGGACTAATGAATCCGGCCTGATTGCGTCATAGTGTATTGCATAGTGATTGTGTGTAGAACAAAATGTTCACACAAAGGTTTTATGGTATTGCAATTCTTTTGTTTTTGGGTATTAAAATAAGTGGGTTAACAATACTGTTGTTTGAAATGTATATCGCTGGAATTGATGCTGGGGCTATCGATATTAGAATTCAAATATAGACAGTAAATTAGACTGGTAGAATTTTTTCTAATGTTATAAATGTGAAAGTTTGTGAAGGCGTTTGGATGTTTTTTACTCAATCACGCGAAAACCGTTAAACAGATTTGGAAGACAGTTGGCACAACGATAGATAATAAGTCTGGAATAGGCTACTTTTTATCCCAAAAATATAACCGGTTCCCGTAGGACACTATTTTAACTTTGGCGTGGGCGAAGTCACGCTCAGAAGCAAGTAAGTAATATGTGATTAGGATCCTCAATAGAGCTCCGGACATGATCCTATTACGCATTTTACATGCTGTGGTCTTCTTTAAGTGAAGGAGTACACCTATGACCATTTGTTTGTCATGGTTTGTGTAAATCTTTTGTTGGAGATCCTAAATAAATAAATACATAATTCTTACTATAAATGCCAAAGTTTAGATGGATGGATGTTTGTTACGTAATAACACGTAAAGCGTTGAGCGTGATTTGGATGAAACTTGACACAGAAATAAATTAAAGTCTGAAACATAAGCTATCCCTGCTTTTTATCCAGGAAAAATGTACGATTCTCATGGTTTAAATATATAAAATATAAACTATGTCGCGGTCAGAAGCTAGTTATAAATTAATTCCACACTGATCAATTCTATAATCTCTTAACTGCTTACGAGCGCATCCAGGACACACTAGAATCGCCAATCCCAGTAGGGGTGTCAATATATGTACCTGTAGTACAATCTAATTATTTCACGGCCGTTAATGATATTCCCAGGGTTGACACGCATGCAAATAAGCTTCACAAAGTTGTCACAAACTACGTTACTACGGCTTTCGTACACAGTTGTGTTTATCGAGTTCCACAGTTCGGGTCGGATCGGTAATCGTGTGTTAGGTTAGGATTCGATTAGAGGGGACAAACTAGATGTATGTCATCGGTCTCTCTGAGTAAGAAGATATGTTTATTATGAAAATAATACACGATATGTTGTGTTAAAAGCAAGCCAGCCAAACTGTTCACATCCACTGCAACTCCTGCCGGCTTATTCTGTAAGAAATCACCCTCAGTAAATTAAGGTGAAGTGAACTAAAACTGGGCTGTCACTATACGTTGCTAGGGATTGACAGGTCGCCACACGCTCACTTCACGGAAGGAGGGTTTTACAGAATAACATCGCTGAAAGCCAGAATCAACAGTGAAGACCGCCAGAAAAGCGCCGAGGCGAAAAGCTTGACAAGACCCAGAGAAACGATTCTACTGTTTTGGAACCCGCAACTGAATAAAAAAAACATTATTCAAGGCACCAAATTTTTTTGTCTCTAGCTAATGCTATCCCACCGTTGGGAAAAGGTAGAGCTGCTGTATTAATAATAATACAGCAGCCCAAGTAATAGAAAGATAAGCGATAAATAAAATAATAATAAAAATCCTAGGATGTCCGGGAAAAATACTCACCCAAATGTCCGGGGTTTTGAAGTTTTTGCCCGGCGTCGGCAATTTAGGCAATAGCAACCCTAGGAAAAGGCCTCCCTGAATTCTTTCCAGGAACTTATTCCCGCGCCACTTCGTAGCAACCACGAGATAGGCCGACAACCTGGTAAAGGTTGCGGGAAATCGTACGGGCTGCGCAGGACCGGTTATTTTGGCTACCTGTAGGGAAGGCCTATGTCCAGTACGTCGATTCTGTAAAATTCAGACATGACCTCGCATCTCACGTCGCTATTCAATGACATCAAATATTCAATTGTTTTATTCAGACATTGTTTTATTTGACACTTTGAAGTGCGAAGTGAGCATCGAAGTGACGGTGGAATTACCGTATAGAATAACACAGCAGTAGACGTAGTTCGTCTGAAATAATGATGATAATGATGATTTAAAACTTATTTGTATTATTATGACCTACACATGTTTTGACAAATAAAATGATCTTTATCTTTATCTATCTATATTTACTGGACCAAGACTTTAAGAGATAACCTTACTATAAACAGAAAATCAAACAAACTTTATGTCTTTCTAATATAATGTTACAAAAATTTAAAAAACCCCCGACACAAAATCCTAAGTTCCCTTTAAAAAGTAAAAAAATAAAAAACGTCGCGTTGGGGGACCGATGTTGCATTTAGGGTACGACCGTCCCAAGCGGTCCCCCAACGCGACGTTTTTTATTTTTTTACTTTTTAAAGGGAACTTAGGATTTTGTGTCGGGGGTTTTTTAAATTTTTAATTTAATTTTTATTTTATACTTTTTATAGGTACATACTTATTATAATGTCGATTTTGTTAAGCTGTAAGTACATAGGTTCCTAATAATTTAATAACCCACATGACAAATCATTTTTTAGTTTTTCTTCCCCACTTTCACACCCATAACTTTTAAACGGCTCAACCGATTTTCATCAAACATGTCTAAGAACACTCGTACGTAAGTCACCTTTCATACAAAAAAAACTAAATTGAAATCGCTTCAACCGTTCGGGAGCTATGATGCCACAGACAGACAGACAGACAGACACGTGAAACTTATAACACCCCTCTTTTTGCGTCGGGGGTTAAAAAAGGCCAAACTCCAGTGAACCTGATAAAAAGTTGGCATTTGAAGAAATCCTTTTGTAATTAGACGCTAGCTTCTACTCAGCCCTAGAGTAGAATGTCTTTGTAGACTATTGCACGGCAGGATACGGGACAATCAAGTATGGTGCAAGTTGTTGGGGACGAACGGGAGACCATGGGTGTAGCCAAATCTTGGAATTTGGGGGGGCAGTGAAAACTTGGAAAAAGAGCATTCTAAATAATTTGATGTAGTTCATTATCTATACTAGTCTACACTAATCTTACAAAGAGGAAAGGTTTGTAGTATTTAACTAATAAAAACTTCTGCACCATCATCATCTGCTTAGCCTTTTCCCAACTATGTTGGGGTCGGCTTCTAGTCTAACCGGATGCAGCTGAATACCAGTGTTTTACATGGAGCGACTGCCTATCTGACCTCCACAACCCAGTAACTGGGCTTCACGATACCTCTTGGTTAGACTGGTTGTCAGACTTCTTGGCTTCTGATAATCCGTAACGACTGTCAAAGATCTACGAATGACAGCCGGGACCAACAGCTTTACGTGCTTTCCGAGCCACGGGGGTGACACACCACCAACTTCCAAACTCCGGGCTGCTACTGAGAAATTCCTAAAGGAAAAAAAAACCCAATAACACTTTTTGGCCAACCTGGGAATCGAACCCGGGATCCCACGATCACCAGTCGCGCTTGCGACCACGAGATCAACGGGGCAGTAAAAACTACTAGACCGATTTCAAAAAAATATTTTGCCGTTAGAAAGCTACGTTACCCCTGAGTAGTATGGGCTATATAACGGCTATATCCACACGGGAGCGAAGCAATAACTAAGGCTGGTTCTAGAGTCACGCTGACTGCACGCTGACCGTCAGCGGTGACCGCTCAGCGCGTAGATTGTCATCGCTGACGATCAGCGCGAGACGTTTCAGTATCGTGCTGATCGCTTTGGAGTGTCCACATCGCGATTCACCATGACTGTTCACGCTGACGGCGTCCACTCGGCTCGACACTAGAACGCTCACTGAATACAGAGGCGCGCGGGCCGCGGGTGAGCGACGGCTACGCGGCACCGACGAGCGACGCGTACGCCCGCTGACAGGTCAGCGCTGACCAACGTACGCGCTGATAGCTACGCGTTATTTTAAAACGCTTCCTAGAAGTTCATACATTTTGGCTGTCAGCGCTGACGGTCAGCGTGCAGTCAGCGTGACTCTAGAACCAGCCTAAAGACGTATCATAACGCGGGTGAAATAAGCCTAGTATGTATTAGTACCTAGCTTAACACATAGGATATTTTTTATCCCGTTTTAGTTAATCCGTGAGATAATTTAGGATTTCGGATAAATACTGAAGTCTACGCAGACGAAGCCACGGGCAGAACTACATAAAAACAAGTTGTATATTGCACATACATGTAGTTCTTACAAGGTGTGTACTCGAAATCTTTCACCGCTTATACCAGAGCCAAGGTACAGCTTTAAGCTATGTATGTTAGGCCACACACGCACGAATACCGGACCACCTTTGTGCTCGGATATCGTGTGCAGTGCCCCTACACTCCTGTGGTGACGCTCTACTCCAATTACCTACCACACACATCTCGAATCGAAACGTGGCAAGTGAAACCGAACTGTATTATGGTGTGGTTAACTGCATTAAATATAGCAACTGTCCACAAGTGTGCTACGTAAGTTCGACAAAGGGTGTGCGATTCACGCTTCTGCGACAAAATTTTATGCATATATAAAACGATAAAATAAAAGATGTAAGCCATGGCAGTTAAGAGATGACCAATCGCAACTGACGGCGCCCGTTCACGAACATGACGCGTGGATCAACACCATTTAGCTCAACCATCACGAAAGGAATCGAATTATCGAACGCATGCGCCACCATCAAAATCAAAGTCAAATCATTGATATAAAAGGCACTTTTGTACGGCAATTAATTAATAATATTGAATCTAGTAGCCCATTACAAAAGATAGTTTCATATGGAGAAGAACGGACAAGAAACTCAAACATTTTAAAAGAGATTCTTCTCCAACGGCGAGACATCTAAGTGAGCATGACAAAGCTCTCAAGAACCATGTTCATGTCTAAACTCAAATAAATATAAAAAATGTTATACTGCAGCCCCTATTTCTAAGCACCCTTTTATTGTATAGACATCCTACTTCATCATTATTTTCCTATGCAACAAATATTCTTCCCCAAAAGCCGAAAAGGCAAACCACAACACAGTTCTCTTTACCATAATCCAGCCAGTGACAATGAAACAAAACACACAATACCTACTGAGTGCACCCGGTCTAATTGCAACGAGTTTTAATCCCTACTAACACCACACCAGCCCGCAAGTTGGGCACATTCCAAATAATAACAAGAATGCAGTTTGTTTAGGCAAATGATTATGCAGTACACGAAACTGCTTGGGCTTTCTAACCACTAACACACCGCTGCCTATAGACATCTGCAATACCAGAGGCCTTGCAAATGCGTTGCTAACCCAGAGACAACGTTAAAATTTCTCATGTGCCTGTAATTACACCGGCACCCATATCCTTCAAATCAGAACACAGCAACGCTGTTTAGCGGCAGAAATAAGTATGGTGGTAGTACTTCCCCGAAAGAGTTGTATTACTACGAAGACTACAAACGACTGCTGTCAAAAGCTGCAGTTCGGATTGGGTGATCAATACAAAACTAACCAATTAGGACAAAGTTACCGGTGGCTTCAACATATATATAAAGTTGAAATGAAACCAACAAGAGAAAATTATCTGTAAATTTAAATTAACGCGCTTATCGGAAATTGGTTGTCCAATTAAAAGCTTACAATCAGATGTCGCATATTATAATACGACTAGCTTCTACCTGCGACTTGGTCCGCTTAAAATTTCTTAAAGAAATCCATCCATATTGATAATTTTATATAACCTTTATCACTCTGGGATTACGTAGCTTCCTATTAACTGAAGAATTTTCAGGTTTGAACCAATAGTTTAGAAGATGAGCGCGTTCCAATAAACAAACTTTTCAGCTTTCTATTATTAGTAAGTAAGTATAGATGTAACGACGGGAAACATATTGACACTAGGATCATTCCTGCAAGTCTACCATCGAATCTGCATCTAAATTTGATAAAAATACCTACATTTTTGACAAGTTTTTGACATTGACATTTGTACGAGTAGTTATTAGACCTTCTTGACACTGAGACTAGATTCCGCCTTAGTAAATGTCCAGATGGCCCAGTAGGTAAGAGGTTCGCCTCTCATGCAGACTGCGGGTTCGCAACCAACCGGGCACAGGCAAAGTACCAGTGTGACTTTTCCATTTTACATGCACTTTCTAAGTTTATCTTGGACATCACTGCCATGGTGAAGGAAAACATCGTGAGTAATCTGAACTTATAATTAATATAAGTCTAAAATCGCCAAACCGCCTTGAGCAAAAGTGGTAATCAATGCTCGTGCCTTCTCTGTGTGAGAAGAGGCCTTTTCCCAGTGAGACAATAGGTCAGGATTAATTATTTAGTTAGTTAGTTAGTTAGTTAGTAGAATTAGACTTTTTAAAGTTCAATTGCTTACAAATCTACTTCATAATGCAAAAATCCTGCCCTATCTTCGTGTTCAAACTTGAACATTATTCACCAATTTTCAGAATATTTGCTTTAAGGAGGACATGTGACTTCCACCGCTATCCCGGCCCCATTTCTCACTAAAACTATGCGAGGCACAGCCAAACAATTTTATTGGAATATCAATCAATTTTATAGGCATTTCTCCATGAATGGCAACACTTAAGGCGCTAGAAACTGGACGAGTTATGAATGCTCTACGTAAGAAAGAGATGGCGTGTTCTGTAAGATGTAGCTGTGTCTCTGTCTTGCAGTAGAGCAATGGTCTTACCTCCGACAGTATATTTAATTGCTCTTAATATTAATGAATGAACTGTTAGGGTTGTCGCTGTCGCTATTATTTCTTTCTTGTTTTTTTTTCCGAATTCCATGTCTTATTTATACAAACAGTTGTCAATACCTCTGTCGATTATATAATTGGTTGTTGTTCGGCTATCACAGATGCCAGAATTAACAATGGATTTGCACAGATTTTAAAAACGAGATCATAACATACCGTGAGGTATGTTATGATTTCTAAAATTACCATTTGGATATTTAAAGATTTTCGTAGTGACAAACTATGGGGACAACCTTTATTATTTCTACAAGTATAATATTATGAATAAATAACTTGAGTGAACTATAAAGATACTGGCATTCCTTGTGGGTATATTACGATTCGGTATTAAGCATTCCAGGAATACTTAGTAAGTATAAGCTTGCGAAAAATTGCGGTGCGAAAAATTTTTTGCTAGTTCGGTTATGTTTTATTTTTTGTATTTTGGAACTGAAATTACAACCGTTTAATGTGTAGCTGAAAAATTAGCGGTCAGCGACCCATGGATCGCGCGCACAGTTAATACCTGCTTACTGCGCCAGTATCGCTCGTCGGCGGTGGCGAGTGCCCATAGAATAATTGTTGAATAGTAGCAGGTGACATTCTGTGGTTTCAGCCTACCTCTATGGGTCAAAGGCGTTAATTTAAGTATGTATCGTAGTCATCTACATAGCTTAGCCTCAGTGGAAACGTTCACATAGTTTTATAGCTTAGCTTTTACGATCTCGCAACATAACTGCACAGCATATCTCTGGTGGAAAGGCACTCTAAGACTCCTAAGGGCGTCTGCCCATTACACTGTAACATACCATGACCATGCTATATAAACGTACCAGGTACGGAAACTGAAAGAAACATGACACGGACTGCTATGCTTACTAGAACGTATCAACCGCCAATTGTTAACGCTCTACAACGGTGTTAGTCGGTGAGGGAACGGTCTCATATTTTTCAATACAAATAAAATTTTCTGACTGATACGTTCCTAGCACGGTCATGGTATGGTACGGTGTAGTGGGTAGACTACTTGTGTCCTCATCTAGCTCCTAAGAGTTCTAAAGTTTACCTAAAAAAGTGTATGACACGAAAGAGGATCAAAAACGCATAAGATAATGGTAAAAGAAGAAATTACAAATTGCAAACGAATTTATCGTAGCACAAACATAAGGAAACGGCTTCCAATCTTAACATACTCCCCTAGTCTAATACGCCCACAGTTTCTAAGGAAACCACAAGAGAAATCACCAAAGCCATTCCCTCACGAAGTTCATACATATTCCACCATTCTTAGCCACAGCACAACTTTCGTCGTAGTTATAAAACAATAAATCCCGATCCAAGGTTGCTTGAAGCCATATCTCCGGTATATGGGCCGCAGATACATAATGTAATAGGTATGTAGGTCGCCTAGTCGGCGCGTTGTAAATCTAATGGCGCGGCGCATTGCGAATGCAACCATCGGGCATACGGCACTGGATTGTTTCAGAGATGATAATACCCACTTTTGTGAAGATTTATTCAGGTTTTTTTTACAACCGGGCACAGGCAGTTACCTGTGAGACTCTTTCTATGTCATTATGAGTTTTTTATTTAAGTTTATCTTGGACATCACTGACATTGGTGAGGGAAATAACGTCGTGAGTAAACCTGGGCCTATTAATTATAAGTCTGAAATCGCCAATCCGTTTTGACAAGCGTGGTGATCAATGCTCATTCCTTCTTTGTATGAGAAGGGACTTTGCCTTACACAGTGATAGACTAGTATATAGTAGCTGGTAGTAGTGTATGTAATTTTATAAGAACTTTATTTTCCTGTATGGCCTAGACGTAAAAATTTAAGTTTGAAAATAAATAAATACGCCTATTCACATTGAGCAAGCGTGATGATCTATGCTCGATTCTTCTTTGTAAGAGAAGATACTTGTTTTGCAGTGAGGCAATAAAGGCTGTTATTATTTTATTCACCTACATTGTTGAATTAATACATACCTATATTAATGCAACAATGTAGGTGAATAAAATAATACAAATATTTAATCAAAGTAACTTCTACTGATAAACCAGTAGTAGTTCAGTAGAAGTTACTTTGATTAAATATTTGTATGTCTGTCACATTCAATCACAGTCAGTTTTCTCAAGTATCGGATCAGAGAAATGACACATAAAATTAAAATTAGAAAAAGAACACCAAACAAATTAAAGGGGACATAAGTTTAAAGACTATTTAAGCCCAACATAATACAAAGCGGTTTAATCTATCAACAGAAGTACAAGCGACAAGACGCTCACTAAACTTCTGAGGAAATCTGACGAAATAAGATTAATATTTAATAATCTACTCAGTACCCATTAAAGTATTAGCATATTTTAATATTGAACTCATCTGCGTAAAATCTTACTGGCTAGGCAGTCCCAGAAAATACAGATTATTTGCTAAGTCTTTTAGCAGTACACAGGGAAATTTAATTTAATTAGAACCAAAATATTAATAAGGGAACTTTAATAAATCATTGAACTGAGATTATTAATATATTTTCCCTTTAATATTTTCCTTGTTACTGTTTTAATTGTAAACCCTAGCCAAAGGATATTTAAGACATAACCTTTGTAGAAAATTATAGTTATTAATATTCACATTGAAGGTGATCAATTTAAACATGCTTGAATTTGAACCTTATAAATAAAAGCGTTTATTTAGCGTTTATTTTGTTGGATTGAGAAATCGTCAAACCGCTGCTTCCGGTCTAGGCGGAATGGAAGAGAGTGTCAGACTCTTACTGACTAAACCCCATCCGTGTTCCTCCTAATGCCCTTTGCGTACCAGAGCCCTGTTAAAGACAGAAGCCTACATTTGACGTTTACTTTGATATATGACAATATACAAAGGTGTCTTCTCATACAGAAAAGATAAAAGTATTATTAACATTCATCATCATCATCAACTCCACTCCATCACGCGTCTGCTCCACCGACCGTCTCTATTTCAGATATAAATCAATTAAAACTCCAGGTTTTCTCACGATGTTTTCCTGCACCGATGTCAGTGAAATCCAAGATAAACTTAAAAAATACATAATATGAAATAGGAAAAGTCACATTGATAATAACCTTATGCATGAGGGACGGGCGCCTTAACCATTGGGCAATCACGACATTCACACTTAGAAATAGTGTAAGTTGCTTATAGTAATAAGTTAATTGGTTAAGTATTTTAAATTCAGTCCCATGTAAAATATTTTTCCATGGCGGTATTATCAACTCCATGCCAGTTCTGCCAAAAATTCTATTTGGCTTGGTGCAGCACGAATACGTCGCGAGGATCGGCCTCCCCGCTCTCTTATATATTTATTATGTGACTTAGGCCCGGAGCTAGCGCACTGAACGCTCGCTTTATGTCCTCAGTAAGCCGCGGAAGTTAATTGATTTATCTATCTATTGGTTAAGTGCTGCTATTCATTCTGAAGCGAGGGTGTGAGTGTGACTTCATATTTGTGTGATTTCGATTTTAGTTCGTGGTTTAAATTTATTGAGAATTATTATGTTTAAGGACGTGTTATTTTAGACTTCATCATCATCATCTTCCTGCCCTTATCCCATGTTACTTGGGGTCGGCGCAACACGTTTTCTTCTTCCATGCCGTCCTGTCAACCGTCATGTTATCACTGACTCCCTTCTTTTTCTTCTCTCTTCTAAGAATGATTTTTCTTCAGACAATCCAACCATCTTTTCTCTAGCCTCGTTCTTCCTCTCCATCCATCCACATAGAGTCTCTCTAAAAAAAGAAAAAGAACTAAAGATACAATGACCGGTGCTACGCTACCCTCATCCAGCAATTAAAATGCGACAGTAACTCTGTCTATCTGTCTGTCTGTTATGCTTTTACGACTAACCACTGAACCTATATTACTGAAATTTGGTACGGGCCGAGTTTGGATCCCAAGAAAGAACATGTACCTACTACTTTTTATTTGGCGACAGACAAACGGGTACTGCATGGTCCCTTTGGCACCCCTCGGGTACAGAACACTAAAAATGGCAACTTGAAAAATATCCAATAGTGTCAACTCTTGGAGTATAATCTGAAGCATTGTTCCAGCTGCGCCTGTACTAAAGTCGCGGCACTCTGCGTCACTCCTCATGTTATCTAAAAGCCTTCTCTTCTGTACTACCATTGTAGATCACGTCGAAACTTCAAAAGCATGAAGATGGTACCGACTTTGACAGTCCTCAGTGCGTTTTTTATTTTGAAAAGTATTTTGTGCCAGTCTATTTTTATGCCCTTAAATTTATTGATTGATTGGCTCGGTCATGTTGAGGAAAAGTAAAGGATGAGTAAAAGGCGACTGCCAAGAAGAATTTATTTGGTGGATTTGAGTGGCAACGCAGGGAGGGAATGCCTTAGTAAGACCTTATTGGTGAGGTTCTTCAGAAAGATCAGTAGTGCTTGCAACCAGCATGCTTGTATGATCAGTTGTATGAACGTGGACGAGGTGAAAAAAGTATGTAAGGATCGTTGCAGATGGTGTTCTGAGGTTTCAGTATGTAATTAATACATTTAGGAAGAAAAAGGGTTTTTTATCCGATCAAAATGGCATTTTAATGTTGCATCTTGTTTCAACAAATGAAAATAACAGTGTAACTTTTTGAAAAAACACATTTTCTTTTATTTTACTTCAAAACTATCAAACTTCGCACACTGTGTTACGTAACGTAATCCCTTCTTTCACCAAATCTTCTAATATTCCCAACTCGTGTGCGACGAGATAAACAGCTGACAATATACAGCGTGTACCCTTTCAGCATAAAACAACGACAAACAAGACACGCGACACGCTGTAGATGGAAAACAATAGCAAACACAAAAAGTTTTGCAGTACGTAGTTTGATCGCGGCTTGATTTTAAAATGGAATAGTTTGCTTGAACGTATTGATTTTGTTTTGGTTCATAAAGCTTGCTTAGTTATCTTAGACAAGCTTCTACCCGCGACTTCGCCCGCGTGTTTTTTTTCACCCACGTCTTTTGTTACAGCTGCGCTCTCGCGGGTCGTAGCGTGTCGTTTAAAATATTCGATCTGAAACTACTTACTCAAGTTGCTAATTCCAACTGACTTTTGGAATTAGCAACTCGATTATTTTTTTTTCCTTATAAATAACGTTTAAAACTGCCTTTTACTGGTCTAATAGACTTGACTTTGACTAAAAAACATTGTTTACAAAGCCAGGAACGCTTTCCCCGCTTATCGCTCGAGCTAATCCCGTATTCTTATCACGCTCATACACTATATTCGCATCGATCAGGGCGTCGGGGGCGTGACATGAATCTGTACATTTCGTAATTGTTTCGAGATGCTGCGATACCGGCCGATGACGTCACTGATTTATGTGGCCAAGCGCCAGGGCCCAATGATTTATGATTCCAACCGTTTTTGTTCTCTCATATTGTTTGGCGTTCGGCAAATTGGATTTGGTGGGTTATTGTGGTTCATCATCATTGTTTTGGTATTCTGCTGAAGATTTGTACGGATTTATAATAAAGAGATGGGAGATTATTATTTGCATAATCACCGTGCTTTAATTGTAATAGTAGTAGTAGAGCTCTTTGTGAAGGAGCTCGTCCGGGAAAGTACTACTACCGTACCTATCTGCCGCAAAGCAGCGTTGCTGTGTTCCGGTTTGAAAGGTGTGAGTACCGGTGTAATTACAGGCACATGAGACATTTCAACTTTGTCACTGGGATGGCAATAAATTGGCAAGATCTCTGGTATTAAAGATATCTATTGGGAGCGGTGACCACTTAACATCAGGTGGGGCGTCGGTTTGTTCGAGTGCCAAGATTTTGCGTTTAGTCAGTGAACGAATGAATGAGTGTCCCATCCCTTTTTGTAAACATATGGATATATATTCTGCTCTATATACTACTAGCTGTGCCCCGCGGTTTCACCCGCGTCTTTGGTTACTGCTCCGCCCCCGTGTGTCGTTTTAATTTTTTCTCTCCGTAAGAACCATCCTCGTACTTCAAGGTATATTCTAAAAAAAAAACAGCCAGATCGGTCAAGCCGTTTTCATGTTATGGCGTGACAACGGGAAACGGGTTTCATTTTTATATACATAGATATAATATTTAATTATAGCCTCAATTTGAATCTACCTAACTTCACTCTATCGATTTAACACAAGACGTGATGACATATTCCCAAATACTAGGACGCAAAGTTGGCTTGTTGGTGACGAACTTTACAATGAACTTCCTCGACTACTGACTTGGGGCCAACTTGCCGCCAACTTGCCACCAACTTGCCACCAACTTGGCTCCAAGTTAGCGTTAACTTGGGTTATTAATCACAAACGGCTGGCATCGAACTAAGACTATAAGTGCGGTTCGGCCAAGTTATGTGAATATGTAAGCAACTGATTTTTTGGGTATGTGATTTATTTACCTAACATTGTATCGGAAACTGAACCACCAACTGCATCAACACTGGAGCTAGTATCTTTAATATAATAGGAATTTCTTTATTTTACACATAATATGATCCGTATAAAGACTGAAATATAATGACACTAGGTTCCGCCCGCGACTTCGTCCGCGTTAAAGGCAAGTACTTATATTATTCCACGAAGACCGTAATTTTTTTCGTGAAAAAAAATTGTTTATGTGCATTTCAAACTTTAATCTATCTCTGTGCCAAGTTTTATCCAGATCCGTTCAGCCGTAATAAACATCGATGCATAAAAAAAATATATACATTTATTATACATTTTCATACATATTTTAGGCCGCAACAATATAATACCTAAGTATATAATAGTTTGTCATCAAAACGCTAAGAAAAAGAATTTTCGCAATTCAATAATAGACACAAAACAAAACAAACAACAACAACATAAATATGTTTTTTTTTTACTGTTAGCCCCGGTATCATACTTGCTGATAGTCAGGTATGTACTGTACATATAAATATAGTTTCTACTGATAACATAATAAGAATGAAATTAGTTACTGTAATCCATTATTCCACACTACATCATCATTTAAATATCCTCACCAGAGCACGCCGCGCGCCAGCCTCGCGTAAAATATTCACTCAAAGAACGTTATTGTGTAAAATATTATAATGCAATAAATAGAAAACTACGTCTCCATTGAGAAAGCACCGCTTACTACACAAAGAGCTCGTACCTTTTCGCTTTAAAATGTGAAAGGGTACAGAGTAGCGGCGCGGAACAGAGAATTGGATATTTTTAAAATCTGAGTTTTGAATTTTCTGGTTACAAACAATTTGTTTATGCTATTTGCTGTCCCACCGTAGAGCATCGGACTCTTCTCATAAAGAGATGGCACGAGCATTGATTACCACGCGTCCCCATTTCAGTCTTATGTATAGGTATTAATTATAACTCCAGGTTTCCTCATGATATTTTTTCCTTTACCGATGTCAGTGATGTCCAAGATAAACTTAGAAAGTACTTAAGAAATGGAAAAAATCACATTGGTACTTGCCCGTGTCTGGTTGCGAACCCACAGGCTCATGCAGACAAACTTTTTGCAGAGTAGACCGACTTGCTGTTTCACTGCCTAAAAGAAGCAATTGTTCCTGCATTCTCTGTTTCCCGTCATTACTCTGTGGATATTAATGCGGCTGACTCTCGCGTCTGTTGGAGGCTTCCTCGGATCAGATTTTGCTTTCACACTAAAGATCTCGCGGAAAAGACGTCGTCATTCAAATTAGAACCAAATTAACTGTAAGGTGTAAGGTTGATTTTAGTTTTGTGGTTAGAACTAGGATGATAGAAATAGGATGTAGTGTTAGTACTATTAATTTGAGAAAATAATTAAATTTAGAAACTTCTTTGGTAATTACCTCACTTAGTAATTAGAAAGTAATTTTTACACAAATATCAAAAAGTGAAGAGATTTTTGTTTGTTTAAATGCGGTGTAAATCTTTGGAACTATTAGTTGGATTCGAAACATTATTTTTGTATGATAGCCAGATTCTTGACAATTAGTATGGGACCCCCGCCTATGGCCCCCGCTCGTATATAACAAGCTATGATTCACATGAGCGGAGCAGTAACTAAAGAAGTAACGTAAAAGTTTTTTTTTTGTTATGTTGGTCAACTGCAGAAAGTTAAAAATAATATAATAATTTGAGTGCAACCTTTATGCAAATCTTATGTCAATTTTATGTAAGTAACCTCTTTTCAAGTTTTCAGTAATTTAACATAACACTGGCCATGTGTTGTTAAAAAACTGTGAGATGCCTTTTTTTTTTATATATTATTTTTTTATTATCTAATTGGCTTTCACCAAGTTTTTGGAAAGAATAGGTCAGTATTTTTTTAAATTAATAATTGAGTGCAACCTTTTTGCACTAATCATTCATCTGTCACACTGAATGTTTGAATAGATGTCATCTGAGAGAGATTAAATCATAATCATGTAGGTATCCTAATATCGGGTGTAAACACACACAAGTCATAACGTTTCCAATAACCAGATATTCTACCCATTATTACGATATTTTAGTTCTACTATGTTAAACCTGGGAATCCTCTGATATTCTAGATATATATAATTTGCATGGTATCACGTACAGTAATTTTGTACACCACAACAAATTGTTTCCCACCTTCTTGCTAAAAGTTACTATTAGTGTATGATAATCAGATTCGTGAGGATTAGTATAAACTATTTATAACACGCTACGACTAACTACTACGACGACTACTACGACGGAGCAGAGCAGAGACATAACGTAAAATGGTGGAGTCGTGAAAGCGTACGAACGGACAGACAAAGCTAATTTCTTATAATTGTATAGATTAATATATAACAAATTTACCTTAACCGCGACTTCGTCGGCGTGAAAGTTGATACACCACCACGGGAACCGTACGTTATTTCGGGATAGAAAGTATCCTATGTATTATTCCAGACCACAATATATCTGAGTTCCAAATTTCATCCAGATCCGTTCAGCCGTTTGAGCGTCAAGAAGAGACAAACACACCAACTTTTGCCTTTATAATATTAGTATGATTTATTTATTTTTGTAATGGCCAACTGCAGTTATAGTTCTCATAAGTGTTGATCAGCATAATTTTATAATAATTTGAATGCAACCTTATTGTATTTAAATCTTATGTCAAGTTTAACTAATCAATGCAAGTAACCTCTTTTCAAGTTTTCAGTAATTTAACATAACACTGGCCATTTGTTTTCAAAAACTATGAGATGCTAGTTTTTTTTTTGTTTTTTTTTTTTGTAAATTAAATGGCTTTTACCAAGTTTTCGAAACGAACAGGACAGTATTTTTTATAATGAATAATTGAATGCAACCTTTTTGCACTAATTCATTTACAACATTTGAAAATATTCGTCTGTTTTACTGAATATTTGAGTAAATTAAATGTACACAAATCATTGATATACAAAAAACCCAAGATGCACATTCAACGTTTGAAAAACGTCCCCGAAAAAAGAGCGCAACATTCTAAATTGTGCGCTCATTTCAAATAGTCTCGTGTCACTCGCGTCTGGGAGCAGTCGTCAAAAATGCCGAAGTGTTCCGTGAGAAATTGTAAAAATATTACTTCAAAAACGTTAAAAAAGGATGGGATATCGTATTTTCGATAAGTAAAAAAGTTTATTGATTAGTTTTTGTTGTTTTTATGACTGATTACAGCAAGCAATGTGTGATTTTGATTTATTTTTTATAAAAACTTCATTCAACATTCAAAGTACAATACGGCCAACTTCAATGGCCGCTTGTTCAGTATTAGAACAACGCATTAAAGCGTCCTTTTTATTTTAGTCGCATTATAAAAATGACCCTGTTCTAATCTAGTGGAATCGTTTTTTTTTATTTGTGTTAATTTTTTTTTTATTATTAAATTTATGTACTTTTGAACTTTCTTGTATGTTAGTTTTTTTTAAGCCGAATAATTCAAGTGTCGTATGTTCCGAGCATTTTTTGAAGGAAGATATGTATGTCACTTCAAAAGGCATAAAACGTCTTCGTAAAAAGTAAAATTGCCTTTTTTTTTCATTTGCTATGGACAGTTAATTTAGTTGTATTTTAATTTTAATGTTTTAATTGTCTATGACAATTCAAACCACACATTTTGAACCAAATATTTTAATAAACAGTTTTAACAGTTATTATTTGTTTTTTTTTTATATACCCATAAACATGTTTATGCCCAAATAAAGGTATATTTATGTGTTTAAAACACAATTTAACAAACTTGTAAAATACTGACTAAAAAAAAAAATAAAAAAAAGTCATGTTCGACTCCACTCAATGCCTTGTCCTACCGATGACAGTCGGTCGTAAAATTTTATTGCTTAAGTACACTGCGTTGTAATATCAACTTTAAACAATTTTTTTTTTTTTTTTTTTTTTTTTTTTTTTTTATAGACGGGAAATCATCAAATAACTTCCCCCGCCCTGGGCGGGGCGGGAGGGAGTGTCAGACTTTTACTGACTAAAACCCGTCTATGTTCCTTCATGTGCCCTTTGCGTTCCGGGGGCGCGGTATCTCTTTCGAACAACCCGCAGAACTTTAAACAATTAGCGTAAGGTTGAACTTGCAATAATATATGCTTGTAGCTTATAGAAAGAGACAGAAATATGTTTGGGGACTCTTTCGTGCGTTACTTTTATTCGAGACTGTGCATCTTGGGTTTTTTGTATATCAATGACACAAATACAAAATAATTAAAAAGTCTCCATACTTTTATATGAATGATCTTTTATATAAAACACAAAATGTTAAGCATATACAATCTAATGAAAATATAAGAAAGTTACTTAGTTTGATGGTCAGTATGAGTATTTAATGGCCATGTCATGTTTCTTTTAACACCATAATAAAATTTTAGAATAGATTACTGTTTATTTATCCCCGGAACCACGTACACAGAGATCACTTCCTATAAATCCCATCAACCTAAAAATAAGAATCAACATTTGAAAGCCGAAACTCCCTCCATAGGATTTTAATATAAAAGCCAAAAGGCAACTGAATGAATTTTGAAGGAGGGAACATAAAATCTGTGGAGCGGCCATTGTGTTGCATAAAATATTCAACGGCTGGAATGCGGGGAGCACAGCGTTATGATTGTAGCTTAACTCAAGTACTTATTGAGGTACTTACTACAAATGAGTATTGTGATTGTCATTTACTTTTTATTCGGCCATCTTGTTTGTGTGTTGATTGCAATGTGGCTCCGACATACGGACTGTAGTTAATGTATCTATACTTAATATAGTAAGAGTTGTAGTAAGAGTTGTCTCATAATCCTCCTCTCTACTGTTATCATAAGATATGTGTTTTATATAATTAGGTATATATATATAGGTATGTATGTATGTAAGGGTGTATGTAGGTATATAGATATGTTTTATATATGTATTTATATGTATGTTTTGTACTTGTGTACAATTAGTTTTTCTATTTAATTGTATTCTTTTTTGTTTGTATTTAAAGTAATTATCAAATGTTGTTTTAATCTTTTACAGTAATTTGCACCTGCCATGATATCTCTTCACCACCTTTGGTTGACTGGTAGAGAATGCCTAAGGCATTAAGTCCGCCTTTGTACTTTTGTTGCATAAAGTTTAAATAAATAAATAAATCTGAAGAGAATTTTTTGTTTGTTTGTTTAAACGCTGTAATCTCTGGAACTGCGAATCGGATCGAAAAAAATAATTTTGCATATAATAGCCAGATTCATAAGGAATAGTATAAGTAATATAACATCACTAAAAACTATGCCCCACAAAACCGTTTTCACGGTTTGTCTGCGGGAACGGAACAAACAGTATTAAAAATATAGTTATTAGTGCGGACACTTAATTTTCACTAATTTAGTTCGCAGACAAAATATAAAATTAAAATAAATATACCATCACGCATGTATTCCCTGAAGGATTAAGCAGAGGTGTAACAATGCACAGTTCGCCGGTATATTTAGGTCCCATGTAATAGGGGGCGAGCCTATTGCCATTAACCGGGCACAAATCCTAACTTCGGAGTTAGGATTTGTGCAGTTATGAAATTCAGAAAATTTCATAGAAAAACCAAATGTAAAAAATGAAAATGTTTAGTTTATAAAGTATTAATAAAGAACTGTTTGAGCAATTTGGCTTTACCTTTTCTTTCCTGACTTCTCATATCAGCAGGTAATCGGTTGAGAAGATATGGTACTCTTTTATCATAGTACGAGGATGGGTACGATGTAGCGGGTAGAATCCTTAAGGTATAAAGTGGCTCCAGCAACATCATGTACCCATAGTGCTCCCGGTAATTCTCCTAATGGACTGTTACACGGACAGCGGGTGATAATTCACTGGGTTGTAAAACAGAGGTGTCTGTTAAGGGTTTAACAGTTAATTGAGCATCGATCATGTTTTGTAGTTGTTGTAAAGTTAACATGGCGACTGTATTAACACTGCTACTGAGAATTTCATAGAAACACCCAATATCACTTTGGTCGACCTGAGAATGGAGGCCAAGACCTTTAGCGTAGCAGCCGCGCTTAGGACCACTAGGCTAACAAGGCAGTCAGCAGACTAGATTCTTGTCTTTCCAATAGAGCAAACTTGTTTTTAGAGAAGATAAACTGTGAGTCAAATGTTTTTTTCTCACGTCAATATTTTACAGTAATTCAATAAATGTTTCATTTCTTTTTACTGTCTGTTCTTATTTAATTAAAATACAAAAAAAAGGATGGTCATAGGGCATCAAAAAACCCATCCGCGTCGCTGTCAATGTGACAAGTGCCCAAAAGGCTAGCTTTCTATGGCCCAAGAAAAGGCCAGCCCCTCTGGTCACGTGAAGAATCGACCAGTCGCTTAGCGATGTCCCGAAAAACTAGATGAGTGCTTGATCCCCATGGCCCTAGTGTTTCAACCCCAAATGGCTCAAATATATAACATTCAATAAATTATACGAATGGCAAGACGATGTACCAAAAAAAAAAGTCACATCAATCTGCCACACTTAATGCAATATTCTTATTATAATAGTGTTGCTACATAAACAGTCGATAATATTTCGCTTGCCGTGAGGTGCCCGCGTTAAATCCGGTTCGTTCCGCTGAATATTTTATAGAGCTGTGACGTGCTATGCTGGGCGCCCGCTGTAAATTATAGGGCTAGTGTTGTGCGTTACCGGTGTATATGGATAATTTTGTACACGGATATTTAAATTGCGGTTTTTGAAGATTCCGTATTTTGATGTACTTATATTGTTTTTGTTTTTGTGATTTTTTTAAAAGTATTTTCTGCAGTCCCCAAATAACCAATATAACTGATAAAATAAACATCGCATGTCATTTTAAATAAAAAATCTTATTACGTCATTCCTAACTTGGTACGTTCCTTTTCGATAGACCAATCAGAAGCATTCAAATAACCGGTATCTTACCGGTAATACGTCGAAGTCTCCTATTCCAAAGTAAAAATAGCTGAGGAAAATACTTCTTTTCGCAGAATTAATAGATTTACCGGATATATCCGTCTCGATTCCCGGTAATATACGGTTCCCACGAGGTAGGGTAAATCTATAGACTGCACTATTTTGAACAAATCCTACTCGTAGATTTTTCTCTTATATTATAAAACTAAAGAGTATAAAATATAAAGTGCAATATAAAATGTAAACGTGGAAGGATGTGTGGATAGAAAACTAACATACACAAATGGGTTTCACTTAGTTTCACGAGTTACGGTAAGTTCAACTAGAAGAGGTCTATTTTAGAGGACTATCTATGATGATGATGATGTGATCCGACCGATTTCGGCCAAGGCAATTGCTTCAGCTCCGCTGTAGTTGTCGTTCGTGTGCTCGCACATGGCTTATGTAACCTATCTTCATTGTGAAGATCCTCGCACATTGCGACCACACCATATGTATAATTATTATAGTTAATTTCTATATTAATAATAATTTCTATATCTAAAGCTAAGGAGTTTCTATTATTGTTATTTTAAACGTGCTAATTTCTGGAACTGTCAATCGGATTGGAAAAATATTTAAAATAATATAAATATAACGGCTACCACCAACGGGAGCCAATTCTGAACCTTATTTCTCTAAGTAGTACATGCATATTTCATTACTTAAAAAAAAGGACTGCGTAAAAAATATCACGTGGGCAAAGTCCCGGGTAAAACCTAGTCTCTGGTAAAGTATCCGACATCCATGACAGTAGGTACAGTCAGCAAAAGATATAAGTAACCAGGGTCGCTTAATGAAATCAAAGTTTTTTAAAAACCAATAGAATGTTTTTAATTAACTTTATTTTTATTAATAGAAAATAAATAGTTTATTAATTAAATTAAACATCAAAAAACGACCACCGGTTTGGAAGAAAACATTAAATATATTTGACGGTCCGGTTACTTATCTCTTTTGTTGACTGTACATTCACTGACAAAACTCCCACTCCTTCCCGATGTTTTATTCAAACAAATCAGCGCCGTAAGACAGCAAACACAGTTATAGAACAAACACACGAGTGACATCAAATAAACAAAACAAAGAGAGAAGTAGTCGGTGACGCTTTGTACGCCATGTTACACATATAATATTCACATAAAAGTATCGCGGGGAATCGGCGAAAGAGTTTCCTATAAAAAAGCGAAGCAATCTTGACTATTTCCTATTTACTTTTATTTATCCTGAGTAGTTATTATCTAGCTTTTAAATACAAACTGTTAATTTGCATTCTCGTCAAATTCAAGGAGTTAACTATGCTCGTGATTCTTAACACGAATCAATAATAAAATTTTGTTTTAAAATTTATATTTTTTGACGTGATTTTCCGATTCGAACTAGCCATCTCGCCAGAGGGTTTAGGCGCTATGCACGCATTGATATAGCCGCGCGACAACTCTGCCTACCGCATACGCAACTGGGCGATGCTGATTTTTGCAAGAGGATTATTCTGGAATACTGATTTTTGATAGTTGCAACTCCACAAGCTCCTAAAATTTGACGAGGATGCAAATCAACAGCTTGTAGTTGCCCTAATTTTGTAGTTGCTAGCGCAACTGCTAAAATGATTGAGCTTATAAGCACATGCAACAATACAGGGTCATGGGAGTATTTAAACTTTAATAAGAACATTCAAAACTAGCTGTCGTAAAGAAACGTAGTAAACAGTAACTTTGACCTTCAATATTCCAGGACCAATTGATTTCCAGGATTACATAGTAGAAATAAAATATTGTAATAATAGATAGAATATACGGTTTTTAGAAACGTTGTAACTGTGTGTCTTTCCGTCCGATATTAGGAAACATCATAATATTTATAATTTAATCTCTCTCAGGTAACATTCATTCAAACGTTCAATATGACAGATGGATATTGACAAATGTTGTAAATAATTTAGTGCAAAAAGGTTGCACTCAATTATTTATAAAAAAAAAATACTGACCTGTTTCCCTGCAAAACACTAGATAAAAGCCATTTATTTAAATAAAAATAAAATACGAAAAAAAATCTTTAATGGCATCTCACAGTTTTTAACGAAAAATGGCCGGTGTTATGTTAAATTACTGAAAAGAGGTTACTTACATTAACTAATTTAAATTGGGTAGATGGTACTACTATTTAATTGACGTACTTCTTATGAGCTGCCAAAAAACGACTTTTTTATAAACCATGTAGAGATTAATATAATATAATAATATAATATAATAATATAATATAAGTTATCATGACGAATAACTACCGGAGATTTATTGTGAAGGATGGCACGGTTGACATTTGTCGGGGATGCCACCGGCCGGGGGAATCAATCCGCCACATTATCTCTGGGTGTTCTCGTCTAGCTAACGAAGAGTACTTGCATAGGCACAACCTTGTAGCCAGGATCATCCATCAGCAACTTGCTCTGAAATACCGCCTTGTAGAATCGGAAGTACCGTACTATAAGTATGTGCCCGACCCAGTTCTCGAAAATAGCCATGTCACATTGTACTGGGACCGATCCATCATCACTGACAGGACTATTGTAGCCAATAAGCCTGATATAGTGGTGGTGGATCGCTTAGAGAAGCGCGCAATGATTGTTGACATAACAGTCCCACATGACGTGAACCTCGTGAAGGCCGAGAATGATAAGAAGATCAAGTATCTTGACTTGGCTCGCGAGGTTGTCGACATGTGGGATGTGGACTCAGCGATCATTGTGCCGATAGTCGTTTCAGCCAATGGCTTAATTGCCAAGAGCCTCGACCAACATCTTAGGAGGCTCTCGTTGGGCAGCTGGATCAAGGGCTTGATTCAGAAAGCGGTTCTCCTAGACACGGCGCGTATCGTTAGGAGATTCCTTTCTCAGGAGCCCTGACTACCGGTGGCTTGGACCCTGTTCCCGACGCCGGTGGGCTACTATTTTTTATATTTTTAAATGTTTTTATATTTTTTATACTAATATTTAAAAATGTAATTTATATGTGTATTTGAAGAATAAATGAAATAATATAATAATATAATATAACATTATGAAACATAACATCTTTTTATTTTCATAATTTCGTTGAATCGCAAGTAAGCCGACACGGCAAACCTGATGTTAAGTGGTCACCTCTGCCTATAGACATGTGCAATACCAGAGACCTTGCAAATACGTTGCCATCCCAGGTATAAAGTTGTAATATCTCATAACAATATGCCTGTAATAACACCGGCACCCATACCCTTCAAACCGATACACAGCAACGCTGCTTTGCGGCAGAAATAGGTATGGTGGTAGTACTTCCCTGCACGAGCTCCTTAACAAAGAGCTCGAATTCTACTAAATAATAATGAACATTAAAATCAGCAATAGTTCAAAGGCAACGTCTCGTAATTAAGTAACCCTGTAATTGTCGAACTCTCAGCGTGTTTCGCGACATTTCCCCGCAAGTATTACATTTATTCGGTCGGAGAAAGGTTATCCATTAAAAACCGCGAATTGGGGTCTGATGTTGTTTCCTATTCGCGACGGGGAGGCGCCGGAGTGGCGCCGCACTACACAGACTAACATCTTACAGGGTAGATGTGACAATCCATTTCGAACCCCCGTCTCAAAAACAGAGTTGTCATAAGTTTGACGTGTCTGTGTGTCTGTCTGTGGCACCGTAGCTCTTAAATAGGTGAACCAATTTGAATGCGGTTTTTTTTTTATTTGAAAGCAGGTTTACTTGCGATGGTTCTTGGATAATAATGTTTTATCAAATGCAACATGATGTATTCATGAGTACTTTCACTCCCTAAAATATGGCAGGTGAATGAAAAGTAAGCTTATATAATAGGAAAAGTTACATGAGTACTTGCTCGTATCCGGTTATGTGAACCCACAACCTCAAACATGAGAGGCGGGCGCTTTAACTACTGGGCCATTGCGACACAAAATCTGTGTCTAGTATTTCACGCTTAC
Organism: Caradrina clavipalpis; assembly: GCA_932526535.1. NCBI lineage: Eukaryota > Metazoa > Arthropoda > Insecta > Lepidoptera > Noctuidae > Caradrina > Caradrina clavipalpis. Next base: position 1,170,975 of record OW052111.1, on the reverse strand, counting down.
ATTAAAATCCATCATTATCACAACAGTCTATTGAATTTTATCGTAATGTGAAGTCATCGTCATCATCTGCTTAGCCTTTTCCCACAACTATGTTGGGGTCGGCTTTCAGTCTAACTGGATACAACTGAATACTAGTGTTGTACATGGAGCGACTGCCTATCTGACCTCCATAACCCAGTTACTAGGCAACACGATACCTCTTGGTAAGAGTGGCTGTCAGACTTCCTGGCTTCTGACTATCCGTAACGACAGTCAAAGATCTACGAATGACAGCCGGGACCAACGAATTTTATATAATGTAAAATACTGAAGTGGGTATAATAATCGTCGTTCAAACTAACCCATCTATAAAATAATCTTTGCCTCGCGCCTCGCTGTTATGCGCTATTTTGTATAAAATTTATTGGCATATGTAACAATACATCTACACCGAAGAACGAACTCCATTTTCTTCGAGATACGGTGTACTTTTCTTTGTAGGGTTATAAAATTGGGCTAGTATTTTGTTATGGTAAGTAAGTTAGGCGTAATGCGCGCACGTTTAGAGAAAGATATAATGGTGCCGATTCCCTTGTTAACAAACTAAACTAAAATTAGAGAATTGACATCTCTTACTAACATACAGCGCAAGAAAAGGACGGTAATACCTTAGAACTAAGTTAGAGATGTCAAATTAGTTTTGCCTTGAACTTTTCCGTGTTTTTAATCGACGCGTTCTGACATGCCAACTATAATTGTATAGAGGTTTTAGATCAACTAAAATTGACAAGTCTAATTCACGTCCGTCCCTTTCTTGTTTGATTAGAAAGAAAAAGATAGAAATAGTCTAAATTAAATTTAGCTTGTGCATAACAGAATCGACACCATTATTTGTGTGCCTTGATTTTTGGCTGAGTCCTGTGTACGCTGCGGAGTGGGTAAATACCTACTTACATAATCAAATTGCGTGGAGACTATGTATTTTTGAACATAATTTGCCTTAAATTCGTAATTTGGTACATCTAATAATAATATACAGAGGAAATGTTTTTTGTTTGTTTGTAACGAATAGGCTCCGAAACTACTGGACCGATTTGAACGGTTTGTTTACCAGTAGATAGTTACATAATTTCTGAGTAACATAGGCTATATATCATCACGCTACGAGTCACGTGAGCAAAGCAGTAACCATACGAAACCTTTTGGGAAAAGCACCTAGATTCAATAATGTTTGCTTGTAAATGACGTTCAAAAGCGCTTTGAATGGTCATATGGAAATAAATGGTTTAACTTTGACTTTGAAATATGCATAACTTTAATTTTACATGCCTTACTGGCAGAATGTGGCACTCAGCAACTAAAGCAGATTAACATTTCAGATTTTTAAATCCTTATTATTGGACACAATTTCAAAGGAAATACGAAATGGATCTAAAATAAAGATAAAGCGAACTCTTAGGTAAATTCTGAATAGCAGTGAATTTTGTTATTTCGCATCTATTGATAAATGATATGTAAAAAATTACATTATTAATCGACTGTTATTGCTGACCGTACAAGTATCGATACCCCGACGATGCAGTTAGGCAGAGTCTAAAATAAATTCAGGCAGAGCGAGGTGATGTGACATCAAAGTGAGGAGAAACTCGTTGGAACCGGCCCCGGTACACAGCGATTACGTCGCAATCGTCCGGCGAGCGGATAGTAATTAGTGACCGATGAAAAACATCCGCCAGTCACCTATCAATCGTGGATTATTTCAGCTGTTTACATGACACGATCACGACACGATTATATTATCTTAAACATCGTTGGTTGGCAAGGCGTATTGTTTTATTTGAAACAACAAGCACAATTTATTAGTATCACTCATTAATATAAATATAGTCTTGTAGCTAAATAAATATTATGTACGAAATGGGTATTTTCAATTTAAAAAATATTCGGGTTTTTTTTTTTAATATTGCCAATTGCGACTTCGTCCGCGTTAAGCTACGTCTCTGATTACTGCTCCGCTCCCGTGGGTTGTTGCGTGATGTCATAGAGCCTTTGCTAGTTCCTGATAATTTAGCTATCTATTGCTAAAAAAAATGTTAAAATCGGTCCAGTAGTTTCAGAGTTTATTCAGTACAAACAAAAAAATCTTTTCTCTTAGTAACATTAACATATGTTGCTATATTAAGTATAGCAAAATTTTCTCCTTACACGTCTAATCAAATGCTTAAACAGAACAGAAGTCTTCAAACACACCACATTTTCTCCACATATGCACCACAATTTCGCGACAGATTGAATTCCTCAATATTCTGGGAGGGCCAAGCTTCCTCACGGAAATTGGAACGTCTCCGTCCTAGCGTAGTTCCAAATCAAATACGGTTTGCACTCAAAATTCAACACAACACACGAATTTACACGTCCTTAGTATGATATAGAAGAGCTATAGCAACAACTTAAGTAACATACCATCACGCCAGTATTCCTCGAAGGGATAGGCAGAGGTGTGACTAAAGTTCACCCACAGTTTACCGGTATGTTTTAGGTCCCATGTAAGGACGAGCCTATTGTCATTAACCGGGCACTTAAGTAGGAAATAAGCCACGCGGACGAAGTCGCAGATAGTCTACTAGTTAATAATAATAGGAATCCCGTTGACACCCTTTTGGAACCTAAATAAAGTCGAAAATCGCACAATCTAAATAGCTTCCTGAAATCTTCAAAAGATTGGCTATTAGGCCGCGGGCACATTCGTTGTGGACACGTTATTTGTGCTACGTTGTGCCTAATCCATCACTAATCAACGGGACTCATTACCGAAATGAGCGGAGAAATCTCGTAATTACAAGCTTTCCCTTCATTCATTCGTTCGTTCATTCGTTCGTCGTTCTTTCACTGAAGGTCGGCTTTCTTTCAGTAAAAGGGAGTGATTGTTTTCATTTAATTTATCGGAGTTAGAAAGGATTACGGAATGGGGTTATTTAGTACTTGTATTTATATTTTGGGTAAACTAAATACGAGTAACTAGATGCGAGTTCCCCGAAGGGTAAAAGTCAAAGTCAAAGTCAAATCATTTATTTCAATTAGACCATTAAAAGGCACTTTTGAACGTCAAAAAATTAAAACTAATGAACCTAGTTGCCCATTCCAAAAAGTAGTTTCCTATGGAGAAGAACGGGTAAGAAACTCCATACATACTCTTTTTAAAAAAACGTATTACATTATATTGTACAATTACATGGTAAGGCAGTGGTGTACCAATGTACACCCACAGTCCGCCGGTATGTTTATGTCCCATGTAATACCGGGCGAGCCTATAGCTATTAACCGGGCCCAAATCCTAACTCCGAGCTGCTACTAAAATACTTCAAAAAATTCATAAAATTGCTGCTAATTTCATAGAAAAACCCAATAACATTGTGTTAGAACCTGGGAATCGAACCAAAGATCTCTAGCGTAGCGGTCGCGCTTAGGACCACACGGCTAACGAGGCAGTTATTTATCGAACTACTCATAATATTGACTTACAAAATCATCATTATCCAATATCAATCTGTCGGAATTCTATTAATTAAGATGCCAATATTATTGGACGGATTATCAGCATCCGTCAGCGTGCATACACAAACACACACACGTTGTTTGGAGTACGAACTATTGCCTCAAATCAACAGAACCTGTGACCTGCTATGCTACCCTGGTAGCTTACTGGCGACAATATATGGAGCTATCAAACACTAATTTGTAGAAGTAAAAACCGGCCAAGTGCGAGTCGGACTCGCGTACGAAGGGTTCCGTATCATTTTCTATAACAACGGCAAAAAAATCACGTTTGTTGTATGTTAAAGGATCGCGGGTAGCGTTATTCAACGCGGGCGAACTCGCGGGCATAAGTTAGTTAGCAATAAAACTAGATGTTGTGTAGACACGGCGCTAGTATCTACATCTGTGACTTTATCCAATTACAGCCAAAATTCATCTCGATATTGCAAAGTAAGAAAAATATCTAGCTCGATTTGGTCGTGTTGTATGGCCAAAAATATAGGTATGTTTTGTTTTTAGTTTCATTGGATATGGCAATCAAGCCGAAATGCCAGAGGCCTTGCAAATGCGTTGCCATCCCAGAGACGAGGTTGAAATATCTCATGTGCCTGTAATTACACTGGCACCCATACCCTTCAAACCGGAACACAGCAACGCTGCTTTGCGGCAGAAATAGGCATGGTGCCATCACCTTTCCCGGACAAGCTTCTTCGCAAAGAGCTCTGCTACCATGTTACTAAATAGTATTGAACGGACGTATACAAAAAATATAGTTTGTACACTTGAATCGTTTCTCTGGGATTAGCCTATCATCATTGCCCCGGCTCTTACGCGCTAGTTCTCACGGTCGCTTTTGAGTTTCAGGCATTCAAGTTATGTCGTTTACTCCGGCGATACTCTTGTTAGTATTATTTGTTGAAATATGTTACAACAAATAACAGGCGAATCGAATTCGCATATAAGTTGGTCTGAAAATTATAATGTCTCATTCATGTAAAAAGGTTAGCACTTAACGCACGTTGCGTTTGCTCAAGTTTACCGGAGCAGTCCAGTCCAGCAGTCCAGTTAAGTTTAAGTCAGTATATTAAATGTCAATGACAGGCGCAGCATCGGAGTCAGCATGCATATCCTCAGCGTGTGGTTCAGTTTGTCGACATGTTTCGGTGAAGGTGAGTACTCAGATTTAGCTAACGGCTTCAATTTTTTTAAGGAACTCTTCATATCTCCCCATGATAGTCACGGCACCACAAAGACATTTACAGGCAGTTTTGGATTATCAAAGAGTTGGTCAGTCAGTCGGAAAGCTGAAGCTAGTTGCTCATTCCAAAACGTAGGTAGGTCTCTATGGAGAAGAACAAGCAAAGAACTCCACGGACACTCTTTTCAATCAAGTTTATACAAAATCCTGGTTACATTATTGTAGTTACTTCTAAATCGGGTGTGCGAGACAGACAGGCGTAGACACACAGCGTTTCCGAAAACTGATAGAATTCGATCTTTTTACCTTTAAATGTGGTAAAGATAAAAATATCTAATTCCACCAGTTTAGAAACCTTAAACTTGGCACAAATATTTTATGTACATTTTCAGTAATATCCTTGTCCTGTGGTATCGACAATGCTCCGCGGTATGTTTCTTATGAAGGCCTCGACCGAGCAGAGAACTATCCATGGCTTGGGATCCTGTACTATCCTCGCGGTAAGTATCCAATTACTTACAAACACCGGCCAAGTGCGACTGAATAATAATTACGCAACGATAGGTGTCTCATCTAGTTGTTCGGGTCATCTCCAAGCGACCGGTCGACTCTTCGCGTGGCCAGAGGGCTGGCCTTTTTTTGGGCCAAAGAACCAGCATTGCCATACAACGCGGCAATGCTGCCAGCCTTTTAGACACTTGCCCGTTGACAGTGCTGTCCATTAAGTTTGATGATTCTTCAAGCTGTCTGTTGCCGAGGTCCTCCTCACTGCTTATTCAAACATGTCGCCCCAGCGTAGCCCTCTCCATTGACCTTTTTCAGCCTCTTCTAAAAAACGTTTCATTTCTTTTCATCAGATAATAAACGATATACAACGGCTGTGGTGCTTGTTACCAGACAATTAGTACTTGTAAGCGCACTTGAGATTGACAAGCTGCCTAAACACGACTTCAGGTAAAAGTACACTGGTCTTGTGCCAAAAATTGATAAACAATGGTTTTCTGGGTATCGCTAGAAATGGGTAGAATAGCAAATTTTTATCGAGGAATTATTTGATGTTGGAGCAGCGTTATTGCGAATGAAACGGTCATTCGCAATCACGCTGCTCCAACATCAAATAATTAGGAAGAGGGGCAGGAGATGAGGCAGATAAATGTGCAACAACGCTTGATAATAGATCATTTTTTCAGTAATGCTATCACGATCATACAGTTTCACATCTGGCGAGTTATTTCATTGACACTGTTTGCAGAGCTGTAGCGCGCGTGATCGTCGGCGCACCGTGTCACGACGAGCCCGGCGTCGGCATCCGCGGCTATACTTACCACCCTGACTATAACAAACACACGTACAGTGCAATAGCTTTGGTGCAGCTGGATGTCGACGACGTGGAAACAGGTCAGAATATCCTAAGCAAGGTGGAGTTTGAATGGCGACTAACTAGGTAGTCGAGTCGCAGGAGACTCCCCAGCGAAGGGAATACCACCCTACGCTTCATATGCTTAAGGCGGAAGACATATTGCTGCACTATCAACTTTGGGAGAGCCCATGTCCGGAAGAAATACGCAGAAAAGAAAACACTGGCAAGTCACAAAATTAAATGGTTCTCTCTCTTTGGATAAAGCAATAAATTCTGTAATTTTCGATTTGTTTTGTATTTATGTATAATGAATAAATGGTCAAGTGCACAATACAGAGTGTTCTATCAAAATTCGTTGGTGCGATGATACATATAGTACATTATGATACAAGTGAGCGGTGAAAGTTTCTCATTACACTCGAGGTTGTATTGCAGCCGGAGCCGAGTTTGAGTTCTAAAGACGTTTTTGGTTTCAGAGTTGCGGCCCATCTGTCCACCTCCAATGTCATTGGACTTTCTGGAAGATCATTTCTATGCTATGGAATTATCTGACGGTAGGTATATGTGAAATCACATTTAAAACCGGGCAAGGATAATAAAATAGACACATTAAACGTACCAATTCATGGCTAGTTTAAGTTTGGCGACTCAGATGCAGAATTACCAGATAAAGCCAGCCAAATCGATGACAATTTTAACAAAATAACATAGTCGAGTAAGCCAATCAGGAAAGAGCGCCTTAGCAAGAGGGTGCAAAATTAATAAAGCCAGGCAGAATTGCACTTTATCCGGAGTAAAATTAGTTAGGTATATCAAACTTTAAGTTTACTAGTTTGGGGGCAGATGTCAACATCCTCCTCATTATCATATCAGCCGCAGGATGTCCACTGCTGGACATAGGCCGCCTCCATGCATTTCCAACAGGACCAGTTGGAAGCGACCTGCATCCAGCGCCTTCCTGCGGTCTTGATCAGGTCGTGCGTCCACCTTCTTGGTGGACGTCCTATGCTGCACTTGCCGGTGCGTGGCCTCCATTCGAGAACTTTGCGGCCCCATCGGCTATCAGCTCTGCGTGCCATGTGCCCCGCCTACTGCCACTCCAACTTACTGATTCGCTGGGCTATGTCGGCAACATAAACCGTAAAAATAAAGATGCCTAATTACATCCACGATCTTATGTTTTCTAGATTGCAAACAATCCATGGTGACGATACACAAGATGGTGTACGTTCCACCGAATGAGTGCAAGATGTATTATAAGCAGGCGGGGGTGAGTGCTTGTAGATCTTATCAATCTCTGATCATGATGATGACTGGAGGGACTCTCCGTCAGTGTGGAGGTGGTTGCACCGCTAGATTTCTTGATGTACCTACTATCATTAGATATTACTAACGCTATGAATCTTCTCTGAAATACATTTCAATTATTATTGCATTATTCGTTTTCGTGGAAATATATACCAACTAGCTTTTGCCCGCGACTTCGTCCGCGTGGATTAATAGTTCCCGTTCCCGGGGGATTTCCGGGATGAAAACTATCTTATGTCCTTTCTCGAGTCTCAGACTATATCTGTACCAAATTTCATTGAAATCGGTTCAGTGGTTTAGGCGTGAAGAAGAGACAGACAGACAGACAGACAGAGTTACTTTCGCATTTATAATATTAGTACGGATGAGATGACATAAGTAGGTAGGACTGACGTTCTAAATGTCCTGACTGACAGACTGTCATGCATGACAGTCTCTGTGTCCATAGGTACAGAGGTTTCTTATGTAAGCAAGTGCAACTAACCCTCACAGCGTTTTTCTTTTCCCAGCTGGATATAGGTAGCATGTGGCCGTCCTACACCGCTTGTGCTAAGAGTACATCGGGAGGTATCTGCGTCTGGCGCAGTGGTACTATACTCGTGGTGAAAGTGGAGGAAAAGTGGGGCCTGGTAAAGTATTGGGGCTATTATCTCTCTAATCATTCCTTTACTCACTTCAGTATTTCATCGGAACAGCCTTGCCTTCCTTTTTCCCTACTATTGTAAATTAGATCGAGCTGTTCATTCCTGAACAGATCAGCTTAGAATGTTTGCATTCAAGCTGACTAGTGTCGCCTGTCGGTTTCAGCTGGGCTTCGGCGTGCACGGGCCAGGGTGCGAGGCTCCCGCCAGGTTCGTGGACTATAATATGTACCACGAGTGGGTGCAGCGCAGCGTTGAGAGGATCGGCAGACCTTCCATCACTAGATTAGCGAAAAACTATATCGTGCTGAGAAGATGTAAGATTTTACTATGATCCCTAGTTTTGGACACGACTAGTGCAAGGTTTCTGAGGGTTCTGATCTTTGTTTACCTACTGGGAACACAACGTAAAGGGATGAATTAAGGTTATCTGAGGATCTCAAAAACGAGACAAGCCCTAGAGTACCTTTGAATTAGCATTCACTAGAGTAGAACAATACTAACACAATAAGAAAACCAGGGCAGGGGGCCCATCCTCACACCTTAGAACCCAAATGGTCCCGTACGGTACGGTTTCAGAGAAACTTCCTCCCACGTACGCTTATATTGGCGCGCTTATGTTGTACGCTTATTCGTAAGGTTTTCCCAAGAGACTACAGCATGGGTGCTGTAGTCTCTTGGGAAAACCTTAGCAGGGAGCGCATTCCACAAAGCCTCAAAGCTCAAAGCTCCTTTCTTGAAGAACCCCAGTTCTTCAAGAAAGGAGCTTTGAGGTTTTTACGGGGTCTGCAACGCACGAGTGATGCCTCTGGTGTTACAAGTGTCCATAGGCAGCGGTAACTGCTTAACATCAGGCGGGCTGTTAGCGTGTTTGCCACCTTCAGAAGCAATAAAAATAAAATATATACAAAAAAAAGTATGGAATCTAAAGTAAAATCGAGATCTAATAGGGGTGGGGGGGACACTTGACTTCAACCAAAATCAGCAAGCTTCATATTTTACTAACGGATCGCTTAATCGAAATATCGCTTTCACAAACACACAATTTTTTTGAACGAGTTGTCCAACGACACCCCGCATTATGTTGTGGACGAGAATAAAATGTATTTTACCACTTTGGCGGCGTCGATGCCTAATACAAATCCATGTCAACATACAGCTTTATAACAATTGGACTGCCTCGGTCTGCCCTAGCGCTTCCGCCCTAACGTGGTATATATGAATGTTTTCAGCTCAATCCACAGTGCAACAGTTTGGTCGTTGTAATAGAGAAGACATGCGAGACGTGTACTTCTCGGAGGCTGGCAGTATCTCATATGAACCATATGGCATTGACGCCCAAAAATGCATCGGCACACATTACATCAACGTAAGTTAAAAACTCAACCCTTCGCAGTGTGCGACAGTGCGAGGCGTACGAGGAGCTGCCAGGTGGTGCTACTACACTACTTACTGGACACTAATGAACCCCTGTCGGGTTAAACAAGTGCGAGTCGGACTCGCCCACCGAGGGTTCCGTACGAAAACATGGTCTTTATTTGAGGAACGGCAGTCCCAATTTGAAGTGACTTAACTACATATGTCATGTAGGTCATACGATAGTATTGATGGCTCCTAAGTATGTATACTGAGTCAACTAACAAACGACAAATGTAACTATGTAATCAAATCTAAGAAAACTAATTTAACCATCTTCTAAAGATCGTAGCGTTATGAAAATTGGCAGTTGTATGTGATTTTGATAACAATACAATAACATGGTACTGTCGAGCTGATCTGATGATGGAGCCGGAAGATATGAACTGGAACTTCATGATGGATGATCGTATCATAGCCGTGTTTGGACTTGTTAGAAAGGTCTTGTAATGAACTTTGACCACGATTAAAAACTAAAGCGTGTTTTTTAGTGTATCATTTATGTTTTACAAGTTAATGGATGGAACAGGACATTATGCTCCAACAGAATAAATTCTATTTTAGGTTCGAAAGACTTCTTTACTATAAAACCTTTGGCGTTATTTCTAACGCTATAGTTAAAGCAAAATTGCAATAGAGCAGTAGTGTAAATGGTGCATCAAATATCTCCCCTTCACATTTCAGGTAACGATCCTCGATGCTGTTGTATACACCTGTGTAACCCTGAGAGCCGACTATATACGGCCAGAAGACGAAACGCTGGGGAACGACTCCATGCCGACATTGTGGCTCCGACGGTGGTGCGGCGACAGCGGAAGCCGTAGAGCGGGCATGTGTTCCGGAGAACAACCACTTGAGATAACATTTCATATGGGAATAAAGTTTAATAGATCTATAAGCTATGAAATCAAGATGTTTGGCAAACCTGTAAAGGTCACAGATCCATCTAAAGTACATGCGAAGCTTAATAAGGCAGGTAAATATCCGGAAATTTTGAGTTATGAGGCCTGCAAAGGCTATTTTGCAAAATTTGCGAAGAATCGGAATTATCCTTTGATTTATAAAAAATCAATGAAATCAATGAATTATACTATGAAACCGGCTGCACGCATGCTTGAATATGATGAGGACGGATAAAGGCACGGTAGACACTGCTAGACTTACTGCTAGAAGCTGCATCAGACGGCGTAGAACCACCGCAACGGAAGCGAAGACACTGTGTCAATGTTGTTGGAATACGTGTGTTTACGTGTGCCACATTCAGTGCCAGGTTTCATTGTAATCTGTACAAATAAATACAATTAAAGAAACTATTTGCAATGTCAACATAACAACTTTTATTACAAAATAAATTTACGAATGTTTACACGGTACATACACGAATATATACATTTTTTTAATTTTAGTCTGTTTGTTCCGGATAATCTCCGAAACATCTGGGCTGATTTTGATGGTGCCTATTGGCAGATAGCTGATGTTATAAGGAGGAACTTGGGTTACTTTTTTTATTGGCTAAAGCTTTAGGTTTCCGCGAGAAAAAACCCCCGTGATAACTAATAGGCACGCGGAGGGAGTCGCGAGCTGGTAGTAATCAACCCTTTATCAGGCCTCCGTCACTCGTTCAAGGTTACTCTCTTAAGTGCCTACGGCTCGCCTGCGCCCGGGCGCAACGAATCCAGTCGGCTGTCACGCGCTCGCTTGAGTGTACTATACCTACCGCAAGAAAATAAACGATACTCGCGCCTTCAATAATGTCTAAACCTCGCAATGCAATTTGTAGTGTACAGAAAGACATAATAATATTTCAGTACATACAATAATACTACACAATAATACTTTATAGTCACCTATTCTTTTGTGTAAACATTTCTCAGCATAGATAGCCCTAGCGCTGTGTTGTATGACGCGCGTTATTGCTATCTCTCTCTCTCACGCACGAACGTGTTGTAGGTAATTATAGCGTTAAGTGTTGGGTTTTCTCTATGGAGTGAAGTATCTGTACTTATTTAATCTGTGCCTTTACTTATTCTGAAAAGTTTGACTAAATAGTTACAAATTGAGGATTGAATTGAATACTATCGCTTATTGCCTCGAACAACTACCACCATACTTGACTAGTGCTTATTGATTCGATTGAAGTGCCTCGTTAGCCTAATGGCCCTAAGCACGACTGCTACGCTAGAGGTCCTGTGATCGATTCCCAGGTCGACAAAAAGTGTTATTGGGTTTTTCTATGAAATTCTCAGTAGCAGCTCGGAGTTTGGATTTGTGCCCGGTTAATGGCAATAGGTTCCCCCCCTATTACATGGGACCTAAATATACCGGCGAACTGTGGCTGTACATTGGAACACCTCTGCCCAACCCCTCGGGGAATACAGGCTATCATTTCAGTCAGACGCTATGTCCCACAGACGCTAAGACAAGGCTAATATTGGCTATATAACATTCAGACCGAAAGCAACTCGTCTGCCTACAACCAAACAATTACGTCTTCTAACTTCAATCCGAATGAATTAATAGTTCAATTCGTCCCGCCCACTGATTGCTCGGTCAATCAATGTCGCTTTACCCGTCCCCCCCCCCCCCCTCACCACTGAACTGATTATCTACTTTAGAATCCACGGAATAGAGTTCAAATAAGATTAGAAAAGATTATAACTAGGATAGATTCTAAACTTAATGAGTAGGTTGTGAGAATGAACTATTTTTCATGCAATGAGGTTTTAGATGTCACATTTAGGTACGGAATTCCAAAAAAGTTTTCCAGTAAATGAAATAATTAAATAAAATAGTGGGTGAAGTGAATTAAACAACAAAAACAGTAAAAAATATGGCAGATGTGAGTGGATGCCCTAGGTAGACCTACACAGAGCTTATTGGTGAGGTTCTCTACAAAGGTCGGGTGCGCAGTACTCGCAACCGGCGTGCTTCTACAACCAGATTTATAAACGTGGACGAGGCGAAAGGGTTATGTAAGGATCGTACCAGGTGGCGTTCTGTGGTTTCTGCCTATCCCCATGGGAAAAAGGCGTGACTTTATGAATGTAAGTATCTTAAAAAGCTTGGAAGCTATATGTTTGAGCCGTTTGGGGTTGAAACACTGGGGCCATGGAGTCCGAGCGCTCATTAAGTTATTCGGGACTTCACTAAGTGACTTGTCGACTCGTCACGTGACTAGAGGGGCTGGCCTTTTCTTGGGCCAAAGAATCAGCATTGCCATACAACGTGGCAATGCTGCCAGCCTCTTGGGCACTTGTCCCATTGACAGGAATACAGATGACTTTTTAATGCCTTGCCCTATGAGCTTCCTTTTTTTTTTTAATTGTACAAAAAATCATTGTGGTTTTTTTGTGTTGTGTTGAATATTTAATTTGTAATTAAATTATTATTTATAAGGTTTATGATTGAAAAATAAATCTATCACTTATTATTCAAATAAACTCAAATAACACCTTTTCTTATTGACTGTACTAAAAATTACCTTAGCGGGTTCCGCATTCTGTGTGTGAGGGGTAGCGAGTGGCCCCGACGGACTGCCGGCGCCGAGCCGGTGCCGAGCCGGTGCCGGGCCGGCTCCGGGGCAAGTTTACACCTGATACCGACAGGTTCGAGCGTTGTACAGAGCGTGTGGACTTGCGCCAACCACGGCATTTGATCGACTCGGAAAAGCAAAGCTGTTAGACTGTTATTTATTTCCATTCTTTTCTTTTTAACCGACTTCAAAAAAAGGACGAGGTACCCAAATTGGTCCGGATGTTTTTTTTATGTTCCCCGATTACTCAGAAACGCCTGGAACGATTTGAAAAAATTTTTTGTTTGTAAAGGGATACCTTGCAGGTGGTCCCATACGAATTTGGTGAAGAACGAATGTTCGGAGTTATGAACAAAATTGCGCAGTGCAGCAAATTTCTCAATTTTCTACCAGCATTACCGTTTCTTCATGGATTTGGATGGCTGGAAATTGATACTAAATAGCAAAAAAAAAACCTTTTTTGCAAAATAGATTTTTATTCTATTAGTTCTTAGTGTCTTACCCAAAGATACATCAGAACATCCATTCATCCATCCATCCGACCAACCATCAATCATCACAACAACATTCATTCATCCATAAATAATAAATAAATCCGTACTAGTATCCTTACTAATATTATAAATGCGAAAGTAACTCTGTCTGTCTGTCTGTCTGTCTCTTCTTCACGCCTAAACCACTGAACCGATTTCAATGAAATTTGGTACAGATATAGTCTGGGACCCAAGAAAGGACATAGGATAGTTTTCATCCCGGAAGTCCCCCGGGAACGGGAACTATTAATCCACGCGGACGAAGTCGCGGGCAAAAGCTAGTGGTAAATATATCAGTAGTACTTTTCCGAACGAGCTCCTTCACAAAGAGCTCTACTACTATTACTCGTACTACATAACATAATACTTAATTAAAGGTACATTAAGCATATTTTATTTATTTCAGCCCATGTCCACATGTTATCCGGTCGTCCTGAAATATTTCTAACTCGTTCGACACGGCATCTGAATTTCAGTTGGTATCTTATTTCGTATTCAGTCGCGGAGCGGATTTGATTTTATTATTTATACGTTAAAATAACTGCTAGAATAAAAATAATATTGTTGAATAACAACACTCGAACTATCTGCCTCTGTAGGTCCTAAGCGAGACTACAAGGCTAGGCCATGGGTTTCGATTCCCAAGTGAATAAAAAAAAATGTAGGGTTTTTCTATGAAATTCTCAGTAGCAGCTCAAAGTTAGGATTTGTGCCAGGTTAATGGCAATAGGCTCACCTCCTAAAAAATACCCTCGAATTGTGGGTGTACAATTGTACATTAGTACACCTCTGCCTAACCCTTCGGGAAACACAAGCGTGATGATATGTATGTGATACTCAAAACTATCATTAGAAAACTTACATAAGTGTAGTTGCAAAACAAATATTTAGAAAAAGATTATGAATGTAGACCCTTTAGACTTTTACCAAAATCACTAAATTTCATTTAAATGCTTAAACGTATTTAAAACACCAGTGCTACATTATCACATTGTTAGAAGGTGACAGAGACAGGATGATAATTTAAGCACATTTTGCGCTAAATATGTTTAGTGATTTGGGGTGAAAGTGGGCCCTAAAATAAATATACAGGGTGTTTGGCAGAACGTTGAACATACGAAAATGGTGGATAGGTGGGGTCAAATAAGTGGGTGGCGCTAAATAAGTTTTCAAACTTATTTAGCGGCGTTGTGCACTTTTTTGGAATGGGTAAAAAATGTTAAACTCGCGTCAGGACACGTGACCCTGATCGAAAATTCGTAAGCGGCTTTGTGCACTTGTTTTGGAATGGGTAAAAAATTTTAAACTTGCGTCAGGACACGTGACCTGATCGAAAATCTTATGCCAATCTTATGAAAATCTTATATATTACTCCCGGAGTGCAACCCGTCGTATTTTTTTTTTCAATCTGTCCCCCTAAGACGTCAAAGCAAGGTGAAAGATCGGAATAATTCAAATGATTGCACGAAACAATCAGCAATCCGCTTCTTGGCGACGCACCTTACAAATATTCCTACAAAGGAACGTGCCACCACTTGTGAAGCTTCTCGCCACAATCAGTCTTTTGTGCACAATCGCAAATTTAACTGTACTGTCACCGCACATCCTGGATTACCTTACCTCATTCTAATAACGTTCTAAATCGCTCGCACATGTGTTTTTCAAGTGTGAAGTTATGTTTGTGTTAGCTAGTACACGTCATATTGCCCGAAGGCGCGAATCAAGAATTTTGCTCGTCGCTTCGCGCCAAAACAAAAGACGCGAAATCTTGAGGTGTTGTTCAAAGGAAAAGAGGGTTTTTTTTTAAGTTACTCTCTAGAGGATTGAAAATGCATGTAATATTGTATGTGTTGGTCCTTTTCCTTATTTTTAGACAGAAACATACGGATGCAGTAAGTGTCACTGTTTTGTTTAAGCTGATATCGATTTGCCACATAAGCCATTGGTCCTGCTCCTGATCTCTTCCTGGTCGTGTCGGATTGCCGTCCCATCGGACTTTGAAAGCTAGGAAAGCTCCTGCGTACTTGGCTAGTCTGGATTAAGATGGAAATCGGTCTGGATATACATTTTACATTAGACGACGACGATTAGGGTTCCGTACCAAAAGTCGAAAACGTCAGAGAGCTTTCTCCTGACCCAGTCCGACAATAGTGACCGGAACAAGTCGATGGTAATGAGGCGGGAGCCGGCAGTAGAGAGACAACTGAACACCTCCTAGAATGACCTGTGAGAAGCCAATCAGACAAAAGAAACAAAAGACGGCAGCTTACCCCACCTCTGAGCTTTTATCTGCTGAATAATCAAAGTCTAATCCGGTCCTCTTCAGCGACAAACGTTAGCGTGTACTCGCTTAGATGATAAGCCTTACTTCTCCAGACATACCCTGAGACCAGGTCTCGTCTGGAGGTTGCCACTGTCTGTTCAGACTTGCAGCAGCTGCAGTGGTTAGGAACAGTATGGCGGGCTTGTCATGCACCGGTCGCTCCTAGGAATTGTCGTGAATTCTTGTGAAACCATTCAAGTTATGTCGTTTACTTTAGTTGTTTGAAGGATGTTACAATAATCAACATAGCCGCCAAGTGCGAATCGCATTTGATAATTAATGGGTCTGCACATATCGATGTAGATGATAATTTTATTGGTATTTCAGAAGCACATCATCATCATCATCATATCAGCAGAAAGACGTTCACTGCTGGACATAGGCCTCCCCTAACCGGGTCTGTGGGCGGTGAGCAATGGGTAGCTCGCCGTCCGTACGTTCACTAAATAACGACAGACCGTGTCGACGGCGCGTTCGTGTTCCACGCGCGCCTCAAAGAGATGTCAGCAAACTTGGATGGGGCCACTGAGGGCCGATGCCTGCCGGGGCTGCGGGTAGTTCGAAAGAGATACCGCGCCCCCGTATGGCAAAGGGCACATGAAAGGAACATAGACGGGTTTTAGTCAGTAAAAGTCTGACACTCCCTCCCGCCCCGCCCAGGGCGGGGGAAGTTATTTGACGATTTCCCTTCTATAAAAAAAAAAAAAAAAAAAAAAAAGCCCCCCTTAGCGACGAGCGTTAGCGGTAGTCGCTTTGATGATAAGCCTTACTTCTCCAGACAGGCCCGGAGACCAGGTCTCGTCTGGAGGTTGCCACTGTCTGTTCAGACTTGCAGCAGCTGCAGTGGTTAGGAACAGTATGGCGGGCTTGTCATGCACCGGTCACTTCTAGGAATTGTCGTGAATTCTTATGAAACCATTCAAGTTATGTCGTTTACTTTAGTTGTTTGAAGGATGTTACGATAATCAACATAGCCGCCAAGTGCGAATCGCATTTGATAATTAATGGGTCTGCACATATCGATGAAGATGATAATTTTATTGGTATTTCAGAAGCACATCATCATCATCATCATATCAGCAGAAAGACGTTCACTGCTGGACATAGGCCTCCCCTAACCGGGTCTGTGGGCGGTGAGCAATGGGTAGCTCACCGTCCGTACGTTCATTAAATAACGACAGACCGTGTCGACGGCGCGTTCGTGTTCCACGCGCGCCTCAAAGAGATGTCAGCAAACTTCTGCATCCAGCGATTTCCCGCTATCTTCACCAGGTTGTTAGTCCACCTCATCGGGGGCCTTCCCTCACTGCGCCTCCCGGTCCTCTACGAGCAATGTGCCCTGGATATGCCACTTGAGAGCTATGTCCGCCACCTTATTGACTTTGATATGTTCAAAGGTTTTAATTACCTATTGACTTCTTTCTTTCTCTTCTTTATCGTGTAAAGAAGAAGACTTATTGACTAAACTATTATAACTAGTAATTGATACGGAACTCTATAAACGTTTATTAGTAGGTGTTTACTCTATATTTTGTATTGCCGTTGTGTTTGTACTATCGTGTCATATACACATAGTCGAAGGGAGTATTTATTTATGTACTGGTCACAAATTTAGGTGTTCTTGATTAAACGCATTCATATAAAACAGTTAGCACTTAACGCACGTCACGTTTGTTCCGGTAAACTTAGTCCAGTTAAGTTTTAGTTAATTTATTAAATGTCAATGACAGTTACTATTAGTAAGGTCTAATAAATAATTAATTTTGTTAATTCGGAATTGTATACCGTGAGAGCAGATAGCATAAAGAAAGAAACAGAAACATAAAACTAAAAAGTTTATTAGAAAAGATTCAGATTTTCTTTATCGTTTGGGCAGTAAGGTCTAACGACCCCACACACCCTAGATTGTGATTGTCAAATTGACATGACGTAGGAACACAGGCCCAGCATCGGAGTCAGCATGCATATCCTCAGCGTGTGGTTCAGTTTGTCGACATGTTTCGGTGAAGGTGAGTACTCAGATTTAGCTAACGGCTTCAATTCTTTTAAGGAACTCTTCATATCTCCCCATGACGGTCACGGCACCCCAAAGTCAAAGCAATCATTTCAATTAAACCATTTACAGGCACTTTTGAATTGTCAAGGAGTCATGCTCATTCCAAAGCCTAGGTAGGTCTCTATGGAGAAGAAGAAGCAAGGAACTCCACGGACACTCTTTTCTATCAACTTTATACAAAATACTGGTTACATTATTGTAATAATAATATAATATAATATAAAATCACGCCTGTATTCCCCGAAGGGTTAGGCAGAGGAGTACCAGTGTACACCCACACTTCGCCGGTATATTTAGGTCCCATGTAATAGGGGGCGAGCCTATTGCCATTAACCGGGCACAAATCCAAACTCCGAGCTGCTACTGAGAATTTCATAGAAAAACCCAATAACACTTTTTGCTCGACCTGGGAATCGAACCCGGGACCCCTTGCACAGCAGTCGCACTTACGACCACGAGACCAACGGGGCAGTTTACGTTAAGTTACATTATTGTACTTGCTTCTAAATCGGGTGTGAAGAGACACACAGCGTTTCCGAAAACTGATGGAATAAGATCTTTTTACTTACAATCTATCAGTTTAGAAACCTTAAACTTGGCACAAATATTTCATGTACATTTTCAGTAATATCCATGTCATGTGGTATCGACAATACTTCGCGGTATGTTACTTCTGAAGGCGTCGACCGAGCGGAGAACTATCCATGGCTTGGGATCCTGTACTATCCTCGCAGTAAGTGTCAAATTACTTATAAGCACCGGTCAAGTGCAGCTGAATAATTACCCAACGATGGGAGTCTCATCCAGTTGTTCAGGACATCGCCAAGCGACCGGTTGACTCTTCACGTGACCAGAGGGATGGCCTTCTCTTGGGTCAAAAAATCAGCATTGCCATACAACGCGGCAATGCTGCCAGCCTTTTAGACACTTGTCCGTTGACAGTGCTGTCCATTAAGTTTGATGATTCTTCAAGCTGTCTGTTACCGAGGTCCTCCTCACTGCTTATTCAAACATGTCGCCCCAGCGTAGCCCTCTCCATTGACCAAATCAAATCAAATCAAATCATTTATTTCAAATAGACCATTAAAAGGCACTTTTGAACGTCAAAAAAAAATTAAAACTAATAAATCTAGTTGACCTTTTTCAGCCTCTTCTAAAAAACGTTTCATTTCTTTTCATCAGATAATAAACGATATACAACGGCTGTGGTGCTTGTTACCAGACAATTAGTACTTGTAAGCGCACTTGAGATTGACAAGCTGCCTAAACACGACTTCAGGTAAAAGTGCACTGATCTTGTGGCAAAAATGAGAAACAATGGGTTTTCTACGTATATTTTATAGGTATGTGTAGAATAACAAATTATTTATCGAGGACCGTTCCATTCACAATATTTTGCAACAATTAAATTAAGTTTGAATGGAAGAAAAAAACACGCTGCTCCAACATCAAATAATGCAGAATAGGGGCAGGAGAATGGTAAATGTGCAACAATGCTTGATAATAGATCATTTTTTCATTAATGCTAGGTATTAAGTTTCACATCTTTCGAGGTATTCCATTGCCACTGTTTGCAGAGCTCGAGCGCGCGTGATCGTCGGCAGACCACTCCACAACAAGCTAGGCATCGGCATTCGCGGCTATACTTACCACCCTGACTATAACAAAAAAACGTACAGTGCAATAGCTTTGGTTCAGCTGGATATCGACCACGTTAAAACAGGTCAGTGACCCCAAATCAATCGACCTACTCCGATCACTGATTATGATACAAGTGAGCGGTGAAAGTTTCTCATTACACTCGAGGTTGTATTGCAGCCGGAGCCGAGTTTGAGTACTAAAGACGTTTTCGTTTCAGAGTTGCGGCCCATCTGTCCACCTCCAAAGTCATTGGACTTTCTGGAAGAGCATTTCTATGCTATGGAATTATCTGACGGTAGGTATATCTGTAAGATCACATCAAAAACGAGGAAAAAGGCGAGGGGTAATAGACATATTAAACGTACCAATTCATGGCTAGTTTAAGTTTAGCGACTGAGATGCAGAGTTACCAGATAATGCCAGACAGAATTGTACTTTATCTGGAGTAATAAAGAGATAAAGTACCAAACTTAGAGCTTACTAGAAAAGTTTGTGGAACAGATATCGAGATCGTTCTTTGATCTTCTTTAGCTTCTTCCTGCCCTTGTCCCATGTTACTTGAGGTCGGCGCAACACGTTTTCTTCTTCCATGCCGTTCTGACACCCGTCATACTATTACTGATTCCTCTTCACTTTCATATCATTCTTTACACAATCCATCCATGTTTTCTTTGGCCTCCGTCTTCCTCTCCATCCATCCACATTTATACTCATAACTAGTCACATGTATGTCATCCCCCCTCTTTACATGCCCATACCAAGACAGACGGTTCCCTTTCAACTTTTCTGCCAGTGGCGCTACTTTTAAACTTCCTCTAATACTATATATTCATTAATTACCTTATCCATTCTGGTCACACCACACACCTTTTTTTTTTTGGTACGCGTTGGAAATCCTCATGGACTTCCTCCGCCATGGGGAGTGACGGAGGGGCATGCCGGACTCTTACCGGCTAAAACCACCGCGGTGTTCCACCTCTGCCCATGGCCGAGGGTGCGGGATTCGCATAAGCATTCACCGCTCCCCCGACACGCCTCGTCCCGCTGTACCTTAGCGGATCCCTCCTCCCCGTGCAGCCATTCCAATAATGGCCGCACCCACTCTTGAGTGGCACGCGAGGAACACTGCGCCGCTCACTCGAGCCTTCCTGGTCGGACGACAGACGCCCCGTAGTCCGCCGCCCGCAGGCTACCTCTCATGGAGGCCGTAGATCATTTTGAACCCTTCTCGGGCGCCCGGTGCGTCTCCTGCGAGAGAATGTGTGTATCCTGTGATGACATCAAAATAAAGATGCCATATAACATCCACGATCTTATGTTTTCTAGATTACAAACAATCCATGGTGACGATACACAAGATGGTGTACGTTCCACCGAATGAGTGCAAGATGTATTATAAGCAGGCGGGGGTGAGTGCTTGTAGATCTTTTAAATATTATGTTTATGTAGAATTGTAGATGATAAAACGCCTATCATCGTGTTCGATGTTGCCTAAACCTGGCGTCAAATTTCTTTTACCATTGAAAATGTGCCAAGTGGTCACTTAATCTTGAGTAACTATGATATAGAGAGGGAATGTAGGCCACTGCATGTCTTTCCTAACATGGCTGGTCACCAGATTTCTATAATGTACGAAGCCATTAAGGATAATGCTATTCAAAGCTGAGAGCCTTTCTACATATGCAGCCTGTGGGTCAGTTTTACTTAGCAACCAAGCAACAACATACATCTACTAAGTGCCCAGCATGATAACGCACTTAGAGTACTGCTGAGCCTGCCGTGTGGAGGAAATGTGCGGATAATTATGTTGACAGATATTTTTAAATTCGAGAAAGGTCTTGACTCTAGTCTAGGTCAGAGATGACAAAGACAAACTCAACGATGGAGCGAGCTTACCCAGAAGCCTATTCGCTCTAATCTTAAAGAGATTAGGGTTGAATGCGTTCGGAAATAGAGACGTAGATAGAGAGTTCCACTCCTTTGCAGTGCGCATTATAAAAGGCGTTTGGAAACGCTTAGTGCGAATTATTCGAATGGCACCAAGGTAATGATGGTAATTTGCTGTGTCCGATGTAATTTTTGCCGCCGTTATTAGAGCAAGATGTATCGAACGCTACTCTCAGTGTAATTACTGTCTGGTGGCACTCTCCGATAGTGTGGAGGTGGTTGCACCGCTGAATAATAATAGTCCCTGTCATGCACCTGCTAACATTAGGTATTATGTGAATTGTTACCTTGTCTGAAATAAATTGTAATTCTTATTGTATAAGTATATACCAATGAGAGACCTATGTGGGCAGGACTGGCGTTCTGAATGTCCTGACTGACAGACTGTCATGCCTCAGAAAGTCCATGGGGTAAAAGCTAATACTACGTATATACACACAGTGGTCTCTTATGTACGCAAGAGCAACTAACCCTCACAGCGTTTGTCTTTTCCCAGCTGGATATAGGTAGCATGTGGCCGTCCTACACCGCTTGCGCTAAGAGTACATCGGGAGGTATCTGCGTCTGGCGCAGTGGTACTATATTCGTGGTGAAAGTGGAGGAACACTGGTGCCTGGTAATGTATCGTGGCTTATTATCTCTCTCTAATATTTATGTATTCTCCCTTACTCACTTTTTGAGGAGCAGCGTGTCCGACATGTTGAGCAATAGGTACTTTATTTCATTACCTATACTGTTGTGTATTAGATCGAGGTGTCAAAGTCAAAGCATTTATTTCAATTAGACCATTTACAGGCACTTTTGAAGTGTCAAGAATTTACAGCCTAAAGTTGAAGGTAGTTGCTCGTTCCAAAGCGTAGATCTCTATGGAGAAGAACGAGAAAGAAACTCCATGGACACTCTTTTCCTTCAATTTGGTTTTACAAAATCTTGGTTACAATATTCATGTTGCTTCCAAATGTGAAAACAATGAAGGTGAATATCAAACAATTACATAATACTAATAAAGATATAGGCCATGGCAGATAAGAGATAACGCGTGCATCAGCACCGTTCAGCTCAACCATCTTGAAGGGAACTGAACGATCCAACGACATGACAAGGATGATGAGAGCGTGTTCATTCCTAACCAACTTAGCTTAGAATGTTTCCATTCAAACTGACTAGTGTCGCCTGTCGGTTTCAGCTGGGCTTCGGCGTGCACGGGCCAGGGTGCGAGGCTCCCGCCAGGTTCGTGGACTATAATATGTACCACAAGTGGGTGCAGCGCAGCGTTGAGAGGATCGGCAGACCTGCCATCACTAGATTAGCGGAAAACTATATCGTGCTGAGAAGATGTAAGATTTCACTATGGTCACTAAATTTTGGACACGACTAATGCAGGGCTTCTGACCGTAGTTTATCTACTCGATACACAACGTTATCAGATGGTTTGAGTTTATTTCAGGACCTCAAAAACGGGACATAAACCCTAGAGTACCGTTGAAATGTGAATTCGCTGGAGTAGAACTATACGCTGTGTGCGTATAGTTCTACTCCAGCGAATTACTTACAAATGTAAACCTAGCTGACGCGAACAGTTCCTGAAATCGTCACGAGCTGCACTTAAAAAATACAGGGTGGCCCAGTTGCGAACGTCCTAACGACAATTTTGAAACACTCTCTTCTTTGGCTTCCCAAAATACCCCCATGTGTGTTCTACTAATTTATTATCGAAAAATACGACATAGAAAGAGAAAATCAACAAGATCTGATGCTAGGCAAGAATACCGAAAAACAATTAAAAAATGGTTAGCTTCTAAACCACAAAAAATCGTATAACATACATGGGGGTGTTTTGGAAAGCCCAAAAAGAGAAGTTTTTAAAATGTTCGTTTGGACGTCCGCAACAGGGCCGTATGTAAGAATAAAACCCATTATCGACAAAACCAAATTTTTATGTTGTTATTGATCCGTATTTAAAATCAGTAGCACAGTCACCTCCCAGACTTCCAAGAGGATGCGAAATTGCACCCTGTTTATATACTACTACTGCACATTATCTCACGGTAGTAGTACCAAAAACACCCATTTCGCGGAGGAGACATGATGATGACTCTAACAAACATTAGCACTTTACAGCTTTATATTTTACTAACGGATCGCTTAATCGAAAAGCCATTTTCACAAACACACAATATTTTTGAACGGCCTGTCCAACGACACCCCACCCACCACCAACGACACCCCACTCTTCATGATGGACGAGAAAAATACCAACTCTCCAAGTGTATAGATATGTAGTGAATAGATATGGAGATTGTATGAAAAATATTTTACCACTTTAGCGGCATGATTAATACATGTCAATTCCAAAATACAGTTTTCTAACTCTCAGCGTCACTGAGCTAAGACGACAAGACAGACGGATGGAGGGACATAGCCAAACAAAGCCATTGGAATGTCGCGGACTACCCTAGCGCTTCCCTCCTAACGTGGTGTATATTAATATTTCAGCACCCTCCACACTGCAACAGTTTGGTAGTTGTGATCCAGAAGAGATGAAAGAGGTGTTCTACCATGAGTTTGCCCAAATCAGATGTAATGCCTCGACTTCTATGTACTTCGCCGGCAAATATAATTTAAACGTAAGTTATAAAAACTCAACCCCTCGCAGTGTGCGACAGTGCGAGGCGTACGAGGAGCTGCCAGGTGGTGCTACTGCACTACTTACTGGACACTGATGATCTCCTGTCGGGTTAAACAAGTGTGAAAAACTGTTAGGTCCGCATTAAACATATTTTTGCTCCGCCTAAGACATAATGAAACTTGGCACAGACACTTATATAATAAAAATTGTAATGATAAATTCTCCAAACCTACCTTGAAAAGGCCAGACAGACGGGTTGTCAATTGAAAATGTTTCACTTGGGTTTTGTTTGTGTATCATTTATGTTTTACAAGTTAATGGTGAGCTGTGTGATTCTGTAAGACCTCGTTCTAACCTTCGAATCTGAATCCGCTGTGACTTACTTGATTGGCATTCTAAAAACTCGTTTGATAATTCGAATTTACACTAGCGCCACTCTTGCGAGCGTGTCAGCGAGTTGAACTAAATTGACGGGGAAATTTTAACAGAAAGTATGAGATCACGTAAGAAGTGGCAACAGAATAAATTCTATTTTGGGTTCGAAAGATTTCTTTACTACCAAACCTTTGGCGCTACTAGTAATGGTAACAGTTATTAGTTAGCTATCAGTTATTTATGTTACCGGCCAAACCCGATTTCAGGACAAACTAGTTTCGCCTAGGCTAAACTAGTTCTTACTATGCGCGATAGGATTAACTAGTATAGCCTATTCCAAACTAGTTTGTCCTAAGCCCGATAGGATAAGCCAGTTAAGGCTAGGCCAAACTAGTTGATCCTGATATACCTACATACATACACTCTAGGATAAACTGGTATGGCCTAGCCTAAACAGCATCTCAATTATTAAAATTGTTATTTATTTTTACATGGTTTGCTTTGATGGCACTTGCCATCAAAGCAAACCATGCCGCGCATGCGTTCATTGCCTTCTCAATTTTATTAAGATAAGATTATTGCTTCTATAAAAAAAAATACTATTTGTTAAGCTATGATTATTTATATTACCAATTATCCGTAGCTTTTAACGACGAATCATTATGTATGTAATAAAAATGATTATTTTTCTAATTTATTAATTACAGAGTGTTTTATTCAGTTTATCTATATATTTTGTCTTTCTAGATGTACTATAATATTTAGACTAGGCCATACCAGTTTATTCTAGAGTGTGCGATTTGATATCAGGATAAACTAGTTTGTCCTAGCCTAAACTGGTTTATCCTATCGGGTTTAGGACAAACTATTTTGGCCTAGGCTAAACTAATTAATCCTATCACGTATAGGAAGAACTAGTTTAGCCTAGGCCAAACTAGTTTGTCCTGAAATCGGGTTTGGGCGGTAACATTTATAACGCTATTAGTTAAAGCAAAATTGCAATAGAGCAAGTGTAAATGGTGCATCAAATATCTTAAGTTTACCACTTGTTTCACATTTCAGATAACAATCATCGATAATGTTGAATACACATGCGTAACCATGAGAGCTGACTATGTGGAGTATGTTCAAAAATCGCCAAAGAACGCTTCCCAGCCGATAGTGCGGCTGCGACGGTGGTGCGGGAATAGTGGCAGCAACAGGGCCGGCTTGTGTAACTTAGGATCACAACTTTCAGAGACAAAATTCAACATGGAAATATTCTTCAATAAAACTTTAGAATATGAAATCAAGATGTTTGGCATCCCTGTACAGGTCATAGATCCAGCTGAGATACATAAGCAGGCTAATGCGAATAGTACGACTCCGGCAGTAGGAAGTTACGAGGAGTACAGAATACATTTTGCTCAGTTTAGGCAAGATAAAAAATACCCTTTGCTTGGTAAAAAAAAAATGTTAGCCCATAGGAGCACGGCGAAAGGATAACGATTTAAATTGTTGGTTTCTAAATAAAACAATGAGTATTTCATCATTTATTTTCTTTATCATCATATCAGCTGCAGGACGTCCACTGCTGGACATAAGCCTCCCCCATAGATTTCAAAAAGTTGGAAGTCGGTTGGGAGCGGCCTTCATCCAGCGACTTTTTAATCAAGTCGTCCGTAAACGATTTGATCCACGCAAATTACAAAGCATTACATTAATTAGTAGGTATGGGTTTTAAATGTTGGTTTGTAAATAAAACAATGAGTACTTCATAATTAATTTAATTACCTTCATCATGATCATCATCATCATATCAGCCTATAGCCGTCCACTGCTGTACGTAGGCCTCCCCCAAAGAGCGCCAACCATCCCGGTCCTGGGTAGCCCGCATCCATCCGCTGCCCGCCAGCTTTGTTAAATGGGTGGTCTACCGAGCATCAGGGCGTCCTACACTAAGTATTTTACCTACCTTACCAACATATTACGTACGTACGTTAGGTACGTATTTTACGTACCTTACATAAATTAAATTAAATAATTTTATGACCTGACTTCCTATTACATTTTGTTAATCATATGAGCTTTGCAAGTCGGTGGCTGTTGCTGTTGTCGTTTTGTATTGCCACCGACTTCCAAAGCTAAAGTTATTTTTAACCGACTTCAAAAAAGGAGGAGGTGTCTCAATCCGACCGTATAAAAGCTTTTTTTTAACCCCCGACGCAAAAAGAGGGGTGTTATAAGTTTGACGTGTCTGTCTGTCTGTCTGTCTGTCTGTCTGTCTGTCTGTCTGTCTGTGGCATCATAGCTGCCGAACAGATGAAGCGATTTCAATTTAGTTTTTTTTGTATTAAAGGTGACCTATGTGCGAGTGTTCTTAGACATGTTTGATGAAAATCGGTTGAGCCGTTTAAAAGTTGTGGGGGTGAAAGTAGGGAAGAAAAACCGAATGTCTGTAAATATACTCGAGTGGGGTCTCAAACTTAACAAAATCGACATTATAATAAGTAGGTACCTATAAAAAGCATAAAATAAAAAATTAAATTAAAAAATTAAAAAACCCCCAACACAAAAACCTAAGTTCCCTTTAAAAAGTAAAAAAATAACAAAAAAAATACGTCACGTTGGGGGACCGATGTTGCATTTAGGATACGATCGTCCCGAGCGGTCCCCCAACGTGACGTATTTTTTTTGTTATTTTTTTACTTTTTAAAGGGAACTTAGGTTTTTGTGTTGGGGGTTTTTTAATTTTTTAATTTAATTTTTTTTAATGTGTGTTCGCGGATACCTTCGTCGTTTATGAACCGATTTTAATGATTTTTTTTTGGTGGAAAAGAGATATTCCTAGTGTGGGTGATAAGGAAACCAGGATCTGTTGATGGCATCTTACGGAAATCGAGGGGAACTACAATCTTTTGATAATCGTAGGGGCAACAAGTGCGTTTGTTAATTTTTCATTAAATATTTTAATGAAGGTCTGGAGTTGATCTGATGATGAAGCAGAAGAGTTGCTTAATTGCTGACTTAAATGGTTATAATTCTGAAAATACACAATTCTTACGCCCGCGAATTATACTTTAATCAACATATAACTTAATACTAACTTGCAAATTGCAAAAAAACGTAAGCAAATTTGAACTTCGCGGGCTACCGTGGAGGTTCCAACAGTTACTGGACAACACGATACCTTTTGGCAAAACTGGTTGTCAGACTTACCGGTGTCTGACTATCCATAACGACTTATTTATACAAAACTAAGGATTTTAGTGTACCTATTATTGGATAGATGAACTATCCTACTACTATTATAAAGGCGAAAGTTTGTATGTATGGATGGATGTTTGTTACTCTTTCATGCTTAAACGGCTGAATGGATCTGGATGAAATTTGGCACAAAGATAGATTATAGTCTGGAATAACACATAGGCTACTTTTTATCCCGGGAAAATGTACGGTACCCGTAGGATAACACATCAACTGTGACGCGGACGAAGTCGCGGGCAGAAGCTAGTAAAATATAAAACAATTAAAAATATAATTTTAACGGTACTACAAGTTATTCAGATTCGTTCAAACATATTTATATTTATTTATCATTAGCATTTTTTATATATGTATATCTTGTGTCGTGGTGGTCCGTGATTAAGGCACCGCCTCTCATGCACGACGTTGTGGGTTCGCAACCGTGCACGGGCAAGTACCAATGTGACTTTTTCTAATTTATATGTACTGTAGAACCTCGATTATCCGAACTAATTGGGACAAAGACTAGTTCGGATAATCGAGACGTGGGTTTTTTGGGACAAGATCAAACGAAAACAACACCTTTTCACCTTAACTGTACAGTCTATTCAATTTGACATACATATCTACTAACGTTGAATATAAAACAACTAAAACGTCAAATGATTTTCTTAAAAAATAGTCAATTATTAATTTAAAAAGAAAAATATTATTATTATTTTGTATTAATTGACGACAGCGTTTTCAGCTACAAATTCTCTCCAATGTTCGGATAATTGAGCGTTCGGATAATCGAGGTTCTACTGTACTTTCTAAGTTTATCTTGGACATCACTGACATCGGTGAAGGATAACATCATGAGGACTGGACTTATAATTAACATAAGTCTGAAATTGCCAATCCGCCTTGAACATAATTAATGCTCGCGCCTTCTCTGTATGAGAAGAGGCTATTGCTCTGCAGTGGGACAGTTATAGGCTTTTTTTTTAAGACGAGAAATCATCAAATAACTTCCCCGGGGCGGGAGGGAGTGTCAGACTTTTACTGACTAAAACCCGTCTATGTTCCCTCATGTGCCCTTTGCGTTCCGGGGGCGCGGTATCTCGTTCGAACAACCCGCAGCCCCGGCAGGCATCGGCCCTCAGTGGCTCCTTCCAAATTTGCTGACATCTCTTTGAGGCGCGCGTGGAACACGAACGCGCCGACGACATGGTCTATCGCTAGTTAACTACGTACGGGCGGGCGGTGAGCTACCCATTGCTCACCGCCCACAGACCCGCGTCTACAGTGGCCGGGAGTCGTCTCGTGGCACAGTCATAGGCTGGTATTATTTATTGTTATTATTATGTATATCTCGGACATCGGTAAAGCAGAAGGTCGTGAGAAAGCCTGGACTTATAATTAATATTAGTCTGAAAACGCTTCTCCGCGTAGATCAATGCTCGTGCCTTCTCTGTAAGACACTGGTGTTATTTAGTGTTTACCACTGTGCAGGAGGTGGTCATTCGTCGTGTTGAGGATGCGATGATGAAAAAGACTTGATGATGATATACTTCGGTTTAATTATCGTTCTACAATTTTGAGTTCTTAAATATATATAGACGTACTCGTTCGCCGTTAGTTTTTGGAATGAGTCGTTGAACTTGGTTTTAAACAAAATCGAGTGGAGCGCCCGGTGCGTCCCCCCGCGCGCGCTGGTCAACGTCGTCTTCGCCCGTGACGTTGTCTTTGTCCGCTAGATGGCGTTAGTTGTTCGTAACCACGGACCGCCACCATACGCAGGAGACCCCAATTCTACTGAATATTCTTCTTTAGTAACTTCATAGCTCTTAATAAATGCAGGTGGATCACGTTTATTTATATATCTTACTGTTCTTTTAGGGTCCAAAGTTTCAACTTCTTTTCCGTAAGCCGTTACTGTCAGGTGTATCGCGCTGTTGAACGTTATTTCGAGCATGAATTCGACATTTAGATAAGCAAAACTGTAACAAAGTTCTGTTGGTCCCTGGGTGCACCATCTTCGTAATCTTATTTTAGGTTTGTCATACTTCATTATTGATCCAAACTCTTTATAATTCTCAGCTCTAATGACTATGCAGGAGTATTCAATTGCCGATATGAGCGTCAGCTAAAAAAAGAAACAAATAAATACTATAATATAGACATCGAATCCTATTGCACATTTTTTTGTCAATACGAAATGGATAAGAGGTGAAGAAATTACAGCATTATAAAAAATATGAAAAGGGTTTTTTTTGGTCTGATTTGCAGTACGTTGAAATATGGTTTGAAAAAAGCTTTTTATTTAACTTGCAATATATACATAAATATGTTTGGGTGGAACCTTGCCACTGAATTTAATAACCGTTATCTTCAACCGATTGAGCTAAAACTTTGTATACACGCTTAATTTGGACTGCCTCCTTAGCCTAGTGATCCTAAGCACAACTGCTACGCAAGAGGTCTTGGGTTCGATTCCCAGGTCGAGCAAAAAGTGTTATTGGGTTTTTCTATAAAATTCTCAGTCGGAGTCAGGATTTATGCCCGGTTAATGGCAATAGGCTCGCCCCCTACTAAATGGGACTTAAATATACCGACGAACAATAGGTGTACTGTTTACACCTCTGCCTAACCCTTCAGGGTGTACAAGCGTGATGGTATGGCTTAGTCTGGATGACAATGCATGGTAAGCTATGTGACGTCATTCTAAATCTATTTATTTATTGCATTCATGTCGTTTTCAAGGTCGTGTTACAAAGACATATAAGTTTCGTACATGAACCCTGCTAGGGCACCGCAACATTATGTTTCTTAATTATAAATTAAATTATTATTGCATGCATTATTATATAAAGTTACTAGCTGTGCCCCGCGGTTTCACCCGCATTACGTTAGGTTTTTGGTTACTGATCCGTTCCCATGGCAAATAGCGCGATGCTATGTAGCCTGTTATTCTGAGGTATAAGCTACGGAATGTCTCGCTGAGTCATTATTTTGCTGCGAAGTTATTTTAAAACTGTGATATCTCCTAAGATATTCATTGAAATTAAATGATATATACCATCACCATCACGCCTGTATTCCCCGAAGGGTTAGGCAGAGGTGTACCAATGTACACCCACAGTTCGCCGGCATAAATTAAATGATGTAAAGAGCAATTTTGTTCAAAACTAAACACTTGTGATGAATAAAGTATTTATGTTGATAAGGATTAATACTATGTTCATAAAAACACCTTCGCAAATAATGCATCATTTTAAATCAAATTTTCTGGCCATGAAATGGCTATAGTGAGTCAACCTTAAAAGTTAGGCATATAGTATATTTTAAGAGGAACAATTCTCTCCTACATTATTTTTGCGTAACTTTAACCGTTTACGCAGCGCACGCAACGAAAGCCCTCAACAAGGAATATTTTCCCCCGTTTTTGCCACATTTTTCATTGATGCTCCCCTCCAATTGGTCGTAGCGTGATGTTATATAGCCTATAACCTTCGTCGATAAATGGGCTATTCAACACAAAGAATTTTTCGAATCGCACCAGTAGTTTCTGAGATTAGCGCGAACAAACAAACAAACAAACTCTTCAGCTTTATAATATTAGTATGGATTTAACAAATTCGTATTGCATTATTATTGTTATCATTTCATTATTATTGGATGCCTTTATTACATTTCTACATTATTACATTGCGTCAATCTTCAAATAATCTAAAATATTGATATTGCAGAATGTCAATTTGTTAGGAACTGATTTATGCTATAATAACACTTCTGTATTAGGTGCATTTAAAGTGCGTTTACAAATTTACTGTCAAATTGTATGTCTTTAATCTCATTGGGTAATTTATTATACATTTTTATGCACATTACAAGAGGTCCTGAGTGAAACATAGCTAGTTTTAAACTCGGCAATGATAATTCATTTTTGCAGCGGTGTTTGATTCCTGGCTAAAGGGAATAACGACGCATGTTTTTAACCCCCGACGCAAAAAGAGGGGTGTTATAAGTTTGACGTGTCTGTCTGTCTGTCTGTCTGTCTGTCTGTCTGTCTGTGGCATCATAGCTGCCGAACGGATGAAGCGATTTCAATTTAGTTTTTTTTGTATTATAGGTGACCTATCTGCGAGTGTTCTTAGACATGTTTGATGAAAATCGGTTGAGCCGTTTAAAAGTTGTGGGGGTGAAAGTAGGGAAGAAAAACCGAATATCTGTAAAAATACTCGAGTGGGGTCTCAAACTTAACAAAATCGACATTATAATAAGTAGGTACCTATAAAAAGTATAAAATAAAAAATTAAATTAAAAATTTAAAAAACCCCCAACTCAAAAACCTAAGTTCCCTTTAAAAAGTAAAAAAATAACAAAAAAAATACGTCACGTTGGGGGACCGATGTTGCATTTAGGATACGATCGTCCCGAGCGGTCCCCCAACGTGACGTATTTTTTTTGTTATTTTTTTACTTTTTAAAGGGAACTTAGGTTTTTGTGTTGGGGGTTTTTTAAATTTTTAATTTAATTTTTTCTTACAAACTTGCTTACTTCCATAATGTAAATGCTTGTTAACGTGAGCATTTTATCACTACAAAAGTTGCTTTCTCTGTCACTATATCCCTATGTACGCATAAATCTTTAAAACTACGCAACGGATTTTAATGCGGTTTTTTTTAATAAATAGAGTGATTGAAGAGGAAGGTTATATGATAATAACATCCATAAAATAGTAGAGAAATACTGTTATTTTTGAGGTTTCTAATGTGATGGCGAAATAATTTCATTTTTTAACGTTCACAGTTTTTCTGTAGTGTTTTTAGTATCAGCATTGCACCCGTGCGAAGCCGGGGCGGGTCACTAGTATTTAATAAAGTAGGGTTTACAGCTCTGCATTTAGTCAGTATTTGCAAGGATTCTCACATATCTTTTCTGTAAAATGACGAGTTTTTCTACGTTCACTTTCCCCGCACTATAATGCCTTAGGTTAACCATGAGTAGGCGTAGTATGCTGTTATCGCTGTTTTGGTTTCGGTTGATCGATAGCGCTGTACCAATATAGGTACACCCACAGTTCGCCGGTACGTCTAGGCGGTATGATTATAGTCTTACGGCAAAATTCTCGAACGCAACTCAATTTTATGTCGCCTTTAAAACTTATGCTAACTCTGTCACTTCAAAGTGTAATGCAGCGACAGACATTAAGAACATCCAAGAGTTAAGTGTTGCTGGCCTTTTCTTGGGCCAAAGAATCAGCATTGCCATACAACGTGGCAATGCTGCCAGTCTTCTGGGCACATGTCCCATTGACAGCGATGCGGATGAGTTTTTTGATGCCCTATGACCTTCCTTTCTTTTTTATTTTTAACTGTACATAGTTTTTTATTTATTTATTATTATTCAACTCAGTTTTGTGTATGCAAATAAATGTGCGAATAAAGTGTTGAACTTACATTATGTTGCATTGTTACAACTTTTTTTAAAGCTTTGATAGTATCGCTTTGAGTGTAAAGTTTGAGATCCATCTCCTCGGTGTCACAGGGACCGAACCTCTGAACCTTGCCAGACGCTGAAAACATGATAATCAAGTTAGAACTGCCCCTGTAGCCATGTAACAAACGATAAACGCAAACGCTGAGTAGGCTTTAATAGATCTTCAACTTTATGTGCTTGGTTTTAAGTTGAAGATCTAATGAAGATTGCATAGCGTTTTCGTTCTTTCCAGTCGCTAACGCTTAGAAATCTTTAATACATTTTCAACTTAAGGCTCTGGGGTATTAAGTTGAAAATCTATTGGCACCTATCGAGCGTTTACGATTAGCGTTTGCGACTTGGCTAGGGGGGCTGATGTCATAATACTAGCCTGGTTTTACCCGCGACTTCGTTCGCGTATCTGCGGGGTATGAAACTGTAATTTTGATCTAACACAAGCTCCCGCCCGCGACTTCATCTGCGTGGCTTATTTGGCCCGCGCTAAGTGACGTCTTTGATTACTGCTTCTCTCCCATGACTCGTAACGTGTCGCGCGTAATCGTCGCAAGTAATCGCATGTTTGTACGATTAACAAATTTGAAAATCATTGTTTTTGAGGCAAATAGCGCGTGGAGCGCGTAAACGCTCTCAATCTGTGTCTGCAACAACTAATATTTACGCGGACGACGTCGCGGGCTGAGGCAAGCTATTCAAAAGTAACATATTTAATAACTAGTTTTGTTTTTATTTTTAGAACATAAAACTTACTTAAATAATATTAATTAAATTACAAACTATGTGCAGTTAATACATAAAAGGAAGATCATAGGGCATCAAAAAACTCATCCGCATCGCTGTCAATGGGACATGTGCCCAGAAAGCTGGCAGCATTGCCACGTTGTATGGCAATGCTGACTCTTTGATCTTGATGATTCTTTGACCCGATAGAAGGCCAGCCCTCTGGTCACGTGAAGAATCGACCAGTCGCTTGGCGATGTTGCGAAAAACTAGATGAGTGCTCGGTCCCCATGGCCCTAGTGTTTCAACCCCAAATGGCTCAAACATAATATAGCTTTCATGAAGGTTAATATATTTGCGCCGTTTGAGATTTCCGTCACGTCGTGCGTCGTGCGTCGTGCTAGGAAGATGGGATAGCGCAAGGGTGTCGACGCATGTTGCATCCCACACCAAATAACTTACTTTTTCTTAATATAATGTGGTTTTCATCTAGGGTGGTGACGGCGGGTCTGCCGATCCTATCCATGCTGCGCCGCACCCAGTCGTGGTGCATGCCGTAGTCGAGGAATCGGGCGGGCGCCTGGCAACCTGGCCCATACACGCCGAAACCCAGCTGAAAGCCATCAACCCGTCCGTGGTCAGTGTCATTGCACACGTTTTAAGCTATCACAATTATGAGAACATAAGAAAACACACATAGCACTTTTAAATCCTTATCTAGCTGTAATTTTCGTCACTGTGGCAAATCTCAATAGAGAATAGCCGAGTACGCAGGAGTTATTAGGAGGATATTAAAGTGCACAAGCGTGTGCGCAAACACAGGTCCAATCGTCTTCGCAAAGCACTATTTCTGTGTTCCGGGTTTGGGTGCCGGTGAAGTTACAGGCACATGTGACATTTCAATTTTGTCTCTGGGATGGCAACGCATTTGCAAGGCATCTATATTCAGATGTCTAGAGGCAGAGGTGACGACTTAACATCAGGTGGGCCATCCAACAATGCCGATTGGTCACCATCCAACAATGTTAAAAAAAGAACGATTCAGATCCTCAACGTTATAAGAGTGATTCCGGAGAGATAGTCATGTGATAGTTTACCAATCTCCAGCGTTTGCCCACTTTCACCACTAGTATGGCACCACTACGCCAGATGCACTCATCTCCTCTTATACTCCTGGCACAAGTCGTGTAGGATGGCCACAAGGTGGTCACGTCCAGCTGCAAAGTGAAAACTGGCTTTATAGATTTGTTGAAAACAGGGCCAGATTATCCAGTAGGCAGTGTAGGGAATTGCCTAGGGCTCGGCCTCGGACAAGAGCACCGAGCCTGAATGAAATAACTGAAAATATTTCTTTACGTGAAATTAAATTTGAAGTTTTGTATGCAACACTCCCTATTAAACGACGATTAGAAAAATACAGAATAGTACCATGCTATTTACAATTTTTTATATGAATAAGGTAATGGCATGTGTGCCATTGTAATAGCATAGGTACCATCACTATGAACAAAATTAATTGCGTTGTGGTAACTTTTGAATTTCGAAAGGGTAAAAGGAGTCCCGATATGTTCAACCCGGCCCTGGTAGCGAGCTTCCCAGATATGTGGTTCTAACTCTAATGGTGGTTCCACACGACATAGACTTTTGTCTGTACAGACATCTGGACAGACTATAAAGTCTGAGTAAAAATTTTTACAGACAAAATTCTATAGAAGTCTGTGTTAAGTCTGTGTCGTGTGGACCTACCATTAGACACGTTTGCTACAGCCATTGTTTACATCAAAAGTCAATTTCAGCCTGTAC
This sequence comes from Caradrina clavipalpis, assembly GCA_932526535.1. Lineage (NCBI taxonomy): Eukaryota > Metazoa > Arthropoda > Insecta > Lepidoptera > Noctuidae > Caradrina > Caradrina clavipalpis. Next base: position 1,135,271 of record OW052111.1, on the reverse strand, counting down.
CGTAATAAGGCGTTTTCTGATACATAGAAGGAATTACCACACTCGCAAACAGTGCATTGGCGATCACCCCGCCTAGTACAATAATATCTCCAACGAAACGTGGGTTTAAACTTTAATAATAGTTACTTGCCCCAGTCCGCCTGTAAAAACTGTAACATTCTGCCGTAGAGACGTATTTCATTTCGTATACCCGCACCTGAGACTGCTTACAATCTAGAAAATAAAAGAAGACGACAAAATTGTTAAAAGCAATCATATTTTTTTGTACTTGATTAACGTCTTAAGCAAAACGATGCTTACTATCAGATAATACCATAGCGTAGAATTTCTGGTCCTTGAAGTGTGTAGGCGGTGGACAAATGGGCCGCAGCTCTGAAACAATGTATGTTATTAGTACCGTATGATACCAGTGAGCTAAGTTCGTCTACACACTCGAGGCTGGAAAGCAGCCCGAGCCGAAGACAAGAGCATTGTGTGATGATATTGTAATCATCCACATAGGTATTTGCAAAATATTAGAGTATACAAAATTATAATTAGTATATGCGAAACCTGAATATAGTTTGTTCAGAATAAGTTAAGGAATCGATTCCATTATTTATACCGTGTTATATTTTGTCCCACACAAAAAAAAACGCACATAAAAATTTGCAAGTATGATGGAAAATGTTATCACCAGTTAATTATAATACAATCGCCCCGCGGTTAGGTACCTACTGCCAAATTAAAATCAATGAGCGCAAGACGCGCTGCAAGATGCGATATATTCTATTCTGTTTAAATAAGTCTTAATACAGAACAGTACAAACTCTATTAAAGAAAATGTATCTCTCCATAAAAGACACCAAAATATTCGTAACTACAAGCTTCTTTTACTTGGGTAAGGCCTTTGACTTTGTAATACATGAATTGATTCCGCATATTACATAAACTCCATACCTAGGTAATCATTGTTCTACACACGACTAGCTTGGGAGCCAACTTAGTGATGCTGAATTGTAGATTTTGCAAAAGCTTATGTTGAATTTCAACCTCACAAAATATAAAATATCTATATAAGAATGACGTATTCCCCAGGGGCAGCATTCTGGGTCCCATCGTTCTGAAAGATTAATTTCTACTCTCATCTCCAAAGTAAGTGCACGTTGATCTGCAAGCTCTCCGATCAGCACTGGTAGAAAATGAAATGAAAAATGAAAAAAGGTTTATTGGAATCTACAAGTTTTCATCGTACATTAGTAGTGATTGGAACCTCCTTTTAAGCTTACAATGCCTGTATTAGGAGACTCCGCTCTTCCATGCGTTATTTATATTTATAACATACTTGTTTATCTATAGTAGACCGTCATTTATTGCTGTATGTGCAAGGGAACAACTTGTATTGGTTTCTTTTCTCCGAAAATTTTCCTTCTATGTACCTAGATATAGAATGTACACTTAATTTTTTATATTTTGAGAAAGTAGTTTTCGAACAATATATAATTAATAATCAGCTGACATTTGACACGCTACTGAGACTGCCAACCCCATGCTTCTACCTGCTTCTTTTACGTATAGTTCAATCTATACTTCTATACTAATATTATGAAGAGATTAAGTTTGACTTTGTGAGATTGTAGGGGGTAATCTCTGGATCTACTGAACCGATTTTGAAAATTCTTTTACCCATAGAAAGACACGGTATTTGTGAGTGACATATGCTATTACTAACACCTACACCACCCACCCCACCCATTACTTATTTTTTAAGTGGTATTGGGTTTTTCTATGAAACTCTCAGTAGCAGCTCGGAGTTTGGATTTGTGCCCGGTTAATGGCAATAGGCTCGACCCCTATTATATGGGACCTAAAAACATACCAGCGAACTGTGGGTGTACATTGGTACACCTCTGCCTAACCCTTCGGGGAATACAGGCGTGATTGTATGTATGTATATTATACTATTACTAGACACACGGGGCGGAGCAGTAACCAAAGACGTTACCAACACGGGTAAAAATATTCACGCGGACGAAGTTGCGGGCAGAAGTTAATTAGCAATGGACTCGTGACTATGTTTAAAGAGTCTTATGCTTCGTTTAGCTTCCGAGGAGCTCGTGGCTAAATAATTACAGCCGCATAGACCGATCTTCCGGGTTAAGCCACGGTTGCCGAGGTTGGTCTGTGGATGGGTGACCATTTACCACAGCGAGTTTCCTCCGTGCCTCGAAAAGCACGTAAAGCCGTTGGTCCCGGCTGTCATTTGTAGATCTTAGACAGTCGTTACTGTTAGTCAGAAACCCGAAAGTCTAACAACCAGTCTTGCCAAGAGTGTCGTATTACCCATTACTGGGTTGTGGAGGTCTGATAGGCAGTCGCTCCATGTAAAATACTGATATTCAGCTGCATCCGGTTCGACTGGAAGCCGACCCCAACATAGTTGGGAAAAGGCTAGGTAGATGATGATGCTTCGTTTAGCTTCCTCACCGATCTCAACGTCGTCGGTTTCCAGTTGGATGATAGCCAGTGTGCTGAACGTGCCGCTGGAGTAGTCCGGGTGGTACGTGTAGTCACGGACATGTATCGGAGGCCCGCTGCAGTTGTAGCCGATGGTCACCAGTGCTTCGGCCCTGATAAAACAATCGCACAATCGCAAGTATAAGTGAACACTTGTAACGGACATAAAAAAAATACAAAAAAAAAACAACCGCCTTCAAAAACTATAAAAGTGAAAAATAACTTTAGCTTTGGAAGTCGGCGGCTTTGGTCCTGTTTGTTGTTTTGTATTGCCGCCGATTTCCAAAGCTCAAGTTTTTTTTAACTGTATTAGTTTCTGTAGGCCGTTATCTTTTTTGTAAAAAAAAGCATCCAAACATACGAATTGACAAACCTCCTTCTTTTTTTGAGTCGGTTAAAAATACACTAAAACAAGAAGATAATAAGGTACAAGTTTTCCCCATTATTGCGATATTTTAGAACTATTGCTTACATCTTCATTGTTGATTAAAGACGGGTAAGATGATTTTCCAATTTTTACTTGAAAAATCGACATTATTTTACACATTTATGAAGTGGGCTTGGAATTGCTTACATTTACTAGGAATTGTATACAATTAATGATTTGACTTTTCCTTTTATGCTATTTTAACTTTTTATGGTTAACTAGCTTTTACCAGCAACTTCGTTCGCGTCACAATTGATATATTATCCCGCGCGTTTTTTCGAGATAAAAAGTATCCTATGTGTTATTTCCACACTACAATTTATTACAGTGCCAAATTTCATCCAGATCTGTTTAGAGACAAACATACAAACTTTCGCCTTTATAATATTAATGTGATTAGTGTATATTTACCTGAACCTATTTTTAGGTAGCTTGTCGATTTCGGTAGCCGCCGCAAGTACCACTTGTCTGGTCACAAGCACCACTGCTGTCGTGAACTTGAAGTCATCTAAATTAAATAAAAGATGTCATGTATAATACGACTAGCTTTTGCCCGCGACTTCGTCCGCGTCAAATTTTGTATATCACCCCACGGGAACCGTAATTTTTTTCGGGATAAAAAGTATCGTATATGTTATTCCACACTACAATCTATCGCTGTTCCAAATTTCATCCAGATCCGTCCAGCCGTTTGAGCGTGATGAAGATACAAACACACAAACTTTTGACTTTATAATATTACTGGCTGTGCCCCGCGGTTTTACCCGCATTACGTTAGGTTTTTGGTTACTGATCCGTTCCCGTGGCAAATAGCGCAAAGTTATGTAGCCTTTAATCTGTCATTCTTTTTTTTTTAACACGGGAAATCATCAAAAAACTTCCCCCGCCCTTAGTGTCAGACTTTTACTGACTAAAACCCGTCTATGTTCCTACATGTGCCCTTTGCGTTCCGGGGGCGCGGTATCTCTTTCGAACAACCCGCAGCCGGCAGGCAATCTGTTATTCTGAGGTATAAGCTACGGAATCTCTCGCAGAGTCATTATTTTGCTGCGAAGTTATTTTAAAACTGTGATATCTCCTAAGATATTCATTGAAATTAAATTATGTAAAGGGCAATTTTGTTCAAAATTAAACACTTGTGATGAATAACGCATTTATGTTGATAAGGATTAATACTATATTCATAAAAACACCTTCGCAAATAATGCATTATTTTAAAACAAATTTTCTGGCCATAAAAATGGCTATAGTGAGTCAACCTTAAATGTTAGGCATGTACTACCGCGGACTTTTTTTTAGTATATTTTAAGAGGAACAATTCTGTCATACATTATTTTTGCGTAACTTAAACCGTTTACGCAGCGCACGCAACGAAAGCCCTCAAAAGGTTGGTTTATTCCCCCGTTTTCGCCACATTTTTACTGATTGCTCCGCTCCAATTGATCGTAGCGTGATGTTATATAGCCTAACCTAACCTAACCTTCCTCGATAAATGGGCTATCCAACACAAAAAGATTTTTTTAAATCGGACCGGTAGTTCCTGAGATTAGCGCGTTCAATCAAACAAACAAACAAACAAACTCTCCAGCTTTATAATATTAGTATAGATTCAAACTTAATGGGGTCTCGTTTCTTAGCTAAGAGTGTAGATTCGCGCAGGTTTAGGTATTTAAGTCGATAATAATTTAATCTCCATTGATACTTTGCACATGACACGGTTAACACTCACTGTCACTTTAAAATGTAGACCCCCGATCCTTAGGTACGGTCAACAAAAGAGATAAGTAACCAGACCGTCTAATATAGTTGAAGATTTCTTTCAAACCAGTGGTCGTTTTTAAATGAAATTGAATTTAATTAATAAGCTGTTTATTTCCTATTAATTAAAATTAAATTCATTCAAAAACTTCTATCGGTTTTTGTAAAACTTTGATTTCATCAGGCGACCCTGGTTACTTAGCTCTTTTGCTGACTGTACATAAAGACTCTGTTTTTTTATGATTTAATTACAAAATATGTATAGTTTTAGACATTTCCCTATACTTGTAATTTATGACAATATTACTCGCCAAATTCATAGTTCTAGGTCAACGGGAAGTACCCTATTAATTTTCATTCTCTTGAGACTATCGAAGTATTAGTTTTTATCTATTTATTTAAACTTTATGCACAAAAAAAGTACAAAGGCGGACTTAATGCCTTAGCCATTCTCTACCAGTCAACCAAAGGTGGTGAAGAGATAACATGGCAGGTGCAAATTATTATACGAAGGAAAAAGAAATGGAATGTACACAAGTACAAACCAATTGAAATACTCCATACATTTAAATGAGTGATCCACTATATAATACATTAAATTCAAAACATATACATATATATACATACATACGTTTTTTGAGGCATGTACAGCCATATATCTCTTTTTTTGTTAACTTGGAAGTTTAATTTTTTCACAGCTTCAAGGGCCTGTAGACTCGAGTACATATATGGTTTTATTATAAACTCGTTACCTCCACGCGTTCCCGAGATAAGGGGTAGTGACAGACAGATAGACAAACGGAGATATAACAAAGTGATCCTACAAGCAAGGGCACCGTTTTATCTTTTAAGGTACGGAACCCTAATGTTACCAGGTTTGTCACGCAGCGCAGATTGAAACACATAATGTATCCACGAGAAACTTACTATCTACTCTGGCTTACTATCGTACTTACTTCTGCCCCCCTAGCCAAGTCACAAACGATAATCGTAAACGCTCGGTAGGTACCAATAGATTTTCAACTTAATACCCAAGAGCCTTAAGTTGAAAATCTATTAAAGATTTCTAAGCATTAGCGACTGGAACGAACAAAAACGCTATGCAATCTTCATTAGATCTTCAACTTAAAACCAAGCACATAAAGTTGAAGATCTATAAGCCTACTCAGCGTTTGCGTTTATCGTTTGTGACTTGGCTAGGGGGGGCTGGCGTTTTCTCTTAAATTCTCATGTCAGTAGCAACTCGGAGTTTGGATTTGTGCCCGGTTAATGGCAATAGGCTCGACCCCAATTACATGGGACCTAAACAAACCGGCTAACTGTGGGTGTACTTGGTACAGCTCTGCCTAACCCTTCGGGGAATACAGACGTGATGATATGTGAGAAACTTACTGTAAGGATAGTACAGGACGCCAAGCCATGGATAGGATTCTATTCTGGCGATGCCTTCTTTCACTTCCGGTTCCGGAGAACTGTCAATGCCGCAGGAAAGGGACATGACTGAAAATCATTTTTAAATTCATTAACATCTGTAAAAAATATAACATCTTCGAAAATTTCTCAGTAGCACCCCGGAGTCTGCAATGAAAAGAGGTACTACATTGTAAATACCCAACTGTGTTGTGATGGCCCAATATTTAGGACGCCCACCTCTCATTCACGAGGTTGTGGGTTCGCAACCGGGCACGGGCAAGTACCAATGTGACACTTTCTAATTCATATAATTATACTTTCTAAGTTTATCTTGTTCATCATTGACATCGGTAATCATCGGAGCCATGTCAGAGGCCCTTGAGGCGGTTTAGAAACTCTGACACTAGGGTGTGTGGGGTCGTTAGACCTTACTGCCCACACGATAAAGAATACTCAACAGGGTTAATGGAAATAGGTTCGCCCCATATTACATGGGACTTAAACATACCGGCGAAATGTGGGTGTATATTGGTACAGGTCTGCCTAACCCTTCGGGTAGTACTGGCGTGATGATATGTTATGTTATCCAGTCAAGAAGAGACTCTTCGTCACGTTCTCAGGTGCAGGGGAGCCAAGAGAGAGCGATGGACTTACCTTCACTTACACATAAAGAGAAACTAAACCAAACACTTAAGCTTTGCATGAGGATCCAACACAATCCAGGTAACACAATTTACTTTGAAACACACCAAACTTTCTCCTCGATCAAAATTATTATGAAATCTACACACTGACTTTTGACTGAACTGTGAAACAGCAGATTTAACAATAGTTTGCCGGATTTTAACGTTTATTTGAATTATCTATTTAAAACTGGAACATCGAGCAACATGTATTCCGTCCACACCATACGTTGGCAAATTAAGAAAAAAGACAAAATGAAGTATGAATAGATGCAGATGCTTGTAAACAGTTGTCTCAAATTATCGCAACATCCCTGCTCTAAATACACAAACAAATTGAATGGCTTTGTTCTTAAATTCTTTTGTAGCGGCATCTATCGTTCAACAAGCGAAGTACTACGGCAAAACTGACGTTGCGTAGATCGCGCTATCAAAGTTCTCCGCGACATTAGCATAATACTAAATCCCGACAACAACCGTCGCGTCGGGCAGTAGCCCACCAGACACAACACCCGTCTGCTCGGAGGATCCTCCCTTTTCAATGGGGGATGAGAAACTTTACACCTTGTTTCTCATACCTCCAAACTTTTAAGAAGACGTGAACTCTTCACGTCTTCTTAAAAGTTTGATGACATTTCCACCAGAAGACAAAAGGAGGGTTTTAGATTTAAGCATGTATACATGTGGCAACGCAGAGAACGCCCTAGAAATACCTACTCTCCTAACCGGCGTGCTTGCACGACCAGCAGTGTGATTCTCTAAGCCTCACTTCGTAATTCGAAAGCTGAATCCGCAGTGAGATTACAAAATGGTGTTCTGTTAAACACGATCACGCCGGTGACGTCACCACGGCGATCGAATACTGAACCAATGACAAGTTGGTTCGTTATCGAAGAGAGCGCGATCACTTTAGTGAGACTCGTTTTCGAGTTTGCATTTAAGAGAATCGCACTGCAGATGTATGAAGGTGGAGGAGGCGAAAAGAATATGTAAGCATATCGTAGCAAGTGGCGTTCTGTTTCTTCTCCCTCATGGGAAAAAGGCGTGAGGAAGATATATATATATACCATCACGCCTGTATTCCCCGAAGTGTTAGGCAGAGGTGTACCAATGTACACCCACAGTTCGTCGGTATATTTAGGTCCCATGTAATAGGGCGCGACTGCTACGCTAGAGGTCCTGGGTTCGATTCCCGGGTCGAGCAAAAAGTGTTATTGGGTTTTTCTATGAAATTCTCAGTAGCAGCTCGGAGTTTGGATTTGTGCCCGGTTAATGGCCATAGGCTCGCCCCCTATTACATGGGACCTAAATATACCGGCGTGAGTAAGATTACTTTGTAAATTCAGTTTTTGGATTTTCTACCCTCGGCGCAAAGTCAAGCGTTGAAATTCAAACAACGTTTGGTGCAAGGCAAAGTAATGTTAAAATAATACTGTTCCCTTTGCACTTTGTACCCTTCATAATTACATTAAACCCGACTAAATATTTTGATACTCAGTATGGACAAACCCTTTTTTTTCGCCACTTGGTCTTAGTCGATTTTTGGCACATGTCTTCGCCGGCGAGAAGAAACTGTCAAAAATCGGCCCAATAATCGGTCCAATTCTCGGTCGTGCGGGGAGACGCTTATACAGAAGTTAGGTAAGGTAATTAAAAATCCACTAAATTTAGAATGTTTATTTTAATAAGAATTCAAACTTCAATTTTATGATTATTATGATTATGTTATTTTATGATTTTTCGATTTACGATGAAGAATGAAAATAAATTGCTCGGCAAAAACTGCAAGACTCGATTTCTAAAATATTTATAATATGTAGGCGATTTGTACGGAACCCTTGGTGGGTGAGTCCGACTCGCACTTGTCCGGTTTTCTGTTATGTCATGGCTAATCGTAGTAAGATCTCATGAATGTAGATCAACTTCATTTTTAACCCCCGACGCAAAAAGAGGGGTGTTATAAGTTTGACGTGTCTGTCTGTCTGTCTGTCTGTCTGTCTGTGGCATCATAGCTGCCGAACGGATGAAGCGATTTCAATTTAGTTTTTTTTGTATTAAAGGTGACCTATGTGCGAGTGTTCTTAGACATGTTTGATGAAAATCGGTTGAGCCGTTTAAAAGTTGTGGGGGTTAAAGCAGGGAAGAAAAACCGAATGTCTGTAAATATACTCGAGTGGGGTCTCAAACTTAACAAAATCGACATTATAATAAGTAGGTAAGTACCTATAAAAAGTATAAAATAAAAAATTAAATTAAAAATTTAAAAAACCCCCAACACAAAAACCTAAGTTCCCTTTAAAAAATTAAAAAATAACAAAAAAAATACGTCACGTTGGGGGACCGATGTTGCATTTAGGATACGATCGTCCCGAGCGGTCCCCCAACGTGACGTATTTTTTTTGTTATTTTTTAATTTTTTAAAGGGAACTTAGGTTTTTGTGTTGGGGGTTTTTTAAATTTTTAATTTAATTTTTTATTTTATACTTTTTATAGGTACTTACCTACTTATTATAATGTCGATTTTGTTAAGTTTGAGACCCCACTCGAGTATATTTACAGACATTCGGTTTTTCTTCCCTACTTTTATGATAATTGAGTGCAGCTTTAATAACAATAAAAATATAAATAAATAAAAAAAAACCAATCAAATCAAAAAATCACAGAAACCAGTAAAAAGAAATCAGAAAAAATAAAAATAAAAAGCAAAAAATCTGTATTTAAATCTTATGTGAAGTTTAATAAAATTAGGCAATGCAAGTAACCTCCTTTAAATTTTTCAATAATTTAACATAACACCGGCCCTTTGTCATCAAAAACTGTAAGATGCCATTAAAGTTTTTTTTTCTTCATTTTATTTTTTTGGTTCAATGGCTTTCAATAAGTTTTCGAAAAGAATAGGTCAGTATTTTTTATAATGAATAATTGACTCCAACCTTTTTGCACTAATTTATTTACAATATTTGACAATATCCATATGTCATACTGAATGTTTGAATATAATTATGTCATCTGAAACTGTGTACTTCTGTAAGTGATGAAACTCACTACAACTGTTTACCTATTATTTTTACCCGACTGCGACAGAAGGAGGGTTATGTTTTTCGAGGGTATGTTTGTATGTATGTATGTATGTATGTATGTATGTATGTATGTATAATTGTTTGGCACGCTCTGCACGCTGAACGGCTTGATGGATTTTATCTTGAGAGGTGTCGTTAGATTCGTATTTACTGTGAGAGTGACACTGGGTATATGAAAAAAAAAAAAACAAAATGGCGGATTTTTGGCGCCAAATTCAAATGTTTGGCTCGCTCTGCAGGCTGAACGGCTCGATGGATTTTAGCTTGAGAGGTGTCGTTAGATTCGTATTTACTGTGAGAGTGACACTGGGTATATGAAAAAAAAAAAAACAAAATGGCGGATTTTTGGCGCCAAATTCAAATGTTTGGCTCGCTCTGCAGGCTGAACGGCTCGATGGATTTTAGCTTGAGAGGTGTCGTTAGATTCGTATTTACCGTGAGAGTGACACAAGATTTTTTTTTTTTAAAAAAACACTGAAAAAATAAAAAATAAAAAACGGTAATTTAAAAAACTAAAAAACCCGACTGCTATTCTTTAAAAAGCCCTAAAACAAGATAAATTGTAGCAGTCGGGACCCATTCGAGACCATCTGCAATGTAATATAGGTATGTGCTCTCAATTCACTCACCCTCCATTTCTAGAATGGGTCCCGACTGCTACAATTTATCTTGTTTTAGGGCTTTTTAAAGAATAGCAGTCGGGTTTTTTAGTTCGAGGGTATGTTTGTATGTATGTATGTATGTATGTATGTATGTATGTATGTATGTATGTATAATTGTTTGGCACGCTCTGCAGCCTGAACGGCTCAATGGATTTTAGCTTGAGAGGTGTCGTTAGATTCGTATTTACTGTGAGAGTGACACTGGGTATATCAAAATAAAAAAAACAAAATGGCGGATTTTTGGCGCCAAATTCAAATGTTTGGCTCGCTCTGCAGGCTGAACGGCTCGATGGATTTTAGCTTGAGAGGAGTCGGTAGATTCGTATTTACTGTAAGAGTGATACTGGGTATATTAATTTCTTTTTCAAAACACTAAAAAAATAAAAAATAAAAAACGGTAATTTAAAAAACTAAAAAACCCGACTGCTATTCTTTAAAAATCCCTAAAACAAGATAAATTGTAGCAGTCGGGACCCATTCGGGACCATCTGCAATGTAATATAGGTATGTGCTCTCAATTCACTAATCCTCCATTTCTAGAATGGGTCCCGACTGCTACAATTTATCTTGTTTTAGGGATTTTTAAAGAATAGCAGTCGGGTTTTTTAGTTTTTTAAATTACCGTTTTTTTGTTATGTATGTTTTAGTGAGTAAGTCGTTGAAGTACCATAAAATAAATAAATAAATAAATACATAAATAAACTGAACAGCCCCCTCGTTGGTCTCGTGGTGGCAAGCGCGACTGCTAAGCGAGGGGTCTTGGCTTCGATACCCAGGTCGGGCAAAAAGTGTTATTGGGTTTTTTTATTAGGAATTTCTCTGTAGCAGCCTGGAGTTTGGATGTTGGTGGTGTGACACTCCCGTGTCTCGGTAAGCACGTAAAGCTACTATGAGAGTTAGGGAAGAGGGAGTGCACCTGTGTTTGCGCTCACACTTGTACACTATAGTATCTCCTGCGTACTTGACTAGTCTGCATTAAGATTAGCCGCCATGGTCGGAATCGGTCTGGAGAATTACATTTTGACATAAGTACAATAGATTTAGATTCGTTTTTAATAACGCGAGCCATAGGTCTTTCAAATAATGTAAAAAATACTGCTCCTCTCACTTAAAAACCCACCCACGTAGACAGAAACAACAAGTAACGATAAAACTAACATTTGCTTCAACAAAACTCAATAACTTTGTCTATAAATCGCTTCAAATTAATTCACTGTTCGAAGTCAATATTTGGATTATGTTTTTAATAAAATTATTTATGTAGAGCGGCTACCTACTTAGCTCAAGAATGAAATCATTACTGAAACATGACTAAGTAGGAAAGGCTCAATTTACTAATATTATAAAGAGGTGAAGTGCGACTGCTGTGCAAGGGGTCCCGGGTTCGATTCCCAGGTCGAGCAAAAAGTGTTATTGGGTTTTTCTATGAAATTCTCAGTAGCCGCTCGGAGTTTGAATTTGTGCCCGGTTAATGGCAATACGCTCGCCCCCTATTACATGGGATCTAAATATACCGGTGAACTGTGGGTGTACATTGGTACACCTCTGCCTAGCCCTTCGGGGAATACAGGCGTGATGGTATTTTGTTTTTATTTTATTTTTTTTATAAAGAGTTAAGATTTTGAGTTTGTTTGTAAGGAATACGCTCCGAAACTACTGAACCAATTTTATAAATTCACCAATAGTCAGACATTATTCCTGAGTAACATAGGCTATGTTACATCACGCTACGACCCACGGGAGCGGAGCATTCACCAAAGACGTAACTTGTGGTGGGTGAAATAAGCCACGCGGACGAAGTCGCTGGCAGTTCACTAGTTTTAAATATAATTGTTGATATTTATAACATAGTATTAAAAACAACTACATTGTATTGTTGTCGTTTTTGATTGTTATTCGTCATGAATTGCATTTTTTCTCGTGTACACAGAAAGGCCTCGAACTGCCTCGTTAGCCTAGTGGTCCTAAGCACGACTGCTACGCTGGAGGTCCTGGGTTCGATTCCCAGGTCGAGCAAAAGTGTTATTGGGATTTTCTATGATATGATATGATTTCTATTATAGTTAGAATTTGTGGCCTGTTAATGGCAATGGGGTCGCCCCCTATTACATGAGACTTAAAACATACCGGCGAATAGTGGGTTTACATTGATACACCTCCGCCTAACTCTTCGGTGAATACAGGCGTGTGAGAAGAGAAGAGAATGTATGAGTTTGTGTAATTGCTACTAATATAAAAGCCACAGCATAAAAACGATAGATATAGTGATGTAATCGCGATAGAGCATAACATTCGCGGATCGTTCACTCTGTGGCGTATCGGCCGGGATCAGTACGTGCCGCTCGGCGGGTTCGCCATCAGATAAGTCACTTATATCATAAGTGCACACTTCCACTGTCTCAGGAACTTCCCACCGCTCGGGAACAAAGTGGGGAGTCTGTGTAAGTTTAGTGGATCGTCGTATTTGTAAAGATTACGCCGAAATTAAGTACAAGTTATGTTCTTGTTACCACACAAAACATGAAAATACCGTAGTAGAGATGACAAAAAGTTAAATTTAAATCGGCTCAGAAATACGGTCGATATAAACATTTAAAACTATTAATCACGCACCGATTAGACAGAGAGATCTGATATGACCAATGACGTCATTGGTTACGACGGCCATATAAACTCCGTGTAGAATTTCGTCTTGCTTGGCTTGTATCTTTTAGAATTTTATAGTTATTCGAAAAAATCTTTTACTAAACTGTTTCTTACATAAATGAGGATTAATGTTTTAAATAAATAAAAAATACTGCATATTCCTTATTGGGTGGTTACGCAAAAAAGATTTAACCCACTAAAACCTCAAAATTTAGTAACACATCAAACATCAAAAAAAGGTCGTGATGGCCCAGTGGTTAAGGCGCCCGCCTCTTATGCACGAGGTTATGGGTTCGCAACCGAGCACGGGCAAGTACCAATGTGAGTTTTTTTAATTCATAAGTACTTTCTAAGCTTATCTTGGACATCACTGACATCAGTAACCATGTCAGAGGCCCTTGAGGCGATTTAGAAACTCTGACACTAGGGTATGTGGGGTCGTTAAGCCTTACTGCCCACACGATAAAGAAGAAGAACCTCAAAAACATAGGTAGGCAAAGTAGATATTTTCGTTCAGTCAACTACATTTTATAATAAGAAATAGGATACTAACAGTACGAATTCGTTCTGTTTAATAATTCGTTGCAATTTCTCCGAATGCAACTGAAATGCACCTATACAGAAACTTCTTTATCCAAAGAATCCAAATGAAACGCTTTAAAGTTAATAGGAGAACAACTTTATAAACTGCGACCACTCAATTATAAGGCGTACTTCCTAAAGGTAATAAAATGAGAACAAATTATTGGAATATAGTCTTTATTCTGCAATCCACGAGGTAGTATTTTGAATGTGTAGGAATTAATATCCCATTTGCTTTATACAAAAATGTAGTCATATGTTTCTTTTTTTTGTTAATTAAAGTCGTTCATTGTTGTTAATAATTAAAATAGTCGAGTTTAAACATTGTCTGTGTTTGCTCAGTGAACATTTAAATTTATTTAATTATAATGTGGGTAGTTTTTAGATTTACTTTCTCTCTTCTTGTCTTTTCTTTTTAAAAAAAACGTTGCCCCACACTAGGAATTTCTCCAGCGTTTACAAACATATAAACTCACATACATAAAAACAGCCAGACCCGGCACAACTATCTGTAGGTCATACAAATATATATTCCATGCGGGAATGGAACTCGCGACACGCGGCGCAGCAGCCAATTGCTCAGCAACTGCGCCAACCTCTTAAACTAAATCTACTTGTTTTTTAGGGCTCCGTACCATACTGAGGGTGCCAATGGGACTATATAACTAAGCCTTCACTGTCCGTCCGTCTATCCGTCCGACTCTCTGTCATCGGACTGTATTTCTTTCTTTATGGTAGTATAGTAATACTATGACAGCTATGAAAACCAATAATATATTAACTGACTCGCCACAACCCTACACATTACCGCCTTTATTCTCTATTCTTTCTTCCTCTACATAATTTCATTCTTCTTCTTCTTAGCGTTTCGATGACAAACTATATTATAATAAATAAATAAATATACTATTATTATAAATTATATTGATGCGGCCCAGAATTTGGCCACTCTGACTGCGTTGTCGGTGGCAGCCATTAAATCTTCCTGCGTGCAGCTGTTAGGGCATGCAGGGCACGATGTGAGATGTGCCATCGTATGTGCTGTACCACACAGACAGCTCAAGTTTCAAATTTCATTGAAATTCTACTTGTTAAAATTAATTAAGTACACTTTGTGTTTGTATAAAATATACAAACAAAGTATTATCTAGCTGTGCCTAAAATACAAAGTAATATCCTTACTTCCTTACTAATATTATAAATGCGAAAGTAACTTTGTCTGTCTGTCTCTTCCTCACGCCTAAACCACTGAACCGATTTCAATGAAATTTGGTACAGATATAGTCTGGGACCCGAGAAAGGCCATAGGATAGTTTTCATCCCGGAAATCCCCCGGGAATGGGAACTATTAATCCACGCGGACGAAGTCGCGGGTAAAAGCTAAACCAAAGAGAATATGGTTATATAGTATTTGGTTTAAACCTAATAAGCTCTGAAAGTACTAGGCCGATTTGAACCATTTTTTCACCAATAAATAGCTACATTATTCCCAATTAACATAAGCTATTTAACATTGCGCTACGACTAACAACAGCAGAGTAGTAAACAAATACGTAACTTAGATCAGGTGAAATAAGCCACATGAACGAAGTCACGGGCGGAAGCTAGTGTAATACACAACAATTGACAAGTCAAAAGTTAGCACAAACAGCGTGAGAGTCAAAATGGCGGGTGTACCATGATGAATTAAATTGTACCAATTACCAAACAAATGTACCTAAAAAGTACTATTTAGTACCTAGCGTTAAAAAATTTGTACCTCCTCCAGAACAAAGTTATTTCCAAATTAAGGTACACCCGCCATATTGAAATCAAGACGGCGGGTGTACTGTAATATTTTATTATTTAACCATTTCTCATAAAATATAATTATACCAAAAAATTGTACCTAAAAAGTACCTCAAGTAAAAAGAAACACACACTTGATCAGAGGGATAGTTCCTGAGAAACAATTATCATGATAAGTATATTGATATACAGGGTGCATTTTCGGAAGCGTACCTGTAGGGAAACTACTGTAACTACTGCAAACGGTAAATTTTTGTTAAAGTAAACATTGCTTTATTTTTGTAATTAAATAAACTGCATTTATACATTGCCACACCCGGGAATCGAACCGACTTAAACTCAAAAAAGTTGCATCCTGTCTTTTTATGGCACCAATCGACAGGGTCAACCATAAGGATCAAATCTTTAGGTTTCGTGCATCCGTAGATAAGGTTTACATCCGTAGCACGTCACGCACAAAGGTCCAGCTGAAAACCAGCGTCAGGCCCAAGTGGTCTGGCATTTATGCTGAACTGGGCCTGTTTGGCGCAGCCGAGAAGCACACAGTTATGTTGTTTTCTTTTTTGTTTTATATTGAATAACCTTTTTGTTAGTATATCTGTGTGCTCATGGTTTGTGTCAATAAACTTTTTTCTTTCTTTCTTTCTATCTCTCTGCAAACATGGTAAATTAAATTAAACAAGGAAAGGCAGGGTGCGGCAATATGTAAAGGCAGTTTTGTTTCATTAAAAAAATAAAGCAATGTTTCCTTTGACAAAAAATTACTGTCTTCAGTAGTTACAGTAGTTTCCCTACAGGTACGCTTTCGAAAAAACACCCTGTATATTATCGACGGATCCTATGCATATGGGCGAAAATGCAAAATTACAACTTTACAGGACACGCTTCTAAAGTATAAATTTACTATAACTTCAGATTGATAAAACCGAACTTTACGATTATTTGCTTGTTTGCTAAGACAATTATCCTCCTCATTTATACTAAAGTATTTATTTACTTAAAAAGAATATTTTATTCGTAACTCGTGGGGCAGGCAGACTTTGTCCTGCCCTGAAAATCCAGCCAACCCAACCCCACCTACTCTACCAAACTGTACCTACCTATCTATCTACCTACTTACCTACCCTACCAATATACCCACATACCCTATCAACCAACCTACCTACATACCTACCCTACCTACCCACATACTAACTCTACCTATGCCTGCCCTTTTTTTTCCTCTTGGGGAAATCCTTATGGACTGCCTCCGTCTGGGGTAAGGCAGAGGGGTGTGTCGGACTCTTACCGACTAAAACCCCACGGTGTTCCTCCAACTACCATTGGCCGGGGCACGGGTATCGCTCTGAGCATTCTTCCGCACCCCGGCAGGTATGGCCCGCCACCACCAGTCACATGGCGCGGCCATCTACCACTGGCCGCACGGACTCCAGTAAAGGCATGCGGGGAACACCACGAGCGCCTTACTCTCGGGCCTGTCTCTGTTCGGGCGACGGACTGACTCCCAGTCCGCCACCCGCAGGCCCCTTTTTAGGGTGGCCGGAGATCGTCCCGCGCTCTCCGGCGCCTGGGGTGCTGCGGGTGCGATGGGAGGAAGTAGCCTCCCTCTCCCGTTCCGTCGCCTCCTTGGCGGCCATCACCTCCTCGCAGAAGGAAGCGACGGCGTCTCACGCACTCTCGCTCCCGACCATGGACTAAACAAAGTCCTGGAGCGAGAGTCTACCCACAGTTGTCGCTGCGACGAGATCACTGCGCTGCGCTGCCCAAGCTGGGCACTCTTCCAGCGTATGCTGCGCCGAGTTCTCGAGAAAGTTCTGACAATGATGGCACCTAGGCGCCGTCTCCCGACCTATGCGATACAGGTACTTTCCAAAGCACCCAAGTCCAGAAAGCTCCTGCGTCATCCGGAAGGAAAGGGCACCATGACGCCTCTCCAGCCACTCTTTCAAGACGGGAATTACAGTCGCTATAGCAGCGTGCCCTGCGCTGGGTCGTGCAAGTCGATCCTCCCATTCTGCCACCAGGATCTGGCGGAGACCTATGCCTGCCCTACCCTACCTACCTTACCTACCTCCTACCGAGCGACCTTTCCTATCAACCTACTAACCTTGCTTATTGTAGGTTAGCTTAGAGTAATAAGCTTAGACAATCGGATGATCTACAATTTAGGTCAGAATACACCGTTTAGCTGAAAAACGCGAAAAATCCATTTTTGAAAACTTTGACAGTCAATAAAAAAAAAATGCACAAGTGGGATCGATAGGGACTAATTTGACTGGATTATTAGGACCTTGTACGTTTCAATTCATGTTACATTATGCCGTTATACTGTAATAAAAAATCGTGTTTCTAAGCAGAAATCTTTTTTTTAATAGCTCACATAATTCATTACATCTATAAGATACGTTTAACATAAAAAAGTCAAAATGGCCAAATTGTTAGTTTGGCCCTTATACATAGGACCCATCGATCAATATACTTATCATGATAATTGTTTCTCAGGAACTATCCCTCTGATCAAGTGTGTGTTTCTTTTTACTTGAGGTACTTTTTAGGTACAATTTTTTGGTATAATTATATTTTATGAGAAATGGTTAAATAATAAAATATTACAGTACACCCGCCGTCTTGATTTCAATATGGCGGGTGTACCTTAATTTGGAAATAACTTTGTTCTGGAGGAGGTACAAATTTTTTAACGCTAGGTACTAAATAGTACTTTTTAGGTACATTTGTTTGGTAATTGGTACAATTTAATTCATCATGGTACACCCGCCATTTTGACTCTCACCAAACAGCTCGAGTGTTAAATCTTTTGTGGCGGACGATAATGCGCGGCGGGGGACGTGGAGTGGCTCTAGATCGCGCTGGGATGGTGATAATGCGGGGCGGGGGCTCCTATGAAGAGCATTGGTGGATATTTGTAAGATTAAAAACTTTTTTAGAAAAAAAGGTAACCGCCTTCAAAAACTAAAAAGTGTAAAATAACTTTAGCTTTGGAAGTTGGCGGCTTTGGTTCTGTTTGTTGTTCTGTATTGCCACCGACTTCTTTTATAGGACACCTGTAAGATATCCCCTTTCAAACAAAAAAGAATTTTGCAAATCCGTCTATATACCTACGATGGAGTTATGCTCGAATTTATATTTAAAAAAATATATAAACTTCCGAATAGATGACCACCCCCTTTTTGAGGTTGGTGAAATATTAAGTTCGACTGACTGTTCTCAACGTAGCAGCTTGCAGGTGCCTACGGCTAACTGCTCCATTGGTCTCGTGGTGGCAAGCAAACTATACGTGATAGCAACAAATGCAAAGCAGATCTAGATTCAAATCTAGATTCTCTTCATATTTATCTTTTTTTTTAAAGGAGGAGTTCGTTGCAGACCAGTGTAATTAAAAGATGGTGCGCATTTAATTTGTGCCCGGTTAATGGCAATGATCTGACTCCCTATTACATGAGACTTAAACATACCGGCGAACTGTGGGGGTGTACATTGGTACACCTCTGCCTAACCCTTCGGGGAATACAGGCATGATGGTTATGATGATACCTACATACATACCATCACGCATGTATTCTCCGAAGGGTTAGGCGTAGGTGTACTAATCACCCACAGTTCGCCGGTATACTTAGGTCCCGTGTAATAGGGGGCGAGTCTATTGCCATTAACCGGGCACAAATCCTAACACCGAGATGCTACTGAGAATTTCATAGAAAAGCCCAATAACGCTTTGCTCTACCTGGGAATTGAACCCAAGACCTCTATCGTAGTAGTCGCGCTTAAAACCACTAGGCTAACGAGGAGTCGAGGGGTATGATGATAATTATGGTGCGCATTTTAAAAGCTCAACATCATCTAAACATAAAACCGAATATTCCCGAATACCCCCGAATACCCCCGAGCATCCCGCCTGCTAAGTACCCACACTATGTAAAGAAAATGACAAAGCCGCTAGGAGTGCACTCGAAGCTGGTGGCGTCTTCAGTAATGTACGTCCGAGGTCGCGGTGGCACAGAGGGGTAGGCAGAGGAGTCGATGTGCTCTTAGAAGGGGAGCTTCGTACAATTGTTTCTTAGATCTTATGTTGGGAATATATTTATTTATTTATGGAAAACCAAAAGCTGTACATAAACAGCCTTACTCATAAAACAGTGTCACATATTTGAGAAACAGCTAAACATTACTTAGCGACCGTTCAGAAAAAATCACACCTATAAACGTTAGGTATTGATCATTACGCAAGCACTTGAGAGTTAGTCATTTGAGAGATAGATAAGTATCAGTTAGCGTTATTTTTATAAATAGGCTGAAAATGGATACAAAAGTTGAATGTGTTACATTAAGTCAATTACAGGTTCTCACGGGTAGAAATATAATAGTTACTTAGAGATCTGGATCACTATCACCACATGACACATTTTAACTTTGTCTCTGGGATGGCAACGCATTCCCTGATCCCTATATACTCCGATGGGACGGCAATCCGACATGATCAGGAAGAGATCAGGCGCAGAACCAACAGCTTAACGTACACGATACCTCGGGGGGGCCTCATCACCAACTTCCAAACTCCGGGCAGCTACTAAGAAGTTCCAATAACACTTTTTACCCGATCTGGGAATCGAACAACGGGACAGTCAGTCATGTACGGTATATAGTAATTGGGAAGATGACACCACTAAAGAATTGACGTACTTTTTATGAGTTGTCAAAACGCCATTCTCCCATAGATTTTGTATGACAATACTAAACTGTGACGTCACTTTTTTATCAACTCAAATCACAATCTATTTATTGATTTCAAAGCAATAGCTGCTTTACATTTATTTTAATAACTATAAATCGAATAAACAAATAAAAAAAAAATAAAGATATAAATAAAGATAAGAGACTTAAAAATTTTATAGTTATTTAAAAATTAATCGGGTATTCAGGGCTTAATTTTGTTTGTTTTTTTTTTGTTTTTTCTTGGAATTATTGTTTAATCGTGTCGACTACACAATTGCCACATGAATGAAGTCGCAGGCAAAAGCTTGTACAACATAATAATGAAGCTTTATCAGCCTCGTCTTCAGTGTACCTCCCCCTCCCTCATATTTCCCTCCCCCTCTCCCGGGCCTCTTCGCGGCACCTGTGAGTAGTGCCCAAACTGTCGCGATGCTTAAAACGAAGCCAACTACCGTCAGGGCTGGCAGACATGTATTCAGATTATATCTGACAAGCTTGCGCCCTCGACTTCGCCCGTGTTAAAGTTTTTTTTTATAATTATTAAAAAAAATGTTGCCCCGCACTAGGAATTTCTCCTGTATCGTGGGTGCGTTTACAAACATATAAACTCACATACACAAATACCCAGACCCGGAACAACTATCTGTAGGTCATACAAATATTTGTTCCGTGCGGGAATTGAACCAGCGACACGCAGCGCAGCAGTCGATCGCTCGGCAACTGTGCCAACCGTGTCGTGAAAAAAAAGTTGATATAACTATTATCTCACGGGAACCGTTTATTTCTCCGAGATGAAAAAAAGCTTATATGCTATTCCAGAATCTGGTATGATTGAATAACAAACATCCATTCATCCAAATTTTCTCATTTGTTGTACATATAATTTATTAATTTATTCAATCAAATCAAATTATTTATTTCAAATAAATCATTTTAATAAATAGATAATTTTAATAAATGGCAGAGAATTTAACCAAAACCGTTGCCTATAAATCACATGACTTTAGATTCTATTTTCTCCATTATTAAGCTTATCATTTATTTGCATACACAAAACTTAGTTGAATAATAATAATGCAATGCGGATGAGTTTTTTGATGCCCTATGACCTTCCTTTCTTTTTTATTTTTAACTGTACATAGTTTTTAATTTAATTATTATTTTCGAGATAGTTCGAAAACTAAACGAACACTATTATGAGTATTTATATATCAAACATAACATAACACATACCATCACGCCTGTATTTACCGAACAGTTAGGCAGAGGTGTACCAATGAACACCCATAGTTTGCCGGTATGTTTAGAGCACAAATCCTGACTCGAGCTACTTCTAACAATTTCACAGAAAACCGCAATAACACTTTTTGCTCGACTTGGAAATCGAACCTAAGTCTTCTAGCGTAACAGTCTCGCCTAAGACCACTAAGCTAACGAGGCAGTTGAAACACAGTAAGCAAATAACGACCCCACTAAACTTCTAGCCAGTATTACTCAATAGTAACTCCAACATTGTCGCGACAGCCCTGTGCACAAATCATTAGCGACTTGAAAGCTTCCCGTCGATAGTTTACGTTTTCTCTTTAACGACGCGGCATCGGCGCGACATCGGCGCGACATCGGCTCGACATCGGCGTGGTAATACTCGGCAGGGAGGCGTCGCACAAATTGTTTATCACAAGTTCTTTGAAGCATCTCTTGTTTGGTTATTTTTGTGACAACTTGACTTGCCCAGGTTTTACCCAAGGGTAGTATTTAGTAGTAAGTAGAGCTCTTCGTGATGGAACTCGTCCGGGGAAGTAGTACCTACCACCATACCTAGTCTTGCCGTAAAACAGCTTTGCTGTGTTCCGAGTTGAAGGGTATAGGTGCCGGTGTAATTACAGGCACACGAGGCAATTCAACTTTGTCTCTGTGATGGTAACGCATTTGCAAAGACTCTATATTGCAGAGAGCTGTCTATAGGCAGCGGTGACCGCTTAACATCAGGTGGGACATCGTCGGCTTGTTTGCCATCCAAGCAGTAGTTACTTATCTGGTTGGAAGCCAAATAAGAACATAAAACATAGCATACCATCACGCCTGTATTCCCCGAAGGCTTAGGCAGAGCTGTACCAATGTACACCCACAATTCGCCGGTATGTTTGGGTCCCATGTAATAAGGGACAAGCCTATTGCCATTAACCGGGCACAAATCCTGACTCCCGAACTGCTACTGAGAAAGTCACAGAAAAACCCAATAACACTTTTTGCTTGACCTAGAAATCGAACCCAAGAGCAATAGGCTAAAGCGGTTAAAATGTAAAGTAAAAATTGAAGAAAGATAAAAGTTCAAAGTTTTCCTCCACCGTTGACAGGAATCTCGTCACAGCATAACATCTAACAGTGTACTCACACTAAAACAACAGTTCCAATCAATAACACTGATGTGAACGTACTTGAGTTACGTATGTCAAAGAGTAGGAACTAGATTCAGTGTTCCAAGATATGCAAACAAGTTGTGTTCGTCCGTACAGTTCCGTAAGTACGGCTCACTGTTACACCGTAGTGTAATAAGTAGCATTGCGAGGACCGAACACAATAGTACAATGTTCGGAATGGCACGAAAAATAATGAGGAATAGGAAACCTGTAAATACTTACGGTCATTTTGGGACTCCATGCGTGTGTGTATTTATTCTTAGACTAGCCAAGTACGCAGGAATTAATAAAGTGCACAAGTGTGTGCACAAACACAGGTGCACTCCCTCTTCCCTAACTCTCATAGTCCGATGGGACGGCAATCCAACACAACCGGGGAGAGATCAGGCGCAAGACCAACGGCTTTACGTGCTTTCCGAGACACGGGGGTATCACACCACCAACTTCTAAACTCCGGGTTGTTACTGAGAAATTCATAATAGAAAAACACAATAACAGTTTAGTAGTAAAAAATAAAGTTATTGTTTACAAATAAGACGTCTGTCTACTTTGAAACTTTTGTACGGGCACTCGCTGCCCGGTATATGCCCCAATACGGGTAAACATAAAAAAGTATTAAACAATTAATAGAAATGTGTTCTACTACTGATACTGAACTACCAAAAAAAATAATCCACACATATTAAAATCCGTTTTCTGTATAAATAAAATTTATTATCGTTTCGGTGTAAGAACAGCAAAACGAACTGCGTTTTAAGATTCCGTAGGACAGCTTAAAACTTTCGCTACAATGTTCAGAGATGAGGAAAAATGTATGTGTTTTGTGATAGAGAATATATCTCCAGTTGAGTAGAGACATTCTATGAGTCGATACCATTATACTTGTGATTTGGTAGTAAGCAGAACCCTTGGTACCTAATACATTGCTAATCAGTGAGTATGTAAACTTCGTTAAATAGGGCGCAAAAAATTTTAAAAATGAATCCTGCTTCATACATTGCTGTTGCTATGTTAGAGGTCTTGGGTTCGATTCTCAGGTCGAACAAAGCGTCATTGAGTTATGGACGTCGTTCGGCTGGTATGATGATAAGTAAATAATTGTAGGAGGAACAGCATGGAAGGAAGTAGGATTAATTACATAGGTCCTAAACATACCGGCGAACTGTGGGTGTACATTGGTACACCTCTGCCTAACCCTTCGGGAAATACAGGCGTGATGGTATGTGAGAGTGTGTGTGTGTATTTTCTTCGTCTTTATTTTTAACCAAACTACCTACTACTTCCATCGGCTCAATTCCAAAACATACAAGCTGACGTTACACAAATTAGTATTCTACAGAGCAAGGGGTCTGAGGTAGTGGGGGGGCTGCAGTAGTAGCGGTTGCAGGTATGCAGGCCTGAATAAATTAATACTTTCTACGGATTTCCCAGTAAATTCCGCCGCTCCCTGGTCTGTTATGACACGATGCTGCGGCGGGATCTAGTGGAAAGTGTTTAATTTATTTATCTTAGTGCCCGGAACCCGTGACTACAATTGTAATGGTCCTCATTTTGAGAAAAGTACTGTTTGTTGTGTAGCATACAGTGTAGTTTAGTTTGCAGCTATATGAGTAAAGACCTCGCTTACATACATACACTCACACCTATTTCCACCACCAGGCAAAAACCACAGAACCACCTGCTGCGATCCTTACATACTACTTTTTGTTTACCAGAAACCTGTAAATTATCTTACTACTATCATAAAATATATGGATATGTGGATATGTTTTTGTTTATGTGATATGTTTAGTTTTACTTATTAATTGCTGTCAATGGCGCAAGCTGTTGTAATTAATTATAAATAAATAAATGTAAAAATTTGGATGGATGGATGATTGTTACTCAATCTCGTCAGAACGGATGAAGGAATCTGGATGAAATCTAGCTTAAGCTTCCGACTTCGTCAGAGGGAATATTACGGATCTATAATAACAAAAAAATACTAAAGCACTGAGAGTTAACATAGCTTTCTGTTAGCGAAATAATTTTAAAAAAAAACTTTGAGCTTCATAATATTAATACTTACAGATTATTCCAAACACTGTTTGCTTAGTAATAATAACGAATAAATAATGTTAAGATGAAATAATCGTCATCACCAAACTCAACTATCAATTTATTGAATGAAAACCTTACATAATATGTTGAATTTAATAAAATGTTACCGAACAATTAATTTTTGTATGTTCTGCGTAGCTTTCGTAGCAGCTCGTAGACCGCGTAGCGATTTCGTAGCTCCTCTACGTACTACATTCTCGACTCGTACTACATTTTGTGGGCCGAGTATTGAGCATCCTGTACATCTCTATCATTACCCTCGTTTAAGTCTTGTATGGTGCAGGTGGTTGTGCACGACGGGCAACTACGGAGGTGACGCATGTCCTGTGATGGTGCTCCACACTGGCACTGCGTTTGCAATGTGTGAAGAATGCCCCATTTGGCCAAATTAGTTTTACAGCTATTGTCATTTTTTATCTTTTCATCTGCTTAGCCTTTTCCCAACTATGTTGGGGTCAGTTTCCAGTCTAACCGGATACAGCTGAAGACTGCCTGTCTGACCTCCACAGCCCAGTTGCCGGGCAACACAATACTTCTTGGTAAGTCTGGTTGTCAGACTATATATAGAGATATTTACTTGGAATACAAGTAAAATGAATATCATCTTTTTTTAACACCCATTATTATTTTTATACTTTAAGTACATTTTTTTTTATTCGAGATGGGTAAGCTCTTGACTCTAGTCTTGGTCAAAGGTGACATAGACAAAGTCTACGATGGAGTGAGCTTACCCAGAAGAAGCCTGTTCACTCTAACATGATATAATATGACTAAAATGTCGAATAGGCAAGGGTATCCATTCAGTGGCTTCCTTTCATGCGGCAGAGCAGACAGCGCTGCGTGTACTTCACCGCTGTAGCGCCACAATCGAGGGTCGGTATAAATAATCGAATAGATCGACGAACCCGCCTCGTTTGGAGAGCACCGTCCACTTCGGGACCGCTCATATTTTAGGTGACCGCCAAGCCTTGGGCGGAAGCGGTTTGCTACTATTTTGTATACCACTGAAAGTGACAAACAAGCTAGCGGCCCGCCTGATGTTAAGCGGTCACCGCTGCCTATGTACACTTTGGCCTCGTTTCTTGGAAAATATTTCAAATTTAAAGAGGCCTCTCACTATCAACCAGGTCTATCTCTTTTAACTCTGAGTTAGTCGCTAATATAAGCCAATTATGTATAACATACACACTGAGTGTAAAAAGACTGCCAGTGTTGCGGATTTTGTTTTACTCACTGCGGCCCTGAAACGCAAAGGATATTAGGAGGAACATGGATGGCTCCGCTTAGAGTGGAAGAAGTCATTTGAGGACTTCCCATACATAAAAATAATTTACAAAAAAAAACCCCGACAGAAGAATAAAGATTCCTACTGCAGCTAACAAAAGAGCTAATAACCTTGAAACGGCTGAACCGATTTCGATAAAACATCTAAGAACCGTAGCAAGGAAACCAGCTTTCAAATACAAAAAAAAACGACGGGTTGCACTCCGGGAGTGCCGGCAGAAGTGAAAACATAAATAATAACGTTGTGCATTTTTGATATTTTCGAATGGTTAGGGAATAATTTTGCACAAATTGCTTTAATTATCAGTATAAAAGTACTATCATTTATGTGGTAGAATACAGTATTTATTTATTGCGCTATCGTACACAAATATAACAATTCTCGTCAGGACACGTGACCTGATTGAAAATCTTACGAATTTTCGTTCAGGTCACGTGTCCTGACGCGAGTTTAATATCTTTTACCCATTACAAAAAAGGTGTACAACGCCGCTAAAGAAGTTTTCACTTCAAAAAACCGTATTCAAATCTACGGTGCCACAGACAGACACACAGACACGTCAAACTCATAACACCCCTTTTTTGGGTCAGAGGTTAAAATAGAAGGTTGTAAAAAAAACACGTTAAATAGGCATTAACGTTAACCAAGCATACTGCCCATCAAACTATACGTAAGTAACATTGAACAAACATTATTGCTGGAAAACGTCTGCTACTTTTTACCCGACTGCGACAGAAGGAGGGTTATGTTTTTCGAGAGTATGTATGTATGTATGTATGTATGTATGTATAATTGTTTGGCACGCTCTGCAGCCTGAACGGCTCAATGGATTTTAGCTTGAGAGGTGTCGTTAGATTCGTATTTACTGTGAGAGTAACACTGGGTATATCAAAATAAAAAAAACAAAATGGCGGATTTTTAGCGCCAAATTCATATGTTTGGATCGCTCTGCAGCCTGAACGGCTCGATGGATTTTAGCTTGAGAGGTGTCATTAGATTCGTATTTACTGTGAAAGTGACAATGGGTAAATTAAAAATAAAAAAAGTAAAAAATTAAAAACAGTAATTTAAAAAACTAAAAAACCCGACTGCTTTTCTAAGTATTTATGAAAAAGCCCTAAAACAAGAAAGTCGTTGTACCCGATTGCACTTAAAATTGTAGCAGTCGGGACCCATTCTAGAAATGGAGGCTTAGTATATTGAGAGCACATATACCTATATTGCATTGCAGATGGTCCAGAATGGGTCCCGACTGCTACAATTTTAAGTGCAATCGGGTACAACGACTTTCTTGTTTTAGGGCTTTTTCATAAATACTTAGAAAAGCAGTCGGGTTTTTTAGTTTTTTAAATTACTGTTTTTTTATTATGTAAAACCACTGTTTATATTAGCTTTATGTTGTTACTTTAATATGTTATTTTCTTGTTTTATTATTTTTGATCTTAGTCGTGTTTTTATTTATAAAACTTTTTCAATTCGTGAAACCACTGTGGTTGAGCTACGTACCTTTTTCCCGCCTAGATTATATTCTTTAATATTAGTAGTAGTTAGAAAAGCTCTTTGCGAAAGATCGTCCGAGAAAGTACAACTCTGCCACAAAGCAGCGTTCCTGTGTTCCAGTTTAAAGGGTGTGGGTGCCGGTGTAATTACAGGCACATGAGGCATTTCAACTTTGTCTCTGGAATAGCAACGCATTTGCAAGTCCTCTGGTATTGCAGATGTCGATAGGCAGAGGTGACTACTTAACATCAGGTGGGCCGTCGGCTTGTTTGCCATCCGTACGTACATACGTATATTATGGTTTCATCAAGGTCTGGCTTCCCACTTGGATCTAAGTTTCATGCAGCTTATCCTAACCTAAGTCAATGTCAAAGTCAAAGCATTTATTTCAATTAAACCATTAACATTTGAAGTGACAAGAAGTTACAGTTTAAAGTTGAAGCTAGTTGCATTCTGAAACTTAGGTCCCTATAGAGAAGAACGAGCAAGAAACTCAATGAACAATCTTTTCCCAAATATGACAAAGTCGCGTCCGCCCTTGACTCGCGCCAGCGCGTGGCTGCGCTCGCCCCGTATTATGATTTTACTCGACTGCGCTTATTGAGAGCACTATCTCTACTCCCGACTCGTTGTCTTTCACCGTCAGCAAAATACACTCGCTTTAGATTAAAACTGAATTTTAAATACTATGCGGACTGTTTGCTAAATAAAGAAGGTATTTCTTTATTTTATTCTTTAAGAAATGTTGATATGGAAGAATTGTATCTTCTGAGTAACGAAATTTAAATAATATAAGCTAATATTATAAACTGGCAAATTCAGCAGAATCTTTAAAATAATTAAAGAATTTACTATGAACAAGTTTACAGTCATAGTAAGCACAAAACAAATGTAAAATCACGAAGATTGAATTAGAAAACAAATTCTTCTTCTTTATCGTGTGGGCAGTAAGGTCTATAACGACCCACACACCCTAGTGTCAGAGTTTCTAAACCGCCTCAAGAGCCTCTGACGTGGTTACCGAAGTCAGTGATGTTCAAGATAAACTTAAAAAGTACATATGAATTAGAAAAAGTCACATTGATACTTGCCTTGGGAATTGTTTAAACAAATTAATATCATGACGGTACCTTGTCAATATATATATGAAAATATTATGCATGTTCGGAAAAACCTTCATCTTTTTAAAAAAGTTGGTGATAGGCATAATTTTAATACTAGAAATAGGAACAAATTAGATCAACCAAGTTTCAGATTATCAAAAGTACACACTTCTTTTATGGGGTACTGTGTAAAATTTTATAATAAAATACCGCGCGTTATTCTCGAACTAAACGAGAGAAAGTTTAAAACATGCATAAAACGCACATTATGTAGTCAAGCATATTATAAACTAGAAGATTATTTAAATGATAAAAATGCCTGGCTTAATGCTGGTCCTGCTCCACAGCCACTCGGGCTTCCAAATTAATAAACATACTGAAATATATATATATGTGTGAATATATATATGTCTTTTTAAAGGGAATGTTGTTTCTTAGCACCTTTTTTATTGACGTAAATAACGTTTACGTTATTATTATTGTTTCTTTTTTAACATACCACAGGTCATCTGCCAAATAGGTTCACTGAAAAACTTTGTTTTATATAACTCAACATCATTTATTTAGATTTTGTAAATGTGAGTACCATGGAGCACTTATTATATTTTTTCTCTTAAGTTACTATGTGTTGGACATTAAGGGCAAGGCGGTTGAGAGCTTTGTCATGCTCACTTAAATGTCTCGCTGACGGTGGCGCGTGCATTGGATCGTTCAGTTCCCTCCAAGATGGTTGAGCTGAACGGTGCTGATGCACGCGTCATGTTCGTGAACGGGCGCCGTCAGTTGGGATTGGTCATCTCTTATCTGCCATGGCCTACATCTTTATTAGTATTATTTAATTGTTTAATATTCACCTTCATTGTTTTCACATATAGAAGCAACATGAATATTGTAACCAAGATTTTGTAAACCCAAATTGAAGAAAAGGAGTGTCCATGGAGTTTCTTGCTCGTTCTTCTCCATAGAGATCTACGCTTTGGAACGAGCAACTAGCTTCAACTTTAAACTGTAACTTCTTGACATTCAAAAGTGCCTGTAAATGGTCTAATTGAAATAAATGATTTGAATTTGAATTTGAATTTGCCCATGCCCGGTTGCGAACCCGAACCGAAATCCACGTAGTTGATGACACATAAGTGCACGTAGTGGTTTACAGTTGGCTTCTAATTATGTAACCGATAATATTATTAGGCAAAGGTATTGCAAGTTAAATACTAATTTAAACTTAACTTATAAGATTAATTTCATTATATTTGTGAGTATGTGTGGTGTGTATGTGTGTTTCATATGGAAAAGAATGAGCAAGAAACTCGATACTTACACCATCACCATCCATCACGCCTGTATTCCCCGAAGGATTAGACAGACTTGTACCAATGTACACCTACAGCCTGCCAGTATGTTCAGGTCCCATGTACGGGGGCGAGCCTATTGCCATTAACCGGGCACAAAGCCTAACTCCGAGCTACTACTGAGAACTTCATAGAAAAACCCAATAACACTTTGCTCGCCCTGGAAATCAAACCCAAGACCTCTAGCGTAGCAGTCGCGGTAAGCACCAAGGCAGTTATTAATTGTAACATTTAATACCGATATTGCCGCATTATACTGCTGAACACTGTGCTGCTGTCGCTACCCACAGCAAGTCCTTGGTGAATGGGAACTCCTCGCGAGCTGCGTCGATGTCCACGACACGACGCTTGTGTGCACGTCCTGTACCTGTATACAGCGTGTTTGTCTTCGATATTATCGGAATGATCGGAGCCTTATTTTGCGATGTAAATATGTGTAAGGGCTAATAGATAAGCAATTTTTAAATGTTATTGTATGGCTAACAAGCCGACGGCCCACTTGATGTTAAATCGCCAGCGCTACCTATAGACCAGATGTCTATAGGTAGCGGTGGCCATTTACGATACCAGAGGCCTTGCAAATGCGTTGCCATCCCAGAGACAAAGTTGAAATGTCTCATGTGCCTGTAATTACACCGGCACCCCTCAAATCAGAACAGAACAACGCTGCTTTGCGGTAGAAATAGGTTTAGGGGTAGTACTTCCCTGGACAAGCTCCTTCACAAATAGCTCTATTACTACTAAAATAATTAGTACCTACTTAATTTGTTTGCTTGTAAGTGGTTATATCTGAAAGTACATAAAATCTACCATAGATAGAAAGCTACACCATTGTAGAGAGACAATAGGCTGTATTTCGTGCTATACTAGCTTTTACCCACGAATTCATCCGCGTCAAATCTGATCTATTATACCACAAGAACCGCTCATTTTTTCGATATATTTTTTTTTCTCAGTGCTGAATTTCATTCTGATCTGCCCCTGTAGCCAAGTAACAAACGATAAACGCAAACGCTGAGCAGGCTTTAATAGACCTTCAACCTTATGTGCTTGGTTTTAAGTTGAAGATCTAATGAAGATTGCATAGCGTTTTCGTTCTTTTCAGTCGCTAACGCTTAGAAATCTTTAATAGATTTTCAACTTAAGACTCTGGGGTATTAAGTTGAAAATCTATTGGTACCTACCGAGCGTTTATGATTATCGTTTGCGACTTGGCTAGGGGGGCTGTTCAGCCGTTAAAGCGTAAAAGAGTAACAAACATCCATCCATCGATCCATTCACCCAACTAATCTATCTTCACAAACTTTCGCATTTATAATATTAGTGGAATTAGTAGAATTAACGGAAATGTGTTCTATTACTTCTACTGAACTACCAAAACAATACCGCACGTTTTAAAAACTTTTACTGTACATACCTATCAACGTAAAAAATATGTGAGTAGTCACATAAATCAGCTTCTCCGCCCCGACGCACAGTGGGCTGAAAATCGGCTCTAGAAGACTTAGGGTTTTCAATTTCTAAGTGTCGGTTTTTTTGCCGGATATCGCTTCTATTAGTCATTACCATACACAAAAATGACACCCGAGTTAATTCTGCTCAAAAACGAAGGAATTATAATTTTTTTACGAAAAATTTGTATGGAGCTAGCATGAAAAATCGAATTATCTCTGAAACGGCAACGAAAACCGTAATATCCTCACAGGTGGTTTTAGTACTAATTATTTATGATTTTTTGACATACTTTATATAACGGTTCTAGATGCCGATTTTTTTTTTAAAATCGTCGAAGTATTCTTATTTATTTTTACATATAAAACGGTTCCAAATAGTGTTTAAATTACGGAACATAGACTTTTAACAACAGCTAACACTCAATAGTATCACCCCTATATCCCCGAAGGAGTAGGCAGAGGTTTATAGTACACCCACGCTTAGACAACTATGTTCGAGCTAGATATCACAAAATAAGTTTTAAAACTTTTCATTCACTCATATCAGCCTATAGCCGTCCACTGCTGAACTTAGGCCTCCCCCAAAGAGCGCCACCCATCCCAGTCCTGGGTAACCTGTACCCATCCGCCGCTTGCTAGCTTCTTTAAATCGTCAGTCCACCGTTCAGCAGGGCGTCCCACACTATGTATGTTTGCCAAAACAAGGTTTCAGCACCGTATTTAGCCTTTTGTGCGCCCTGTGCGAGCTTCTATAACGGCGTCCTGTGCGGGCTTCTATGAAGGCGCCCTTAAAATAAATCTGGTCCTGGTTTGATCATTTCTGCGCCCCTCCAGGGTCTGCGCGCTGTGCCTGGGCACCGCTGGCACTGCCCTAGTTACGACACTGCGTGGTCTTCACTCTGACACGTATTTGCTCCGCTGACCGTCTCTACGTCTGCAGACCTGACCGGCCCACTTCCACTTCTGCGAGGAATGTCGGTGACTTTAGTTCTCTGGCGGATGACTTTATTGCGAAATTAATGCACCAGAGGAATCCCGAGCATTGCCTTCTCCTTCGGGTGTTTTACACCAAATTTCGCGCATTGTCCCGGATGCCACCCAACAGTGGGTTTTGTGTTGGGTGGCATCCGGGAAGATGCGCGAAATTTTTGTATCGTTGATCCCACAATCCCTTAAAACCAGGGTGTTTAACCAGTGCGTCCTACCTGTGATAACCTATGGAGCCAAAACGTGGACACTCATGGTGAGGCTGGGGCACAAGTTCAAGGTCGCTCAGCTTGCCAAGGAAAGGGCAATGCTCAGAGTTTCTCTGGTGAACAGATTTCGTATTGAAGTCATCCGACAGAGAACTAAAGTCACCGACAATGCTCGCAGAATTAGTACGCTGAAGTGGAAGTGGGCCGGTCTTGTCTGCAGACGGACAGACGGTTGGCGGAGCAAACACGTGTAAGAGTGATGACCACGTTTAGGCAAACGTAGTGTGGGCCGCTCTGCTGAACGGTGGACCAACAATTTATATTAGGTGGCAGGCGGCGGATGGGTACGGGGTGCCCAGGACTGGGATGGTCGGCGCTCTTTCAAGGAGGCCTAAGTTCAGCAGTGGACGGCTATAGGCTGATATGAGTGAATGAAAAGTTTTAAAACTCATTTTGTGATGATAAATATCTAGCTCAAACATAGTTGTCCAAGTGTGGCTGTACTATAAACCTCTGCCTACTCCTTCGGGGATATAGGGGTGATGGTATTGAGTGTTAGCTGTTGTTAAAAGTCCATGTTCCGTAACTTAAACACTATATGGAACCGTTTCATACGTAAAAATAAATTCAAATACTTTGACGATTTTTAAAAAAAAATCGGCATCTAGAACCGTTATATAAAGTATGTCAAAAAATCATAAATAATTAGTACTAAAACCATCTGTGAGGATATTACGGTTTTCGTTGCCGTTTCAGAGATAATTCGATTTTTCATGCTAGCTCCATACAAATTTTTCGTAAAAAAATTATAATTCCTTCGTTTTTGAGCAGAATTAACTCGGGTGTCATTTTTGTGTATGGTAATGACTAATAGAAGCGATATCCGGCAAAAAAACCGACACTTAGAAATTGAAAACCCTAAGTCTTCTAGAGCCGATTTTCAGCCCACTGTGCGACGCTTGGTTGATTTACTTCAATCAACTTTATTGCAATTTCCTTGAACATAATTTGGTTCAATCAACTTGATTTAGAAACGTTCCCTTCCCGGCGACGTGTGGAAAGGGTAATTCTTCAAATAGGTCACAGAATCAAGAAAAGAAGATTATTTTTATTTTTCGAGCAGAGTTTTTAGAATAACCGTTACCATTACTGCAACTGCCCCGTTGGTCGTGTGGTCACAACGCGACTGACGAGCGAGGAGACCTGGTTTCGATCCCCAGGTCAGGCAAAAAGTGTTATTGGATTTTTCAATTAGGAATTTCTCAGTAGCAACCCGGAGTTTGGAAGTTGGTGTTGTGACATCCCAGTGCCTCGGAAAGCATGTAAAGCCGTTGGTCCTGCGCCTGATCTCTCTCCGGTCGTGTCGGGTTGCCGTCCCATCGGACTATGAGAGTTAAGGAAGAGGGAGTGCACCTGTGTTTGTGCTCACACTTGTACACTATATAGTATCTCCTGCGTACTTGACCAGTCTGCATTAAGATTAACCGCCATGGTCGGAATTGGTCTGGAGAATTACTGTATTACATTACATTACTGTAACCATAATTGCTATGCAATGTTCTCTTTTCGTTTAATTATCATCCGTACGAAACGCGCGCGTAGGCAAGTCCTTCAAAGTCAAAAGTCAAATCATTTATTTCCATTAGACCATTAAAAGGCACTTTTAATGTCATATAATAAGAAAGAAAAAAATTATAATATTGAATCTAGTTGCCCAAAGGTATGTTCGTATGTAGAAGAACGGGCAAGGAACTCCATACTTACTCTTTTAAAAATCGTTTCATTTTACATACTACTACTTACGTGAGTAGGTAACAGTCAATCTGTAAAAAAAAACTTTCTATTGTAACAGCCTGACAAACAGCACAATAATGTTGCAATAACCAGCTATTTAAAAATATGGTAACTAAAATAAATATTACAAAAGCATAAAACATTAATATTTTCATAGCCCGCCCTCATCACGCACACTGAACATAATTAACAATTATTAACAGCTCCATATGAATATGAATAAACACGTTACAATTGTGAATACAATTATAATTATTAATTTACACACGATTGAAATAAATAAACGGATTTATATGAAAGACAAAATCAACAACATAATTCATAAAATCATAACATAACATACCATCACTGCCGGGGCTGCGGGTTGTTCGAAAGAGATACCGCGCCCCCGGAACGCAAAGGGCACATGAAGGAACATAGACGGGTTTTAGTCAGTAAAAGTCTGACACTCCCTCCCGCCCCGCCCAGGGCGGGGGAAGTTATTTGATGATTTCCCGTCTATAAAAAAAAAAAAAAAAAAAACATACCATCACGCCTGTAATCCCCGAAAGGTTAGGCAGAACTGTAACCAGTGTACACCCACTGTTCGCCGGTATGTTGAGGTCCCATGTAATAGGGGGCGAGCCTATTGCCACTATTAGCACAAATCCAATCTCCGAGCTGCTACTGAAAATTTCATAGAAAAGCCCAGTAACACTTTTGCTCGATCTAGGAATCTAACCCAAGACCTCTAGCGTAGCAGTCGCGCTTAGGACCACTAGGCTAACGAGGCGGTATCTTTTGTCATCCATACTAATATTATAAAGAGGTAAGATTAGTTTGTTTGTTTGTAATGAATGGGCTCTGATACTACTGGACCGATTTTAACCATTTTTTCACCAATAGATAGCTACTTTATTCCTGAGTAACATAGGCTATGTAACATCACGCTACGACCCACGGGAGCGGAGCATTAACCAAAGACGTAACTTGTGGCGGGTGAAATAAGCCAAGCGGACATAGTCGCGGGCAGTTCTATAGTCTGTACATAAAGGTGCACCTTTAGTGAGTCGTTATCAGTAGCATAGTACCGGAGAACCTCGATTATCCGAACCCTGATTATCCGAACACTCAATTATCCGGACATTGGCGAGAATTTATTGCTGAAAAGGCAGCTGCAGCTTTTCGTCAATTAAAAAATGTCAATTTTAAGAAAAGCATTTGACTATTTTTGTTGTCTTATCTAAATATATATCTAAATATATATAATTCAAAGGTGACTGACTGACTGACTGACTGACTGAGATAGTGATCTATCAACGCACAGCCCAAACCACTGGACGGATCGGGCTGAAATTTGGCATGCAGGTAGATGTTATGACACAGGCATCCGCTAAGAAAGGATTTTCATCAATTCTACCCCCAAGGGGATAAAATAGGGGATGAAAGTTTGTATGAAACTTTGTCAATTTTAAACCGATCGAGCTGAAACTTTGCATGCTTAAAGCTACTATAACGTAGGCATCCCCTAAGAAAGGATTTTGATAAATTCCACCCCTAAGGGTATAAAATAGGGGATGAAAGTTTGTATGAAACTTTGTCAATTTTAAACCGATCGAGCTGAAACTTTGCATGCTTAAAGCTACTATGACGTAGGCATCCCCTAAGAAAAGATTTTGATAAATTCCACCCCTAAGGGTATAAAATAGGGGATGAAAGTTTGTATGAAACTTTGTCAATTTTAAACCGATCGAGCTGAAACTTTGCATGCTTAAAGCTACTATGACGTAGGCATCCCCTAAGAAAGGATTTTGATAAATTCCACCCCTAAGGGTATAAAATAGGGGATGAAAGTTTGTATAAATCTTCTTAGATTTTCGACTGATTGAACTGAAATTAAAGATTGGAGCTACTATGATGAAGACGTCCGCTTAAATAGGATTTTGATAAATTCAACCCCTTAGGGGATAAAATAGGGGATGAAAGTTTGTATAAATCTCCTTAGATTTTCGACTGATTGAACTGAAATTAAAGATTGGAGCTACTATGATGAAGACGTCCGCTTAAATAGGATTTTGATAAATTCAACCCCTAAGGGGATAAAATAGGGGATGAAAGTTTGTATAAATCTTCTTAGATTTTCGACTGATTGAACTGAAATTAAAGATCGGAGCTACTATGATGAAGACGTCGCTTAAATAGGATTTCGATAAATTCTACCCCCTAGGGGATAAAATAGGGGATGAAAGTTTGTATGAAACTTTGTCAATTTTAAACCGATCGAGCCGAAACTTTGCATGCATAAAGCTACTATGACGTAGGAATCCCCTAAGAATGGATTTTGATAAATTCCACCCCTAAGGGTATAAAATAGGGGATGAAAGTTTGTATGAAACTTTGTCAATTTTAAACCGATCGAGCTGAAACTTTGCATGCTTAAAGCTACTATGACGTAGGCATCCCCTAAGAAAGGATTTTGATAAATTCCACCCCTAAGGGTATAAAATAGGGGATGAAAGTTTGTATAAATCTTCTTAGATTTTCGACTGATTGAACTGAAATTAAAGATTGGAGCTACTATGATGAAGACGTCCGCTTAAATAGGATTTTGATAAATTCAACCCCTTAGGGGATAAAATAGGGGATGAAAGTTTGTATAAATCTCCTTAGATTTTCGACTGATTGAACTGAAATTAAAGATTGGAGCTACTATGATGAAGACGTCCGCTTAAATAGGATTTTGATAAATTCAACCCCTAAGGGGATAAAATAGGGGATGAAAGTTTGTATAAATCTTCTTAGATTTTCGACTGATTGAACTGAAATTAAAGATCGGAGCTACTATGATGAAGACGTCGCTTAAATAGGATTTCGATAAATTCTACCCCCTAGGGGATAAAATAGGGGATGAAAGTTTGTATGAAACTTTGTCAATTTTAAACCGATCGAGCCGAAACTTTGCATGCATAAAGCTACTATGACGTAGGCATCCCCTAAGAATGGATTTTGATAAATTCCACCCCTAAGGGTATAAAATAGGGGATGAAAGTTTGTATAAATCTTCTTAGATTTTCGACTGATTGAACTGAAATTAAAGATTGGAGCTACTATGATGAAGACGTCCGCTTAAATAGGATTTTGATAAATTGAACCCCCATCGGGTTAAAATAAGGGATGATGGAGGATGTAAGCATATTAGTTTGAACCTATCAGTACCTAATGGAACGAAATACCTAATTAATAATAATACTTCTTAACGCGAGCGAAGCCGCGGGCAAAAGCTAGTATTTTAATATGTATGTCAAATTTTAATACTCTGTATAGTTTTTAGGTGAAAAGGTGTTGTTTTTGTTTGATCTTATCCTGAAAAACCCACATTTCGATTATCCGAACTAGTCTCTGTACCAATTAGTTTGGATAGTCGAGGTTCTACTGTATACAAGTGTGTAATACCTCCTTGACGACAGGACGGAGGGTATCGGCCTCCGTAGAGGGCCGTGCACGCCTTTGAGGGCGCTTTGTGCCGTCCCCTGTCACGTCCGTGTCGCCTCACAAAAGACTTCGTACTGTGTGGAGAACACAGGCGATGTAGGAACCTAGCTAACTAGCGGTACTGTTTAGGTCTTGGTATTTACAATCTATTCGTTTTCCAGTAATACGTTGCTTATTTCTGCCTCAAAGCAGCGTTTGAAGGGTATGTTGGTCTAGTGGTTAGTGGTCCTGACTGCTAAGCCGAAGGTCGTGGGTTCGATTCCCACCCAGGACAAACTTTGTGTGATGAGCATGATTGTTTGTTCTGTGTCTGGGTGTGATTTATCTATAATATGTATGTATTTATAAATTATATAAGTATGTATATCAGTTGTCTGGTTACCATAACACAAGCTCTGCTTAGCTTGGGATCAGATAGCCGTGTGTGAGTTGTCCCAAGATATTTGTTTATTATTTATTTATTTATGTGTGTCGGAATAATTACAGGCACATAAGACATTACAACTTTGTCTTCAACCCTAATCTCTTCAAAGTTAGAGTGAGCAAGCTTCTTCTGGGTAAGCTCACTCCATCGTCGGCTTTGTCTATGTCACCTCTGATCAAGACAAGAGCTTATCCATCTCGAATTAAAAAAATACAAAGAACCCCATACTGTAGTTCCTTGGGAAAACCTCAACAGGGATCTTATTCCACAACCGAAGCGTTCCCGAGTTTGTCAGAACTAAAAACCATAAACATATTGATTGTGTAAATTTAATCCTCCAGACCGATTCCGGCTACGGCGACTAATCTTAATGCAGACTAGCCACGTTCGCAGGAGATATTACAGTGCAAAAGTATGTGCGCAAACACAGGTGCACTCCCTCTTCCCTAACTCCCATAGCCCGATGGGACGGCAATCCGACACGACCGGAGAGAGATCAGCAGCGCAGGACCAACGGCTTTACGTGCTTTCCGAGGCACGGGGGTGACACACCACCAACTTCCAAACTCCGAGCTGCTACTGAGAAATTCCTAATGGAAAAAGCCAATAACACTTTTTGCTCGACCTAGAAATCGAACCCGGGACCCCTTGCTCAGCGGTCGCGCTTGCGACCACGAGACCAACGAGGCAGTCGAATTGATTTGATATTGATTGTAACCACAACGCTAACCCGCTTCCCTGATTACATCAAAATAACTCCGCGTGCACACGAATGTGTCGAGTAATCACTGTGACCCGCTGATTCCTGCTCCTCAATTAAGCGGTCACCAGTAATTGAAATAGTACACTGGGACATTTTGTACTGAAAATAAACCCTTGTATATCAACAACTAAACTAAAATATTGGGATAATAAATTTACTTTGATTATGATGGCTAGTTTCACCTAAAAAACAAAACAATTGCAATTATTTGCCATTTACAAACAAAAGACACGGTATTACACATACTATCGTACCTACACCGTATTTCCCGAAGGGCTAGGAAGAGGTGTACCAAAGTACACCCACAGTTCGCCGATATGGTTTAGGTCTCATGTAATAGGGGGCGAGCCCATTGCCATTAACCGGGCACAAATCCTAACTCAGAGCTGCTACTCAGAATTCCGTAGTACAACCCAATAACACTTTTTGCCCAACCCGGCAATCGAACAAGACCTCAAGCGTAGCAGTCGCGCTTAGGACCACTACGCTACCGAGGCTGCTAAAATGCTGGTATTTCAAGAGTATAAAACTCTTTTGTACAATCACGGGCAAAAATATATTTACCTACACACAGCAAGATTTAAAAGAATATTTCACCTAAGAGTTTCGGATCAATTGTGATACTAACTCAATGAATTCACTAAAGTACCTCGTTAATTCACAAAACACATACTTAATATCAACGAAAAACCTATACTCTAGTAAAAAGGTTTTTATTGAATGTCAGAAAGCGTTGACATAATAAAAAGAAAAAGAAAAATGAATAAAATATAACAGAATAAAAAAAGAATTGTTTATTCTCAAAATTGCAAGTTAATTCTATGTCGCTGTGCCCTAACAGGGTCCATAATTGTACTTTAGCTTTAAATCTTTTGTAACATCTTTCTTAACACACATTATAGTACTCGTATGAAAATAAATGAATATAAATATTTTTGACTGTAGTGGTACAGGATTTGACCCCACAACATGTAACTCCTCAAACGGGTTCGAAATCATTCCAACCTTATATTAAAGGCACAATAATGTTGAGAGCAATAACAAACAAAATTGTTTTTCGCAATATTTCGCGAAAATTCACCTCGTATTTTGTTATAAAAACCTGAATTCTGTATCGACAAAGAAAGTATTCGCGATAAGAAATAACTGGAATCATTATGTTTATGTTTTTTCTCTTCGCTTCGAATTTATTAAGGAATATTTCTTTTTACTGTTTTTCAAATGGAATTCGAAACATTTTACTTGTTTTTTTTTTATTAATGAAAGATTTTCTGAGATAAATCTTAGCCTACATAAAGAAATATTATGTTAGTTCGTTTAGGTGAAAAATATCACCGTCGTTAACACTTCATATAATAAATTCGAAGGCAACTCTGTTTGTCTGTTAAAAGTACGCTTTCATTGCTAAACTATTGATCCGATTTTGATGAAACTTGGCGAAATAACGGACAAAAAGTTATTGGGTTTTACCATTTGGAATTTCTCACTAGCAGCCCGGAGTTTTGAAGTCGGTGGTGGGACATCCCAGTCCTTTTGGAAATCACGTAAAACCGTTGATCTCTCCCGGCGAAATTATTTAGGCAGGCCAGATTGCCATGTCTTCAAAAATACGTTACCGGTACGATACGTTGTGATATTTTTCCCACTACCATAACCGATGATTCTTTTACATACATACATATTATACGGATACGCAGAGATATAAAAATGTGCACCCACAGTTCGCCGGTATGTTTAGGTCTTAATCAATAGGTTGCGAGCCTATAGCCATTCATTTCCCCGCCTGAAACACAGGATTATCTAGTTCAGGCACAAATCATGTGTGCACTTTAATGTTACAACTTTAAGTTATTTAATATATTTAACAGGAAAAACTTGTAGCATAACTTTACTTAGTTTCATAATGCAGTATGCTTAGTTAACATCCATATTATGATGTGTGTAGCTACACCCCGTATTATTCACGTCAATGTTGCATAATGTGACAATCCCTTTCCCCGCAACCCTTGAGCAGTATTTCTTTTGTAACGTGCACATTCGAGTGTGCTCTTGACCCGAATGCGCGGTAGAATAATGAGGTGTGACGTCACACGTGCCGACATGCATCGCTTGCGCCTAATGAAGATTACTTTCTTACCGACCCGATGTTTAAAAGAAAAGTTTGAAAAGATTTTTCTTAATGGATAGAGCGGCTTTTGAGTAGGGCTTAAAAGGGGCAGACTTTATAACACTTTAAATTATGAATAAATTTATAGCCGGTTTTTTTTTTCATTGATATATTATTTTAACTGCTTTGTTAGCCTAGTGGTGGGAGTGCGACTGCTACGCTAGAGGTCTTGGAAGCGATTCCCAGGTCGAGCAAAGTGATATTGGATTTTTCTATTAAATTCTCAGTAGCAGCTCGTAGTTAGGATTTGTGACGGATAATGGCAATAGGTTTGCCTCCTATTACTCGTACATGGGACTTATAAACGTTCCGGCGAACTGTGGGTGTACATTGGTTACACTTCTGCTTAACCCTTCGGGGAATACAGGCGTGATGGTATGTATGAACAAATATAAGTAAAAATTGCAACCGCCAGGATTCCATTTGACGTAATAATAAAGAAGTTATCCAAAAATCAAGATATCAAGTCAACAACATCCCGAAAATAAAGTTAAAATTCGCAAAAACAGTATGTCAGAAGTGGGATTCGAACCCACGCCCTCAGAGAGGACCAGAACCACTCGCACCCACGTTCAGTGAGCAAGGTACCCTTGAGTCTGGCGCCTTAGACCGCTCGGCCATCCTGACTGATGAAACATCGGCTGAAATTATCCACTACATGCCTATAAACTCGTCTTGTGAACAACTGCCAACACATACGGAACGTTAGAACAAAGACATTACGTCTCATTCAAGGTAAACTAAGGATTCCGGTCGGCCACGATTTTAGAGAGAAGCAAAGGCGTACATATAAGCGTAGGCTAGTCATATTTTGGTCATAGGCGTATATAGGGGGGGGGGGGGGGGTCGTGGTCCTTGCCCACCCCAGAATGGTCTTGTGCCTACCCCAGGCTGTAGGGCTCACCTTCCGCCTGACAACATTGCATCGCATCGGCCAAGGTATCTTAGGGGCCCGGCCCCCCCTTAGAACTAACTCTAGATACGCCAATGATTTTGGCTAATAAATAGTTAAAGTCAATGAGGTTCTGTAGGTGTGAACAAAAGCATACATATTCGTGGTCTTTTCAAGCGCGGATCCACCGTTGCGAGGACTGTGGGTATTGGTAGGTACTACATACATAAACTCACGCCTTTTTCCCATAGGGGTAGGCAGAAATCACGGACCGCCACCTGCTACGATCCTTACACACTCCTTTCGCCTCGTCCACATTCATACATCTGGTCATACAAGCACGCCGGTTACGAGTACTGCGCACCTGATCTTTCTGAAGAACCTTTGGTAGGTACTATGGCCCACAACCCAAATTTTAAAAAGAGTTGACATGAATGGCGCATTGTTTGAGCGATTCCTTGCTGCGCTGTGTCACATGTATTCGATTCGATTCCCGTAGGGAATAAATATTTGCAAAGTCTAGAGATAGTGGTTTAGGGTCGGCTGTTTGCGTACGTGAGTTTATATGTTTGCAAATGATGCAGGAAAAGTAGGGTAACATGAATATTTTATTTTAGTAAGCAATCCTTACTAATATTATAAATGCGAAAGTAACTCTGTCTGTCTGTCTCTTCTTCACGCCTAAACCACTGAACCAATTTCAATGAAATTTGGTACAGATATAGTCTGGGACCCGAGAAAGGACATAGGATAGTTTTCATCCCGGAAATCCCCCGGGAACGGGAACTATTAATCCATGCGGACGAAGTCGCGGGCAAAAGCTAGTAAATATAAAAAATGCAGATTATTACATTACCTGCCTTTACTTATACCACTTTTTAGTTAAATGTGTTCTTCTTTCAAGCCGTATGTACAAGTTTTATTATAATCAGTTAAATAGAGTCTAGATGATTCGGTTCGTGATAGTCCAAACCGCAATTTCAGGTGGCCACAATCTTTTTTGAGGCCTGGATCCGCGACTGGGTCTTTTCGATGTATACTACAGTATTATACCATCGATGGCAACAATGTCCTCTGTCCATCTCGCTGCCGGCCGGCCAGTACTCCCCCTGTCCCAAGTGTCCCGTCATCTCCGAATAAGCTTACTTTCTAAGAACTAAAGTATTCCTACATTCACAAGAAACTCAGCTCTCGTTGTGCTAATCAATAATCCAAGCTGAGAAACACTGAAAAAGCAATTTCCCGCTAAATAGAATAATAAAACTTAGGTAAAAAGTGTCGGCACCACGCCTCGGGGAACACTACGGGAAAC
Organism: Caradrina clavipalpis; assembly: GCA_932526535.1. Classification (NCBI taxonomy): domain Eukaryota; kingdom Metazoa; phylum Arthropoda; class Insecta; order Lepidoptera; family Noctuidae; genus Caradrina; species Caradrina clavipalpis. The sequence goes on along the minus strand of OW052111.1, from coordinate 1,091,772 downwards.
ACATCATAAATAACTACAGAAGTATTAGCTCACCATAGTCACTATTAAACTACACGTATTTATAAAAATAATACCATTCATATTTTTTCTTAAATATCATTGAATGGCAAACAGTGGTCACCGCTGAATATATGTAGACATCTGCAATTAAATTAATTTTATGAATATTCACGTTCGTTAATAATAAACACAAAAAAATAATTAAAAAACAAGCTTTTGCCCGCGACTTCGTCCGCGTGGATTAATAGTTCCCGTTCCCGGGGGTTTTCCGGGATGAAAACTATCCTATGTCCTTTCTCGGGTCCCAGATTATATCTGTACCAAATTTCATTGAAATCGGTTCAGTGGTTTAGGCGTGAAGAAGAGACAGACAGACAGACAGAGTTACTTTCGCATTTATAATATTAGTACGGATATCAAGTTCGTATAGTCTAATTTCCCCGGTATTGCAAAGTACAAATTTAGATGTCCCTTTTTGTCATGAGATTTTAGCACACTTATACACACATACATACAAAACTTTAGCCAAATTCGAAAAGGAATCTTTAACAACCAAAATTATAATATGTGGGTATGTAAGCACTTGCTGCATGTTATTAAAGTAATATAAGTTACAATTTACTTTTGTATCATTTAGTAAATACTAGCATTATTACAGGTGTTTTCTTAATATACAATAAAACATTTTAAAGGTTGTGAAAAAGTTATTTTTGTACCTGTACTATTCCTTAATTTGACAGTTGTTTGTTATTGAATATTCTGCATTGAATGTGGCGTTAGTATACGTAGTCCTTGCAGAATAGGACTACTGCGCCGTGTCCATACACTGGCGGCGCGTAAAATACACTAGAGTTTTCCCAACAAATTATTATGTTCTGTGATTTTTTCTGACGCAGTGAAATGTTCAGTTATTGTATAATATAATTAATTAGATGTTGCTTGTTTGTTCCGGGAATGAAGATTAACTTACAGGAAAAGTTCTACTAATATTATAAATGTGAATTTGTGAGGATCGGGTGGATGGTTGGATGGATGTTTGTTAATCTTTCACGCTTAAACGGTTGGACGAACCTTGATGAAATTTCATAGATTGTAGTGTGGAATAACACATAGGATACTTTTCATCCCGGAAAAACGTACGGTGCCCGTAGGATACTATATCAAATTTGACGCGAACGACATCACGGGCAGAAGCTAGTCTTTAATATGTGCGGTTTTTTTTTTGGTAGTTCAGTGTCAGTCATAATGTGGACCCACCTCGAGTCCACATCCTTTGAAAAATATCCACTGTGGATGGCCCGTGACCCGTGTCATTTAGCCGTGACATTTGGAACTGAAATTACAACTATTTAGTTCGTTACTGATAAAATTAACGATCAGTAACCCGCGTTGGCGCATAGACCAAGCGCATAGTTAATTTCTACCCACTTATTTTTTATTACTAAACCATATCAAAATAAAAAGTATTTATTAGAACTCCTTAAAGTTTATTTATTCAAAATTTACGCAGACATAAAAAGCTTTTCCGTTGCTTAACGCGATGTTCTATACGTATAGAACATCATGCTACGACTAACGGGAGCGGAGCAGTAACCAAATATGTAATTGAATGCGGGTGACACCGCGGGGTATATCGGGTGTAAGGGAAATCTTTCCCTAAGCTGAAACCATGAATCCTTTAGAAGATTTTTTTTATAGGAAAACCATAAATAGAAAGATATATGGAAGTGTCTAATACTTTTACGCTAAGTGAAAATTCGCTCTTATTCCTTCTGTTTCCGTCCTCAGCGGCTGGTAAAAAAATATTTTGCCCTTGTTTCAGGTGAACAAATAGCGTTATTACCATTAGGGACGACTAAAAAAGCAACAGAAAAAAGGGGGAAAAAATCAAAATATTCCTGCAAGAAATTCCACTTGTTCTGTAGTCAGAATAGTGTTCTAAGTGCACTGGCGAAGTTTAAGGATAGATGTCCCTTACGCCCTGTATAGCTAGTTAGTCACAGGTATACAATACAAAGTAATCGCCGTGGCGCAGTGTGCAGGGCCCGCCATAACTCTGCCGGTATACGTTACAGCAACACACTATAACTTACTCACCTCTCACAACCTCACACCTACGTACTGTGGCACACGGAAGTGTTAGCCAGAAAATAAAACTACCATTTGTTCTGCTAAAAGCAACTAACCAACGTCACAATTCTCCTTCTTTTTAACCGACTTCAAAAAAAGGAGGTTGTTTTTGTATGATTGTTACGCGATATTTCGGCCTATTATGAATCAATTTTAATGATTCTTTTTTTGCTTGATAGGTCATATTTCAGAGTTGGTCCCATATATTATTCCCTGATTTAACGAAATCAGTTAGGTAGTTTGGTTTATAAATCAAGATCATCATCATCTTCCTGCCCTTATCCCATGTTACTTGGGGTCGGCGCAACATGTTTTCTTCTTCCATGCCAACCTGTCAACCGTCATGCTTATCACTGATTCCCTTCTCTTTCATATCATTTTTCACACAATCCATCCATCTTTTCTTTGGCCTCCCTCTTCCTGTCCATCCATCCACATTTATATTCATAACTCTTTTTGTCACATGCGTCTCATCCCTCCTCTCTCCTCCTGGTTTATAAATCAAGATACTGAAAAAATTTTCAAAATCGGTTCAGTAGATCCAGAGATTACAAAGTCACAAACTTTGCCTTTGTATATCAGTATAGAAATATACACTAGTAGAGTTCTAAGTGGCGCTTATTGTGAAGAAGCTCGTCCGGGAAAGTACTATCTCCACACCTATTTCTGCCGCAAAACACCATAATCTGTATTCCGGTTTGAAGGATATGGGTACTGGTGTAACCTACAGGCAAATAAGACATTTCAACTTTATCTCTGAGGTTGCAACGCATTTGCAAGGTCTCTGGTATTGCAGATGTCTATAGGCAGCGGTGACTACTTAACATCAGGTGAGACGTTGGCTTGTTTAAATGCAAAAAAAAAACTGTTTCCGCCTTAATTTTGAAAGTTTGATGGCCAGCAGTGTTTGAGTAGAGTTTCTCTTATATACGAGTAGGTACCAACTAATTTACGAATTCTCTTTTGAAAAAATAGTACCGGTTTCTATTTGTATTGACGTAGTTGGTTTGTTTCTTAGACTTATAATATTCGAATAGTTGTGTCTCCGTTATGACAATCTCCTAAAATTTGACGAGGATGCAACACCGCGCCCCCTAGTACATCTGTTTAGAACTTCAAATGGCCGCCTGCCGCAGAGCTAAATATAGCGTGTTCGCGTTTGTGTTGACAATAGTACGGAACCCAGATCTGTCTAGATTATTCCGGACATGGGCGTGGAGCGATCATCAGTTTAGTTCGTGTTACCGACGCCCGGTTACTGCCTGACTGTGTATTAATAGAGAAGTAGAGCGCGCGGGCTCTACTACGGCGCGGTTATTAAAGTATTACTGAAGCACCATCGTCGGTAACCATGTCAAAGCCCTTGAAGCGGTTTAGAAACTCTGACACTAGGGTGTGTGGGGTCGTTAGACCTTTCTGCCCACAGGATAAAGAAGAAGAGAAGAAGTAAAGAACCAAAGTGGGATCTTTGCTATTCTTATTTTTGATGAAGTCTGGATGGTGCAAACGTCAGCATTGTTTTTTTATTTGCTACATTTTTTCTGCTAAATTTAGAAGTTTCTGATTCGAGCACAAGGCAACCCTATTAATCTATGCTCAAAAACGAAAAGCATTTCAGGGATGTTAAAAACCTGAACAACTTACAACGTACGACTTTTCACAACTGCAACGTCGTCTAATTCATACTATACGTCACCGGACAGCGCCGTACAGCACCGGATAGCGTCGGATAGCCGGTCCGGACCGGAATGACGGGTGATTTAGACGACAGAGTGACGATCGGGTGACTGACGGATGGCAACAACTGGTTTAGATAATGTATTGTACTGACAAGCTTCGGTTTCAAAGCATCGAGGCCTCATTTCTCTTGACAGTGGTATCTCTGCGCATTCAAGCGTTTTTGCCTTACCTAATCGGAATCTAAAGTAACAGGTCACATTAGAACTCATTAAATTAATTCTAACTGCCTCGTTAACCTAGTGGTCCTGAACACGACTGCTACGCTAGAGGTCTTGGGTTTGCTTCCATGGTCGAGCGAATGCACGGAGTAAAGAAAAAAGAGCAAATGTCATTGGGTTTTTCTATGAAATTCTCAGTAGTAGCTCGATGTTAGGATTTGTGCCCGGTTAATGGCAATAGCCACGCCCCCTATTACATGGGACCTAAACATACCGGCAAACTTCAGGGGAATACAGGCGTAATGATATGTGAATCGACTTTTAAATAGCGAACAGTGTAAACATCTTGCCTAGTAGCGTCTGTGCCAACAATTAGGAGGCGTCGGGGCCCGCATACAACGTACAGTCACGGAGTATACTTAACATTCAATAGCAGAGCGCCAAATCTGCGCAAACATGACCACCCGTATTCTGAGGAACGATACCTGCACAATGGGCGATGTCATCGAATGAAACTGAATATAAAATAATAAAAATAAAAAATGTAAATTAAGACATGGCAAATACCAACTGACAGTGCCCGTTCACGAACATAACGCGTTAGTCAACACCATTTAGCGCAACCATGCAGTTTTTAACGCCAGTTACAAGAGAAAAAAAAAATTAAATATACTGGGCTCATTCTTAAAGGATTGTTTTGTATGGAGCAGAATCATCAGAAAGGGAATCAATATACGGTGGCGGTTGGTGTTACAGCATATACTTCATAACTCCGGGCTGCTACTGAGCAGCATTCGCACTGGCGACCACAACAAGACCAACGAGGCAGCCCATATAGCGTGCCAACGTTATGATCATGCTATTTAAAAAGAGGATGTATTTACTTTCTTGCACCTTCTTCTCCATCATCATCATCATAATCATATCAGCCGCAGGACGTTAACTGTTGGACATTAGGCCTCCCCAATAGACGTTCTAAAAGACCGGGGGTGGAAGTGGTCTGCATCCAGCGTCTTCCTGCAGTCCTATTTAGGTCGACCGACCACCTCATTCTTCTCCGTACGAAACTACTTTAAGGGAAGGGGCAAGTAGGTTTTTTTTAATGAAAACTTCTTTAGCGGCGTTGTACACTTTTTTTTTAATAGGTAAAAAATTTTAAACTTGCGTCAGGAAAAATGCAAAATGCTCTAAAATGCAAACTCGAAAACGAGTCTCACTAAAGTGATCACGCTCACTTCGATAACGAACCAACTTGTCATTGGTTTAGTATTCGTTCGCCGTGGTGACGTCACCGGCGTGATCGTGTTTAACAGAATACCATTTTGTAATCTCACTGCGGGTTCAGCTTTCGAATTACGAAGTGAGGCTTAGAGAATCACACTGCTGATCAAAAATTCGTAAGATTTTCGATCGGAAAATCTTACGAATTTATCGTACACAAATATTGTACGATTGTACACAATTTGTGTACCTACGATAGCGCAATAAATAAATATTGTATTATACCACATTGATAGTACTTTTATACTGATAATTAAAGCAATTAAAATATCAAAAATGCACAACGTTAATATTCAAGTTTTCACTTCTGCCGGCACTCCCGGAGTGCAACCCGTCGTTTTTTTTTTTGTAAATAACGACCAAAAATGCCCTGAAATATATAATGATTTGACTTTATCTCTACAAAATCGTTCCTCAAAATGTTCACCACGCCGCGACCATCAATATTCCAGTTGTAGTTTATGCAAAACACGGCCACCCGGGGCCGGTCAAACTTTATGCCCGGCTAACGTGACCACTTCCAGCTCTAATACCCGGCCAATTATGCCGGATATGTTACACTATAGTTATGAGGATAATTACTATTGTACATATCTGAAGCAGGTATGTATGTGTGAGTACATTTTAGATCACAATAAGTTTTACAGGAACAAATGTAACTGTGAACGTTTGCAGCATAATGATAATACGCTAAGCAGAAGAATTTGCCGGGGCTGCGGGTTGTTCGAAAGAGATACCGTGCCCCCGGAACGCAAAGGGCACATGAAGGAACATAGACGGGTTTTAGTCAGTAAAAGTCTGACACTCCCTCCCGCCCCCGGCGGGGGAAGTTATTTGATGAATTCCCGTCTTTAAAAAAAAAAAAAAAAAAAGATTTAATATGGAGTTTCTTGCTCGTTCTTCTCCATAGAGATCTACGTTTTGGAACGAGCAACTAGCTTCAACTTTATACTGTAACTTCTTGACACTTCAAAAGTGCCTGTAAACGGTCTAATTTAATTAAATGCTTTGACTATGATTACATTTTACTAGGATGTGTATTACGAGTCGTCAAACAAATGCTCCTTAAAAATTGGTTTCTTTTTCTACATTCGAATTACAAAAAGGAATTTTGCCTCAGTGTTTGTCAAAAAATATTTCAGTCAGGTCGTCGCGGTGTATAAACCTTCACAGTACAGGGCGATCTGCTCTAAACATACCATTTTGTACAACACACTACTGATTATATAAACACCACTGCAAGAACAATCCATATCATAACAAATAGAAGTTTAGGCACACGAGCATCACATTACGAACGAACTCGGTAGACAATGCCATCAATAAAGACATCGCGAGACCACAGCGTGCGAAAAAAGATGAAATATTATTAGAAGTTTGTAAGCAAATGTGCCCGAGTTCTCGCTGAGTTATGCTCGTTTAGCTCGTAAAGCCCGTCGGGCCGAACATTTGTCAACAACATCGCCGGATTGCTATAAGCTTGCCTCACGGGAACACTCAGGAATAGTTCAAGAGACACGTAGGTAACTTAGAAACGTTTATTTATTATTTCTGTATTTAGTAGTAGTAGAGCTCTTGTGAAGAAGCTTGTCCGGGGAAGTAATACCATCATACCCATTCCTGACGCAAAGCAGTGTTGCTGTGTTTCGGTTTGAAGGGACTTTGACATTGCAAATACATTGCCATCCAGACTTAGTCTCTGGGATGGCAACGTATTTGCAAGGCCAATGGTGTTGCAGATGTCGTAGCGCGGACCGCTTAACATCAGGTGGGCCGTCGCGTCGGCTTGTTTGCCATCCAACAATATTTGAAAAAAAACTTGAATTGTATAGGTGACACGAACGAGCTCCTAAACTAAGTTATCGAAAGCTCCCGTAACAAATTGATGTTGTTTAGATAGGTAAGGTATCTCTCTTTACTGTCATACTTTAGTACTTAGATATTAAGACTTTCCTTAAAGTTATAATGCATGTTTTAAGATTATTCGTTCATGATGAGAGAATGAGGGAAATGCACATGTGAGTGACAATGCAGGGAAGGAACGCCCTAGAAATAGCCTACATTGACCCTATCGGTGAGGTTCTTCAGAAAAGTCGGGTGCGTAGTACTCGTAACCGGCATGCTTGTAAGACCGTATGAATGTGGATGAGGCGAAAGGAGTATGTAAGGATCGTAGATGGTGTTCTGTGGTTTCTGCCTACCCCCAATGGGGAAATGTAATAAATAATGTTTTAATATCTTACTGTTATTGACGCTCTTTGCGGTTCATTTTAGAGAAAAATTCAAAGAAGAAAATATAAGATTTTAATCGGAAATTGTAACCACAGATAACAATTAATCTACCAAGGTAGTCATGGTAACCTTACTTTATTAAAACAACGCTTTACTAAGACGTCCTTTTGCCTCATCAACGTAATTGCACACTAATAAACATCGTTATTTTACCATTAGGTACTCATTGTACAGCACGGTTGGCGCAGTGGCTCAGCAATTGGTTGCTGCGATGCGTGTTGCGGGTTCAATTTCTGTTATTATATTATAACTAGCCCGTCCCACTACTGGGCAAAGACCCTCGTCCATTTATCCAATTCCCGTACGGAACAAATATTTGTATGGCCTACAGATAGTTGTTCCGGGTAGGGCTGTTTGTGTATGTGAGTTTCTGTGTTTGTAAACGCACACACGATACAGGACCAATTTCTCGTATGAGGCAATGTTTTTAAAAAGAAAAAAATTATGCTCACGTCAATTTTATTTAGCTCTAAGTACCAGATATAAATCAATCAACACAGCTCAAAGAAATAAAAATAAAATCTGAGAAGAAATCACATCACATTATAACTCCTATATCACAAAAAATACTAGTACCCATGTTCCGTGAAGTGTGAAAAATAAAATAAATTCGGGTCGTAATAAAATTTGCGAGGCGAGGCGAGCCTTGACGCGAGGCACGGGGTGAAGGCGAGGCCGTCAAAGCTTTGGAATACACTACACTTGATTTAGCGAGACATTCCGCGTTCGGCTAATTTGACTACGTCCCGCTTCTTGAAACGAAGATGTAGGTACGTCGTTTTTGGATGTGACGGCAAAAAAACTTGACGAACCTTTCAATATAGCTACTCAAAATATAACTTTATTAGCTACACCAAAAGATACACATTTCATTGTGAGAATTTCATGTTATTGTGAGTATTCTGATTTCAATCAATGAAATCTACCTAGCGACCCGCGTGGCGACATCTATCGCACTACATGCGAACTACACTTAACTGATGAAGATGGTAATCTGAAATCATAAATGCGTCTTGAGCTATCGTTGAGGACTGCCTTTACTGAAGTGGAAATGAAATGGCTAGTTTTATCATTATATTACCCATAATTATGCATGTATAAGTTTAGCTAAAGTCTTCTAATTATGTACTTAGCATCTCTGGTATATTTTTATTCTGGTTAATTTCGTTCAGCCGTTTAATCGTGAGAGAGTAACTATCATCTATCCATCCATCCATCCTCACAAACTTTCGTATTTATAATAATAATAGAAAGTATTATAGTAGGATAGTAGGAAGTAGGATTATTTAATTTTAATATTAAGATCTTCAATTTATTAAAAAAAAAAAACGTTGCCTGAGCCTCACACTTGGAATTTCTCCTGTATCGTGGGTGCGTTAACAAATTTATAAACTCACATACACAAACAGCCAGACCCGAAACCACTATCTGTAGGTCATACAAATATTTGTTGGGAATCAAACCCGCGACACGCAGCGCAACAGTCGAACGCTCGGCCACTGCGCCAACCCTGTCGTCGATGATCAATGGTGGTCAATACGACAAATATTTACCTCATCCACGTACCCACAGTTAGTATCGTATTCGTACCTCCGCGTGCGACGCCCGCCAGGCGGCTGATTGCCAAGCTCGTATATTTATCAAATAAATATTGAATCACTTCATTTGCTTCATTTTGCGGCCAGACTATATTTTTTACGTTCACTTGACGCCTCTTCGTATCATCGAAAAACAATTTAAGTGCATACCTAAGTTCAATACGCGGCTCATTGAAGTTCATTAGTATTCTCTCAACCAAATGTCGGTCAAGATGGCTAATCTCAATGAAGATAAGACTAAAAGTGAACGATCATATGACCAATGACCAATGTGACTTTTTCTAATTCATATCGAGGGTATAGTGCTAAAACCCAATAAGTGACAAAAAATCAAAAATTGCTTTTTTGGTCCATCTTAATGCGTTTTTTGCGCTCTTTACAGTGGTGTAATCAAATAAGCAGATTTTACAGTATCAAGCAAATTACATGATTTAATAACCCAATAAAGTCCCTATGTTAAGCCATAACGGAAAAACCAAAACACAATAAAGTGTGTTGACTTTCTAAATGCTATTGTTGTTTTAAGGTTAAACCACATAAAAGGATTTATTTGCTTTAAGTATTTATACTTTTCATTTAAAATTTCATCAAGGCATATGGCAATACCCATTATTCATATTTATTGGGTTTTAGCTTTAGTTAACTAAACAAGAAAACATACAAAAAAATAAAAACTAAAACCAAATAAAAATACTTATCGGGTTTTACTGTTAAATTATATTTCGAAATAAACAGTTAATATTTAGTTATTTGGTATTTGCTTATTTCGTCTACCGACTTTCTTTAAACCTTGTTTGAGGAAGAACCCAATAAATCATGTTTTACCAGGTTTTACCCACAATAAATACGCTACTGTTGACAGTTTGCGACCAGCTTCGTACAAGAGCACGTGACACGCGAGTATTTTTTTAAATTATTCTATTTAGTGCAGATTATTTGGGTTGAACACTTCGATTGGTGAACGAGGAAGACGACTTGTACGTACATTAGCTTGCAGGAAATCCTCATGGAGTGCCTCCGCCTCAGGGAAGGCGGAGTGGTATGTCGGACACCTACTGATTAAAACCCTAGAGTATTCTTTTAACTACCATTGGCCGGGACACGGGTATCGCTCTGAGCACCCCAGCAGGTATTGGCCTGCCACCACCACAAAAATCGGACCCCATCACATAATGGGGCCCGATTTGTGGTGGCTCACGCCATCGGCCACACTAACTCCAGAAAAGGCGCGCGGGGAACACTACGCTCGATTTACTCTGGGGCCTGTCTCTGTTCAGGCGACGGACCGACCCCCAGTCCGCAGCCCGTAGGCCCCATTTCATAGTAGGTCACCGGGCACCTTGAAATGAGGCCTGTGGGCAGCGGACTGGGGGTCGGTCCGCCACCCGAACCGCCTGGTGCGTCCGCTCTTGGTCGGATAGGAGGAAGTAGCCTCCATCTCCCATTTTACCGCCTCCTTGGCGGCCACCACCTTCTCACAGAAGAATGCGATGGCGTCCCAAGCACTCTAACTCCCAACAATGGACAGAACAACGTCCGGAGCGAGAGGCTACACGCAGTTGTCGCGATATGCGACCCAGCCAAGTACAACGATACAAGTACTTCCCAAAGCACCCGTGTCCAAAAAGCACCTGCGTCAACCGGAAGGTAAGGGCACCATGACACCTCTCCAGCCACTTTTTCCACACGCTGCCGTTGTTCCGTGCCCTGCGCTGGGTCGCCCAAGTCGATCCTCCCATTCCGCCACCAGGATCTGGCGGAGCTCTGCTCTTTGTGCCTCGTACTCTCAAGCGTATGATCCCTACGTAGAGCCTCCGGCAGGTACAAATGCCCCATCGAGATTGGGCAACAACAGTGCGAGAGCAGCCGTCGTGCCCATTTATTGGGGGCCAGGGAAAACATGGATTCTCTGATTTTTGCAGGCCACGAATCCTTCCAACGACTTTTGCGACCCCAGCTGTCACCAGTATTGTCGCTAGCCGGTGTGAGTTCCCCCGTGCCGTCACCAGTATGTCATCAGCATAAGAAATGACGCCGACGCTGTGGAGAAACACACTGCGCAAGACCCAGTATTAACCGATGTTCCACAGAGGCGGGCCAGAACCGATCCCTGTGGAACACCACACATCATCTCTCGCCGACCCCATCTTTCCTGGCCCGGTTATAGAGAGGCCAGTCAACTGACTACCCTCTCTGAAAGGCCCTGACTGTATAGTCAGGGCCTTTCCTACCACACCTTAAGATAAAAGAGCGCCTCCCTGATGCAACTCCAGGGCGTTAAAGGTGAAGTGTTGAAAGCGTTGGCGATGTCCATGTGAAAAACCGTCGAGACAACCTCACCCCGGGATACTGCTTCATCCACAAGGACACCGGCGCCCCCGGCGAAAACCAAACTGATTGTCCGCCAGGTCCGCCCCTTATTCCTCAGGTGTCGGACGAGGCGGTCTGCAATTATTATTCTTTAAAACAGTTTGCCCACCTCGTCCAACAACACGACGGGGCGGTATGCGGACGGTGAGTCGGCCGGGTGCCCCGCCTTCCTAAGCAGGACCAGCTTACTGGTTTTTCAGCGGATTGGAAACTGGCCCCACTCCAAACATGCGTTTTAGAGCCCCGTTAATCGGGGCCAAAGAGCCCCCAGGGCGAAGACCCATACACGACCTGGTATGCCGTCGGTTCCCGGAGCGGTGTTTTTGGCCTATAGCTTTTCGACCTATCGGTGCGACGCAGTTTTTCTCCACGTCCTGCTTTTAAGAGCGACGAGGAGTAAATAAATCTTCGCTTTTTTGTTTAATTTCTACTAAATAAATTGATAAAAGTACAATAAATATTTTATTTGTTTTGAGGTAAAACCCAATAAGTCGGTACCCAGTACAACTTATAATTTTTTTATTAAAAAAACATACCACTTAAAAATTTAAAAGTTCTTTTTAATATTAATTGAATTTATACGCTTTTAGGAAAAATAATAATAAAAAATATTTTATTTATATTTCATAAATATTTTTGTCCTTGAACCTTTAGCATTGAATATCTCGAAAGTAACAATTTCATACTTATTGGGTTTTAGCACTATACCCTCGATATGTACTTTCTGACTTTATCTTGGACATCACTGACATCGGTAACCATGTCAGAGGCCCTTGAGACGGTTTAGAAACTCTGACACTAGGGTGTGTGAGGTCGTTAGATCTTACTGCTCACACGATAATGAAGAAGAATGAAGACTAGCTAAATACTGCTACGTGTATGTACTGTGTGGACAGTACATACACTTACACGTAGCAACGCTTAGTGGGTAGGTACTAGCAGTTCGCTTCAGTCTGTATGTTTGTTTCTGTTGCAGCATTGTATAGCTATTAATTAATTTGTGTCTAATTTGCAGAGAGATTGGATCCTTATGATTAACCCTATCTATTGGTACCATAAAAGTACAGAATGCAATTTTTTCGAATTTTAGTTGGTTCGATTCCCGGGTGTGGCAAAGGCATTTTCAAAAATCTTTAAATGCAGTTTATAGATAGTGCAATCCACGACGACGAGACGCGAGACGCGCCCCACTACTATTCCTTGTAACCGTTTATAGTATATGTGTGCAAGCTTCCGTTAATGTTGAGTGTTGTCGGTACACACTAATTACCTATGAGTGCACACGCACACTACAATGAATAGACTAATCAGGAGAGAGCGTCATGGTCAAAATGAGATGCTGTAAAATTGGTGGGGCGCGTCTTCGTGAATTGCACTATCTGTAGTTTCTTTTAAAAAATAAAGGAATGTTTGTTCATGATTCTTACGTGCCGAGGGCGCCCAATGCCCTGAGTAGGATATACCTACAAGACTACTGAATCTATCAGTTGGTGTAAGGTTCGTCGAACGCGAGGTTATCACGCTGAGTGCAAAGTCCATTAGTTACATCCATTCTAATCTAACTTGTCTATAACGGCCATGATAAGTACACAATAGATTATTATGTTTTATTACAGTACGTATAATTGCACATTAATCTTATCGTTTGGAGTATTTTTACTGTTTTGTCTACATACCTATACTTTATTGCCTTCCATAAATGGTTTTAAAAATATAAAAATAATAATCAGTAGGAAGAATAAGCAACGAGAAAATAAAAAATATAGTAACATAACATTATTTAAGTTTATATTCTTGTCAGTTATTTGGTTATTTGCAATGGTTCAGTAAGCATTTTTATAACACGCACTAGATTATCAACATTGACCTGAGAGTTAAAAGTCTAGAAAGTCTAGTCTAGCCACCTTTACCTTACCATGCACATATTACGCAGCAGTAGAATTTTAGCATTGATGCTAAATCAAAATGGACAGGGTAACAGAAATAAAACAAGAACACTACTTCATTTATTTATTAAAAATTGTGTAACTATTGCACATATAATTGTATAAACTTAAATATGCATAAAATTAAATACTGGGATGTTTCCATACTAATACCTAATGGTAATCAAAAACATTGTAATTTTGATAAAATTCATAATTGAAGCTTTCATTATTTTCAGCAACTTGACAGTTGCAGGGACCAGTTATTTGACAAAAAGAAGGTACAGAGTTGACACAGACTATACAATAATAAATGTGAAAGTAACTCTGCCTGTCTGTCTGTTACGCTTTCACGACGAAACGCCTGAACCGATTTTGATGAAATTTGGCACCGTGTAAGAGCTCCAAGAGTTCAAACTTACACGGTTACTAGTTTAGTGTTTTACTATCATCTACCCGCGACTTCCTCCGCGTCAAAATTTATTTTCCACGGGAACCGTACATTTTTCCGGAATAAAAAGTATCCTATGTGTTATTCCACACTACAATCCATCTCAGTGCGAAATTTCATTCAGATGCCGTTTAGGCGTGAAAGAGTAACAAATATCCATCCACCACCCGCTCCATTCTCACAAACTTTCGCATTTATACAAGCTGTTGATTTGCATACTTGCCAAATTTTAGGAGCTTGTCATAAAAAAATAGGAGTAATCAAATATAATTACGATACCTGGCCAATATTTAATAAACGCTTGTTTTTTTTAGTTGCAACTGTCAAATAACAGTATTCCAAAATACTCCTCTCGCAAAATTCAGAATCGCCCAGTTGCGTATGCGGTAGGCAGAGTTGTCGCGAGGCTATATCAATGTGTACATAGCGCCTAAACCCTCTAGCGAGGTGGCTAGCTCGAATTTGAAAATCACGTAAAAAAAAAAAGATTTTAGAAACAAATTATTTTATTATTGATTTGTGTTAAGAATCACTAGCATAGTTAACTACTTGAATTTGACGAGGATGCAAATCAACGCCTGGTACTATTAAGGACGCATTTGCAAATCTGATAAAAATAAGTAGTTTTTCGGTGTATTGTGCTGCAAAACGGAACTAAACCACATGTAACTAATAATTACCACAGATAGATTACTCCTTCATCTTTAAATCGTGGTAACTTTTTATTCGGATATTTTGATTTATGATATTTTAAAAAAATATTTCCGTTGCCACTTCACACGAAAATAACGATATCGTGTTGAGTTTTGGTACATTTTTCTCCTATTTAATGACATAAACTTATTTATTTTTAAATATTTTATGAATGCAGACATGTTCAACTCAAAAATTTAGTGTAAAGAATTATCAAAATGTTACAAAAAATATCAGAAAATAAATAAAAATCAAATCTATTTTTTCACTTATTTTGTTCTAATACGTGTATCTTAATGGATTGAATTAGGGGTTATTTTATTGTTCGCTTTCTTTGTTTATTCCAAAACAATTGACATTGACATGACATGACATTTTAGTCTGCGCTCGGGCGCCGTCGTGGGTGGACACTGTGTCGCTTGTAAGCAGCAGCTCGTGTTGAAAAAGATCGCTGTACGAATATAAAATAGTTGACATACCAAACTTGATACTTTAACATTTTATACGGTCCACACATCCAAGGAAAGATTTTATTCACAGTTTCTTATTATTTTTGCTAGAAGTAAGTGGGGATCGTAAATTCATATTTTGTTTCGGACTTGATGGAGTGACCTGAAGATGTACTCGTACTTCCAAATCTGCTGGTGGAACTAATAGACGAATAGAGCTACGGGTTGAAATTTAGAAACGTGCTGAATCAATAGGGTTCCATGAAGTAGTGGGGGGGAAGGGGAGGGGAGGGGGGACCCATCCCCCCTAACTTTGCTTGCCGGAAATGCGTATTTTTTTTAATGTTTTTTTAATCGTTTTGTCACAGCAAATGTAGATTCTGGTGACGGAGGGCATTAAGCACCCAACCTAATCCAGTCAAGTTGGTCTGAGTCGGACTCCGGGCGCACTCGGAGCCAGACATTACGACGTAAATTCCATTCCTAATCTAAAAATTTTGGACTTTTCTTTAAATGCTTTTGGTTAAAACTTCGTCTCTAGCAAAAAAAAAAAATGTTGGAAAGGTGCCCCCTAGAAACCCCTGATATTCTCACAATTCCTCCAGGGAGGCAGCACGTTTTAAAACCCAACCCGAGCTACTTGTGCCGAGTTGGGCTCCTTTCCTTTTTTTATTTATGTCGAGACCTTACAACAGTACTTCATAGAGTGACCTGAAGGTGAACTTCGAAGTCTGCTGGAACTAATAGACGTGTGGAGCTGGTTGTTAAGAGTTAGTTTAAAAACCTCTTATAACTCAATTGTTTTTATAGATGCCAAGGCCTAATACGTTTTGGAACAGCTCTCGTAAGAAGCTTCATGCCTGTAGGCATAAAGCAGAAAAGCGAATACGGTTTGTACTTATTTGATTATCAAAAATACATGTACGTTATTATGAATAAAAATTAAGTATTACTTTCATTAAAATAAATTATTATTATTTTTATAGGCAAAATTCTGAAAGTAGGCGTGATACTAGTATCGCAACGTACACATCCGAAGTGTGCCCGGAGAGAAATGACCAAACGAGTTGCAGTATTCCTAATGACAACAGTTTGGAAATATCTTACATAAGTTTAAAATTACATACCTAAAATTACTGATATGATTTGATTATTCAAATACTTTTTTGCTCTAAAAACCAATACATATATTTTCTGTATTGTTTTAGAACACGAACAATGAGGAAACAGAACCTATCCAGGTTTCAGTAACTACGGTTATTTCATGAAACAGCTTCAAGAAATCGTAAACCATAGCTCTATGTTTAATTTTAGTTTTGTTTGTATTTTTATTGAAATTCGATTCTATAAGAACTGCCTCCTTCCAGAACTGAATGATCCAAGATTTAAAAGATACATTGAAGTTCGAAAACATTCTTCACATTGTCCTAATAATGTTATGAAAACTAAGTTGTTTTTTTGTTACCCTGTTTTCGATAGTTTTGTTCAGTATTCAAACATTTTTATGAGCTTCATCCTTAACTATGTAAGGGAAGTCAAAGTCAAAATCAAATCATTTATTTCAATTGGACCATTAAATGGCACTTTTGAACGTTATTACATGAAAAAAACAATAATATATTGAATCTAGTTGCCCATTCCAATAGGATTTTTTTGGAAGTGCAAATGTATGTAAAACCCATAATGATATGGTACCATCGAACCAATCTGATTATGATCTGATCTGAATACTACAAAATGTGCCAAATCAACTTCTTTTTCTTTCTACTTTTTGACATCCATACCAAATAAAATAACGCCTAAAAATAAAATAAAAGTATCAAGCCGTGTCAGTTTACTCATAATTTCGCCGCTTCGCGCATGTCGCTGTGTGCGTAAGCCGTGCACATGTAGTAGTAAGACTCAATACCTAGAATTGAAGCGTGTCAATTCGTAAATGCGTCCTTAAGTTGGATTATTAGTAGAAAGGATTATATCTCGCTTTTGTTTTTAAGTGGCACCTCTAGTCGTCAACCACGGCACGAACGCAAGCGCGCATGCGTAATACAGTGACCAATATCAATTCGAGCACGCCGATAAATTGTCAAAATTATGTATTTGATCGAAACCAATTTGCAACAGCAGAAATCACAGTAACCTTTTATTAAAATAGATATTAAATAGTGATTATTACGATTCTTGTAAAAACGAGTTGCAAACAAAGAGTTAATAGCATTTCGTTTTATTTTCTCCGTTAAATGACTAAGCCAAGATTTTTAGGCACGTCATTTTTTTTTTATATAAAATGGCACGTTTACTGATAAATGTTCCCCAGCCCTGCTGTAGGTCTATTTTACAACTACCATCACAAGTGTATTGCAACCATCTCACTGCACTATTGTGTCTATCGCAGGTTATTGCAATGCGGCGAAACTATATACTTACAGTAGAACCTCGATTATCCGAACCCTCAATTATCCGAATGCTGACTTAGTTTATCCGAACACTAAATTAGTCGAATGTTGGCGCGGATGTGTTATAAATAAATAAATATCTTGGGACAACTCACACACGGCTATCTGATCCCAAGCTAAGCAGGGCTTTTGTTATGGTAACCAGACAACTGATATACATACTTATATAATTTATAAATACATACATTTTTTTTTTTTTAAATGGGACAAGCCCGCCACACTGTTCCCAAACCACTGCAACTTCTGTAAGCCAGAATCAACAGTGGCGACCACAAGAAAAGCGCCGAGACAATGAAGCTCGACGAGTCCCGGAGAAACGATTCAACTGTCTTGGATCCCGCAACGAAATTAATCAGAAAAGATTAGCGGAGGAGTAAGAAAAACATAATACATACATACATATTATAGATAAATCACACCCAGACACAGAACAAACAATCATGCTCATCACACAAAGTTTGTCCTGGGTGGGAATCGAACCCACGACCTCCGGCTTAGCAGTCAGGGCCGCTAACCACTACACCAACAGGCCCGTGTTACTCGCTGCAGCTGTGCGTAGGCAGGTGAAGAGTTTCTTGAAACGCGTATTGTTTCATGGAACGTTGTTAGTCCGCTTACGGGGATTCCGAGCGCAATATAAATTTTAATAGACTGTACCTACTGTTTTGATACGAAAAGGTGTTGTTTTTGTTCGATATTATCCCAAAAGCCCTCATTTCGATTATCCGAACTAGTCTCGGTCCCTATTATTTCGGATAATCGAGGTTATGTTGCATTTCTATCACGTTTTTACATCACAGTGCTTTATTAACTGAGTGCGTCACGAATGCTTGTGGCATTAGGGCCGGCGGCAAGACACGGCACAGCAAAGGAATTTATTTGTGGTCAAGCCCTTTTTAACCCCCGACGCAAAAAGAGGGGTGTTATAAGTTTGACGTGTCTGTCTGTCTGTCTGTCTGTCTGTCTGTCTGTCTGTCTGTCTGTCTGTCTGTCTGTCTGTCTGTGGCATCATAGCTCCCGAACGGATGAAGCGATTTCAATTTAGTTTTTTTTGTATGAAAGGTGACTTACGTACGAGTGTTCTTAGACATGTTTGATGAAAATCGGTTGAGCCGTTTAAAAGTTATGGGTGTGAAAGTGGGGAAGAAAAACTAAAAATGATTTGTCATGTGGGTTATTAAATTATTAGGAACCTATGTATTTACAGCTTAACAAAATCGACATTATAATAAGTATGTACCTATAAAAAGTATAAAATAAAAATTAAATTAAAAATTTAAAAAACCCCCGACACAAAATCCTAAGTTCCCTTTAAAAAGTAAAAAAATAAAATACGTCGCGTTGGGGGACCGATTTTGCATTTAGGGTACAACCGTCCCAAGCGGTCCCCCAACGCGACGTATTTTATTTTTTTACTTTTTAAAGGGAACTTAGGATTTTGTGTCGGGGGTTTTTTAAATTTTTAATTAACCTTATTTCATTGAATTTAGAATTCACCATCATCTGCTTAGCCTTTTACCAACTATGTTGGGGTCGGCTTCCAGTCTAACCGGATGCCGCTGAATACCAGTGTTTTTAACCCCCGACGCAAAAAGAGGGGTGTTATAAGTTTGACGTGTCTGTCTGTCTGTCTGTCTGTCTGTCTGTGGCATCATAGCTGCCGAACGGATGAAGCGATTTCAATTTAGTTTTTTTTGTATTAAAGGTGACCTATCTGCGAGTGTTCTTAGACATGTTTGATGAAAATCGGTTGAGCCGTTTAATAGTTGTGGGGGTGAAAGTAGGGAAGAAAAACCGAATATCTGTAAATATACTCGAGTGGGGTCTCAAACTTAACAAAATCGACATTATAATAAGTAGGTGTACCTATAAAAAGTATAAAATAAAAAATTAAATTAAAAATTTAAAAAACCCCCAACACAAAAACCTAAGTTCCCTTTAAAAAGTAAAAAAATAACAAAAAAAATACGTCACGTTGGGGGACCGATGTTGCATTTAGGATACGATCGTCCCGAGCGGTCCCCCAACGTGACGTATTTTTTTTGTTATTTTTTTACTTTTTAAAGGGAACTTAGGTTTTTGTGTTGGGGGTTTTTTAAATTTTTACATGAAGCGACTGTCTATCTGACCTCCACAACCCAGTTACGGGGCAACACAATACCTCTCTTGGTTAGACTGGTTGTTAGACTTCCCGGCTTCTGACTATCCGTAACGACCGTCAAAGATCTACGAATGACAGCCGGGACCAACCGCTTTACATGCTTTCCGAGCCACGGGAGTGTCACTGAGAAATTTCAAATAGAAAAACCCAATAACACTTTTGCCTGACCTGGGAATCGAACCCGGGGCCCAACGTTCATCAGTCGCGCTTGCGACCACGAGACCAACCAGGCATTGAGTTTATCCGTACTTCCGTACTAATATTATAAATGCGAAAGTAACTCTGTCTGTCTGTCTGTCTGTCTCTTCTTTACGCCTAAACCACTGAACCGATTTCAATGAAATTTGGTACAGATATAGTCTAGGACCCGAGAAAGGACATAGGATAGTTTTTATCCCGGAAATCCCCCGGGAACGGGAACTATTAATCCACGCGGACGAAGTCGCGGGCAAAAGCTAGTAATTCATATTATTTTATTTCGAAACAATCGGCGTGCTACACGTGCCACTTAGTTCACAGGATTATGACAGTTAAGACTAATATAAATAAGGTTTAAAACGGGTGCGGCGGTATTGTGTTGTGATCCCACGTGACACGGAATGCTCTGATTGACAAGTATGAATAAAACAATAGAGCGCTACTTTAACTCAGATGCACTTAAGCTTGCTATTACTAAATGTCTAAAAATAATTTATGTAGAATATATTCTTAAATCTAGAGTACCAAATAGTGGCGTATACACGAGAGATATTACATGTATAAGTAAAAAAGACATGGTTATATAATGTCATGAATCTGACGCTTATTTGAGTAAATACTTTGTCATCTTAAACATACATTAGTAGAGTTTAATTCTGCAAGAACGAACCAACACACGTCAAAATATAAAATAAAAAAAATAAAAATATACCATCACGCCTGTATTCCTCGATGGGTTAGGCAGACGTGTACCAATGTACACCCACAGTTCGCCGGTATATTTAGGTCCCATGTAATAGGGGGCGAGCCTATTGCCATTAACCGGGCACATATCCAAACACCGAGCTGCTACTGAGAGTTTCATAGAAAAACCCAATAACACTTTTTGGTCGACCTGGGAATCGAACCTGGGACCCCTTGCACAGCAGTCTTGATTGCGACCACGAGACCAACGGGGCAGAAAGATCCTCATCATCATCATATCAGCCGCAGGACGTCCACTGCTGGACATAGGCCTCCCCCATACATTTCCAAAAAGACCGGTTGGAAGCGGCCTGCATCCAGCGTCTTCCTGCGGTCTTATTCAGATCGTCCGCCCACCTTGCGGGTGGACGTCCTACGCTACGCTTGCCGGTGCGTGGTGTCCATTCGAGAACTTTTCGGCATATGATTTGGATATTTATAGATAATTCATTTTAAACACCTATATTTTAGACATAAATAAGTTCGGAATGTAAATTGAAATGTAATTACTGGACGGTAAAGCATAATTTGGCATAATGAAATCATGTGTTGGCTTGTTTTTGCAGAGTACGGTGAATTTGAAAATATTGAATCTACTATTCGAGATATTGACATGGAATGAAGTTGTTACATCAACAATATATAGACACCTGTGTCGAGGCCAATTATGGCCGTAAAATTAACGGAAAGAGTTGTGCTTAGTGTTAAAATAGCTTGCCTAAGGGTCGGTACATATCTGACGGAAAATGCGTCGCGTATTATCGGTCACTTAACGCCAAAACAGTCAAATATATAATAAAACATTCAACCTTCTTTCACATCTTAGAACCGATGATGCGTTACCGCGTCTACCTAAGAGCGATGATACGCTCGACGCATTTTCCGTCAGATATGAACCGACATACTTTAGGCATACGGCTATAGGTTGATAGGCCTGTATTGATTATTACAGAGGTGACTTTTCTAGTATAAAAAATCGAATTCGAGATCACAAATGTAAACAAAGAAATGTCAAAGTCAAAGTGACAGTACAGGGGTAATCAACATTTCCCTACAAATTCAAATTATTTCAAAAGTTACAAGTTTTTTTTTTATATTTGACACAGAATATGGAGTGCTATTAATAAAAATTAGTTAACATTCTTCATTGAGGTTATTATTTAAAACTGGCAACACCTTTATTGATCTCGAATTCGATTTTTGAATATAGGCTTACATTGATTCTTATTCTTACAGAGGTGAATTAATTACTAGTACAGATTATGGAATGTAAATAAATGAAAAGAAAAGAGTGTCCATGGAGTTTCTTGCTCGTTCTTCTCCATAGAGACCTACGTATTGGAACGAGCAACTAGCTTCACTTCTAAACTGTAACTTCTTGACATTCAAAAGTGCCTGTAAATGGTCTAATTGAAATAAATGCTTTGACTTTGAAATGAATATGAATTTTAAAGTTCGGAATATCCGATGCAGTCGGGACGTGATTCGAAAAGCATTGGTGTAAACAGTTGTAAGTTATATGTACCCCATGTCGACGCAATGTTTCACATTGTCCGCCTCCCTTTTCCTCCCTTCCTTAGTTTTAAAAGGGCCCACCCGCCACACATCATCGATGTTCAACACTTCGTCACCCTATAACAAAAAAAAAGCATTTTACAGAAATACATAAACATAAAATTCGGAGGAGCTCGTGGCTAAATAATTACAGCCGCATAGACCGATCTTCCGGGTTAAGCCACGCTTGCCGAGGTTGGTCTGTGGATGGGTGACCATTTACCATAGCGAGTTTCCTCCGTGCCTCGGAAAGCACGTAAAGCCGTTGGTCCCGGCTGTCATTTGTAGATCTTTGACAGTCGTTACGGATAGTCAGAAGCCAAGAAGTCTGACAACCAGTTTAGACTGGTCTTGGACAACCCAGTAACTGGGCAACACGATACCCCTTGGTTAGCCAAGGGGTATCGTGTTGCCCAGTTACTGGGTTGTGGAGGTCCGATAGGCAGTCGCTCCATGTAAAACACTGGTATTCAGCTACATCCGGTTAGACTGGAAAGCCGACCCCAACATAGTTGGGAAAAGGTTAAGCAGATGATGACATAAACATAAAATTCACGCCTGTATTCCCCGAAGGGTTAGGCAAAGGTATACCAATGTACGTTGAACAAAAGAGATAAGTAACCAGACCGTCTAATATAGTCAAAGTTTTCTCTCAAACCAGGCGTAGTTTTTAAATGAAATAAAAAAAAACTGTTTATTTTCTATGAATAAAAATAAAATTTATTAAAAAACTTCTATCGGTTTTTAAAAAACTTTGAATTTATTAGGCGACTCTGGTTACTTATCTCTTTTGCTGACTGTACACCCATAGTTCGCCGGTATAACAAACAACAAACTCTAACAAACAAATCCTAACTCCGAGCTGCTACTGAGAATTTCATAGAAAAACCCAATAACACTTTGCCCGACCTGGGAATCGAACCCAGGACCCCACGCTCATCAGTCGCGCTTGCAACTACGAGACCTACGGGGCAGTCTTACATCTAAAAATAAATAAAACTACAGTTCACAAAGAGTTGAAAATAATTGTGTGCAAGATATAATTACGCGGCATTGTTTGTCTCACACGTAATTGCGCAACTACTAAAGTACTTGCAACTAACTGTTGGTACTAGTGTTTTAAGTTCATTATAAAGTAATCAATGATAACTACACCATATTGCTGATCTCAGTGCGATGTCTGCATTCTAAAGACTAGCCAAGTACGCAGGAGATATTATAGTGCACAAGTGTGTGCGCAAACACAAGTGCATTCGCTCTTTTTTAACTATGAGGACTATAAGACCCCGATGGGATGGTAAACGGGCTTTACGTGCTTTCCGAGGAATACCACCAACTTACAAACTCCGGGCTGCTACTGAGAAATTCCGGACGGACGGACGGATGGACGGACGGACGGACGGACGGACAGACAGACAGACGGACAGCGAAGCCTTAGTAATAGGGTTCCGTTTTACCCTTTGGGTAAAAAAAAAAAAAACCCTAAACATCGAATTATTATTAATTATAATAATGCAGCCTTTCCCAAAGTGGGCGATAACGCCCCCTTGTGGGCGCTGCAGGCCTAAAGGGGGGCGGTAAGAGACCCAGAGGAAAAATGGGGGCGTTGTGTAGAGGCTTGGGGGGCGATTTGTAATTTTATCTAGCTAGGAGGAACCCTTCGAAGGAAAGTACGCGGAAGGCGTTGTTTGATTGATTTTAGTAGAGGACCCCCCCAACCGTCATGACTAATTTTTAAACGGTTACGGAAAAGGGGGGCGCTAAAAAATATTTATTCTCAAAGTGGGCAGTAGACACAATAAGTTTGGGAACCTCTGATAATGGATAATGATGAAGTATATAAGTACCTCGATATCCATATTGATGGCGTCCTCCGGGTCGAGCACGATGAAGGGTGTGGACTCGAAGCTGAACCCTAACCCGAAGTAGGCGAACGTCTGCAGATCCGCCTTGAACTGGTGAAAGGGGTACGCCTCCTCCGGGTCCGTGCCCAGCGCGCGGAGCTGCGTCGACAGCACCTGGCAGCACGGATGTATGCGTGTAGCGACATCTACCGCTCAACATGCGAACTACTACGGCAAAACTGACGTTGCCCAGATCGCGCTATCAAAGTTCTCCGCGACATTAGCATATATACTAAATCCCGACAACAACCGTCGGGCAGTAGCCCACCAGACACAACACCCGTCTGGTCGGAGGATCCTCCCTTTTCAATGGGGGATGAGAAACTTTACGCCCTGTTTCTCATACCTCTAAACTGGTGACCCCGAGTGGATCGTATCGTGATAGTATTCTCCACACCGATTCCGACAATGCAGCCTAGCCAAGTACGCAGCAGATATTATAGTGCACAAGTGTGTGCGCAAACAAAGGTGCACTCCCTCTTCCCTAACTCTGATACTCTGATGGGGACCGGGGAAAGATCAGGCGCAGGACCAACGGCTTAACGTGCTTTCCGAGGCACGGGGGTGACACACCACCGACTTCTAAACACTAGGCTGACTAACAAATTACTTATAGAAATATCCAATAACACTTTTTGCCCGACCTGGGAATCGAACCCAGGACCTCTAGCTCAGTGGTCGCACTTATCGGGGCAGTTAAACCTGTTTACCTGGTGGTAGTATTCCATCAGCTCGTCATAGTGCTGTTCTCGCAGGTCCTGTGTCGTGCAGGCGTATATCATGAACGACAGGTCGAGCACGGGCGTGCCGCATCTAGACAGCTGGAAGTCTATGATCTTCGCGTCCACCGGCCGACCGTCTTCGTACTTGTAGAGGAAGTTGTTAGTCCAGGAGTCTCCGTGCAGGACCGCGCCCGTTTTCCACGTCTGCGTGGCGGCGCGGATCATATACTCATACCTCCTGCGGACGGCGAACTCCTTCACCTTTTCCACGTAAATCGTACCCGGGTACTCTTTCTCGACCGCATCTATTGCAATTCCTGAGATTCTCTTCCAAAATCTTTCGTACCAGCTCCATAGACGATTGTGATAGTACGTTTCCGTCAAGAGTTTCTTCAAAACGTCGTACTCCTCGCGCCGCTGCTTCCTCAAGGCGCACGAGATCGCGTGGAACTGCGCCAGCACCTTGAGGGTCAGCTTGCAGTGCTCGAGGTCGATGCCCTCCTGCCGCACGGCACTGCCGTACTCCTGCAGGCTCGCGTCCTCCAGAATGATGACATCGTTGACGCCGTCGGAGTAAGACAAGAACAGTTTAGCGTACTTATCGAAAGGTTCGTCCAAGTGTTTCGTAGCTTGGAATGCAAGTAAAGCGGGTAGGACTTTCTCGTAGAAAGTGATTTCGTTTCTGAAGAAGTCGTGGCTTCTAAATGTGAGCCTTCGAGCGACATTCTTGGGCATGTATTTGACTATGACCTGGACGTGGTCGGGGGCGTTGTGTTGGTCCACGCCGTGGATCCTGATGCGCATCAGCTCGCTCAGGTACGAGTCTCCTTTGCCTGTTTCACCCACGTACTGAAACAGATCAGTGAAAGTTAGAGTGAACAGGCTTCTTCTGGGTAAGCTCACTCCATCGTAGACTTTGTCTATGTCACCAGGACTAGAGTCAAGAGCTTACCCATCTCGAATAAAAAAAAAAGATCGACTTTTATTACGTATACATCTACTTAAAGTAAGACTATTTCAATTTCCTCTCAAATATATAATCAACTAACTTCTGCCCGCGACTTCGTCCGCGTCAAAGGACCATGGGCATTTTTCTATGGAAGCTGGGCGTAAAACCAACAGAAACCAAATCGGTTGTAATGTACAGTAACAATCGGTTGTAATAACGTTTTCATGTATTTCACCTTCTATGTAGATGGGGTAGTCATGAACCGAAGCATAGGATGTGATGAAATTCGATACAGATATTCATTGTCTCAAAAAAACAAAGAACCGGCCAAGTGCGAGTTGGACTCACGCACGGAGGGTTCCGTGCTATCTACAAAAACGGCAAAAAAATCACGTTTGTTTGTATGTCCCCTTAATTCGGCCCGGTAATTGGGTGCCGTTTTACACTTTTGGGTGCGGAACCCTAAAACACATACTATAGAACTCATATTGAATTGAAAACTTGATAAAACTCCGTTTTATTTCATTAGCTTTCACTTTTGTACTACAATATTGGTTGTACCTCTAGTAAATTCGAAAGACTGTATTATTTAAGACCGATTAACTCTGACACACAACTCGCACTACTCTTACCTCCCAGTGTGTGAATTTGAAGTCATCTTTGAACCAGTCAGAGAGTGCTTCGCTCAGTCTTTCTCGGGTCAGAACCGGCGACACATGGGTCAACGTGCTGAAATCAGCCGCCATGCCGCTTCAATTCTGTAAACCACATTATTAAATCTGACATACGTTTTTCACTCAGTTTGAATTTATACAAAAAATACTACTTAACCAATGAAGCCGAATTACCAACTATGAAGTATGACCGCTCAAACAAAAAAAAAAAACGGTAATTTAAAAAACTAAAAAACCCGACTGCTTTACTGAGTATTTATGAAAAAGCTCTAAAACAAGAAAGTCATTGTACCCGATTGCACTTAAAATTGTAGCAGTCGGGACCCATTATATTTTTTTTTTTTTTTTATATTTATATTTTTTTTTTTATTATTCTGGTTTTTATTATATTGGTTGTTATAGCGGCAACAGAAATACATCATCTGTGAAAAATTCAGCTGGTTAGGTATCACGGTTCTTGAGGTACAGCCTGGTCAGACAGACGGACAGCGAAGTCTTAGTAATAGGGTCCCGTTTTTACCCGACTTTTGACCCGAAGCAAAAAAGAGGGTTATGAGGTTGACCGGTATGTATGTACTATGTATGTAAGTAGGTATGTAAGTATGCATGTATGTATGTTCATCTGTTCCCTCATAACTTCTAAACCATCCAACGTAAATTGACAAATGAGGTGTCATTGGAAGCGTCTAAATTGTCCGCTGGTTATAGGCTACGTTATGTTGATGTGAAATAATATTTTTTTTCTTCCAAATATGGTCGTGTTGCATATCAAATTAAAGGGCTTAATTAACACATTTCAAAAATATAAATGTTGTATAAGTAAATTGTACATGGCACCTTTTAGAACGTACCATAAACCTAGCTAACTAACTAATATTTTGTTTGGGAAACCTAATAGATTATTCCATATATTGTGTATATATTGCAGTTCCAGTAATATTACGTATATAGATGTCTTAATTTGAACCCCAAAATAATTTAAATAAAAAACAAGTTTAAAAAACTAAAACCCGACTACAAAAAATTCACGTTCTAAAAAGTATGACACAAGAAAACATTCTCATCTGAAAGCTATGGTCGTCATAAATTTACCAAAAAAGAAGTGGCTATACAAAAATTAAACAAGATAAACTAGAACAAAAATAAAGGATTTCATACTCTAAAAAAAATTAACAGTATGTTGTTGTGCAACCTACACATAACAATAATAATCACACACTGTATGTCGGAACGCCTCTGCCTAACCCTTTGGGGATACAGGTGTGATGGTATGTTGTTATATTCCAATCACATGCTGTCATGCATGTGATTAGATCATCAACAATGGATTAAGCCAGTAAGGTGCCTGTAGCAAATATAACTACTCCGACTCCCTTGGTTTGCTTTACTTCTTAAGCTTAAGGTGTAAAATAAAATATAACAATTTAAAAATTAATAAATTGCTTGGATTTATTAAAAAAAAAATACGCTCAGGTCACCAGGCCTGTAGCACTTGCTAATCTTGCTTAGTGGCAGACCCAGTACTGCTTGTGATCTTGAACAATCATTTCTTAATACTAGTAGTTATTCTGAATATTTAAAGAAACATGTGTAAATGAGGATGGATGGAGAAAAAGAGGGAGGCCAAAGAAAAGATGGATGGATTGTGTGAAGAATGATATGAAAGAGAAGGGAGTCAGACGGTTATCAGGACGGCATGGAAGAAGAAAACATGTTGCGCTGACCCCAAGTAAAATGGGATAAGGGCAGGAAGATGATGATGATGATTTAAAGAAACATGTTTTTTTATACAGCAGTTTAGATTTTTGTTAATGAAACAGAGGCCAAGTAACATAATTATATAATTACTAGCTGACCCAGCAAACATTGTTTTGCCATATATTTTTTTTTTTTTAGGGATATGAAAAATGCAAACACAGGCAGCAGCCAGGCAGGCATGACTGCCTCGTTGGCCTAGTGGTTCTGAGCGCGACTGCTACGCTAGAGGTCCTGGGTTCGATTCCCGGGTCGAGTAAAAAGTGTTATTGGGTTTTTCTATGAAATTCTCAGTAGCAGCTCGGAGTTTGGATTTGTGCCCGGTTAATGGCAATAGGCTCGCCCCCTATTACATGGGACCTAAATATACCGGCGAACTGTGGGTGTACATTGGTACACCTCTGCCTAACCCTTCGGGGAATACAGGCGTGATGGTATATATATATATATATATATATATATATATATATATATATATATGAAAAATAGATGTTGGCCGATTCTCAGACCTACTCGATATGCACAAAAAATTTCATCAAAATCGGTCAAGCCGTTTCGGATGAGTATGGCAACGAAAACTGTGACATGAGAATTTTATATATTAGATGTATATACATGTACTTTAAAAAATTTACAACACAGTTTTTTTAATGTTACATACACATACATACAATCACACCTGTACTCGCCGAAAGGTTAGGCAGAGGTGTACCAATGTAAACCCACAGTTTGCCTGTATGTTTAGCTCCCATGTAACAGGGGACCGAGCCTATTGCCATTAACCTGGCACAAATTCTCATCCCGAGCTGCTACTGAGAATATCATAGAAAAACCCAATAACACTTTTTGCTTGACCTGGGAATTGAACCCAAGACCTCTAGCATAGCAGTCGCGCTTACCACTAGGCCAATAAGGCAGTCAAATCATGGTGAATCATGGTCATGGTGGTGTGGGTTTGTTTTTTAATGTTGTTACTAGCGAATGCCTCCCCTAAGACGACCCACTAACCAAATGCCCACGTCTTGCGCAAATGTCGGTTATTTATTTATTTATTTTTGCTTTAACATGAAAACGGCCATTAACCAATTACATCAGTTAAAGATTAAAGATATACAATTTTCTTTTAACAATAATAAAAAGTTATATATACAATAATACATACATACATATAACATAAATTACTAATAATCAATTAAATTCTAATTTCTAGTTATCACAGAGCTTTATTATTTTTTGCACAGAACCACACACTAATTCTTTTTCTAAATAAGTAGTTAGTAGTAATTTACTCCTTATAACATCAGCTACTTGCCAGTAAAAGTTCTATTGTAATTAATCAGGCGGTTTCGGAGTTTACTTAGCCAGACTAAATAGGCGGCCAAAAAAATAAAAAATATTTTTTTCGTGTACCTAAGTACCGTGTAAAGATTCATAATTATTTATTCTGTAATAAGCTATTATTTTGACATCACAAACAGAATACAATTTTATTGTTTTGTAGAAATTTATACTGTATTTTTCAGGTCACATTATTATTCTCATTTATTCATTGTATATATATACATATTTTTAAATATTAGTATAAAAAAATAAAAAAAAAATATTATTATTATTACAGCACTGCCATTATCGCTGCCACGTCTTATTCTAGAAAATAATACCTGTAAAACCTCTTTTGAACTCTCTTTTTTTAAACATACGAATAGCAAAATCAAGAGCTTCGAGACTACACTTCACACATTATACGTAAATATAAAATATTTAAATAACACTTACGTATTAATTACAATATTCCGTTTCTTTAATACCGCTGCGTTTCAATTTCAAAGTTTGAACAAAAGCGCGCGCTGCAGTCTTCTTTAAATAATGTATTAAATTGTGAAAATGAAAACAAACCAAGATATCAAACTATCCGTGAATCGTCATTCGTGCAGCTTTAAATATTGCGGATCCAAGATATCAGAGTATACATATAATCACTACGAAGATATCACGACAATCACAACAACCCAACGTGAACGTGAAGCAAAAGCAATGCTCCCTAGAGTAAATATGTTCCTTGAAGCAATGTCATATTATTATACTCTGTGGCAACTGGCAATGTCTTTCTTTTGCAGTCGTACTGGCTGGTCATTGAACTCCAGTGTGACCAGATTAAATTTTACAAAAAAGCCGAAGCTCCTTAAAAAATACTAAAATATCCCAGCTTGCACAGGGAAAATCTTCTAATATATAAAATTCTCGTGTCACAGTTTTCGTTGCCATACTCCTCCGAAACGGCTTGACCGATTTTTTGTGCATATCGAGTAGGTCTGAAAATCGGCCAACATCTATTTTTCATATCCCTAAAAAAAAAAAAAAATATTATGGCAAAACAACGTTTGCTGGGTCAGCTAGTATAACAATAAAAATACGGGTTCGTTCTATTTGGCAGAAACTTGATACTCCGAAACCTATTTAGCATAACTCATTTCGCATAAACTTCTTTAGACGAACATTTTTAAGGCATAATATTTTTATAGTATAATTATTTTTTGGCCGAATGTTTTTATGTCCGAATTTAAAATGGCATACTTTTAAGATGGCAGAATTATATTTGGCATTTACCTTTGGAATAGGTACTTATAATTTTGCATAACCTCGTTTAGCATAACGAGCGAGAGAAGCGAGCTCGGGACTTGGGGCACCCCGACTTGAACAGGTTAGGTTAGAAGGAGATGGCGCGGGCGGGGTCTAGAGAGCGAGCGAAGCGAGCGAACAGAACTCATAATTTTGTATGGAAGAATCCTTACTTCGCATAAATTTCATTTCCATAATAATCAAAAAGTAGAACCATCATATCGCACAAAGTTGATAGTCAGAATCGTCTTTTGGCTTACATTTCGTATCCCTAGAGAGTCCTAAGTCCCTAGAGATAGATCCAGAGCCCTCGAGGCTTAAAAGGCATAGTTGGGGAGCCACGCTACGCGGGGCTCAAAGGTTTACAAAAAAAAACGACGGGTTGCACTCCGGGAGTGCCGGCAAAAGTGAAAACTTGAATATTAACGTTGTGCATTTTTTATATTTTGGAATGGTTAGGGAATAATTTTTGATTCAGTATAAAAGTACTATCATTTATGTGGTAGAATACAATATTTATTTATTGCGCTATCGTACACAAACATGACAATTCGCGTCAGGACACGTGACATGATCGAGAATCTTACGGATTTTCGATCAGGTCACGTGTCCTGACGCGAAATTAACATTTTTTACCCATTACAAAAAAAGTGAAGTTTTCACTTCAATAACCACGAAGATGTTTAAAACATGTTTTATTCATTCAGTATGACAACAAATGTTAGAATTGTATTTTAACACTAGCTGTGCCCCGCGGTTTCACCCACGTTACGTTATGTTTTTGGTTACTGATACGGACCGGTACTCCTAGCGCGATATTATGTAACCTATAATCTGTTATTCTGAGGTTTTTGCGAAATGCATGATTGTAAAACAAAATTTCTGGCCATAAAAATGGCTATAGTGAGTCAACCTTTAAAGTTAGGCATTTACCACCGATGTTATATAGCCTATAGACTTCCTCGATAAATGGGCTATCGAACACATAAATAATTTTTCAAATCGGACTGGTAGTTCCTGAGATTAGCGTGACCAAACAATCAAACAAACTCTTCAGCTAAGAGTTAACTTAAGAAGCTAGCTTAAGAAGTTATGTATGATCGATCACACATAAAAATAATATATTTACAATATTAAGAAAAACCCTGTGGTTCCAAGTAGGTACGTTCTCAGAATCGATATTTAATGGTAATTACGTAAGTTATTTAAAACAAAATCCA
The DNA here is from genome assembly GCA_932526535.1 of Caradrina clavipalpis. Lineage (NCBI taxonomy): Eukaryota > Metazoa > Arthropoda > Insecta > Lepidoptera > Noctuidae > Caradrina > Caradrina clavipalpis. The sequence goes on along the minus strand of OW052111.1, from coordinate 1,059,732 downwards.
TAAAACAAAAAGAAAATAAATATTAAATCATTAATATTTGAAAAGTAAAACTGATTCATCCCTGCAATTTTGGGATAGGTAACATCTTGCTTTTCAACAAAAGCACCGCCGCGCCGGGCGCCGCGCCTCTATCGCTCTCACTAGCGCACACTACTTACTGCTCTAAAGTCATGAACTTGTCACAACATGTCTTTAATCACTCAGCTGCGGATCGTGATGTACCAACTCGGCAGAAACACGACTTGATTTAACTCAAGTTGAAATTCAGGTAACTCGGAATTGAATTCGAGTAACTCAACTCGAGTTAGCAGAAAGAAACGAAGAGTATGATTTGTTACAAATTAATTTTTACTACCTTTTTCTTCCATCCAACTCTTTTTTTTCGGTAAAACAAGGGAGACCCGCGATTTTATTCACAAACTCACAATTAATAAATACTTTTTCGAACATAGTCGTAGTAATATCAATGATACATCCTTCGGAAGTAAGATGCGCGGGACGCGGGTGACTGACGGGAAGAAATGACGGGTGGCGGGTGGCGCGGGCGGGGGAATCAGAATTTGCGACTCGCTTTTACGGCCCTAAAAGAGAGTATCTGAACTCACAAGTACTCATTTAGGTAGCCACCTACATTTTGTGACATTTTATCTAATTTCTTTAAAAATCTGATTTTGGTCATACCTCGGCCATTACCTGTTTTTTAAAATCATAACTTCAAAGGTAGTAAGTCTATAGGTATCTACACACGCTCCTAAAGGGAACAACAGGGTTTTTGTTACATATTGTATACGCGCGAATTAGAACCTCCTCCGTTTTTTCCATCGGTTAAAAAACCGTATTAGATGATTCGATACTATTATGCTATTTGTAACTTACTAATCTTTGCTCTAGAATGAAATATAGTCTAAATCCGGGAAATCTCCTGAACATCGAAGTTCGCAGAGACGATCGCTACGGTATTGCCATAACTTTTTATACTTTCAAAAACATTGATATTCGGGAAATTCACTAAAATATACTGAAAAAGTAACGTTTTAAGTGTTAAAATACTGAATCTGGTCACACTGCCTTTGACAGATGGTTGATTGACTTGACACCAGGCGGGGTCGTCTCATTGGGTAAACCGTGTCATGCCTACGGGGGCTAGAGCTGTGTTGCCATATTCTTCGTTATTATGTGCGACCTAAAAAAATCGGTCTCTAATAATGACGTTTTCAATGATGGCAACATTCATAAAACAGAAAAGGTGCACACGTGTTAAAAAGCTACCATTTGGTAGTTTTAGTAACATTTTAGTTCAAATTATGAATTAATAAATAACATGAAATATATTATTTCGACTGATTTATAGGTTGTGTTGTTGTGTGTTGAATATAGGTTAATATTATTTAAAATTAATAAATATAAATTTGTAATTCATGCAAAATATAAATACGCTCGTATAGCATTAGGTGGGTAAGATTTTGTTACATGTACCTGGCAGCCCCACTTCACATTTCAGTCAATAAAATATTAAAAATGTACTATTGTACTCTGTGACAAATTCTCAAAAATAATGTATACCGGCGCGAGCGCATGTTATTTCTTGTAGATTCTCTTGTTATCATCTCCTGATAGTGCAACGTTAAGTGTTATAATATCCTCGCCATTACCGACGTTGAGTAGAGCGTAGGTTCCTTCTAAAGGAGGAATTTATAAACATCACCCATATTTACGTTTTATGTTGTTGGTTTGTTATGTATAAATTTGAATTTTGATTGTGCCTATTAAGGTAGTGTGTAATTTTTAATAAAAGTACTTCTGAATTAAAGGTCAAACTGCTGTTTTTATTTTAAAAATACCTACTATGAAGCTTTGACTCTTACAAATAAACTACAAACTTAATTTTTGACAATATTCAAAGTTTTCTACAAGCAAGAACTGTCTTGTATTCACAATCTATATTATTTTTAACAATAAGGCTGCTTGACCACCAAAGCAGAACTGAAAAATTGTAACTAGTGAATTTATACAATAATGTAACGACGGTTACAGTTTCTCAGTTCTGCTTTTGTGGCTAGCTTTAAAAATATATCTCAAAGAAAACCAATTTTGAATTTCCCGCTTTCATAAGTTTTCGGGGGCGTCCACCAGGAGGCGCCAAAAACCGTACCATATTTTTTGTACTAAGTTGACATTCTTCTCCCTAGAGTAAATATGTTCCTTGCTTGACACTATCGTCGTCAGAAGTGCCGACGTGTTGTCTTTTGACGTGTTTATTTTTCTATCGAGTAGTGGTCATTAAACTAGAATAACTGTTATGTTTCACAAAAAGTTAAATATACATAGATTGATATACAAAAAACCCAAGATGCACAGTCTCGAATAAAAGTAACGCACGAAAGTGTCCCCAAACATATTTCTGTCTCTTTCTATAAGCTACAAGCATATATTATTGCAAGTTCAACCTTACGCTAATTGTTTAAAGTTGATATTACAACGCAGTGTACTTAAGCAATAAAATTTTACGACCGACTGTCATCGGTAAGACAAGGCATTGAGTGGAGTCGAACATGACTTTTTTTTATTTATTTTTATTAGTCAGTATTTTACAAGTTTGTTAAATTGTGTTTTAAACACATAAATATACCTTTATTTGGGCATAAACATGTTTATGGGTATAAAAAAAAAACAAATAATAACTGTTAAAACTGTTTATTAAAATATTTGGTTCAAAATGTGTGGTTTGAATTGTCATAGACAATTAAAACATTAAAATTAAAATACAACTAAATTAACTGTCCATAGCAAATGAAAAAAAAAGACAATTTTACTTTTTACGAAGACGTTTTATGCCTTTTGAAGTGACATACATATCTTCCTTCAAAAAATGCTCGGAACATACGACACTTGAATTATTCGGCTTAAAAAAACTAACATACAAGAAAGTTCAAAAGTACATAAATTTAATAATAAAAAAAATTAACACAAATAAAAAAAAACGATTCCACTAGATTAGAACAGGGTCATTTTTATAATGCGACTAAAATAAAAAGGACGCTTTAATTAATAATATAATAATAATAATATCTTGGGACAACTCACACACGGCTATCTGATCCCAAGCTAAGCAGAGCTTGTGCTATGGTAACCAGACAACTGATATACATACTTATATAAATTTATAAATACATACATATTATAGATAAATCACACCCAGACACAGAACAAACAATCATGCTCATCACACAAAGTTTGTCCTGGGTGGGAATCGAACCCACGACCTCCGGCTTAGCAGTCAAGGCCGCTAACCACTAAACCAACAGGCCCGTCAATAATGCGTTGTTCTAATACTGAACAAGCGGCCATTGAAGTTGGCCGTATTGTACTTTGAATGTTGAATGAAGTTTTTAGAAAAAATAAATCAAAATCACACATTGCTTGCTGTAATCAGTCATAAAAACAACAAAAACTAATCAATAAACTTTTTTACTTATCGAAAATACGATATCCCATCCTTTTTTAACGTTTTTGACGTAATATTTTTACAATTTCTCACGGAACACTTCGGCATTTTTGACGACTGCTCCCAGACGCGAGTGACACGAGACTATTTGAAATGAGCGCACAATTTAGAATGTTGCGCTCTTTTTTCGGGGACGTTTTTCAAACGTTGAATGTGCATCTTGGGTTTTTTGTATATCAATGAGTTATAGACATTTTTTTTTATATTGTATGGATTTGTTAATAGAGCCCAAAGTATTACAGTGGCGCCCTCATCTTTTACAAATTCTTTTTTGCCATGCTGCATCGTTACCAAGAAGCTTAGAAGATATCCATAGATACAATCTGAGCACAATATTAGTACTTAATAGTTAAGGTTCATGTTTGCATGGAATACGTGGACGGCGGCGCTCGGCTGCCGTAGACAGGGCTGCCAGCAAGTAAATCGCGGCTATACCTTTCAGTATCTGCAATTAAGTATACAAAATTTGATCGCATTATACGAAACCAAGCCAAATACTATGGCTTAATGCTGGTGCTGCTCCACAGCCACTCGGGCTTCCAAATTAATAAACATAATGAAATATATATATTTCTTTTTAAAGGAAATGTTGTTTCTTAGATTAGCACCTTTTTTATTGACGTAAATAACGTTTACGTTATTATTATTGTTTCTTTTTTAATACCACAGGTCATCTGTCAAATAGGTTCACTGAAAAACTTTGTTTTATATGTATAACTTAACATCATTTATTTCGATTTTGTAAATGTGAGTACCATGGAGCAACTTATTATATTTTTTCTCTTAAGTTACTATGTGTTGGACATTACGGGCAAGGCGGTTGAGAGCTTTGTCATGCTCACTTAAATGTCTCGCTGACGGTGGCGCGTGCATTGGATCGTTCAGTTCCATAGGTTCAGTTCCCTCCAAGATGGTTGAGCTGAACGGTGCTGATGCACGCGTCATGTTCGTGAACAAGCGCTGTCAGTTAGGATTGGTCATCTCTTATCTGCCATAGCCTACATCTTTATTAGTATTATTTAGTTGTTTAGTTGTTGTTTTAGTTGTTGTTGTTGTTTTTAGTTGTTTAGTTGTTTTGTTGTTTGAAGAGGGGGAAATCTCCTGGTCATGATGGGCTCAGCATCGAACATCTTCAAAACGCTGGTATACATATGCCGAGGGTATTGACCATGTTCTTCAATCTGTGCTTGGGGCATTCTCACTTCCCGGAAGAGTTATTAGACACATTAGTCATACCTATTGTGAAGGACAGGACAGGGGACATAGCCGATAAAGGTCACTACAGGCCTATCTCACTGGCAACGGTGATAGCCAAAGTACTTGACAGTGTGCTTGATGCCCACCTCAGTGGATATACCAAGTTACACGACTCGCAGTTTGGTTTTCGTGCTGGGTTGTCTACCGAGAGTGCTATTTTCGCGTTGAAGCATACTGTCAAGTATTACACAGATAGAAAAACGCCAGTGTATGCATGTTTTCTAGACCTGTCAAAAGCATTTGACCTGGTTTCCTATAATGCCCTATGGGGAAAGCTTCGAGAAGCGGGTGTGCCTGAGTCGTTAGTGTCAACGTTATCTATGTGGTATGATAAGCAGAGAAACTTTGTAAAGTGGGCAAATGCGCTGTCTGACCCGTATAAACTGGATTGTGGTGTTAGACAGGGAGGTCTTACATCCCCAAGACTTTTTAACATTTATGTTAATAAATTACTGGTTGAGCTCAGCAAAACTTATGTCGGATGCCACATAGATGGAGTAAGCGTGAATAATTTAAGCTATGCAGATGACATGGTGTTGCTGAGCCCATGCATCTGTGTTTTAAGAAAGCTGCTGTCCATTTGTGAGGGGTATGCTGAGCAATATGGGCTAAAGTATAACCCTAAGAAAAGTGAGATGCTGGTGTTCAGGGGTAGGAATAAAAGTCCGTCTTATGTCCCTCCGATAATGCTCTGCGGCTCGCTTTTACAGAGAGTTACCCAGTTTAAATATTTGGGTCACATTGTTACCGAAGACCTAAAGGACGACACCGATATGGAAAGGGAACGTAGGGCGCTGGCTGTGAGAGGAAATATGGTGGCTCGAAGGTTTGCTGTTTGCTCGGTACCAGTAAAAATTACACTGTTCGAGGCTTTCTGCCAAACATTCTACACCAGCAGTCTTTGGGCTAATCATACCCGACAACGCCCTGCGAATTCAATACAACAATACCTTCAGGGTGTTGTTGAGGCTTCCACCCTATTGTAGTGCGTCAGGCATGTTCGCCGATGCGCACACCGATGACTACTTTGCAGTAATGCGTAAAAAGGTGGCATCAATGATGCGCAGAGTGAGAGGGAGCGCCAACGGCATCCTGAGGGTGTTTGCTGAAAGGCTGGATGGGCCCACCATGGGTAGATTTATCAAGCTACATGTCCTGCATGATGCTTGAGGGAGCTATCTGTGGCTGATATATATTTATGTCTGGCTGATTATACTAACATAGTTTTTTAAGATAATTTTATGCACTAACACATTGTGGGCCTATGTTGTCTGGAAATAAAAGTTTTTTTTTTTTTTTAATATTCACCTTCATTGTTTTCGCATATAGAAGCAACATGAATATTGTGACCAAGATTTTGTAAAACCAAATTGAAGAAAAAGAGTGTCTATGGAGTTTCTTGCTCGTTCTTCTTCATAGAGATCTACGCTTTGGAACGAGCAACTAGCTTCAACTTTAAACTGTAACTTCTTGACATTGCATTAAATGCTTTGAATTTGAATTTGACCAATTTTTTTTTCATAATTTCATAAAACAAACATATTTACCTGTGCTTTAATGCTGATTCGTTTTATGTACGAGGGCGAATCAAAAAGTAATGAGAATGAAGATAAAACGCGGTAATTAAAGTTAAAATAATAATTTATTCTTCTACATAGTCTCCTTACAAATCAATACATTTATTCCATCTTTTTTCTAAACCCAGGATTCCCTTTGAAAAAAATATTTTTCTTGACCCTCCCAAAACGCCTCAAAAGTGACCATCACTTCGCTATCGTCTTCAAATTTCTTACCTCGGAGGTGTTCCTTGAGCCGAGGAAAGAGGTAGAAGTCACTAGGAGCCAGATCTAGCGAATAGGGAGGGTGTTCGAGCAGTTTGAATCCCGTTTCTTGAATGGCAGCCATCGCAACTGCGGCTTTGTGAACCGCTGCTTTTGCTCGTCGGTTAACATCCTGGGTACCCAACGCGCGGAGACCTTTTTCATATGCAACTCGTTCGCAAGGATTTTTTGAATGCTGCCATATGAGATCCCTGTGACCTCAGCTACATGCCTGATGGTCACTCTTCGATCTGGCAACACAACATCTTCGACTTTTTTCACGTTGTCTTCAGTGAGGGACGTGGATGGGCGTCCTTCGCGATGTTCATCTTCAGTGGATGCTCTGCCCAGTTTAAATTCCTTGGTCCAGCGTGCAACTGTAGAATATGGAGGAGCAGAGTCCCCCAATTTTCCCACTAAGTCACTGTGTATGTCTATTGTAGAATTTTTTTTCAAACAGAGGTACTTGATGACTGGTCTAATTTCGTTTTTCTCCAAGTTGGTGTTATCTCTTCGACAGTTCGTATTCAAATGAATATAACTCCCGGAAATTGTGATATATCTATATGATTTTTTTAGGCTGAAGTAGTGAGTACATAAGCAAGCAAAAAAAACCTTTTTTGCGTTTTTATGCGGACCAGAAGTAACCGATTCTCATTACTTTTTGATCTCCCCTCGTATTACCTACTTTTATAGTCTCTGACTGAATAGTCTTGTAATCTCAAGCAAAGATTGACAACTATGAAAGAAAAATCCTACACAAACTACCGAACGAAATCTCAACCAACCCCCATTCAAGCAGTCAGGAACAGTGAACAATCAGGAACTATGGCCACACGAGTTCACACGACACTCCATTGTATCATAGTTGTCACGTTGGGAATACTTTATCTGCATCTCTGCTCATCCCATACAGATGAGAGGTCAATTTTGAAAAAAGCAAGAGGTGAACTCACGTTCCATTTCATGCTGTATGTTTTTGTATCGTATTATACGAAATGATCATGGATACAATACACCGTCCGATTATACAGATTTTTTATCCAATTATACAATCTGGCAGCCCTGGCCGTAGAAAGTAAAGAATGAAAGAACCGCCGCGCGCGCTAGTGCTGAGACACCGTGGCTGAGAGCATGCTCGCGAGTAAGGCGGCACGCGCGCGCATTCGGCTGGGTTCCAACAGATTGTAGCCGTCGCTCGGGCGGATGCGGTCAACTAGTAGCTACTTCGCCGCCCGGTTGGTGGAACCGTACATTAGGCGTGTAAAGTATATTTAGGTCTGAGAAGAATATTAAACAGTATTTCAGAAAAATTAACAGTATTTTATTTGTTTAATGTTTTAAATACATATTTTAAAGCTTCTCGCATAACTTATTAATTTACAGTCTTTTTAAAAACTTTGTACGCCTCACCACAATTATAATTAAAATAAATGAGGAGCTCACTTTTTATTAAATTAATAAGTAGTTGCTCTATTTCTATCTTCCCGCCACTTTGCATTCATTATTGAAAACCCTCTTTTATTAAATGCTGAGGTAACAGGAACAGAAAGTAGATATGAGACAATTTTAGTATATTGCTGAATACAGTATTTCGTATACTTACTTTACTTTTGTTCAACAGTAAAAAGTATAATGTAGTGAAAAACAGTATAATACTGCTAAACCCTAGTAGTGCTGTACCTTTTCAGGGTTCCGTAGCCAAATGGCAAAAAACGGAACCCTTGTGGATTCGCCATATCTGTCTGTCTGTCCGTCCGTATGTCACAGCCACTTTTTTTCCGAAACTATAAGAGCTATGCTGTTGCTGTTCTATGGCAGGGGCCATAGTCCTTCCATAGTGTCAGGAAACAATCCATTTAAGCCACCCTGACCCATAGCCCTATTCTTTGTTTCCATATTCTGCAATAGTCCTGCGCCAGCCGGGGATTGTCCTGTATTTGCATAGTGAAAACAGGGATAATTAATTGCCGGTTGGTTTTCCATTTCAGTGTAAAGCCATGTAAGGGGGCCTCTGCGAGTTGGCTTCGGCTCCTCGTACGCCTTTCAAAGGTCCGGGACCTTAGGGTCCCGAGATTGTTAATAATAATATCTTTATTTGCGCTTTTTTTGCTTTCTTTATAGACATATACCATCGCGGAGTTTTCTGTAGACCTTTTCAATGTGTACAATACTTAGTACATTATTTTGATAAATCTCGTAGGGTTCAGCCTGCGTTTGCAATGTAAGCGGAAAAAAAACTTTTTTACAAAAATGACAACCGCCTTCAAAAACTAAAAAGAGAAAAATAACTTTAGCTTTGGAAGTCGGCGGCTTTGGTTCTGTTTGTTGTTTTGTATTGCCACCGACTTCCAAAGCTAAAGTTATTTTTCTCTTTTTAGTTTTTGAAGGCGGTTGTCATTTTTGTAAAAAAGTTTTTTTTTCTCGCTTTTTAATATCAACTTCCTGTCATCCAAATCCATGAAGAAACTATCATGTTATGTAAATTAAGGAGACAACACTAAAAAGTCATAAGAAAGCAGAATATGTGATTTCGTTTACTTGGATGAGAAATTTTCAAATACAACTGTATACATCTGTGTAACCCTTGAGTGTACAGGCGTGATGTTATGATGTGTGATGGTGTAAACAATGCTTAGATATGCTATAGCAACAATCGCGGTTAATCTGCCGTTATTTATTGAAGAGTTCCCTCGATTTCTACAAGATCCCACCATCAGATATTGAAATGGTGACAATGGGACCACACGGGAAGCACCAGCTTTCAAATAAAAAAAGAATCATGACAATCGGTTCACCCAGTGGTTAATTACGAGGTAACAAACATAAAAAAAAAAAATAATAATACAGTCGAATTGAGAAGCTCCTCCTTTTTTTGAAGTCGGTTAAAAATATATAGTCGAATTGATAACCTCCTCCTTTTTTTGAAGTCGGTTAAAAATGAAATTATTTACGACATCACATTAGAAACCTCAATAATAACAGTACCTATTATTTTCTCCACTATTTATTTATTTATTACAGAAGGCTTACAGACTAATAAACCAGTGATATACAGAATTTGGTATTAACAAATAGCTAACTACAAGCCTCCACACTAAGGAAAACTTCGATTAACCGAACTTCGATTTTTTTTTTACCTTGCTTAACTTCGATTGGATGTTATTATACATATAAACCCTCCTCTTTAACCACTCGTATCTATTAAAAAAAACCGCGTTAGAATCCGTTGCGTAGTTTTAAAGATTTATGCGTACAAAGGGAATAGAGACAGAGAAAGCAACTTTGTTTTATACTATGTAATGATTGGCCAGGTCTGCCTGCCTAGCCTTTTCCCAACTATGTTGGGGTCGGCTTCCAGTCGAACCGGATGCAGCTAAAAATCAGTATTTTACATGGAGCGACTGCCTGTCAGACCTCCACAACCCAGTAATGGGTAATACGGTACTCTTGGTAAGACTGGTTGTCAGACTTTCTGACTTCTGACTAACAGTAACGACTGTCAAAGATCTACAAATGACAGCCGGGACCAACGGCTTTACGTGCTTTCCGAGGCACGGAGGAAACTCGCTATGGTAAATGGTCACCCATCCACAGACCAACCTCGGCAAGCGTGGCTTAACCCGGTAGATCGGTCTATGCGGCTGTAATTATTTAGCCACGAGCTCCTCTCAATGATGGGCCAGGTATCGTAATTATTATTATATTTGATTACTCCTATTTTTTTAAGACAATCTCCTAAAATTTGGCAAGGCTGCAAATCAATACCTTGTATATGATGTACAGTCAGCAAAAGAGGTAAGTAACCAGTGTCGCCTACTAAATTCAAAGTTTTTCAAAAACTGATAGAAGTTTTTTAATGAATTTTGTTTTTATTAACAGAAAATAAACAGTTTTTTAATTGAATTAAATTTCATTATAAACTGCCACTGGTTTGAGGGAAAACTTCAACTATATTAGACGGTCTGGTTACTTATCTCTTTTGTTGACCGTACATTTCCATGTGAACTTCCACCGAAAATTGGTTTAAACGAGATCTGGTAAGTAGTTTTTTTTTAATACGTCATTATAATTACAGATAATGGTACCCACCCTTCGTGCGCGAGTCCGACTCGCACTTGGCCGGTTTTTGTCATTAGATTATTTTTGTATCCTTTCCGCTTTTACAATGCAAAAAACTCTATGAATGTTTTAAAATGATTACTTTGGTGGGTTAAATAAAATTTCAATGTCATGACGTCATGAGTACATTTTATTCGAAAATTGTGGATGACAAAAAAAATGGGAATATCCACAAAGTTTTGGAGTCGTTCGGTGTAAGCGCGTTCTTTTATCCAAACCACAAATAGGTTTTGTCCTTTGCGCCCGTTTTCCGCTTCGGTGTCGGCGGCTTTGTGGTGCGCGTGGTCGTCGAGCCTCTAGTCGGCCGGTGTCGCACCTCTACACAAATATAAACAAACCAATTGAGAACCTTATAACACAACTGTCCAAAAAAGAAGTACTTAACGTCTTCAGAGTTCGATATTAATATGTTCGTGAGATTATTCTACTATATAAAAATAAGGTTTTCCTTCCTGACGCTATAACTCCAGAAAGCACGAACCGATTTCCACGGTTTTGCATTCGTTGGAAGGGTCTCGGGCTCCGTGAGGTTTATAGCAAAGAAGGTAGGTAGGTAGGTAGGTATGTAGGTAGGTAGGTAGGTAGGTAGGGTAGGTATGTAGATAGGTAGGTAGGTAGGTAGGTAGGTAGGTATGTAGGTAGGGTTACCATATCTCAGGATTTGTCCTGAGATTTCAGGATTTTTGGACTCTTCTCAGGATTGCGGCTGGATTTTGCAAATCTCATGAAATCTCAGGATTTTTTGAATTTTCAATAAAATACAGCTTACATTTTAAAGATCTCTTTGATAAAAAATTAAACAAACTAAAAATAATCTTCCTTTGGTAATAATTGCACAATTAAAATCAGTACCTACTTATTTATCCAAGTAGGTATAACTTAATCAGTTTTATCATACTTAATATGTGATGATACATTTTTATCCACAATGTATAAAAACGATAGTATTAAGACTTTATTAAATTGTTAAGTAAATTCGAGAGAAAATTTTTGTACTTAATGTAAAGGATCTCAGGATTTTTGAATGAAAATCAGGCCTTTTCTCCGGACTTTTGATTTTTTCATCTGGTACCCCTATATGTAGGTAGGTAGGTAGGTAGGGTAGGTAGGTATGTAGGTAGGTAGGTAGGTAGGTAGGTAGGTAGTTAGTTAGGTAGGTAGGTAGGTAGGTATGTAGGTAGGTAGATAGGTAGGTAGGGTAGGTAGGGGTAGAGTGGGTAGGTAGGTTGATGGAGTAGGTAGGCAGGTAGGTAGGGTAAATAAGTAGGTAGGTAGGTGGGGCACTTTCAGGGCAGAACAACGTCTGCCGGGCCCGCTAGTTTTATATATTTTTTTAAACGTAATGGTGTCAGGGTTTTTCCTAGGGATTTATCGTGTATCGTGTGTGGGCCTACAAACTTATTATTATATACACAAACGACCAGACAGAACAATTACCTGCTGGCCATACAAATATTTGTTCAGTGTGGGCATCGAGCCCGCGACACGTGGCGCAGCAGCTGATCGCCACTGTGCCAACTGTGTCATCTACCATGACTTCTAAATGCTTAGGGGGCTATTGAAATCCTCGGCTCACATGCAGTGTACATTGGTACGCCTCTGCCTAACCTTTCGGGGAATACAGGCCTGATGGTATATTATGGGTTATTAATAAGAATACAGAAATTTTATTTATTACTAGCTGTGCCCCGCGGTTTCACCCGCGTTACGTTAGGTTTTTGATTACTGAACCGTTCCCGTAGCTCATAGCGCGATGTTATGTAGCCTATAATCTGATATTGTGAGGTACAGGCTACGAAATGTTTCGCAGAGTCATTATTTTGCTGCAAAGTTATATATATTAAAACTGTGATATCTCCTGAGATATTCATTGAAATTAAATGATGTAAAGGGCAATTTTGTTCAAAATTAAACACTTGTGATGAATAACGTATTTATGTTGATAAGGATTAATACTATGTTCATAAAAACACCTTCGCAAATAATGCATTGTTTTAAAAAAAAAAACTGGCCATAAAAATGGCTATAGTGAGTCAACCTTAAAAGATAGGCATGTACTACCGCGGACTTTTTAGTATATTTTAAGAGGAACAATTCTTTCATACATTATTTTTGCGTAACTTTAACCGTTTACGCAGCGCACGCAACGAAAGCCCTCAAAAGGTTGGTTTTTTCCCCCGTTTTTGCCACATTTTACTGATTGCTCCGCTCCAATTGGTCGTAGCGTGATGTTATATAGCCTATAACCTTCCTCGATAAATGGGCTATCCAACCCAAAATTATTTTTAAAATCGGACCGGTAGTTCCTGAGATTAGCGCGTTCAAACAAACAAACAAACTCTCCAGCTTTATAATATTAGTATAGACTAGCTTCTGCCAGCGACTTCGTTCGCGTGGCTTTATTCATCCACCTTAAGTTACGTTTTTGAATACTGCTTCGCTCCCGTAAGTCGTAGCGTGATGTTATATAGCCTATAACCTTCCTCGATAAATGGGCTATCCAACACAAAAAGATTTTTTTAAATCGGACCGGTAGTTCCTGAGATTAGCGCGTTCAAACAAACAAACAAACTCTCCAGCTTTATAATATTAGTATAGACTAGCTTCTGCCAGCGACTTCGTTCGCGTGGCTTTATTCATCCACCTTAAGTTACGTTTTTGAATACTGTTTCGCTCCCGTAAGTCGTAGCGTGATGTTATATAGCCTATAACCTTCCTCGATAAATGGGCTATCCAACACAAAAAGAATTTTTCAAATCGGACCTTTGGTTCCTGAGATTAGCGCGTTCAAACAAACAAACAAACAAACAAACTCTTCAGCTTTATAATATTAGTATAGATTATTAGTATAGATAGGTAATAAAAAAAAGGATACCCGAAAAATAAATTATATCCAATGAAATAGTGAACGCGAACGAAGTCGCGGGCAACAGCTAGTTTGTAGATATGTCGGAGATTGAAATATTTTTTTCTACAACGCCATCTGTTATTCTAAAGTGGCATTAAAAATGCAATAAGGTTGCAACTTGTATCCCATCTGTAGATAGGCCTTTAATTGAGTGTTTATACGACCTCTCGTGTGTACGAGTGTCCTAATGTATCGAGGTGGGAGTTGGTGACGCAGTTCTATGAGAACACTGAGAAAGCAGTGCTAGACACTACACTACTATACTAGAGGACACCGCGGAGCACACCGAGGCGGAGTGCCCCGCCGAGCACCGCCGCGCCCTCGTGGTCGCTATTGGTGGCGGCGAACTCTCGTGTCCGGCCCTGCTGCAAGCCATGATCTGGAGCGAGAGGGTATGGGAAGCGCAGAAGGAGGTGACTCCTACTGCAAAGCAGTTATGCTAGAGAAGGAGGTGGCGGGACGGCAGAGGCGTTGAACCTCTCGTCCCAGCCGCCGGAGCAGGGTTGCCAGATGCCGAATTTTTTATCTCGTACTAGGGCCGCAAATATCTCGTACTTTCTATACAAAATCTCGTAAAAGTATAAATAGTAGCATTTTAAAAACCTCAGACCTTAATTTAGGTAAGTGGGGTAGGAATATTTCTTAAATTTGGGACCGCCAAATGAAAAAACATTACTCTAGGATTAGGTGATTTTAACTTTTTAAATAATTTTACCAAAATCTTAAAAAAATAAAACAAATTATTAACTTAGGTAATAAATGGTACTTGCTATTAGTACATGATTTTAATTATGGTTTTATCTGTTAGTTAGATATGTAATGTCAGGGGTATTGGTAGGCACGCCTCGATTGAGGCGGTAAGTCCCCTCTTTGAGGAGTGGCTAGAGCGGCGCCACGGCGCCCTCACCTACCGCCTGACGCAGGTCCTCACCGGACACGGAAGTTTCGGGAGGTTCCTGCACCTCATCGGGCGGGAGGAAACGCCCGGGTGTCACCATTGCGAGGATCGCCCCGAGGACACGGTGGAGCATACTTTGGCGGTGTGCCCTGCTTGGGCGGAGCACCGCCGAGTCCCGAGGCGGCCATCGGCGGCGGCGCCCTCTCGCGTCCGGCACTGGTTCAGGCCATGGTCCGGAGCGAGGGGGAATGGGAAGTAGTCGCCTCCTTCTGCGAAGCTGTAATGCTAGAGAAGGAGGCGGCGGGACGGGAGAGGGAAAGGAGGGTCCCCCGTCCCAGCGGCCGCCGCGGTAGACGCTCCGAATGGGTAACTCATTGTCCGTACGTTAATTAACGACGGGCCGTGTCGAGTGCGCGTTCGTGTTCCACGCGCGCCTCAAAGACATGTCACCAAATCGGAGGGGCCAGTAAGGGCCGATGCCTGCCGGGGCTGCGGGTTGTTCGAAACAGATACCGCGCCCCCGGAACGCAAAGGGCACAAGAAGGAACATGGATGGGTTTTAGTCTTTAAAAGTCTGACACGCCCTCCCGCTCCGCCCAGGGCGGGAGAAATCATTTGATGATGTCCCATTAGAAAAAAAAGAGACATGGCATGGCGGCCCAGAGTGCAGGAGGACGGGCTAAATGTACTGAACCAGACAGTTCACTCTGAGCGTGTTGTTTTTATATTGTGCAGCTATGTAACTAAAGTAAAACAGTAATTTGTTCTATTTTTATTTAATTACTAGCTGTGCCCCGCGGTTTCACCCGCGTACTTTTAGGTTTTTGGTTACTGATCCGTTCGCGTGGCTCATAGCGCGATGTTTGCCTATAATCTGTTATTCTGAGGTATAAGCAACGGAATGTTCTGCAGAGTCATTATTGTATAATGTGTTTTTCCACACTACAATCTATCTCAGTGCCAAACTTCATCCAGATCCGTTCAGCCGTTTAAGCGTGAAAGAGTAACAAACATCAATCTATCCATCCATACTCACAAACTTTCGCATTTATAATATTAGTAGGATGTAAATAAACAACTATTACATTTCATAATACCTTTGGTTTGTTTGCACAAGTCCTAAAAGTAAGTAAAATAGGAATCGTTAGTGGCCCGCCGAAAATGTATAAACCGACTGTTTGGCCGACGACTGTTAAAAAATGATTGTGATGAAAAAAAATAGATGTTAAAAAAGTTGAGCACCGTTGGTATAAGTAGGTGGTGTCAGTGCTTACCGAAGAGGTGCTGCTTGGTGGTGGAGAGTTTGGACTCGGTGGAGGTGCTCCAGACGTCGTAGTCGGGCACCCACACCGCATGGTCCACCGGCTCGAACCCGTAGTCTGTCTGCTGGTACGTGCCTCTGTACTCCACTTGCTGCATCGTGAAGTCCTCGTAGTACGTCCCCTCCTCCCACTTCCACTCTTGTACGTCTAACAGAGTCATGTTCTTCAAGAATCCCCACGTATAAATTTGAAAGAAGCATTTGTCGGAGAACATGAGGAACACAGACAGTTCGAACACTGAGCCTGTTACATAAAAATAAACAAAAAAGGGTCAACGGGCAATGCGTCGCTACGCGCACCTTTTATTAATAGACCGACTCAAAATATAACTTAATTTTCTACACGAAAAGATACACATTTCTTTGTAAGAATTATTAATTAATATTTATTTAAACTTTATGCAACAAAAAGTACAAAAGCGGACTTAATGCCTTAGGCATTCTCTCTGCGGGTTGTTCGAAAGAGATACCGCGCCCCCGGAACGCAAAGGGCACATGAAGGAACATAGACGGGTTTTAGTCAGTAAAAGTCTGACACTCCCTCCCGCCCCGCCCAGGGCGGGGGAAGTTATTTGATGATTTCCCGTCTATAAAAAAAAAAAAAAAAAAAAAAAAGGCATTCTCTACCAGTCAACCAAAGGTTGTGAAGAGGTAACATGACAGCATTTTTTTTTTTTTTTAATATTTTGAATTCAGAATAAGGTGCTCTTCTTACAATAAAATGTGTATCTTTTCGTGTAGGTAGTAAATAAAGTTTTTCTTTTAAGTGGTGGTTGTTAATTTATGTAGTATTAGGAGGTACCTAATACTACGTTTACTACACCACTTAAAAGTCACAAAAAAGCAGAATATGGTATTTCGTTTACTTGGATGACACTGCATATTCTACTTAACCAATTTCTATAATATTTATAATGGTACAACCTCTGACATATGACCTACCAACCAAAAGTCAAAATAATCATCAAAATCGGTTTATTATTGGCAGAATGATGGCGTAACAGACGTACAAAAACATAGTTGAATTGTGATTGAGAACCTTCTCTTTTTTGAAGTTAGTTAAAAAGAGTGACAGTCTGACAGCGTTGCCAGACGTCCCGATTTTGGCGGGACGTCCCGATTTTTATGTGTCGGGCGGGATATCCCGCTTTTCGGAGATAACTTAAACGCGCGTGCAGCGTGCTGACGAAGCACGTTAAAAAAATCATATTTTTACTAAAATACATTTTCAATGGCTATTTTTGCTATGTATTGTCATGTAAAAGTAAATAAAAATACAAAGATTAATCTTTAAAAACTTCTGATTATACTGGGTGGAATTTTCGAATGCTACCTGGAGGGAAAGTTCTCTAAATACTTAAGTTAGCAAATTTTACTCCAAGGAAACATTCCTTTATTTTTAAAAAGAAACAAAACTGTACTTATATAATTAATTGTGTAAATAAAGAAAGAAAGAAAGAAAAACCATGTATTCATAGCGAAAGCGACGCACAACACAAAAATAAAATAAAAAAACGCGCTTTAAATACGCCCGATAGTAGTGTGCGCCCGGGCGTACGCGAGCCGTTGGCACTTAACCTTGAACGAGTGACGGAGGCCTGACTGAGGGTACTTTACCTTGGTATCTATAACACACAGGTCCGAAGTTTTCTCTGGGACAGCGGTGCTTGACTCTCATCTCTGACACTGCCGACGCGTTAATCAGCTCCATAGTCAAACATGTGTACTCTACCTCATCTCGAATAGTAATCTTGAAACAGAATTATGTTATGTTACTGCGAATTCAATGCAAATATTAACACACCATTTTAGGTCCCGTACCAAATTACATACATATAAACTCACATACACAAACAGCCAGACCCGGAACACCTATCTGTAGGTCATACAAATATTTGTTCCGTGCGGGAACGAACCCGCGACACGCAGCGCAGCAGCCGCTCGCTCGGCCACTGCGCCGTGTCGCCATATTGTATTACTGGTGAACTGGCCGCGACTTCGTCCGCGTGGCTTATTTCACCCGCGTCAAGTTACGTCTTTAGTTACTGCTCCGCTCCCGTGGATCGTAGCGTGATGTTATATAACTTAAGTTACTCAGTCATAATGTAGCTTTCTGACAGCAAATGAAAACGGTCCAGTGGTTTTATGTTTATTTGTGACATACAAAGATACAAATCTTTCCTCTTTATGACATTTTTTTTTATACCACTGTGGGTTGCTAACAAGCTAACAGCCCGCCTGATGTTAAGCGGTCACCGCTGCCTATGGACACTTGTACATTATAGTGTAGATGTACTCGTAGATAATTTACAATTCCAAATGTAAACTTGACAGCTGTAGTAGCCGGTGACCAAGTCGCACTTAATCGTTTTCACCACTTTGGTACGGAACCCTAACGACAATACTAACATTGTAGGTCATGAATTGGTACTGATTGTTGTCGGTACGCAGTACGATCGCTTCTCTGTACACCAAGTTGATTTTTTCTTCTTCATCACAATTGCCGAATTTCTGGTAGGAATCGCTAGCTGAAAAAAACATTTTTTCTAACGAATCACATTTAAATTACCTTTAAAATAACCACATCTCTCCACCTCACCTCTTTAGCTGGCTCGTTAGCCTAGTGGTGCTAAGCGCGACTGCTACGCTAGTAACTAGCTCGTTAGCCTAGTGGTGCTAAGCGCGACTGCTACGCTAGTAACTAGCTCGTTAGCCTAGTGGTGCTAAGCGCGACTGCTACGCTAGTAACTAGCTCGTTAGCCTAGTGGTGCTAAGCGCGACTGCTACGCTAGTAACTGGCTCGTTAGCCTAGTGGTGCTAAGCGCGACTGCTACGCTAGTAACTAGCTCGTTAGCCTAGTGGTGCTAAGCGCGACTGCTACGCTAGTAACTAGCTCGTTAGCCTAGTGGTGCTAAGCGCGACTGCTACGCTAGTAACTGGCTCGTTAGCCTAGTGGTGCTAAGCGCGACTGCTACGCTAGTAACTAGCTCGTTAGCCTAGTGGTGCTAAGCGCGACTGCTACGCTAGTAACTAGCTCGTTAGCCTAGTGGTGCTAAGCGCGACTGCTACGCTAGTAACTGGCTCGTTAGCCTAGTGGTGCTAAGCGCGACTGCTACGCTAGTAACTAGCTCGTTAGCCTAGTGGTGCTAAGCGCGACTGCTACGCTAGTAACTAGCTCGTTAGCCTAGTGGTGCTAAGCGCGACTGCTACGCTAGTAACTGGCTCGTTAGCCTAGTGGTGCTAAGCGCGACTGCTACGCTAGTAACTGGCTCGTTAGCCTAGTGGTGCTAAGCGCGACTGCTACGCTAGTAACTGGCTCGTTAGCCTAGTGGTGCTAAGCGCGACTGCTACGCTAGTAACTGGCTCGTTAGCCTAGTGGTGCTAAGCGCGACTGCTACGCTAGTAACTAGCTCGTTAGCCTAGTGGTGCTAAGCGCGACTGCTACGCTAGTAACTAGCTCGTTAGCCTAGTGGTGCTAAGCGCGACTGCTACGCTAGTAACTGGCTCGTTAGCCTAGTGGTGCTAAGCGCGACTGCTACGCTAGTAACTAGCTCGTTAGCCTAGTGGTGCTAAGCGCGACTGCTACGCTAGTAACTGGCTCGTTAGCCTAGTGGTGCTAAGCGCGACTGCTACGCTAGTAACTGGCTCGTTAGCCTAGTGGTGCTAAGCGCGACTGCTACGCTAGTAACTGGCTCGTTAGCCTAGTGGTGCTAAGCGCGACTGCTACGCTAGTAACTGGCTCGTTAGCCTAGTGGTGCTAAGCGCGACTGCTACGCTAGTAACTGGCTCGTTAGCCTAGTGGTGCTAAGCGCGACTGCTACGCTAGTAACTGGCTCGTTAGCCTAGTGGTGCTAAGCGCGACTGCTACGCTAGTAACTAGCTCGTTAGCCTAGTGGTGCTAAGCGCGACTGCTACGCTAGTAACTGGCTCGTTAGCCTAGTGGTGCTAAGCGCGACTGCTACGCTAGTAACTGGCTCGTTAGCCTAGTGGTGCTAAGCGCGACTGCTACGCTAGTAACTGGCTCGTTAGCCTAGTGGTGCTAAGCGCGACTGCTACGCTAGTAACTGGCTCGTTAGCCTAGTGGTGCTAAGCGCGACTGCTACGCTAGTAACTGGCTCGTTAGCCTAGTGGTGCTAAGCGCGACTGCTACGCTAGTAACTGGCTCGTTAGCCTAGTGGTGCTAAGCGCGACTGCTACGCTAGTAACTAGCTCGTTAGCCTAGTGGTGCTAAGCGCGACTGCTACGCTAGTAACTGGCTCGTTAGCCTAGTGGTGCTAAGCGCGACTGCTACGCTAGTAACTGGCTCGTTAGCCTAGTGGTGCTAAGCGCGACTGCTACGCTAGTAACTGGCTCGTTAGCCTAGTGGTGCTAAGCGCGACTGCTACGCTAGTAACTGGCTCGTTAGCCTAGTGGTGCTAAGCGCGACTGCTACGCTAGTAACTGGCTCGTTAGCCTAGTGGTGCTAAGCGCGACTGCTACGCTAGTAACTGGCTCGTTAGCCTAGTGGTGCTAAGCGCGACTGCTACGCTAGTAACTGGCTCGTTAGCCTAGTGGTGCTAAGCGCGACTGCTACGCTAGTAACTAGCTCGTTAGCCTAGTGGTGCTAAGCGCGACTGCTACGCTAGTAACTGGCTCGTTAGCCTAGTGGTGCTAAGCGCGACTGCTACGCTAGTAACTGGCTCGTTAGCCTAGTGGTGCTAAGCGCGACTGCTACGCTAGTAACTAGCTCGTTAGCCTAGTGGTGCTAAGCGCGACTGCTACGCTAGTAACTGGCTCGTTAGCCTAGTGGTGCTAAGCGCGACTGCTACGCTAGTAACTGGCTCGTTAGCCTAGTGGTGCTAAGCGCGACTGCTACGCTAGTAACTGGCTCGTTAGCCTAGTGGTGCTAAGCGCGACTGCTACGCTAGTAACTGGCTCGTTAGCCTAGTGGTGCTAAGCGCGACTGCTACGCTAGTAACTAGCTCGTTAGCCTAGTGGTGCTAAGCGCGACTGCTACGCTAGTAACTGGCTCGTTAGCCTAGTGGTGCTAAGCGCGACTGCTACGCTAGTAACTGGCTCGTTAGCCTAGTGGTGCTAAGCGCGACTGCTACGCTAGTAACTGGCTCGTTAGCCTAGTGGTGCTAAGCGCGACTGCTACGCTAGTAACTGGCTCGTTAGCCTAGTGGTGCTAAGCGCGACTGCTACGCTAGAGGTCTAGGGTTGATTCCCAGGTCGAGCAAAGTGTTATTGGATTTTTCTATGAAATTCTCATAGCTTACTGACTGAAACCCGTGCGTGTTCCTTCTAATGTCCTTTGCGTTCCAGGGCTGCGGTGACTGTTTGGAAAAAATCCGCAACCCTGACAGATCGATCCCTCGCTCTACATACATACATACCATCACGCCTGTAGTCCCCGAAGGGTTAGGCAGAGATGTACCAATGCACACCCACAGTACGTCGGTATATTTAAGTCCCATTTAGAAGGGGGCGAGCCTATTGTCATTAACCGGGCACAAATACCGGGCTTTCGCAAGAATAAATGGTTTTTCTTTCTTTCTTTCTTTCAAATCCTAATTCCGAGCTTCTACTGATAATTTCATAGAAAAACCCAATAACACTTTGCTCGGCCTGGGAATCCAAGCCAAGACCTCTAGCGTAGCAGTCGCGCTTAGCACCACTAGGCTAACAAGGCAGTCTCTATTCACCCCAATATTATGGTACTTACTTACTTGGCTCGCCCCCTATTACATGGGACCTAAAAACATACCGGCGAGCTGTGGGTGTGCAGTGGTACGTCTCTGCCTAACCATTCGGGGAATATAGGCGTGATGGTTTGTATGTATTAGGGTGAGGCCAGACGAGCGTAATTTTTTGAGTCGTGAGTCGGAGAATTTCGGTCGCGTAACTTACTGTCTACTGAAACTGCCAACTCATTTTGCGTCGCCGTGTGAACGAAACAGGAGTTTTGTATGAAACCGAAGCTAGCAGAAATTAGGCGACCGAAATTACGCGACTCACAACTAAAAAAATGACGCTCGTCTGGCCCTTATGGTACTTACAGCGCAATACGTATTTCTGTTTGGATATCTTGGAGATGGTGACTCTGTTGAACTTGGCGAGGCTGTCCTCGATCCAGGGGTAGTAGCTCATCATGTCCAGGTAGCGCGCGGGCGCGCCGCAGCCCGGCCCGTGCACGCCCACGCCCATCTGCACCACGCCGAACAGAATAGCATCTTAGCGTTATGCAGTGTGAGTCGATTGTTCAGTGACAAACTGTTCAAGTCAAAGCATTTATTTCAATTAGACCATTTACATTAGACACTTTTGAATGTCAAGAAGTTACAGTTTAAAAATTGAAGCTAGTTGCTCGTTCCAAAACGTAGGTCTCTATGGAGAAGAACGAGTAAGAAACTCCATGGACACTTTCTTTCAATTTGGTTTTTACAAAACTTGTTCCACATACTGTCAGTTTAGTGTGATTACTAACCAATGTACTATATTCTCCAGTCCACGGCGGCTTATCTTAGTGCAGACTAGCCAAGTCCGCAAGAGATGTTATAGTGCACAAGTTCCCTGACTCTTATAGTCCCACCACGGACTTCCAAACTCCGGGCTGTTACTAAAAAAATCCTAATGGAAAAGCCTAACAACACTTTTTGCCCGCCTTAGGAATCGAATCCAGGACCCCACGCTCAACAGTCTTGCCACCACGAGACCAACCGAACCCAAATGGAGGTGGCGATGAATCTGTTAAAATTAGTGGCCGGTTAATGACAATCGGCTCGCCCCCAATTACATGATGGGCTTCCCCCAGTTGTAAACATCCCTTTGTTTTTATTGGCCTAATTCTGTTCTGTCTCCTGCTTGTTTGGAGGGAAGTGGAAATGCTGTGTTTCTAATTTAATAATCCGCTAATCTTTATGATTAACGTCGTTGAAGGGTCCAAGACAGTTGAATCGTTTCTCCGGGACTCGAGCTTCAATGCCTCGGCGCTTTTCTTGTGGTCGCCACTGTTGATTCTGGCTTACAGGAGTTGCAGTGGTTTGGGAACAGTGTGGCGGGCTTGTCGCCGCCTATTACATGGGACTTAAATTAGTGCCCGGTTAATGGCAATAGGCTCGCACCCTATTACAAGGGACCAAAATTAGTGGCCGGTTAATGGTAATAGGCTCGCCTCCTATCTATACCTTGGGACTAAAATTGTTAGACGGTTAATGGCAATAGTGTCGCCCCCTACTACATGGCCCTATGACATGGCGTGCAGGTATGTGTGCGGTACGTACGAGCTGCCAGCGCCCCCAGACGTCGCGCGCGACGAGCGCGGCGCCGGCGCCCCACACGCACACGCCGCCCTCGCGCGCCACGCTGCACGCCACGCGCGGCGGCCGCAGCTTGCGGCTGTACAGCTGCCGAGAACAGTACAACCATCATCTAACCGTGCCAGAGGCCCTTGAGGTGGCCACTCCGACACTAGGGTGTGTGGGGTCGTTAGACCTTATTGCCCACACGATAAAGAAGAAGTAGAACCTCGATTATCCGAGCTTTATTTACTACGTGAAAAGATACACATTTCATTGTTTGAATTCAGAATACGTTGCGCCTTCTCACAATTAAATGTGTAACTTTTCGTGTAGTAAATAAAGTTTTATTTTGAGTAGCTCTCGGTGTGTACTGACCCTTACTGGCGAGCCGGTAACATTATAAATATTATAGGCACAACTACTACTTTGGGTTACATTAATTCTCATAAGGATCTCTATTTTTTCTTTAATACATTTTCCCTACCCTGCACCCTTTCTGATAATTTAGCTAAGTATTGGTGAAGGTCCAGTAGTTCCGGAACTTATTCGGTACAAACAAAAAATCTGTCATCTTTATAATATGAGAATAGATAAATATGTACTCTATTTATGCAGCAATATAGTTATGTAGTTCAATACTGTATGACAAGTATTTCACTTGACTGTCATTTGAGGCGAAAATCGGAATATTTGTTTAGTCAATATTGAATTATACTGCTCGGAAAATAGAGTATCTACCTATTACTTTGCAAAATCGTTACTGAAGGGCCTCTCGGCACAAGACGGCACCATACGTCTTTATACAAAAAACCGGCCAAGTGCGAGTCGGACTCGCGCACGAAGGGTTCCGTACCAATATCTATAATGACGTATAAAAAAAACTACTTACTAGATCTCGTTCAAACCAATTTTCGGTGGAAGTTTACATGGTAATGGACATCATATATTTTTTTAGATTTATCATTCTCTTATTTTCTCGCGCAAACTATTCAGTTTAGAAAAAAATGATATTAGAAACCTCAATATAATTTTTTAAGATCAATCCATAGATAACGCATATAAAAAAAAATGAGTTTCAGTTCTAAGTATGGGGAACACCCAAAATTTATTGTTTTGTTTTCTATTTTTGAATGAAAATCTTAATGCGGTTCACAGATTACATGTACGTACCAAGTTTCAACAGCATAGCTCTTATAGTTTCGGAAAAAAGTGGCTGTGACACACGGACGGACAGACAGACAGACAGGCATGAAGAATCTATAAGGGTTCCGTTTTTGCCATTTGGCTACGGAACCTTAAAAATGATTTCACTGATTGAAAGCTCTACTACATATTGATTAATTGTTAATGTTGACTTCGACGCAAATAAATTCACAGGTTTAGGAGGATATTATAACATACCATCATCATCTGCCTAGCCTTTTCCCAACTATGTTGGGGTCGGCTTCCAGTCGAACCGGATGCAGCTGAATATCAGTATTTTACATGGAGCGACTGCCTATCAGACCTCCACAACCCAGTAATGGGTAAAACGATACTCTTGGTAAGACTGATTGTCAGACAGATATTATAACATACCGAAACTTTTATAAAAGTAACTCACATTTGCGGCTACGTAGAAATCTTTGCACATTTTACCTGGGATGTGCATCACACTGACCACTTCTTTTTGCAACACCTCGAATTCTGAAAACATTGGTAAGCAAATGTCATGTAATGTCCACAAAAACGCATCGCGGCAACTAATAAGGTTCAAAATAGCGATGAAAGTTGTATCGAATAACCACCAAAATCAAGTAATTTTCAGGTTTCATCAAATTGAGAAAAAATACACAACCAGTGGAATAATTTATATGTCTTTAGTACATGAAATTCCTTATAATATCATTACATACAATTATATAGTTCACGCTCAAAATTTTGTGAACTACGCGATGAAAAGTTTTTTTATGCTCTGTTTTGCGATTTTTTTACTATTATACTGCTTCATTTTCATGGATAAGTCTTCTCTTTGAACCCTTAACTATTAAACACTCATTTTTGTCAACTTTTGAATATACGCCAGACTAAATCTAAATATATTTATCTCAAAGGTGACTGACTGACTGACATAGTGATCTATCAACGCACAGCCCAAACCACTGGACGGATCGGGCTGAAATTTGGCATGCAGGTAGATGTTATGACGGAGGCTTCCGCTAAGAAAGGATTTTGATCAATTCCACCCCTAAGGGGATAAAATAGGGGATGAAAGTTTGGATACTTCTTAACGCGAGCGAAGCTGCGGGCAAAAGCTAGTACATAATATATGCGAGAAAAAAAAAGTTTTTTTCGGTGTCTAGTGGTTGGATAGCCTCTCAAATAATAGTTAACCAATCGGCGGGCGCTAGTGAAGCTCGTCTGTCGATCATAATCATAATACAAACAAACAACATAGGACTGAAACATATTCCTGTACTGAAACAGGCCTTCCTTGGCAATGTGAGACTTGCGCAGCACCACACAAAGTTTAAATTACTCAACATGGAATCACAATAGAAAACAAAAAGAAAAGAGGACAGCGAAAGGAAATCTTATGATAAGTTGCTTACCGTCTTTCATCCTAATGACGTAGAACACTGGATTTCTTAAAATATTCGGCGGCGGACACACAGGCGCGATTGGTACTGAAATGATACCAAAATCACCATTTAATTATTAATAATTATACCATCATAATTATATTATTGTCTCACTGCAGGGCAATCGGTACCTACTGAAAATTATACCAAAATCAGCATTTAATAAAACCCTTAAAATAATTATACCGGCATAATATTATTGCAAGGCAAAGGCCTCCACAACCACAATTTTACCGCTCCGCTCCCGTGGCTCGTAACGGGATGTTATAGATAGAGCTAAGGGGGCAGCTACTGACCGTCCCTGACCGGCGTGGAGAGCTGCACCAGCGCGACGGTGTTGAGCGTCTCGCCGTACTCCGGGTGCAGCACGTAGTTGCGCACGCGCCGCCCCGGCTTGTCCCACCCCTCGCCGAGCAGCACGCGCGAGTTCTTTCTACAATTAGGTACAGTACCAAAATAAGTATAGAAAAGAAGTGAGGAGGTATGAGTTTAAGGGTGTAAAGTTTCTCATCCTCCGTTGGCAAGGGAGGATGCTCCGACCAGACGGGTGTGTGTTGTGTCTGGTGGACCCCGACGGTTGTTGCCGGGATTTTGGATATATAAATGCTAACGTCGCGGAGATCTTTCATAGCGCGATCTAGGCTACGTCAGTTTGTCCTAGCGTATGTTTAACGAGCGATGTTACCGCAGAAGTATTTATTTTAAACTGACCTTAATAGCGCGTATTATGTAAACCTTAAGACTCAATTTACACCGCGAAATGAAATGGAGGCTACTTTTTGCAACGAAATTGTAAACAGCATAAAATGAACTTTATGCCAATTGTCACAGACGGCACCGACAATAGCTAGGAGCATTCTCGAGAATGCGCGAGAATTCCGCATGAGCTGCGCGATTATATCTTTAAAACCGCAAAAGCTGGCTAGTTAAAATATACGTAATTTAATTCTCCAGAGCGATTCCGGCCACGGCGGCTAATCTTAATACAGACTAGCCAAGTACGCAGGAGATATTATAGTGCACAAATGTGTGCGCAAATACAGGTGCACTCTCTCTTCACACGACCGGAGAGAGGTCAGACGCAGGACCAACGGCTTTACGTGCATGCAGGCTGCTATTGAGAAATTCTTAATGGAAAAACTCAATAACACTTTTTGCCCGACCTGGAATCGAACTCAGGGCTCAGCAGTCGCGCTTGCGACCACGCAACGGGACAGTAAAATATACGTAAAGATACTACGAAAGCCTAGCTCACATTTTAGTTTGCAAACGTAGACAGATTACCTGAAGTTATGCTTAGGCATGGGGCCTATGTCAGCAGCGGGGGCCACTACAAACTCCTTTTGTATCAAAATGACCGTCGTTATAGCTCGGCTGTCTCCTTGCATACCGTCTGAAAAAAATTACATACAACTTCAATCGAAAACCACGTCGCTTTTGATTGAGGGCAAAAATACATTAGACGCTATTTACACTCATTTTGTTCTGCTAATTCGACAACGTAAATTCAGTCAAATGATTGAAAAGAAATTGTACAGAGGCCCAATTGTGGCCCTTTCTGAAAGAGGTATAAAATATGTAAGGTTATTATGTATATCTTTCAACTGATATTAGAAAAATACATACATACATACCTACATTTGCGCCTGTATTCACCGAAGGGTTAGGCAGAGGTGTATCAATGTACAGCCACAGTTCGTCGGTATATTTAGGTCCCATGTAATAGGGGGCGAGCCTATTGCCATTGACCTTTCCTCTTTATAATATTACTATTGTGTAGACTATACCAAGGAGTATCCATACGGTGGTGTTTAATTGGTAGCTCTCACCACATCCATAACAATGTGAATAAATAAAGTTGAATATAAAAGAAAATGCTGACGTAATCACGATCCACTGGCGAACTGTGGGTGTACATTGGTACACCTCTGCATAACCCTTCGGGGAATACAGGCGTGATGGTTTTATATTAATCATGATCCAGACCCCTTACCTTTGGTGTTTACTTAAGGCGATTTGCACACTGCCCCGCATCACGCAGCGTGGCGCGTGAGTACGTGTTCTTAAGTTGTTTGCAAGACAAGTATCTGTGTTTGTATAGAAAACACGCGTACTCCAACACACTGGTCACGCGTTCACGCGCAGTGTTGCAGATCACCAGAGCTCCGTCGCCGCGCACCACGCTGCGTGATGCGGGGCAGTGTGCCAATCGCCTAATACTGGAATGGCCCCTAGTGGCACTCACAGTAGGTGTAGAAGAGTATGCCGACCCAGGGGTACTGCGCCACGTCCACATCTCCCTCGGCCACATCTAGCGCGTGGTCCACACCGCAGTCTATTACGTCTATGTCCACGGACATTATTTCTAGCACTGGAGCAGAACAAGCGACAATAGCCGACAGGTTAATTTAATTTGCTGCCCGTAGGACAGGCACATTCAGTGGCATAAAAAAAAAGATTAACATTTCAGCTTTTTCAATCCTTATTATTGAGCACAATATCAAAGTAAATATGAAATGGATTTAAAATTAAGATAAAATGATAAAACTCTCAAGTTTTGTCTAAAATTCTGAATAGTGAATTATGTAATTTTGTGTCTATTTTAATGATATGTAAAAGTAACATTGTTAATCGACTTCTGTTGCAAGCCCGCCACACTATTCCGACCCACTGCAACTCCTGCAAGCCAGAATCAACAGTGGAGACCATCAGATAAGCGCCGAGACAATGAAGCTCCACGAGTCCCGGAGAAACGACTCAACTGTCTTGGATCCCGCAACGAAATTACCAACGAGGTCTGTCTGTCAGTTACACTATCACGGTACAGAACCGATTTTGAAGATACAGAGTAAGATTGAAACTCAATAACATAGGCCACTATTTAATCAGACTGAAGGCAGTTTACACCAGTGCCGATAATTTTTGAAACCAACCAAAATTATATTAGGATTGAACCCATTGGAAAAGGAAGAGAATATAACAAAATCAAAGGAGAAATAATTTACGGTTGATCTGAGGTCGGGAAGATGATGGGGGGGAATTTTTCCAATTTGGGGGGGATTTTTGATTCTCTTTCTTTTCCAATGAGTTTCATCCTACTTTAATTTTGTTTCACTTTTTACCATTTTTAAAGGCTGCGTCACTGGTCTACTTGTCAAGTAATATAACATAAAAAAGTACATACCTTGCAATAAAATAATAAATTTGAACAACATTTTGAAAAGTAACTACTTGATGTAACTACTCAGTAGATATAGTCACGACAGCTCGCTATAGACTTCAGTCATTAGGTACTCACCACACCTCTTTATAGAGCACATTGTTGTTGCTTTATCTCCGTTATTTGTTTATTTTCTCTATTCCAACGGACACTGTAATCATGACATCCTTGCCTAATATTTCAGGCATTTGTAAATACAAATGCCTGAAATATTAGGCTAAATAGCGCTGTCACCCAAATGGGTGACAGCGCTATTTCAAAGACATAACAATAAAATATCCGTCGGTAACAGTAAACTGAGCACGAATGCGTAATATTCAGTTAATCGCAAGCTCTAGTAGTAGTAGAGCTCTTTGCTCGTCCGGAGAAGTATAACTATAAGCGTCTCTCCACACGACCGATTTTGGACAGTTTTTCTTCGCTGACGAAGACATCTGTCAAAAATCGGCCCGATAGTCGGGCCAATTATCGGTCGTGGGGGCAGACCTAAGGCAAGAAAGAAACGGCGGGCAGGACGGGCCGGGCCTGTCAATTTGACCGCGAACGATAGTGCAAAGGGAATCCTATACTACCAACCCACCTGAGGGCAAAAATACCACCTATCTGTGAGGTATATTCGCGGTGACGGCAGCCGCGGACATCCACGGTCAAACGCGGTCTTTAATGCTTCACGGTCTAAAAGACTGCCCCGCCCCGTCGTCTGCGAAGTGCCTCATAGAAAAACATAATTTCCACTTCCCTTCAACATTGGCGTGTCTAGAGTTAGTTTTCAGGGGGGGCCTGGCCCCTAAGATGCCATGCAATGCGGTCAGGCGGAAGGTGAGCCCTACAGAACATCAGACAGAATCTCTGTCCTCTCTGCCTATATACATCTGCAATACCAGAGGCCTTGCAAACGCGTTGCCATCCCAGAGATAAAGTTCAAATGTCTCATAATTATGCCTGTACACATGCACCCATATCCTTTAAACTAGAACACAGCAACGCTGCTTTGCGGCAGACATAGGTATTCTAGTAGTACTTCCCCGGACGAGCTCCGTCATAAAGAACTCTACTACTGCTATTTTTACCCGACTGCGCCAGAAGGAGGGTTATGTTTTTCGAGAGTATGTATGTATGTATGTATGTATGTATGTATGTATGTATAATTGTTTGGCACGCCCTGCAGCCTGAACGGCTTGATGGATTTTAGCTTGAGAGGTGTCGTTAGATTCGTATTTACTGTGAGAGTGACACTGGGTATATCAAAATTAAAAAAACAAAATGGCGGATTTTTGGCGCCAAATTCAAATGTTTGGATCGCTCTGCAGCCTGAACGGCTAGATGGATTTTAGCTTGAGAGGTGTCGTTAGATTCGTATTTACTGTGAAAGTGACACTGGGTGTATTAAAATAAAAAACAAAAAAAATAAAAATAAAAAACGGTAATTTAAAAAACTAAAAAACCCGACTGCTTTTCTGAGTATTTATGAAAAATCCCTAAAACAAGAAAGTCGTTGTACCCGATTACACTTAAAATTGTAGCAGTCGGGACCCATTCTAGAAATGGAGGCTTAGTGAATTGAGAGCACATACCTATATTACATTGCAGATGGTCCCGAATGGGTCCCGACTGCTACAATTTTAAGTGTAATCGGGTACAACGACTTTCTTGTTTTAGGGATTTTTCATAAATACTCAGAAAAGCAGTCGGGTTTTTTAGTTTTTTAAATTACCGTTTTTGCGAATAGTTACGTCTCGCGCCAAACGCGAGACAACGAGGGGACAAAATAAAAAAATATAAAATTGTACCGAAAAGTATTTATTAAAGATTACTTACATCTAATTCACTTGCACAAATATTCACATTGTCTATGCTACGCACTTCTCATGCCCGTTATCTTTCTGTACGCACTGAAGTGTTCTAGGTACTGATAGATAGTGTCTATGGGCGTGTAAATCTCGTTCATTCTGTTGAACAGGTGTTGCGGCGGCTGGACCGGCACCGAGGGGCCCAGGAGACCCTGTAGGAACTCCCGCATTAGGTTCCATACAGCACTCGCTGTTACACACGGACGATATTCAATCTACAAATAGGAAAATACTGGTTGAAATGTACAGGGTTGATGTTTGAGGTGAGACACTAAGGGCAGGTAAGGTTAGCAACAAAAGTCGATTAACAATGTTAGTTTTATTTTACATATCATTCAAATAGACAAGAAACAACACAATTCACTGTTATTTAGAATTTTAGAAAATACCTAAGACTTCATTTTATATTAATTTTAGCTCCATTTCGTTTTTCCGATGTGTTATTGTGCTCAATAGTAAAGATTGATATATAATTGTTAATAGTAATAGAAAAAAAATTCTAGGACCATCCACAACTTTTTGAGATATTCTGAGCTGCATTTACGGATATTGGAAAAAATGTAGCCAGCGAAAAAATGCTGAAATATCATCTATCTATAAATATAATATCATCATAATATATGGCGCTATGTCACCACGCACCTCGGAGCGTAGTGCGGGACAGTGTGCGAATCGCCTTAGTCTTGTACTACAATCACATATATCTTGTTTGTCTTTGGGGGTCAATCGCTTCGTGGGAAGCGAGTATTCACCAAGCTGGTCTAATTTGGTGATCATTGAGATGTACGGTCAACAAAAGAGATAAGTAACCAGACCGTCTAATATAGTTAAAAATTTATTTCAAACCGGTAGTCGTTTTTTTTTATTTAGCCCATACTGTCCCACTGCTGGGCAAAGGCCTCCCGCATTCCTTCCATTTGCTCTTTTCTTGAGCCACCTCGAACCAGCCCTCGTAGTCGTGGTACTGGTGGTAGTCGTTTTTAAATAAACTTAATTTTAATTAATAACCTGTTTATTTCCTATTAATTAAAATAAAATTCATTCAAAAACTTCTATCGGTATTTGTAAAACTTTGATTTCATTAGGCGACCCTGGTTACTTATCTCATTTGCTGACTGTACCTAACCCGTTAGGGCGGTAAATCAAGTGTGGAATTTGCTTGAATTATTATATAACAATCAAGTAAACAATAAATAAATAGTGTGTGATTCAAAGAATAAACAAACTAACCTCAACAAGGATCCCTTTAAAGCTCTGATTCATTGTCACCGAACCGAGCTTGATGCAAAAGTCACCGAGCTCGAACCTCGGTCCCTTACTCTCGATCTTGGTCTGTTTCTTAGACGTATAGTGCTGGGACAGCTTCATCATCAGCAAGTCGAACAGACCGTCTGCTATCACGTGGATATTCTTAGTACCAGTATCTAGGATTGAGAATACAGACGCTGGCTGCTCAGAATTATGGAAAATATGAACCGTTTTTGTTGTACCTGCAATTTAAAGTATGATGTTAATGAGACAAATGAAGTTAAACAAAAACTCTACTTCAACTGTTCATTACTGGCTTTCATGGAAAAGACATGAACTTTTTTTCCGATATCACACAGGTACAGCCAGCAACAAAGGTAGATTAACATTTCATATTTTTAAATCCATACTATTCAGCACAATATCAAAGGAAATACGAAATGGATCTAAATCAGAATGACTCTCGTGTTTTTTTAAATGATATGTAAAAGTAGCATTGTTAATCGACTTTTGTGCTGACCATACTTTAATCCTTACTAATATTATAAATGCGAAAGTAACTCTGTCTGTCTGTCTGTCTGTCTCTTCTTCACGCCTAAACCACTGAACCGATTTCAATGAAATTTGGTACACATATAGTCTGGGACCCGAGAAAGGACATAGGATAGTTTTCATCCCGGAAATCCCCCGGGAACGGGAACTATTAATCCACGCGGACGAAGTCGCGGGCAAAAGCTAGTAGACAATAAATAGAAAATTTGAATCAAAGAATAGAAGATATATAAAACATTCGTAAATAGGAAAAAAAACAACACATTCCTTACAAATAAACCATTTGCAGGTATTCTTGAGTTCTCTTACAAATAACCATATCCAATACAAAAATTTAAATTCAAAATATGTAGTTTATTCTGGATCATAGGTCAGCTATGTCCCTCGCTTAAAGCATACAAAATTCACAAAAAATAGAGTAAAATCACTAAATTGGCATGCAATACATTTTTACTGTAGAGCAATATCTAAGACAAATTATAAATTGGACAAAATTTAATTTAAAATAAATAACAAAGTAAATTATTATAGTTTCACGCAGTTCAGTAATCGTAAAGGAAGCACTAACCCATTTGAGGATGCGACAAATAGCTCTCACAGTCGACGAGGAATTGCCCCTGCTGTGATGCTCCTAGCGCAAGTATTCGTTTAGTTAGAAGCTCTATCACGTACGTGCCGGTTTTATTCTCAGGAACAGGAAATGGTTGTAGTCTAGAAACAGGAAGAATGATACAAACTTTGAGTGGGAAGAAATTAGATAATAGTTAACGCAGGCAACATTCTAAAGCTAAAGGTACTGCATCACCACAGAGGAAAAAGGTAAATTAATAAGGTATTTTTTTGACAGAGGTAGTATTTAAATATTTTAACTGTATTATGTGATCTGATGGTGTTATTTACAAATTACAAATTTTATAATTAACAATGATGATAGGTCTAAATAAAGAGTATTTTTATCATGACAGTTTTCAGTCAGTTGCTCAGAGGTGTTCTTTTGATATAAAATAGTGATAGAAAATAGCCAATTACCTAGATAAGAAACTTATATACCTCCCCTATTCAAATAAATTTTCTACACATTAAGAAAAGGGTGCTGTATATGTCGCAAGTTTATAACAAAATCAGGTTTTTTATCAAGAACTGGCAGGAGACAAAATTGTTACTTTATTTTATTATAAACCTGAGAAAATCCAGATTGTTGATCAAAAACCTGAACTTGAATTTAATGAAAGCAATCAAATGAAGATCGGCTCCAGCGGTCCCAAGTGAGCTTTTCGTCGCTGATGGTTAGCCGCTAAAAGCCACCTGCTTCTCAAGATTCTCAGGCCGCCTCGCCACTTCGCGCCTACGCGGGCCTAAATTACACTCTAGAGGGGTAGGGCAGACAAGACCATGTAGTCGGTTTTGCAGTTTTGTTCTGACACTAACTTTTGTAGCACAACATATACACAAATGAATTATTTTTTATTGTCTACTATGGTTTTATTTTTTGAAAAAAAACAGCAGCCTTTTTTATGATAAAACTAAACCAGTCTAGGTTTTAGATCAAAAACCTGATTTTATCATGAACCTAATAACATTTTTTTAACTCTCTGGCAACTGAGCTTATGCCTTGACCACTACCTGCTTCATCAGGAAACACATCAGTACATCACCCTAAGACATCCCGGTGACCAAATCTTTTATTAATAATATGATTTAAAACACAACTTACATAGTTACTCCCATGATAACGGATTTTCTTTGTACCTAATCAAACTGGTTTATTTTAGGGATAACAAAAGCACATTATATTAAAAAATTCAGTTTTGTTATGAATTACGGGTTAATAGAAACAATAATGACTTTTGTGGTTACAAAACTGAATGAAATAAAAACATAGGTACAACAATATTGACTTCTTTGAAGTTCTTTGGATTTGACAGTAGGGATGCCCAATACGATGCGATATATCGAAATATCGATACAGCGCTATACGATATATCGATATTTAATACGATATTTCGGCCATACGATGCGTCTCGATATATCGTATTCCAATAAAATATCGCATTAACGTATCGAATATTCAAATCAAAGTATAACTTTGTTTAAAATGTACCGTGAAGATCCAATATTATTATCAACATTTCGATACAAGCACATTATTTACTTTATTTGTCTGTGGTAGCAACTTCGGTGCCTTCCGAACGTCTCTTTTCTTTAGCTGGATCCACACTATCAGAAAGCCGTAACAGGATAAATCCACAGCGGTTATCCAAATTATTATTTTTACGCAGTTTGAGTGCTGATAAGTGGCAACTGTAATTTTTTTTAATGAGTAAACTAACCTTCCATACATATAAGTTACTTTTTTTTATAACATACAATATTTATTGTAAAAATTAAAGAATGGTATGTATTTCTTTAATTTTTACGATATATTTAGTGTTTTAATAATATTTTACCTACGAAATAACTTACCCAATCGATATACTCAAGCGATACGGTTACGATCCGATATATCGATACAAAGGTATGCGATAATATCGCGTATCGATACAAAGCCATTCGATTCGGTTACGATGCGATATATCGATACAACAGACTTTTTTGGGCATCCCTATTTGACAGCCAGAGCCAACATCTATCTTTGGCATTGACAGCATCTGACAGTAAAACTAATGGGTGACCAAAACAGTAACATAGAAATAGTGTGACAACAACGACTCGAAAAATGGCCGCAGAATTAATTGTTCACTTCACGACCATTTAATAAAATTTATCGGAGCTTACATTAGTCATGTACAGACTTCTCCAACAGCAAATTGCTGCCAAAAGAAAGTTATTGTTGCTGGGTATTGTCTTTTTTTTAAATAATATTATTGCAATGAGGAGCCACAGGCAAAACTGAGTATAGATGGCGCCAGGAGCAACTGTACCGTGTTTACTTGTCAAGACAAGATTGTGATTGATTTTTCGTTAATATTCTAAGTTAAATTCATTTAAAATGTACTCTTTTCTGACTGTCCCTCAACTTAAAGATGAGTTACGTAAGAGGAATGCGACAACTGCCGGTAAAAAGGCCGATTTGATTGAAAGGTAAAGACTTAAAATGGTTGAGGTTATAATTGATTTGTAAGGTTTTTTTTTGTTTCTATGGACTAACTATCCTATTTTATTTGTAGATTAGAACTGCCCCGTTGGTCTCGTGGTCGCAAGTGCGACTGCTGTGCAAGGGGTCCCGGGTTCGATTCCCAGGTCGAGCAAAAAGTGTTATTGGGTTTTTCTATGAAATTCTCAGTAGCTGCTCGGAGTTTGGAATTGTGCCCGGTTAATGGCAATAGGCTCGCCCCCTATTACATGGGACCTAAATATACCGGCGAACTGTGGGTGTACATTGGTACACCTCTGCCTAACCCTTCGGGGAATACAGGCGTGATGGTATTAGAATCATATGACCGGAATCAAAATTTTGGTGCCGATTGCGACATCCACGGGGACTCCGTGTACCAGTGTCCACCTACAAACACATTCATAGATATAAATGCAGATACTCCTCTACCAATGATCAAAAGAGAGATCATACAGGATTATTTTGAAAAGTAGGTACCTATATTCAAATAATAAATCTTTAAGAAGCTGTTTTCTATATACATAAGATAGTAGATAATGTAAGAAATATATTTATTGAATTAAGAACTTAGGGTCGTCAATTACTGACTGATAGTAGAATATTATAAGTAGAACCACTGCGATGACTCATCTGTATACTTGCTTTTCCCATGATAATCGTCTTCAGTAAAATGCGCAGCACACAAGCGTGCAGTATTACTTGACCTAAAGTTTTTAATACGTAACGCCGATTCCCATTGTTTTCTGCGTGTATTATCCTTAGGAAACAAATATACTCCTCTATTTTTACAATTTAACGCACTACACTGAGGCATCTTTCTCAAGATTAGGGGAAAAAAAAAAAAAAAATTACTTAATGCAAAAAACCATACGATTTGACATCTGTTATGTCAAAACAGGGTACAGTTGCTTATGC
The DNA here is from genome assembly GCA_932526535.1 of Caradrina clavipalpis. NCBI lineage: Eukaryota > Metazoa > Arthropoda > Insecta > Lepidoptera > Noctuidae > Caradrina > Caradrina clavipalpis. The sequence continues at coordinate 1,023,100 of OW052111.1, read as the reverse complement.
GCCCTCTGTCGTGATAAAAAGTTAGTGCTCCTCCTCATTGTAGGTAATATAGTGCTCTTTCATGACAAGAGAGCTTAACGCCTTATCACACTAGCGAATAGCGAGCGTATTTTGTATGGAGGCCGATCACGTAGCGGATTCGCCGTGACTGTTATTTGTATAGAAAACACGCTCGTAGTTCGCAGGTGTGATAAGGCCCTTAGAGCATTTATAAAAATGCTCTATATAAGGTCCCACCCAACCCAAACACCAATACGACAACTTCATAGCAGTCGCTGCGGCAGTAATCGACTACAAGAGGATGACATCATTTTCACCATCAATGTAGTGAACGTACTAAAAATCTGTGAGCAACTTCACACAAAAAATAGCGTGTAAAGGAACGTTTTGAAATCTGATTTTCCCTTTCCACTCCACTGTAGTGTAGTCCTTTGAGCCATAATTGGGTAATTCTAATTGGATGTATTTGTTTTTACTACCAATAATATTACGCTGTGTGACATTTCTCCATACAGTGTTATGTCAAACGTGAAATAGTAAAGCCGGCTTTTCACTGCGGGATGTAATGTAATATATATTACATCACGAGATATAATTTAATATCGCTCACCATACTATTTAAGAAACCTCTTTACACTAAGCTGTAATATATATTATATCCCAAACTATAAATATTTTTTCGACCGAATGGGCGATAAAGAGGAGATATATATTTTACCTCACGTCCCGGACAACGCACCCCCCCCTGCCTCGCCCTCACTTTGAACGGAACGGTGCAGACTGTAGAACTGTTTGAACCAAATATATATCTTTCAGTGTGAACAGCAACTGCGGGATGTAATATATATTCCAGGATGTAATATATATTACATCCCGCAGTGAAAAGCCGGCTTAATAGAAAACGCTATTTTGACGTCACGATCGAACGCTGGACCAATGGAGTAACGACAGATAATTTCATGGGCAAATTGACAAGTGCCGAGCCCCATTTATCTAAGTATTTATTTACATCAGAATCGTTTTATTTGGTCATTACGTATTCGGAAGACAGACTTGATAAATAAAAGAACTTTTGTGGTTTTATTGCGTCAGCGTAAAATTCTAGTGTTTTTATCTTTAATGCTTTGAAAAGCAATTTCCTGAATTGGCTGCGTGTGTTTTAAATCACGGGTTTTTAAAGTGTTATCTAATAGTAGAGTGCAATTGGATGATTGAAGATGATACCGAACAACGTGACATTGATTGTTAAGGCGCCGAATCAACAGATTGAGGATCAAAATATCGAATGCGAATCGTCGTGGACGGTCCGGCAATTAAAGGGACACCTCTCCGAAGTTTACCCCAGTAAACCCGTGAGTATTTAGATAATACGTTACTGTTATTAACAGTTAAACACCGATATTATTAATTAGCTTACCCCATACCCCTTGGTTTTTGAAGAAGTATTAAAGGTGTTTGGCATCAAATAAATTTAATATTATTTTGTCCACCTAAAGAAATAGCAATAATTAATTAAATTCCCAGTTTCTGAGGCCGTCTAAACTCTGTATACTATTTTTTTAACAAACTTCAATTACTCTTATCTCCTTGTATACAGACAGCAGCCCATTGTACCATACCAAAACATTGTAAAGCAATTTATTTGCAACTATATAATAAGATAACAACAATCCTTTGTCTTCTATAGATAAATGATTTTTATTATAAGAATAATTTGTAACAGAAAACTATTTATAATAAATTAAAGTCAAACTCATAAACAAGCTCTAATAAGTATATACATTCCACATTACAAGCACTTGTGCATTAGTATTGTTAATATACTGTCATTGTTTTTATTTTATTACCTAGGTAACTAATATCTTACCAAATAGAATAACAATATGACTTCAAATACAGGGATGAGAATCTGCCAACATTAAAGATTTTAAAAAAGTTAAAAAAGTCGTGATACTAGAAGAAATCAAAAATTAAACAAAAAATATCCAGGGTGCCAGGGCCAAACAAATTAAGGCTGAGTAAGTAGCAGATGACCCCACCTATCCACCATTTTCGTATGTTCAACGTTCTGCCAAACACCCTGTATAATGTAAGAGTTGGTTTGTATGCAATATTTATGTTACCTAAACTAAATCATCATCATCATCATCATATCAGCCGCAGGACGTCTACTGCTGAACAAATGCCTCCCCCATAGATTTCCAAAAAGACCAGTTGGAAGCAGCCTGCATCCAGCGTCCTAAACTAAATGTCTTATTTGATTTCAATAATGTTATTATTTTGAACTTTCTCCAAGAAAACTGTCTTTACATTGTTAATTATTTATCTGCAGTGAAACTGTGTTTTCATGGAATGGGTTTACGTACACCTGACAACATAATATAAATATGCAAAATTGAAGTGGTAAACGAGCGCATACTTTTGCATTTATAATATTAGTTGGTATTTTAATGACATTTGACAGACATTGGAATATTCTAGCTATTTCTATAAACTATCTTTGTTGTTAATTTATATCTTTCACTTCAACATTATTTGTATTTTATTTTAGGTACTTCAGATAAACATTATTTAATCATGACTATGAAAAAGCATTTTTACTTATCTTATGCCTACCCTTATGTCTGCGACTTTGTCTGTGAATGTCAGTTAACTATCATGGGGGCAGGCAGTCACAGATTAAACTTAAGATATATATATCTCACAAATTACTTAGACTGCCTCGTTGGCCTAGTGGTCCTAAGCGCGACGGCTACGCTAGAGGTCTTGGGTTCGATTCCCAGGTGGAGCAAAAAGTGTTATTGGGTTTTTCTATGAATTTCTCAATAGCAGCTCGGAGTTGGGATTTGTGCCCGGTTAATGGCAATAGGCTCGCCCCCTGTTACATGGGACCTAAAAACGTACCGGCGAAGTGTGGGTGTACATTGGTACACCTCTGCCTAACCCTTTCGGGAACACAGGCGTAATAGTATTTATGTATGTATGTATCTCACAAATTCAAACACCAGCTGGTAAAACTGATCATTAAATCAGATTTTGTTCACAATTTCAATGGGTTTTAATTGTTTCGCGCGAGAATGTTTTTCTTAAGTAAAATTTACAAGTTACTACTTATTACATGAGCTATCTGCCAGTAAAAGGCCTTCGACTTGGCGGGGGCACTACCATGCCCCCTGAATAAAAGCTTCCCAGCGTAATCGTAATCAAACACAAATATTTGAAACTAGCGAACTAGCCGTAACTTCATCCATGTGGCTTATTTCACCCGCATTAAGTAACGTCTTTGGTTACAACTTCACTCCTGTGGGTTGTAGCGTGATGTTATATAGCCTATGTTACTCAGTAAAGTAGCTTTCAAATGGCAAAAGAATTTTTAAAGTTGGTGCAGTAGTTTTTGAGTTATTCGTTACATACATCATCATCATCATCTGCTTAACCTTTTCCCAACTATGTTGGGGTCGGCTTTCTAGTCTAACCGGATGCAGCTGAATACCAGCGTTTTACATGGAGCGACTGCCTATCGGACCTCCACAACCCAGTAACTGGGCAACACGATACCCCTTGGTTAGACTGGTTGTCAGACTTCTTGGCTTCTGACTATCCGTAACGACTGTCAAAGATCCAGAAATGACAACCGGGACCAACGGCTTTACGTGCTTTCCGAGGCACGGAGGAAACTCGCTATGGTAAATGGTCACCCATCCACAGACCAACCTCGGTAAGCGTGGCTTACCCCGGAAGATCGGTCTATGCGGCTGTAATTATTTAGCCACGAGCTCCTCATTATTAGTTATTCGTTACATACAAAAAATACAAATCTTTCCTCTTTATAATATTAGTATGGATGTAGATTAGTCGTAGAAATGTAGATAAGTATTAAGTATAAGCATATGCTTACGTATATACGTAAGTATAGATTGCGTATTAATCATATGCATTTAAAAAGCCGTCATTTGGGACACTTCATAACTTCTCTTCTCAGTGCTTAATTTGCATACTAAACAGAGAGTGTAATATCAAGTAGCAAGCATAACTTATGCCAAAAAAAAATATTCTGAAAAGGTAGCTACAAAAAACGCAGCCTTACTACATTGGAATAAGACACAAGCTTCCAAAAGTTAGAAATACAGACGCTCTTATTACTAAATACTTGTTTTTAAACCCCCAACTCAAAAAGAGGGGTGTTGTAAGTTTGATCGTGTTTGTGTGTCTGTCTGTGGCACCGTAGATCTTAAACGGGTGAACCGATTTAAATGCGGTTTTTTTTTTATTTGATAGCAGTTTTCCTAGCAATGGTTCTTAGATATGTTTTATCAAAATCAGTTCAGCCGTTTCTAGGTTATCAACTATTTTGTTAGCTAGGGTAAGGATCTTTATTCTTGTTGGGGGCTACTTAAAATTTTATTACTTGGTTCCAGGGTAACAGCTCAACCAACATTTTAGGTGTAACCGCGTTATGCATTTCCCTATTATAATCCGATAGCTCGTGCAGTACAATAATATCGAGCGATAGTATTAATTGCACTCACAACCAACACGTGTACATAACTAAGTAATAAACGCTGATTTTATGGCAAAAATTAATGGGCAAATGTTGTCACATGGACACGCACACTACTTGAATAGTATATATGTAGTTATCTATACTTGTATTATAAAGAGAAAAGATTTGGATTTTTGTCATCATCATCATATCAGCTGCAGGATATCCACTGCTGGACATAGGCCTCCCCCCATATATTTTCAAAAAGACCGGTTAGAAGCGGCCTGCGTCCAGCGTCTTCCTGCGGTTTTAATCAGGTCGACCGTCCACCTTGCGGGTGGACGTCCTACGCTGCGCTTGCCGGTGCGTGGTTTCCATTCGAGAACTTTGCGGCCCCATCGGCCATTAGCTCTGCGTGCTATGTGTCCTGCCCACTGCCACTTCAACTTGCTGGTTCTCTGGGCTATGTCGGTTATTTTGGCTGCGGATCTCCTCATTTCTGATTGGATTTTTGATTTCAATTTTTTTTTTCCGTTTGAAAGCTACGTTATCACTGAGTAACATATTATGCTATACTAGCTTTTGCCCGCGACTTCCTCCGCGTGGATTAACAGTTCTCGTTCCCGGGGGATTTCCGGGATGAAAACTATCCTATGTCCTTTCTCGGGTTCCAGACTATATCTGTACCAAATTTCATTGAAATCGGTTCAGTGGTTTAGGCGTGAAGAAGAGACAGACAGACAGAGTTACTTTCGCATTTATAATATTAGTAAGGATAACATCACGCTACGATCCACGGGAGCGAGCAGTAACCAAAAACGTAAATAAACGCGGGTGAAATAAGCCACGCGGACGAAGTCGCGGATCGTTCGCTCGTTACAAAATATAATTAAAAACTGTATAAGTATTATTATGTAGTGATACAAGCACCTACTACATTAATCCGATATCCAGGTCACTCCGGCAGCATGCTGATAAGTGATATGGTGATAGCAGGTCACTTCGTTTATTCAAATAATATACTTTAGCCAAATTCGAAAAAGAATTGTTAACAACACACATTTTTTAAATGTGGTATATAAGTACTTGCTGATAAATAGTGATCAATTGGGTGTGGGGGCCCTTAATTTCCTTGAGGCCCTGTGCTGCGGCCCATAAATCCCATACCTAGATCCGCCCCTGAAAGAAGGTGGTGTTAGCGTCGCATTTGTAAACCGTATGCTATAACAATAACAAGCAAACAGTTAGCTGGTATGTGGAGTATAACAGCGAAATTCTTTTCGAAACTTCTCGACATGTTTCTACAATTTACTATTTTACATACTGTCCTTTTGCTTCCCGTTGCTATTGAATATTGGCGGTTTAATTCACCAGAAAAATGTATGAACCATATGTGGCAGGCTCCTTACTGTTGCCGGTGTACATACATACACTCACGTCTTTTTCCCATGGGAGTAGGCAGAAACCACAGAACGCCACCTGCTACGATCCTTACATACTACCTTCGCCTCGTGCACGGTCACGGTCATACATCTAGTCATACAAGCACGCCAGTTACGAGTACTGCGCACCCGAACTTTTTTTGCCGGTGTATGCAGTAGTAATCTCCCTCGGCGAATTCAGGTCAAAGTATTCATTTCAATCATACTAAAAGAAAGAAAAATCTACTTGCCCCTTCCAGTGGATAGTTTCGAATACACACTTTTAAAAGAAATGATTTACAGGACAATTATATTCAGTCAGTAAGAGTCTGATACTCCCTTCGGCTCCGCCCAAAGTGGAAGAAGAAAGTTGATGATTTCGAATCCGTAAAAAAACAAACAAACAAAAAGGAGTTGTAGGATCCAGGTCAGAGAAATATCTAGGTATATTTTCCACAGACGTCATCAGCTGATTATACAGATTAATAATAACCTTGGACGCAGTATTAGGAAACCCACGAAACATGGCTTCACTGAGCGCAACAAAATAATTTGTCATTTTGTTGAATTTATTTTTTGCTTATTTCGTTAAGCTATAAGCTAATATACTACTTTAAGCTGAAGAATTTGACTAAAATTCGATTGGGAAAAACATATTATTAAACTAGCTTCTGCCCGCGAGTTCGGCCTACCTGCTCCACTCTCATGTGTCGTAGCTTGATGTTATATTCTTCGTGAATCAGGCTATCATATATTTTTTTTTATCCAATCCGACTGAAAGTTTCAGAGATTAGCCCATATAAACAAAATAACTCTTCAGCATTATACTAATGCAATGCTTTGATATTTTATTTATTCAGTAAATTAAATGAAGCATGTATTGAACGGTATGTTTGTTGATAAGAGCGAGTGATATGAATGTAATCATGTGCACGTTTTATCCAAGACTTATAATCAAGTTGTTACGTACAGCATTTTCGTAATCTACGTTTTTTCCCGCGATTTTTTACTGCTTCGCTCCCGTGAGTCGTAGTCGTAATCCTGCTATCTAACAATTTGGGAAGTACCAATTAAGGGGGCTATCCGAATACAGGACACCGAAAACACACATTTTTTAAGAATAAGAATCATTTACTTATGTGATTTCTTTTTTTTTTAACCCCCGACGCAAAAAGAGGGGTGTTATAAGTTTGACGTGTCTGTCTGTCTGTCTGTCTGTGGCATCATAGCTCCCGAATGGATGAAGCGATTTCAATTTAGTTTTTTTTTTTTGTATGAAAGGTGACTTATGTGCGAGTGTTCTTAGACATGTTTGATGAAAATAGGTTGGGCCGTTTAAAAGTTGTGGTGATTAGTAGTGGTGAAAGTAGGGAAGAAAAACCGAATGTCTGTAAATATACTCGAGTGGGGTCTCAAACTTAACAAAATTGACATTATAATAAGGTACCTATAAAAAGTATAAAATAAAAAATTAAATTAAAAATTTAAAAAACCCCCAACACAAAAACCTAAGTTCCCTTTAAAAAGTAAAAAAATAACAAAAAAAATACGTCACGTTGGGGGACCGATGTTGCATTTAGGATACGATCTTCCCGAGCGGTCCCCCAACGTGACGTATTTTTTTTGTTATTTTTTTACTTTTTAAAGGGAACTTAGGTTTTTGTGTTGGGGGTTTTTTAAATTTTTAATTTAATTTTGTCGACATTACTTTACATTTGCTTACCATAGGGCCTTAATTAACAGGCAACAGCTAATATTAACACTACCGCAATTTCTTTTACAGGGCACAGACGAACAGAAAATAATATACTCCGGCCAGCTTTTAGACGACAATACGATATTGAAAGACGTTCTCCGGACATATGAGAGCCAGATAGCGCACACCATGCACCTCGTATGTACACCGACGCGTAGGATAGAGGCGCAACCCGCCTCGGAGACGAACACCGAAGGCCTTCGGCGAAGAATCGTTACCGAATCCACCACCCCGCCCGAGAGAGTCACCGAGCCCCCCCGACCAGAGACAAGGCAGAACGACCAGAACCATAACGTAGAGATGCAGAATTATTTGACCTCCTTTGTTAATAACTATGGCAGGGTCCCCCCGTATCCTAATTATAATTTCGGGGAGGGATACTTGCCGGTGCCCAATGATCCGGCGCAGTTGGCCAATCATATGATGATGATGCAGCAAGCGTATTTGCAGTATATGCAGCAGTATGCTAACATGTAAGTTCATTCACCTTTTCTCCTTTTTTCAGACTACCTCGATAGCCTAGTGCTCCTAAGCGTGACTGTAACGCTAGAGGTTTTGGGGTCGATTCCCAGGTCAAGCAAAGTGTTTTTGGGTTTTTCTATAAAATTCTCCGTAGGATTTAGGATTTGTGCCCGGTTAATGGCAATAGGCTCGCCCCTATTATATGGGACCTAAATATTCCGGCGGACTATGGGTGTACATTGCTACACCTCTGCCTAACCTTTCGAGGAATACAGGCGTGAGGGTGTGTATGCTTTTTTTCTTTTTTTGGAAATAACAGCACTACCAGTTTGATATTTTTTTGTGAAACGTTGAGTGACGTCTGTCTAATTACCTACTAGTTCCAGTTTCAGTATATAATACGTACCTACATAGATACTTGATAAAACAACAAAGAAAAAAATACAGTTGAATGCTCGAGCATAATCAAATGGGTTATTGTAAATTCGTCACATGTTTGTGCACTCGCTTACTTCTTTATTTTTGTACACTTTATAAAAAAAGGGATGTGGTAAATTATAGTAAACAAAAATGTTTGCACGGAACTCCCAAGTCCGCCACAGCTTAGACCACTTTTGTTTGGGAGGTATCACAACCATGTATCTCTGTACCAATGTGCATCAAATTCTGTTTTTTATTGTAATGTATTATAAAATAATCTCAATAATTGCGTTATACATACATAAACTCACGCCTGGGTATAGGCAGAAACCACAGAACGCCACCTGGTACGATCCTTACATACTCCCCAAGTAGCAAAATGTAGTCCTGTAGTTATTCTAGGAGCTTGCATTTTTTAGCACTATAGAAATTCTGTAAACGTTTATAGAACCGCATTTAGGCGCAGTTTATAGGACTAAGACGTCCTGTGATCGTTGTGTAGCAGTCCGGTAATGTGCAATCGGATTTTATAATTATCTTAGTAGATGCTTTTACAGGATATAATTGTCCTATAAAGATTCGGTAAACGCACTGTCTAAGCACGATTAGTCCTCTAACGATCTAGTGCGTGACGCGAACTGGTGTAATCAGTCCTGTAACGATCTAGTGCGTGCCGTTACTGGTGTAATTGATCCTACATTGATCAGCTTGATGTTAAGAACAGCATTCGTTTTTAATCCTTTTTGTAAAGGGTAACCCTGGTTGTCCTGACAAAATAAAAGAGATTTATCCACATTATAATATATTATCTCTTTGCTTAACATAAGTAAATTTTGTCTTTTACTTTGTGTGTAAAGAATGCCTAATCAACTTGCAAAATTAATTTTATTGATAAAGTGTTCGAAGATAATGAGTATGTCTTCATGCCCCTTCCAAAAGAAACGTATTTATTAATATTGTTTATTCGATAATTATTAACATATTTATAAGCCGCCATGGGATCGGATCATGTGCCATGATATTGCATTCATCAAAACCTTTACAAAACTATTTAGTTTTGTTAAGACTACTATATGACATACCTACTTCGCCACCATATTTAAGTTTTGGGGTTCCTTTAGAGAAATACATAATAAATACACCGCATGCCAATACATGTAATACTATATTTTTTAATCAGTACTAAAATTATAAGAATAGTTTCAGAATTTTACAACACTTTCAAACTACCTCCATAAAATGTATTTCGACTTAGATGAAGAGTAGGCAGTGTAGGGATGCAAAACGATAAATCAATATTTAGACACTTGTACATTCTTTATTTTTCTTCACTTCTATGTTATTATTCGGTAAAAACGTTATTCTTGCGTTTTAATCTGATAATTACGAGAATAAGATAGCTCACACGATGGTTTTTTTTTCGCATTGAAAAGAATAAAATATGCTTAACCTAGGGATGCCCCCTAGGTTAAGCATATTTTATTCTTTTATTTAAAATTACAGAAAGTTCTGTTAAGGCTGAATTTGATATAGGTACATATTATTCTTAATAGCCCACAGTTTTACATCCTCTTGCAATTCACATTTTTTTCAAAGTCAGGACGGTTGTTATCACTATATTCATTTCTTCCGCTCTTGCTTTCATTATCTTTTTGGTTATTAGAAATTTCTGAAAAATAACTTCGCAGTCTTCTTGGACTATTTAATTTTTATGTTGTACGGAACCATCAAACAGTTCATGAGACTATTGTATTTAAGAAGAATCGACACGCACTCCGATTTTGATTTCATTTCAAGTAACTTTTTTGAAACTCATCTTCGATAACTGCCACTACGATTAAATTGTTTCCATTTGTTTAGATCTATTTTTATTTTTTTTGTTTTTTCTGTTTAATAACAATATGGCCGGTTACTCTAGTAATATAACAGCAAATGTAGAATACATATAAGTAGAATTTTACTTATTAACATCGGTGGGCATGCTAGTTTCGTGCGAACAATCCATTAGAAGTCGCGTCTCAGACAAATCAATCCTTTAATATGCTTGACCTATAACACCCATATTTAAGACGTTTATAGACGTGTATGTCTTATAGAAGAATGAAATAAGACGTTAACAAGTATAAACAATCTTATCAAATGCGTTTATAGAATCAAAATGCAATACTTTCTAATTCGTTTTATACTATGCGCTTATATAACTGCAAGATCTAGTAAGAATCGTATCTAGTTATAATATAAACGTCTATAAAACTAAGAAATAGGATCAAAAGTACTTGTAGCGCAAATCATCTTATGAGATGCTGTTGTGAGATCAGTTATCTTAGTCAAAGCGTCTATTAGATACGTATTAGACGTTTAGTCCTATAACTCGATAACTATAGGACTATTTTGCTACTTGGGTCCTTTCGCCTCGACCACGTTCATACATCTGTAGTGCGATTCTCTAAAATGCAAACTCGAAAACGAGTCTCGCTAAAGTGATCGCGCTTACTTCGATAACGAACCAACTTGTCATTGGTTTAGTATTCGTTCGCCGTGGTGACGTCACCGGCGTGATCGTGTTTAACAGAATACCATTTTGTAATCTCACTGCGAATTCAGCTTTCGAATTACGAAGTGAGGCTTAGATAATCACACTGCTGGTCATACAAGTACGCCGGTTACGAGTACTGCACACCCGACCTTTCTAAAGAACCTCACCAATAAGGTCAGGGTAGGTCTTTCTAGGGCGTTGCATCCCGGCGTTGCCAGTCACGACTTCCATATTAATTCTGAACTTATTTTGCTGCAAATGTACAATAACATAAGCATAACAATTCTTTCATTGTAACAGTTAGGTAAACATAAGCTGTGCACCAATGAATTTTGTGCAAATGTAACATTTCATACATGATGTCATCTTCCGACTGATTGCCACCAAAAATACAAGTTCAGAAGTTTATCGTGGAAGCCATTCAAAACTAATTTTATATTGCGGTTACTAAACAGGCTTTACAAAGGTATATACAGGGTGGAAATTTATTATGCTACCTGGAGGGAAAGTACTCTAAATACTTTAGTTAGTAAATTTTACTGAAAGGAAACATTCCTTTATTTTTAAAAAGAAACCAAACTGCATTTAAATAATTTTGAAAATTCCGTTGCCTCACCTGAGAATCGAACCGACTAAAATCCGAAAAAATAGCATCCTGTACTTTTATGGCACTAATCGATAGGGTCAATCATAGGGATCAAATCTCTGCAAACATGGTAAATTAAATTAAACAAAAACCATGTAATTTTAACCTAAACTTATTTTATTCGGACGAAAAAAACCGAACAAATTAACTAGTAGTTTCTGGAAATGAGCTTCACTTTCATGGATACACAAATTTATTCCTTTAAAAACTTATTTTGAGTGAGTTTTGGTAGCAAACAATTTTCAATATTCACCAGAACACCTTACTAAAAGTTATTCACAATGAATTCCTTAAAAGAATAAATTTGTGCATTCAAGAAAATGGAGCTCATTTCGAGCATGCAATTAGTCAATTCTCGATTTTTTCGTCCGAATAAAATAAGTTTTGGTTAAAATTTCATGCCTTTTTTTAAATTTAATTTATCATGTTTGCAGAGATTTGATCCTTATGATTGACTCTATCGATAAGTGCCATAAAAGTACAAGATGCTATTTTTTCGGATTTTAGTCGGTTCGATTCCCGGGTGTGGCAACTGTATTTTCAAAATTACTTAAATGCAGTTCTGTTTCTTTAAAAAAATAAAGGAATGTTTCTTTTAAGTAAAATTTTCTATCTTCAGTATTTAGAGTACTTTCCCTCCAGGTAGCATAATAAATTTCCACCCTGTATATGTCCGTTTCTGTACACCTGAAAAAGTTTATGCAAAATTTCATGATGATCGGTTCAGTAGTTTAGGCGTGAAAAGGTATCAAAGAAACAAACAAACTTACTTTAGAATTTATGATATAAGTTAGGTAAGAATACCATCACGCCCGTATTCCCCGAAGGGTTAGGCAAAGGTGTTCCAATGCACACCCACAGTTCGGCGGTATGTTTAGGTCCCATGTAATAGGGGGCGAGCTTATTGCCATTAACCGGGCACAAATCTTAACTTCCAATTTCAGAATTTGAATTTTTAGGTATGAATAAAATACTTAGGTAATCTTGTCAGGAGTGGATCTTCTGCGTGGTCTTGTGACATGTCGTGGTGCTCACCAAACCTTGAATTTGTCTGATTTAGTCACATTGCCATTCAATTTATGTTACTTCCTGGTCGCTTATAAAATATACAATATTATGAATTCTTTTGGTTTTGTCATCTCGCTAAAATTATCTTGGCCTTTACGTAATAATTGTTGTGGTCACAACCGGGCACGAACAAGTACCAATAGGAATATTTGCCCAGGGTTTACACGAAAATAAACAAAAAAACCATTTTCGCGCTGGATCTAAAGTTAGCTGCCATCGAATGAAATGAAGTACTCATTCAGAGCTTTCATATGCCTCTATGGTCTCATTACTGTTGAGCAATGTTCAAAATTTGACCCAAACCCGCAACCCAATTTGTTTTGAGCGTCGTACAACGGTGCCCATGGTCCTTTGGCAAGTAATATCCTACTACTATTATAAAGGCGAAAGTTTGTATGTATGGATGTATGGATGTTTGTTACTCTTTCACGCTTAAACGGCTGAATGGATCTGGATGAAATTTGGCACAAAGATAGATTATAGTCTGGAATAACACATAGGCTACTTTTTATCCCGGGAAAATGTACGGTACCCGTAGGATAACACATCAACTGTGACGCGGACGAAGTCGCGGGCAGAAGCTAGTCATCTATAAGGCGATACGCACACTGCCTCGCGCCACGCTCGGTGTTTTTTTTTTTTTTTAATATCTTGGGACAACTCACACACGGCTATCTGATCCCAAGCTAAGCAGAGCTTGTGTTATGGTAACCAGACAACTGATATACATACTTATATAATTTTATAAATACATACATATTATAGATAAATCACACCCAGACACAGAACAAACAATCATGCTCATCACACAAAGTTTGTCCTGGGTGGGAATCTAACCCACGACCTCCGGCTTAGCAGTCAGGGCCACTAACCACTAGACCAACAGGCCCGTCAAATTTTCGCGACGACAAAGCTTTGGTGATCTGCAACACTGCGCGTGAACGCGTGACCAGTGTGTTGGAGTACGCGTGTTTACTATACAAACGCAGATACTTGCAAACAAAGTAAGAACACGCAGTCACGCGCCACGCTCCGTGATGCGGGGCAGGGTGCCAATCGCCTTAAAACACTCGATTCCGGACCCGTATATGTGTCCACTTTGTACGGAACCCTCGGTGGGTGAGTCTGACTCGAACTTGTCCGGATTTTTTTTTCTTCTAAATAAGGCCAACAGGAGAGTCAACTACCTACTGTAGTCTTCCTGTGACAAGACAGTAAGAAATAGTAAACAAACGTTACTAACATCTGGCACGATGCCCTACTATGTGTATTTTTAAGCTCGTGTCAGAAATTGCTATTACGAAATGCGTGGGGCGATAAGTACTTCCGTCACCAAATGCGTGGCAGGATTGTGTTCAGGTGGGGCATTAATCATTTACAAATGGTAGTGGAATACACTGATAGACTGTGTGCCGCATCTGAAGGTTAAAAGAGCAAGCATGGTGATCAATGCTGACAGTATTGCTCACCATGCTTGCTCAAGGCGGATTGGCAATTTCAAATTCTTTCAAAGTCAAGGCAAGGTTATTTCAAATAGACCATTTACAGAACCATTTATTTGCTGAAGGGTTAGGTAGAGGTGTAACAAATGTACACACACAGTTACCCGGTATTTAAGCCCCATGTAATATGGGGCGACCCTATTGCCATTAAACGGGCGCAAATCCTAACTCCGAGCTGCTACTGAGAATTTCATACAAAAACCCAATAATACTGCTCGACCTAGGAATTGAACCCAAGACTTCTAGCGTAGCCGCACACCACTAAAAAAGTACGAGTAGTAGTAAAATTACTTGTCTTACAAGATCGTATGTTTAATGTTTGTAGGTGGCAAGCAGCAGGCGCGACGCCGGCAGCCCCGGCGCCGGTGGAGGCTCCCGCGCCGGCCGCCGAGGCCCCCGCGCCGGCAGACGAGCCCGACGAGGCCCTAGTGGCCCGGGACTGGCTCGACCACCTGTACGCGGCCTCGAGGCTCGCCATACTGTTCTCACTGGTCTACTTGTACGGCAGCCCGGCAAGACTGCTGCTCGTACTGCTGCTGGCTGCCGCTGGATATCTGTGAGTATTCCTTTCATCGTCATCATCATCATCACCTTCTTCCTGTTCTCATCCATGTTACTTGGGGTCGAAATTAAAGGGTTCAATGCAAGAAACGAGTTTTCAAAAGTATCCCTCTATTAACAAGATACAGCTTTGTGACAGACGGACGAACACACGCATCGATGTCTAGGCAAATGGGTCCTTTGTGTCATCATCATCATCATCTTCCTGCCCTTATCCCATGTTACTTGGGGTCGGCGCAATACGTTTACTTCTTCCATGCCGTACTGTCAACCGTCATGCTATCACTGATTGCCTTCTCTTTTCACACAAGTCAACCATCTTTCTTTGGCCTGTCTCTTCCTCTCCATCCATCACACACATCACATTTATATTCATAACTCTTTTGGTCACGCGTTTCATCCCTCCTCTTGATGCCTGCCGGGGCTGCGGGCTGTTCGAGAGAGATACCGCGCCTCCCGAACGCAAAGAGCACAAGAAGGAACATGGATGGGTTTTAGTCAGTAAAAGTCTGATACCTTCTTCGGGCTCCAGTCTCTCACAAATGTTTTATTTTTAAGTTAAGCACAACTTGATTATATATATGCAAGAAATTGATTATTTTAACTAAGGGCAGGAGAAGTCATTGAATGATTTCCCATACGAAAAAAAAACCCTCTTCACATGCCCATACCAAGACAAACGGTTAGCTTTAAGGTGCTCCCTCACCGGGAGCATTCACGTGTATTGTAACATTATAGATTCGACTTTGAGCATTACATTACAATAATACCTCCCTGACTAACGAGCATTTGCGTGAAATGTAACATATTGATTCGACTTTGAGCATTTCATAGCAAGATGTGAGACGAAGCGGTCACTGTCACGTAGGCTACTGAGCGGGCGGGCGGGGGGCTGGGGGAAGTGGGCGCATTGATGTTACAAGTTGTATCAAGATATTACACATTGTATCATTACAAGGTGCGCATTGTAATGCTCGGTTCTCCTTCACTGATGTAATGCTCAAATCTGTAACGTTACATTACACGCGAATGCTCCCGGTGAGGGAGCACCTTTATACTAAAAATAAAATTAGTTTCTCAGTAATAATTGTTGCTCAATGTTACTTAGGGTGATGACCAGTATGCGTAGTTAACGACTTTCTGAGAATTTTTACAACCTGTATACTTATATCGATTGGCATCTACCAATGAGGATAGGGCGTCATTACTAAATATTGAAATAGGTACCTCATAAGAAGGCTCTTATTGAGTACAGTTATATCACATTTACATATTGATTTCTGTTCCAATACGGTATTATGGCAATTTGCATGCCGTTATACATGATATTCATTCATATCATAAACATATATTTACATACATTAGATAATATAATAATATTTTATTAACAAATTAAAATATCGAACTGACTCGTTAGCGTAGTGGTCTGCGCGACTACTACGCTAGTGGTCTTGGGTTCAATTCCCAGTCCGAGCAAAGTGTTGTTGGATTTTTCTATGAAATTATCAGTAGCAGCTCGGAGTTAGGATTTGTGCCCGGTCAATGGCAACAGGCTCGCCCCCTATTACATGAGACCTAAACATACCGGCACACTGTGGATGTACATTGGTACACCTCTGCCTAACCCTTCGGGGAATACAGGCGTGATGGTGTGTACAAATATTATTATAACATTAACTTGTAAGACATTTATTTATTTATAATTATTTGTCAAAAATGTTTTTTCATTCCAGCCACCAGATCGGTTTCTTCCGCGACCTCCACGTCAACGTAGCAGACAACCAGCAGGCTAATGCGGCCAACCAACCAAATCAGCCCAACCAGCCGAACCAACCAAATCAGGCCAACCAACCGAACCAGGCCACCCCGGCGGCCGACCAACCAACCCAACCCGCGACCAACCACACCCCGCAACACTCCTTGCTAGCTATCACATGGATGATCTTCACCTCTTTCTTCGCGTCTCTAATCCCCGACACTAACTAATACAAACCTAGGTTTAGACGGAGCTACTCAGTCTTGAGGACGTAAAATAATTTGTATAGAAACGCTAAAAGCTAAAAATAGGGCGGTTAGGTTTATCGGAATAGGGGTTTGGGGTTGAGAAATGGTGAAATTAACAAATTATGCCTCTTATGCCTTTTGTTACGTTTCGCGGGATCCAAGGATCGCCATAGTTGGAAGTTTTCAAGTTTTCTAAATTAACGAATTGAACACAAAGGTATTCACGAAAGGTCAGAGTACTTTTTTAGTTCATCAAATCCGAAATATGTCAATGGTTAACGTAAATCAAAGGTCCATTTTCATGTCTATAGAGGCTAGCACTTTTAAAAAAATATCGCAGCAAAGACAATAGACGCCACGACTTGTATGAAACAGGCGAGCAGGACGGGGAGTATCTAGTGGTATTTCTCTCGCTCCCACAATTTGTGCAACTGTCACGAACGTTATAATGCTTAATTTTTGAAATACGAATTAAATACAAATGGGGCTTACCACTATGACTTAGTTTTTAATAAACATTGTATGGTTCAAAATATTTTAAAAAAACGTCAGGATGATATACAAATTGTAATTTAGGTTAGTTTTAACAATAGAAAATTATATCTAAAATCCAGTGTGATGAAAATATTTTTCGTTTATTGTCTTATTTGGTAAGCAAAGACAAATTGTTTGTTTGTACCGCAAAAAGCTCTGAAACTACTTGACCGATTTTAACCATTTTTTCGCCAATACGTAGCTAAATTATCAGGAAGTGACATAAGCTATATAACATTGCGCTACGACACACGGGAGCGGAGCAGTAACAAAAGACGTAAGTTAACGCGGGTGTAAATATCTACGCGGATGAAGTCGCAGGCAGTTATACATTAAGTTAAATTCGTACCAGTTTATGCAGGTAATTGTTCCGGGTCTGGTTATTTGTGTATGAGTTTCCATACATACATACATAAACTCACGCCTTTTTCCCATAATATGAGTTTATAATATTTGTAAACTGACCCAGTAAACTACGATACAGGAGAAATTCCAAGTGAAAAAAAAACTGTTTTTTATATGAATCTAATGATTTTAAGCGCCTCTTTTGTTGACCAAATAAGACATGTTAGGACACATTATACAGGAGTACCATAGTGCTATGAATTTTAAACATGTCACGAATAGACAGAGCCTACGTTTTAGGCTCTGTCTATTCGTATCAGTCTATTTATGAATTGGACTATGGTGTCCAAAAAATAGTGCACTTGCGTGCAAAAAATCGACCCACCCCGTGCTTTTCCATTTGAAATAAGATAACTAAAAAAAAAAAACAAATAATAAACAATACTTATAAACATTTTTGAAATATTTGGGATTATTTTGCACGCAAGTATATTAGTAAAATCAACACTGAGTAAAACCACAACACAATACCAGCAAAGAACGACCACTTTTGTAAATAACGCGTTTTAAAAGCCCCGTTACACGAGTGAAGTTCCTCGCCTTGATCAGTTTATCGAAACGAGATAAAATTGTTGACTCATGTAAACAGTACGCGTTCGAACAACCGCACGTTAGTAGTACCACTTGAACTAAGAAAACCGCCCTTAACACTACGCAAATAAAAGCGCTGTAAATGTCAAATTGTTACACTCGACGAGCGATTGATTTAAAATTGACAAGAGTCCATTCTCGCGTCGCCTCTTGACAGGCGAGAAATTCCCCTCGTGTAAAAGAGCTTTGAGTTATAGTTTCTCGTAACTGTATTTATAATTATTATTATTAGTGAGATATTTAAATTTTTAGTTTTAATGTGTGTTGGTATAACGATTGTCATGAATTGCTGTACATATTTTGAGCAAAATGTCAGGAAGATAATCGATGCGTCTTAATTCGAAGTACTCGTTACGGCTCATGCTGTCTCTGTCACTTTAAGGAGTATTGTAGCGACAGAACGTTAAAATAATATAGCAAGTCAGCAAGGTACCGATATACTTAGGTACGTGACTATGTGTGCACCATCGTCCAGGGCCGGACCGTGAATTTGTGGGCCCCTGGGCTAATACTACTCGGGGGCCTACTTAATTATTAAAACTAATTCCCATAATGACAAATGACCGTTTTGTATAACAATGCTTAGCATCAATGGGTGCTGGGGGCCCTTAAAATCCTCAGGGCCCTAAGCTGCAGCCCATAAAACCCCTACCTAGATCCGCCCCTGCCATCGTTGACCGCTCTCGACTTTTCTTTTCTTTTAAAGACAAGAAAGAATCATTTAACTAAAGAATTAATATCAAGAAGTTTACTTTAAATGTGTACAGTAATTCCAAGTAATAAAATGTAGTTTTAAAAATAAAATTCGGTGTACTGAAGTGAAACCAAATATTATTTTGTATATACCTCTCTTGGTAATTTTAGTATGTAACATAGGTTTAATATTCGTAACAGCTGTAACAAGTTTACTTGGCCGAGACCATTAGCATCTGAGACGGCAAGTTACAATTTACAACTCAATTGGGTAGTTGACACCACTAACCAATAATTCTCTAAAAAAACTGTTTATTTTAGCCCTGCAAACCGATTAATTTTAAATTTATTGTAAATTTCGATTTTTACTTCGAACTTCGAAATCAATAAATAGTTAGTCAATTGAGTAGGGTGATAAGTTACGTCACAGTTCGATATTGCCATACACAATCTATGGGAGAATCACGTTGACAGTTCATAAAAAGAATGTCAATTGATGGTGGCGTCAACTACCCAATTGTTTCAGAAATACAAATTAAATTGTAAATCTGGAGTAGAACTCTTACTAAAAATAATTAAGTAAACTTTGTAAGCGCGAATTGTATTAAAAATGTACAAAATCATCATTGAAACCTCACTTTTATTTACGACAGAACACTGCCCTGTGACTAATAAAAAAGGTACATTATACTATATTATTGTACCCCCAAAGGTTAATTCTGCCAAAAAAGAACCAACCCACGACAAAATTTCTTCCTTTTTTTGTAGTAATGCAAAGATTTTATTCTAAGCATAACGGGACGTTCGTTGAACTGTTATTGTTGGATAGTACTGTAACAGATTCCGTATTAGTTTGACGAGATTGTGGGTCAGTTTGTTTTGGCAGAACAAGCTCAACGGCTTTTTTCAACACACGCAGTTTCTGCGGGGGGCTACAAAAGAGATTAACAGTCAAAATCTGACAGCTGTGATTGGCTTAAATAATAACAGCCAATCCGGTTATCTTTTTTATGTATTAGTCTGGTTCTTAGACCCCCTTGCACCAAAATCACTAAATACATTTACAGCCTTACTTATAGAAATAACGCTAACTAATACTTAGCTACCTCTCAATTGACTAACCCTTTAAGTCCTTGACTAATGTCAACTTGTTTACACTTATACACCTGATAAGTCGCTAAGTAATGTTTAGCTGTTTCTCAAATATTTGAGATTGCTTTATTAGTAAGTTTGGTAGTGCCTAAACGTATTTAGAACATCATTGAATCCCTGTCACATTATTTGAAGGTGACAGAGACAGAAAGATAATTTAAACACGTTTAGCACTAAATAGTGATTTGTGGTGTAAGTGGGCCTTAATATCTAAAAAGATTTTCTTTTAGGGCCCTCGTCTGTCATAACATTTTAAACAGAATGTAATGCTTCCTTTAATAATTATATGTTAATTACCTATTTTCTAATATATCCTACAGTTTTAAATATACTGTCTGTAGATATATTTCAAAATATTGTAATATTCTGTAACTTACACTCATAATTTTTAAGTTGTTTCGGGAAAGTTTAACGTAAATATTATCCTACTACTATTATAAAGGCGAAAGTTTGTAAGTATGGATGTATGGATGTTTGTTACTCTTTCACGCTTAAACGGCTAAATGGATCTGGATGAAATTTGGCACAAAGATAGATTATAGTCTGGAATAACACATAGGCTACTTTTTATCCCGGGAAAATGTACGGTACCCGTAGGATAACACATCAACTGTGACGCGGACGAAGTCGCGGGCAGAAGCTAGTTTATAATATACTAGCTTCTGCCCGCGACTTCGTCCGCGTCACAGTTGATGTGTTATCCTACGGGTACCGTACATTTATAATCTATCTTTGTGCCAAATTTCATCCAGATCCATTCAGCCGTTTAAGCGTGAAAGAGTAACAAACATCCATCCATACATCCATACATACAAACTTTCGCCTTTATAATAGTAGTAGGATATAGTAGGATGAAACGACCAGTCCGAACTGAAATGGATAAAAGAATAATAAAATTATCATTACAACTTACTACTATTATTCAATAGTATCGATACAAATATTTTAAATATCGATATAATTGTATTTTAGTACAAAAAGCTATGAATGTGTTAATTTTAATACAACATTGCTTGGGCACAGAACTCAAGAATTCAAGAGCATACCAAGACGGTCGTTTCTCACCAAAAGCTTTGTGATTTGCCTGCATTTCATTATTATTTTCTGTTTAGCGATTCATCCTGTATCATAAGTTTAGCTGTAGGAATGGACGACTTTGTAACGTTTCTATTTTAATCTGCATAGTACACATGATGACTTACTATCAAGCTATATATTTCCGCTACATACTCAGACCTAAATTGGAAATTATGTTTCATCTTACTCCTCCGCTGTTCTTTTCTGATCGATTTAGTTGCGGGAATCAAGACAGTTAAATCGTTTCTCCGGGACTTGCCGACCTTGTCCTTATGTGGTGGTCGTCACTGTTGATTCTGTCGTTCAAGAGTTGCGAATAGAGAATATTGTGGCGGGCTTGTCTCATGTCATGAGATGCTAATATCGAGCCATTACCGGCGACTTAGCGTAACCGACAAAAACCAAATTTTACAGGAGGTTTTTTCTAAATATTTTTGCTAATAATTGCACTGTTAATGTGAATTAGCATTTGCTATAACTTAAATAGGTAACTGAGTTATTTTGGCGGGAAGGTCGACGAGGCATGGTCCGTTATAGTTTAAAATGTCGTTTGCGATGAAAAACGCAGTTTAGATAAAAATGTCGCTTACGCTAAGTCGGTAATGCTGGATATTAGCTTTCCGTACAATGAGAAGTCAGCTTATAGTGGAAATTAATAACTTGATTAATCGTCAAGCATAGGTACATTTCAATAGAACTTCACGTCAAAATTATCGTCTGGTAGTTATATGAATTTTGTTATCTGCCTGCTTTGTTATACATCATCATGAGTGTATATTTGCATCTGCAATCATTTACGCCGGTTTTCCTGTGTGCAAGTAGTGTTTGCATGCAAGCACGCAAGTCTGTCGCGCTTGCATGCAAGCATCTTTTTTAATGGGAGTGTGGCTTCACTTGTCATAATTCATAACATCTGGAATGTACGTTTTATAATCAAGATGTAGACTAAGATAAAGTTTCGACATTGATATGAATCGAGTGTAACTATTTTGGTTTCGTTTCAATAAATGTAGACGGTTAATTTTGAAGCTTATATCTGTGATTTTAAAATAAATAATTGTATTAAAACTTGTAGTTTTACATTTAGACATTCACCGCCATTTCGTTTTAGAACGAATTCCTTTCAGCACGCCGATGGCAGTTAACTTGGTGCTTGGCTAATCTACATTGAGTGAGATTGGCCGTCCTCACAGAAATTTGTACGCGAGTATATTATGAGAGATCTTTTATGCGCTCGGTGCGAGATTCTACAACTCCGCCCTTAAAAAACGGTAATTTAAAAAACTAAAAAACCCGACTGCTATTCTTTAAAAAGCCCTAAAACAAGATAAATTGTAGCAGTCGGGACCCATTCTAGAAATGGAGGGTGAGTGAATTGAGAGCACATACCTATATTACATTGCAGATGGTCTCGAATGGGTCCCGACTGCTACAATTTATCTTGTTTTAGGGCTTTTTAAAGAATAGCAGTCGGGTTTTTTAGTTTTTTAAATTACCGTTTTTTATTTTTTATTTTTTCAGTGTTTTTTAAAAAAAAAAAAAAAAAAACCTGAGTCACTCTCACGGTAAATACGAATCTAACGACACCTCTCAAGCTAAAATCCATCGAGCCGTTCAGCCTGCAGAGCGAGCCAAACATTTGAATTTGGCGCCAAAAATCCGCCATTTTGTTTTTTTTTTTTTCATATACCCAGTGTCACTCTCACAGTAAATACGAATCTAACGACACCTCTCAAGCTAAAATCCATCAAGCCGTTCAGCCTGCAGAGCGTGCCAAACAATTATACATACATACATACATACATACATACATACATACAAACATACCCTCGAAAAACATAACCCTCCTTCTGTCGCAGTCGGGTAAAAAGAAACTGGTTTTGATCTGGTCATTCCTGCGCCCCTCCAGGGTCTACGCCCTGTCCCTAGTTACGGCACTGGGTATGGTGTAAAGTTGTTACAGTCAGGTTTTAATCTAAAGTGTACATGTTTAGCTATGCAGGATATGTATCAACTGCATGAGCTGAACTGAAGGATGGCAAAGCTGGTGGAACTTCAGCAGCAACTCAACAATATTTAGTCCTTCCAGTGATAAAGAAGTACAAATACATGTTAAAATTATTAATACATTGTTTATTATCACCATTTCATCATAATTATTTGTAAACAAGTCTCCTATTTGAATTCAATGTTTACACTATAAGGCACTGGCAAATAATGTCAATGAATTTTTTTAATCAATAAAAACATCAAATTCTTTATAAAAATAACACTTACACTTTAACAACTTCACACAAAAAAAAAAACACTTGTCACGTATCATTATCATTTGGTATCTGTGATTCTTCAACTGTCCTCGTAGCTGGTACGTATACATTAAATGTGAACTCAGTACGGGGAAATGAACCCGGATTGATGACCTGACAATCTTTATAATTCCTAACAAACGGCTGGAAATGATCGGCTAATATCACTAAGTCAGGTAATGGATACAAATTTAACCCACACGCATGTCTCCAAAATACGGGTTGTACACCGATGGACAGAGGAGTTAGACAACACTGACTAAGTAAAGTTTTTGTTAAATGATCAGGTATATCGCCACTGTCCGGAAAGTGTAACGTGTTCCTACATAATTTCATCACCAAGTCTTGTCTAAAAACAATTATTTCTTGAGTGCAATATTGTATGCGGCACGGGTTCGTTGTGAATATTGCATTCTTACCAAGTTTATTCTGCACAGTGTCTGTCAGATAGTCCGGTAATGGTGGTCTTGGCAACACATTTGCTGCTGCGGGATCCGTCTTCCCAGGAACGAAAATAAACTTACACTGTTCACGTAAATTCTTGAACTGACAAATCATGTCTGCTAAACTATTCAATCCATTTTTTAGATGCATATGAAACTTATAAGTGTATGGACATGAGAGAAATTCACCAATAAGCACAATAGCTATGGGAGGTACATCTTCAAATCCAGCGAATAATTTATTTAAATTGTCCATAACTTTTGGGCTATCCAGCCATACATCAGACACAAACACGAATATACCATCCCTGTTTTCATTTTCTATTTTTAAGAGAGCCTTTGAATTCTTTAGAGATGTCTTAGATTTTCCTCCGAATGTGTTGAGGTTACCAAAATAAGGGGCAGACTCTTCCCTAGTCTCTACAGGGGGCTGCACTAGACCAGTGACATACAATGTTTTGTCATCATAGTAACCTTCAGCGAGGACATAACTCCCTTCCGTGAACAATCCTGAATGATACCTCACATTTGATAAATCCAGCAATATTGAGCCAGTGGGATCCTCTAAGTGGTAGCTGCCCTCAATAACTTGTGTGAGCAGGCCCAAAACCACTATATCATCGACTCTACTTGAGCAACTCAATAGAAACTCCACTTTTCGCAACTGAAACTGTTTCTCCGATTCTGAAGAGTGCACTGTGTCTAATGTGAACAGTTTGTTCCTGAGAGTTCTCTGCCAGATGACTGTGTACCTGTCTATGATGAAGCGCGACTTCCATTTGGGGTCGGCCAGTAAACATTTCACGTTATTCACATCTTTCACGAACTTTTTAAGCTCGTGGTTGTAACATAGTTTCGGCACACTAAACGCGTCTATGACGTTCAAAACGGTCTCGTTTTCTTCCAGCCCAGCTGACGAACACTCTTTGTATGCAACCTCTATGTGGCTCTTCTCCAAAATAGGCTGAGATATACACTGATGGAGTAAATGACTCGAGAGCTTCTCAAGCATTGCGGAGCGCTGTCCTGCCGGCAACAGTAAGATCTGTTCAGCGAGAAATATGGATGCATCCTTTCGTAATGTAAATCCGCACAGTTTGAATGTTGCAGTAATTTCTGCACGTATTTTTTGCACATCTCCCATGTTCCTCAGTTAAATATTACGATTGTTTGCAAAATAATAAATAAACTAATTCGCGCCAATAAGTTCGTCATACCTATAACCTAATGTCAACTAGTGTTGCACATCAATAGTCCACTATTGCTAAACTATCGATCGATAGTTGACGTCATATCAATAGTATCGATAGCCTATCGATAGTATCGATACTATTAATAGTATGATATGGGCAATAGTATTGATCGAGCCTATCGATACTTTCGAACACCAGTATTGCTCTTAAAGCAATACTATCGATACTATCGATAGCTCACACTATCGATAGTTTAATAAACGGCGATAGTATTACCTTCCAATATTCAATTACATGTAAAAGTTGATTTAAAAGTTGCCGGGCTCACTATAAAATATTGCTGGGAACCATGGCAAATTATTGCAGCAACACGATTGCCGGACTTTTATAGACCGTTTAAGAGCTTAGGTAATTGACAAAATCATACCGATATTAATTTAAAATATTTTTAACTTACCCATCATTACAATCAGCTCGCTAGTAACGAGGACACAACGTAAGGCACAGTGAGTGAGAATAGTTTAACACTACTTGCTACATAAGAAACGATACTATCGGCGGTTATTAAACTATCGATGGTGTAATACTATCGGTAGTTTTACAAACTATCGATAGTATTGATAGTTTAGTACAGTATTGATAGTTTTTATTATTTAATACAACGATACTATCGATAGTATTATTATGTAATAGTATCGATACTATTACTTCTAATCAATAGTATTAGTTAATTTGTGACTTGTTGTTATTGTTACTAGTTTTCGAGGTCAACTATCGATAGTTGGGCAACTCTAATGTCAACTGTCATTCTGTCAAATAAATCAAAACAAAATAGAAACTTTTAAAATGCATTTACAAATCATTGTTAATATTATTAATAATTTAAATTGTATTTACATTTTCTTCTCTGAATTAATGACATCATTTTTCTAGATACGTTTAATATGTATTTGTATAATGTTTGAGTATAATAATGTTACGATTACGACACGCGACGTCGCCATTTTCAAATCGATGGGTTTTGGGTCAAAACAAGCTTTGTAAACGCTCTACAAATCTAACGTTCCACTATACGTTTGAAAAACTAATGCAAACAAAATACAAACATGACTACCTACTCTTACCAAAAACTTGTCGATTTCTATCGACAATTTTTTTTTTTGTTTTAAAGGTATAGCTCGAAGTTGGTCCCATAAAAATTTGGTGATGATTGGCTGAGGACATTCGGAGTGATCATAATCATAAACATTTATTCATTTGTAAACATAGGTTTTACATAGATGGTATTAAACAAAAAATAATAGTAGCTCTATGTTTTGCTTCATTGGCATACAAATGTTTCAACAATCAGTGAATCAGTGATGAACAGAATCGCACCTCGAGAGTGCAGCTTTCCCAGTTTTCGATTTCTACCAGTATTATCGTTCCTTTATGGATTGGAATTGCAGGAAGTCGATACTTAAAAGCGAAAAATAAAAAACTTTTTTACACAAAAAAGACAACCGCCTTCAAAATCTAGAAATTGAAAAATAACTTCAGCTTTGGAAGTCGGTGGCAATACAAACCACAATCCGCAAACTTCGGAGCCTTCGAAACTACTAAAGCCGCCGACTTCCAAAGTTAGGTAGGTAGTTATTTTTCAATTTTCAGACTTTGAAGGCGGTTGTCTTTTTTTTTGTAATAAAGTTTTTTATAATGTCTAAAAATTACGGGATAAATAATACATAATAATATATCAATTTATGGCCCGTGAGCCCATATTTAACCAACTTCGTAACCTAATTCGACACAGAATTTTAAATTCAATGTTATAAAAATTGAATTTATAATTATTATAATTCTTCTCTAAATTGTTATATTAAATACATATCATCACGCCTGTATTGCCCGAAGGGTTAGGCAGAGGTGTACCAATGTACACCCACAGTTCGCCGGTATGTTTGAGGCAGTTAGAATTTAAATAAAAGTAAAGGTTAAGTTAAAGTTTAAATTGTTATATTATACATTTTAAAATACTTTTAGAATAAACAATATTCTTTGTAGTGTAATTTAATAAGACAAACAAACACACTATTTGAATAAATACCAGCTTTATTAACAAAATAATTTAATTAGAAATCATCACTGAAATCAACATCCATGATGTCTTCAACAACTTCCTCCGCTATATTTGCATCTTTTTCCATACTAATATTATTACTAGTACTCTTATTCAAGTCAGAATCGTTGGCGCGAACTTGGATTTCTTCTGTTTTATCTTGTTCCTTATGAATAACATCTTTATTTGGCGATTTACTTTGGTTTTCAATACCATTACTACTATTAATGTTACTGCTTTCTTCCTCAGGTATTGTCTTAGAACTAATTACTTCAACTGTTGAAATATTATTACTTATCGTACTTTCTGTGTGTGTAACATCATCCATTATTTCAATAACATCATCATTGGTTGCTATATCTTTACCAACTTTAACTGCTCCATCATCTATTTCAATAATTGGAGTTTTTTGATTACTTTCGTCATTTATTTCAATGACTCCATTGACCACTTGATTTGTTTTATTTGTTTCAGTCATTTTATCAGTTGGATCATTGATTTCAATTATTTCATCAACAACTGTATTAGTATCTTCAGTGCCTCTTACATTTCTGCCTATATCCTTATCAACATCATCTATTACTACAACATCTTCAGTAATTTGTATAGCATCATTGTTATCATAATTTTCGTCCATTACTATATCATCAGGATTCCCTCCAGTCTCCTTCAAAACTTGACCATCATCATTCCTTCCCTCACCCTTCTTTTTGTCATTATGAACATCAATAGCCACAGACTGATTTACTGAAGTAACATCACATTCATCATCTGAACTATCTATGACGTACGATCTATTAGTTTTTTTAGCTGTTACATTAGTTTCTGTCTCCTCATCTACTTCAATTATGACACTGTCTTGCTTAGCACTGGCCTCCATAGAACTTTGTTTGAGTCGCGCAAGGCGTCTTTCTTCAGCTAGTTTCCTGTTTCTGAGCATTCTTTCTTTTTGATTGTCGCTTATAGATGGAGATGAAGTAGCTTTCGGCATTGTGAATGGTGATCTGGAAAAAAATGAGTGGTTTTAAATAAGAAGTTTGATGCTGAATATGCTGAAAGCATCCCAATCACCAAGCCTGACAGAGGAATTAACACTATACTAAGGCGGGTACAGACTAACACAATGTAACATGCAATGTAATACGCAATGAAAAAAATTGCCGTTCACATTGCCACAGTGTATCATGCAATGTAACAGAATTCCCAAAATGTGGACACCCTGTGCGCACGAACCGTGCATACTACGCGCACGAACAGAGCATTTCAACTTATGCGCGCCGCGATCCGTCATTTGTCGGTTTTTCCGCCGAACACAAAGTGGCGCACAGTGTGCACAGAGGGCCAGTGTGGAAGGGTTGTATTTGTCTGTATTGCGGAAGGCGCGCAAACATTAAAAAGCTATGTTTGCCGCGCGCATGCCAGAAACAGATGCGAGTAGAAACATGCTTGATTAGTCCACTTGAAATGCCTATTTCATGTTAAGTTACAGCAGTCTGTACCCATCTTTATGTAAATAAATAAGTGACAGCAAAAACTACCCACCTATCCTTTTTCGGACTACCCATGATTTTCTTGACGGACCCAGGTGCAGGTGTAGCCCTGGCCAAGTCAATCTGTTGCTGCAGTAGCTTGTCGAACTCGTCCAGTTCTGGAGGTGGCTGTGTTTCCTCATCGCTGGAGTCTTTCTGGACAACAGTTTCTTCTGACATGAACTGGTCTGTGCGGATTTTTTGGAGATGTACCTGAAATTGATCAAATTTATTTAATTAATATGGAAGACTTACAGCTTAAAAAACCAGACTGGTAGCAGTAAACTAAACTGACAGCCAATTACAGGTCTTCACTTATAAAATACTATTATAATATTATTCTCCAAACTACCTGGACTTAATAAAAATGCTTAGTTTATTTATGCTGTTAAATAAATAGGAAAGGTTTTGCTTTTGCTTGTTTGTACTGAATGAGCTCTAAAACTACTGGGCAGATTTTAACCAATAGATAGCTACATTATTTATGAGTAATATAGCCATATATACCATCATGCTATGACGCTGGGACAGAGCATTAACATAATGTGCACAAAATCACGGGCCGAAGCTAGTATAATAATAAAAACATTACAAACCATAACGGGCCTCTTCTTGCCAAGACTCTCAATCTTCTTCAGGCAGTCCTCAAACTGGAACTTGGGGTACAGCCTGTATGCCCAATGTTCTAACTTCTTTAGGACCATATCCAAGTCATCCTTTTCATGCCCTTTGCCTGGAGTTATTAATTATACATTTAATTCCAATTAGCTTTAAAACGGTAAATTGGTGGTAAATCTGCGAATGATCATTATGATGTCAATAACACAAATAGTTCAGTGTCTGAGTGGCTGCAGTGTAGAAGCAACAAGAATATGGTTACCAAGATTTTGTAAAAACCAAAATAAAGGAAAAGAGTGTCTGTGCAGTTTCTTGCTTGTTCTTCTCCATTCTCCATAGAATGTTTTGGAACAAGCAATTAGCTTCAAGTTTAAACTGTAACTTTTTGACACTTCAAAAGTTCCTGTAAATGTTCTAATACAAATAAATGCTTTGACTTTGAGTTTGCATGTTGCACTATCGATTCCCGCACTAGACAAATATTTGTATGGCCTACAAATAGTTGTTCCAGGTCTGTCTATTTGTGTATACAGGAGAAATTCATAGTGGGCAATTTTTTTTTTTTAAAGAAACAATAATCTCATAATTTTGCTCCACCTTACCTTTGAACTTAAAATCCTTGAAGTGATTAGGGAGGATCTGTATGCCTCTTGGACCGGTAAGACGAGCCGGGTTCAGTAGGAACCGTGGATTCTTTGTCACCCTCTTAGTTTTGGTAGATGATGGGTCCACCCGCCTCTTGTCTTCTTCTGTAATGTTACAGTTAATAATGAATATTAAATGAGAGCAGTAGATACTTTACATTTTTGTTGGAGCCATCTTAAAGACTTTCTAGGGCACACTAAAAGCCTTGTGCATTTGGTAAGCGACCCACTTACCAAGTTGTGTAGTAGTAACCTGTAATAACAGCTTACATTTGTGCTTTAATGTCTACTTTCCTTCGGATTATGGTGCCGGCAAAGCAATGGGATATCAGAGGTTAGCAATTTAGTACTTACCAAGACATATAGGTACATATTATTACTTTAAAAATAGTAGCTTTCACATATTCACTAGAAATTTTGAGTATAAATACCTGCTTCATCGTCTTTGGGTTCGTTTCCATCACTATTGGGAGACTCGGATCGAGACCGAGGTCTTTCGTCGTACTCGTCGCCTTCAATGACTCTCTCTAACTCCTGCGCTTCGTCTGCCTCATCTTGTAAGAATATATCCTCAAGGAGAGACATTTTTGTTTGCTTGAATATCAGCAATTCAGCAAGGAAAAACAAAAACCAATCAAACAAGCATTTTAATTATTTGTAAAAGTACTTTGACGTAAGATTTGGCGGGATATTAAGTTTACGAGAGTCGAGAAATGTTTTGTTTTTCTTTTGGTTTCGTTCGAAATCAATAATCAAATGAACGCTACCTATAATCTGAGAGTTTTTAAGATGTTCGTTTAGCATAATTTAAGAGATTATTTAATACTGAAATCAATGTGTGTCCTCGTAATTATTTTGTTAAAATATTTAAATGTTGGTATTATCTAGAAGAAGTATTCTTTTATAAAATACCAAGTTCCTGAACGAAAATTTTTACCTGTGGAACGCCCTAAAACAACGCGGAGCTTCCGTTTGTCGGTTATAAACGATTATTACTATTTTTACGGTATTATTTTTATAATGCAACTTCTTATTTTCAAATATTTTTTATGGATTGGCAGAATACTTTACAGCTGTACCTATACCCTATATATTATTATACTCTTTGCTATACCCCTTCATGCAACAAATGTCATGACTTCATGAGATAATAAGAAAATATTATAATGTAAGAAAAATGTTATAATGATAAAAATGTAAAACATTTGGGTTTTAGTGAGAAAGCCCTTTAAAGTCAAGAAAATGAGATGATGATATCATGTCATTTCAGTTCAGAAGCAGTGAAGTAAAAAGCTTTGATAAATATATTTCCATTTAGAAACACTATGGCTAGCCGCACACACACAATAATATTGACAATCCAATATTGTCAGAATTTCAAGATCTATAGAAAAATACCGCAATACAGGCCGCACACACACAATATTATTGACAATACGTACTTTATTGTCAATATTATTGCGTGTGTGCGGCTAGCCTAAAAGAATAGACTAAATAAACGACGTTTATTAATCTATTATTTTAATTGCAACAGATTTATTATAATTTGTACGGGTCATACAAAAGCCGCATTTTTTATAAACTCATACCATAAACTTAGTAAATCTAATTTTTCAGTTTCATTTTACCACATAGCATTTTACTAACTCCCAACTGTAAACATTGATGTACACATTACCGGTTTTTATTTCTTCTGTTTTTGTTTAAAAATTGTATTTGAGCAAAATATTGATAAAACCATCTCTTTTGAAGCAATTTATTGAGTATTTGGCCCATCACTCGTAGCTGTACTGCGTAAAAATATTTTGTTGATAAAACTGGCCATTGTTTAAACGGTTCTGAATTTTCACATCCATGTCCCATCCCTAGAAAGTCACGTGACCAGCTTGCGTTTGAGCGCACTAACAGGTATGGAAATTAGTAAATTTTATTAGAAATTTAGTTATATTTTGGATACTATTGTAGATATAAGGTAAATAATAACGTTGCGCTAAAATTGAGTGTTAATGTGCGTGCAAATACGGTGTTATATGGTGCTGTGCACGGTTATTTCGTCAACAAAGACTGTCATTTTGATACCAAGAAAGGTGCTTCAAGAATGGCGTCCCCCACATGTGCCGCTGGCCTATTGAGTTTCGTCTTGGCGGTGCTTGAATCTGATGACGTGAGCTGTTGAAATGGCGTGAAAAAGCAACTGCCTCAGGTTTTCGCCGATGTTCCGGTAGAATTATGTCGAAAATTTCGTAGTTCGTTCGGTGCCCTTGCGCTGCCACTCTCAATGATTCATTGTTCCGATTTTTGCGAAATATTACATAAAAATTCGCCAAAAATCATTGTTTTAGACATCATGGAAGCTAAACTGTGTGTTCTAATTAGTATTTCCGTGTGTTTTGTGTGGTAAATTTGTGATTTTTCCGCGATCCGCCCATTTGTTTTGTTTACCATTTTACCGCTTACACGACAGCCGGGAGCTAACTTTCATTATCTTTGATAGTATTGTTTTCTTTGTAGGTGTTTAATTGTAATGAATTGAACAAATTGTTATGTGTAAAGTCGTTATCGTGTCGTGATCAGTGATGCCGGTAGTTTGATTTCCTACCTATAGTAATTATCGGAACTACCGTATATTACGTCTTGTTTGTCGGGGAATCCTGCCACTGAACACCACTTTTATCATTTACTAATTTACTTACATTAAACACAAATTACACATATTTGAAAATCATGTCTATTAGTGAAGGAGTTCATCTATATTTATGTGAATAATTAATTTTCAGTGATTACCTTTAGTTTATTTTACATTGAACAGAGGTAAGGTCATAGATAAGGTATCTTTTACCTGCTGCAATAAAAAGCCCTAGGTAATCTTATGTTTTGTCTCATTTGTACATACAAATTTGCCACTGGCAAGTTCATTGACCTCCCAAATTTTTACTACAAACAATGTTTTTCTTGCTAATCCTCTTGACCATTGCATTTTATATTTATGAAAGTGCTATATTATTATTTCATACATAATCTATCAACATTTGATGGGTGTGGAGTTCATAATATAGGCTTTTTTCAGAAATTATCAGTTTAAACCTGCAATATTACATTTGTCTTTTAAAAGTTCATTCTCATTTTATTATAATCCTGTCCTACCAAGGATTCTTTAACAAAATAAAAAAATACTCTATGATTATTAAGTACACTCAAACAATCTCATTAATAAATAACTACATCCAATCTTCATTAACATCTTAAATTGGATCCTCCTTAGTGGAATACCCTCATTATACAAGTGATGTAATACATTACAATCTGTATCACGCCTGACCTAGCTATTCAGTCAATTGAAAGTGAATTGACTAATGATAATAATTGTCTAAATGAAGCATTTGTGTACCTACACAATGTAAACAAACATAGGCATGTTTTATCTCAAAAGTTTGCTATTGAAGTCAATTTATAAATTACTTCCCATTAGTATGGTTCCCATTGCTGGGCAAAGGCCAATCCCAATATTCAACATACTAACAAAATAAATAATTTATCAAATATACATTCTTCAAAAGTTCCACAGACAACTAGACACATCTTTCTTAACAAGAACTCCTTGAGTAAATTGGCTAAGAGCCTCTGTGACGTACTTTAGGTATAACAGATTCTGCATTGGCCTGCATCTCTGCACGAATTATGTTCATCAATCAATTACCAACCACTTTGTGTGACGTCTTGTCTGTTAACTCTCTCGTGTGTTGGGGAACCGGTATGAATTGCTGCGATGCCATTGGTCGGTCTGTTGGCTGGGGGCAGTAAATCATCTTACTTTCATCTTCTATAGTGGTCTTATATCAAACTGTGTGGAAACTTAATGTGTATATGCTGTATGCCTGCTCAACTACTACCATACTAAACCTATTTCTTGTTGCTGTGTTCCGGTGTGAAGGGTATGGGTGCCGGTGTAATTACATGCATATGAGACATTTCAACTCTGTCTCTGGGATGGCAACATATTTGCAAGGCCTCTGGTATTTACAGATGTGTATAGGTAGCGGTGACCACTTAACATCAGGTGGGGCATAGGCTTGTTTGCCATCCAATGATGCTAAATAAATGAAATACTGAACTATATGATCCAAGCTGTTTCATATTTCTTCTTCAAAGGAAATGTTTTAGTTACATATCCATGTATTGTTTACAATAATTGTTTTTACAATCTTTGCTATTGTAGTCTTATCATTTGAAGGATTCTAATTTGATCATTGAATATGTAAACAGTCTCATGTTGTAGTGAGTCATTCCACTTCTCACAAATCTATTGGCACAAGATTGTGTTACTTATTTATTTGATTTTTGATGAATTTGAAATCTTTGCTGGTTCTAGAACATCTTTTACATCTTTATCTTTTCCTTGTTAATATCTTGTAAAGTTTATTTACCTGAATTACTTTTGTGAAACCTACCCTGATTTTATTGGTGAGGTTCTTTAGAAAGGTTGGGTGTGCAGTGCTTGTATGACCAGGTTTAGGAATGTGGATGTGGTGAAAGGAGTATGTAAGGATATATATTTATATGAAAGTTTCTGTCAAAATTCTCCTTGTTCTTTTGCTTTCTGTGTTTCATTATTGATGAAACAACAACTCATCATGTTCTATATGCTAGTGAGGAGGACTAAGAAGCTTCTCATACATCCCTTCCATTATGTCCAGGGTTGGCAGGAACTACACCCTTGCATAGTCCACACTTGTATATCTTACAAGTATGCTACTTGCATGTATGTATGCACACTGAAAAGGAGTGGAACTTTCTACCTGCATCTCTATTTCTGATCAAATTCAACTGTTAGTTGAATCAAGTGAACAGGCTTCTTCTGGGTAAGCTCACTCCATCGCTGTCTATGTAAAGTCAAGAGCTTACCCATATAAAATAAAAAAATGTACTAGACTTATTGTCTATAAATCTACTATCAGAATAGGAATCTAAATACCATTGATCGGAAGAAAGTTTTAATAGGTTTGTTGCTATGCATCTGCAATAACAACAGTATCATTAATATAACAGACACATTGGCACTATTTCAAATTAATTAACAAACTGTTTGCATCCAAACTTGGCACCATACAATCTCTATTCTACTTCCTTCTTTGATATAAGTTTTAACATGTAATACACTAGCTTTAGCCTGCAATCTCGTCTGAATTGGACCAGTAGTTCCGGAGATTAGCACATTCAAACTAAAAAAAAAACAAAATCAATGCAAAATGTATGTGACTTTTGCCAAATTGAAATTGGTCATCCAATCACAGCACCCTATGCGTGCTTGATAATTTGACTGTGGTTTAGTGATGCTCCTGCTCTTATCCCAATACATTTGGGTTTACCACAGCATGACGTCTTTCATACATCCCTCATAAACCATTCTTGAAGTTCTCTAGAGGTTTCTTGCTCATCATCATCCTCTCCTTTTCATTTCTAACGGCTCTTTGTACTTTTGACGTGAATTCACTTTTATCAACGTACCTACTAGCTTTATTTGCATAAATGTCGGTTATATTTAAAATTCAACCATGATTCGAAAGACGTGGCGCCATCTATTATCATAAAAACGTTATTGTTGTTTTTCTCGGGAACAGTACTTTGTCTCGCGATGAAGGGCGTGTCCGTGTCTCTTTGGTCCTTTACCTAAGTCACATTGATACTCAGCTTCATTTTAGATCCTGCAACCTATCTTTGAATAGACGTTACGGATACTCAGAAGCCGGGAAGTCTGACAAGCAGTCTTACTTACTGAGGTATCGTTTTGCCCAGTAACTGGGTTGTGGAGCTCAGATAGGCAGTCGCTCCATGTAAAACACTGGTATTCAGCTGAATCCGGTTAGACTGGAAACCGAGCCCAAAATAGTTGGGAAAAGGCTAGGCAGAGAAATATATACACTGTAGGTAGCGTCGTATGTCCGTAGCATAACGACAAATTGACCCTTTTCTCCGATATTAACGAGAAAATTTCAACATTGTACTAATTTCTCTCCATCACATTTGATAACAAATTGTATACAAATGCTTGTGTAAACATCATGTTGGTTGTTTTCTCGGGAATAGCTTGACCCTGCGGTTCAATACACTTATGAATTATTATCATGCATCTTGCTTGTATTAGTTTGTTGGTGTAGACAAATGATGACGCTTACATCATAAGGCCATTTAAGACATTGATTTGCCTATATAGCTTCATCTTTTGCTTAACATTGCGAACCATAAACTGACGTTCCCTACATCGCGCTAACAAAGTTCTTCGCGACAATAGCAGATATACAAAATCCCGACAACAACCAGTCAAGCAGTTGCCCACTGAACACAACACCCGTCGGCTTGGAGGATCCTCCCTTTTCAATGGGAGATTGGACTTTACAACTTGCTTCTCATAAACCTTCTTGCTAGGATTTTTTAAAAGACCCCCATCCTATACATTCTTTGCCGCTCAATTTTCTTACTTGCTAACCATAAAAATTATCCCAAGTTTTTAAAAAATATTTGCTTATTTCCTTTCAGTCTTCAAGTTGAATTTGAGATAACTAAGTCTGTTTAAAACTCCAAGGCATTAAAACCACCTTTCCCACCACAATCGCAGATGGCAAAATTCATATTTTACCCTTAATAATACACCAGCTGCCATATTCGTTACAATGAACGAACCGAGAACCAAAGCCATACGCTCATTACACACTACATTGACACTAATAATAGAGCCTGAACAGAATGACAGCTTGCCTACCAGGCAGTGTTTATTGACAGTAAATAGGCTGAACGATTTTGTGCCTTGTGTATGTTTTGGTAGATAGAAATGTAATTTGTCTTTGGTCAACAATGAGGAGATTAGGGAGAATGCGGTTTTAATTTTGAGTCATAGATAGCCTTTATGTAATGTTACATGTGTGTGGTCATGGTTAGGGACAAAATTTTGGTTTTGAAATTCTGAGAGGATTTTAGTTTGTTGTCGCAATAATGGCTTTTAGGGTTTTATTGAATAGGGCAATGACTTTTGTTGATTATGTTTATTTGGAAGTTTCTTTTCAATCGTCGATCGAATCGTATTATGATTTCCTTTTGGGCGTTCTAGCCATTTTAGCAACATTAGTAACACATGTGATTCATTCAGATGATATATTGGTTTGGGGTGCTGTGACACCCCCGTGTCTCGGAAAGCACGTAAACCCAACGGCTTACGTGCCTTCGCCTGAACTCTCCCCGATTGTGTCCGATTGCCGTCCCATCGGACTATGAGAGTTAGGGAAGAGGGAGTGCACCTGTGTGTGCTCACACTTTTGCGTCCTTGGCTAGTCTGCATTAAGATTAGCTGCCGTGGCTGGGATCAGTCTGGAGAGTACATATTGGGTGGAGAACTCCACAATAGCGTAATCATCGCTCCTATTCTAGCCGTATTCTCACAGTATGTAGATTGTAAGATTGCTTGATCCCACGCTAGACACTCATCTCTGTCTAGTGTACATTTTACGAGGCGTAAACGTAAACAAACCTTTGTTGCATGCGGTTACGGTCGATGTTCGATTTACTCACCTTTTACGATTATATTGGTTTCCACACTTTTTTGTTTTGCCGTTTACTTGATACATGTGCAATATAACAGACATATCAACATAAGAAAACACAAAAAGTCTAAAGTCAAATCGTTTAATTCAATTAGATCTTAAAAGGCACCTTTGAACGTAATTTACAAGAATAAATTAATAATATTG
This sequence comes from Caradrina clavipalpis, assembly GCA_932526535.1. Lineage (NCBI taxonomy): Eukaryota > Metazoa > Arthropoda > Insecta > Lepidoptera > Noctuidae > Caradrina > Caradrina clavipalpis. Next base: position 985,219 of record OW052111.1, on the reverse strand, counting down.
AATCTATACTTGCCCATTCCAAAAGGTAGTGTCTTCTGGAGAAGAATGGGCAAGAAACTCCATACATACTCTATATTTTACAAGTTGTGCAGGTCAATTAACGCAATAAATTGTACAAAATGTGAAAACGATGTACCTAAAATAAAAAGGCATTTACAATACTTACCAAGTGCTATAAATTAAGAAATGTAATGTTAATTAACAACGTTGTGATCATAGACGACCACTCCTAACATTTCAAAACACAACGAGTAATATTTACATAACGAATACAAATAGAAAATAAGTTCAAAAACTAAAACCCGACAACTGAAAAATCTTGCTCTAAAATTGTTTGTTAGTGATGTTCAGAAAGGATAGCCGTGGTCGTATGCCACTTCCCTGAAGCTTATGCTCCCTAACCACTGTTAAAATGTATTGTTTTGTTTTGCGTAAAAAAAAGTAAACCCCGCAGATAACTGAAATTAATCAATAAACTGAAATTAATTAATTAATTAATTAATTACGCAGTCACAAGTTTAAGCTAGTCTCAAATACAAATAGTATTTGATCGAAGCTCCCCATGTTTATACATCTTTAGCATAGGAGGTTTTTTCTCTTAATGGCAATCCGGTTTAGCTATCGAACGTTATTTTCGTAGATAAATGAGTGGAAAAATACAGATTCAATAATATTGAAGAAGGTGGGTAGATAGGTAGGTGGTCCGGGGAATTTCTTTTGATTCGCAAAAGATTGTCTGAATTTGCGACGGTGAATTTTCCGAAGGCTTACCTATGTCCTTGAGATATTTTTAGCTAGCTTTTCGCCTCGTTTCTACTGAACGCCCACCGTGTTTTTCATGGGCCATACATTTTAATTAGGAGCAGTAAGGATTCTAGGCTGCTAGTGTTATTTGGATGCTAATAGCTGCTCCGTGAATTTCACACGGTTGGCGATGAGGTCAAATGTATCCCAATGACGGACAATGAGCAAAGTATTTTGTTAGATTTTAAAATACCTTCGAGGTTTTATTTTTTCAAGTATTTGAAGATTACTTTCATTTCAATTAAACCACTTACAGACTCTCCAGGAGTCGGTCAGTTAAAAATTCGAAGGTGGGCAACCCCTGATTGCGAAGAAGCTAGTTGCTTAGAACTCCTGCCCTCCTTGAGCCTGAAGGTCCGATGCTATTTATAAAGAATCCTTATAGAGTTTCTTCGAAGGGAAGATTTTTTTCTTACTTATCCTCATTATATCGACGTCTCTGGAGAGTACTGGTCGTTATCACAGTTTTTATTCGAATCATATTTTTTTTATTGTTTCTGGTTGACTCAGAGTCCTGTTTGTGTACTAAATCTTTGGAATAATTGTGTCATTAATTTGTAGTGTTAAGTTTTTCACTATTGCAAATTGAAAACGTAAGTTAAGGCTATTTTTCTTTTATCAGGTTTCAGGATCTGTATATTTTGATTGTAGATGATTTTTGGAGTATGGAACTAAGCCAAAATTCAGCCAAATGACTCCTACTTAATTATTATTCGTTCCAGTTGACGAAATAACCGGAAGCACTGGCTTATTTATCTTTTAAGTATTGCTTAACTTGTAAGCTTTGCTTAGGTTGAGTCGTAGGTACGTAAGCAAAGTACCTAACTAGTACCTAGTTATTTTTGCATCGTTTGTAAATACTAAACCTAGTTCTAGTCTAGTAAACAAGTTTGAAAATAATTTTAAATGAGTAACATCAAAAAATGTAAACTAAATAATTGTATATGCTCTGAAACTGGACATCTTTTCAGGGGTCCTACCACCATAATCATAAAACAGTATTGTTTTAATATTACTTTACCTTGCGCACTGTTGGATTTTGAACGCTCGGCTCAGCGCTGAGAGTTGAAAATGTAACTTGACACACATGTAACTTAACGAGATTTCTTGATTTCCCAAACCATCCCAGTATTATGGGACGTGATATTAAGGGACTCCACCGTTCCCGAGATAAAGCGTGGTGACAGACAGACAGACGGACAACAAAATGATTCTATAAGGGTTCCGTTTTTTTTTCCTTTTGAGGTACGGAACCCTAATAAAGCCAAATCTGTCGAGCAGTTATCAAGTTTTTGCGACACTAACGCAGCACGGTTATTGATTTTTATATCCTACTACTATTATAAAGGCGAAAGTTTGTATGTATGGATGTATGGATGTATGTATGGATGTTTGTTACTCTTTCACGCTTAAACGGCTGAATGGATCTGGATGAAATTTGGCACAAAGATAGATTATAGTCTGGAATAACACATAGGCTACTTTTTATCCCGGGAAAATGTACGGTACCCGTAGGATAACACATCAACTGTGACGCGGACGAAGTCGCGGGCAGAAGCTAGTTCACCATATATTTGTACTGCCCCGTTGGTCTCGTGGTCGCGAGTGCGACTGCTGTGCAAGGGGTCCCGGGTTCGATTCCCAGGTCGAGCAAAAAGTGTTATTGGGTTTTTCTATGAAATTCTCAGTAGCAGCTCGGAGTTTGGATTTGTGCCCGGTTAATGGCAATAGGTTCGCCCCCAATTACATGGGACCTAAATATACCGGCGAACTGTGGGTGTACATTGGTACACCTCTGCCTAACCCTTCGGGGAATACAGGCGTGATGGTATATTTTTTTATTTTTTTATTTTATTTGTACTAATATCACAATAATTTTGTTGCAGCTGCTTGTAAATAGAGGCTGTAAATATAACGTATATAGTTTAAAGATGAGTTTGGGTGCGCGCGCCACCAAGGGTGGTGCGAAGGGAGGCGCCAAGGACGGCAAGCATGCACAGGACACCCGCAAGAGCACAGACAAAACCCAGAGTAAGGAGAAGGTTAAACCACAGGTGAGGAATTCATTACCTTTATTTTTCTATAAAGCAGATAACATATAAGGCCTAGGCCTTTTTTTTTAAATGAAAATCATCAAATGACTTCTTCCGCTCTACAAAATTCTTAGGGCACATCCTGAAGTTCTAGAAAGCTGAAACTTAGTTACTTACACAAACAACAAAAACATTCTAAAACTTAAAAATAAAATACACAGACAAAATAATAGATTTTTTTAAAAGAAACTTACAAAAAGAAGTGTAATGGTGTAATCCCACCAAAACATGTTCATGTAAAATGTTCACAAGACGAGACCATACGGCTCGCACTGTCAAAAAGTTATCAGATTTCATGTAAAGCCATGCTTCTAAGGGCGCTTTCAATTTAGACGACTGCTGCAGTCCGGGTATCGTACTGCGCACGGGCGGTTATGATTTTTCATACAAAATGTCTCGACGCGAAGTCGTGCGACAGCAGTGCGGCGCACGTCCGTTGGCGGAACGGCAACAACCTGTCAGTGTCTCAGCTCAGTCGTTGTTCGCTAGTGCTGTGAACGCATCGTGTTTCTTAGAAATTCGACCGGACTGCAGCCGCGTATCTCTTCAAATAAGACGATTTACGTCGTACTGCTGTCGTCCGGCAGCAGTACGGCTCATGGTCGTAACAACCGTGCGGCAGCAGTCCGGCGCCAACCGTCTAAATTGAAAGCGCCCTAACTCTTCCCGCCCCAACTTTATAAACTCTACACCTTAGTCAAAAATATGTGGCTTACTCGGTTTGTTACTTCAAGACGCGTGTTGTATAACAGAAAAAGTAGAGAAGATTAAATAAATTTTTCACCTTACGCCCAGGTAATATAGAATCAAGTACCTACTGAATTTATGGTAAAAATGTACGTTACGATCTCCCGTCTTAATTATCAGGCATAAGAAACAAAAAGCGTGAACACATAAAATTTCTTCAATTTACATACATAATGAAGTATTGATATTGCAACTGATAAGTTGGTTACGATCATAGATAGTAATAATATGATGACAATAACACCGGGCGACCTTGAGGCGCGACCTCCGCCGTGTCATTGACATTGTTCGTGTGACGCGCCCAATTATACGGCCGAGCTCCGCGTGCCTCTTTCTAATGGTTGCAAACTTTAGATTTTTAGCGAACTTTTTAGCGGAATAATTCTTTTTTTGACGTCCTGCATCTTAGTGGCCCTAAGCGCGACTGCTACGCTGGAGGTCTTGGGTTCGATTCGCAGGTCGGGGAAAGTGTTATTGGGTTTTTCTATGAAATTCCCAGTAGCATGTCGGAGTTAGGATTTGTGCCCGATTAATGGCAATAGGCTGCCCCCCTGTTACATGGAACCTAAAAGCATACCGGCGAACTGTGGGTGTACATTGGTACACCTCTGCCCAATCCTTCGGGGAATATAGGCGTGATGGTGTGTCATCATCATCATATTGGCCACAGGATGTCCACTGCTGGACATAGATTACCTCCCCCATAGATTTCTAAAAGGACCACCAGGAAGTGGCCAGAATCCAGAGAATTCTTGCGGTCTTAATCAGGTCATCATTTGATGATGATGATGCCGGGATAGCCCAGTAGATCCTGGTTCGATACCGGAAAAGACCAACGTGACCTTTTTATTTAATCTATACTTTCTAAGTCGTACTTTAGATATCATTGACATCCATGAAGAAAAACTTTGTGTGAAAATCTGGATTTATAATAATTATAAGTCTGTAATTGCAAATCCGCCTTGAGCAAGCGTGGTGATCAATGCTCGTGGGTGTCTGTGTGAAAACAGGCCTTTGCCATGCAGTGGCAATAGGCTGATATCATTTTGGCGTAGTGTATAATTTGTTGTCTATTAATAGATGTAAAGAGAAAGTACAGGTTTTTACCAAAGAGAAGAAGATTTCGGTACAAAAAAAAAAACTATTCAAACGTTGACATGGTCGTTATGTAAATGAATTATGGTACAAAAACAAAGTATACTTAGATTTTTCAAAACATATATATTTAGGAGCTCATTTTATAATGTTACTAGCTTTTGCCCGCGACTTCGTCCGCGTGGATTAATAATTCCCGTTCCCGGGGCATTTCCGGGATGAAAACTATCCTATGTCCTTTCTCGGGTCCCAGACTATATCTGTACCAAATTTCATTGAAATCGGTTCAGTGGTTTAGGCGTGAAGAAGAGACAGACAGACAGAGTTACTTTCGCATTTATAATATTAGTAAGGATATCAAATCATTTACTTGTAATAACAAGAAACATGATCACACTTATATACAACATAAGAAAAATAAAGAATACAATAAAAGGAAAATTTCAGCATAACATAACAACATAACAATGTGTTTGTTATGACTTTAGTAATTGTTTAGGTAATATTAAGATTTCCAAAATAATGAGAATACGATACCGGTTGCTACCGGTGCCCGTGAAATGAAGGTGTGGCCAGGGTTGGCAAACTATGTCTCTAAAATGATTGAAAATGTTGTTTAATAATTAAATAAAATTAAAAAAAAATGTAACCCCTTCAAGAATACTCTAAAAAGTAGTAATTATGCGTCTAAGATACCTACAGTAGCTAGCAAAAAAGTTGGTAACGTTGAAAGGGCTGAACCGATATTGATAAAACATATCTAAGAACCATTGCTAGGTTACCTGCTTTCAAATTAAAAAAAAAAAAACAACGGATTCTAATCAGTTTACCTGTTTAAGAGCTACGATGCCCCATACAGATACATACGTCAAACTTAAAACACCCCTCTTTTTGCGTCAGGGGCTAAAAATACATCAGCTACTTACATAACATATGCTATCTTTATGAGCGCTTAGCAAGCGATAAAAAATAATATCTCTGGTCTGTCTGGTGGGTCGGGCTGTTTGTGTATGTGAGTTTATGTGTTTGTAAACGCAGCCACGTTACAGGAGAAATTTCTAGAGTGGGGCAAAGTTGTGTCCAAAAAAACCCTGGCAATATCCTCTTTGAGGAATCATTGTAGTTGCAAATGAGGCCTTCGATATTTTACCATAATCGAAGTAGTCTAAAAATAGCTTCTAGCTGATTTAAATATTCGAAACAAACTCTCCGTTTCTGCATAATGTGCTCGAAATAATCTCTGCTTGACAACCCTGACCGCACGTACGGTTGCCATCCGTCCGGGTATGTCCGGACATGTCGGGCTTTTTGACTCCTTATCCGGAGTTTGACCGATTGGGATTTTAATTAAACAATCTGACCGGTCTTTTCCACTGAACATTTTAATTTGAAAATAAAAAGTTTAATGTGTTGCCTCTTCAGTTCGAAAGGCAATGCCTCTTTGCCTGTTACGACTTTCACGTGTAAATTTGAGGGGGGCGGGATAACTGACTCATCAACGCCCATCCCAACTCTTGGACATAGAAAACTGATTTTGTATAAAGGTTCCCGTTATGATGGACAAGAAATAAGAAATAATATTTCATAATTCAACCCCTAAATGGATAAAATTAGGGTACAAATTAAAGTAGGTATTATAAAATTGTAATTGTATACAATTTTGCTACTAACAGAACTAATGGCGCAATTACACTAGGTCGTTCGCGCGAATTCGATTGCCTATGGAATTCGGGAGAACGACCATACGTAAATGAATGAATTCGAGTGTGTCCGCCTTCGGGCAATCTTATCATCGCAGAATATGGGAACAGTTAGTCTTTTTCTTTCAAACTTCTAACAGTAGTTAGCCCGTATTCCAGTGCGATGACCAGTGTAAATAATGCATCGGGTGCCCGAATTCCAGTAGTCTTACGAGCATCCGAATACAGGGTAACGACCAAGTGTAATTGCTCCCTTTTATATCAAGTATTGCGTAATAACTAATGTAACGTATATGTTTGTCGACAGGCTACTACAGAACAGCTCCGGATGGCACACATGATCGATCGTAAAAGCGAAGACGCGTCAGACGTTCGAAGAATGGTGAGTACATCACAGCAATCATTATCCAATAATAAATTAACTCCAGCCATGTTCTGGCCAGCCGTGCACGAACTGATGGAGGAATTATCCCACCCACATTACCAATCCTTTCATTGCCATTCCTTGTTCTCCGTTAGGCGATTGGCACACTGCCCCGCATCACGGGGCACATCAATCGCCTCGAGGGAAGCCAGTATTCACCAAGCTGGTCTAAATTGGTGATCATTGAGATGTACCTAACCCGTAAGGGTGGTAAATCAATGTGGAAGTGTGAGATTAAATAACAATCAATCACGGAGCATGGCGCGGGAGTGCATGTTCTTACGTTGTTTGCAACTACCTGTGCTTGTAGAGAAAACACGCGTAGTGCAACACTGAAGAAGCGTTCACGCGCAGTGTTGCAGATCACCAGCGCTCCGGCGTCGCCACGCACCTCGGAGCATGGCGCGGGGCAGTGTGCGAATCGCCTTAAAGGCAAAATTATTGGCGTTTTCCTAGTGAATGTTGTACACCATCTACTAACCTATTTCAAATATCTGTGGTGTGGCTAGAAATAGTAAACACTACTGATTCTGCCAATGACGAAAATTAAATGATAATGTCGTTGGCGAAAGAAAGGCTAGTTTATGAAAATGCGCCATAACGCTTATCAAAGGTATGGCAGAAACTCTTTCAGTTCTGTGATATGCATGATGTTGTTGTGGCATCATATAGAACCAAAATTGTGGGCAGTATTGTATAAACCAATACCACCGGTAGTTGACACCACAAACCAATAATTTCAAGTCACAACTTCTTCATGAAAACCAATTAATTTTCAATTTATTGTAAAACTAGCTTCTGCCCGCGACTTCGTCCGCGTCACAGTCGATGTGTTATCCTACGGGTACCGTACATTTTCCCGGGATAAAAAGTAGCCTATGTGTTATTCCAGACTATAATCTATCTTTGTGCCAAATTTCATCCAGATCCATTCAGCCGTTTAAGCGTGAAAGAGTAACAAACATCCATACATCCATACATCCATACTTACAAACTTTCGCCTTTATAATAGTAGTAGGATAGTAGTAGGATAGTAGGATTAGATTTTTACTGACTTTAAAATCAATAAAGAGTTAGTCAATTGAGTAGGCCACGTAGTGACGTCACAGTGTGCTATTGCCATACAAAATCTATGGGAGAATCGCGTTTTGACAGTTCATCAAAAGTATGCCAACTGATGGTGGTGGACACTACCCAATTGCCAAAAACCAAAACTGGGAAACCGGGTTGTGGAGGTCAGATAGGCAGTCGCTCCATGTAAAACACTGGTATTCGGCTGCAACTGGTTAGACTGGAAGCCGACCCCAACGTAGTTGGGAAAAGGTTAAGCGTAGATTGGATAAACCAATCGAGCAACTAAATTGTACCGCGTAACGGACTTTTAAGCACCCAATATTTCTGGTAGAAAAAAATACCTAAGATTGTAGTTACGAGCCAAGGTAACCTCGACCTAAAGCGCGTTGTATGAAAACGGAAGTACTTAAGATAAAGCCAAGTTCGGCAACAAGGCATTTGTTGTGAAATTATCACGGAAGTGTGTTAGTGTTGTGATAACATGAACAATTGTCATTTAGTTAGAAAAAAAAAACAACATAAACAAAACCCTCTAAAAATTTAAAAATAGGACGGGAAAGCAAATTTTAGCTTGATCAGACCTCTTAAAATAGTATTGTTTTAGTACTACTTTGCCTTGCGCACTGTTCGATTTTCAACTCTCGGGTTAGCACTGAGAGTTGAAAATGCCATAACTTAAATTACAAACTAATACTAAAATGGTACTGTTTTAAAAGATGGTGGTGGAAGGCCCTGTATGGAAGATGGTCACAATTATATATCTGCTAGAAAAGAGCTAATCTCGAATCGTCTGAACTAGATTCTGACGCTAAGAACACAATCGATCAAGACACCTGAGCAGAGAAATAACTAAATGAAAATCGGTTTAGCCGTTAGGGAGCTACGATGCCACAGACAGACATAAAGATACACACGTTAAATTTTGTGGTGGGTTATTTATGTTTAAAGTTTAAATGTGATGTGATGTAAAGTGATGTATTTTCGTTTGTGGATGTAAAAATAATCCTATTCAGCGTAACATTCACCCTAAATGGTATTTAGGGAATTATGACAAGAAATATAAATAGCACTAATAAAAATAACATCCCTTTTTTGAGGCTTTAAATAGTCGTAATTGTTTGACGTCAGTAACAATAAAAATATTGATATACTTTATTTACGTAAGCTAAAACAGTCTGATCCGTCACGTTGCGAGAACTGCCTCCACCCACCTTACACAACCAGGCAGGTGGGCTTACAGCACCGTATAAACGTCCCTATTGTACTTAAAATAAAGTTCAACAACAAAGGAGCATTCCCAATGATTCCTTCGTAAAAAACGAAGTGAACGGGGAAAAGTTTCAAACAATTTTTCGCAACAAAACTCTGGGGTTGCATTTTTAGGTCTTCCTTTAGAATACGTTGGAAATATTGTGGTCTTGCCATAGGGAAGGGTGAAGGCTCGAGCCCTTAAGAATGGTGTTCATAACAAGGTGTATTGCCCTGGTGGCCTTATTGAGACAAGAAATACGGCCTATAAGCAGAGGTGTACCATTGTACACTCAAAGTTTGCCAGTATGTTTAGGTCCCATGTCCCCCGTCCCAGGGGGCGAGCCTATTGCCAATAACCGGGCACAAATCCTAGCTCTAAGCTGCTACTGAGAATTTCATAGAAAAACCCAGTAACACTTGCTCGATCTGAGAATCAAACTCAAGACCTCTAGCGTAGCAGTCGCGCTTAGGACCACTAGGCTGACGAGGCAGTTCGAGGCGATAATCTCGTATGTTAAATAAAATACTACCCAATAAAGCAATATGACTATCTGAACATACATAAAAAAATATCTATCAATCTTTTGAGGGCACTTTTGGTGCAGTGCACTCACGATACAGGAGAAACTTAGTGTGGGGCAATATTTTTAAAAAAGGACAACCTAAAAAAATGATTACTCACCTTTTTCTTCGTCGTAATCAAGTAAAAAAGTAATATATGATTGTAATCAGTCTTACTCTCATACACACAAAACAATATGTATGATAGTTTCACACACAATTATAGATTTGATATGCGTTTTCCAAGCGCCGCTGCTTGGGCGTGGGAATGTGTAGGTATCGGCTTCGACAGTTACCGACAGCTAACTGTTCATGGGTAGAAGTAGTGCGTGTAGCTATAGTGCAGCGACACGGTTACGTTTTGTAGTTAGTTGAGCCCTTCGTGGCCATTTTTATATTAGAATAGAAACTTTTTTGTATACTACCTACTATGAATGTGACATCCCCAAAAAAAGAGCGCATAATGTGCGTTTATTAATTTATAACATTTAAAAAATTACTATGCTGAGGGCAAAAATGAAATTTTCTTATATTAATTATCTTGTGATATTTTCAAGAACTTTGCTCCTATGTTTTTTTCTATATCAATGGTTCTATTTCAAGGTTCTTCTCCCGGCCTAAAATCTGCCAATCAAGGCAAGAACCCTGAAAGCCCCAGATTTTCAAACGCCTGAAAAAAGGTATTTTTTTAGAGCTCAAAACCCATACATATATCAACAGTGTATTTTTTTAAACAATTACTTTATAAACACCTGGATTACAAATAAAACCTCGCCCGGGCACTCTAAACACGGGCAAACCCAGGGCAACCCAGCCAAAATGCAAAAATAACCTAAGTAATAATCCACCTATCAAATAATAATCTCACCCATTGCGAAGTACTATTGTGCGAGCGAACCGGAAAGGTACAAGTAGCCGTGTATATTGCCCACTTCCGGCGGGCTGTGAGAGAAACAAAGACTACAATGTAATGGTCAGCTGTTAATGCAAGATGCACGGATGTGGGGTACTGCGCTACAATGACGACTGACGCTGGTATAGGCGCTATATTTGAATTGCGTAACTGTTTTTTGGTTTAAACAAAAATTATACTACTGCTTCTGCATTTTTTTCTAATGCATATGTAGTATCTAAGTTTATCTTGGATATCACTGACATTGGAAACCATGTCAGAGGCCCTTAAGGCGGTTTAGAAACTGACACTAGGGTGTGTGGGGTAGTGAAACATTACTGCCCACACGATAAAGAAGAAGACTACTGCTACTGCTCGCCGCTTCCTCCACGTAGAAGTTAAATCCTAACTAATGTTATAAATGCGAAAATGAGTTTGATTGTTACCTATTCACGCCTATGTAATGAAAAATACTGTTCCCGAAGAAGAAAACAACAATAACGTTCGTATAATAATAGATGGCGCCACGTGGCTTTCGAATCACGATTGGATTTTTTAAATATTACCAACATTTACGCGGCCACGGGCCATGGAATGCCATAAAACACATCCTAAGACACTCAATATAGTGTACCTGTGTATTATTGAGAGAATTATTGTAATCTGACCAGTGCTTCCAGAGTTTACCTAGTCTAGGTATTAACGTATAAGAAATCCAAAGCGCATGTATTGTGTTACTGCATTTAACGACGGCATATCTACTTCTAATAACCTGATAATTCGTCACGGATAACTAACTACTGGTAGTCACTGCGTAATGGTAGTTACCTACAGTTGCAGTTTATGATTAGATAATGAGGTAGATTACTACCGATGTAGGTGTTTGTACACAATTCTGATGTTTACATACTGTTCTTACACTTCCCGAGTTGATTTTGGGCATTACCAGCATTATCGAAGGAAAAATTGTGAGGAAACCTGGATATATCGATGAGTAAACCATACAAATGAAACATTGAAGTGTTTACAAGTTCAAAATAAAAAAAACTTTTTATTAAATGCATATGAATGTTTACACGGTACCAGTATAAAAAAAAACAATTTTTACATTATTATCTGTTTCTTTCGGCTAATCTCCGGAACGGCTAGAATGATTTTGTCGCTTCCACTGAAGGATAGCTGATGGTATAAAGTTTAACTTAGGCTACATTTATTTCAGAAAAAGAATTAGGTTTCCGCGCAAAACTTTCGGTTTCATTAATTCTTTTGAATCAGTTATAAAGGTACGTATTGTGTCCCCCAGGTGCAAGAGCTAATGGAGATGACGTGCCGCACCGAGGAGGAGGTGTGCTCGGCGCTGCACGACTCGGACAACGACATGGTGGCCGCCTGCAACCTGCTGCTCGAGGAGAGCCAGCGGATACAGGTACACAACTATACGGGGTCACTTTCCATTCACCTGCCATCTTACAGGGGGTCAAAATAATCGTCATCTTCCTGCCCTTATCCCATGTTACTGGGGGTCGGCGCTACACGTTTTCTTTTTCCATTGCGTCCTTTCAACGGTCATGATATCTCTGACACCCGATTGTGTAAATAATGATATGGAAGAGAACTTCCATATCATTATTTACACAATCTATCCATCTTTTGTTTGGCCTCCCTCTTCCTCTCCATCCATCCACTTTATAAAAGAGTACTCACAAATATAAACAGCTTTCATAATGGAACCAACTGTGAAATATTTTCATATTTTTGGGTTGGTCGTTTAGCAAAAGGTGCCCCAGAAATGCGACACGTGAATGAAAAGTAACCTTGTATAGCATTCTCAACTCATGGTCTCAAGCCACGGCTATTTCCTCAGGTCGTCAAATATGCACATGAAAAAACTATTTTTGTATCATTGGATGACTCGATAGCTCAATATTTTTTTTATTCAAATGTTCAATGTTGTTTCCAGGGCGAGTGGCGAACCAGCGAGAAAAAGAAAAAGAAGCCACCGGCCCCCGCCGGCAACGGCGAACTGGACCCACCGCGGGACCCACGCAGTCGCTCCGGACCCAGACCACGTATGCACCTTATTATACTGACTTCGTGTACATTTTACAGGTCTGCGATAAAGGATACATGGATAATAAAAAATACACCTAAATTATTAATTTCTGTAAACTGTATTATAAACTGTCCATTTAGGAAAAAAACAATCTAATGGCTGCCTGTCCATTGAAGCTTCCGCTAAAATGCCTTCCCCTTGTGTCCTTCTTAATATTACTCGCTCTTTCTTTTTCATAACTTATTTTTCTTCTTTTTAACCCCCGACGCAAAAAGAGGGGTGTTATAAGTTTCACGTGTCTGTCTGTCTGTCTGTCTGTCTGTCTGTCTGTCTGTCTGTCTGTCTGTCTGTCTGTGGCATCATAGCTCCCGAACGGATGAAGCGATTTCAATTTAGTTTTTTTTGTACGAAAGGTGACTTACGTACGAGTGTTCTTAGACATGTTTGATGAAAATCGGTTGAGCCGTTTAAAAGTTATGGGTGTGAAAGTGGGGAAGAAAAGCTAAAAAATGATTTGTCATGTGGGTTATTAAATTATTAGGAACCCATGTACTTACAGCTTAACAAAATCGACATTATAATAAGTATGTACCTATAAAAAGTATAAAATAAAAATTAAATTAAAAATTTAAAAAACCCCCGACACAAAATCCTAAGTTCCCTTTAAAAAGTAAAAAAATAAAATACGTCGCGTTGGGGGACCGCTTGGGACGGTCGTACCCTAAATGCAACATCGGTCCTCCAACGCGACGTATTTTATTTTTTTACTTTTTAAAGGGAACTTAGGATTTTGTGTCGGGGGTTTTTTAAATTTTTAATTTAATTTTTTTCGTTTGTATATAAAAAAATAAAAATAAAATTCATCATCACATTGATACCAGTAGGTAGGTAGGTAGTGCTAGTGGGTGGTCACGTTTACTGCTGCGTCAGAAACGTTGTACAGTACAGGTCAAAGTCTAGCTAATTTCTTGTTCCAAAACGCAGGTCTCTATGGAGAAGAACAAGTAAGAAACTCTATGGACACTCTTTTCAATTTAGGTCTTACAAAATCTTGATTACAATATTCTTGTTGTTTTTTTAAGTGCAAACAATGAAGTTAAATAATGATTAAAACATTGATTGGCAGGGGCCATAGTCCTTCCATAGTGTCAGGAAACCAGTCCATTTTAGTCACCCAAACCCATAGCCCTATTCTTAGTTTCTATATTCTGTAATAGTCCTGCGCCAGCCGGGGATTGTCCTTGGGTGCATATGCATAGTGCAAACAGGGATAATTGTCGGCTGGTGTTCCATTTCATTGTAAAGCCATGTAAGGGGCCTCTGCGAGTTGGCTTCGGCTCCTCGTACGCCTTCCAAAGGTCCGGGACCCTAGGGTCCCGAGATAAGTTACCAAATAAAGATGTAAGCCATAACAGTTAAGAGATGACCAATCTCAACTGACAGCACCTCTTCACAAACATGACGCGTGGACCATTTAGGGCAACCATTGTGAAGGGAACCGAATGATCTAATAACCCACGCGGGTAATAAAAGATATATGTACAATGATTACCTATTACTCATTTTATAACCAGTATTTTATAATGTTCATTTACTCGGTTTTTTAAAACATTCTAGCGTTTTTAATTTGTTCCCTTTGTGTCATTATCAACACAGCGCTGTTAAAAGCTCTTTCATATCTCATGCCTTATCTTTCTTATTTCTTTGTTTCGTGATGTGGATAATATTTATCATAAAATTTATACCATTTGGGCCAGTAGGTGGTCATGTTTATTGCTGTGCTTAGAAGCGTCGTACAGGTAGTGCCATTTCAAACTTTTGTAATAATAATATATCTAAAACTTGTATGTGTATCATGATTGTTAATTTATCTGTGGGTGTGTTTCCAGGTCGCGGGTCTGGAGAGCGAGGAGAGCGCGGCGAGCGCGGCGAGCGCGGGGAGCGAGGCGAGCGCGGCGAGGGCGGGTGGCGCGGGCGCGGGGGCGCCACCCGGGGGCGCGGGGGCGCACGGGGGGCGCGCGGGGGCGCCCGGCGCCCGCGCCCCGACCGCGACCTGCCCGCCGCCTGCTGGACCGACCATCCGCAGCCTGCCAGTATGTACACGGACCTATTGGAACGTTTCTCCGGGACTCGTCGAGCTTCATTGCCGCGGCGCTTTTCATGTGGTCGCCACTGTTGATTCTGACTTGCAGTGATTTGGGAACAGTGTGGCGAGCTTGTCCCATTTAAAAAAAAAAGATCTATTGCTCTCCTACACCTCTGCTGTTGCCAGTTCAGAAACTATTAATCATTTCCCCAGAACTGGTTGTAATTTTCTGGGTGTTTTTCTGGTAGTTGAGCTGACTCACAGTACGCTGATAGCGCGTGGGAGCTCACCACCAGTCACCACTCTTGAGTCTACCTTAAACTGAGGACAAATTGAATAAAAACACGGAACGAATAATATTGGAATATAGGTCGGAAAAAAACGGAATTGGGTAATAGACACGACCAACTGTTTATGAGCTGTCAAAACGCGATTCTCCCCAGCGATTTTGTATAAAAAAGCAAACTGTGACGTCACTTATTTGCCAAGTCAATTGATTAACTATTTATTGATATAAAAAACAACGAAATATAGTCCACTACCCAATTACAAGACTACGCTTAGCCTTACGCTGGCACTTCATATGGCGTATTTGCGCATATATTTACATTACAGCGCTAATTAAAGAACAACTTTTACCTATAGGCCATAAGATACATTTTCTATTACCCAAGTAACTTGAATATTTGGACAAATATGCCATATGAAGTGCCTCCTTACTTTTCCTGTGACTGAATAGCGCTTGTTGATAACTGACATAATGTTGTATGTGTTGTGCAGGCGGCAGCAACATCGTCGACACATTCCCTGCCACAGAAGATTGGGACAACGAGGAGTGGTCCGGATCTCTGTCAGACACCAAGGTGAATGATAACAGATACTACTTTATCACCATATAATGTCCCATAGAAAGCAATCTTGTAAAAGTTAGACACCATACTTTGATTTATGTACTATGAAAGACAGCTACACAAAACAGAAAAATAAATAGTAAGTAAAACTGATAGCCAATTACACCTTTAAAAAACAGACTGACTATTATACGATTTCCACCAACCGGGTGGAGTCGGGAGTGCATGGAATTCATACTGCCTGGAACTCTGTTAGGTGCGCGTGCATGCCGTTCCCAACAGTATAATTATGTTCCATGCAAACATGAATCTTAACTATTAAGTATGTAGAAGGTTGAATTTTCTTGAGCACAGTGTAAATGTGCTCCGACGCCGCCCGGTTGGTGGAAATCGTACATAAGATGGCGTCTTACATCTACTGAGGTTACATTTGAGTATATCTACGTAATATAAGAATAAAATAAAACACAAAACTTCCATGATTTTGAAGTGGCTCATATACGAGCAAGCTTCATCGTGATTTTAATAAAAAGATGTACGACAAAGTACCATGAATTTATGACTAAGTAATCTTCTTCGCCTATGTGGCACCAGTACGTACGCGTACATGCTAACGTCTATCGCCCGCTGTAAAGTCATACACACATACATAAACTCACGCCTCTTTCCCATGGGGCTAGGCAGAAATCACAGAACGCCAACTGATTATAGTATTTCTAGTAACAGTACAGCTGACGTATCTTGGCCGTTCTGAAGTTAGCCGATTAGCTGCGCAGTAGACAATTTTGTACTTAGAAGATCTCTTCAAACAGCTAACTTCAGAATCGCTGAGATGGGTCTGTCGTACTGTGTGCCCAGTCCCCATAGCTGTAGTGTAGACAAGCTAGTCGTGCTGGTTCAGTGTAGTCACATAATTATAAAGGTTGATGTGTTGCAGGTGTTCACGCCCAGCGTGCCCGCCGCCGCGCCCGACCAGGACCAGCCCGCCACCTCGCCCGTGAGTACACGCCACTACTACCACTACTGCATACTACTGCAGGGAGTCTTAAGTCATTTATTTCATAACAATATACATTGTGTTGAAAATTGAAAAATTGCAATTCATTTAACACTCTTTAAATACAGTAAAATGTATTGGGATGAATGGGTGAATTGAGACAAAACTTTAAGGGATTTTATCACACCCGTCACACTACTGCTACTAAATACTTAAACAATGCACTATTCTTCTTATCTTTATTTACCGACTATGAATTATAGACTATTCGCTAACTTTGCAACTTTTCTGTCATGCCTCAGATTGCGGAAGCCAAAGTAAGTATACCGCACAAAGTTAACACTCAGTTTCCAAAATTTCAATCTAAATAACATTTGATGTTTATTATTGTTTATGATTTAATAGATTGTGAAAAGTCTACTATATCAGCCGACAAAAAAAAATACAAGTTTGAAGTTAATGAGGGATCAGTTTGTTGAAACTGTTCATAGACTCACTTTCATCAAAATCACTAAATACATTTAGTACCTAAACGTATTAAGAAAATCATTGTATCACTGTTACATTGTTAAAAAGTGACAGAGAGAGAATGATAATGTAAACACGTTTAGCGCTAAACATGTTCAGTGATTATTTTGTGGTGAAAGTGTTATTTTTTTTTATGGGTAATCATCAAATAATTTGTCCCGCTCTTAGTGTCAGATTTTTGCTGAGTAAAACCCATCCATGTTCCTTCATGTGCCCTTTGCGTTCCGGTGGCGCGGTATGTCTTGCTCCCAGCCCGCAGCCCCGGCAGGAGGAGGCCCTCAGCGGCCCTCCCATTAGCTGACATTTGTTTGAAGCGCGCTTGGAACACGAACGCGCTGTTGACACGGCCTTAGAGCTTGTCCAGAAAATGCGCCGCGTTTCTCTCGTGCGTATTTTGAAATCGCGCAACGCTTATGGATGCGATGTATTGATGCTTAGTAACTCGTTAACGCGCGAATGAATTCGCGTGTAACGTTTTGCGGCGAATTTACTCTTTCTGGACAAGCTCTTAATGTAATGAATGGTTCCCCCAGGAGTGGGAGGCTACGGAGGCGAACGGTCCGCTGGAGGCGCACATCCCCACCTACACCTACCACAACTCTGCGCACGCGCCGCTACCTGCGCACGCGCAGCACGCGCAGCACGCGCAGCACGCGCCGCTAGCGCCGCACGCGCAGCTCGCGCAGCACGCGCAGCACCATCTGCCGCTCAGAGAGGTTAGTAACACTGTCATAACAAAATGTGCATATTGGACTCAATGGCGACTGCATCTGGAAATAAATAAACCAGTACTTACTGGAAAAACAAAATATAAAAAAACATGCAGTTCGCTAGAATCTTAAAATGAGTCAAGCAGTCCTGCATTTAGTCAAAGACTATTGTTAGTGTAACGTGTATAGTAATTGATCGATGTGTATGTGCAGCAGATAACCGCGGGCAGCCGGCAGTCGCCGGTGAGCGCGGCTGATCCTCCGCCCGCCGACTCCTACCACCACCAGGTGCACCACCAGGTACGTCACACCAGCCCAACACCAGTCGGGAGACAAGCGAATACCTCACTTATTTATTTATAGTTAATTATAAAGGCACAGGTCTAATTACATTAAATAACATCGAATTATAAAAATTAAAAACAATAACATACACATACGAATAAAAACATACAATACAATTAAATTCATTAAATAAATTAAATACTCCACAAACTAACATGTAATAGTGGACACCCTCGCTTATTGTCTCTCACAAAGCACCAGACAAGCGCGCGTTATTTTCTTCCATTCATCAGCAAACACATCACATTCAGGGTCGGTAGTCAGGACGATGTTTAGCATCCTCCTGACTTATAGTCAACAGGAGGAACCGTGGGGTTTTAGTCGGTAATAACTCTCTTTATGAATTTACTACTGTTTACAATGTTCTACATCTGACTGTGAATATAAACAGTCTGCTCATCACATCTTTGAGTGTATTCTTTGGCAGATTGAGCGAAATATTATGTTAGATAGTGTACAGGTTACATCCGGTGTTGTTTATTACGCGGACCTTGTAGAAACTAGAACTAATTTCCGTGCGTTCAATCGTTTTTGCCATACCTATTACTGGAATCAAATGTAACAGTTCACATTAGGACCCATTAAGTTAATGATAATTGCAATCCATGGTGCTTGGCAATCTGGGCTTCTCCCAGTTGTAAATAATCCCTTTGTGCCTATTAGCCTAATTCTGTTCTGTCTCTGCTTGTTTGGAGGGAAGTGGAAATTATATTTTTCTTACTCCTCCTATAAGCTTTTCTGATTAATTTTGTTGCGGGATCCAAGACAGTTGAATTGTTTCTCTGGGACTCGCCGAGCTTCATTGTGTCGGCGCTTTTCTTGTGGTCGCCACTGTTGATTCTGGCTTACAGGAGTTGCAGTGGTTTGGGAACAGTGTGGCGGGCTTGTCCCATTTAAAAATGCTCTTTACATCTTCTTAAAGGAGAGTTAGATTCTTACTGAATAAAACCCATCCGTCTTCCTCTTAATGCTTATTGCGTTCCAGTGTCACGGTAACATACTGTGCCCCACACCACATATTCCCTCCACCGCGACCTTAATGCCAGGTCTCGCATAAGGGTCTACTTGACATCACGTCATCTGTTGAATCTTAGATCAATATCGTTTGATCAGTGAACCGCTGACTGACTTACACCACCTTTGAGGCGGTATTGAGAATCTATCGTGAAAACAAACTTGAAATAAATTAAGAAGACAAATCAAAACACTTTCCTCTAATATAGACCCCCCCTTCTCCATACTATTACCATCTCTCTAACTTACCCAATGTCTCTGTCTTTTACCCATATGTTAGTCAGGCGTTTATTTCTAGACTGAAGGGTTAAACCCTCTATATTGATACCCAAGTTTTTAACATTGGCCCTTAACTACGCAAGCCTGTATAGTTAGGGCCAATGATAAAAACTTTTTACTTTTTTAACAAAGTTTAACTTTAAAAGAAGTTAATATTCTTATGAAGATGTTGTGTTTCGCAGCCGATGGGCATGTCGGGCAGTCTGACGGCGGCGCAGTCGCAGTACCTGTCGCAACTCACGCAGCAGTCGCAGAGGCACGACAACAGTGAGTATACTTGTTACATGATTGTTATAATGTCAAATGATTTTGTTATTTCTTTAGTTGGTTTTGTGACGTCACAACCTATTCCAGACAGTAGCATGACACCTCTAGCAATACCTCACTTCTCAAAATACTACGAGTAACTGACGAGATATTTGCAAGGCCAAGTATTGCAGATGTCCATAGGCAGAGGTGACCACTTCGCACGTGGCTTATTTGCTATCCAACAAAATTTTAAAAAGAAAACAAGTGTTGTTTGTAGTGTTCCTAATAGTATTGGTAACTGTTTTCCAGGCGTGTACACGTCAAATTACGGCGTGTACAGCTCGTCAGACATCACCAGTCAGAGGAAACCGCAGCGGGCACGAGTACCGCCGCCATCCAAGGTCAGTTACTGGGTTTCTTAAATATGTCATTTCAGCTGATAGAATATTATAGAAGTTTACAAATTTCAAAGTAAAAAAAAAAAAAAAATATACCATCACGCCTGTATTCCCACAAGGGTTAGGCAGAGGTGTACCAAAGCACACCCACAGTTCGCCGGTATATTTAGGTCCCATGTAATAGGGGGCGAGCCTATTGCCACTAACCGGGCACAAATCTAAACTCCGAGCTGCTACTGAGAATTTCATAGAAAAACCCAGTAACACTTTTTGCTCGACCTGGGAATCGAACCCGGGACCTCTAGCGTAGCAATCGCGCATAGGACCACTAGGCTAACGAGGCAGTTAAAGTCAAAGAATTTATTTTAATTAGACCATTTATCGACATATTTGAACTGTCAGGAAGATAGAAAGTTGAAGCTAGTTATGTGTTCCAATAAATAGGTTTCTTGGAGAAGAAAGAACAGGAAACTTCACAATTATCTACCCAACCCTACCCTTTCCCAACTATATTAAAGTTAGCTATCGGTCTAACTGGATCTGTATTTTATATGGAGCGGCCATCTATTTGACCTCCACAACCCTGTTACTGAGTAACATCGTACATGACAAGACTAATACCGAGTGGATGATGTGATAATAACGTGATATTTGTTAGATATTTGTTAACTTTCTTGTGCATGCTGTCTCCTATAAGTGAAGGAGTACACCTATATAATACTTTTGTTGATTTATTGTTTTTATTATGTCATGATATGTGTACTTACATCTTTTGTTGGAGATCTTAAATAAATAAATAATTATGTTTCCAGATCCCGGCGTCTGCGGTGGAGATGCCGGGCGGCGCGGAGGGCGCGGGTCTGTTCCTGGACGTGCAGTTCGGCGCGCTCGAGCCCGACGACACCACCGCCAAGCCGGTACCACCACCACACACACTGTTTCTCCACAGGACCACGTTGCTATCATTGCAACCATACATTTTTTTGTAAATTTCCAGACATACAATTGGGCAGATGACATCACTAATCATTTGACTTTGAATTGTACTTTTTATGAGCTGTCAAAACGCGATTACTACATAGATTTTATATGACAATGACAATACTAAACTGTGACGTCACTTTTTGTCAACCACCTCAATTAATTATATCGCACCCTTAAAACATAAGTGGCACTATACAAAAAATGCTATTTTTTAGTTAAGTATACTCTCAAAATGTATAAAACGAAACGCGCCTAACGCAAAGACCCTATAGCTCTAATGCCCTTATTAGTGTCACTTAGCCCTTAGTGTCACTTATGAATTTCTAACAACTTGAAACGGCTTAAAAACTTTAAACGGCCACACTGCAAAATTAACATTTTCGTATAGTGCCACTTATGTTTTAAGGGTGCGATATATTGATTTCAAAGCAACTAAAAATCGAATTTAATAGTTATTTAAAAAATCATCAGGTGTTCAAGGTTACAATTAATTGTTTTCTAGTGAAGTTTGTTTAATGGTGTCTACTATTTAATTGTATATGTGTTACTGGAGAAACACTGACTCCCACGTAACAAGTAATAAATGTAGTTTACAAGCCAGAGAATAAAAAAAAACTAAAATTTACTCTTAATTCTATTTTAGCAATAATAGACATAAACAATGTAGAAAAATGTAGAACTCAGTTACAATGGCGAAATATTGGTATGTTTTGTGTGTGTATTGTGATAACGTGTCCCCCTTCTCCCCGCAGCCAGCCCCCGCGCCGGCCGCCGAGCCTGCGCCTGCGCCGGCGTCGCACGAGCCGGCCGCCGAGCCGCCGCCCGCCACGCAGGCATATCCCGCCGCCAACAGTATGGTACGTACCACCACACCTCACTATGCAGATAATATGAAACTTAACTTTTATAACTATTTATATTTTTGAATTCCATACCCAAAGGGTAAAACGGCACCCCATTACTAAGACTTCGCTGTCTATCCGTCTGTCACCAGACTGTATCTCGTGAACCATGATAGTTAGACAGTTGAAATTTTCACAGATGATGTGTTTCTAAAAAACAAAATAAAATAAATATTTAAAAGGGCTCCCGTACAACAAACGTGTTTCTTTATTGCTCGTTTTTATGGTGGCCGGTTTTAAATTAGGTTTTAAACTCCTTTTTTTTTCTAACCGATTTTAGGTTAATTCTTTTTTATTTGATGTACTTTATAGTACTTCACTACCGTACCCACGTCGATCGCGGCATTAGTGGCATATTTGGTATCATCCAAAGTGCAGGTGTAGAGACACCTTGGGCACTGCAGCAAGTGGCCAATTGTCTGGTCCCCTATAACCCCCCCATCCGCTAGGTTGTGCTTGTAGCGGCCTACTTGAGTGCGCAGTCTATTGAGCACTTTCTATACAAGCTGTTGATTTGCATTCTCGTCAAATTCAAGGAGTTAACTACGCTCGTGATTCTTACCACGAATCAATAATAAAATAAATTTGTTTTAAAATTTATATTTTTAACCCCCGACGCAAAAAGAGGGGTGTTATAAGTTTAACGTGTCTGTCTGTCTGTCTGTCGGTCTGTCTGTCTGTCTGTCTGTCTGTCTGTCTGTCTGTCTGTCTGTGGCATCATAGCTGCTGAACGGATGAAGCGATTTCAATTTAGTTTTTTTTGTATTAAAGGTGACCTATGTGCGAGTGTTCTTAGACATGTTTGATGAAAATCGGTTGAGCCGTTAAAAAGTTGTGGGGGTGAAAGTAGGGAAGAAAAACCGAATGTCTGTAAATATACTCGAGTGGGGTCTCAAACTTAACAAAATCGACTTTATAATAAGTAGGTACCTATAAAAAGTATAAAATTAAAAACTAAATTAAAAATTTAAAAAACCCCCAACACAAAAACCTAAGTTCCCTTTAAATAGTAAAAAAATAACAAAAAAAATACGTCACGTTGGGGGACCGATGTTGCATTTAGGATACGATCGTCCCGAGCGGTCCCCCAACGTGACGTATTTTTTTTGTTATTTTTTTACTTTTTAAAGGGAACTTAGGTTTTTGTGTTGGGGGTTTTTTAAATTTTTTTTGTGACGTGATTTTCCAATTCGAAGTAGCCATCTCGCCAGAGGGTTTAGGCGCTATGTACACATTGATATAGCCGCGCGACAACTCTGCCTACCGCATACGCAACTGGGCGATTCTGAATTTTGCAAGAGGAGTATTCTGGAATACTGTTTTTTGATAGTTGTAACTAAAAAAAACAAGCATTTATTAAATATTGGCCAGGTATCGTAATTATATTTGATTACTTCTTTTTTTCTATGACAAGCTCCTAAAATTTGACGAGGATGCAAATCAACAGCTTGTATAGTTTTAAACTATTTCTTGTGTTTTTTTTTTACCTTCTGAAAGTAAATAAAGTTTTGATTGCACTTATTTTTTCCTAAATTGTGCATATATTATTTTTCAGCTTAGTGAAAGCTTATCAGTAGTGGAGCCGGCGCCCGCACCGAGCGTGCCAGCCCCCACTACGGAACCCACAGTCACAAACACTACTTGTGAGTATCACTTTATATAAATTAAACCTTATGTCGTGGCAGTAGGATGCTCTTTAGTATAATTTTATATTTTTTCAGATTGAGTTAGCCTTGTCTTGAGTTCGATGCTCCGGTCGAACGAAGCGTTATTTGGGGTTTCCAATAAAATTCCCAGTAGCAGCTCGGTGTTCGGATTTGTGGCCGGTTAATGGCAATAGATTCACTACAAGGGATCTAAACATACCTGCGAATCGTGGGTGTACATTAGCACACCTCTGCCTAATCCTTCGGGGAATATAGGCGTGTTGGGATGATAGAGTTAGTTATCATTATATATATGTAACACTAATGTATATATATTTTTTGTTCTATCGCTCTGTTTAAAATATAAATCGAATGACGGAGTCATGATGTAGTAGTGTAACTGCATGATTTTATTTATAATTCCATATTTGAAGTGAAGTATTAGTGTTGTTTATGTGTAACCCGATGCATGTGTTGCCCCCAGCCCCGCTGGAGCCCCCGCTGTCGTCGTCGCTGAAGCAGCTGTCGGTGTCGGAGCCGGCGCCCGCGCCCGTGCCCAGGCCCAAGGTACCACATACTGTGTACACACTCAACATTTGGCGGTCATTAGTATTACCCAACTATTTACATGTCATTCTGGACTATTTCCCACGACTTCGTCTGCGTAAATGTCGTTTACAGACGCAGATGAAGTTGCGAAATAAAGAGTAGTAATATCCATTTTTGAGCTTCAAATTAACTCCATGCCGAATTTCATCAAAATCGGTTCAGTAGTCGTGAAAGCATAACAGACACAATTTTGAAGCATTACTTTCACATTTATAATGTTAGTATCAATAATTAGTGTGAATTAACTATATCGTTTACACAAATTAAAATTAACGCAAAAATATTGATAAATTGTAATAAATAAAAAAGAAGATAATTTGTAAAACAGCACTGAAATCCTACCATTCATTTGCAAACAGATGACACTCAAGACAATGTTGAGTGTTAAAAGTGTGCGATATAAGTGAAAAAAAAAAACAAATTGAGCACTTCCGCTTCCAGCAGAATAGTAGTATGAATACTTAAGAATGGTAAATCATCAAATTACTTCTTTCGCTCTGAGCAGAGCGAAAGGTAGTGTTAAACTCTGACTGACTAAAACTCATCTGTGTTCCTCCTAATGCCCTGTGCGATCCAGAGCCAGGTCTCTTTCCAACAAATTCCGCAACTAGTTTGTGTAGTAACAATAAGGTTGTGTGTCAGACGGTGGGTCAGCAGAACGTGTACGCGCAGCACGCCGTGTCGCACCACCCGCCCGTGTACGGGGCCAACGTGTACGCACCACAGGTACCACCACGAAATTACTTAATAAATCAATAAAAAAATATCAATATTCAATAATATTCATTCATTAGTTCATTTTTTTATTTATATATTCTCAATATTTATGTATTCAATACAAAAAAGAACCTGTCACCCATTGATATACATAAAACCCAAGATGCACAGTCTCGAATAAAAGTAACGCACGAAAGTGTCCCCAAACATATTTCTGTCTCTTTCTATAAGCTACAAGCATATATTATTGCAAGTTCAACCTTACGTTAATTGTTTTAAAGTTGATATTACAACGCAGTGTACTTAAAGCAATAAAATTTGACGACCGACTATGATCGGTAGGACAAGGCATTGAGTGGAGTCGAACATGACTTTTTTAAATTATTTTTTATTAGTCAGTATTTTACAAGTTTGTTAAATTGTGTTTTAAACACGTAAATATTCCTTTATTTGGGCATAAACATGTTTATGGGTATATAAAAAAAAACAAATAATAACTGTTAAAATTGTTTATTAAAATATTTGGTTCAAAATGTTTGGTTTGAATTGTCATAGACAATAAATTAAAACATTAAAAAATTAAAATTAAAATACAACTAAATTAACTGTCCATAGCAAATATAAAAAAAGACAATTTTACTTTTTACGAAGACGTTTTATGGCTTTTGAAGTGACATAATACATATCTTCCTTCAAAAAATGCTCGGAACATCCGACGCTTGAATTATTCGGCTTAAAAAAATCTTCTATATATATAAATTACATAAGTTGGTCCATAAATTAATCGTTTTACATCATAATATTTACGAACATTAAAAAAAAAAATTGGCTACCTATACTTTATAAAACGTAAATATAATTGTCAAAAACTACATACAAAAAAGTTCAAAAGTACATAAATTTAATAATAAAAAAAAATTAACACAAATAAAAAAAATCGATTCCACTAGATTAGAACAGGGTCATTTTTATAATGCGACTAAAATAAAAAGGACGCTTTAATGCGTTGTTCTAATACTGAACAAGCGGTCATTGAAGTTGGCCGTATTGTACTTTGAATGTTGAATAAAGTTTTTAGAAAAAATAAACCAAAATCACACATTGCTTGCTGTAATCAGTCATAAAAACAACAAAAACTAATCAATAAACTTTTTTACTTATCGAAAATACGATATCCCATCCTTTTTTAACGTTCTTGACGTAATATTTTTACAATTTCTCACGGAACACTTCGGCATTTTTGACGACTGCTCCCAGACGCGAGTGACACGAGACTATTTGAAATGAGCGCACAATTTAGAATGTTGCGCTCTTTTTTCGGGGACGTTTTTCAAACGTTGAATGTGCATCTTGGGTTTTTTGTATATCAATGCTGTCACCATATCTTAAAACAGTACTCGTATTATTTCAATATTATTTTGCCTTGCGCACTGTTGGATTTTCAACATTTTGCTCAATGCTGAGAGTTGAAATCCAACAACAGAAAATACAAAGTAATATTAAAATGGTACTGTTTAAGATAGTGGTAGAAGTCCTCTTGACTTATAGCTAGTATTAAAATAGCCGCTGTGAACAAACGTGATCAATACTCGTGCCTTCTCTTTATGAGAAGGGGCCTGTACCCTGCAGTGCTCCTAATACATACAGGACTGAAACGTGGATAAAAACATGGCTGTGTGAAAAACTGAGGCGGTAACGTGTGAGTGAAAGAGATCGCATGCTAAAGATGTACGTATGCTTGGTTGAGGGGAAAGATTTTTAGGTGGATTCAGAATGTAACCAAAAAGTAGAGAGAACACGATAAATTTCATTCGTAATTTAAACCGGAGCATATTTATTGTTTTCATGAAAAGTATTTGTATAGGTAATAAACTTTTTGTTTCATTTCGTTTCATTTATTTATTCAATAACAATTTTAAATTGTGTCTGAATGTTTTACAAAAAAATAAAAAGGAATAGAATATAAACTAAAGGCACAACTGAGTTCAAATCAATGTTCCAATGGAATGTTTCTTTGAGATCACGTCTTCTTGATCTCAGCCCCTATTCCCACATACGCATAAACCGTCAAAGTATCAAACATCATATAGTGTCAGCAGACTGAGTGTGTGGTGTGCCGGCAGGTGAACTCCACGAACGCGTCGCTGACGGGCGCGTCGGGCATGGCGGCCGCTGCCTACCCCTCCAGCGTCACGCTCACACAGTACCAGCCCATCATTAACTCATACCAGGTATGTACGCACACGCACATTGTTATATCTTTAATAAAAAGCATTTCAACTTTCACGATTTTAGGGTTCTATAGTCAACGGTTGCTTACTATTCGAAACTTTGTTATCGTCTGCCATAGGGCTGTATCTTAATTTTTTTGAATGGTAATAGTTAGACACTTTTAATCACAGAATGTGTATTACTATGGGTGCTATAATAACAATAAACCATCACGCCTGTATTCCCCGAAGGGTTAGGCAGAGGTGTACCAATGTACACCCACAGTCGGCGACAGGGGCGAGCCTATTGCCATTAACCGGGCACAAATCCAAACTCCGAGCTGCTACTGCGAATTTCATAGAAAAACACAATAACACTTTTGGCTCGAAATCGAACCTGGGACCTCTTGCACAGCAGTCGCACTTGCAACCACAAGACCAACGGGGCAGTTAATAATAATAAATTAAAATAACATGTCGTAACTCATATTTGGCTGGTTCTAATAAACAAGGTATGCTAATACTACAATAATGAGAGTGTTTTTGATGATGATTGGAGAGGTGTATGTCCGGCAGCACGACTTTCAGCTGATTATTGATTTTGAATACCTCAGAAATAGTGAGTTTAGATAAAATGTGAGTGAATATCAGGTAGAGTTATAATCCCCTCCCCCGCAGACGTCGTCGTCGGGCGGGCCGTACGGCGGCAGCGCGCTGTACACGGCGGCGCCCTACGCGCCCTACCAGCCCGCGCAGCCCAAGCCGCCCGCCAAGGACACGCAGCAGGTACAGTCTCACCGACAATACTATTCATTACGGAAAACAATCACACATACGCTGTGCTAAAATATTTGTTATATCGCTAATTAAAAAACTGTAGTTAAAACACAGTCAAGTAGTAGTAGAGCTCGTGAAGGAGCTCGTCCAGGGTAGTACTACCGCCATACCTATTTCTGCCGCAAAGCAGCGTTGCTGTGTTCCGGTTTGAAGGACATGGGTGCTGGTGTAATTACAGGCACATGACACATTTCAACTTTGTCTCTGGGATGGCAACGCATTTGCAAGGTCTCTGGTATTGCAGATGTGTATAGGTAGCTGTGACCGCTTAACATCAGGTGAACTGCGGGATTATTTACCATCCAATGACATACAAAACAACTTCCTTTAATAAAAATAGGGTTTGTATTACTCGAGTAAACTGAATATTTGGACAAATACGCCATATGAAGTGCCACTATAACACAAATAAATTTATTTTATTTGTTTTTTTTGAGAAATCCTAGATAAGTACTAGAAAAATACTTGTTATTACACAAATTAACATTAACTTAATGCTGTAAAAACCCTAGTTTTGTCACAAACTGATATACTTCAACTCTAAGTATGTACATTAATTTCCCCAGTACGACAGTTCGGTGGCGTCGAGCAACAGCTTAACGAACACCACGACGCAGACGCAGACCTCCACAGCCAAAGTAGCCACCACCACAGGTACGTTCCACACACACTACTAGAAATAAGCAAGAAAGAAAGAAAAAAGCAGTGTATTTACGAAAAACCGTCGTATAGACTCGACACTCATTGTAGCGACATCTATCGCGCAACATGTTAATTTCTAACAAACGTTTCCTTCATTGCGCTATCAAAGTTCTCCGTGACCTTAGCATATACAGGCGAATTTTTGAGGCAGGTCACTAAGGGCAGGTCGGGGCTGCGGTTTGTTCGAAAAAGATACCGCGCCCCCGGAACGCAAAGGGCACATGAAGGAACATAGACGGGTTTTAGTCAGTAAAAGTCTGACACTCCCTCCCGCCCAGGGCGGGGGAAGTTATTTGATAATTTCCCGTCTATGAAAAAAAAAAAACTAAGGGCAGGTACCTTAACCGTTTTAGTTACAGGAAAACGTTCTTAGAAGACCTTCCATAACGTTTTGAGGTATTCCGAACTGCATTAGCATGTTTTGGAAAAAAAATAGAAAACAAAAATTACGCCTATCTATTCTATTTCATGTAGGGCTCAAAAGACTATGGAACCATTAAAGGTATGAATGAGTACTACAAATTACAGAACTGCCCTTAGTGACAAAAATAACCGTCTCAAAAATCTACCTGCATAATGTCTGTATGTCTTGGAATTATGCAAGCAATATTTCATCCACTTCCACTGAAGTTATTGTGCTGATATTCGGCACACAATTGGCTCTCGTGACAATTCACGATTGCTTAAATGCCGCCATTTTTAATCCAATATGGCCGACGTTACAAAATGGCTATGTAACATATCCATAGAATTCTCTTTGATATGGGTATCAAATAATAGGTCTTCACGATCGAAACATATAAGTAAATTGAAGTCATTTTAAAATACAAAAACGTAAAAATTAACTAAACGGTAGAATTGAAATAACTTTTGGTTTAATTTGGTATATCATGAAAATGCAAAATGTCGAATTGTGTAGATAAATTATTATTAATTCGAATAAACCTGCGCGAACCTATAGTGCGATTCTCTAAAATGCAAACTCAAAAACGAGTCTCACTAAAGTGATCGCGCTCACTTCGATAACGAACCAATTTGTCATTGGTTTAGTATTCGTTCGCCATGGTGACGTCACGGGCGTGATCGTGTTTAACAGAATATCATTTTGTAATCTCACTGCGGATTCAGCTTTCGAAGTACGAAGTGAGGTTTAGAAAACCGCACTGCTGCACTCGAAGCTAACTTTTGAGCCGCCATTAAGGAATCGTAAAATAAAGCTATGAGTCCCCCTCGTAGCGTTGGTGGTAATTTTGGTCCTGGTTTGGTGTGTATAGTAGCGGGTCACGGCTCGACGCACGGTTCGACGCACGGCTCGGCGCACGGTTCGGCGCACGGCTCGGGCTACGCGGCGGGCGCTCTGTACGGCGCCGGCGCCACGCCCGCCTACGCGCCCTACGACGAGCAGCTCATGCGATCTACCTTGCCGCACCATATGGTGAGTACACTACACTACATTATACTACCACTACACTATACTTAACCTCGGTGCAATTCGACTTTCACCAGGACATCAGTAAATTTTGTGAGCGAGCAACTCTGCATTTTTCTGCCTTTGTTATATCATTAGATGGCCTGTAATTACACCGGCACACATATCCTTCAAACCGGAATACAGCAACGCTGCTTTGCGACAGAAATAGGTATGATGGTAGTATTTCCCTGGATAAGCTCCTTCACAAAGAGCTCTACTACTGAAGAGTTCTTCTCCATGGAGACCTAAATTTTAAAACGAGCAACTTAGCTTCAACTTTAAACTGTAACTTCTAGACATTTCCAAAGTGCCTGTAATTGTTCTAATTGAAATAAATGCTAACACATATGAAGTTCCCGATGTAAATCGTGTGTCATGTGTTGCAGGGCGGTTACTACGAGGTGGGCTACGGCAGCCGGGACGCCACGTTCGGACTGAGTGCGGGAGAGAGGTTCGGCAGGACCGACGCCGCCTCGCCGCAACAGGTAACCTATACACTACATGTACTTTACCATATAAACACTTAAAAAAAAACACCAGAAATGTGTGGGTGTACATTGGTACACCTCTGCTTAACCCTACGGGGAATACAGGCGTGATGGTATATCGGGTGTAAGGGACATATCTCCTTAAACTGAAACCATGAATTCTCTATTCTGTACTGAGTATCAGACAACAAGATTTTTTATAGGAAAACCATGAGTTTTGAATACTTTTCTGTTAAGTGAAAATTTGCTTTTTTTTCCTTGGGTAATTTTTTAACACATTCACTGCAGGGTCAAAAATGTTAAAGGTCAAACCTCCACTAGTGTCAGGTACATGTGCCTGGCATGGCAGCTAAAGGGTTAAAAACAAACTTTGTTTTAGGTCAACAAATATCGTTATTGCCATTAGGGGCAACTAAAAAAAGCAATGTTATAGGAAACATTTCAAAATTTTCCTGTAAGAAATTCCACTTGTTCTAAAGACAGTCTACTGTTCTGAGTGCACTGACAAAGTTTACGATGGATAGGTGTCCCATACACCCTGTATTCTGATTAGAGAAGGTTATGATGAGTGCACAAGTACCGCTTATCCCGGCAGGTCCCTGCGGCGGCACTCCCGCCGGGCTACGCGTACTTCGCGTACCAGCCTCCCCCCACCACCTACCAGTACGGAGTCTACCCCACTGTGAGTACTACACATATTACTTGTCCTTCATCTGCTTTATCGTGTGGCCAGTAAGTTCTAGCGACCCCACACACCCTAGTGTCAGAGTTTCTAAACCGACGATGGATTTCTTTAAATTTTTATGACTTGTTTATATTATAGCTCTACCAGAATCTTATGGCATTATATTGTGAATTTTATACGCCAATAACCGCTGTTAAGACGTTTAGCTTACTATAACACGTTTAATGTAATTATGTAATAATTATTTTTGTTGCTGGTCTTGTACCTTTCGCATGCCTATTGGTAAAATATGGCTGAACTTTGCTAATTGTTTTTTTGTACTGTACCCATATTTGCGAAATAAATTTTCTTATCTTATCTTATATATTTCTAACAAATCAAAAATCAAATTTCGAAGTCAAATCTTGCAAATACAATTTGACCCATTTCCCAGTGTTCGATTAAGCTAAAATTTAGCACAGATGAGCACTTTGCATGACAATATAATATAATGATATCAGAGAGTTGGTATGATGATGGAGCCAGACGGTGGCCAAATGAATTAGAGTGTTAAGCTGGAATTTGAATACATGTGCACATTGCAATATAAAAGCTTGTTTAAAAAAAATCGACAGAACTTATTGCTTATTGCTATTTGCTTTATTAAATTGTGGTACTCCTTTAAAAGTTCATATTCTTAAGTCGAGTTATGTAATGAATGTCTCTCTCTGCTCAGTACGGTGGCGGCTCTAATGTGGGCGGAGTCGGCGGAGTGGGCGGGGTGGGCGGCGTCGGGGGCGTGTCGGGGCAGGGCAAGGTGTCCACCTACACGCAGCAGCAGCCCTACGACGCGCAGGACTCATACAAACCTGGTCAGTATCACTCTAAGACCATCTCAGGAACAGTTCTCGTACTTTTGACCTTTTGACCTCAACAGTCATGTATAGATGACAAACCAAAAGGTACCCAGAACGCCACGGTCACGAACACATGACAGACTTTTTTTATACGTAAATAAAACTCATGAAACAACATCGACACGATTCCGAATCCACTACTATTTAACAATGGTTAACAAAGTTCACATCATCTCAGCCCAAATGAGATGGTTGAATAGAAGTATGGAAGACTCCCCAGTAAAAAATAACTATGGTACCCAGCAAAATGTAATGCTGAATAGCTAAATACCAGTAAATCATTTAAAAGAAGTTTCAGGAACTTTTCGTATCTTTACAATTGCGAAAAAATATCGTGTAACTCCTACGTCAATACGTATAAAAAACTTCAAACAGATGACTTTGCTATGAACTTTTACCTAGGCGTTTGGATGTATCTGCTAAAATCACTCCCATCCGGGAGGATTTAAGTATCAAATGAGTTGAAATAAAGACAGTTGTGTAACACAACACACACTGAAAAATCAAAATATGTTTTATTTATAAATAACAAATTATTACCAGAGAAGACCACAACATACCCGAAAACTATTTTTGTTATCAATTCTTTCAGTATTTTGTATTTATTATTTGTCGTAAGTATTAAAAAGCATTTTGATGAGTTATTGAACAAATTTGCTACATTCTCAAAGATTGGACATTTTGGGAGTTGGACATTTTGTGAATTGGACATTTTGCCCCTGAACGCATTTGAGATATCTTATTATGGTGCTATCAAAGTATTAACCACTCAATAATTCATGAATGAATATTAAAATATTACAAGTTAGTACCTATGAGATTCATATTTATGCTTGGGGCAGTCATTTATCCATCTCCTTTGTCAGATATGGCTCTATTTTTGACAAGTTTTTGATATTGATTGTGGCTGAAATGGGATCGTGACTACATTTTTAAAGTTTTTCATTACGAGAACTAGCTCACAGATTGTAAACGCTCACCACCGCTTATCTACAATACCAGAGATTTCGCACATGTGTTGCTATACCATAGGCAAATGTGTACGCACCTTGTTTAAATATAGATTTAAAAAAATGTTATAGCTATTTGTGGTTATAATTGATTTTCTTAATAGATTTTGTTTAAAATGCAATATTAGTGCCTTGTTACCCTAGTGGTCCTTAGCACGACTGCTACGCTAGCGGGCCTGGGTTTGATTCCCAGCAAAAGCAAAAACTGTTATTGGGTTTTTCTATGAAATTCTCAGTAGCAGCTCGGAGTTTAGATTTATACCTGGTTAATGGCAATAGGCTCGCCCCCTATTACATACATGGGACCTAAATATACCGACCTGTGGGTGTACATTGGTACACCTCTGCCTATCCCTTCGGGGAATACAGGCGTGATGGTATATATTTTTTTTAAATAAATAAATAGAAATACTAAATTCCGGTTGTGTTGCAGGCGGGCCGTACACGGGTAACGCGAACAAGTCGCAGGGCGGCGCGGCGGCAGATCTCACCAACGCGATGTACGCCAAGACGCACGTCGCTCTCAACAAGGTCAATGTGAGTACCATCATCATCATCACCAGTCTATGGAGGCAACATGTCAGGTGCCACACGGGGAACCTTAGAACCGTCCGTTTTGTTCACCGGACAGCAATCCGTTTTTTTCACGGAAAAATGGTCCCTTTATTTCACCAGAAAACGATCTGTTTATATCACTGGACAACAGTCCGTTTTTTTTCACCAGAAAATGGTCCATTTTTTTCGCCGGTTTCGCGGTGTTGTAAGGCTTATAATGAATGTGTGTACCAACGTTGCCAGTTTTTTTTTGGCAAGACTGGACTGCATAATTTTTTGAGTGGAAAAAGTGGGATTCTTTAGTCGAAGGTGGGACATAATAAAAAAAAGTATATAAGCAGAAGTTTTTAAATATATTTATCTTTGTTTTTGAATTTTAAATTACTCTCACATGACTATAGATACATTTTGATAAAGTATGGTCGAGTTATCTCCGAAAAGCGAGACAGAGCCTGTCCGGCTGTCCGGGACATCCCGCCCGACACATAAAATCTGGCAACACTTGTGTGTACATGCACCGGATACCGGTCCGGTGACAAAATTACAACGGATTCATTATAAACAAAAAAAAAACAGTCTGTTGTCTGGTGAAAAAACAAACAGCGTATACAAGCGGCCTTACACTTCATGAATGGGCAAATAATCAGTAATAAATAAGCCGTGAAGTACCGAAGGCAATTTGATCAAAGAGGACTTCGGTTGCATCTGACATTTTGTTTCTAGTCTAGCGTAAGAATAAATTAGTCATTATGAACACGAGTGTCGATGTAGTTACAACATTTTTGTATTACATTTAAACAAGCTATCGTCCACGGCTTCATTCGCGTGGAGGTCGGGAAACAACGTTTAGTTAATACATTTCTGGCGCGATGAGAGAAGGTAATCGTTCATTATAACAGCACGGCTTCGACAGCAAATTGTTTGTTAAACAAGTTAGGGCCTTAAATCGTGTAGGTTAAAGTATGTTTTATAATAACAAAATAAAAAGGTGGCAGCTCGCAGGCGGTGCGCTGGTAGTGATCGGTTCAATTATCAAGGTGATTCCGGCCGGGTCGGTGCCGTTATAATGAGTGATGACCGTTAAAGTGCAAGTTGTCATTAATCTAAGATGAATACGATGAGATTTAGATCTAAGGGGCTATGGGTGACGGCCGATGCTTGGGATGTTTGACCTACGTTTTGGAACGAGCAACTAGCTTCAACTCTCTGACTAACCGACCGACTCATTGACAATTCAAAAAGCCTGTGAACGACTTAATTGAAACGAACGCTTTGACTTTGAATTGTTGGCTAAGAGCATAGGTTTAGGATTAGCTGGAATGATGGGTAGTGGCATGAGAGTGTTGTGTATAGTAGTAGGCTTCCCCTGCGCAGAGTTACGAGAAGGCGTCGTTCCACTCGGGCACGCCGCCGCCCTTCGGCGGGGCCTCGCACCTGTACATCCCCGCGCCGCCGCTGCACCACCCGCACCACCACGCGCCGCAGCAGCACCAGGTACTCCACCAGCCCACCACCAGGCGGGGCCAGGCTGCAGGCTGCCACCCACGTCAGACCATCGGTCAGTGTCGGTCTCACGATACTGTGGATCTATTGAACGGACCAAAAATCGGTCCCACAAAATGTCGGACGTGGGTGCAGGCACTTACCGTGGATTTAGTACATGATTAGACCTCCCCAGCAAATCAAATAAAAATGTTTATTTGCTTAAATACGGTACATGAGGTGTTACAATTAATGTTGCCGTATCCTGCAATACTGGCAAGATTTTTCGCGACAAAAATAAGTGTTATAATTTTTCATCTGTGTGGTGCACCTTCTGTATGAAAAAGTGTTTTCTTTTTCAATGCTGAGGGGTTTCATGTACTAAATCCATGGCGAAAGTTTTCTTTCCGATGTCTTTCACAAAAAAAAATACAAATTAGATCCATCATTACAACTATCAAGCTAGATTCGACAAAAACAAGAGATAAACTTGTGCAATGTTAATGAAAGCCACACTATGTTGGTGTTACTGTAGCAAGTTACGGAACATGCATAGTTGCGTTGCGAACTGCCCCCCACGCGAGTGTAGCATGGTCGACACCACTGATATAGACTCATGTCATCTTAGAGCATACAGGCTGTATACGGGTCAACAATATTTAATCTGTTTATTTTTACAGATTGATTTGTTTTTTTTTTTTAAGAATATGTATGTAGTTTTTTGCCCATTCTTCTCGATACGAAACTACCTTTTGGAATGGGCAATTCTGTTCAATAGGATTAATTTTTTTATATTGTAATTGACGTTCAAAACTGCTTTTTAATGATCTTATCTAAGTAAATGATTTGACTTTGAGTTTAATTAATGATTACGAAAAAAAGAATACTTTCAATTTAATTAATACAATAAATGGTTTGAAATTATATTTGACCGTGGCTCACCGATTAATTCACAGATTAATAATAAGTATGAGTTATTATTTAGTGAGCCGAGTATGCAATGTAAAGGTTTTTTTTTAAAAACAGTCCTTTTGAAAACTTTTGAGAATAAAATGATTTCCGCACTGTAATCAAACTACCTCATTTTGGTAGAATTTATTTGGACATGAACGGGGATATTTCAATATTTTCTCAACTATAGTGTGTTTCTTAATCTCGTAGACCAAATTGACAGTTTCATACGTCAAATATAAAAATAATGTGCTTTCGGCCCATAGACATAAAGCACACTATTTTCAAGTTTGACGTAAGAAGCCGTCAAATCAGTCTCTGAGATTAAAAAACACACTATAGGTATTAAATCAAGATTTCTGACGCCGAAGCATGTATTTCAAGATGGTCGCTTTACGCCTACTGTCAGTTTTACTGCGACGTTACAAAGCTTGCATCCGTCTCCCGCCTCTATGCTCCAAGACTGTTTCATGTCGAATGTGTTCTGGGACAACTGTTACTGAAGCCTGTCTCTAGCTTTGTGTATGTCTGTCTGTTCGCTTGTCGTTGTAAATCAATATTGGATTAGGGACCGAAGTGTTACTACCATCACAAACTGATACATTTGATATTTTTAGCACTAGTTTAATAACGGCTCTTAGGATCGCTATACACCTAAGGGTTCGCTATTTACAATACAAAGGTTGTATTGTGAATGCCGAGCCGAATAGGCCGACTCGCATAAGGCTATCTTCCCACGTCAGACAATCGGTGACCGATTTTATTGTTGGACGTGGGCGGGGAGGCCTTTAGTTTCGTAATTTAAACATATTAAACCAGGCCGAATTTTGAATGTTTATCTGCCACTTTTGACCATAGTGTGAAAGAATCCTTCTTGACAATTCAAAAGTGCCTGTAAATGGTCAAATTGAAATAAATGCTTTGAACTTGACTTTGAAACGAAACTACTGTCGATAACGTGGAATAACGTTTTATTAATGTCCCAGGGCACATTGTGAGACAGAGCATAAAAAAAAAACAAAGATATTTTTGTTTATGCATGTGATACATTCAGTTGATTACGTTTTTATTATATTTCTTAGAGTTTGCTTTCGTTTGTAGATGGATGTACGGGTGAACAGTAGTCATAATAGGCGGGTAAGTTAATATATACATACATACATATTTATTAACGCACTATATGTATTATATGCACTAATACTGTGTTAACATTTTCAAATGTCCTCTAATAAATGTGTACGCCTTTTAAATTTTCTTATATTCTATGAACTTCTAATTAGCTGGTAATCTCTCCCAATTTATTTCCCGTTGTTCTTATATTACAAAATTTGTATTATTAATTAAAAAAAAATAGTAAAATATCTATATCAATAATCAAATGTCATTGAAAAGTTAACTTGTATTATGTACCGCTGCTATTATATTATCTATATTAGATGTCTTCTAAGTTTAAAACTATCTACTTACTACCCGCCTTAAACATATTATTGCATGTATCTGTTTCGAATGTTCGCTTATATGATTGTCAATAATTTGTTTTATCTCAGCATTGGAATTATTTTGATTGCGTTTGCCTGAAGTTTATGCTCGTTTAAATCTTTGCAAGAATCTCTCAATGTTTATCTAAGACATATTAATTTCAACAGCAAATTTGGTTGTTTTAATAACTAAAGTTGATGCGAAATAAATTTAATTTTGTCTGGTTGTAGGCCAAATGTTTATTGAGTTGTTTTAAAATGATATGCTGGCGTTGTACCACCTTAAACTTAAAGAACAAATTAGTTATAACAATTTTTTATTCTATGTAAGGGTTTCGAAATAGTGATTCGTAATTTGGATTCTCTCAGACATGTCAGGATGGCCGAGCGGTCTAAGGCGCTGCGTTCAGGTCGCAGTCCACTTCTGTGGGCGTGGGTTCGAATCCCACTTCTGACAAACACTTTTTGCGCTTTTATACATTTATGTTTTCATTATATTTTGATTTCATGTAGTTTTCTGAAACTATTTTACATGTTGTTTAAATATTTTTTAAATAAAAATAAAAATAGGTGTCACAATTTCACAAATCATATCTAGTATTTCTTCTGCTTATTATGTTACGACTATTATGCAAATACTAAACCTTACAAAGTCGTGCGGATGGCGAAGCACGGCCTTATCGCCTTCTAGGGAAGCCTAACTATGAAAGGAAAAAAAAAAAAACAGAAATCTTATCAGCTTAGGGTATTTTTGGGAACAGTCACATGCGCCAAAACATATCAAAACTAGATGGCCTACTAACAGAATCAAAACAAAACATAACATTATATCGACAACTGAACTTGCTGTTCCCCCTTATTTGTCCTGAAACCTACCTGTATACTATAGTTGTGTGTGATGACGTCATAATAACGTGTGCGTTGCTACCCCAGGAGAGCGGAGCAGGCGGCGGGCGCGCGTCAGCCAGCAAGCCGGCGGCCAGCAAGCCTAGTTACTCGCAGTCCTATTGGGCACCTAACTAGCCGATGAACTGGTAAGTGTTGCACTTCATATAGTAATAGTCTTGTTAGGCAAGTCATCATCATCATATCAGCCGCTGGACGTCCACTGCTGGACACAGGCCTCCCCATAGATTTCCAAAAGGTAAGGCAAGTAGTGTTAGGCAAGTACAGTAGGGGAACTAAAAGGTGCAGTCATTTGCCTATATAGCAAAAACTGTCATTTGCATTCATATTGTAAGTAGACATGCAATATTCATGTAATAATATCCCTAACTGTCTCTAGACCCTCAGTCCGAGCTTGTTGCTCGGAGTTAGAATTTATTTACCCTTTATAAAACCCGAACCGAACCCCCGAACCTAATAAAATAAAAAAATAATAAGACTTTTGTGGGAGAGAGCTCGTCAGTTTTAAAACGAAACAATTACAATCCCTTTAATTTTGATAATTTGACATTGGTCATTGGTCAAATAACGCCATTAATATCGAGTTATTTATGGTGGTCTAGTGTATGATTTTTTGAAATAGTGGCAGCTAATTATAAATCTCATTCAAAATGAAGGGGATTGTTGGAGCGTTTCGCATTTGTGATTGTCATTAGAAGTTATCAATAATCTAACGTGGAGTCTTGTTTTATTGACCCTCATAATGAATGTTTTCTGTTGTTGCAGGCATGGCCGTTGTCGGTGTGCGGGGTAGTCGTCGCTGCGTGCTCGTGCGCAACATTCAGTTCTACGTAACCTGTGCCCCTCCCTCAGATGTACCTAGCTCAATAACACGCGACACAAACCGCATTATTATATAAATTCATAGTGTAAAGGCATCGCCGCCGTCACCAGTTTTTTTTTTCAATATATTTTGAACGAGATGTCGTAGTTGAATGATGCAATATAATTATGTATTTTATTTGTTTATAAGCGTCGTGACGACGACGATGCAAGTCTCATCTCATTCGTTAAGTCCGCTATCATAGGTTTCAATTGTTTAAAAGAAATTACCTCTAGTGCTATGTATATTAAAGTATGTATATGGTATGTAAGTATTTGGTACGCTATGCGCGCCGAATTTTTTTATTTAGTTGACATACTTTTTGTAATTAACACTTATTATTAAAAATGATTAAAGAGATGTCATAGGACGATAATCGTAATTGTAACGAGTATAATAGTCGAGCTCTTTTATATGTGGAAGAATGCAGTTGTGATGATCTCGCGGGCATTTGAAAGTATGACGGATTACACATATTGGAACTTGATCACAGACTTTTATTTTACTGAGGCGAGTCACGCGCTGCCTCGCGCTACGCTCTGCAGTGCGTGGCAATACGTTGTGTATGTTGCAACTACGCGTGTTTTCTATACAAACACAGATACTTGCAAACAACGTAAGGACACGCACTCCCGCGCCACGGGGCAGTCTGCGAGTCGCCTTAGCCACGCGTTAACACTACGATAAATACGTTCCAAACCTTTCACATAAGTATTTAGTACTTCCATAGTTAAAACTGAATTTTTGCATTATACAGTAGATACAGTCTGCTTCCCTTGACAAATTCGGTATTGAATGCCAAGGGGAGGGCTGAAACTTTTAGAATTAGGTCAGAGTTCAGTTACAGCACTTGTCGACGTACGGAGCGTACTCTGCTGACTGAACAATCTGTACGCTCCGTTAGTGGCAGAGCGAACTCATAACTGAACGCAATCTAATTCTTTTTTATGTCATAACAAAATAATAAATAACAGTTGAAACTTTGAATCGTCTTAATTTTGATGTGGACTGGGTGCTGAGTGTGAGTTATTTCGACTCACGTTCGATTGCGAGCGCGTTTGAATTTTGTATGAGAAATTAGGTTTCTTCTAGTGACAACCAGGTGGCGCTATACCGTTTTCCTATACAAAATTCTAACGCGTTCGCAATCGAACGTGAATGAAAAAACTCACACTAGGCACTCTGTACGTTTGTCGTATACCAACAAACGCTTTGTTGGAAGTTAGACCTGGAAAATGGCTTTCCCGCCATTTTGAAATCATTTTTTTTTAACTACTTTAGTAAAAAGTTTGTCAATTTAAACCGGTTTGCATGTTATACTGTTGAATATTCGTTTAAGTTGGGTTTCTGTACCGGTGTGCCAAATTTCATAAGTGTATGTTAGTACCCACGTATGTTTGTTTGTATGTTTGTCAACAAATTTCTCAAAACATTTGAAATCGAATTACATTTTTTTTAAAACGAAGTTAAAGTTATTTTTCACTTTGTAGTTTTTGAAGGCGGTTGTCTTTTTTGTAAAAACATTTTTTGTTTCATAATTTAGAGGTAAGGTTCAGTTGACAGACTCAAGCTTCGCACTGACTGTTTGAAAGGTTAAATAAAATAACGAGTGCCCAGACAAACATTTATTATAAGCAGTATACAGGAATGTAACATATAAATAAAAAGGCAATATTGCCAAAATATTATGTTTCACTTAAAAATCACAAGCTAGCTCCATCTAGACGGGATACGCACTGGACAGGCTAATCAAACAAGCTAATTAGTGCGTCACCAACTGAATAAACTCACTGAATGGTGCCGATTCTGTTGTGCATCTACTTTACTGTATACCCCTCAAAACATCCCAACGACTGGATAGATGTCATCAATGAGGTGTCTACTGATAGGTCTAATGTGATTGTTATAGACAAGGTTTTGTTTTGAAAAACCAATATGGCGGCCGTAAAATACAAAACGGCTTGTGGAGTGGCATATCTTTGAATAGCTCTCAGAATTTATTGTAAAAATAAATGTAGTCGTCAATAAAAAAATACAAAAAAAAACAGAATATGTAAAAAATGAGCTAATAAGATTGTGTCTGAATGAATAATTGCCAGCAGAGACATTAGAACCAATGTTATTAGCTGCAAATCCTGCCACATGCCTAAAACTGTAATTATTCGTTCAGTAATCTCATCAGATCGCTTTTTACACAGTTAAGTTTACTATTTCATAAGAAAAGGTAGGCCAGAGTAAATAAGAGCTATTACGAATTTATATAAAAAGTACTAAAACGCTAAAGTTCAAGATCTTCAAGACGCTAACTAGTCGACTAACTGTAAGTGTCGCTATCTTTGTCTTACACTATCTGTTAGAACAAGCTAGCAATATTCTAAGCTTAGTTCGTAGACAAGAGAATCGGCGACATTTCGTTTATTAAAGTTTTACGTAATGAAATGCAATGTTAGAAATAAAAGATGCACACTAAGCCAACTACACCTATGTATTAGTATTGCATCTGACCGCGGCAGTGTACCGATGTGGTTGGCGCGTTTAGATGGTGCGTTACAGATTCTTGGCGGAATGTTCGTCCAGGATCCAGTAGAGGGCGCCGCTCACCGGCTTCACGCGGCGGGCCGGGACACTGTCGTCGTTATCTTTCAGGATACGCTGCAAGAAAGAACATTATTTTTATCAGCTATACTAAGGCGATTTGCACACTGCCCCGCGCTACGCTCCGTAGGGCGCGGCGACGGAGCTCTGGTTATCTGCGAAACTGCGCGTGAACGCGTTTTCAGTGTTTTGCACTACGCGTGTTTTCTACACAAAGACAGATACTTGCAAACAACGTGCTCTGCGCTGCGCTCCGTGATGCATCGCCTAATTATAAAAAGAGGTAAAGTTTGTGAGGCTGTAGGGGGGTAATCTCTGAATCTACTGAACCAATTTAGAAAATTCTTTTACCCATGAAAGACACGTTATTTGTGAGTGTCATAGGCTAAACATCACGTTACGATCAACGGGAACGGAGCAGTAACCAAAGACGTAGACTTAACGCGGGTCTAAAAAGCCAAGCGCACGAAGTCGCGGGCAGTTTACTAGTTAGAAATAAGAAAACTAGTATAATTATTGTCTCGTAGATACAGAAAGCATGTGTAAATTCGCATTTACACTTTTGAATGAAAATAATTAATCATACTTACTTGAATCATCTCAGCCTTGCTTGAGCCACAGACTGCAAACATGCAGTTCCTTGCTTTGTTGATGATGGGGAAAGTCAGTGTGATCCTCTCCGGAGGGAACTTGGGTGAATCGGTGAGGGAGACCACTCTCAGAGCGGTCTCGTTCAGTAGCGGGTGCCCGGGGAACAGGGAGCATGTGTGGCCGTCGGGGCCCATGCCCAGTAGCAGCAGGTCAAACACAAAGTCCTCGCTGCCAAATGCTTTGGTCAGCTGCTCTGTGTAGTCTTTTGCAGCCTCAGCAGCTGTGGAAAGGATTGAATAGCATTAGTAAATGTGAGAGATATGACAGATGTGAGTGGCAACACCGGGAGGGGGACCTTATTGGTGAGGTTCTTCAGAAAGGTCAGTTACTCTTAACCGGCGTGCTTGTTTGATCAGATGTATGAACGTGGGCGAGGCGAAAAAAGTATGTATGTAAGGATAGTAGCAGGTGGCGTTCTGTGGTTTCTGCCGACCCCATGGTAACAAAGGCGTGAGTTTATGTATGTAGTAAATGTGATTAGGGGCCTTAACATTGAGATAACAATTTGCAGTTGGAGTGAAGTTACTAACAACGCCTCCTATGTAGTAGCTTTACTGGAGTTTAGTAGTTATAAAAATTAAAAATCCAATCTTGACAAGATTGGATTTTTAATTTTTATAGCTGTAAGAAACTGAAAATTATCTGTTTGTTCTCAGCTTATTTGAGATGTACAATGAGCTATTATTGCTGGAATTTTTCTAAGGTTGATGCAATTCATTGTATTATTGGTACATGGCGAGTAGGTAGAGTTAATCTCAATTTAGGTTGAGACAAAAACAAGAAGTTACAAAAATAACTAGTTTCCAAAAACTTGACCTATAATAAGTAATACAGTTACAAACTAGAGTACTATGTACTACATCTTCAATGACTGATTGCCCAAAAGCGGTTGCCATATTTAAATTGTAATGAATACTATTGTACTATTGTTTGTAATTATAACAATACCGTACCTGACACTCCCTGCTTGATCTTAATGAACTGTTTCTCCACCAACTTGGTCTTTGGTATGAGCTCCCTCTTGTACGTGCCGAATGTTGAGTCCTCGCTGTTCTCTGGCACCACACGCTCATCGCAGAACGCCACCACCCATTTTGACCATTCAGTGTCAACGGTTTGCAGACACTCACAAAGGTTGTTCAACCAGGAACCTCCTAGAAGCAAAAACATTATTATTTGTAGTTTTACTTATAAAATTTTTAATACTTTAGCCTAAAATTGAACACCCAGTGATGTCCTACTTGCAGGAATATCACAAAAATGTTAAACTTGCACCCTTGATAATTTGAAAAATGCCTCTGACATAACAGCAAATACACCCCAAATAAGTGTGATGGTGATGTGATAGAACCGATTCAGGCGAAGGCGACAGCTTCAGCTGTAGTTGCTGTTGGTGTATTGAAGGTACAAATAGAAGAAGGATAAGA
Organism: Caradrina clavipalpis; assembly: GCA_932526535.1. Lineage (NCBI taxonomy): Eukaryota > Metazoa > Arthropoda > Insecta > Lepidoptera > Noctuidae > Caradrina > Caradrina clavipalpis. The sequence continues at coordinate 941,004 of OW052111.1, read as the reverse complement.
TCTCTCTGTGTCTGAATATAGTCAATACTTGAGCATCATTATTAATTACAGGCCTTAGTGATTAAGTGGAAATATCACCTTAGATAAAAATCATGACATGTAAGATTTTCGGATATAAAGCAGTATACCCACAGCCACATGACTCATTGAAACATTATTTTCCCAATAGGATTCTGATAATCCTCAAACTGCTAACAGTATAATGTTCAATCTTTCTTTTCAAAAGTTAAAATGGATGATCATAGATAGGCATAAGATAACATTAATCATTAGTAAAACATAACCTACAAAAATGTGGTAAGTACTGGGTATCTGTCGAATATTTCATGACTAATTACTGGTACTGAATAATGAGTAGGCAAGTAATCAATACTGGCTATATTATCAATAATTTTATATTAGTTGTCGTTCAAGGTCGATGTAGATTAGTTCAAGTACCTATAGAAACGCCCATGGATGAGTAGGGTTTCTTTCCCCTACAGAATGGCATTATTGGTAATCAACAGCTTTAATTAGAACCCTCATTATTATGGCAGGAGGTATGGACGCCCGGCGCGTCTCCGGCCGGCATTAATATTAGCGTGTTAGATTTATAAAGATGATTTTGAATTCCTTTTTTTTTAAGTAAATACTAATTTGTTATCTATTTCACTTATTTCCAACAAGTTACCTAAGACCTAACTATATTATTTACAAGTTTAATCGATGATAACTGTAAATAAAATAACATAAAACAAAATGACCTTCAAAAGCTTACCTGAAAATCCTACGAAAAACTTTCCACGGTTCTCGATAGCATCGTTAGCTATCTTTTCTATGTGCGAACTAAGTTTATTAATTAGTTCTTCCTCTTTAGTCACTATTATTGAAGTCATTTTCGATTATTTGCTTTTCAAGTTTTCGACAACTAGACGCGAGGTTAGAATTTTTGAAATGTCATTCAATTCAGTTCAGTGCTGCCACCTCTCTAAGGCCAATAAGCGCTAAAAGCGCTTGAAAATAGCGCTAGATTCCGCTAGATCGCAAAAACAAAAAATTGCGCGAAAATCCGCTAGCTTGCATGAACACAAAAAAGGCGTAATAGTAAGAACTTTTTATTTATTTCAATACAAATTGTATTCATCATCTTAAATCTAATATTTATAATATGTTTTTTTTTTGACACTGGCACTGATCACTTAGTTTTTACCACTTATTGGAAAAAACACAATTATCTTATAAACTTTATAACATATTATTCGTAGCAAACAAGACATGAACGACAATAAGAATAATTAAAATACATAAATAGTCACAAAAGACAAAATTATTTGACATTCTAAATTCTACTTTATTCTTAGCACATAAAGGCACATTGTAAAACTAACGACCAGAAACAAAACAGCTTTGGGATCTAGCCTTTTTGAGTTCAACGGAAGCTAAACGAATCGGTGTTGCTGCTTACTTCTTACTTTTTGCCGAGAATGCGATGTGATTACTGCTGTCATAAAAACGCGCTATATTTTCCGCTAGGAGTTAATATTAAAATTTCAGCGCTAATTGCCCCAAAAAAGCGCTAGATCTAACTCCGAAAGCGCTAAGGTGGCAGCACTGATTCAGTTCCCAACTTCCAATCTAATCTATGGCTTCAATCGTTACTCTGTCTGTCCACAGATTACTTGATACCATCTATGAATATAAATTGTCTCTGGACACAAAAAAATATTTTAACATTTCAATTAGTTCCAAAATAAATCGAAGGCTCAGTTAAACTAACTGGTAAATCGGTAAAACATTGTATTTTAGGTTGTCTCTACTTGTATACATGTGTTTTACACTTTACAGATTAGTACGAATTCTATCCACGCAAGCATCTAGTTATTCGCAACACGATTGTATCCAATAACCGTGTCTTCTACGGAAAATTTCCAATTTCCAATTAGATTTTGTAGTTATTTTGTTTTAGTAAAATACGAAAAATAAAAACTATGAATATATTTTGATGGTGCTAAAACGATTCAAGCCATGCTTGCTTTTTTATAGCCGCTTAAGAAAGAGGCATATTGCGTTTGTTGATTGCTTTTACAAGCTTTTTTACAGTAATTTCGCCATCGTGGATTAAAAAAATAGTGTTTCATTTCCTAAATGTAATTATCTAAAAAACAATGCTTCTACTGCATCAGAGATGGCGCTGCGAGTTGTTAAGTTTCTCGGATGAAAGTGAAAGTGCGGCGAAACGCAATGAAAACGGGCACGGTGACCGCGACATACGGTTGTTGACCGTCAAATCGTGCCGGTGACGTAACCGGCATAATAGCGGTAAGGGCGGCCTCGTGCAGGACTTGTTTTCTTCGATTACAGGGCTACTTATTTTGGGATATTGTGATTTTTCGTCAACATAATAATGTAGTACGTATTTACAACATATTTGTGCACTCTGAAAGGGCAAATAGATTATATGGATTACAACATCTGTAATGTAAGTGCCCGTTACAAAAATAATCGAGGAGGTATCAATGGATTTTAATAAAAAGGACGATATTTTGACCAAATCAGTAATGCACATTTTGATTAGTAAATTATGTGCAGGTGTACTGCGGGTGCAGCGCATAGGGTCAATGTTTGCTTGAGTAAATCTGTATGACACTAATACCTCCCTATTCATGAAGAATGATGATGCTTCAGCCTTTACGCATCTTTTGCTGTACAAATAAATTAGGTAGATATTTTGGCAAACAGACCCCGCTTCTGCTTTCTACAGTCTGGATAAGTGCCCAGAGCCCAACGGACCCCGAATCATTATTTGCAGCCGCCGTTCCATTCTACGCATTAGTAACGAATTCAACAACAACATTTTTAATTTGCAGTGCGTTTTACTATAAGTTTCTAGCCCTAATAAGTTTCTAGCTTTTGAAATATAAGTATTATAAATATTTATTATTATTTATTTATTTATAAACACATACAACTATCATCACAGGATTAGGTACCTAATACAATAGCGTATTATACATTACAAAGACTAAGTATCTTAAACCAATCTAATACCTTCTATATATCTTCTAATTACCTAAACATTTAAGAAATTTAATTTGTCATCTATCACTATACGATAAGCACATATTATGATCCGTTATCCTTATGTGCCCAGGGTCTCTAATAGGTAAAAGATGGCCCTGGGTGAACCCATAATGTAACATTGTAACAGAAAAAATCTTTTAAAACGACGTTTATAAGTTACCTAGAAATAAACCACGTACCTATGTATGTGTCTAGTTGTAAATGCCAATTAAATATCGGGAGATTTTTCCACACCTGTGTTAAGGTGTAGTCGATAAAAAAATATTATTTTACAATACCTACAATCATAAGTTTAAAAACAAATCCGTATCAATAGCGACCTTAGACCGAAAGATATTCTAAAATAAAACTGTGCTTTAGAGAGTGCTTTAAAAAAAAAAATAAAAAAAAAAAACTTGGAACATTTAATTTCATCGTAAAACCAGAAGGTTGGGAACCTTAGTATGATGATGATAATGATGGGAGGATAATATCTGATCTATATAACTATTTGGCTTCGTTAATGGTTTTTTACAGCCGTTATAATATCTGCTGCGCCTTAATTAATGAGTCAATGGTTCGCCTCAAGCGCTTGACCTCAGCCGTGTCAAGTTGTGCTCCTATGTAAACCTGGTACCCATTATTTTAAGTTGGCAATAAAAATAAAATATAAATGTCATTTTAAAATAAATGACAGTTCAGTTGAGTTCTAAATTCAAATTTTGACAGACTAAAAACGGTTAGGCAATGCATCCGATCCGAATCCGTGACAATACGTTCCGAAGTAGTCATAGAACTACATGTATCTTTTTTTTTGTGAGCGAAGAAAAACTACTTGTGCCTAGTTTAAGCAATAGGATGACAGAGAAAAATCGGATGACGGAAGTCGGATTTCCATCATCCGATTTTTCTCTGTCCGCCGCGAGTCTAAAATTCGAAGAAATTTTGACGGACCAAAGTAGCCGTAGTACTGTTTGTATGAACCCTTTCGCATTAAATAGGGTTCAAATCGGACGTATCTTGCGGCTCGAGCGATCGAGCCGCGTGTGGAGGGGCCCTTGAATGCTTGGATTTAGATCAGAGATCGGATTAGCGCGTACGCAATGTCCAAATTCGGCCCGAGTTTTTTACATTGTAGATCCGTATTTTCACAAATTCGGAGTGTATGTAGTGCGAAAAGCATTGCCCGAATGTGGTTCGAGTTTTGTTATCCGTATCTTCGCGAATTCGGATCGGATGCAGTGCGTAACCACTCATGACTAAAAACCACATAGGTTTTCCCTCCTCTGGTCGTTTATTAGCAAGATCAATAAATTGTTTGCTTTTTCCAGCCTTGTTTGTGATTGTAAAAAAGCTTCAATGTTTTTTTCCTGTTGACCTTATTCCCTACAAAGTAGCTTAATTTTAATCTCAAAACCCTCCGAATTATTTAGACGAATAAAAATAAGAACATTACAAACTCCTACTGCCTACTGTTGTTGGAATACCACAGATTTTTCGACACGCAGCCGATTGAGAACACTTCGGATTTCTGACTGTCTGTCTATCTGTAATGTAGGTATGCGAAACCATTGCTTGATTTCAGTTTCTGCCCACGCTTGTGATGAGATCCTTTACGCCCCTTTTTAATAATTCAATTATAGATAATACTGGTTCTATGCTTTAAACCGTATTGATTGCATGTACGGGCACATGTAGACGTATGCATGGCAATATCCACTAACACTGAGCTCGGATGCTGGATAACCGCCATTTTCTTCTTACTTAGAAGTGGAGGTTTAAGTGTCAGTAGTGGAAATATTAAAGGTTACACATGTTTATTTTATTTAATTTTAATGGCAAGGATTTTGAACAAAAAAAAATGTTGCCAGGATCAAAATGACAGTTTTTACAGTAAGTATATTGTGTACTCAGCGTTAAGCACATATGTACAGGTTGCACTTGACACACATAGCTTACACTTTCTGCACGATATTGATACATTACATATGTATGTGTAAATAACACTAGCCATTGCCTGCGGCTTCGTCCCGACCTTCAAGGAATTTAAGGTAACTTTAGATGTCAAACTGCTTTATGACCCCAGCTACCGAGGTCTCAGCTCAAAACATTACATCACGGCTGAATTATTCTTTGAAGGTATAGGCAGAGATGTATCGTACATCTCACATTTGGCTACATTACTTTTGAGCCCAAAATAAAGAGCGAGTCTATCGTCATTTGCTACACAAATTCAGAGTTTTAATTGTTTGTGAGAATTTCCTAATGTAGCAACTCAATAATATTTTGCTTAACCTGGAGATCCACCCAAGAGTCAGGTCCTGAGATTTTTTTTTTAGAATGGGAAATCATCACAACGTCTTTTTCCGCTTTGGGTGGAGTGGAAAAGTGTGCCAGACTCTTACTGAGTAAAACCCATCCGTGTCCCTCTTATTGCCCTTTGCTTTCTAGGGCCGCGGTGACTCTTTCGAACAAATTCCGCAACCCTGGTAGAGGTCCTGAGATCAATGCTCACGGCATGTGTATCAACATATGGGATGTTAAAAGATACATCTCATAGCCGTTAACACAAATCCTAACTCCGAGCTCTACTGAGAATTTCATAGAAAAACCCAATTACGCTTTGCTCGACCTGGGAATCAGACCCAAGACCCCTAGCGAAGCAGTCGCGCTTAGGACCACTAGGCTAACGAGCCAGATGCAAAAAATTATATAGCTGTACAAATTAATGAGTTTTTTATAACCATACTAGAGAACTGACCGCGATGTCAACCGCGTGGCTTATTTCACCCGCCATAAGTTACTTCTTTGGTTAATGCTCCGCTCCCGTAGGTCGTAGCGTGATGTTATATAGCCTATGTTACTCAGGAACAAAGAAGTACCTACATATAATATCATTATGATAGTATACCTAGATAAGTAGTAGTGATGGGAACGATATATGAAATTCGGCTTGGTTAAATGTATTATATTTAACCAACGCAATGCAAAGCCACAATTTGCAAAGATCATAATATTAAAAAATCGTGTGTTACCTTTACCTTGAAGCATCTGTGTTAACTTTACACATTCAATAGACTATATCTAATCTTCTCCTTGACTCTTCTCCACCATATGTTTAGCTAGGGTTGCCATCCGTCCGGGTTTCCCCGGACTTTTCCTAGTTTTGAGGGCGTCCGGGGGAAGTCCGGGAAGGGTTGTCAAAAAGTGTCCGCGTGAAACCCGGACACTTTTTACAACGATTAATTGAAAGATAAGCGATAAATTAAAACATTTTTTTCTGGGATTTCCGGGAAAAGTACTCAATTTCACCCAAATGTCCGGGATTTTGAAGTTTCTGTCCGGCGTCGGCAATTTAGGTGATGGCAACCATATGTTTAGCTGACAGCACCTGCTCAAGGTTCCGCAGTGGTCGTGACGTCGTGACAGTCCTCACGACTAGATTGGGCTAGTGGTTGATACGCAGGCGCATCTGACCTTATCGGTGCTCGTGAGGTCATGTGCGTGTGGTGTGGGTGATCTTTTTTTAAAGTTCATCCAATGAGTTTAAAAAAAAGGTATGTGTTTGTAAAAAAATGTAGAAACGTAGTGGTAAAATAAAAAAATTGTAGAACCTGAACTAACAAAGTTATGGCGAAAAACAAGATCACTCAATCTGCCACTTTGAAGAAAATGCCCTATCACGTATCTCAGTATATACCAGTATTGTGGTTTTAATTTATATCTCAAATATTTGTATAAAAAATGTAAAAGCTATTAACAATATTATTCGTTTCATTGGAATGTCCGGTTGCAAAGTTTGAACGCTTTATTTGGATCACTCAATCGACACACGTGCCCGTGTGAGTGATCTTTGAATGGCGGCCTTACACTAAATAACTACGTAATATTTCTTTTGGATATTATACCTAAGCTCGAAAGAAAATGTGTACAACATAAATCATACCTAAATACCTATTAATTCAAGAGCTAACGCAAATTGAAAATTTGTAAAACTGCCGATCTGAGTGATCCAGTTTTTGGCCTGTAAGTTCAAAATCAAAACTCGTAGACAAACGGAGCTTACACACGAAAACGTATTTTTTTTTCTACAAATATTTGACATGTCTTCGGCTTTTCCAAGTACTGTACTTTAAAAGATATCGCAATTTTTAGATTTCTCAAGGAAAAAATTTTTAGGGTGTCCATACATTTGCTACAATTATGGCGACCTGTCATAAACTAGTACCTGGAGAGACGCCTATAGCATGACCTACATGTACGACGGAAAGTACTTGTACCATTATAGTCTGGGAGCCGACGCACGCTTCGGTTGTCACCGTTGTGGATTGTATCAACAGCACATTTTTTCAAAATGTTCCCAGAGCGAGTGCCCAGAGGGGCACTCGCCTAGCTACGACAGTACAGCAATGGAAAACCAATTGAGACTTCAAAAAGTAAAGAATTAATTAAAGAAGAAAGATTAAGATTTACCAATTAAAAAAGCGCTCAAAAATATTAAAAAGCTGCACTGGTCAACGAGTTCTAACAGACTCAATATTTTCTGACCAGCCATCTTTCTGCGAAAATTGGCGAAGAGAAGCTGAAGTGACCAAACCTAACTCACGAGAAATCAATATTAAATTCATATATCTGTTTCTATTTCAATAATTAAGAAATACTTTTTGAAGTCTCAATTGGTTTTCCATTGCTGTACTGTCGTAGCTAGGCGAGTGCCCCTCTGGGCACTCGCTCTGGGAACATTTTGAAAAAATGTGCTGTTGATACAATCCACAATGGTGACAACCGAAGCGTGCGTCGGCTCCCAGACTATAATGGTACAAGTACTTTCCGTTGTACAGTCGGTTGTCAGCATTATCTGACCCACCCTAAACACAATCGAAATTGGACCTTCTGCCTATGAGAATAAGGTTTAATTTCAATTTATATGAGGTTATCAGTCAAGTGCTCGAGAACTGAGAAGGAACAAATACAATAATAATACTCACACGCAAATTTGATCTTTATCACGTTAGCATTGGGTTAAATCTTATAACAACTTGTTATAATATAATAAGTGTAATAGCTTATTTTAATGAGTTCGGTCAAGTAACTCTGGTCTCGTGGTCTGTGTGTAAGACTGAGAGTGACAAGTTGCGAGATCAAATCCTGCGACGAAGATATTGTTTTGCTTTCAATTTAGAATTTATTCTAAAAGTATTTCTTGTATTATTGTAAAGAACTATAGACGGATAATCTTCAAATATAAAGTTTCTAAAATGGTAATATTTTGGCATAACTTGTGGTGTAGTGGGTAGTTGAAAAATAAATATTTGTATTCATTGTAAAACTGGTATTTAAATGCTACTAACTAAGGGTATGCAGTGACAACGCGCAAACATATTTTTCCTTGCCTTACTAAATTGCAAAAGCAACTTTTCTTTACAATTTATTTTTGTCTATTTTATAGCTAGTTTTTTTATTATCATGTCTTAATGGAGTGATTAAATAATAATGAAGGGATAAAATACAAAATAATCTATTTGCACTAGGATAAGGTTGGCTGCTTGTGCTGTGCAAGAATAAACTTTATTAAAGTATACTATATGGTTTAAATTCTTTAGTCTTGTTGACTAATCGTTGTTTACGTTCGAAATCAAGTTTAACCTAAATATAGCTTCTGCTCAGGTGTTTCTTTTTTAATTATTTTATTATACTTTTTTTACAGTTCTTTAATGGACAACGCATAGAAATAAAACTAAACAATTGCAAATTTAAAATGTTTATTATTTCATTAAAACACTTAGGTAAGATAAAGTAAGTAAATGCTCACATATTTCCAAATTAATATACAATTTATATGAGGATGCCATAATCAAATCTAACCATTTATAAACATTAAAAAAGGCATGTTTACTTGAAAGTTTGTTATCGAGAAAATTAATTCATCTGTGAAATGCTTTACAGATTTATAGCTGCCTATTATACGTAGTGAATAAACATGTCATTTAAATAGAAAAAAAACTATTTATAACAATAACATCACCACGTAATTGGCAACATTTTAATGGTTTAACAATCTATCCATTGAGCATTTACTTACATGGTGTGTTTAAAAATATCCTAGATTAATTAGTAGCGGAGTGATGGCGCACCGTCCTTGTTACGTTCATCTTTGTTCGATTTAAATGTTTTTATTTTTCATCAGTGAAGATCACAACATTTTCTTCTCAATTAAAATTTAAATATTCGTGGGCAAATGAGCAGGTGTCAATGCTATTTTCTGTGCCGGTTTATAATTCCTTATTCCAGCAGCGTGTAAATGCCTTCTCACTGTTTCCACTGAAATATCGTGTTTTATTGCGGTTACACTAATGGGCAATCGCATTCGGGACCATACTTGATGTTTTTTGCCCCTGGACGAATCCGCTGAATATTTACTTTGTCTCCATAACGTCTTAGCTACAGTCGTATTTCTCTAAAACAAAAAAAAAAACATTTTTGGAACCGTTTATGTAACTTGTAAGGAGTGAATGTAATAGTAAAATAGCCAACTACGCGTTCATTAATCACAATCAATTAAATAAAATAGGTATAAAAAAACACTTACTGTTATATTAAGACGATGACCAATCTCTCTAATTCCAACATTCTGCTCATGTAAAAATATGATTTTATGTTTGGTATAGTCATTAAGCTGCGATATGATGCTTTTTTACACCAAATTGCTTAAAAATACTTAACGAGTTATGCGAAACGATTTACAAATGTGTGTGCGCAGTCACTGCTAATAGGCGTAGTGTAACTTTTGTCACTTAAGTAGACGAATTTATTATCTACCTCACGAAGCAAATATATGTGAACTTAAACTTTTTTAATTTACCCACCTGTTTACAAGATAAATTATTAGGCGTAAATCATATTGGTCGTTCTTTAATAATGCAAACAATATTGTAGAAATGAAATCAAATTAAAAAAGAAACTGATAACAGGTGGACTGTGTTTTCGAACCCACATGTTGTTCCTCGCCAATCCAACATCAAACCGCCAAGCCACAAGAACTTGTTAAGACTCCACGAAATTAAAGATTAGGTTCTAATTATGTAGGGTGACTTAAAAGGTTTTTAACTTTAATGTCAACGAGATAATGATTAAAATAGCTTAACAAAATTATATAATGCCGGTGGCTCCGACAACGTTGGGTGGGAGTATGCGTGTCTGTATTCATCGATAAATTGAAATTAAACCTTATTATCATAGGCAGAGGGTCCAATTTCGGTTGTGTTTAGGGTGGGTCAGATAATGTTGACAACAGACTGTACATGTAGGTCATGCTATAGGCGTCTCTCCAGGTACTAGTTTATGACAGGTCGCCATAATTGTAGCAAATGTATGGACACCCTAAAAAATTTTTCCTTGAGAAATCTAAAAATTGCGATATCTTTTAAAGTACAGTACTTGGAAAAGCCGAAGACATGTCAAATATTTGTAGAAAAAAAATACGTTTTCGTGTGTAAGCTCCGTTTGTCTACGAGTTTTGATTTTGAACTTACAGGCCAAAAACTGGATCACTCAGATCGGCAGTTTTACAAATTTTCAATTTGCGTTAGCTCTTGAATTAATAGGTATTTAGGTATGATTTATGTTGTACACATTTTCTTTCGAGCTTAGGTATAATATCCAAAAGAAATATTACGTAGTTATTTAGTGTAAGGCCGCCATTCAAAGATCACTCACACGGGCACGTGTGTCGATTGAGTGATCCAAATAAAGCGTTCAAACTTTGCAACCGGACATTCCAATGAAACGAATAATATTGTTAATAGCTTTTACATTTTTTATACAAATATTTGAGATATAAATTAAAACCACAATACTGGTATATACTGAGATACGTGATAGGGCATTTTCTTCAAAGTGGCAGATTGAGTGATCTTGTTTTTCGCCATAACTTTGTTAGTTCAGGTTCTACAATTTTTTTATTTTACCACTACGTTTCTACATTTTTTTACAAACACATACCTTTTTTTTAAACTCATTGGATGAACTTTAAAAAAAGATCACCCACACCACACGCACATGTGAGGTCGACTTGTAAACGGATTACGCTTTTTTGGAGCAATTTGGAGCGGTTTTCTTTGAGATGTATGAGTTGATGTTTCTATGCACTGATTAGGGTACTGTATTGTAAATGGATAACAATAACAAATTGAACCTTCGAAGATCACACATGTTTTATGGAAACTGCCTCGTTAACCTAGTGGTCCCTAGCGCGACTGCTACGCTAGGGGTTTTGGGTTCTTTTTACCCTACTGCGCCAGAAGGAGGGTTATGTTTTTCGAGAGTATGTATGTATGTATGTATAATTGACCCATACTAGAAATGGAGGCTTAGTGAATTGAGAGCACATACCTATATTACATTGCAGATGGTTCCGAATGGGTCCCGACTGCTACAATTTTAAGTGCAATCGGGTACAACGACTTTCTTGTTTTAGGAATTTTTCATAAATACTCAGAAAAGCAGTCGGGTTTTTTAGTTTTTTAAATTACCGTTTTTTTTTCTATGAAATTCTCAGTAGCAGCTCGGAGTTAGGATTTGTGCCCGGTTAATGGCAATAGGCTCACCCCTATTACATGAGACCTAAACATACCGGAACTGTGGGTGTATATTGTTACACCTCCGCCTAACCCTTCGGGTTATACAGGCGTGATGGTATATTTTTATTTTATTTTTGGTATGCTTGTTTTTAAATGAGACCTACGTTTTGGAACGAGCAGCTAGCATCAACTTTCCGACTAACTAACCGACTCCTTGGCAATTCAAAATGGTTTAATTGCTTGTAAATGGTTGATTTTAAATAAATGTTTCGACTTCGACTTAATTTTTGTTCGTCTGTTACAAACGGCTTATTTTAGTAGCAACAGCCATCGTATTCTAGTTAGTATATATAATTCTAGTACTGATACAATATTTTGTAAAACACCTTTCGTATATTCTAAGAGGGTGTTGGTTTCTCGCCCGTTTATGCGTAAGTCTAGGTTTTCTTTCACCTATGTCATTGATGTCTAAGATAAACTTAGAAAGTGTAATGTAATGTAATTCTCCAGGCCGATTCCGGCCACGACGGCTAACCTTAATGCAGACTAGCCACGTACGCAGGAGATATAATAGTGCACAAGTATGTGCGCAAACACCGGTGCACTTCCTCTTCCCTCACTCTCATAGCCCAATGGCACGGCAATCCGACACGACCGGAGAGAGATCAGGCGCAGGACCAACGGCTTTACGTGCTTTCCGAGGCACGGGGGTGTCACACCACCAACTTCCAAGCCCCGGGCTGCTACTGAGAAATTTCTAATGGAAAAACCCAATAACACTTTTTGCCCGACCTGGGAATCGAACCCGGGACCCCTTGCTCAGCAGTCGCGCTTGCGACCACGAGACCAACGGGGCAGTACATATGAATTGAACACGGGTGCACTTTGGTACTTGCCCGGATTTGAAGCCACTAACTAGCTGATGTATGAGAGGCGGGCACCTTAACCATCCACTGGGGGAAACTGGGGATCACGACAAAAAATAAAAAAATAAACGAACGACGAAAATTTGTAAAACTGCCGATCTGAGTGATCCAGTTTTTGGCCTGTAAGTTCAAAATCAAAACTCGTAGACAAACGGAGCTTACACACGAAAACGTATTTTTTTTTCTACAAATATTTGACATGTCTTCGGCTTTTCCAAGTACTGTACTTTAAAAGATATCGCAATTTTTAGATTTCTCAAGGAAAAAATTTTTAGGGTGTCCATACATTTGCTACAATTATGGCGACCTGTCATAAACTAGTACCTGGAGAGACGCCTATAGCATGACCTACATGTACGACGGAAAGTACTTGTACCATTATAGTCTGGGAGCCGACGCACGCTTCGGTTGTCACCGTTGTGGATTGTATCAACAGCACATTTTTTCAAAATGTTCCCAGAGCGAGTGCCCAGAGGGGCACTCGCCTAGCTACGACAGTACAGCAATGGAAAACCAATTGAGACTTCAAAAAGTAAAGAATTAATTAAAGAAGAAAGATTAAGATTTACCAATTAAAAAAGCGCTCAAAAATATTAAAAAGCTGCACTGGTCAACGAGTTCTAACAGACTCAATATTTTCTGACCAGCCATCTTTCTGCGAAAATTGGCGAAGAGAAGCTGAAGTGACCAAACCTAACTCACGAGAAATCAATATTAAATTCATATATCTGTTTCTATTTCAATAATTAAGAAATACTTTTTGAAGTCTCAATTGGTTTTCCATTGCTGTACTGTCGTAGCTAGGCGAGTGCCCCTCTGGGCACTCGCTCTGGGAACATTTTGAAAAAATGTGCTGTTGATACAATCCACAATGGTGACAACCGAAGCGTGCGTCGGCTCCCAGACTATAATGGTACAAGTACTTTCCGTTGTACAGTCGGTTGTCAGCATTATCTGACCCACCCTAAACACAATCGAAATTGGACCTTCTGCCTATGAGAATAAGGTTTAATTTCAATTTATATGAGGTTATCAGTCAAGTGCTCGAGAACTGAGAAGGAACAAATACAATAATAATACTCACACGCAAATTTGATCTTTATCACGTTAGCATTGGGTTAAATCTTATAACAACTTGTTATAATATAATAAGTGTAATAGCTTATTTTAATGAGTTCGGTCAAGTAACTCTGGTCTCGTGGTCTGTGTGTAAGACTGAGAGTGACAAGTTGCGAGATCAAATCCTGCGACGAAGATATTGTTTTGCTTTCAATTTAGAATTTATTCTAAAAGTATTTCTTGTATTATTGTAAAGAACTATAGACGGATAATCTTCAAATATAAAGTTTCTAAAATGGTAATATTTTGGCATAACTTGTGGTGTAGTGGGTAGTTGAAAAATAAATATTTGTATTCATTGTAAAACTGGTATTTAAATGCTACTAACTAAGGGTATGCAGTGACAACGCGCAAACATATTTTTCCTTGCCTTACTAAATTGCAAAAGCAACTTTTCTTTACAATTTATTTTTGTCTATTTTATAGCTAGTTTTTTTATTATCATGTCTTAATGGAGTGATTAAATAATAATGAAGGGATAAAATACAAAATAATCTATTTGCACTAGGATAAGGTTGGCTGCTTGTGCTGTGCAAGAATAAACTTTATTAAAGTATACTATATGGTTTAAATTCTTTAGTCTTGTTGACTAATCGTTGTTTACGTTCGAAATCAAGTTTAACCTAAATATAGCTTCTGCTCAGGTGTTTCTTTTTTAATTATTTTATTATACTTTTTTTACAGTTCTTTAATGGACAACGCATAGAAATAAAACTAAACAATTGCAAATTTAAAATGTTTATTATTTCATTAAAACACTTAGGTAAGATAAAGTAAGTAAATGCTCACATATTTCCAAATTAATATACAATTTATATGAGGATGCCATAATCAAATCTAACCATTTATAAACATTAAAAAAGGCATGTTTACTTGAAAGTTTGTTATCGAGAAAATTAATTCATCTGTGAAATGCTTTACAGATTTATAGCTGCCTATTATACGTAGTGAATAAACATGTCATTTAAATAGAAAAAAAACTATTTATAACAATAACATCACCACGTAATTGGCAACATTTTAATGGTTTAACAATCTATCCATTGAGCATTTACTTACATGGTGTGTTTAAAAATATCCTAGATTAATTAGTAGCGGAGTGATGGCGCACCGTCCTTGTTACGTTCATCTTTGTTCGATTTAAATGTTTTTATTTTTCATCAGTGAAGATCACAACATTTTCTTCTCAATTAAAATTTAAATATTCGTGGGCAAATGAGCAGGTGTCAATGCTATTTTCTGTGCCGGTTTATAATTCCTTATTCCAGCAGCGTGTAAATGCCTTCTCACTGTTTCCACTGAAATATCGTGTTTTATTGCGGTTACACTAATGGGCAATCGCATTCGGGACCATACTTGATGTTTTTTGCCCCTGGACGAATCCGCTGAATATTTACTTTGTCTCCATAACGTCTTAGCTACAGTCGTATTTCTCTAAAACAAAAAAAAAACATTTTTGGAACCGTTTATGTAACTTGTAAGGAGTGAATGTAATAGTAAAATAGCCAACTACGCGTTCATTAATCACAATCAATTAAATAAAATAGGTATAAAAAAACACTTACTGTTATATTAAGACGATGACCAATCTCTCTAATTCCAACATTCTGCTCATGTAAAAATATGATTTTATGTTTGGTATAGTCATTAAGCTGCGATATGATGCTTTTTTACACCAAATTGCTTAAAAATACTTAACGAGTTATGCGAAACGATTTACAAATGTGTGTGCGCAGTCACTGCTAATAGGCGTAGTGTAACTTTTGTCACTTAAGTAGACGAATTTATTATCTACCTCACGAAGCAAATATATGTGAACTTAAACTTTTTTAATTTACCCACCTGTTTACAAGATAAATTATTAGGCGTAAATCATATTGGTCGTTCTTTAATAATGCAAACAATATTGTAGAAATGAAATCAAATTAAAAAAGAAACTGATAACAGGTGGACTGTGTTTTCGAACCCACATGTTGTTCCTCGCCAATCCAACATCAAACCGCCAAGCCACAAGAACTTGTTAAGACTCCACGAAATTAAAGATTAGGTTCTAATTATGTAGGGTGACTTAAAAGGTTTTTAACTTTAATGTCAACGAGATAATGATTAAAATAGCTTAACAAAATTATATAATGCCGGTGGCTCCGACAACGTTGGGTGGGAGTATGCGTGTCTGTATTCATCGATAAATTGAAATTAAACCTTATTATCATAGGCAGAGGGTCCAATTTCGGTTGTGTTTAGGGTGGGTCAGATAATGTTGACAACAGACTGTACATGTAGGTCATGCTATAGGCGTCTCTCCAGGTACTAGTTTATGACAGGTCGCCATAATTGTAGCAAATGTATGGACACCCTAAAAAATTTTTCCTTGAGAAATCTAAAAATTGCGATATCTTTTAAAGTACAGTACTTGGAAAAGCCGAAGACATGTCAAATATTTGTAGAAAAAAAATACGTTTTCGTGTGTAAGCTCCGTTTGTCTACGAGTTTTGATTTTGAACTTACAGGCCAAAAACTGGATCACTCAGATCGGCAGTTTTACAAATTTTCAATTTGCGTTAGCTCTTGAATTAATAGGTATTTAGGTATGATTTATGTTGTACACATTTTCTTTCGAGCTTAGGTATAATATCCAAAAGAAATATTACGTAGTTATTTAGTGTAAGGCCGCCATTCAAAGATCACTCACACGGGCACGTGTGTCGATTGAGTGATCCAAATAAAGCGTTCAAACTTTGCAACCGGACATTCCAATGAAACGAATAATATTGTTAATAGCTTTTACATTTTTTATACAAATATTTGAGATATAAATTAAAACCACAATACTGGTATATACTGAGATACGTGATAGGGCATTTTCTTCAAAGTGGCAGATTGAGTGATCTTGTTTTTCGCCATAACTTTGTTAGTTCAGGTTCTACAATTTTTTTATTTTACCACTACGTTTCTACATTTTTTTACAAACACATACCTTTTTTTTAAACTCATTGGATGAACTTTAAAAAAAGATCACCCACACCACACGCACATGTGAGGTCGACTTGTAAACGGATTACGCTTTTTTGGAGCAATTTGGAGCGGTTTTCTTTGAGATGTATGAGTTGATGTTTCTATGCACTGATTAGGGTACTGTATTGTAAATGGATAACAATAACAAATTGAACCTTCGAAGATCACACATGTTTTATGGAAACTGCCTCGTTAACCTAGTGGTCCCTAGCGCGACTGCTACGCTAGGGGTTTTGGGTTCTTTTTACCCTACTGCGCCAGAAGGAGGGTTATGTTTTTCGAGAGTATGTATGTATGTATGTATAATTGACCCATACTAGAAATGGAGGCTTAGTGAATTGAGAGCACATACCTATATTACATTGCAGATGGTTCCGAATGGGTCCCGACTGCTACAATTTTAAGTGCAATCGGGTACAACGACTTTCTTGTTTTAGGAATTTTTCATAAATACTCAGAAAAGCAGTCGGGTTTTTTAGTTTTTTAAATTACCGTTTTTTTTTCTATGAAATTCTCAGTAGCAGCTCGGAGTTAGGATTTGTGCCCGGTTAATGGCAATAGGCTCACCCCTATTACATGAGACCTAAACATACCGGAACTGTGGGTGTATATTGTTACACCTCCGCCTAACCCTTCGGGTTATACAGGCGTGATGGTATATTTTTATTTTATTTTTGGTATGCTTGTTTTTAAATGAGACCTACGTTTTGGAACGAGCAGCTAGCATCAACTTTCCGACTAACTAACCGACTCCTTGGCAATTCAAAATGGTTTAATTGCTTGTAAATGGTTGATTTTAAATAAATGTTTCGACTTCGACTTAATTTTTGTTCGTCTGTTACAAACGGCTTATTTTAGTAGCAACAGCCATCGTATTCTAGTTAGTATATATAATTCTAGTACTGATACAATATTTTGTAAAACACCTTTCGTATATTCTAAGAGGGTGTTGGTTTCTCGCCCGTTTATGCGTAAGTCTAGGTTTTCTTTCACCTATGTCATTGATGTCTAAGATAAACTTAGAAAGTGTAATGTAATGTAATTCTCCAGGCCGATTCCGGCCACGACGGCTAACCTTAATGCAGACTAGCCACGTACGCAGGAGATATAATAGTGCACAAGTATGTGCGCAAACACCGGTGCACTTCCTCTTCCCTCACTCTCATAGCCCAATGGCACGGCAATCCGACACGACCGGAGAGAGATCAGGCGCAGGACCAACGGCTTTACGTGCTTTCCGAGGCACGGGGGTGTCACACCACCAACTTCCAAGCCCCGGGCTGCTACTGAGAAATTTCTAATGGAAAAACCCAATAACACTTTTTGCCCGACCTGGGAATCGAACCCGGGACCCCTTGCTCAGCAGTCGCGCTTGCGACCACGAGACCAACGGGGCAGTACATATGAATTGAACACGGGTGCACTTTGGTACTTGCCCGGATTTGAAGCCACTAACTAGCTGATGTATGAGAGGCGGGCACCTTAACCATCCACTGGGGGAAACTGGGGATCACGACACACATACTTACTACATACTATGCATAGGTACTATATAATCATCATCATAATATCAGTCTATAGCCATCCACTGCTGTACCTAGGCGTCCCCCAAAGAGACAGGCTGCCCAGGACCGGGATGGTAAGCGCTCTTTGGCGAACGAGACTTACGTACTATGGGTATATAATCATTATTCCTAATCATAGCGTATTAATAATCAAGTACTCTGTACGTCCCTGAGCGGGCCATATGAGGGGAATATGTAAAGCTCGGCCGAGCTGTAGCTACCGGCTCGCGTGTCCATGTTATCGCAGATATCAATCTACGCTGGCTATTTAGCAATATGTGTGGGTACCGACAGCAGAATAGGGCTTAAGGAGCATGGTAGAATTATATTAGCTAGTTTTAAATAGGAAACTGTTTTTCTTTTGAAGTCTTCATCCTACTTAATTCTGCGGGTGGTTCGAAAGAGATACCGCGCCCCCGGAACGCAAAGGGCACATGAAGGAACATAGACGGGTTTTAGTCAGTAAAAGTCTGACACTCCCTCCCGCCCCGCCCAGGGCGGGGAAGTTATTTGATGATTTCCCGTCTATAAAAAAAAAAAAAACCTACTTAATTCCTACGAGTATTAAATAATGTTTCTTTTTTTGGGTTTTTATATGGTTGCATATTTGTTACTCTTTCGGGCTAAACGGCTAATCGGAGCCAGCCCTGCAAAACGGCTGGCTAAACCATTAAAAAGCAAAAGGAGAAAAAGGTAATAAAAAAGAATGAAAGAGAAAATAAATAGATAAGGTAATTGACAAAATAAACAAATTGAATAATAAGAAGTTTTGTACTAAATTTTAGTTAAACCGTCCATTGACTATTGTTGTTGTTCTTGACAAAATCAACTGGTTGCTTATTTAATCATAAAACTAATTTGTTTTGACCAATAATTGTTTTTCTCCTCGACATTAATTCTACATTTGAGTTTGACTCACACACTGATTCGTTGTCTTTGAAATGTTAGAAGTAATCATCTACGATCACAATATTGGCGTTAAATGATATGATTAATTTAGCTTTCATTTCTAATTTGTAGCACTGAGTACGTATTGTAGTACTTTGAGTGACTTTTATTTTTTAT
The DNA here is from genome assembly GCA_932526535.1 of Caradrina clavipalpis. Taxonomy (NCBI): domain Eukaryota; kingdom Metazoa; phylum Arthropoda; class Insecta; order Lepidoptera; family Noctuidae; genus Caradrina; species Caradrina clavipalpis. The sequence continues at coordinate 921,696 of OW052111.1, read as the reverse complement.
TTTTTTGATTGATCGTTTTGACATTTATATTTTTTTCTTATGGAATGAATGTAACTATACAACTTATTGTAATACATTGTTTTTTAAAAGAGTATGTATGGAGTTTCTTGCCCGTTCTTCTCCATACGAAACTACCTTTTGGAATGGGCAACTAGATTCAATATTAATGTTTTTTTTTATGTAATGACGTTCAAAAGTGCCTTTTAATGGCCTAATTGAGATAAATGATTTGACTTTGACTTTGACTATTGTTACACTTTATTTTGGACCTGTAATCCCGAGATAGATTTTGAGGGATCTGTGTCAGCATAAACCACGGGGCCCTGCCAGTGTTGCGGAATTTGATTTGAGAGTCACCGCGGCCCTGGAACGCGAAGGGCATTAGGAGAAACACGAATGGGTTTTAGTCAGTAAGAGTCTGACACTCCCTTCCACTACGCCCAGAGCGGGAGAAGCCATTTGAACATTTCCCAAACTTAGAAAAAAGAGTGTCAAAAATTTTTCACAACAAAATCGTTCATACAATTCATCCAAATAGTTGCTGACGCGTAACGAAGCAGCCAAATCGCCGTTAAATTACAAAATTATTTTTATGTTGTTGCTGTCGGTACGTCTGTCGAATGTGTGTCGATGTTCGGGCGCGGCGCGTTGCGTGCAGATCCGCGTGTACTGACCCTACCCTAGTACACAGCCTGCCTACTGGACACTACCAAGTGTGTGTACACCTATCTATTACTAGTACCTATGTACGATTGTCTAGCCTAGGATATACGTAGCGGGCCGTGGCTACGGAAATACATAATGCATTTTTTGCCGATTTTCAAAAAGGCATGTAGTTTAATTACCCGACTGCGACAGAAGGAGGGTTATGTTTTTCGAGGGTATGTTTGTATGTATGTATGTATGTATGTATGTATGTATGTATGTATGTATGTATGTATGTATGTATGTATGTATGTATGTATGTATAATTGTTTGGCACGCTCTGCAGGCTGAACGGCTCGATGGATTTTAGCTTGAGAGGTGTCGTTAGATTCGTATTTACTGTGAGAGTGACACTGGGTATATATATAAAAAAAAAAAACAAAATGGCGGATTTTTGGCGCCAAATTCAAATGTTTGGCTCGCTCTGCAGGCTGAACGGCTCGATGGATTTTAGCTTGAAAGGTGTCGGTAGATTCGTATTTACTGTAAGAATGATATTGGGTATATTAATTTCTTTTTTAAAACACTAAAAAAATAAAAAATAAAAAACGGTAATTTAAAAAACTAAAAAACCCGACTGCTATTCTTTAAAAATCCCTAAAACAAGATAAATTGTAGCAGTCGGGACCCATTCGGGACCATCTGCAATGTAATATAGGTATGTGCTATCAATTCACTAATCCTCCATTTCTAGAATGGGTCCCGACTGCTACAATTTATCTTGTTTTAGGGATTTTTAAAGAATAGCAGTCGGGTTTTTTAGTTTTTTAAATTACCGTTTTTTATTTTACTGTTACGTTGGGGCAGAGGTCGCAAGCGCGGCTGTTGATCGTGGGATCCTGGGTTCGATTTCCAGGTTGAGTAAAGTTTTATTGGATTTATGAAGGAACTAGCTTCTGCCCGCGACTTCGTCCGCGTCACAGTTGATGTGTTATCCTACGGGTACCGTACATTTTCCCGGGATAAAAGCCTATGTGTTATTCCAGACTATAATCTATCTTTGTGCCAAATTTCATCCAGATCCATTCAGCCGTTTAAGCGTGAAAGAGTAACAAACATCCATACATCCATACATCCATACATACAAACTTTCGCCTTTATAATAGTAGTAGGATTTATATCCCCTTGAATCGTAAATCCGTTGGTTCTGCGCCTGATCTCTTCCAGTCGTGTGGGATTCGTCTTTATCGGGCTATGAGGGTGAGGGAAGAGGAAGTGTACCGGTGTTTGCGTACACCCTTATGCAATATAATGGTTACTGCTCCATTCCCGTGTGTCGTAGCATGATGTTATATAGCCTAAACTATTCCTCATGAACCTAGCTGTCATATACAGAAAGAATTTCTCCAATCCGACTGGAAGTTCCAGAGATTAGCGCGTCAAAACAAACAAGATAAAAAGCACTTTACCCTTATTATATTAACCGATAGATTGGCATCTACTTATCTAAACTTATGCCGACCCTGGCAATATTCCCGGCTAAAGCGACTGCGGATGTTTTCCAAATAAAACGCAGTATTTAGTCGTGTAGTACAGGAGCCGTGACACGGTTGGCCAGGAGCCAGGGGCGCCCTTTTGTTTATCATCTCCTTGCTTATTATATTAGGATAGGAGATAGTTATGAGCGCGTCTGTTTGGAGAATTAAATTATTTTAGAGTATAGGTCCTTCCTTCGACGTAGGTCGAGAATTTAAAAATATAGGTACATACATACAATCACGCCTAGATTCCCCGAAAGGATAGGCAGAGGTCTACCAATGTATACGGAACGGAATGTTTACGAAATGTATATGAACTGTGGAGTTCACCGGTATGTTTTGGTCCCATGTAATAGGCCTATTGCCATTAACCGGGCACAAATCCTAACTCCGAACTGCTACTGAGAGGTTTATAGAAAAATCCAATAACACTTTTTGCTCGACCTGCAAATCGACCCAAGACCTCTAGCGTAGCAGTTGCGCTTGTCAGGTACTTGCCAGCTTCGATCAACAATGACAACCTTGCCAGGTACTTAATAAATATGCTATTTAGAGCTTTAATAGTAGTACAGCTCTTTGTGAAGGAGCTCTTCCGGGGAAGTACTATTACAATACCTACTGCAGCCGTAAAGCAGCGTTGCTGTGTTCCAGTTTGAGGGGGGTGTGAGTACCGGTGTTATTACAGACACAGGAGACATTTCAACTTCGTCTCTGGGATGGCAACGCATTTGCAAGGCCTCTGGTATTGCAGATGTCTATAGGCAGCGGTGACCACTTAACATCAGGTGAGTCGTCGGCTTGTTTGCCATCCTATGATAATAAATAAATGAACATATAAATAAGCTCTTCTATTGTACGGCTTAGACCCCGTACTGTGACCTCAATAGGGTCACGCCAGTACAATAGTATTGACAGACAAACATACAAATTGTATATGAATACTTTTTATTATATTAGTAAGATAAATACACTGAATGGATGAGACTTACATTCACGGTCATCCAGTGAATGAGTGTAGTCAGTATTAGCGAAGGATACGTCTGTTTATTTAAAACTAGCGGACTGCTCGCGATTTTGTCCGCATGGGTTATTCCACCCGCGTTAAGTTATGTTTTTGGTTACTGCTCCGCTCCTATATGTCGTAGCGTGATGTTATATAGCCTATGTTACTCAGGAATAATGTAGCTATCTATTAGTGAAAAAATGGTTAAAATCGGCCCAGTAGTTTCGGAGCCTATCCGTTACAAACAAATAAACAAAAAATCTTTCCTCTTTATAATATTACTAGCTTTTGCCCGCGACTTCGTCCGCGTGGATTAATAGTTCCCGTTCCCGGGGGATTTCCGGGATGAAAACTATCCTATATCCTTTCCCGGGTCCCAGACTATATCTGTACCAAATTTCATTGAAATCGGTTCAGTGGTTTAGACGTGAAGAAGAGACAGACAGACAGAGTTACTTTCGCATTTATAATATTAGTACGGATTATTAGTATAGACGAATGTATGTGAATACTACATGTATTGCAGTTCTAATAACTAATTTTAGATTCTAATTCATTCTGATTGACGTGCCATTCAAGAGTTTGAACATGAAAGACTATGTGGAATTGGACTCCAATTATATTTAATATTTATTTTAATTAGGTGCAGATTATATTTATGAAAAAACTAGCTTCTACTCGTGACTTCATCTGCGTCAAAATTAATATTAATTATCCCACGGGAACTGAACATTTTTAAGGATCTTCTTCTCCTCTATCTTGTAGGCAGTAAGGTCTTACGACCCCATACCCTAGTGTACCGGGGCTGCGGGTTGTTCGAAAGAGATACCGCGCCCCCGGAATGCAAAGAGCACAAAAAGGAACATGGATGGGTTTTAGTCAGTAAAAGTCTGACACTAAAGGGCGGGCGAAGTCATTGGATGATTTCCCATAGGTATAAAAAAAAACCAGAATGGCTGCATGGATCTGGATGATATTTGGCACAGATATATAGTCTGAAATTGAAATTATATTTTTGTTACTCCTCCGCTAATCTTTTCTGATTAATTTCGTTGCGGGATCCAAGACAGTTGAATTGTTTCTCTGGGACTCGTCGAGCTTCATTGTCTCGGCGCTTTTCTTGTGGTCGCCACTGTTGATTCTGGCTTACAGGAGTTGCAGTGGTTTGGGAACAGTGTGGCGGGCTTGTCCCATTAAAAAAAAAAAGTCTGATATAGCACATAGGCTAATTTTTATCCCGGAAAAATCCTTTTTCATTTTCTTTTAAATCTTTCTAATTCTGCAAAATAGTTGTTGTTTTAGTTTCGCAGATTATATTTCTCAAAATTTGCACCTGTATGTAACACCTTTTGATACCTGTATTATGCAAATAAATTGATTTGATTTGATTAGAAAAATCAAAATTATTATTTGTTTATTGTTATTTTTTTTATTTTTGTGTTGTGCGTCGCTTTCGCAACGAATAAGTGGTTTTTATTTCTTTCTTCTTTCTAAATTAACGGTAACCGCAGGGTACCCGCGCGGACGAAGTCGCGGGCAGAAACTAGTTCTTTCGTGTTGTTGGTATGAACTGCCGTGCGATTCTCTAACATATTTCAACGCTGCGCTCAACGTCGAGCTCGTCGACGACACTACTGTCAAATCAACTTTACGCACAACGCATAGAGTTGATTTTACCGAAGTTTCGTCAAACCAGCTCGACGTTGAGCGCAGCGCTGAAATATGTTAGAGAATCGCACGGCTGCTCTTTTAAGGAAGCACGAGAATAGAAGTGAAGTGTATGTTTATATTCCCACTCTTCTATTCTCGTTTGTTTCACCTCCACGTCAAGAGGCAAGTTCCATACAAGACAAACCTCTTCATAGCTACTTGCACTGTGCACATTATCATATAAGTATGGCGCCGGCTGCCCACTGAGGACGACGGGTTCACTGCGGCTAGTGGCCAACAAGATATATTATTTTTGTGTGTATGTCGTACTTGTGAGGGATATTTTTTAGCAAACCCTCTGCTCCAATGGCGCCTTATTTTTTCAGGATGCACAAAATATTTGACTTTTTGTAATATCATTGGATGGCAGTCAAGCCAACGGTCGTCTTTTAACATCAACGTAAAAAATTATAACCACAACATCATGCCTGTATTCCCCGCAGGGTTAGGCAGAGTTATCATCAATGTACACCCACAGTTCGCCGAGATGGTCCCATGTAATAGGGGGCGAGCCTATTGCCATTAACCGGGCACAAATCCAAACTCCGAGCTGCTACTGAGAATTTCATAGAAAAACCCAATAACAATTTTACCCTATTTTTAGTTATATATTAACTAGTTTGATAGGCAGTAGGCGTAGTTGACTATATCTGATGTATCTTTTAAAATTCCGGATACAGAAGAAAGCAATCAAGACGTATTATCGAAGGGTACAACAGTATCCATATAAAGATATTCCGGAAACTTGCTCCTATGGACATGAGGAGGAGGTCAGGGTCTGCTCCGCATTACCGGTAGACCTGCAACTGACCTACATCACTCGTAAAGGTAAAGGACACACATTATAGCCAATTTTAACTATTCATAAGGATTGTAGACCTAGGATATAATGTGTTGAAGTATGACAGCAATTAGCAGCAATAACATACATTTGTACTTGCATAAATTCACGCCTTTATCCCATGGGGGTAGGCAGAAACTACAAAGCGCTACCTGCTACGATCCTTACATACTCCTTTCGTCTCGTCTACGTTCATACATTTAATACGCCGGTTACGAGTAGGACTCTTTCTTTGTGAAGAACCTCACCAATAAGGTCAGTGTAGGTCTTTCTAGGCCGTCCCTTTCCAGCGTTGCCACTCACATCAGCCATATGAATCATCTTCTTCTTAGCCTTTTCCCAACTGCGTTGGGGTCGGCTTCCTGTCTAACCGGATGCAGCTGAATACCAGTGTTTTACATGGAGCGATTGCCTATCTGACCTCCACAACCCAGTAACTGGGCAACACGATACTTCTTGGTTAGGCTGGTTGTCAGAATTCTTGGCTTCTGACTATCCGTCACGACTGTCAAAGATCTACGAATGACAGCCGCCGGGACCAACGGCTTTACGTGCTTTCCGAGGCACGGGGGTATCACACCACCAACTTCCAAACTCCGGGTTGCTACTGAGAAATTCCTAATGGAAAAACCCAATACCACTTTTTGCCCGACCTGGGAATCGAACCCGGGACCCCTTGCTCATCAGTCGCGCTTTGCGTTCCAGGTCCACGGTAACTTTTTCGAACCAATTCCGCAACCCTGGCAGGATGTCAGTGATGCCCTAAAGACTTAAAGAAAGGGTTTGTACCTACTATAAAATTTGGCGATCATTAATATATTTATAAAAGTTATATTAAGTAAGTACATGATCTACTCATGCCCCACGTGTGCCCGGGTGAGGTGATATGAGCAGTGTGGGCTCGGCTGTTGCGCCACCCGCGGTCACCTAGCGCTAGTGTTGCAACTGTAAGAGTATGTGTCGCCTGGAAGCATACGCGGCTAGTGATGCGGCGCAGTTTATCGATACTTTGGCGATGTTGTTGTTTATAAAAAATTAAGGATTTTTGCATTCGGCCTTCCGAAAAATAGATGGCAATGGATATTTCACAGGCTACAGTTCGCATGTGTAGTTGATGAGCTTAACACATAAATATGCATTGACTGCAAGGAAACGTTACTTCGAGTTCTCTCTATTTCATAAATAAAATTTTAGTGTTACTTTTTTTTGGTATTTATTGAAAATAGTGCCAATAGTGTATGTTACTATGATAGAGCTTATGGCTGTCGGTTCCAAAACTATGTAAAAGTAAGCGTGTATTTGCCTACGGTTCAGGACAATTCCAAGAGTGTAAGGTTTTTTATACCGATGGGAAATCATTAAATCTCCCTCCCTGGGGGGGAGTGAGTGTCAGAATTTTACTGACTAAAACCCATCCATGTTCCTAATTGTGCCCTTTGCGTTCCGGGGGCGCGGTATCTCTTTCGAACAACTCGCAGCCCCGGCAGAGTGTAACGTTTAAGGCAATGTTTATTACAAAAGTAACGATAAATGCGAGTGTGTCACATCACTGTGTACCTGTTCATGTGCAGGGCGCGGTCGCTCGCCTTGCGCATACGTGCGAGTAACATGCTGGTAACGACAGCAACATAAATAACTGAATCATGTACCGTCAGCAAAACAATATTTATATGTCACAATAATGTATTATAAAAAAATAAAAAAAATAAGTCATGAAACATTTTTTGTACACGTAATGGTGTGCAAATAAATGACTATGTTTCTTTTTTTAATATCATTGGATGGCTAATAACGGCTCCCCTGATGTTAAATGGTCACCGCTGCCTATAGACATCTGCAATACCAGAGGCCTTGCAGATGCGATGCCATCCCAGAGACAAAGTTGAAACGTCTCGTGTGCCTGTAATTACATTACATATCCTTCAAACTGGAATACAACAACACTGTTTTGCGGCAGAAATAGGTATGGTGGTAGTACTTCCCATAGGCGTATATAGGGGGGGGGGGCCGGGTGGGCCGGGCCCACCCCAGAATGGTCTTGTGCCCACCCCAGGCTGTAGGGCTCACCTTCCGCCTGACCGCATTGCATCGCAGCGGCCATGGCATCTTAGGGGCCAGGCCCCCCCTGAAAACTAACTCTAGATACGCCAATGGTACTTCCCCGGACGAAATTTTTCACACAGAGCTCTACTACTACAAAAACGGTATCTTTCACAAGTTTTTAACTGGTTACTGAAAGAACTGATGGGGTCGTCATCATTACAGTCAGGTTAAAGGTCGGGGTAAGGTCAGTCAGGGTATGGCAAATTGTAGTAGGCAAGGTATGTACTTTTACTTGTAATGTTAGAATTTATCATTATGTTTTACTACATACATATCATGTATTCCCAGAAGGGTTTAGGCAGAGATTTACCAATGAACAATCCACAATTCGCTGGTATGTTTTTAGGTCCCATGTAACAGGCGAGCGACCTTATTGCAATTAACCGGGCATAAATGATTCCGAGCTCCTACTGACAATTTCATAGAAAAAACCAATAACACTTTTTGCTCGACCTGGGAATCGAACCAACACCTCTAGCTAACGACCACTGGGCTAACGAAGCAGTTCATTATGTTTCTAAATGACTACTAAAAGATTGCCTTTGAATCCGAAAAAATATTGACTTTTACTTTCAAAAATTGATTTTGCCAACGCTACTCCAAATCAACAATAATAATATATCAAAACATAAGATAATTCGGCTCTGATCGGCCACCGATACAGTCCGCCGCCTGTTTTGCTGACCGTACGCATATATTAACCTAATTGATTTACATACATATTGGACTATTATTTTTGCTCACCGTACGTGTTGCAGTAATTGTCGATTTAATTTTATCTGAGGCCGGGTGTTAAGAATTAATATTGCAGTTATTATCGGTGGGGACAAAAAACCCTTGGAAGTGTCATGTTTATTACTAAGACTTTGCTGTCTTTCTGTCTGTATGTTACAGGACAATATCTTTTGAACCGTGTTTGGTAAACATTGAAATTTTACAGAGTACCTACGTATTACTATGGCCGCTATAGCAACAAGTAAAAAAATAATAAGTAGATAGAAAAAACTGAAAGGGTCCCTTGCAAGATACGCGTTTCCAAAAGTGTCTATTACACACAATTACGGATCAGACATAGCTTTGTGACACACAGCGAAATCTTGGTAAAAGGCCCTTTGTGTCATCATCATCATCATCTTCTCTTTCTTTCCATCTTGTCAATATATCACTGACTACCTTCTCCTTCATATCATCTTTCACAAAATCCATCCATCTTTTAATCAATCCTTAAATATTAACTTTGATCAATTAAAATTTTAACAAATTAATGATACCACTGCAAGTTTAGCAGAAGTTATGCCACCAAAATATGAACTCATAATTGAAACTAAATGAAAACATAATTTCTGGATCCCTGATGGCAATGATGAGCTACACATACATTATACAAAAATTAAATTAAAAATTAAAAAAACCCCCGACACAAAATCCTAAGTTCCCTTTAAAAAGTAAAAAAATAAAATACTTCGCGTTGGGGGACCGCTTGGGACGGTCGTACCCTAAATGCAACATCGGTCCCCCAACGCGACGTATTTTATTTTTTTACTTTTTAAAGTTAAAGGGAACTTAGGATTTTGTGTCGAGGGTTTTTTAAATTTTTAATTTAATTTTTATTTTATACTTTTTATAGGTACATATTTATTATAATGTCGATTTTGTTAAGCTGTAAATACATAGGTTCCTAATAATTTAATAACCCACATGACAAATCATTTTTAGTTTTTCTTCCCCACGTTCACCCCCATAACTTTTAAACGGCTCAACCGATTTTCATCAAACATGTCTTTTTTTTTTTTTTTTTTTTTTTAGAGATGGTAAAATCATCAAATGACCCCCCCCGTCCAGGGCGGGGCGGGAGGGAGTGTCAGACTTTTACTGACTAAAAACCATCTATGTTCCTTCATGTGCCCTTTGCGTTCCGGGGGCGCGGTATCTCTTTCGAACAACCCGCAGCCCCGGCAGGCATTTGGCCCTTAGTGGCCCCTTCCAGTGGCTGACACCTCTGTGCGCGGAACATGGACGCGCCGTCGACACGGTCTGTCGTTAGTTAATAACGTACGGACGGTGAGCTACCCATTGCTCACCGTCCACAGACCGTGCCTACGGAATCCGCCAGCGGGAGGCGCAATGGTGCCATTATTGGCAATCCATTGCGCCGGCGGACGCGGTGTCAGCGGTGGCTGCAGGTGCAGCCACGGCGACGGTGGCGGCGGCGGCCGCGGCGGCGGCGGCGGCGGTGCGGGGCCTTCCCCCGGTCCTGGCGGGTACGGCGCAGGCCTTGCCCCCAGCCCGGTGATCGGCCGGCCTGTTAGCCCCCGCACATGCGTCGCAGTGCGGCGGGGCATCGCAAGCCGCGGCCTTGTGACCGGGCTGACCGCAGCGGAAACATAGGGCGCTGCGGTCCACCTCCGAGGCGCACCTACATGCCACGTGCTTCCCCACGTGGCACCGGTAACACCTCAGGGGCCTGGGCTCGAGCAGTCTAACCTGCGCCGACACCCAGCCCACCAGTAAACGGCCCCCCTCGACAATTGTTTTGGCCGCCGTCACTGGGCAGCTGACCACAACGGTCCGCATACCCGTGCGCTCCGGGCGGATGGTGCCTGCCCTCACCTCCTCGGCAAGGCATCCACCCATCCTGGCAACGGCGGCCACCACCTCCTCCGCGGTAACGGAGTCGTCCAGGCCCAGGATGCGCAGGTCTGCGCATCTGACGGGCCTGGACACTCGGGCCTCGTCCGCATCCAGGGACGCTCTGAGCCTCTCCGCCAGAGCGTCCGCAGACGGGCCGCTGGTGGCACCGGGGACCTCCAGCATCCTGGCCCCCGTTGCCGTCACCCTCAGCTGGAGGGCCGTGATCCCCAGCTCGCCGAGATCAATCGCCGCCTTGGCCCTAGTGAGCACCGCTGCGTATGTCACGCCCCTTTTTACCGCCTCCGGCTGCAGCGTAATGACTACAGCCGCGGATTTAGGGGCGCGAAGCCTAGCAGCGGCGTTCCGCTCTCTGCGTCGCCGCCGCTCCTCCGCCCGTCTGGTGGCCGCTCTGGCCGATCTGGCCGCCCTGCGCCCCTTCTCCTTTGCCCCGGCCACCTGCCATTCGGCTTCCGTGGCCGGAGGATTGGGATTAGGGGGTGGAGGGGGTGGAGGCGGCTGGGATGCCGCCTTGCCCCTCGAGGACACATTTTGCGCCGGCGCCGGTTTTGCCGGAGCCGGTTTCGCAGGGGTCGGCCCAGCCCTGCTGGGGGGCTGGCTACCCGGCCTCGGCACAGACGCGGCAGCCGCGTACGAGGCCCGCCTGTCGCCCTCGGCCGTCCCGCTCGCCGCCAGAGGGGGGCGCAACACAATGCCCTCCAGGACGGAAAACCGTGCCTGGAAGGCCGCCATCTCAATCTCCAGCAGGTGCAGCAGCTGGTCATCCTCCGTCGCTGGCTCGGGCTGGCGGGAGCTGGTCCCTCTAAGCTCTGCCAGGTCGGCCCGGAGTCTCCTGTTCTCCTCTATGAGGAGCTCCATTGTGGCCGACAAGCGAGCCACATCCGCCCGAAGCTGCGGGACCTCCCCCGCAAAGCTGGCTTCCGCCTCCGCCAGTATGGTAGCCGCAGCCTCCTCCATGGCCCGGGACTTGCTGCCCTTCATTTTCTTCCGGGCCACACTCGCGACCGCGGCTTTCACGGCCTCAGCGAACCTGGCCTTACGCTCCTCGGAGCCGCCAGGTTCGCTTACCTCCACCCGCGATGTGTCCGGCTGGACCACATCGTCGCCGCCGCCAGTCTCACTTTGGGACTGCCCTTCAGCGACAGGCATCGCCGGTCCCCTCCGGGCAGTCACTCTCATTGGGCCCCGCTCTTGGACCCCACCGCGTCTGCTGGTGGGGATCTTGCGAGCCGAGGCCAACTCGCCATCGGAAGACACCAGGTCCTCCGGTCTGGGCCGCTTCCGGAGCTTCGAAGCATCCAGCCCACTCATCTCACGGTGGGAGCCCTCTGAGCTACCCACGCTCACCACACTGGGGGTCGAGTCGGACTCCGACTCAGCATCCCCTCTCCCTCCTTTTAAAGTTTTGTAGGTATAATCCATTTTAGTTCCCACGAGTAGAAAAGGTTCCAACCATCCAACCAAAAAGCGCAAGTGGTTCGCACTAGCGACTGATGTTCCATAGGAACGCCCGTCAGCCATACATCCCGTCACGGTGCGCCGCCGCTTGGGATTCGGGGTGACTTTTTATAGAGGGTTTCTACCTCGCGGTCCGGGCGGTTAAGCCAAGACCCTCGGTGCCAATCGAAGCCGCGAGACATGACCACGACACTCCGATATGGGGTTACGATGTACGACGGTGACAGAGAAGGACCTCTGTCTGCTCGGTGGCAGGGTGAGTGCACGCCGAGCCCGTCCTCACTCCTCCGCTGTGCCCTCTGCTGATCAGAGGGACACGCGGAGAAACGCCCTTGGTCCGTCCTCGGACCCCGCCCGTCAGAATATTGGCCACGAGCAGTGACATTCCCCAAAGAATAGGAATCTCTTCCCATTCCTCAGGGAAGATCACTACCCGCGCCCAGGGTGCACCGGCCAGCCAGCTGCCGTTCCCTCAAGACGTGTCCGGAGGGACAAGCAACCGACGGCACACGTGGAGGTACACTCGTACACGTGGTGGCACTCGTACGTAAGTCACCTTTCATACAAAAAAAACTAAATTGAAATCGCTTCATCCGTTCGGGAGCTATGATGCCACAGACAGACAGACAGACAGACAGACAGACAGACAGACACGTCAAACTTATAACACCCCTCTTTTTGCGTCGGGGGTTAAAAATAATTCTCGGGACCAACTAATACGTGTTATATATACGCAGAACGGAATTGCAGCTACATACAACATAATCCCATGTATTGTATGTGGGGTTTCTTCCTAGTGGCCACCACTGCAGTTGTGCTCTAATCTTGTTGTGCATGCGCCGAGGTTTAGCTCAAACGTGACGCTGTTTATACACATGTTATTTATTATGATGTGGTTAGCTGGGAAAGTAAACAATATCTACTAATATTATATAGACGAAAAAATGTTTGTTTGCTGGCCCTGTTGGCTTCGTGGTCGCAAGGTGCTAATTAATTTATTTCTTTCGACCTAGTTTTTCATTACAGTAGAACCTCGATTATCCGAACTAATTCGGACCGAGATTTAGTTCGGATAATCAAAAGTTCGGATAATCGAAATGTGGGTTTTTTGGGATAAGATCAAACAAAAACAACAATTTTTCATCTTAAAACTGTAGTCTATTAAAATGTGATATACATAATATAACGTTGATATATAAAACACCTAAAAAAGTCAAATGCTTTTCTTATAAAATAACGCGTTTTCAGCAACAAATTCTCGCCTATGTTTGCATAATTGAGGGTTCGGATAAAGTAACTCAGCGTTCGGATAACTGAGGGTTTGGATAATCGACGTTCGGATAATCGAGGTTCTATTGTATATCTACAACATTTCCAAAAAATTAGAAAATCAGACTATGTTTGTAGGAGAAAAACGTTACCGCTTTTTGTATGACAGCTTCATTTCTCTCATGTCGGAGGAAGTCAAGATAACCTTTTTTTTCTTTGTCGGACGGATTATCGCAATTGTTCAATAGTTCCATAGTTTCGTAGGACCGACCTTTTTGGTAGGACATCTGCGTTTTATATTGGGATTCATATGTTTCAATCTCTCAGGCAAAAAATCGCTCACCGATTGTCTGACGTGGGCGGGCATCCTTTAGCCAATAACCGAATGATGATTTTTTAAATACCTCCAAATTAGGAGACTATATCAATAGTACTACATTGACATTTTCACACAACTTCTGTTGTCAATATCAAGGGTAGCAAAGAGCCTCGGCTGCCAGTAGAACACTTCCGGCGCACTCAGCCCCCCAGCCTTGCCGACTGGATAATCTATTCACCACGACATGAAGTAATACACTTATAGTTTTAGGAAAGAATATTTTATTTCGCCTTAAACATGGTTACATTGTACAAGCTCAGCATGTCTCACCTTTAAATCGGTATACAAAATTCATTTAGGTATACCTAAATGAATTTTGTTACCTAAATGAAAATTAAACAGCGTTAAATTTTCAAAATCAAAAATACTAAATATGTCAAGCCATTTATTTAAGCTAAACATAAAAACGTATGCTTTGAATAGATTTAAAATGAATCAGCGTTAAATTTTGCCTCTTGTGTTACAAGTGTCCATAGGCAGCGGTGACCGCTTAACATCAGGCGGGCCGTTAGCTTGTTTGCCACCTTCAGTGGTATAAAAAAAAACAGGGAATGCCGGCAGAAGTGAAAACTTGAATATTAACGTTGTGCATTTTTTTATATTTTGAAATGGTTAGGGAATAATTTTGCACGAATTACTTTAATTATCAGTATTAAAGTTCTATCTATATATGTATGTGGTAGAATACAATATTTATTTATTGCGCTATCGTACACAAACATGACATCGAGAATCTTACGAATTTTCGATCAGGTCACGTGTCCTGACGCGAAATTATAATTTTTTACCCATTATAAAAAAAGTGTACAAAGCCGCTAAAGAAGTTTTCACTTCAAAAAAACGGTAATTTAAAAAACTAAAAAACCCGACTGCTATTCTTTAAAAATCCCTAAAACAAGATAAATTGTAGCAGTCGGGACCCATTCTAGAAATGGAGGATAAGTGAATTGAGAGCACATACCTATATTGCAGATAGTCCCGAATGGGTCCCGACTGCTACAATTTATCTTGTTTTAGGGATTTTTAAAGAATAGCAGTCGGGTTTTTTAGTTTTTTAAATTACCATTTTTTATTTTTTATTTTTTTAGTGTTTTAAAAAAGAAATTAATATACCCAGTATCACTCTTACAGTAAATACGAATCTACCGACACCTCTCAAACTAAAATCCATCGAGCCGTTCAGCCTGCAGAGCGAGCCAAACATTTGTATTTGGCGCCAAAAATCCGCCATTTTGTTTTTTTTATTTTTATATACCCAGTGTCACTCTCACAGTAAATACGAATCTAACGACACCTCTCAAGCTAAAATCCATCGAGCCGTTCAGCCTGCAGAGCGTGCCAAACAATTATACATACATACATACATACATACATACATACATACATACATACATACAAACATACCCTCGAAAAACATAACCCTCCTTCTGTCGCAGTCGGGTAAAAAAAACTTTGCGATAGGTTGGTTTGTTTTGGCAAAACTTAGCCCAATTAAACAACAAACCACCAATAATGAGAAAGCAAAGTGTTTGCCCCAATGTAACTGCTGCAACGGTTTGATTAAAAGCGTGATTTTACGACCGCACGTAATTACACACTGCCAAAGTAACGAATCAATAAGTATACACTTGGTCAAATAAATTTAAACGTATGTAACACTTATAAATCTTTATCTGGGCGTGGGCAATACTTTGCTAAAGATCAATGTCAGTCGGTACTGAATTAATTAAGATATTTTGTATTTATTGTAAGTACATATTTATGTGTTTTCGGTGATTTGTTTCGTCCGGTGTGCTTGCGTTGGGCAAAAAGCTCTGATACCAAACTATAGGCGACTGGATATTTTGCAATAAAAAAGATTTATAATTTCTTTTTTTTTTAATTTTAGCCTCCGGTTGATGGTAAACATACCGACGGTCCATTTGACGTTAAGTGGTCTCCTCTACCTATAGATATCTGCAATACCAGAGTCCTTGCAAATGCGTTGCCATCCCAGAGATAAAGTTGAAATGTGTCATGTGCCTGTAATTACACCGGCACCCTTACCCTTCAAACCGGAACACAGCAACGCTGCTTTGCGGCAGAAATAGGTATGGTGGTAGTACTTCCCCGGACGAGCTCCTTCACAAACAGCTCTACTACTTCTAATAGTGCTACATAGTTTAAAACAAAGTCGCTTTCTCTGTCCCTATATCCCTATGTATGCATAAATCTTTAAAACTACGCAACGGATTTTGATGCGGTTTTTTTAATAGATAGAGCGATTGAAGAGGAAGTTTTATATGTATACTAACATCCATTAAATAGTGGAGAAATACTGATATTTTTGAGGTTTCTAATGTGATGCCGTAAATAATTTCATTTTTTAATGTTCACAATTTTGCTGTAGTGTATTTAGTATCAGCATTGCACCCGTGCGAAGCCGGGGCATCTAGTACATCAAATATTTAAAACAACAAAACTTTAGAAGGTGCATACCGTTCCCAGAGTGCCGCTACCTCAGTACTCAGTAGTACTCGGTACCAAAGCTGACACAAGTCGGACAATCTGTGCACACTCAATATTTAATGCTAATAAGCTGGGCTTTTATCTGCACATGTGTGAACAGCCTTAGGGTTGGCGCCACAAAGTAGTTTTAATTGTAGTAGAGCTTTTTGGCTTTTGCCAGATGTGTTTAGCATTGCCATCCAACGTGGCAATCCCGCCAGTCTTTTAGGCACATTTTCAGTTTAATTTCATGGTTTTTTTGATGCCATTAGTTTTAGTTTCTTTGTTTATTATTATTGATTTTCCTTACATTGCCATTTTCTTTCTATGTTTGGTTTCTAGTATTATACAAATTTTTCATTTTGTGTAAAAAAAAAATAACCAGAGAAAGAGAGAGAGAGAGAGAGAGAGAGAGAGAGAGAGAGAGAGATTTTTTGTTCTTGTTGTGTGCCCATTTGTGACTTTATACGTTAGTTAGCTTAGCTTTTTGATTCATCATCATCATATCAGCTGCAGGACGTCTACTGCTTGTGTCAGGCCTTCTCCATAGATTTATAAAAGGATCGATTAGAGGCGTCTTCCTGCGGTCTTAATCAGTTCGTTTTTTGGTTTGTTAAATTGTAAATGTGGTGTTTCCTAAGGCACAAGTAACTTTTGCAAAAAATAAATAAATAATAAACTGTGCGTGCCACCCCTGTGCTCACATGTAGTTTGACGACAACGCACTGCATCGCGGTCAAGGCCGCCAACTGATTTTTATACAACCTGTCAAGTGCGAACCGTTCCTTAAGTGCTTGTATTAAAGCCTGCTTTTTTTATTTTAGCCTACTTTTGACCTTGCGAGGCCTACCTTTGACATCGACGTATTAAAAGTAATGAATACATGAATGTTTATATTTGGCTGTATAATTTCTGGTGTCATTAATGCGGTTAATTAAGATTAGATCTCGCATGATAGGCTCAGCCATGTTTATTTGATTTA
This sequence comes from Caradrina clavipalpis, assembly GCA_932526535.1. Classification (NCBI taxonomy): domain Eukaryota; kingdom Metazoa; phylum Arthropoda; class Insecta; order Lepidoptera; family Noctuidae; genus Caradrina; species Caradrina clavipalpis. The sequence continues at coordinate 904,632 of OW052111.1, read as the reverse complement.
TTTATTTATAACGGCTTTTACTGTCATTACAGAGTTATGCAATCAGTTAGATATTATGATTGGGGCATGGAAGATTAGATTTAAAAAAAAGCACTTATACATAAATATATACCTGCCTGTATGTTTATGTATAATATAATATGACTGCCTCGTTGGCCTAGTGGTCCTGAGCGCGACTGCTACGCTAGAGGTGTTGGGTTCAATTCCCAGGTTGAGCAAAAAGTGTTATTGGGTTTTTCTATGAAATTCTCAGTAGCAGCTCGGAGTTGGGATTTGTGCCCGGTTAATGGCAATAGGCTCGCCCCCTATTACATGAGACCTAAACAATTAAACATACCGGCGAACTGTGGGTGTACATTGGTACACCTCTGCCTAACCCTTCGGGGAATACAGGCGTGATTGTATGTATGTATGTATGTATGTATAAACGTACGGAGGTACGTCAGAGCAGAAGTGTGATTTTTTGGGTTTTATTCCCAAAGAGTGCCAAAAAACCTTATTACTAAGAAAGAAGACTCTGCTGTCTACCTGCCTGTCCGTTTGTCTATGATAGGACTATTTTGTGAACAACAATAGGTAGACACTTGAAATTTTGAAACCGTGTGCATTCCTACAGCCGATATAACAACAAATAACCAAAATAAAGGAAAAATCAAAGGTGACTCTTGAATTAAACAAAAAACGTGTTAGTTATGGCGCACGGTTTGCTGAGAAAACTTCCAAATGGCCGCATAAATTACTTACTTATAAGTTATGACGGGAAATTGAAGAAGCTATACTAAATTTTTTAGTCAAAGTCAAAGTCAAAGCATTTATTTCAATTAGACCATTTACAGGCACTTTTGAATTGTCAAGAAGTTACAGCAAGTTGAAGCTAGTTGCTCGTTCCAAAACGTAGATCTCTATGGAGAAGAACGAGCAAGAAACTCCATGGACACTCTTTTCAAAATGGTTTTTACAAAATCATGGTTACAAAATTCTTGTTGCTTTTATATGTGAAAACTATGGACGTGACTAAAAAACAAAAGAACTTTACTGTCACACTGTACAACAACTCATATTAATAATAAGGCGACACGCACACTGCCCCGCACCACGGAGCGTGGCGCGGGAGTGCGTGTCCTTACGTTGTTTGCAAGTATCTGTGTTTGTATGGAAAACACGCGTAGTGCAACACACTGAAAACGCGTTCACGCGCAGTGTTGCAGCTGTGCGATTCTCTAAAATGCAAGCTCGAAAACGAGTCTCACTTCGATAACGAACCAACTTGTCATTGGCTTAGTATTCGTTCGCCGTGGTGACGTCACCACGCCGAACGAATATAAACCAATGACAAGTTCACTCGATCACTTTAGTGAGACTCGTTTTCGAGTTTGCATTTTAGAGAATCGTACTACAAATCACAAAAGCTCCGTCGCCGCGAATCGCGGAGCGTGGCGCGGGGCAGTGTGCGAATCGCCTAATGAAGATTTTAAAACCATATAATCCAATTGTCTGGTCGCGAACCATCATGCATCATGCAATCATGCATTGGTCTGGAACTAACTATAACGTTCATACTTATTTAAGTACAATACGTAACGATGTAAATTAGTACAAAAAACACGACTTTTTACGTTGCCAACTTAATTTGGTATTACCAGTTATATGCCGAGAAAAAAGGTCTTCAGAATTACTCGCAAAGTTAGTAACTAACATGTTTCCTTGACTTTTAAATGATTTGATATGGTGCTAATGTGTCTGTCTAACTGAACCAAAAACTTGAAGTTAACTAGAGATGTTTTTTTACATTTAGTTTAAGGTTTATTTGTAGATGGTCTCTTTACTACATTTTTCTAGGAGGATTTGTTGCATCGAGACTAAACTTGGTTAGGGACGGCTTGGCTTAATTTGTTCAAACTGGTAACAATATGTTTTCTTCTTGAATTGTGAGCAGTACGTTGATTCTGTAAAATTCAGACATGAACTCACATCTCACGTCGCTATTCACCCTCTCACTTCGTTCACCCAATTATTTGAAACTTTGAAGTGCGAAGTGAGCGTTAAAGTGACGGCGGAATTACCGTATAGAATGCCACTTCTAACGTGATCTCATACTTTATCTGTTAAAATTTCCCAGTCAATTTAGTTCAACTCGCTGACACGCTCGCAATAGTAGCGCTAGTGTAAATTCGAATTATCAACCGAGTTTTTAGAATACCAATCAAGAAAGACACAGCGGATTCAGATTCGAAGTGTAGAACGAGGTCTTACAGGATCACACAGCTGAACGTGAATAAGGCGAAAGGAGTATGTTAGGATCGTAGCAGGTGGCGTTTTGTGGTTTCTGCCTACCCCCATGGGAAAAAGGCGTGAGTATATGTATGTATTGTGAGCTGTCATATGTTTTTTGTCAGTCTGACTCTAACCGGCGTTTTCCTCTAAAACGAGGTGTAAAAAAACGGTAATTTAAAAAACTAAAAAACCCGACTGCTATTCTTTAAAAATCCCTAAAACAAGATAAATTGTAGCAGTCGGGACCCATTCTAGAAATGGAGGATAAGTGAATTGAGAGCACATACCTATATTGCATTGCAGATGGTCCCGAATGGGTCCCGACTGCTACAATTTATCTTGTTTTAGGGATTTTTAAAGAATAGCAGTCGGGTTTTTTAGTTTTTTAAATTACCGTTTTTTATTTTTTATTTTTTTAGTGTATTAAAAAAGAAATTAATATACCCAGTATCACTCTTACAGTAAATACGAATCTACCGACACCTCTCAAGCTAAAATCCATCGAGCCGTTCAGCCTGCAGAGCGAGCCAAACATTTGAATTTGGCGCCAAAAATCCGCCATTTTGTTTTTTTTATTTTGATATACCCAGTGTCACTCTCACAGTAAATACGAATCTAACGACACCTCTCAAGCTAAAATCCATCGAGGCGTTCAGCCTGCAGAGCGTGCCAAACAATTATACATACATACATACATACATACATACATACAAACATACCCTCGAAAAACATAACCCTCCTTCTGTCGCAGTCGGGTAAAAACATACACACGCCTTTAACTACATACGTACATTGAGCATCAAACTAAGTTTGAGAACAAATTGGAGTCATGACGGTTGAAGAAAAAAACGTGTTGCGCCTACCCCAAGTAAAATGGAATATGGGCAAGAAGATGATGATGAATATGTCTGTAACCAGATGATTTCCAGGTCCAACAAACAAGTTATGGAGGAGGAGCTCGTGGCTAAATAATTACAGCCGCATAGACCGATCTTCCGGGTTAAGCCACGCTTGCCGAGGTTGGTCTGTGGATGGGTGACCATTTACCATAGCGAGTTTCCTCCGTGCCTTGGATAGCACCTAAAGCCGTTGGTCCCGGCTGTCATTTGTAGATCTTTGACTCATCACGATCATTTGTAAACTCTGACAACCAGTCTTACCAAGAGTATCGTATTACCCATTACTGGGTTGTGGAGGTCTGATAGGCAGTCGCTCCATGTAAAATACTGATATTCAGCTGCATCCGGTTAGACTGGAAGCCGACCCCAACATAGTTGGGAAAAGGCTAGGCAGATGATGATGATGAAACAATAGTTACCGCAATAATAAGAAGCACGTGGAACTTTCGGTTTCTTAAAGTATGTTTTAACACCATTTACAAGTTTCTTAGTCTTATTTATTTGTCAAAAGTCGTTAAAGTTTATAGCCTCCAATAATAATAATACGGATATCGTCTGTTCACGTATTTCCCGAATTTTATTACCATTGTAAATTATGTTTTGATGAACTACCGTAGCGTGGCGTATCGGTGGGGAGATTATTATCTCCATTCTGACTATAATTATGTTTACAAGTCATTATGAAACTCGTAGATTTTTGACAATCGTTACGGATAGTCAGAAGCCGGGAGGTCTGACAACCAGTCCAATCAACAGGTAACGTGTTCCCCAGTAACTGGGTTGTGGAGGTCAGTTAAGCAGTTGCTTCATGTTAAACACAATAAAGCTGCATCCGGTTAGACTGGAAGCCGAACCCATCATAGTTGGGAAAAAGCTACGCAGATCAAGGTTCCTTCATGAATTTGGATGACAGGAATAAAAAAATAATTACTATTACTTGTTGATACTAACAATCTAAAAATAAAAAACTTCCTTCTAAATCTAAAACTTATAAGTGAAAAATAACTGAAGTTTTTTTTGTTAGTTGTAGTTGCTTATGCAAAACAAGTTATTTTTCACTTTTTAGTTACAAACATATAAACTCACATACACAAACAGCCAGACCCGGAACAACTGTCTATATTCCATACAAATATTTGTTCCGTGAACCGAACCTGCGACACACAGCACAGCACCCAATAGCTCAGCCACTGCGCCAACCGTGTCGTCATTATGTTCACATCGAAGGTCAAAGTGCAATGATGAAGTAGAGCGGTGGGGCAATGGCCATCCGGACTAATTGGAAGTGTCTCAAAGCATTTCGCGATACAATGAGCTATTTACATTGACAAGTTGACAAGTTGCGTTTAGATAACTAACAATGGAAATGTTGTAATTGCAAGAAAATGATCTTGATGGAAACATACTTATGCAACAGATATTGGCGTCAAAGTTGACACATGGCCCAAGGGAACTGTAGATATTTCCCGGATAAAAACGAGCTATTCCAGAAGACCAGACTATCACCGACTACTCATTCCACCGGCTCTCTTCCACCAGCGGACAACATACCCTACATCCATCAATTGAATGAAAAGAGTGACCATGGAGTTTCTTGCTCGTTCTTCTCAATAGAGACCTACGTTTTGGAACGAGCAACTAGCTTCAATTTTAAACTGTAACTTCTTGACATTCAAAAGTAAATGGTAATTGAAATAAATGCTTTGACTTAAGTCATCACCGTCACCTTGTTTCATTCCATCAATTCTCTCTAAGCGTTTCCAATCGTCTTTTATAATGCGCACTGCAAAGAAGTGCGTCTGTATTTCCGAACGCATTCAACCCTAATCTCTTCAAAGTTAGAGTGAACAGGCTTCTTCTGGGTAAGCTCACTCCATCGATGAGTTTGTGTTTGTCACCTCTGACCTAGACTAGAGGCAAGAGTTTAGCCTAATATTCTATCCCTGTTCCCAATTTCATCCAGATACTTTCAGCTGTTCTAGCGAGATTGAGTACCTAACAAACATCCATCCATTTAAACTTTTGCATTAAACATACATACATACCATCACGCCTATATTCTCCAAAAGGTTAGGCAGAGGTGTATTAATGTAAACCCACAGTTCGCCGGTATGTTTTTAGGTCCCATGTAATAGGGGGTGAGCCTATTGCCATTAACCGGGCACAAATCCAAACTGCGAGCAGCTACTGAGAATTTCATAGAAAAACCCAATAACACTTTTTGATCGACCCGGGAATCGAACCCGGGACCCCTTGCACAGCAGTCGCACTTGCGACCACGAGACCAACGGGGCAGTTCTATTTCTCTTTTGATTGTTGAATTTTAGTATTAAGCTAACACTACATTGCTGTGCCCTACCAAACTGTACTGTAGCTTAACCCGTTTGTAACATCTTTACACACATTATGCTATGCAGATAAACGAATATGAATATCAATATGAAACTTTTGCATTTATAATAGTATAATGTAATACTTATGGTATCTTGTGATCTCAAGACCATCGAGGCAGTTAACGAGGTATAAAAGATATTATTAAGTAAAGAAGTATAATGAAAACATCGTCATCGTTTAGAAATTAAACTGTAGAGTTACTGACTTTCTCTTTAACCGCTGTTTACTAAACACACTGTACTTTAGTTAACCGCTCACGGCTAATAGTTAACGGGTATCGCCAGTACTGAGACTTGGGTCAAAGTCAAAGTCAAAAAGGTTTTTTGCGAGCTAAGTATACAATGGTGGTGTTATGTTATGTTAGTACTTGCAATTCATAATTATTCGCCTGCCCTTATCATCCAAAATTAGTACGCGTCCTAAATGCGACTGCTATCAAATAATTGGTCCTAGGTTCGATTCTCAGGATGAGCAAAAATTTTGATTGGGTTTCTCTATGAAATTCTCAGTAGCAGCTCGCAGTTAGGATTTGTGACCGGTTAATGGCAATAGGCTCGCCTCTATTATAATGCACAGAGCACAATATATGGGACCTAAAACATACCGACGAATTATGGGTGTACATTGGTTTACTTCTGCTTAACCCTTCAGGGAATACAGGCTTGATGGTATACTATGTTTTGTAATAGATAAAATATTTCTACGAAACATGTTTCACTAGAGTAACATATGGGTTTTATTACCAACAAAAATCCTTGCAACGAGAAGGACAAATACCTTTCTTTCTTTCTTAGAACTGTGTGTGAACCTGCACGAGCGAGTGACATATAGTTTCACAACTCCGGCTGAGAGTCAGACCGGTCCCTGTCACACTAGTGCACTAAACTATTAGCAATCATCGTATGGGAGTGCGGTTCTCAACCTTCAAGGTGGTAGCGTTTTTAGGAGCTTACCAGACTTTGGCAGACTTTTGGCAATAATATAAGGGTTATTATTACTGTTCTCAGATTTTTTTGCTGAAAACAGTATAACTGACGCTTTATTAATATTTTGTGTGTGTTGGGATACGAGGTTGTTTTTTGGAATGAACTTGCTTTTACCCGCGCTTTCCTCCAGCATGGAACTCAAATATGCCTCATACAAACATATATCCCAACTGCCTCGTTAGCCTAGTGGTCCTAAACGCGAATGCTACATGTACAAAAAGTATTTTTGGGTTATTCTATTAAATTCTCAGTAGCAGTTAAATGTTAGAACTTGCGCACGGTTAATGGTAATAGGCTCGCCCCCTATTAATATGTATGTAGAAACAGGTATGTTTCTATGTATGTATGTATGTATGTATGTATGTATGTATGTATGGGGTACCATACATATCACATCAATAGTGTAGCTTCCTATTAGTGGAAGAGTTTTTGTAACCAGACCAGGACTTTAATATATTAGACTACAATAGCGTGGCAGCCGCATCATTTTGAAGACATAGTCCTATTTTTCACGCAGCTTGAAATTTTTATCAAAAAGTTTAAGTATCCCCGACTATGGTAAACGATTATTATGTGCCATGTATTACGTAACTGGTGTAGGCCCTCATAACCGCATGTGTGTGCTGCGCTTAATGTATTTGGACCACATTCGCATAGGGCTGTACCTGCTGCATTGAGCTGTCGATAACGTTTTCTATAAAAGCTGACAGCCCACCTGATTTTAAGTGATCACCGCTGCTATAGGCATTTGCAATACCAGAGGCATTGCAAATGCGTTGCCATCCCAACGACAAAGTTGTAATGTATCATGTTGTATCTATAATTACACTGCTGTTTTGCTCTAGAAATAAGTATGAAATAGAAATCGAAACCTAAATAGTTAATAATAGGAATAGGTTTCCAGTACGTATGCCCCTTGGTGGACAGGTCTGTTGCCATTCTTACAGCCTGCCTCATGTATTTAGTTTATTTTCGTGGTGTTGAAGGGTCAACGGGGGGGTGGTCAGCGAAGGGTCTACGAGGTGTCTACGAGTGATACCCAGCGCCTTGTTGCCGGGCAAGGACCAATGTGACTTTTTCCATTTCATAGGTATATTAAAGTTGAAGGTAGGAAGGTGAAGGAAAACATCGTGAGGAAACCTGGACTTGTAATGAATATAGGTCTGAATTGGGCAATCTCCCTTGAGCAAGCATGGTGATCAATGTTCATGCCTTCTCTGTGTGAGAACAGGCTTTTACCCTGCAGTCGCAGTAATAGGCTGGTAAGTATTACTATTAAATTATGCAGAGTTTTACCAATCAGAATTCGTCGAAAAACAAAAAGTCTTCGATAAGTACCTAATCCTAATTTGCAACATTGCAAAATTGCAAAACAGAATGACTGAAGGCATATTTATATACATTGACATCAATGTCATAGGTCCTACATAGAGAAACGCCTTAAGCTTTATAAAAACCCGCTCCGAGTCACGGCCAGGCACTAGTCTGTACAACCAGTCGTGCACAGTGCGTACAATCATATTGACATGTGGACACAGTGTATGTATGTATGTGTATGTTACAGACTTGTTGTGCAATCAAGGAGTGGTTTCGTTCGTGATGAGAGCATTTTGAGTTTATTGTCTGACTGATTTGTTTAGATGGAGACTAAGCATGTATGTATTTTCCAGAACGATTCTGGCCACGGCGGCTAATCTTAATGCACACTAGTCAAGTACGCAGGAGATTTATTATAGTGCACACATGTGTGCGGAAACACAGTTAGGGAAGAGGGAGGTGCACTCCCTCTTCCCTTACTCTCATAGTCCGATGGTACTGCAATCCGTCACAACCGGAAAAGATCAGGCTCAGAAACAACAGCTTAACGTGCTTTCTGAGGCACGGGGGTGTCACACCACCAACTGAGAAATTCCTAATGGAAACACCCAATGACACTTTTTGCCCGACCTGGGAATCGAACCCAGGACCCCACGCTCGAGACCATGTGGTTTTCATAAGTACCCCGTTTGTCTCGTGGTTGTAAACGCGACTTTTGAGCGTTTGGTTTAGAGTTCCGTTCCTAGGTCCGGCAAAGTGGCATTGCGTTTTCTATTAGATATCTCTTTACCCGGAGTTAGGAAGTCGCTGGTGTGACACCGCGCGTGTCTCGGACTCAAGCCGTTGGTCCTACGCCTAAACCTTAGCAGGGAGCGCATTCCACAACTTAAGCGTACGAGGGAGGAAGTTCCTCTGATACCGTACCGTCCGGGACCATTTGGGTTCCAAGGACTTATTTAAAAAAATCGAGGTAACTAAATCTAGTACCTACGAACATAAAACAGAATCGAATAAAAATCTATCAAACCCACTTAGCCAGCGTCGTACCAAAACAAACACGACATATCTGACATCGTGACATAGACTAATAATATCTCGCCATCTTAATTAGTGTTGCAACACAAGTACGCGTGTCACTCAGGATAACATCACAGAGTAACCGAATCCGAGGGTTACGCCTTGTTGTACTGCGATACTATCCGCTGATATGTACTGATAACAACTTGCTCTTAATTCGGCGATCGGAGATAGAGTTAAGGGTGAGTTGCAATTGGAACTTTAAACTAGTGGTCTAACACTAACCTATACTGACATAATAAAGCTGATTTTCTTTTGTTTGATTGTTTAAGCGTACTAGTCTCTGGAACTACTAGTTGAATAAGAAAAATTGTGTGATTCATGAGGAATTATAGGCTATATAACATGAAGCTACAATACACGGAAGCGGAGCAGTAACCAAACATGTAACGTCAAAATCGTTTTATTTCAGACAATATAAGTATTTTTTTTAAATACCTAAGTAATTACGTAATTTGAAGAAAACATTTTTATTTTTCTGTACCTAGGTTAAGTCTTGAAGCCGAATTCCACATTAATGGGTTTCTCTTGCCATCAGCTATTATCTTGAGGTTTTTACGTAAGTCGTTTAAGGAAAAACCGTTTGGGTGATTAGCCGAAACACAACACAAATGCAAAAAAAAAAAAAAGTTTTTTTTTGTGGTTAAGCACCGTGTTGTAAACCATCGTTTAAGTATTTATCTACCTGTAAATATTATATGAACGATTCTTCCACTTCTGTTAATTAAATGCTTACAATTATTATTATTTTTAGTTTACAAAAAAAATGCGTACAAAAAAACTGCGCCTTAACAGATTAACATGTTTTGCTAACATAATTATTGTTATATGTACCAACGTAATTATGAATGATCTTAATAAGACACGAAAATATGCACTACCTACTGTGCAGTAGCGCATATACAGACCAAATCAAATCGTAACACTATCGGAATAAGATCGATTTACGAAGGAGTTTCGGTTTCATGTTTCTTACTGTAAGAGCAAGGGATATTGAACTTTAAGGTGTTGGTGTTAAGGTGTATGTAATGTGCAGTTTCGTAAGGTAATTGTGAAAGGTGCAATATTGCTATTGTCACTAGAGCGACATTGGAGAAGGTCGGCTTAATGCGGGATGTAGCGTCGGCAGAAAAGAGATAATAAAACATAACAATATTGTTTTTACCCGTCTGCGCCAGAAGGGGGCGGATTATTGTGAAGATATGAGACGGTATAGATTTTCATTGGGTCCTGGAGATATAAACTACTTTTGTGTATTTTTTTAGTATTTATTTAAAGTTTATGTGATGATTAGGGATTTTTGATCATTTATATTGATCATTTATTTATGTGATAAAGTATTGAATATAACTTTTAGTAATTCCAACAACTAGTTTCGGAAGCATATATAAATTAATATGACTAGTAGTAGTAGTAATTTGGCGTAGTTTTAGGAAAGGGGATAATCTTACTACTAATAAAAATGCGAATGTTTGAAAGGTGCATCAATTCCATGTTTCTTACACAATCACGCCAAAATCGTTGAACTAATCTTGATGAAATTTGGCACACAGATAGATAATACATAGTTTGTAGTACATAGGCTATTTTTTTCTCGTTTTTGTGTTTCGAGGGATAATTTAGGACTTTGGTTTAATTTTGAAATCTATGCAGACGAAATCGCGGTCAGAAGCTAGTTGACTATATGAGATAACTATGTGTACTTATTTTGTGACTATAAAGCTACAAAAAATCAATTTTCAGCAATCGTAACCTTTCTAAGCCATGGTACATTGTACCACAATCATCACCGGTAGATACCAGTAACTATAGTCTTATCCAGGCTGATGTAAAAGCAATCCGTCGATTTTGTAAAATTCAGACATGAACTCGCTATTCACCCTCACTTCGCTTAAGGTTCAAAATGACATTGATTTATTTGACACTTTGAAGTGCGAAGTGAGTGTCGAAGTGACGGTGGAATTACCGTATAGAATGCCACTTCTTACGTGATCTCATACTTTATCTGTCAAAATTTCCCCGTCAATTTAGTTCAACTCGCTCACACGCTCTCAAGAGTGGCGCTAGTGTAAATTCGAATTATCAACCGAGTTTTTAGAATGCCAATCAAGAAAGTTACAGCGGATTCAGATTCGAAGTTTAGAACGAAGTCTTACAGAATCACACAGCAGGTAATATTCAGAATAGTCCCTAGGCCTATTGTGCCTGCTGTCGGTACCGGTTATCTTTCACCGGTAGTAAGCAGAGGTCGCGTCGTGCGCCCGCGCACTTTGTGTGTCAATGACGCCCTTATCTGTCGCATGCGAACTTCGATACGTTACCGAATAACAACCCACTGGTGGAACTACTTGGGCAATAGCTTCCTGGACTTTTCAGAAGGATTTTGATTTTAGGAAGGTGTTGGATGATGAGGAGCACAGGACTGTTTGTCGATGTTGTAGCAGGGGGACATTACTTCAACTGATCCCGAGGCGGCAGCATGTAGTACCTATTCTACGCGCGCCCCTTTTTTAATGTCTTAGGGGGGAGTCAAACACCTCACTGCCCCTCTGACCTGAAATAGTTCGGCACCAGTCGGGGATCGCGGAAGGCGCGTACGTTCCCGGGATTCCCGGCGTAAGTGTGGTAAGGGAACACCGGGGTAGTGATTAGTCAGTAAGAGTCAGACAGATCCCTCCGAATTGCGGTGGACATCAATGAGGATATGACACCTAGTTTACAAATCTAAGTATCTCCTAATTTATAATAAAAAATTGTATTAATATAATATGAAGGCTATTTTTTATATAAAACTGCATCATTTTTTTTTTTATACCATTCCGGAGTTTATTGTAACTTGGTGATGTGACATCTTCGTGCCTTGGAAAGTATGAAAAACCGTAGGTCCTGTATCTGATCGCTTCCTGGTTGTCTCGGATTATTGTCTTATCAGATCTATTAAAGCGACGGAAGAGGGAGTGCAACTGTGTTGGTTAGTCTCCATTGAGTTTGGCTGAACTGATGGCCGATGGGGCCGCAAAGTTCTCGAATGAAGACCACGCACCGGAAAGCGCAGCGTAGGATGTCTACCCACAAGGTGGACAGACGATTTTATTGAGACCGCAGGAAGACGCTGGCTGCAGGCCGCTTCTTAACGGTCTTTTTGAAAATCCATGGGGAGGCCAGCAGAGGACGTCCTACGTAGGGCATCCGGATACCCGGATAACCGAAAAAACCGGTTAACCGACTGATTTGAAAACCGGGCTTTTTATGATAACAAAACCGGTTTTTTCGGATTTTTCGGTTTTGCTTTTCAAACAAAATCTTAAATTTATCACTGACAAATGTCGACAGGACGGCAAAACGGCGTTAGTTCCAACGGCACTAACGGCCGGCAACGTTAATTTATATCGAAAAATCATATAACACAAAGGTGACTGACTGACTGACTGACATAGTGATCCATCAACGCACAGCCCAAACCACTAGACGGATCGGGCTGAAATTTGGCATGCAGGTAGATGTTATGACGTAGGCATCCGCTAAGAAAGGATTTTGATAAATTCCATCCCTAAGGGGATAAAATAGGGGATGAAAGTTTGTATAAATCTTCTTAGATTTTCGACTGATTGAACTGAAATTAAAGATTGGAGCTACTATGATGAAGATGTCCGTTTAAATAGGATTTTGATAAACTCAACCCCCATGGGGATAAAATAAGGGATACGCGAGCGAAGCCGCGGGCAAAAGCTAGTGTAAAACAAAGTGACAGTTTAGGGTTAGTCAACATTTCCCTAGTAATTCAAATTATTGAATTAGTTTTTAAATTTAATGGTTTTGGAAGAACTATGATATGAAATATAGCCTAAGGTTAGTTCTAATATTATAGGAAAGGTAAGCGAAAGGAATAGGTATTAAAGTTTTTTTTTGTTTTAACAATTTACGTTTCGCTATTAGAAAACACTAAATGAAATGTAAATGTTTATGACCAGACCACTGCCATGTTGCATGTAGAAAAAATATTTAAAAAATATTTGCACGATTTTATTGCAAACAGCTATATATTATTCTTGGATCGTCGTTAACGTCACTTAGTTTAAAACTGTGTGTAATATTATATTTTAATTGTTAAAGATATGCCTACAATTTTAGAACTATGTAATAGTACTTTTGGGTAAACTGCACAATTGAAGTTATTATTTAAAATTGGCAACACCTTTATTTAAATTTTTGATCTCGAATTCGTTTTTTTTTTGTCCCGGATAGATCATTGTCCCGCTACTCTATGCCACGCTCACGCCATTTTGATTTAACTTTAGCATTTTTATTTCTTTACACACGTATTTCTGATTTCTTTAATAAAAATGGAAAAAAACCGAAAAAACCGATAAAACCGGTTTCACCGGTTTTGTAAAATAAAAACCCGAAAAAACCGTGACCTTTAAACAACCCGGTTTTTGCATGCCCTAGTCCTACGCCTGATATGATGATGATGATTAAGTTTGGCTGCCGAAATTCCCGAAATGCCTAAGGCATTAAGTCCGCCTTTGTACTTTTTTTTTTTGTGCATAAAGTTTAAATAAATAAATAAATAAATAAATTCGGTCCGGAGATTTTTTTAAACTAAGGTATAGCTGTGAATATTAAAGGATTACATTATTTTAATTCCCTTCAAGCTTCTCTTGCTTATAATCACGCTGTAACGACTGCAGATAACGCAGGTTTTATAATTATGTTTGATCTCTGATAGTGACATGGTTATTACATTATTTAATCTTATTATCGTATTATGAGACGGTTAATTATCTTGTTTTGTTTCGGTGGCGCGGCCGTGAATTTGTTTATCTTTCGGTCAAGGTGCGTGCCTTTCCTTCCGGCTTACAATTGCACTGTGTGTCAATATTGATACACTTGAATTACTTATGTATATGTCACCGGAAAATAACAAGATCCGTAAGTTTATCAATTTACTAGGAAGTTTATAAACTTTCGTAAGATTCTAAACGGGAGATAAATTGTAATATTTTACGTCCACATTTTCGTAAATTTATCAATTTCCGACGTCATACGGTAAATTTATAAACTAACGAATATCTATTCGTAAGATTTTATATGGTTCGACCAATCACAGAAACTCTTTTAAATATACGATCTTTGAAATACGTAAAATAACACACTGCTCTCTGATTGGTCAATGTTCATAGTGGCAATGCTTGTGTCCAGCTGGCGGCCGCGAGGAAGGAGAAGTGACACGTGACAGCCAACCAATCAGATCGCGCGTAGCGTTTGGTTACTGCTTACTTATTATTTTACGAGTGGGTTCAGTAAGTTTATCAATTTACGAAAATGTGGACGTAAAATATTACAATTTATCTCCCGTTTAGAATCTTACGAAAGTTTATAAACTTCCTAGTAAATTGATAAACTTACGGATATTGTTATTTTCCGGTGACATATACACCATCATCATCTGCTCAGCCTTTTCCCAACTATGTTGGGGGTCGGCTTCCAGTCTAACTGGATGCAGCTGAGTATCAGTGTTTTACATGGAGCGACTGCCTATCTGACCTCCACAAACCAGTTAGTGGGTAACACGATACCTCTTGGTTAGACTGGTTGTCAGTCTTCTTGGCTGCTGACTATCCGTAACGACTGTCAAAGATCTACGAATGGCAGCAGCTTTACATGCTTTCCGAGATGCGAGGGTTTCACACCACCAACTTCCAAACTCCGGACTGCTACTTAGTACTTACTAGAAATTCCTAATGGAAAAACTCAATAACACTTTTGCTCGACCTGATAATCGAACCCGGGACCCCACGCTCATCAGTCTTGAACACGATTCTAGATCAACCACCGTTGAAAACGTACGGAAAGGCTGGTTTTTTTAACCATCTTCTTCTTTTCGAATCGATTTTCAGTAAATACTTTTTATTTAATTTACGAGTACTTAAGATCCCAAAAGGTGACCACATTTATCGCGGCATCAGTGGCATTTTTATATCCTCCAAGGTAGAAGTTTATGGCCATCTTGGGCACTGCAGCAAGTGGGCCATCGTCTAGTCGGGAACTTCAGACGATTAAACCTACAAAATATTGAATCTATGGTACCTAAAAAGAAAAGGAAACAGCTAAGCAGATGATGATGGGACCCGCAAGATTTCGTTACATACACTTGTGTAACATAACATGATTTTGTGTGTAAAACGTTGTGTGTTAAAAGAGTACCTATGTAAGGAGTTTCTTGCCCGTTCTTCTCCATACGAAACTACAATAGTTTTAATTAATTGACGTTCAAAAGTGCCTTTTACTGGTCTTATTGGAATAAATGATTTGACTTTGACTTTGAATCCTGAAACTAAATAAAATAATGACAAGAAATAAATAAAAAGAAATAGACATAAATTGGTTACGACACACAACATAAACACAAACACGATTACCTCGTCTCACCTACAATATGCCTACAAGCCACCATTATATCCTTAAAGCCATCAATACTATAAATAAAACCGTTTTATCCTTATTAGAGATAATTCTAGACTTACTTCCTCTTGCGACTTTCGCAATGTTGTTGTTATCTGCACTTCCTGCGCATGCGCAGGGTCGCGTATTATTAGCAACAGATGCTGGTGTTTGTTTTATTAAGTGTTTCTATGTACTGTGTGTGACTGTCAAGGGTATAGTAGGATAGGAATATAAACAAGATAGGAAAACTTGTGGAAATAATAAAAATCTTTTTTTTTAATTGGAAGTCAATTTGTGAAGGTTTTGTATTATTTTGGGGAGTACCAGAATAGTTTCTATGTGGAAATTTGGAGACGAGAAAGTCATAGTTCTAAGTCTAGAGGCAAAGTTAAATCATTTATTTAAATTCGATTTGATCGTCAATTATAAGAACAAAATAAACTGTTGAATCTAGTTGCCCAAACTAAAAGGTAGCTTTGTATGGAGAAGAAAGGGCAAAAAACTCCACTTACTCTTTAAAAAAAGGAATTACAATAAGTTGTACAGGTTCAATTAAACTAGGCAAATGTCAAGATGATCTATCAAAAATAAAAGTCATTCAAAGTACTACAATACGTACTAAATGCTGCAAATAAAGAAATGGAAGGCATCTTCTACATCAGTATTAGTATTCGATGATTCGATGTCAAATTAAAGTAAACTGCAACTAAATGACTTAGCCCACAAGACTTACATTCTAAATAGAGACTGTTTGCTCGCTGTTTACTCAAACCAAACAGATGGTTGTTTACTAGAAGTCATTACCCTAACTTTCTATTGTGTGTCTTACCGTATTAAATACTTATTCAACTTAATCGGACGGTTTCTGTAGACTGTCTGTAATACCTACTACAGCTAACTCTGGTGAAATTCAGTCAATATAGGTTGGAAGTTGATTGACTTCCAAAGACATATTTTCATAGTCTATAGAGGCTAGCGGCCTGTTGTGTTGGATGTATCATCACAGCAATAATACTAGAACTGTTTGTGAAGGAGCTCGTCCGAGAAAGTTCTACTACTATACCTGTTCCTGCCGCAAAGCAGCGTTGCCATGTTCTGGTTCGAAAGGTATGGGTGCCGATGTAATTACAAGCACATGAGACATTTCAACGTTATCTCTGGGATGGCAACGCATTTGCAAGGCTTCTGGTAACGCAGATGTCTAAAGGCAGCGGTGAACACTTAACACCAGGTGGGCTGTCGGCCTGTTTGCCATACGATGGTAATTTTGGTATTAAAACCGCCACCTCTACCCACTCCTAGATCTTCAAACTCCACTAATAACTACAACTTAGTGTTACTTTATAAGAATATTAATGTAGATAATGGCTGCGTCGTATGCAACTGCAGTCATCCCTGCAGACCTTGCCTGTAATGTTATGTTCGCTTCCGTGTTGCATTTCCTGCTTCTAACACGCGCACTAGGTTTCGTGGAATAAGGTCTTAACTCCTTTTAAGGGCATTACTGGGATTTAGACCCTTGAGCGTATGTGTCGGAGTCCTCATATTTGTGTAAAACCTTTGTTCTTTTTGTGAAGGATGAAATAATTCCTACGATTTTTCAAATTGGTCTAATGTTAATTTTGGGTCTTCTAAGTTGCGATTGTGTGTTTACTACGTTTTCAAGAAGAAAATTGTATTGCCAATCGTTATGACTTTGAATTTCCTCTAAGCGACTCCACCAACCCACATAAAAATATTTCCTATTTCTCGAGGTAAATGTTCTTAGATATTTGACGGTAATTTATAAATCTGTTTTAAGCATAAGTTTCGGATGCACGTTTGGCATATTGTAATAGCTTGATGTAATTAATTAAACATTGTGGGTTGGCTCGTTTTGAACAAAGTTTAATTCTAACATAGACCTCTGCTTTAACCCTGTGGTTTATATCTTGGATTTAAATTGGGCAATTCTATTTACTTTCAGAAACTAATCTTAGTCTCAAGCAGTCAAAAATCATCAACTTTAATTTAATTTTTAATTGCAACTTAGTTTAAAAAAAATTAATGAGACTATTCAGAGTATCTCAGATGACAGCTGGTATTTAGGACAGTTCATTAACCCTCGACGCAAAAAGGGGGGCTGTCTGTGGCATCATAGCTGCCGAACGGATGAAGCGATTTCAATTTAGTTTTTTTTGTATTAAAGGTGACCTATGTACGAGTGTTCTTAGATATGTTTGATGAAAATCGGTTGAGCCGTTTAAAAGTTGTGGGGGTGAAAGTAGGGAAGAAAAACCGAATGTCTGTAAATATACTCGAGTGGGGTCTCAAACTTAACAAAATTGACATTATAATAACCTACCTACCTATAAAAAGGTACCTATAAAGAGTATAAAATAAAAAATTAAATTAAAAATTTAAAAAACCCCCAACACAAAAACCTAAGTTCCCTTTAAAAAGTAAAAAAATAACAAAAAAAATACGTCACGTTGGGGGACCGATGTTGCATTTAGGATACGATCGTCCCGAGCGGTCCCCCAACGTGACGTATTTTTTTTGTTATTTTTTTACTTTTTAAAGGGAACTTAGGTTTTTGTGTTGGGGGTTTTTTAAATTTTAAATTTAATTTTTTTTACTTAATACTATTTACATAATTATGGTTTTTATGTAATGGCCCAATCAAAAGGTTTTTATATTATCTGTGCAAAAGCTAAGCGCGAAAAACGTTTTAATCGAAAGAATCATTTTTTAAAGTGAGAGGTAGTAGAATGCATTCCAAGTTACAAGCGCGGTATTCTTGTGAAAGTTATATCTTCAAAGTCCTCATCGGTATCTTTCTGGCCTTATCCCATATTACTTGGGGTCGGCGCAACACGTTTTCTTCTTCCATGCCACCCTTTCAACCGTCATGCTATCACTGACTCCGTTCTTTTTCATATTCATTCTTTTCATTTCACATCAGCAAAGCGCTGGTGGTATAAAAAGTATATTATTGTATCACCAACCTTGACCATGCAACCTAAAGCTACACTATAACAGTTACTATACGGAACCGCCGATATATTTATAGCGTTGCGGCAGGTCAGCACACGCGAGCTATTATAGCACATCTATTAATAGCGTGGCTTGCGTACGCGCATCTCACAGCTATTGTTAGTTGGACGAGTATTTTTAGAATTTGGGATAATGCACCGGATGATTGCTTTGAAGTGGAGTAGGGTACCCAGTTGATCTCGTGTTCGCAAGCTCGACTGCTGAGCAAGGAGTCCATAGTTTGATTCCCAGGTCGGGCAAAAAGTGTTATTGGGTTTTTCCATTTCTTAGTAGCAGCCCGGAAGTTGGAAGTTGGTGGTTTGAAAGACTCATGATTTGGATGCACGTAAAGCTGTTGGTCCCGACTGTCATTCATATACCTTTCACAGTCGTTAGGGATAGTAGGAACCAGGATGTCTGACAACCAGTCTTACCAAGAAGTATCGTGTTGCCCAGTAGCTGGGTTGTGGAACTCTAGTATATGTAAACACTAGTATTCTGCAGCATCCAGTTAGACTGGAACCCGATCCCAACATAGTTAGGAAAGGCTAGGCAGATGATGCTTATAGATGTCATTACAAATGACGTTACCACTTCCGGTGGCATCATAATATTTGACTTAATTTCGCATGTCATTATAATTTGTCTCGATTCCCACATGAATAAGCCAGAGGTCATAGCAACAGCGAACTTACGTAGAACATAAAGCGGTTCACTTTTGGGCGAAGGCCGCACAACCACGCTGTTTGTATGTATGTCAATCGATTTCAAGAAAAAAAAAAATACACTGGTTTTTCCGCAACAGAGATATAGGTTAATGTGTTCTTTTTTAATTGTTGGAATAGGTGATGATAATTGCAATTGGGTAGTTGACGCTGCGGGTTGTTCGAAAGACATACCGCGCCCCCGAAAGGGAAGGGGACATGAAGGAACATAGATGGGTTTTAGTCAGTAAAAGTCTAAGAATAAGAATAAGAATAATTTATTGGTCCATTGTTACAACACAGAATAAACATGAAAGTACTTAATATTATTATCGCTATGTAACATTAAATTTAAAAAAGTGTTATAAATTGTACGGCGGTCCCCAAACTAGGCAGTGCCTGTATCTTGGGGGCCAGAGTTGCGCTTACATAAGTTTTAAATCAGGACATTAAAATTTGAGGTTGGACAGTAATCAAATTTCCAACTTTTAATAAGTGGAAGTAGAATTTAGAGTAATAAAACAAAACAATATAAAAATTAATAGAATAAAAGAAACAAAACAAAACATAAAAGTAGTTATAAAGTAAATGTCAAGGTGTGTCTGTGTGTTAGTGTCGTGAATACGTGTAGTGAGGTGTGTGGGTGTGATGGTGAGATGGAGTGTGAAATGGTAAGATGAGATGTGAGTGTAATGGTAAAGTGGTGTATGAATGTGATAGTGAGATTGTGATCATATAATTTTGTTAATTTAGCAATTCCTCAGTTTCACTGTACGAAAGGGAGAGAAGCCAACTTTTTGTGGTTCTTTTGCATGAATGGGAGGTAAGATCTTTGATATCACGGTACTTGCATGTTTTATTATAGATATGTGTGTGTAAGTAGAAGGGGCATCGTCTGGCCAGAAGACTATTAGCATTAGGAAGAGGAACGTGTAGAATACGTTTTGAGAGTAGCTTATGGTAGTCAGGTCTATTTTTTATGGATTTGTGGATATGCAGTGTGGCACTGAGAATAAATAACTGACGTACTCGGAGGATGGGAAACTCTTCGAATAGAAGATCTGTCGGGAACCTAAAAGGTTTTTTAAGCATTACTTTGATAACAGCTCTTTGAGCTCTTTCAATTTCAATAAAGGTACTTTTCCCAGCTCCACCCCAGACGGAGATTCCATACTGTATTACTGATTGACAGAGACCTAGGTATATTGTTCGAAGAATTTGAATCGGTGTGCAGTCTCGTAGCTTTTTCATAATATATATTAGTTTTCTGACCCGGCCCGTAAGCAAGTGGATGTGAGGTTTAAACGATAAATTTTCGTCTATTGTAATACCTAGATATTTGAGGGAGGAAATGCGGTCTATTGGAGTACATGTACAGTTTGTGGGTGGTGGGAGGTCATCGATGCAGCACGTGTGAAACTTGAGTGTCAGGTGATGTGGGGGACTAGAAGCTGAGGTTTTGAAGAAAGTAATGAGCTTTGTTTTCTTTAAGTTGAGGGTAAGTAGATTCCTACTAAGAGTTTCAGAAATAGTCAGCAGACCGATTTCTGCTAGATGATAAACCTGTTCCCAAGACCTGGCATGAAATAAAATTGCCGTGTCATCTGCATAAGAAATAATTTCGACATTGTGGAGTGGTGCGTTAAGTATGTCATTCATGTAGAAAGCAAAGAGAGTCGGACCGAGAGTACTACCCTGAGGAATACCGAAGTTGATTGGTAGTAGATCACTGGAGTAGTCACCTACTTTTACTAACTGCCGGCGATTTGATAAGTAGCTTTGGAACCAACGAAGCGCATTTCCTCGTATTCCTATTCCCTCTAATTTAGACAGGAGAAGATCTATGGAAATTGTGTCAAACGCCTTGGCTAGGTCTAAAAATATTGCCATGACGTGTTCACCCTTTTCGACGCAAGAGGCTACGGAGTTGGTTAATAGTATAGCGGCGTCCTCAGTTGACTTGCCTCTTCTAAAACCAAATTGTTTTTCGGAAATGAGTTGATTAGCTTCTAGGAAATTTGTAAGTCGCTTATTAACAACTTTTTCGAGAAGTTTTGAAAGAATACACAACAGTGAAATAGGGCGATAGTTCTCTGGTAATTCTTTAGGACCGCTTTTATGAATTGGTCGGACGCAAGCAACCTTCCAGCGGTCAGGAAAAATACCACTCTCCAGACTTAAGTTAAAAATATGAGTGAGAGGTTTTAATAATGTATTTTTAAGTAAAATAATAAGTCTTGCACTAATATCATCCAATCCGGAAGCACTGTCTATTTTAAGTTGATCTATAAGTGTTTTGATTTCGTCTTCGTCTGTTGGGTGAAAGAAGAAGGAGTGTGTTGGAGGGTCATGAGGTTTATATTTGCTGGCTAGGGATGCTTGGGACTCGGATAATCGTGACAATATGAGGTCAGAGAGATTTTTGCCCAGGGAAGTGAAATAAGCATTACACTTATTGAGTGAATCGACGGGGTCCTGTGCATTAGCAGTCAGCTGAGAGGAATCACTTTTTTGCGTGTTTGGGTTATAAATAGATTTGATAGTGTTCCACAGCATTTTCGGATTGTTTTGGTTTTTGATGATAAGTTGATTGTTATAATTATTTTTAAGTTTGTGAAGTAAGTCGTTAAAAAAGTTTTTATACCTAATGTACACATGACGGCGCATTTCATCATTGGGGTAAGATCTTAAGGCTAGGTGGAGGTTGTCGCGGTGTCTCATGCATCTTATGAGTCCCGGGGTTATCCAGGGTTTAATATTGTATTTGCTACGACTGATTGTGACCCTACGCGAGTTATTAGCTATTGAGTTGGAAATAGTTTCAATAAGCATGTTAACGGATGAATTAGTGCAATTAGTGCTTAAGACATTGGACCAATCAATATTATTTAACTCCACAGCGACGGCCTCTTCGTCAATTTTAATTTTATACCGGGGTCTAGACGCTTTCTTGAAAGAGTTTTTTTGTCCAATGGTAGCCATAATTATATCATGATCTGTAATGGATGATTTTCCTATGATACCTACGGATTTGAAGTTTGACTTGACGAAAATATGGTCGAGACAATTGCGACCTCTAGTAGGCTCAGTGATCGCAGGCAGAAGACCGTGTGTGGCCATAAGACTTAGGTATTCTGAGTGCGTGTTGGATGTATTATAGATATCAATGTTAAAGTCACCGGCTATTATAATAGTCGGGTACTTTTTTAACTGCGTGAGGACCGTGTCCAAGGATGTCGTAAAATTGTCGATATTTGGGAAAGAGGGCGAGCGGTAAATTCCCAGAATGGCCACTTGGTCGTCTAGCGTTAAAAGAAGACTATCGGCTTCCGTGACTTTGGTTTCTAGTACGGAAGTATTCCAGGAAGTTTTAGTGTAGATGATGACGCCTCCGTTTTTGTTTAGCTGTGTGTAAGTGCGAGATGCGGAATACCCTGGTAATATATCAAGTACTGTCATGTCGCTTAACCAGCACTCAGTCAGAACTACTACATCAAATTCGGTGTCGAGGCGTTGGAAAGCTGTGTAGAAGTCGTTAAAATTGCGCTGGTAACTCCTTATGTTAAGTGAAAGAATTTTAAGATCATTAGTTTTGTCAAGTAATTTCCTACATTCTTCTAGTTGATCAAAAGTGTGACAGTCTATAGTAACTTTTTCGTCGATATCCTGTATTATGTCAAGTAAAGCCATCGATATAACTGGTAAAGATATTGTTTTTTATAATAACTATATTGGATGTTGTCTTTGTTACTATAAGAAAGTCGTGAACATGGGATTGTAGAAAAATATGAGTGCAAAAATATATGTTTAAGTGAGAACGGGGAGAGGTCGTGAGTGAGCTAGTTGTAAAATATCTGTAAAAAGTAAAATGTGTGTTTACGTGAAATCGGGAAGTGTTCGTGAGTGAAATATGTGTAAAACATATATAAAGAGTAAAATGTTTGTTTACGCGAGATCGGGGAGTGTTCGTGAGTGAAATACATGTACAGTAATAATATGAGTCAAAAGTGAAATATGTGTTTCCGTGAGATCGGGGAGTGTTCGTGAGTGAAATACGTGTACAATATGAGTAAAAAGTGTAATATGTGTTTTTGTGAGATCGGGGAGTGTTCGTGAGTAAAATACGAGTACAATATGAGTAAAAAGTGAAATATGTGTTTACGCGAGATCGGGGAGTGTTCGTGAGTGAAATATGTGTAAAATATAAAAATGTGAAATATGTGTTTACGTAAGACCGGGAAGAGTTCGGAAGGAAAAGTGGGGTATATGTGTTATGCTTAATTATGGAACCGAAAACTGCAGAAAAATGTGTGTGAGTGTAGATATGTAGCGGTAATGTTGTGGGGGTAAATTGTAGTGTGTGAGTATGTTCAAGTACAAGTTTTGAAATGATCAGTGTGTGTGTTAGTTGCAAAGATAATTCAATTAAAAAGTTTTTAAAAACAAAATAACATCTAAGAATATTATGAGCTCTAAAAGTAAGAATAAAAATAAAATGAGATCTAAAAATAGGAGATCTATGAATAATAAAAAAATTGTACTGTTTATCATCTGGTAAGGTTGTCGTTTCATTGGAGATCAGTGGTCGTAGAACCAAGGTGGTGTTCCAAATCTTCAGCGTTCCGTATGTGGATGGAGGGATTACCTTCTTGCTTACGAATGAGAATTGCACCATTTTTAATCCAGCAGAACTTGTACCCGC
Source organism: Caradrina clavipalpis (assembly GCA_932526535.1). Classification (NCBI taxonomy): domain Eukaryota; kingdom Metazoa; phylum Arthropoda; class Insecta; order Lepidoptera; family Noctuidae; genus Caradrina; species Caradrina clavipalpis. The sequence goes on along the minus strand of OW052111.1, from coordinate 880,817 downwards.
GTTCTTTCGTAGCAAGTTTGGTGGCACGAAATAACTGCCTGTTTCCTTGGGTGAGGCGCTCATTTATGTAGATGTTTTTTGTAAGACCAGCGATCTCGATGTCGGCTGTGGTAAGAGACCTTCTGATTTTTGCGGCCTTCAAAAATTCATCGCGCTTGTAGCGCCGTACAAAGCGGACAGCGAGAGGGCGCGGGGGGGTTTCTGATGAGTCTTTGAGTTGTGGTCGGCGTGGTCCAGCTCTGGTCACAAAGTCTAAGTCTTGTTCATCCAGGGAAACTCCTATTTTATGAGCCAAGACGCGCACAATAAGTCTGACACTAAGGACGGGGGAAGTTATTTGATGATTTCCCATCTACATAAAAAAAAGTTGGGTAGTTGACACCACTAACCAATAATGTCAAGAGACAACTTCATTTAAATATCTATAAAATTCGATTTTAGTTGTTTTGAAGTCAATAAATAGTTAGTGAATTAAGGTGACAAAAAGTGACGTCATAGTTTATTAACGTCATACAAAATCTATGGGGAAATCGCGTTTTGACAGCTAATAAAAAGTACGAAAATTGATTGGTGGTGTCATCTACCCAACTATGAATTGTACCGAATTCATTAATGTTATGGTAAAACTAGCTTTTCCCCACGACTTCGACCGCGTATATGTCGGTTATATTTAAAATTCAATCATGATTCGAAAGACACGTGGCGTTATCTAATACTAAGAGAACATTATTGTCGTTTTCCTCGGGGACAATATTTTTTTTCGGGATGAAAGGTACTCTATGTCCGTGTCTATACACCCGACAATGTATATGCAAAATTTCAGGATGATTGGTTCAGTGGTTTAGACGTGAAAAGGTTACAAACAAACCGACATACTTACATTCGCGTTTATAATATTAGTTAAGATTAAGTAGGTATAATTTTCTCTCTCTTTAAATTAGGTTAGGTCATCGTGGAGATATGAGATCGCGGAAGGACCGTACGTTCTCGGGATCCCCGGCGTAAGTATGAGAAGGGAACACCGGGGTGGTTTTTAGTCGATAAGAGTCTGACCCCTCCGCCCCACCCAGGGCGATGGACATCCATGAGGATTTTGCACCCCGGTAAAAAAATATATATATATATATTGGTGCAGATACGAGGCAAATATAGAAAAAAAACATTCTGTTCGAATCGAGAACCTTCCTTTCTTGAACCTTCCTTTTTTGAAGTCTGTTAAAATTACAACCAACTTTAAGTGGCTTCAAGGCCTAAACAATTAATAGTATTATTGAGACTACAATTTGCATAAAAAAAACAGTCTTATATTAATACATCACAAGATACCGCTATACATAAATAATTTAGTTTCCTATTTATTACATAATTGAAATAACAAAAAATCTGTATGAGCAAAAAATATAAACAAACTAGCTTCCGGCCGCTTCTTCGTCCGCGTCAAAAGTTAATAAATGTTCTGTCAAACGGGCACCGTACATTTTTCCAGGATAAAAAGTATGCTATGTGCTATTCCAGACTTAAATCTATCTCTATGCCATATGACATCCAAATGTTGCAAGTGTCCATAGGCAGCGGTGACCGCTTAACATCAGGCGGGCCGTTAGCTTGCTTGCCACCTCCAGTGGTATAAAAAAAAACCGTTCAGCCGTTCTGACGGTATTGAGTGACAAACATCTATCCATCCAAACTTTCGCATTGACGAGTATAATATAGCAGTAAGATGATCTTTATCCTGAGGGTAATATTGATTTTAGGCTATAAAATTAGGTTATGGAACCAAAAATCCTGCCAATCAGTGACCGAAAATATACAAAGAACCTTTGCAAGGAGGCGGTACGGACTGTCTAGCGTGAGGTCGTGAGTTCGAACTTGAACCAAGCGCGACCTGGGGGCTACGAGCTTTACCTTGCGCATTGTTGGATTTCCAACGCTGGAGTCAGGGCAGAGAATTGAACATTCAACAATTGTAATTACAAAGTAATATTAAATGTACTGTTTTAGGAGATGGTGGTATAGGCCCAGCTCCACAAGTACGCGAACCTTCTCTTAATTCCCAACACAAGCTTTCAGAGTTGGAGAGGTAAACTAGAAATACTACACATACCATCACGCCTGTATTCCCCGAAGGGTTAGGCTGAGGTGTAGGCCTACAGTTCGCTGGTATAGTTGGGCCCATGTAACCCCATGTCCCATGTGTAGGTGGCGAACCTATTGCCATTAACCGGGCACAAATCTTAACCCCACGCTGCTACCGAGAATTTCATAGAAAAACCCAATTTTTGCTCCTCTTGCAAAAATACTAATAATATGCAAATCGCATTAATACTAATCTATATCATTCAAATTTAAAAGTTCTCTTATTTCAATTAAAGCAAAAAGTCATAAATTAAAATGTCAATTCTCAATTCATTGTTGAAATCCTTCGCAGAGTACTGGGTGACTTTTAGCAGCGATTAAATAATAAAGCTCTAGTACTACTAGTAAGTTGGAGCTTACGGCACATATAGACACACACTTGATCACCTACGGCCGACCACTGGCGGCGAAAACTTGGAGCCTTTCATTAATTTGATGATTTTAAGGCATGAGCGGTAGCGGGTAGATGTTCTTAGCTGTTGTGTGTAATAATGTTCTATAGAGCAATTTCGATCATGGCGGCCAATCTTAAAGTTGCAACTAATATATAAAGATGTTAAAGTGCACAAGTTTGTGCGCAATCACAGGTGCAGCTGCCTCTTTCCTCACTCTTATAGTCCGATGGGACGTTAATCCGACACGACCGGGGAGAAGACCCAGGACCAACGGCTTTACGTGCTTTCCGAGGCACGGAGGTGTCACAGCACCAACTTTTAAACTCCGGGCTGCTGAAATAGCTAATAAAAAAAACCCCGCTTTTTGCTCGACCTGGGAATCGAACCAAGGAACCCCCCACACTCGGCAGTCGCGCTTGCAAACACTGCCAATGGGGCAGCATATGTAATGCATTGCATTGTCATCATATCTAAGTCGATTAAGAATGGTTGAAAGATGAATAGATAGAGGAATTTGGTCAGTTTTTTATATGTTAGTTTTTATTAGTTTTACACAATATTTTTTTTTAATAAGTTTTCTTTGTTGCCAGACACTTTCCGTGGGTCACATAGCTTTTAAAGTTACGATTTTTTCCTTTTTTTTTTTAAAGTCTTTCGATGGCAAACAATCTGGCAGCCAATCTGATGGTAAGTGACCGCTGCCTATAAAAAAGTCTAAGGAAACACTAAGCCTAACAAACTCTTCTCCCCGCTTCAGCTCGTCGCTCACACCGCACCGAAATCCTTTACATTACCGACGTAAGTACACACACGAGATCTTGACCCTATTATATTTTGGCATTGAAAGTATCGTGAGTGACACATCAGGTCGCCCCCCTTCGTCCCCCCCCGCCCCCCTCGCCGCCGGTGATCCCTGCACCTGATGGATGACAGCGGGGATGTCAAACCTTTTCAAATAAGTGTGATTTACGTAAAAAATGCCTCGTTGGCCTAGTGGTCTTGAGTGCGACTGCTACGATAGAGGTCCTGGGTTCGATTCCCAGGTCGAGCAAAAAGTGTTATTAGGTTTTTCTATGAAATTCTCAGTAGCAGCTCGGAGTTTGGATTTGTGCCCGATTAATAGCAATAGGCTCGCCCCTATTACATGGGACCTAAATATACCGGCGACCTGTAGGTGTACATTGGTACACCTCTGCCTAACCCTTCGGGGAATACAGGCGTGATGGTATATTTACGTAAAAATTGACACTGAAAAAGTCTATGATCAGTTTGGCCACGGTTTTTATAAGGCATTATTTCTACATCATTATATCAGCCGCAAGATGTTCACTGCTGGACATAGGCCTCCCCTATAGATTTCCAAAAGGACCGGTTGTAAGCGGCCTGCATCCAGCGACTTCCAGCGGTCTTAATCAGGTCATCCGTCCACCTTTAATGTAAATCTTCAAACTACTTGTTCCACCCTGGGTGGAGTAGAAGGGAATGTCAGACTAACCACCACCACTAACTGTGGGTGTTGGAAAACCCACTTGTGTTCCTCTTAATGCCTTTTGCGTTCCAAAGCCGCGGTGACATTTTCGAAATAATTCTTCAAACACGTTGTACATAATATACCTGCCCCTCTAGCCAAGTCGCAAATGATAATCGTAAACGCTCCGTAGGTACCAATAGATTTTAAACTTTATATCCCAGAGCCTTAAGTTAAAAATCTATTAAAGATTTCTTAGCTTTAGCGACTGGAAAGAACGAAAACGCTTTGCAATCTTCATTAGATCTTCAACTTAAAACCATGCACATAAAGTTGAAGATCTATTAAAGCCTACTCAGTGTTTGCGTTAATCGTTTGTTACATGGCTACAGGTGCTGACATATGTAGGTTTGCCACCTCTGTCGTATGTAGTGTGCTCTAGGTCTCACAGAGGATGATGGATGGAGGATGAAGGAGGCAATTATTTAGTATTGTGTTTGGCTGTTTCTTGTAATGGATTGCTTGATTTATGTAACGTTAGCAGGCTGATTGGGCTGGCTTAGGCTTTTTTGTGATTCGTAGATATTCTTGATTAGTTTGACCTGTATGTACCAGTCAATACAGAGTTTGTAATTTATTGACTATTATTTATGTAAGTTTTATGTTAGAAAAATAAAAATCTCCAAATAGGAAAAATAAACTTGTATGTTGTGTTACAATATTTTGCGTTTTTTTTCGCTAGGAATTTCTCCTGTATTCTGCGTGCATTTACGAACATAATAAACTCAAATTGACGTATAATACAATCACACTCAAAACAACTACCTGTTGGACGTATAAATACAACTATTAGAAATTTTGTCATGATGATATTTGATACCTTCGTAAGTGTTTACTTTTGTATAATTCCATAGTTTTAGGTATAAATGTTTGTAAGCTTATTCTCGTAGTTATACTTTTAATTTAAATCTTACTGTCCCAATGTAATTGGATTGCAATGTGATGGCCTGAAACACAGGTTTAAATTAACCTAGATCGAGCGGGTCGCTACCTAACATCGCAATTCCAAACTATCGATACTTGCTCCTATAATTATTTAATTTTAGTTAATTTTTAGGCACTGTAATTTTATGGAAAATCTTTTTATCTGTTTGGTTTTATGTACAGTCGGTTGTCAGCATTATCTGACCCACCCTAAACACAATCGAAATTGGACCTTCTGACTATGAGAATAAGGTTTAATTTCAATTTATATGAGGTTATCAGTCAAGCGCTCGAGAACTGAGAAGGAACAAATACAATAATAATACTCACACGCAAATTTGATCTTTATCACGTTAGCATTGGGTTAAATCTTATAACAACTTGTTATAATATAATAAGTGTAATAGCTTATTTTAATGAGTTCGGTCAAGTAACTCTGGTCTCGTGGTCTGTGTGTAAGACTGAGAGTGACAAGTTGCGAGATCAAATCCTGCGACGAAGATATTGTTTTGCTTTCAATTTAGAATTTATTCTATAAGTATTTCTTGTATTATTGTAAAGAACTATAGACGGATAATCTTCAAATATAAAGTTTCTAAAATGGTAATATTTTGGCATAACTTGTGGTGTAGTGGGTAGTTGAAAAATAAATATTTGTATTCATTGTAAAACTGGTATTCAAATGCTACTAACTAAGGGTATGCAGTGACAACGCGCAAACATATTTTTCCTTGCCTTACTAAATTGCAAAAGCAACTTCTCTTTACAATTTATTTTTGTCTATTTTATAGCTAGTTTTTTTATTATCATGTCTTAATGGAGTGATTAAATAATAATGAAGGGATAAAATACAAAATAATCTATTTGCACTAGGATAAGGTTGGCTGCTTGTGCTGTGCAAGAATAAACTTTATAAAAGTATACTATATGGTTTAAATTCTTTAGTCTTGTGGTCACTAATCGTTGTTTACGTTCGAAATCAAGTTTAACCTAAATATAGCTTCTGCTCAGGTGTTTCTTTTTTAATTCTTTTATTATACTTTTTTTACAGTTCTTTAATGGACAACGCATAGAAATAAAACTAAACAATTGCAAATTTAAAATGTTTATTATTTCAATAAAACACTTAGGTAAAATAAAGTAAGTAAATGCTCACATATTTCCAAATTAATATACAATTTATATGAGGATGCCATAATCAAATCTAACCATTTATAAACATTAAAAAAGGCATGTTTACTTGAAAGTTTGTTATCGAGAAAATTAATTCATCTGTGAAATGCTTTACAGATTTATAGCTGCCTATTATACGTAGTGAATAAACATGTCATTTAAATAGAAAAAAAAACTATTTATAACAATAACATCACCACGTAATTGGCAACATTTTAATGGTTTAACAATCTATCCATTGAGCATTTACTTACATGGTGTGTTTAAAAATATCCTAGATTAATTAGTAGCGGAGTGATGGCGCACCGTTCCTTGTTACGTTCATCTTTGTTCGATTTAAATGTTTTTTTTTTCATCAGTGAAGATCACAACATTTTCTTCTCAATTAAAATTTAAATATTCCTGGGCAAAACGGACCCTTCTTCTTCGCGATGCAGCAGGTGTCAATGCTATTTTCTGTGCCGGTTTATAATTCCTTATTCCAGCAGCGTGTAAATGCCTTCTCACTGTTTCCACTGAAATATCGTGTTTTATTGCGGTTACACTAATGGGCAATCGCATTCGGGACCATACTTGATGTTTTTTGCCCCTGCACGAATCCGCTGAATATTTACTTTGTCTCCATAACGTCTTAGCTACAGTCGTATTTCTCTAAAACAAAAAAAAACATTTTTGGAACCGTTTATATAACTTGTAAGGAGTGAATGTAATAGTAAAATAGCCAACTACGCGTTCATTAATCACAATCAATTAAATAAAATAGGTATAAAAAACACTTACTGCTATATTAAGACGACGACCAATCTCTCTAATTCCAACATTCTGCTCATGTAAAAATATGATTTTATGTTTGGTATAGTCATTAAGCTGCGACATGATGCTTTTTTACACCAAATTGCTTAAAAATACTTAACGAGTTATGCGAAACGATTTACAAATGTGTGTGCGCAGTCACTGCTAATAGGCGTAGTGTAACTTTTGTCACTTAAGTAGACGAATTTATTATCTACCTCACGAAGCAAATATATGTGAACTTAAACTTTTTTAATTTACCCACCTGTTTACAAGATAAGTTATTAGGCGTAAATCATATTGGTCGTTCTTTAATAATGCAAACAATTTTGTAGAAATGAAATCAAATTAAAAAAGAAACTGATAACAGGTGGACTGTGTTTTCGAACCCACATGTTGTTCCTCGCCAATCCAACATCAAACCGCCAAGCCACAAGAACTTGTTAAGACTCCACGAAATTAAAGATTAGGTTCTAATTATGTAGGGTGACTTAAAAGGTTTTTAACTTTAATGTCAACGAGATAATGATTAAAATAGCTTAACAAAATGATATAATGCCGGTGGCTCCGACAACGTTGGGTGGGAGTATGCGTGTCTGTATTCATCGATAAATTGAAATTAAACCTTATTTTCATAGGCAGAGGGTCCAATTTCGGTTGTGTTTAGGGTGGGTCAGATAATGTTGACAACAGACTGTACACTTTTTGTAAACATTTTTATTTGAATAAATTTTTATATTATATTATTATATTCCACCCTAGAATAGAACCCGCGACACGCAGCACAGTAGCTCATCGTTTAACCACTGCGCTGAGTAGCACTATTTGATTTGACCACCACTTTCCCCTGACTTGGATTTTCCACTTAGAATTTTCCTACCTCAAAACTTTCTCTTCCCATCTGCCATGTTATCTCTTCATCACCTTTGGTTGGCTGGTAGAGAATGCTTTAGGCATTAACACCGCCTTTGTATTTTTTATTACATAAAGTTTAAATAAACCTTTAAAATACAATAGAAAATAAAATGCTAACTTCTGTAGGTAAGCATTAAAAAAGTCACGTACGCCCTTGAGTCAGTGACCCCATACTAAATGTACAGGTATACGGGAGCTAGGAAATACCCGTCGTGTACTTAGAAAATGATGCACTCAACTGTGTTGTTTGGGGTTAGCAAACATCAGTTAGACATGAGGTCAGGGCTTATGCCACTATCTCTTAGAACAGTAACATTTTAATACTAGCTTCTGCCTGCGATCTGGTTCGCGTCAAAACAAAAAAAAACGTGGGTGCGTAAACAAACATAAACTCACATACACAAACAGCCAGACCCGGAATAACTATCTGTAGGTTTTACAAATATTTCGTGCGATTGATTATATTTGCAGGAACCGTACATTTTTCCGGGATAAAAAGTATCCTATGTGTTATTCCACGGTACAACCTGCTTGCCAAATTTCATCCAGATACGTTCAGCCGTTTGTGCGTGATTGGGTAACATACATTCATCCATACTCTCAAACTTTCGCATTTATAACCTAAGGATGAAGTAGGATTTCTTTGCCTTGCACAATGTTGGATTTTCAGCGCTCGGCTCAGCGCCGAGTTGAAAATTCAGCTACTGAAATCATTAATTAATTAATTATAATAATGGCAGCCCCCGGGTCGTTTGTCGAAAGTCAGTTATGTATGCACTTAGAGAATTATGCAAATTCTTATTCAGTAAAAGACATTCAAGGAAAAGCCAGTGACAAACCCAAAGAAAACTTGTTTGCAATACAGCGGGAAATTCTTATAACTTTTATAAACGTTCGCAATGTAATCTCTGTCAAAATTGCTTCAAATATTTGACAAGATTTGTGATTGAATGATTGTCGCTGAAATGAAATTGCGACTAATAATTTTTGAGTAATAAGGAGTCGAAAATCGACGACAGCGTTGGCGCAGTGGCTGAGAGATTGGCAGCGCGGGTTCGATTCCCACACGGAACAAATATTTGTATGACTTGCTAGTTGTTCCGGGTTTGGCTGTTTGTGTATGTAAGTTTAAATGTTTGTAAAGGCACGTCCGATTTTTTGTAGGACCGATTATCGGACTGTTTAATAGATCCATAGTTCCATGGGACCGACTTCTTTTGTAGGCTTTCATAAATAGGTTCTATTTCTTCCGACAAAAAAATCGGTCACCGATTATCTGACGTCGGCGGACTGCTTAATATTATTATGTATTCGAATCTTGACTACATTTCCGACTAGCTTTCCTTATATTTTTCCTCAAACAAGTATCAAGATTCTGGTCACGCGTCTGTCTGTCTAAATTCTAGATGTATCTATGACCTATGTGAACGACCTTATAACTACCACTCATAAGACGTAATCTCGGCAGACATTCATATACGTAACTCAAAAATAAAGATTTTTGAGTTAGCGTGTATCATTGAAAGTGAAATTTGATTATTTGACCGCAAACTACATAACCAAAAGCCATTTTGTTTTTTCGTGGGTTAATGCTCATGGATGCCCTCCATCTGGGGAGAACTGTAGGTTATGTCAGACTTTTACCGACTAAAACCCCATGATTCCTCTAGTCGGGGCGCGGGTCATGCGTCAAGTGAATACCGGAGTCCCGACTCAAGTAACGGAAGAAACCGTGGGGTTTTAGTTGGTAAAAGTCTGACATATCCCTCTGTTCTCTCCAGACGGAGGGCATCCATGAGGATGGGATATCCCCACGAAAAAGAAGGACTAAATGGCGGTTTTATGTAGTAGAAGATGTAAAATATTCGAGTTATCTCAATATAACAAAAAGTACCAAGACTGCCAGTGTTTAGTAGGGACCCCGACCGGTACAGGTGACCCTGTCAGGGCCACGACAGTTTGACAATTATATGTACGACTACATAGATAGATGATTACATATGTGATGTTGTTTATACATCATCAGTAAGTAGCTTCAAAGGCAGCGTGGGCGACCATAAAACAGTAAACAAACCATTTTTCTTGATCTAATTCCCTATAATTACAATTAACTTAATCACACACTGATTTTATTCCCGGCATTACCCAATGATCTTATTTTGTTTAAACACACACACACACACCCTCACATATACCATATGCCCCGATGGGTTAGGCAGAGATGCATCAATGTACACCCACAGTTCGCCGGTATGTTTAAGTCCCATGTAATATGGGGCGAGCCTATTGCCACTAACCGGCCACGAATCCTTACTCCGAGCTGCTACTGAGAATTTTATACAAAAACCCAATAACACTTTTTGCTCGACATGGGAATCGAACCCAGGACCCCACACTCAGCAGTCGCGCTTGCGACCACTACGCTAACAAGGCAGTTACTCACTTCTCCAATGTCACAATAATGTATGGGTGACATGGCCCGGGTTTCACTGCATGTCGAACAAAAACGCGACGATACTATCATTGCGACCTTATTTCCTTCCGCTGAGGCCCGTGACCATCGCAAATGGCAATGTAGTGAATAAACCAACATACATTTTGAATTACCAAACCGAAAACAACCGAAATTCAACTTTAAGTCTTGAAATTAAGGTCGGGTGTGAGTTGTTAATGGTTTTGTAATAGTGAATTTAATTTTGCCATTATATTGGTTACCGTAAGCGATACTATTTACAGGATGTTTATATGTCAATTAATTCGGTAACTAATATAAAACGTTTTATTACGAAAATAATTATCAATAAGGAATTAATATAATCTGATATGGTCAGGTCGTGTATCATGTTTGATGCTCGGCCTTGCGGCAGATATATTTATTGATCTAGTTTTATACCATGAGCGGAGAATTATAATTGTTTTTTATTCAATATCCGTTTGGGATTTCGAAATGGTTTATTTTAGAGCTGATGTAAATGATAATCGTCAAAAAAATTATAATTAATTACATATTCTAGCGGTTGTTGGGGGAATTACCCTTTTTTTGGTAAAGTATAATACTGTCCGGTAAAAGTCAGATGGAATACTTAGGAAGAAATAAAATACAGTCTGGAATGTGGAGCTTTTCTTGCATTTCTAACTTAAAATTTAAAATTGATTTTGAACTTGATCATGGATGATTTCCATGGCATGTAGATTGCAGATATAGTAAGAATTTGTGGTTTCTTTTTCTTCATGATGAGTTACAAGTCGGCAGTCGCTTTTGCCTGTGAATTCGTCTGCTAAAACTTCAGAATCAAGCTCTAAATTATCCCACGGGAAGATGAAAATTGGATAAAGATGCAAATATCTATATGTGTGCCAAACAGCTCATTTCATTCAGCCGTTTAAGCGTTCCGCCGCAGGAGACGTTTCGGGCGTCGCCGGGGGCCGCGACACGACTCCCGGCCACCATAGACGCTGGTCTGTAGGCGGTGAGCAATAGGTAGCTCACAGTCCGTACGTTAACTAATGACAGACCGTGTGGACGGCGCGTTCGTGTGCTACGCGCACCTCAAAGAGATGTCAGTAAACATTGGAGGGGCCATTCAGGGCCGATGCCTGCCGGGGCTGCGGGTTATTCGAAAGAGATACCGCGCCTCCGGATCGCAAAGGGCACAAGAAAGAATGTGGATGGGTTTTAGTCAGTAAAAGTCTGACACTAAGAGTGGGAGAAATCATGAGATGGTTTCCCAACGGTAAAAAAAAAAACGCCGTTTAAGCGTTAAAGAGTTACAAACAACCATCCTCTTAAACTTTTACATTTATAATAGTAGTATTGTTATATAATAATACATATACCTATTAGTGTGCATTACGATAAGTACCTCCATACTCAACGAATCAATTCATCAAATAAATTCCAATGTAAGTCATACATAACTTACATTCACTATTCCAATTCAACTAACAACAATAAAATTATAATTAACCCGTGATTTTGACACACAAGTATGCAATAATTCATTTAAATGATAAACTATCAAACAGTACCTACCTACACATACCTACTCATTATTATAAATACCTACTTATATATAATTGGTGTAATTATATTATAGCACTGGCTTCCGACCGCGACTTCGCCCGCGTTGTCACGTCTTTGGTCACTGCTCTGCTCCCGTGGGTCGTAGCGTGATGTTATATAGCCTATGTTACTCAGGAACAATGCAGCTATCTATTTATGAAAAAAATGTTAAAATCGGTCCAGTAGTTTCGGAGCTTATTCGGTACAAACAAACTTACAAAAAAATCTTTCCTCTTTATAATTAGAATAGATAAGTACATACTTTCAGAATGGCTTGCATTGATTGATGGATTGATAAAATGATTACAATTAGTAGCCGCTTGATTGACAATCATTTACCTATCTGATTTGTGAATTATTTGTTGTAAGTAATTATAATTTAATTTATAAATAAATATTTTAAAAGTATTGTATTTCAATTTTAAAGTAACGTTACACAAAAAAAACAAAAAACTAAAGAGTTATTTGTTTGTCTGTTTGAAAGCGCTAATTTCCGGAGCTACGAGTCCGATTCTGAAAATTAATATGAAGCTACGTTATCCTTGAGAATATTCTTATTAAAAAAAGATAATTTAAGCGAACGAACCCGCGGGCAATTGACAATGAATTGTAATTGAATGAAGCTCATTGATTTATGTCATAATGTCTGCAAATATTATCATCGAACGGTTTTGCATCCGCACTGTATGTGGTAAAGTAAATGAGCTTATTTAGCTTTTAATGAGTATTTAAGTGGCAGTGGGCAGGGCACATGGCACGCAGTGCTGATGGCCGATGGGGCCGCAAAGTTCTCGAATGGAGACCACGCACCGGCAAGCGTAGCATAGGACGTCCACCCACAAGGTGGACGGACGAACTGATAAAGGCCGCAGGAAAACGCTGGATGCAGGCCGCTTCCAACCGGTCCTATTGGAAATCTATGGGGGAGGCCTATGAGTAGCAGTGGACGTCCTGCGGCTGATATGACGGATAAGTCCAAAGCAACGCAACATCATCATCTGCTTAGCCTTTTCCCAACTGTGTTGGGGTCGGCTTCCAGTCTAACCGAATGCATCTGAATACCAGTGTTTTACATGGAGCGACTGCCTATCAGACCTCCACAACCCAGTAACTAGGCAACACGATACCTCTTGGCTAGACTGGTTGTCAGACTTCTTGGCTTCTGACTATCCGTAACGACTGTCAAAGAACTACGAATGACAGCCGGGACCAACGGCTTTTCGTGCTTTCCGAGGCACGGGGGTGTCACACCAACAACTTCCAGTCTCCGGGCCGTTACTGAGAAATTCCGAATGGAAAAACCCATTAACACTTTTTGCCCGACCTGGGAATCGAACCCGGGACCAGTCGCGCTTGCGACCACTAGACCACAGTCCCAAAGCAACGCGACATGTAGAATAAAAATGAAATAGTTTGTGTTTTGAGTCATGATGAGGGTTCTTGGGAAAAGGCGTAAGTTTATGTATGTATGTATGATTATTAATTATTCTGTCCGCGACATCGTTCGCGTGGTTTTAATCACCCGTTTAAGTTACGTCTTTAGTTACCGCTCCTGACTGTCGTAGCGTGATGTAATATAGCCTATCGCATTCCTTGATAAAAGGAATTATTAATTCGATCTAGCAATTCCTGAGATTAGCGCGTTTAACTAAACAAACAAACTCTTCAGTTTTATAATACTACTAGTATAGATTCTGCACGGTAAGACTCTAATGAGTTTATGTTTGTACCGCTTTAAAGGGTTTATACCTATGTGTATTTATAAATAAAAACTAAAAAGAGAAAAAAAAAAAATTAAAAATTTAACCGGGGGACCGCTCGGGACGATCGTATCCTAAATGCAACATCGGTCCCCCAACGTGACGTATTTTTTTTATTATTTTTTTTACTTTTTAAAGGGATCTTAGGTTTTTGTGTTGGGGGTTTTTTAAATTGTTAATTTAATTTTTATTTTATACTTTTTATAGGTACCTACTTATTATAATGTCGATTTTGTTAAGTTTGAGACCCCACTCGAGTATATTTACAGACATTCGGTTTTTCTTCCCTACTTTCACCCCCACAACTTTTAAACGGCTCAACCGATTTTCATCAAACATGTCTAAGAACACTCGCACATAAGTCACCTTTAATAAAAAAAAAACTAAATTGAAATCGCTTCATCCGTTCGGCAGCTATGATGCCACAGACAGACAGACAGACAGACAGACCGACAGACAGACAGACAGACACGTCAAACTTATAACACCCCTCTTTTTGCATCGGGGGTTAAAAATAACTTTAGCTTTGGAAGTCGGCGGCTTTGGTTCTGTTTGTTGTTTTGTATTGCCACCGACTTCCAAAGCTAAAGTTATTTTTCTCTTTTTAGTTTTTGAAGGCGGTTATTTTTTGTAAAAAAGCTTTTTATTTCTCGCTTTTTAGTATCAACTTCCTGTTATCCAAATCCATGAAGAAAGTTTAATATTATGTAAATTAACAAGACACCACTAAAAAGTCATAAGAAAGCAGAATATGCGATTTCGTTTACTTCGATGAGAAATTTTCAAATACTACTTTTTACATCTGTGTAACCCTTTTGAGTGTTCGGCCGTGATGTTATGTTGTGTGATTGCGTAAACAATGCATATTTATGCGATAGCAGCAATCGCTGTTGATTTACTGTAATTTTTTGAAGAGTTCCGTTGTCTGTCTCCGGAGTCCATCATCAGATCTATATGAAATTTAAATGGGACCATTTGAAAAGTATACCCATTCTAACAAAAAAAGAATCATCAAAATCGGTTCACAAATGACGAAGTTATCCGCGAACAAACATAATATAATAAAAAATCGGTTAAAATTCCCTATATCAAAAACTACTGAACCGATTTCGATGAAACTTGCAGTATTCCCTAAGTTGAACAATACCTAGTACAATAAAAAAAGAATGACTCAAATCGGACTTGTTGTTACGGAGATATGCGCGAACAAACATAAAAACATACATACATACACTTTTGAAATTTAGCACACTTGTTCAGACGCTGATATAGACTAACATATACGAAAACTGGGCAGTTCTGGAAATATTACATACATACGGGTCGAATTGATAACCTCCTTTTTTTTGAAGTCGGTAAAAATGGAGCGTACACAGATCACCAACTTTCCCACACCGACCAAACGTTCAAAACAAATCAATATAACTAAACGGCACCGTCCTGTATAAGTACATTCAATGTATGACTGCCTCTCCCCCGGGCGCACGACGCTCTCTGTAGGTCTAGGTCGCACCGACTCATACAGTCATACATAATGTATGACAAGTCCATGTTTACGGAAAAAGTTCCGGTTATTCCGCGGAAGATGTTTTTGCGAAGCCGAGGTGTCAGAGTTAGTTTGGTAGAGCGAAGGTCTAGATGAGGAAGATTACAATAGTATTATTGTGTGATTTTCGTAGTATTTGAATATTGATATGGTCTGATGAAATTAAAGTGAGCACTGTGATTTTAGGCATTTATTTTTATTTGTTTATAAATAACTAACCTGTACTTGCACCAGACGTATTAATTATTGGTTAAAACACTTTAACAATTTGGTTGGCCATTTTTGCTGTCATGGGGGAGGGGGCGGTTTGAAATTACTAAAATGATGCAATATTTGAACGGACACCGAAGACAGTCATCTATTTATGGCATATTTAAGTCAATGAAATTTGTAAACAAACGTATACCTTTGTTCCGTCCAGCGGCAGTGGGATTAACTGTAGTGCTATTCTAAAAAGTTAATTGCGAAATCACTCCTAAATCCGCGGTGAGATTTTATTTTCTTATTCTTACAATGAGTGAGTTCGACACTCTAGCGCCACCACATGATGACGTAAGTGAGAAGTAAAATATCGAGTGAGTATTTTGACGTTTTTCAATAGGATTTGATATCCGGCGAAGCAAGCGTGACTATCTGAAGTAATTTGCCTGATCTCAAGCGTCCATGTTTCGGCACAATAATCCTCTGTTGTCAAGTCACCGTCTCCAATAGGTCACGATCGATCGTCACCGACGCGCCATGTCGGGCGTTACGTGCTCATCCTATTACCGGTAACCCGACACGGGATTACGAATTCTCGTCCCACGTAATGTGACGAGTTACGTTACTCTGCTCTGACTACGGTTCAATATTTATGTTTACGTAACGTGAACTTTATGTTTTACTGAGTAATCAATTGGTTGGCGACGAAAGTCGTTGAACATTTCAGCATTTTGAATTCTAATTTTTGAGGACAAGTAAATAAGGAATACTGCTACTAGGTACTATGTATCTTTCAACACATTTCTGTTCTATTATTTTAATTTGTAATATATTTTTACATACTTATTATGATATATTAGTTTTTATTATGCAAGATACATTGCATTCACGTGTAATTTTATGAGATTCTGTATTGTAAAACAAAATATTGATTTTAAATGAGTAGGCACTTGCAGTGGCAGTTCGGAGTTACTTACCAATTCTTCTCCATACAAAACTATATTTTGTAATGGGCAACTACTTAAGTTCAATTCTATTATTTTCCTATAAATATATGACACTCAAAAGTGCCTATTAATGGCCTAATTCAAATAAATTGTTTGTGAGCTGTTTCTTTAAATGCGCCTGATGCGCCCGGGTCCCGGGTGTGTCGGCTGTCTCATCGGACTGTGAGTGTCAAGAAAGACTACTTGTGCACTATAATATAGCCGAATTGACTAATCTTTATTGAGATTAGCCGCCATGACCAAAAAGCTTTCGGAAAAATATTATACTTATTTGTTTTTAGTCACGTCTGGTTATCCTAAAGGCCACCAAAAACTTCCGTCGTTGGGAGAAAGGCTTTACGCGGATATTCATCAACTGTACCTTAACAAAACACTCGCTACAAATGCGGTTTATTATGTAACTGTCCGATCACTGAACGTAAACAAGATTACGGCGTACTTACGTGAATGTTAACGTTTTCGTGAGTACCCGCTCGTCTGCTCCGGTTTTGACGAAACCTTTATAATTCACCTTTCTTGAGATAGGACTTTCGATTCCGCGTGTTTTTTTTACTCAAATGAAATAGTTGGTAGATGTCCCGCTGTTTTCATATTTTCGGTTTTAAGATACGCGGTTTACTCACTGTCCACACACACACACATCACAGTCCTTCACAGTTTTAAGAGTTCCGTACCTATAAAGGAAAAAAAAACTGTACCTTTATAACTTTACTTTTTATTTATCTGTCACAAAGCGGGTTTTCCCAAGATCTATGATAGATGACTAGTCAACTGCCGCTTTGGCCTCGTGGTGACAAGCATGACTGATGAGAGTGGGGTCCTGGGTTCGACGCCATGTTCAGGCAAAAAATGTTATTGGGTTTTTCAATCAGAAATTTCTCAGCAGCAGCCGGGGTTTGGAAGTCGGTAGTGTGACGCCCCCGTGCCTCAGACAACCATTGGTCCCGACTGTCACTCGTAGATCTTTGAGAGTCGTTATTGATAGTCAGAAGCCGAGAAGTCTGACAACCAATTTACCAAGAGGCATCTCCTAGCTACTGCTGCCTACCGACCTCCACAACCCAGTTACTGGGCACTGGGTTGTGAAGGACAGATAGGCAGTCACTCCATGTAAAACACTTATATTCAGCTGCATCCAGTTAGACTGGAATCCGACCCCAACATAGTAGAGAAAAGGCTAGGCAGATAGACATATGACTAGTCAAAAATACATATTTATATTTTTGCCAGGAACCATACCAAATACTGCCAAGTACATACCTGAGCACTGGCGTGCAAATAAAGTACAAAATGTCTGGGTCGTAGCTCTAAGGCATAGGTCACGCATTCGGTTTGCGTTGTAATGTCAAGGGGGCCGCTGTTATGATAGATATCGCGTTATCAAGTACTGATCATAACTCAAACTAGTACTGCTAGTACTATCTATCTGTCTTGTTCACCAGTGATTAATTATAGGTCGTAATTCTAAAGTAATCATGTTGATATTGGTAGAAGTCGTGGTTAAATGAGGTATGTACCAGCTTTATAATATACATACCTTTACGCCTGTATTTCCCAAACGGTTAGGCAGAGGTGTACCAATGTACACCCACAGTTCGCCGGTATGTTTAGGTCCCACGTAATAGGGGGGTCTATTGCCCTTAACCGGGCACAAACCCTAACTCCGAGCTGCTACTGAGAATTTCACAGAAAAACCTAATAACACTTTGCTCGATCTGGAAATCGAACGCAAGACCTCTAGCGTAGCAGACCTGCTAAGGACCTCTAGGGTAACGAGGCAGTCGCTTTATAATGTACTTCTTTTAATATTCGTTTTTTTTTGTCATTGGATGGCAAACAAGCTGACGGCCCATCTGATGTTAACTGGTCACCGTTACCTATAGACATCTGCAATACCAAAGGCCTTGCAAATGCGTTGCCATCCCAGAAACAAAGCTAAAATGTCTCATGTGCATATAATTTCACCAGCATAGGTACCCTTCAAACCGGAACACAGCAACACTGCTTTGCGGCAGAAATAGGCAAATAGGTATGGTGGTATTACTTTCTACCTACTTACTACTACTACAGTAGCAAATGAGGCAATTTGTCACATTCTTTTTGCATTGATTTTTGATCGAGATACCAGGATAGTTTCTAAGAAAGAACGTTCTTACATAAGCTATGAGGAAGTACTCATTACAGATCATAAGACTTTAATTAAAATAGTCTATTAAACAAACAAATAAAATTGAAGTGTTGGTTTGTTATGTCAAAATAACAGCAGATAGATACAAAATAAATATGATTGTTAACACGGTACTCATGTAAAAGGAACACTTTTCCTTTTTAAAGTAAAAGACGACGGGCCTGTTGGTCTAGTGGTTAGTGGCCCTGACTGCTAAGCCGGAGGTCGTGGGTTCGATTCCCACCCAGGACAAACTTTGTGTGATGAGCATGATTGTTTGTTCTGTGTCTGGGTGTGATTTATCTATAATATGTATGTATTTATAAATTATATAAGTATGTATATCAGTTGTCTGGTTACCATAACACAAGCTCTGCTTAGCTTGGGATCAGATAGCCGTGTGTGAGTTGTCCCAAGATATTTATTTATTTATTAAAGTGTTAAAGGAACACTTTTAATTTTTTTCGTCCGTCTGTTGGTTCCGGCTAATCTCCGAAACAACTGGACCGATTTTGACGGAATATTATACGGAGTAACTTTTTTGGAGAAAGAATTAGGGTTCCGCGCAAATAATATAAAATGTCCGCGTAAAAGCTCAAATCTCTGGAACTACAACCGAAACTTGGATTAGAAAAAATCTTATTGTATATGATAGACAGATTCATGAAGAATACTATAGGGTCTATAACATTACGCTACGACACACGGGAGCGGAGCAGCAAACACGTAAACGGGTGAATAAAACTATGCGGACGAAGTCGCGGGTAGACGCTAGTAAGCTATAAGGAAACTAATAATTTCTAAATTGTACTGTAACCAATTGTGTGTATTGTTTTGTAACACTAATTGTAACTGTATAACAGGCTGTGTTCCAGATCTTTAGATAAATATCTTACTATATTGTTAATCTAACCTAGCGGTCCTAAGCGCGACCGCTACGCTAGTTCTCTTGGGTTCGATTCCCAGGTCGAGCAAAGTGTTATTGGGTTTTTCTATGAAATTCTCAGTAGCAGCTCGGAGTCAGGATTTGTGCCCGGTTGATGGCAATAGGCTTGCCCCTTATTACATGGGACCTAAACATACCGGCAAACTATGGGTGTATATAAATACACCTCTGCCTATGTAATAGCTTTTTAAACTTATGACACACATAATAAAGTGATGTAAATGATTTGTCTGCTAAGCATAGGTACTCACAATATTATTTAAAAGTAATTGCAAGTAAGCTGCCTGTGTACCAAATAGTTTGTTTGCCTGTACATGTATTGTTAGATATAGGTAATTGTAGTTTTACTTCCACAACAAAAAAAAAATAACATCAAAATTTTATTTGTATTTTTCAAGCATGAATTTACAGAACAATATTGAACCTTATTACATCACTCTGAAAGGCGACCCGCCTCAGTAGGACAGCTATGTGTGTGAGGGTGAGAGAAGAGGGCACAACACTTTCTGTCTCCCTTAGGTAGTGAGCGACGCTTCTTTACGTAGTAAATATGTAGTTATTATCGAGCCATTACCGCCGACTTAGCGTAAGCGACATTTTTACCTAAACTGCGTTTTTCATCGCAAACGACATTTTAAATTATAACGGACCATGCCTTGTCGGTCTTCCCGCCAAAATAAATCAGTTATTTAAGTTATAGCACACGCTAATTCACATTAATAGCACAATTTTTAGCAAAAATATTTTAAAAAACCTTCTCCTGTAAAATTTGGTTTTTGTCGGTTACGCTAAGTCGGCGGTAATGGCTCGATATATTATTTCTATGTTTAAGTATGTATAAGATTGTGTTCTATAAGCAAAAACTAATTTTCGTTGTCACGGTTGGCGCAGTGGCTGAGCAACTGACTGCTGCGCTGCGTGCCGTAGGTTCGATTACCACACAAAACAATATACCTACAGATAGTTGTTCCAGGTCTGGTTGTTTGTGTATCTGAGTTTATATTTTTGTAAACGCAACTACGATACAGGAGAAAAGTGTAGGGCGGGACAACGTATTAAAAAAAAAGAAATGTAAATTTTTTTTTTTTGTTTCAATACTTTTTTATTCATTAATTATACATATTTATTGTATTTTTAAATATTAATATAAAAAAAAATATAAGAACATTTAAAAATATAAAAAATAGTAGCCCACCGGCGTCGGGAACAGGGTCCCATACTTTTATTATTATTTCCTGCAAAAATTAAATAGTCGAAAACTGAGCTTCAATTTGGAATTCCATTCTTACTGTATTGAAAACAATTTTTTTTGTTGCCTAGCAACCTATTGTGTCATAGTAATGTGTGAAGGTTAATTTCCGTCGCCACGTCAGCAGCCTCGGTAGCGCAGTAGGCAGCGCGTAAGTCTCATAATCTTAAGGTCGTGAGTTCGATCCTCACCCGGGGCATATCTTTTTGCGATTCTTATCTTAATGTTTTTTGTATTGAAGGCTAACTACAAGCTTCTATATGTATTCTTGTTTAATATTAAATGTTTTTAAGTGAATCGATTTTTTATTTTAATGTCTCATTAAATGGAAATATAATTGGTAAATGATTTTAGATAAATAATAGAAATAAAATATCAATGTAGTTCAATAAACCTAAATATAATGTCACAAACAGCATGATTGTTTTGGGAAAATATCATCAAACGTTATGCCAAAAGCGGTGATTAATGAACCACAAAAATACATGTAATATTTTTTGAAAACTGTTTTGTGCATTATACTTATGTTAGACCGACGCGATGGCCCAGTGGTTAGAAGCCCAGCTCTCACGCATGAGATTGTGTGTTCGATACCGGACAAGTATCAATGTGACTTTTTCAAATATATTATGTACTAGCTGTGCCCCGCGGTTTCACCCGCGTTACGTTAGGTTTTTGGTTACTGATCCGTTCCCGTGGCTCATAGCGCGATGCTATGTAGCCTATAATCTGTTATTCTGAGGTTTAGCTACGGAATGTCACGCAGAATCATTATTTTGCTGCGAAGTTATTTTAAAACTGTGATATCTCCTAAGATATCCATTGAAATTAAATGATGTAAAGGGCAATTTTGTTCAAAATTAAACACTTGTGATGAATAACGTATTTATTTTGATAAGGAATAATACTATGTTCATAAAAACCTCTTCGCAAATAATGCATTATTTTAAAACAAATTTTCTGACCATAAAAATGGCTATAGTGAGTCAGCCTTAAAAGTTAGACATGTACTATTGCGGACTTTTTTGTAGTATATTTTAAGAGGAACAATTCTCTCATACATTATTTTTGCGTAACTTTAACAGTTTACGCAGCGCACGCAACGAAAGCCCTCAAAGGGTTTTTTTTTTCTCCCGTTTTTGCCACATTTTCACTGATTGCTCCGCTCCAATTGGTCGTAGCGTGATGTTATATAGCCTATAACCTTCCTCGATAAATGGGCTATCCAACACAAAAAGATTTCGAAATCGGACCGGTAGTTCCTGAGATTAGCGCGAACAAACAAACAAAAAAACTCTTCAGCTTTATAATATTAGTATAGATTTATGAGCTTTCTAAGTTTAACTGAACTGCCTGTTGGTCTCGTGGTCGCAAGCGCGACTGCTGAGCGAGGGTCCTGGGATCGATTCCGGGGTCGGGCAAAAAGTGGTATTTGGTTTTTCCATTAGGAATTTCTCAGTAGCAGCTCGGAGTTTAGAAGTTGGTGGTGTGACACCCCCGTGTCTCGGAAAGCACTTAAAGCCGTTGGTACTGCGCCTGATCTCTCTCCGCTCGTGTCGGATTGCCGTCCCATCGGGATATAAGAGTTAGGGAAGAGGGAGTGCACCTGTGTTTGCACTATAATATCTCCTGCGCACGTGGCCAGTCTGCATTAAGATTAGCCGCCGTGGCCGGAATCGGTCTGGAGAAAAAAAAAATATATTATTAGTCTTTAATTCATCCAGTAATTGCTTCTGTAACTTGTGCATTAAATAAATAAAAACATTTAAAAATATTAGCTATAGCTACCGGCTGTCGGGACTCCTGAGAAATGAATCTCCAATACGCGCCGTGTCTAGGAGTGCTGCTTTCTGAATCAAACCCTTATTAATACTAAAGGAAGGAACACATTACTATCCTCTAACCTAACATATTCAACAATAAACTTGAATATTTACCGTCGCCCTTAATCACCATATTAGGTAAACAAATCAGCGTCGCTACCTAGTTGGCAATTATCACACATATAAATGTTTCCGCGTCGGCTGACAAAGAGGAAAATGTCCTATAATCATCATAATTGCAGGCAGGAAGTGCTCAAGGCTCTGTCAATGAACTATGATCATCTGTCATGTGGAGTAATTACTGATTATCTAGGATATCATATAAATAGATGATCAGGTATTTGTACATCGAAGATTTTTTTGCTGGTTTTAATTTATCAATGGAGTAATGTCGTAAATAGAAACCGGTCAAATGCAAATCGAACTCGCATTGTACAATATTGAACACTACAATACGAAAAGATATATTATGTTGCTTGTATAGGGAATTACATTCATTTTTTACTTCATTTTTTTTAATGTGTAGTGCGTAGTACTCGTTACCGGCGTGCTTGTATGACCTCATGCCTTCTCCCCAAGGGGGTACGCAGAACGCCACCTGCTACGATCCTTACATACTCCTTTTGCCTCATCCACGTTCATACATCTAGTCATACAAGCACGCCAGTTACGAGTACTACGCACCCGACCTTTCTGAAGAACCTCACCAAAAAGGTCAGTGTCTAGTAAATATAGTAATTTAATTAAAATACAACACATTCCCGACGTCTCCTTGTAGCATTCTCATGTCTCCTTTATTATGTTAATATTAGCTAGTACTGCTACTCATCCGTAGCCTGGCGTTCTGCCAGGGACCCTCTTTGTTTGCAAGGATTATAATAATATGATGTGTTCCTTAGCAACTCCTTGATTTAATTTTTCATTCATAATTTTCTCCTTCCGATTTTGTTAATAAAAATGAAGGTTAAAACTTAGTCCCGACTTATGAAAAATCGCGCTCTGAAAACATTGAAACATGTAAATGTTCTCATCTGAAATTGTAATTGTTAATGATGTTCAAAGGATAGCCGTGGTGGTATGCCACTTTGCCCTAAAGCTTATAATAGCTTACTACTGTTAGAATTTATATTGTTTTGTTAGGGTAGGTGACAAACGACCACGGCTATCATGGATTTTTTTATTTGTGTGGAAACATTTTTTTTAAATAAAGCGTGTTGTAAGTTACTGCTTATGACATCAGCAATCTACTAATGAAACCCCCGTTAAAATCGGTCCAGGCTTTTCAGAGCTGACCCGAAACAAATACACAGAAAGACAAAAATTCAAATTGGTATCTAAGTACCTTTCAGACATTCATGTAATGCATTTAGTAAAAATCTGTTATTTTGACATTACATACAGACACTTCAATTTTATTTATATGTATAGATGTTAGAAAGTAAATTAATGACGTATCTAGTAGTACTTTTACATTTATTGTGTTGTCACGCAACGCATTATAATGTCAAGCAGTTAACTACAAAGTTCGCATGGCAACAACAAATTATCAAATGTCCACTGATGTTAATTATTTCCTAAACAATGACATTTAGTTTTACAAACTGGTTTTTTTACCTTAAACGCCAAAATTGGCAAAGGTATTAGTGATCGCATTGACGTGGAGATGTGAATGTTATTTAATGGCCCTGATGATAATGCTGTTTCTCCTATAAAATACGTAAGATCTCGAAAACTAAAACGTGCTTTCCAAAGCACGGGTGCACCTATGGCTATACGTGTTTTTCTAGCCAAGGGGGTGTCACACCACCAATTGCCTTACCCTGGGTGGCTACAGAGAAATATCCTAATTGAAGACATTTGTAACAAACACTCTTTGCCTAACCTGGGAATTGAAACCTGTACTCTACACTCAGCAGCCGTGCTTGCGTCCAAGAGACCAATGGGGCACTTAAACAAGACACCATACGACATGCATAAATAAACTCACGCCTTTTTCCGATGGAGGTAGGCAGAAACGCACAACATCAGAATCAAATCCAGAACGCCACTCACATCAGCCATATAAACCCCTTTTATCATCATAATATACAATAATAAATAAATAATACATAATGCAAGCCACCATCACCTCTAATATAACTTTCTACATATCTGGAAAGTTTTAAACGCACGTATTGTGCACAGTAACGCGGCAAGTGTCGAGGCCGCTCCGCGATGCCGGCGCGGCCAAGATCTTGGCACTTGACCTCGGAGACACGTCAGGAGCATACTAACGCACTGTGCTAACATTTACATTATTTTCGGAGCTTCTTCTATTGTTTTGATGTTGGAAATATTTGTGTTTTCTGAATATTTTTGGTCAGTTGTGGTCAAATGTTGTGATAGATGTTTGTATGTTAAATAAATTACATCATGCATGTAATTTATTTAACATCACATACATCCACACATATATGTATAAACTCACGCCTTTTTCCCATGAGGGTAGGCAGAAACCACAGAACACCACCTGCTACGATCCTTACTTACTCCTTTCGTCTCCTCCACGTTCATACATCTGGTCATACAAGCACGCCGGTTAGGAGTACATCCGACCTTTCTGGAGAACCTCACCAATAAGTTCAGCGTAGCTCTTTCTATAAATTACGCAAAACTAAATCAAGATGTCAAATTTTAATGTGTTATATTACTATCCAGCAAAACTGTTAAATAGAATAGTTTTTTAAATTAAACAGCGTTTAATAAACACGCACCGGCAAGCGCAGCGTAGGACGTCCACCCACGAGGTGGACGGACGACCTGATTAAGACCGCAGGAAGACGCTGAATGCAGGCCGCTTCCAACCGGACCTTTTGAAAATCTATGGAGGATGCCTGTGTCTACCAGTGGATGACCTACTACGGCTGATATAATGATGATGGAATACTTATCCAAAATTGGAAATATTTAATGTTCAAAAGTGTCTTTTAATGATCTAACTGAAATAAATGAAATGAGTTCGCGAGTGTTGGTCAATCTTGGCAGAAGTAAACATAACATCTGATTTTGTAACCCTTTTGAAGTTTGAAAATGTGTGTATCATTGAAGAGGCAACTGATTTGATTTAATCTGATCAATTTTCCAGCAAGCTTTTCTGAATGCTCCCATTTTCCAAGCGTACGTCACTAACCTTAGCGAGCAATTCATAATGTGTCATGTGTCTGCAATTTCACCATCACTCACACAATTATATACATATATATACCATCACGCCTGTATTCCCCGAAGGGTTAGGCAGAGGTGTACCAATGTACACCCGCAGTTCGCCGGTATATTTAGGTCCTATGTATTAGCCTATTGCCATTAACCGGGCACAAATCCAAACATCGAGCTGCTACTGAGAACTCCATAGAAAAACCCAATAACGCTTTTTGCTCGTACTGGGAATCGAACCCAGGACCTCTTAGGAGTACTAAGCTAACGAGGCAGTTAACACTCACATTAACTGCGAGTAATATCTAATCTCTGCCCGTTTCCTTCAAACCGGAACACTTTGATACTGCTTAGCGGCAGACATAGATATGGTTATAGCTACAACTTTCTCAAGGAACAGTAGGTAATGCCTAGGTAAGTGAGTTGTCAATTTTACCTAGTTTTGAAGTTAAAACTTTGTTCTCGTTGAGCGATTTTTGGTAGAGGCAAAATTAATGGGTTCTCTCATGGCAACGCGCAGCGGCCTGCATACATATTTACGCATATTGCTCGGAATGCCAATAGATGTGAAAACCGGACTTAATTTACAAATTATGACATTTTAATAATTTATTATATTTTAATAATTAATTTAAAAATTATTTTAAAATTTTAGTTCCATTTCACCCAAGGCTGCCTTTATTATTTTTCTCTCTCCTCCACTGTTCTTTTCTTACTAATTTTATTGCAGCACCTCAGACAGACCTTTTCTGATTGTCGCCATGGTCGATTCTGGCTTTCCAGAATTGCAATAGACATCCCAAAAAAAACAACCCTAGTATAAGGTAGAATGAACCACCATCTATGGGGGAAGGCCTATGTCCAGCAGTGGCCTTATTACAGCTGCGTGATGATGATGATGATTAACCACCAAAATTCATCGATGGAGATTTTTACAGATAGATCTTAGATCTACAATATTAACAACAAGATCCAAAGAAATCGTGACTTTTCAACCCATTACTAACAGTCTTTAAGATACACCAAACCTCCGGAAGGACAATAATCGCTAAAACTTTAAATGTTCACGGAAGAAGCCTATAAGTATTATAGTTAACTAATAAATCAATAGAAGGCGTTAGTTGTTGTATGAAGGAAGCCGTATTATGTAACCCAGTTCTTTTGGACTGCTCAATTGTGTCAGGGTGAACGGCTTTAGCTGCGAGGATTTGGGTTCCAAGGTTTGGTTATTAGGAAGGTGCTTTTAAAAGGATATTGGTTGGATTTGGCCAATTTACTATTCAGTACCTTTTCCCCCGGGGAGGGGTTCCGGGTTCGATTCCCAGGTCGAGCAAAAAGTGTTATTGGGTTTTTCTATGAACCTAGTAGCAGCTCGGAGTTTGGATTTGTGCCCGGTTAATGGCAATAGGCTCGCCCCCTATTACATGGGACCTAAATATACCGGCGAACTGTTATAGGTGTACATTGCTACACCTCTGCCTAACCATTCGGGGAATACAGGCGTGATGGTTGGTACCTTTTCAGCATTGAATGATAGATTTACTCTGAAAAATCGAAGGCGAATCCTCGTCAAATCGCTGGCTCCAGGAATAAGGAACGGAGCTAATAAAAACGCAGCTATGACAATCGCAGCCAATACATCTCCACCATACGCGAGTACCCCAACCCCAGCACCCCAACGGGGAGTAAGTGAAGATGAGGAGTTTGTTTGAATGTGATCGCTATAATCTTTAGAACTACTGGTCCGATTCTGAAATTTATTTCTCTATTAGAAAGCTACGTTATCACAGAGTGCTATACTTCATATTAAAAAAAAACCTAGACAAAGTGGCGACCAAAAGCTAGATAATTAGAAATCCAGGTTATCTCACGATGTTTTCCTTTACCGATGACAGTAATATTCAAGATAACCTAAGAAAGTACATTGTGAATAAAAAAGCAAATAGCTAGACATCTTCTAGTAGGGTAACGTATCCTTAACTCTCTGACAGAAACATGAACAAGAGTGTATAAACAACAGTAATTAATCCGAATATTGACCTGTGGAAGCACAGCTTAACCTCCGCTCGATACATCACGGACTATTTCGCCAATTGCCTGATGTAGTGACTTGAGGATTGAGAGCATCGATCCACCATTTACATTACCAAGGTTTCATGGTTGGGTTCATAGTTTATGGGAATAATCTAAGGTGTATTGAACTGTTATAATTACTTATAGGATGGTATATTTTTTTTAAAAGAAGACAACCTCTTCATACTGTAAAAAGTGAAAAATAACTTTACCTTTCGAAGTTTGGCTTTGGTTCTATTGTATTTTGTTTTGTATTTTAAGTATTTTTATTTTTCGCTTTTTTGTTTTATCATCCTGTCATCCAAATCCATGAAGGAACGGCAATACTTCGTATATTAACACCACTTAAAGGTCACAAGAAAGCAGTATATCCAATTTTGTTTACATATTTTTTTCACCGCTGAAGTATGACCAAAAAAAGCTTTTGTATTGAATATGGGCATATCTTTTTATTGTTTTTTGACGGCCCGTTGGTCTCGTGGTCGCAAGCGCGACTGCTGAACAAGGGGTCCCGGGTTCGATTCCTAGGTCGGGCAAAAAGTGTTATTGGGTTTTTCCATTAGGAATTTCTCAGTAGCAGCCCGGAGTTTGGAAGTTGGTGGTGTGACACCCCCGTTCCTGCGCCTGATCCCTCTCCGGTCGTGTCGGATTGCCGTCCCATCGGGCTATGAGAGTTAGGGAAGAGGGAGTGCACCTGTGTTTGCGCACACACTTGTGCACTATAATATCTCCTGCGTACGTGACTAGTCTGCATTAAGGTTAGCCGCCGTGGCCGGAATCGACCTGGAGAATTACATTTTTTTTACATCTTTTTATCCTAAAAAAAAAAGTTTTTGTTTAGAGGTAGACTTTGCCTCCCTAACCCTAATACCAAGGTCCTATGCTCGTTGTATACCAATCCTGTCTACCGATTACGTAATCTGTTTGTGCTGACTACTGCTAATAATCCTCGCTGTAACTTAATTAGACAATGATACAACATGGAGTGACCGGCCGTAATCTTGTTATAATGTGGTGGACCAATCAAATGCTACCACCTAGGTGACGTGCTGTGACGTGGCGATGAGTGATACTTCATCCTTGTTAGGGTTTTGAGGTGGGCAGAAGAATAGGTTTTTTTTTCTGGGAATGGGAAAATGGTTTTTTGCTCCATATGGCTTTCCCAATCATTGTTTATAGACAAATAAAAATAGGATTTTAAAGAAAACACGAAGTTACATAAACGTATATAAGACTATTTGCAAAGATTGCCTACAAGCTGTGCTTGTTCCGCAGGAAGCTTATATACATATATTTTATATATACTTAGCTTGTAATGTCCCACTGCTGGGTATAGGCCTACGTCGAGTCTTTTGAGGTACTCTTTTCTTGCGCCACTTTGAATCGGCCCTGTAGGTGCGCGTCTAGGTCATCTCGACACCTCTTCCTACGCCGGCCATCCTCAGCACCCATTGCGTGAAGACCTAACAAAATAATGAGATGAATTTTATTTGCATACACAATACGTCACGCAGCACATCATTTTTGTCAACTCTTCACTGTCAATGGAGCACTTGCCCCATTGACAGTGATGCGAACGAGTATTTTGGTTTCCTACTATATTTTTATTACATACTTTGTAACTACCTACTTGTAACTGTTACTTTGTACTTTGTTTGTGCCCGGTTAATGGTAGTATGCTCGCCCCCTATTACATGGGACCTAAATATACTGGTGAACTGTGGGTGCACATTGGTATACTTCTGCGTAACCCTTCGGGGAATACAGGCGTGGTGATATGTATGTGTAAAACCGAGGACCTCAAACTGGGACCTAGTAACTTCTACACAGATTTGTGAAAGCTTATTAACTGAGTTAAAGATCGCTATGGCACATGTCAATGTACATGTAATTGATCTTAGATTACATTGCAAGGTTACCATTTGTTACATTGTAAACATTTGATTACACTCTCATAGAGCTACTGTCCGGTATTCATAGTATATTATTAGTGTGAAATTAGATATTTTAACAATAAGATTACTGGTCAAAGTCAAATAGAAAAAGCATTTTTTTTTAATATTTTATATTTGAAATTTACTGTTCCTTCTATGTTCTTGCACCTACTATGTTTTGACTCTGCATCATCCTAAGGTAGACTGGTAGAAAATGCCTAAGGCATTAAGTCCGCCTTTGTACGGTGTATTTTACATTGGTGCATAAAGTTTTAATAAATAAATAAATAAAAAGAAATAAGATAAAACTTGTACAATCTATTTTATTGCTCCACTGCAGGGCAAAGGCCTCTTCTCATACAGAGAAGGCACGAGCATTGATCACCACGCTTGCTCAACGCAGAATGGCGATTTTAGACTTAATTGTAAAGTCCAGGTTTCCTTACAATGTTTTCTTTTACCGATGTCACGACCAAGATAAACTTAGAAAATACATGCTGTAGCCACATTGGTACTTGCCTGTGCCCGGGTGCGAACCCACAGCCTAGTGAATGAGAGGCGGGC
The DNA here is from genome assembly GCA_932526535.1 of Caradrina clavipalpis. Lineage (NCBI taxonomy): Eukaryota > Metazoa > Arthropoda > Insecta > Lepidoptera > Noctuidae > Caradrina > Caradrina clavipalpis. The sequence continues at coordinate 850,429 of OW052111.1, read as the reverse complement.
GCCTTAACCACTGGGCCATGACGACATTTTAACAGTACAGTAATGTTACATGTAAATTAACTGCAGGTGCTTTTAAGATTTAAACTGACTCACAGTACGTCTTCTAGCGGTAACTACAACTTATTTATTTGACTAGTTTACAAGGTAAACTTCTAGCATTGAATTTCTACTGCTTGAAACTGTAATAAAACTATGTACACTGTTTACTTTCTATCTAAAATTGCGCTTAAGGAATATAAACCAAAATTACAGAAACATTGGTCAGAAGTTAACATATATTTATTTTATTAGATACATTATGAGTTGACTTGATTGCTTCGTTACCCACTAGGCTAACAGTAGCTAAGCATTACGCTTAGGACCACTAGGTCCTAAGCGTAATTGCTACGCTAGAGGTCTTGAGTTCGATTCCCAGGTCGAGCAAAAAGTATAATTGGGTTTTTCTATGAAATTCTCAGTAGCAGCTCGGAGTTAGGATTTGTGCTCGGTTAATGGCAATAGGCTCGCCGCCTATTACATGGGACCTAAACATAGCTGGGAACTGTGGGTATGGGTAGGTGGAACATTGGTACACCTCTGGCTAACCCTTCGGTAAATACAGGCGTGATGGTATGTAAGTTTACAAGGTAGACATTTTAGCGCTTAATTTCAACCGCTTTAAACTGTAATTATAACTGTCTTTAGTATTCACTTTTCGCGCTAGAGGTATATAGTACAAAACAATACGCATTAAACATTTATTTATTTTATTAGATACATTAACAGTAGGTGCTATCGTTATCAATTTCCGCAAACGAAGGTCAACAACCTGAATTCAATTTAATGGTTAAACAAAGCAATAAAAAACAACGATAATTATGTGTTAAAAACAAAACAAGAACGTATCGCTATGTTATTTAACTGAACACGTTAAGAGACCTTGTTCGCTGCGCACCTACTGATCACAATGTAGGTAGTATGAAGCTTCGCGATTTCGCGGCAAATGTAATTATCGATAACATAAAAACTCGTGCAAACGCATCAGCAATAATTGGGAACAATTAATATAGCACCACTGAATTAGAATGCCAATTTTTATGCTGTAACACACTTAGCGTGCGTTCATCGCGTGCGGCACTCCCAAACAGTGATATACTTGCGTGTGTTTCGACCTAACATTAATAAATACAGAACCTAACCTCTTTCCATAATATCCCTCATTAAACCTCACATACGTGCACTATATAGCGTCGCGTAGTCTGGCAATGTCATCTCGTATCGTTTCCGAATGCTTCGCCTCTTACCGGCACATCCCCCCGATATTATAAAAGAGTGTCGTGTGCGCCGCGCGCCCGCAGTCACTCCGCGCCTCCGAGCGAGCAACGTCGCCTGTAATGCAATAGTGTGTCTAGTGTGCCAGTCACCGACATGGAGGGAGCCACCCCTCCCAGCCACGGAGTGCCAGAGGACGAGGGCATCGCCTCCGACCGCCGCCCGTCCACCGACGACCACGCCGACCTCTCCGACAGTGCGTCGGACACCGGCTCCGGTGGCGGGAAGGACTCGGGCTGCGAGGTGGCGGCCGAGGCCCAGGAGCCTCCCTACACGCCGCCCGACGACGAGCTGGCGCACCGGATCGTGGCACAAGTGGAGTTCTACTTCTCCGACGCCAACATCACCAAGGACGCCTTCCTACTGAAGCACGTGCGGCGGAACAAGGAAGGGTACGTGTCGCTGAAGCTCATCTCCAGCTTCAAGCGCGTCAAGCACTTGACGAAGGACTGGAGGGTGGTCGCCGAGGCACTCAAGCGGTCCACCAAGTTAGAAATTAATGAATTAGGAACTAAATTGCGCCGGATGGAGCCGCTCCCCGCGTACGACGAGACGACGCCGTCCCGGACTGTGGTGGCAGTCAGGATGCCCATAGAGCGTCCGTCAGTAGAGAATGTGTCGCGCCTGTTCGCCGGGTGTGGAGAGATAGCCCTCGTGAGGGTGCTCCGGCCCGGCAACCCCGTGCCGGCAGACGTGCGACAGTTCCTCAACAAAAACCCCAGTTTGGTTAATTGTGTGTGTGCGTTAGTTGAGTTCACCGAGTCTGAGTCAGCGAGAGAAGCGTTAAGATTACAGACCCCTGAGGAGGACGGGATGCGAGTGTATGAGCTGAACGGTGTGCCTCGAGAGCCTAAGAGGAAGGCGCCGATCCGCCGAGCGCCGCCGAGGCGACACGAGTGCGAGTACTCGTCGTGCTGTAGCGGCTCTGAACCCGAATACGACTACAGATACGGGACGCCGTTCTATAGGAGGAATTCGAGTGGCTTCTTCGCGCCGCGGTCTCCCGAGATCCAGACGTGGGTGCCGCGGCGGCAGTCCACGTGCTCGCACAGCTCGGACTCGGGCGTGTCGTTCTACTGCAGCAGCAGCCGGCGCACGTCGCAGGCCAGCACGGGCAGCGCCGGCAGCGCGGACGGCTGGCTGGCGCGCCGGCTGTCGGGCTGCTCGGTGTCGGGCGCCGAGTGCGGCCGCCGGCTGTCGTGCGCGCCGCGCTTCGAGCCGCGCGCGCCGCTGGTGCCGGACGGCACGCGCGGCTTCCACGCCGCCGCGCGACAGCGCCGCATCTCGGACCTCGCACTCTACTCGCGCTAGAAAGCGCCCGCCAACCGTGACACCTTTCTAATCACGTTGGATAACCGCCTTTCACGTTCTGGCCGCTGGTTTTTTAATCTATTTCGCACGAGGAAGCGTCGTGTGTGTTCCGCGATAGTTCTCCTTCCAGAACAAACTGAGTTACCTTCTTGAACAATGTGATCATGCTCATTTAGTTGTAAGCCACGGAACGCTGTGTCTAGTTTCGTAAATCACCTAAACATGTAATTTATTAGTACATTGTATTTATGAATCGCGTAATTTATTGCGAATGCGCGCGCGTCGCGGTCGAGTTTTCATTTCGAGTTATGTCAGAGTTGTGGGCACAAAACGATCACGCAAAATCGACATTCAGGCGATTGTAGACTCTGAGAGCGATACATGTTCAGACCAGACAGATGTTTATTAGGTCGACGTTGCACTGCACCGAGTCGAGCGGTGCTAGCTACTTAACCCGCTTTGCGATGTTAAGATACACAAAACATTCTCCTGTGTGGTAGGCGAGCGCAGGCATCGCTCTATCAGCTGTGCCGAGCGCTGTGTTCGCCTCGCGGGCGGTGCAACATCGTCTTAGCTCGGAGTAACAGAGCGCGTACAGTTGTAGAATGTATTACATAATGTAATTGCACACATTCTAACAACGATTTCCTGTAAAAGTAACAGCCTCTCTCACTCCGACTGGTCAGAGAGCCGCGACGCGCTATGGCTAACATTTTTTTTTCATTTTTTTTACAATTAAGTCATTTTTAACTTAAGTCAGTCGCCATTTCATGTTAACTGTCGTTTTTAGTTAAGTCTTGTCGATGTAAGTACATTGTGATGATTATGTAGATACCGGGTTGCGCAACCCGTTACTTTCTTGTGCGTTTTTTTTTAATTTATTTTTTTATTGACCAGAGGAACGTTACACGCTTGTAACGGCACAACTATTTCGCTTTTTATTTTAAGTGACGTTGTGACTTTGATGGAACCGGCGCGCTAAATCTAAAACAAAATAGTTTCTAATTGCTTACTTTACGTATTATTAGATTTGGTGCGTCGTCGAATTAATGTGAAGTCACACAACCTCTGTATATTGTAATTAAAGTTGAGATGATTTATTTTAAAGATATAATTATAAGATTTTTGGAGAAACTTGCGTTGTTTTAATTGACCTTCGTCGTGGAAAGTTGGCTCATGATCTGTTTGCCTTGACTGATTGATTCTCACGCTGACAGCTAGTGTCGTAACAGGTGAAGTTGACGAGACTATCAGAGATATCGCTTCAATGTTAATAACGTTAAATGTTATGCAAATGAAAACGATAGCTGAGATAATAACGGCTATTAACGTCAGTTATTTTGATATTTGTGTAAAACATCTGTCGGCGCGAGTGTTGATAGATTTATTTTATAATAGCTTTACCTTCCTGTTGATGTTTATTGAATAAGGATTCTAATTGAATATTTGTGAGACAATTATGCTTATTAACGTCTGTGACGACTGCGTAAACACTTCCTTTTTATTCAAGGGCCTCAGGGTTTCGCGTACACTTCCTTGAGAAGATGAATTCATTATAGGTACCTTCCGTGATAAATAATATAGTCACAGATTAAATAAGTACAGATACTTCACTCAGTAGAAAATTTCCAATACCTACTGCTATAATAGCCTACTCCGTCGCGTCAACTCGCGTCAGCAACCACTGCAAACTAAAATGTGCCTAAGTGCTCAAGCGTACAGTTGTGATCGCTTCGCACCGCGCGATCCCACAACAATCGTAGGGCCGCCTTTTCGATAAAATTAAATTAACATAACTTTTTATGTCTATGTTATTGAGAACTGTGAATATGTTCTGACTTATATGTGGCAGTTTAAAATTGTATCGTAAATGTTTATAAAATATTTTTTTTATAAATTGGTGCTGACTGAGCAATACCTCTAGATAAAACATAATTATTCCTTCTTTTACTTGATTTGCACCCATCTACAACACATAAGGCACCAGACGGCATCGTAGGTAATTAATGAAACTATTAAAATTGAACAACGTGCGTGATGCGCTTGCGAAAACCGCACTGAATTTGGTTCGCAAACGGCCCGAGACCGCTCGGCCGGGCGGTAGGCAATTATAGCGCGCAAGTACATAGAGTGACGGAGGCCTGATATAGTGTAACATTTAGTTTTGATTAATAATAATTGCCATAGCAATATAGCCTTTAATGAGGATACAAAGAAAACAAATATTGAATGGAAGTGTATTGTGATTTAATGCAATTTTACACAGCTGATCTTTCTCCGGTCATGTCGGATTGCCGTTTCTGAATATGAGAGGGAGAGAAGTGTAAATACAAGTGTAAATAAAAATAGGAGTACTATTTTTATTTACACGTACACTACTTATCTCCTGAGTGCTTTAATAATATCATTAGATATAATATCTGATCACCAGCTGTTCATGTAAACGAGGCGGAAGGATCCAGCAAGAATTTAAAGGTAGGTAATTAATCGGTTTAAATTTATTTATTGACTACTTCGACTATAAAGCCATCTGGAAATCATGTATACTTCTATACTAATAATAATATAAATAGGTAAAGCTTTTTGTTTTCTTTTTTGTAAGAGGCATGTAATCTGTGTTAGTAGTCCGATTACAAAAAATCTTTTATTAATAGAAAGCTACACTATTTCTGAGTGTCATAAGGTTTTTTTATTCATCTTTATTTGTTTTGGGGTTTTTATCTGAACACATATACCACATATACTAATACCATTGTTCCTTTAAAATTGCAAAACATTAACACGTATTGCGGTATACATGACATTTGATGACATCGATGCGGACGAAGTTCAGAGCAGAAGCTAGTTAATTCATAAAAGTATTATAGATTATTTTCTTTCAATTCTTCTTTCAAGCCTTTAACAGACATGCTTGGCACACATTACTATCGTTAGTAGGGAAACCATACGAGTCTGAGTTTCTGCTGAATCATGTCTCTAGAGTAAACAGATGGTCACTACATTGTCTAGTCAAATGATAAATAACATCGCAACCTTGAATATCTATCTAGTCAAAAATGCAAGTTGTTATTCTAAGACCAAAAGCACTTTGCTCACAATAAGGATTCATTAAAAATTATAAATAATACCCACTGCAGGTTAAAGGCCTATTCTCATACAGCGAGGGCACGAGCATTGATCACCACGCTTGCTCATGGCGGATCGGCGATTTCAGACTTAATTACAAGTCCAGGTTTCCTCACCATGTTCTCCTTTCCTGCGTTGCCACTTACATCTGCGTAATCGAATAATATCCGTTTGTTAGTCGATAATTAGTTGGACAATAATAACATCTATTCACATGCATTCTACCCACTTGCAGAGAGCATGCGCCTGCGCTGGTTTCCAATCGTTTCAGACTGCATAACTATTAATTCTTACGTAAACCAATCTCGTTGTTGTTACTTGTGATCTACATATGATCGTATGGGAGTGTTTACTTTTTGTTCGAGTCTTTGAACTAGGTGTTACGTTGGTGGCTTTTGAATTTTGATTCAATTAACAATACGGTGAGTGCAGTCACAGATTACAATACAGATACCCAATCCCATACAAAGAAATGTGACCGTCCTAAAACTGGCAATTCGACTGGCAATTTTTTTTTCTCCATTTTCTCAATAGATGGCAGTACCGGCGACTCACTAATTGCCAGAAACAGTAGTTTTACAACGCCATCTAGGAGTCAACCTAAATAATAGGTGGAATCGAAACTAAATGGCAATGATACTCTAGAGGGCGTTGTTTTTCTATAGATTCTCTGTTCTCTTCATTGCACCGCATCGTGAGTTCAAGGACAACAGTTTTATTTGTGTGAGTGAGCTATCAACTTTTCTCGCGTTTTTTACAATTCGAAGGTCACTTTCAGTTTGAATGTTGATCACAATATGATTCGCGCAACGATTTGCGGCTTTAACAGTTATCATAAATACATACGAAAGTTTGTGAGAATGGATGGATGTTTCTTACTCTTTCACCCTAAAAATACTGAACGGATTTGGATGTTTGGTACACGACTAGTTTACAACCTGGATTTTTTTTACGATAGTTTTTATTCCGATTTTACGTTCCCGTGGGACAATTTTCGAGTTGTAGCGGGAAAGGGTGAAATCGTTGGAATAAGATATATTATTACATAATATTGATAGTAGGTACGCTGCCTGTATCGACACCGTGCCATCGATTTGGAATAAGTAGGTACTGTAGATGTAGCGTACCATTGATTTTGGGTACCTACTGCCGATTCATTAACTCGTCGATGGAACGTTGTCGATACAGCAATGTTGTTAATGTAATGACTTTCGAATCAGGTAGACGCACACTCGTCAGTTGTTAAACAACAAGTGACAAGGACAACAGTCTTAATCAGACATGACAGGAATGAATTGACATGGTCAGAGAGAATAACTATCTGCTTGATTAATGTTTAGTAAATTTGATAGTTCCAGGTTTAATAAAATGAAAAAAAAAAGTTTTTTTTTACTTGTAAGTCTCAAATCAAAAAAATAGGCAGATAGAGCGCTCAGAACACGCGAGTGTGTCCAATCATCAAAGCAAATACAAAATCAAAAGCGAATACAAACTCGCGACAGTAGCCCTGGCTGGGGGCCTTAAAGTAATTTTTGGCCACCGCAGGACCGTGTCATAGTATAAAGAAGGGAAGTAGGTTAACTCCGGGCCAATCCGCGATATAATTGCCTACTGTCTCAGGGTTGTCACGGGCGCGGGCGGCATGGAGCGGTAATGACCACGAGTAAACGGTAGGTTACTGATAGTAGGTACTGCCAGGCCTCCGTTACTCGTTCAAGGTTACACGCTTAAGTGCCTACGGGTCGCGTACGCCCGGGCGCACACTACTATCGGGCGTCTGCGTAAAGTACATTTTACCGCGCACGAACGCTTTGTAGGTAAGTAATTATAGCGTTAAGTGTTAAGTTCTCAATGGAGTGAAGTATCTGTACTTATTTAATCGGTGGTACTGCCTACCAAACCAATTCATTAGTTTAAAGCCCGGCCCTTGCCATAGGTAACACATCTCTGTATAGCTACCTAATTCAGTGATCATTAGTCAATAAAGTTCAACAATGGTTTTCCTAACAAATACAGAATGTATTCAAGATTCAGAGCAGTAGGTATTATTTTCAAAAAAAGGGATAAAATAAACCGGCGAGGCTGTGTGGCCGCGACTGTCCGCACTTTGTCGGACACCCAAACACACAGAAATACGTTCTCCTGCGATTGTCACACATTTTTCATTCATTAAGCGGTACCGAAAAGCCGTAACGCGCGAATCTCATGCGGTGTTAGCCCCGGCTGGCGCACTGAGAAACGGGTTGAGATTTTGTTAAGTGTGCGTGCGGCGACGCGTAGATACTATGACGCACACATACAAGCCGCGCGCGGTGCGTTTGTATGAAGATAACTTACTTCCCCTCTTTATACTATGACCGTGTTGTTGTTGCGATAAGAGTGGTACCTACTTCCTAAAAAAATAAAAAACGCCACAGTACCAAGCTGAAGCTACGCATCGTCTCGCTCACACGTCTCTAGTGATTTGCCATTTTAAGTCAAAACATAACATAACATAAAACAAAGAAAACAAGATCAAGATCAGTAGGACTCTTTAACTGGAAGCGGACAGACGTGTGTCGCATCGCGCTGTGTATTGTGTCGTTTTTGTAATTTGTGGTACTGTGATTGGTTGCTGTTGCTATTTTCGATTCCTTGTCACTCCTGTGGTGTTGTTACCTGTGGTCTACGCCCACTGGGAGGAGTTTGAGCAGGACAGAACATTTTTGTCAGCTCCTATTTCAAGTGTGTGTTCAAATAAATTTGAAAAACTCATTTAAATAAACACAAAAAGTTTCGCACTTGGCTGGGCTCGAACCTGCATCGCCTGAGCGTTGAAGGCTGCGCGTGCGCACACTGAGCTAAGTGAACATCTGGCCGCACGCACGAAATTACCAAGCAGTATCGACTGTGAGGATTTCCACCTATTATTTTACTGGTCTTGTAATAGCAATTGCACAGAACAGCAATGCCGCGCAATATACGATCACCACCCCAGAATTCCACCTGCGCGTTACCTGAAACTCGCTCAGAGCCTGATTTGTCCTGTGCTACATCTGTTCCTGATTTGAATACTGGTGATAAAATAGATAATGTTACAACACGGCAGAGCAAGAAACGCTTCAGAGGTGATGACGATTGCATGGAGACAGACAGATTCGAAGATCTGAAGAATATGTTGCAGTCTTGGAAAAATGATCAAGATGTTATTCTTAAAAAAATAGTCACAGAAGTTTCTGAGTTGAAGAAGCAAAATCAGAATATCCAGAATTCATATTCTGAGATTGAAAAATCTATTCAATCTTTCAACTTAGGCTACGAAGAGATGAAGTCTCGTCTGGAATGCCTGGAAGTTGAGCATGGAGAGAGTGTTAGACGCTTGAATGACTTGGCTAACGGTGCCAATGTACAAGCTGTGGCTAAGCTTGAGGCTAAGATTGAGGCAATGGAACAGCAGGCACGTTCATGTAACATGGAAATTTGTAATTTACCGGAAAAGCGCAACGAAAATTTGTTCGCCATCTTAGATTCCATAGGCTCTGCTATTAAATTACCTGTGTCTCACAATGACATCATATCGATACATAGAGTGCCACGCGGGCAACAACAAGATAATAAACCTAAAAATATTATAATCAAGTTTAGAACACGTATTATACGTGATAATATCCTTAGCGCCTGTCGTCAAAAGAAGGGCCTAAAGTCTGATCAGCTGGGAGTCTCTGGTGCCCCGGTGCAAGTTTACTTTAATGAACATTTAACCCTAAATAATAAAGCGTTATTTCGAGAAGCTAAAAGGATTGCCAATGAGAGTGGTTTTAAATACGTTTGGATCAAACATGGGACGGTACTTGTGCGGGAACGCGACGGATTGTCAGCAATTGCTATACGTTCAGCGCAGGATCTTAAAAGGGTTGTTAGCAGTGAGAAGAAGTGTGCTGAAAACCCAGAGTCCTAGCTATACCAATGTTCACACAGTTTGTATACATAACTATATTGTGCTTCGTCTTTGTTTCTTTATTGTATATTTATCTGATAGCTTTATAAGTTTATTTATTGGGTATGTTAGTCTCAAATGTTATTGTTATCTCTTGCCTCCTTTTTTATGCCATTTGTTATCATTGCTTAAATTTAAAAAAATCTTGCTTTTTGTTCTCAGTTTTATAAGTTACATTCGATGGTTTTTTCTTGTGTCCGTTAGACATTTAAGTATAATATCGGAAGCTTCCTTGAAGTACAATGGGAAACACTGGAGCAAATTTAAACCATGTAATTCTGGCTTATCTGTAACTTGTCATTTTATTACTGTAGACATCGGGATTAAGTATTATCAATTGGGTGGTAAGCGTTACATAACACAGATTTATTACATAACTGTTATTAATGGCTACTGACAATATTACGTTTTACTATCAGAATTGTAGAGGTACTCGTACAAAGTTGCAAACGCTCTATATGAACATATTGAGTAACTCTTACGACGTTATTGTCCTGACTGAAACTTGGCTTATTCCTGACATTCGTGATACTGAATTTATTGATGACCGTTATGTTGTTTATAGATGTGACCGTGACCGTGTCGCGACAAACAAAAAAGATGGAGGTGGTGTTCTGATAGCTATGCTTCGTGAATTGCGTGCGACAATATTAAGGGCCTCCGCCCACGACCGATTTTTTACGGCCGATTTTTTCTCGGCGAGAATGGAACGTATGGATTCTAGTACATCAACGCCCACGGCCGAGAAAAAAACGGTCCAAAAACAAAATCTACGCATCCTGGCCGCCGATTATCGGTGAAAAATAGAAAATAGGGTAAATGCTCCAGTGAATGAACACTTAAGCAATCTTCAGACTTCAAAAAATCATTACATTATGTTGCCTCTAAAGTATGCGGTTTTACATTTTGGTAATCTATGTCTACTAAAGAATATTTTTTAACTTGGTTTTACGACATAACCTGTACACTTTTTTATATATTTGGCAATATATTGAAAAATACCCTAAAACCCCAGTGAATGAATGAAATTTTCCAGTAAATGTACAGCTTTAGAACCAGTGAATGAACACAAATTTTTGTTTAATTAATAGTTACAAAAAATCCTTATTATTATATCAAATGCAGTTCAAAATGGAATAAATAAATGAACATAAATCCTTAGCCTCTAAATCTGCTACAATCATTTTATTTTAACAAAGTGTAAGCCTTCAATCTCTTACTTAATCATTATATACCTTCATAAGCCTAGCCAACGTCAACAATCAATTCATCATGATATGAGCCGAACGATGTCCACTGCTGGACATAGGCCTCTTCAGTAGTACAGAAGTGATTCCGTCTTCCCCGGCACCTTGTTGTCCTTAAGTTGTTAAGAAGCCATATTTATCTCATATAGGCTGACGTCCGGGAACTCATCGGTGTAGTGTCAGGTCAGTCTAGCTCTTGGGTCTTTTGTTGGACTAGAGACGGGTTTTTAGAACTTCTCTACCTCCCTTAAAAGCTCTAGTTTAGACAAGATGATCCTGCCATCGTTAGTCTCCAGCTTCGTCAGCATTTGAGGTGTGTCGCGTTTGATAGATTTCAGGATCTGCCTTATAAGCCGAGCTTATTCCGACTGAACCTGCACCCACTGAAGACTGCCCGTTCCGTTCCCGTCTTTCCTTTATGAGCTTGGGAGTTAGAGTCTCAGAGCTTTGATCTATTTGTTAGTTCTCCGTTCTCTAAAATGATGATTACTAACTCAGAATGTGGTATTAATTTATTTATTGGTTACATTTTTATGACGAAAGCTTATATTTTAACATGATGAAAATGTTATAGTTCATTCACTATATTTCATGAAATTAACGATTGGTCAGTGAATTAACGGTCGTTTATTCACTGGATTTCAAACGTTTTTTAATGCCAATGCTGGAACACTCAATAATTTACTTAAAACTAGCTAAAATTGCAATGAAATTGATTTGATACATATATTATAACTACCCATTACTCGAATTTATAAATAACTTATAGTACATACTTTAATTACGGCTGCAAAGTGATATCAAAAAATTTGCGTCTGACCCAAGTCCTAAATTATTGCCCGAACAAAGAAAATTTACACCAGCACTGCCAACTTTAAACGCTCGTCATTTTAAAACGAACAGTATCGCAATACATGAATGTTGTTACTATGCTAGAATAAAGAGCAGCAATTACAAAAAAAAAATACTGCGTTGGGTAGAAGGTAATATCTTAGTTTATTATTTTTTGGAAAATACTCGGATTTGTTATTTCACTGGGGTGTGTTCATTCACTGGGGCACTTACCCTATGCGTCATGGATTTACTAGAGAAGAACGTTGTGTCATTGCTAAAGTCAAAAGTCTAAAGTCAAAAGCAGTTATTGCGAATTAAGTGTACCTACAATTGTGGTGTTATGTTAAGTTAGTACTTACGAGTTTGAAGCATTTGAATAATAACAATAATTTATTATTAAAAAGCTTATTTATTTATTAATAATAAAATATGGTAAATCAATTTTTTCTAAATAAATCGTCTGTGATTTCAATAAGTAAATAATATTGTGTTGATTTACGCAGGGTTTTAAATACCGGTAAATATTTATAAAATTACCTTTGACAGAGTTACCGTTAATATAAAAATAACGTTAATGGATTAAAAAAATAATATATAATCAAACGAATTTAATAAATTCTTAAGAATGAAAATAACATTCGTTTTCAACGACTAGGCTTGCTAAATATGTAATGACTTAAATCCAGGGCTTGTTAACGTTATGAAATCAGAAAATAATAATCGATACGTAACGTTAATTTCCATGAACTCGAAAATTTTGAAAAAAGTAACTTTATAAAAACGTTATTTGATAACATTACCAGTAATATAATGTTAATTAACATTAATATAGAATATGAATTAATCGTTATTTTTACCGTTAAATTAGGTAAGTTGCCGTTTTGTACGTTTATATTAATTGTCACTGACTAACTATATTGGGCTTGTGGTCGCAAAGCGCGTCTGATCAGCGTGAAGTCGTAGAACGATGTAAAAGTAAGCGTGTATAATTCTCATTCGTAAGAATCGGGCAAAGTATTGTTAGGCACTACATTAGCGCGACGCTAAGGTGGGCGACCCGCCACACCTCCGTCCTGCGCTACTCCCATCTTAGAAGGATCAATTGTTTAAAAAAAACGATAAAAATATCGTCAATAAACAATTTAACGATAAATTGTAACTTAAATAACCTTAAATCTATTAACGTTATTTTTATACTATCGCTAACTCTGTCAAATAAAAGTTGCGATATAAAATTTGACCGCTATTTAAGCTCCTCCCTCGAAAGTCACCGACAAAAACACGGTCGTGGGCGTTGAAATTTTTGAAAAAACGGGCCCGTTTTTCTGCCCGATTATCGGTCCAAAAAAATCGGTCGTGGGCGGAGGCCCATAACGTTATAATGCCGTCTGTACTTTTAGGGCCTCCGCCCACGACCGATTTTTTACAGCCGATTTTTTCTCGGCGAGAATGGAACGTATGGATTCTAGTACATCAACGCCCACGGCCGAGAAAAAAACGGTCCAAAAACAAAATGTACGCATCCTGGCCGCCGATTATCGGTGAAAAATAGAAAATAGGGTAAATGCTCCAGTGAATGAACACTTAAGCATTCTTCAGACTTCAAAAAATCATTACATTATGTTGCCTCTAAAGTTAAAGGTTTTATATTTTGGTAATCTATGTCTACTAAAGAATATTTTTTAACTTGGTTTTACGACATAACCTGTATACTTTTTTAGATATTTGGCAATATATTGAAAAATACCCTAAAACCCCAGTGAATGAATGAAATTTTCCAGTAAATGTACAGCATTAGAACCAGTGAATGAACACAAGTTTTTGTTGAATTAATAGTTACGAAAAATCCTTATTAATATATCAAATGCAGTTCAAAATGGAATAAATAAATGAACATAAATCCTTAGCCTCTAAATCTCTGCGGGTTGTTCGAAAGAGATACCGCGCCCCCGGAACGCAAAGGGCACATGAAGGAACATAGACGGGTTTTAGTCAGTAAAAGTCTGACACTAAGGGCGGGGGAAGTTATTTGATGATTTCCCGTCTATAAAAAAAAAAGCCTCTAAATCTGCTACAATCATATTTTTTTAACAAAGTGTAAGCCTTTAAACTCTTACTTAATCATTATATACCTTCATAAGCCTAGCCAACGTCATCAATCAATTCATCTTGATATGAGCCGAACGATGTCCACTGCTGGACATAGGCACTTCAGTAGTACAGAAGTGATTCCGTCTTCCCCGGCACCTTGTTGTCCTTAAGTTGTTAAGAAGCCATATTTATCTCATATAGGCTGACGTCCGGGATCTCATCGGTGTAGTGTCAGGTCAGTCTAGCTCTTGGGTCTTTTGTTGGACTAGAGACGGGTTTTTAGAACTTCTCTACCTCCCTCAAAAGCTCTAGTTTAGACAAGATGATCCTGCCATCATTAGTCTCCAGCTTCGTCAGCATTTGAGGTGTGTCGCGTTTGATGGATTTCAGGATCTGCCTTATAAGCCGAGCTTATTCCGACTGAACCTGCACCCACTGAAGACTGCCCGTTCCGTTCCCGTCTTTCCTTTATGAGCTTGGGAGTAGAGTCTCAGAGCTTTGATGTATTTGTTAGTTCTCCGTTCTCTAAAATGATGATTACTAACTCAAAATGTGGTATTCATTTATTTATTGGTTACATTTTTATGACGAAAGCTTTTATTTAACATGATGAAAATGTTATAGTTCATTCACTAGATTTAATGAAATTAACGATTGGTCAGTGAATTAACGGTCGTTTTCACTGGATTTCAAACGTTTTTTAATGCCAATGCTGAAACACTCAATAATTTACTTAAAACTTGCTAAAATTGCAATGAAATTGATTTGATACATATATTATAACTACCCATTACTCGAATTTATAAATAACTTATAGTACACACTTTAATTACGGCTGCAAAGTGATATCAAAAAATTTGCGTCTGATCCAAGTCCTAAATTCTTGCCCGAACAAAGAAAATTTACACCAGCACTGCCAACTTTAAACGCTCGTCATTTTAAAACGAACAGTATCGCAATACATGAATGTTGTTACTATGTTAGAATAAAGAGAAGCAATTACAAAAAAAAAAAAAAAACTGCGTTGAGTAGAAGGTAATATCTTAGTTTATTATTTTTTGGAAAATACTCAGATTTGTTAATTCACTGGGGTGTGTTCATTCACTGGGGCACTTACCCTATGCGTCATGGATTTACTAGGGAAGAACGTTGTGTCATTGCTAAAGTCAAAAGTCTAAAGTCAAAAGCAGTTATTGCGAATTAAGTGTACAAATTGTGGTGTTATGTTAAGTTAGTAGGTACTTATGAGTTTGAAGCATTTGAATAATAACAATAATTTATTATTAAAAAGCTTATTTATTTATTAATAATATGGTAAATCAAGGTTTTCTAAATTAATCGTCTGTGATTTAAATAAGTAAATAATATTGATTACGCATGATTTGATTTACGCAGGGTTTTAAATACCGGTAAATATTTATAAAATTACCTTTGATAGATTTACCGTTAATATAAAAATAACGTTAATGGATTAAAAATATATATAATCAAACGAATTTAATAAATTATTAAGAATGAAAATAACATTCGTTTTCAACGACTAAGCTTGCTGACTTAAATCCAGGGCTTGTTAACTAACGTTATGAAATCAAAAAATAATAATCGTTACGTAACGTTAATTTCCATGAACTCGAAAATTTTGAAAAAAGTAACTTTATTAACGTTATTTCATTACCAGTAATATAATGTTAATGAACATTAACATAGAATATGAATTAATCGTTATTTTTACCGTTAAATTAGGTAAGTTGCCGTTTTGTACGTTTATATTAATTGTCACTGACTAACTATATTGGGCTTGTGGTCGCAAAGCGCGTCTGATCAGCGTGAAGTCGTGGGTTCGATTACCAGGTCTAATAATAACATATACGGTTACTTTTACATCGTTCTGCAGCTGAAACACTGGAACTCCAGTCGAGTAATAGTTGTTATTGCGTGTTTTTTTTTTAAGACGTCTCGAAGATGTTGGAAATTCGTCATTTTTTTTGTTATTCGAGTTAAATGTTAGTAGCGCTCCTGTCTGATCGATTAATGTATTCTTTAAAGGCTACCTTACGCATGTATAGTCGATAAGGTTTACACACAAATATGCCTTGACTGCAAGGAAGCGTTACTTCGCGTTCTTACTATTTCACAAATGTTCGTGTTATTTTATTTGTTTTTGTTATTTATCGAAAATAATAGTGCCAATAGCTTCTGTTAGGTACTATGATGGATCTCATGACTTTTGATTTCAGAACGATGTAAAAGTAAGCGTGTTATTCTCACTCGTAAGAATCGGGCAAAGTATTGTTAGGCACTACATTAGCGCGACGCTAAGCTGGGCGACCCGCCACACCTCCGTCCTACGCTACTTCCATCTTAGAAAGATCAATTGTTTAAAAAAAAACGATAAAAATATCGTCAATAAACAATTTAACGATAAATTGTAACTTAAATAACCTTAAATCTATTAACGTTATTTTTATACTATCGGTAACTCTGTCAAATAAAAGTTGCGATATAAAATTTGACCGCTATTTTAAGCTCCTCCCTCGAAAGTCACCGACGAAAACACGGTCGTGGGCGTTGAAATTTTTGAAAAAACGGGCCCGTTTTTCTGCCCGATTATCGGTCCAAAAAAATCGGTCGTGGGCGGAGGCCCTAACAACTCGATTATTTAACTCTGAAATTGAACAGGTACTAGTACAGATGCCTGCCACCCAGCAGCACACACGTCATATCATTGGTGTCGTGTATATACCACCAGCGTCTAGTGCAGAAGTATATGAGCAATACTTAGACATGCTGCAAGGCTTCGCTAATAATCCTGATTGCAATTCATATCACTTCTTTGGTGACTATAACTTACCTGAGATTGACTGGGTGCAACAAGGCAATCATGCCACTGCGCGTCACACGGGCTCTACGGGACGTATATTACTTAATTTTATAAATATAATAAATGGTTCACAATTTAACTGCACAAAAAACAGTTCAGGTCATGTACTAGATTTGATAGTCTCCAATGCGGACCCTCAAATGGTGCCTTGCAATATTCTGGTGACACCCGATAGCCTCCACCCTCCTTTTTCTATATTAACTCACCTAGATGTGCATTTCAAACCGATGAAATGCCACCCGGTTCGCAGGTATAACTTTTACAAAGCAAATTACGATTGCATTAAATACGATTTGGGTAATGTAGATTGGGAAGAGTTACTCTCTCGTTACTCCTCCGAGATGGCGGTTGATTTTTTTTATGAAACTATATATAGAATTATCAGGTCACATATTCCATTAACTTACGCCAAAACTTCTAAATTTCCGATCTGGTTTACACCGTCTCTAATAAAAATATTTAAAACTGAAGAACGTGCTTGGATTAAGTGGAAAAATTATGGTAATCACTCTGATTACGTGCATTTTTCAAACTATCGCAAATTATTCCATATTGAGACCACTAAATGTTATAAGAGATACATGACATCAGTTGAAGACAGTATTCCTAAGTCTGTTAAGTATTTTTGGTCGTATGTCTCTTCCAAGAAAGGTAAAGCTAAGTACCCTGCTAATATGTTTTACAAAAATGCTTCGTCTGATGACCCAAAGGAAATATGCAATTTGTTTTCAAATTACTTTTGCTCGGTATATGAACCTTCTACCTTCGACCCAGACCATTGGCAGCCGTCTAATTGCTATGACAGTAATTCACCCTGTATCTCTGACATTTACTTGCCAACGGAATCAATCCGTACAGCATTGAAGTCGCTGGACCCATCTAAAGGAGCTGGACCTGATGGCATACCACCTTCCTTCTTCATAAGAACATCTGATCACTTGTCTTGCGCATTACATATAATTTTTAATAAATGTTTGAGTGAAGGGGTCTTTCCTACTGTTTGGAAACGAGCCTCAATCACCCCGGTGTACAAGAGTGGCGATAAAAATAATGTCGAGAATTATCGGCCAATTTCTATTCTCTCCACTTTGTCGAAGGTATTCGAGCGTCTTGTTCACAGTGCACTATACCCTCATATCCGTCATCTTATCATACCCGAACAACATGGTTTCGTAAAACGTCGCTCTACCACCACTAACCTCATGACTTTTGTCAACTACCTCTTCGAAAATATGGACCGCCGGGTGCAGGTTGACGCTATTTACACTGATTTTCAGAAGGCCTTTGACAAGGTGGATCACGTCCTGCTTATGGAAAAAATTGCATTTAATGGGATACGCGGTAACTTACTCAGATGGTTTGCTTCATATGTTTTCAATAGGACTCAGAAGATTGTCATTAGTGGGCATGAATCTGACTCTATAGTTGTTAAATCCGGGGTGCCCCAGGGATCAGTATTAGGGCCTTTTCTTTTTGTATTGTTCATTAATGACATTAAATCTTGTTTTATCAATTCACATTTCTTGATGTATGCTGACGATATGAAAATTTATAACACATGTAAAAATATTCGTGACTGCTATTATTTACAACAGGACCTGGATAGATTTTATGAATACTGCCGCAAAAATAAACTGTTTCTTAGTCTTCCTAAATGTTACACAATTTCTTTTACCAAAAATACAAATCAAATCAAATTTAATTATTCCATAAATAATATATATCTTAATGAAGTGCAATCTGTGCGCGATTTGGGTGTTACCCTTGACTGTCGTCTGCATTTTGATGCTCATATTGACAATATTGTTAATAAAGCTTTTCAAATGTATGGCCTAGTGATGAGATTTTCAAGTAGCTTTGTGCGACCCTCTACATTCTTAATGTTATATAAATGCCTGATTCGGCCACAATTAGAATACGCCGTCCAAATTTGGGATCCTTTATATGACAAGTACAAAGATAGGCTAGAAATTGTTCAAAAAAAGTATTTACGTACTGTGAATTATAAATGTTATCGCCCTAAAGTGTCCTATGAACAATTGCTGAAACGCTATAATGTCCTTAGCTTGGAATCTAGACGATTACTTCTGGGTGTAATGATGCTGCATGGCATATGTAATAATAGATTTGACTGCATCCCTTTATCTAATAGTTTACATTATAGAGTACCTAGATCTGTTATGCTTCGTGGGGTACGTGTGCCTCGACTATTCCACACAGACTCATGCAGGACTAACGCTGGTGAGCGCGTGCCTCTTCGTCACCTCGTTGATGCGTATAACACTCACTTTATGGAGCTCGACATATTCGATCTTTCCAAGACCCGTTTCAAGGCAAGAGTAAAAGAATTAGTGACTTCTTAAGTTTAATATTTTTTTTTTTTTTATATTATTATTCTTATCTTATTATTTTTTTTTTAATTTCTCTCCTTAACTGTATTTTTTTTTTTTTTATGCACACTGTATGTCTGTTTACTTTTAACTTCTTTTTTGTGAATTCGTGGACAATGCTGTGGGTTACATGTGTAGTAATATAAATATAGAACAGCTTATGTATAAATGCATTTATATGTATTTTGTTAATTTAAGATATTTTTTTGTTTGTTAATCTTGTAACTGTTTTTTGTCCCTAATAAATAAAAAAAAAAAAAAAAAAAGATGGAATATCTTTCCACAGATAACTCTTGTTATTTTTATTGTTTTGGTATTTATTTTTCATAAAATATTTTCGGTTCACTTGAAACACAAAACCTTAACAGTAAATCGTCTGTGTTGCTAGTTTATGACGGGAAAATTTATTTATTCGGGTTTGATGATTGTGTGTAAAATAATTATTATTTTAATGAATATGTTGATTGTTATAACAAATTGTTTATCTTTATAAATTAAAAAACCTTTTCTTAAATAGTTTATTAAACAAATTACCAAAAAGCGTTATTAAGTGTTATATCTGGTCTGATATAAATTAATTAAATAGGTAGTAAGTAATTACGCATATTAACTTTTATTCCTTATTATTTGTTAATTAATAAATACTACACGCTTTTGCTATCTGGGTATACCATAAAGCAAAATCCAATTTAAAAAAATTGTAGTAAGTACCTACAATATTTGAGAACAATTTAACTGAACAAAAATATGGGAGTATTTCTCAATATCTGGCAACCGTAAACGCATACAGATGCACGTGTCCGCCGCACACATTAATAATAACAATACCTAGTTGCTACCCTTACGCTTATTGTAAAAATTGAGTAAAACGCCATCTATTGCAAATAGCTCTAAACTAAATGGGTAACAGATAGCATCTTAACGACTTTATCATTCTATGGGTTCGAATCACGTTCGAATGGAAGTTAAAGTTTTCAGTTTAATTTTTTGCCGAAATTACGTGATTTATGAATGTAAATAGATAAATCAGCCTTGAGCAATGAAGTTTTAATATTTACTAATCTTACTTCAGCCAAAATCTGCCGTTTAACGCAATTTAGTGGTTGCAAATTTTGTTAGAGTAACCTATACTGCCATCTATGATTTTTTTTCAAGACTAATTATAATTCGTTCCCGTTGAGACCCCGTGGTGCAGTGGTTGAGAGATTGGTTGGTGCGCTACGTACGGCGGGTTCGATTCCCGTACGGAATAAATATTTGTATGGTTTACAAACAGTTGTTGCGGGTCTGGCTGTTTGTGTATGTGTGTTTATGTGTTTCTAAACGCACCCAAAATACAGAAGAAATTCCTAGTGTGAGGCAACGTTTTTATTTAGATAAAATTTTGCCTACAATTCCACTTGACGATAATGCAGAGGATTTTTTTGATGTCATTTGCTTTTAATTTTTTTTAATTATTATGTTGCCTTATTTTAAGCATTACACATAAATAAGGTACAGGCTTACTTTAAATAAACTTTTTATAAATTAGACAACCGCCTTCAAAAAATACAGTGTGAAAGATAACAAGTTTCTGAAGTCGCCAGCTTTGGTTCTGTTTGTTGTTTTGTATTGCCACCGAATTCCGGAAACAATCCCATGTTTTTTCTCGAAGTTCCAACTAACCTAGTACTAAATTTGATCAAAGTCTTGTCGTGAAAGCTAACAGACCGACAGACGGAGTTACTATCGCATTCTTTTTCTTTGGTCTTGCGTTCGATTCCCAGGTCGAGCAAAGTGTTATTGGGTCTTTCTATGAAATTCTCAGAGCAGCTCATAGTTAGGATTTGTGCCCGGTTAATGGCAATAAGCTCTCCTCCTATTACATAGGACCTATAACATACCGGCGAACTGTGGGTGTACATTGGTATACCTCTGCTTAACCCTTTGGGGAATACAGGCGTGATGGTATGCATGTTATAATATTAGTAGGGATTAAGTAAATACTTTGTATGAACGAGAATGATGCAACAACTTTTTCATCAGTGTAATTTGGTGCTACTAAACCGCTTTATCAACCAGTTTTACATAGATAACAAAAAATAAACTGGTAAATTACCAGTAAACTGTACTTAACCGTCAATTAGACTAACAATAATAGGTAAACGGTTGATTAACAGATTAATGACAAGTCGTTATTTATGTTTTTCTGTAAATTTTTCAGAACTTGCATTTCCCAGTAATGGATTCTGTATAATATTAAGTTACTAGTAGGTCTTTCACCCGCGGTAGTTATGTCTTTGGTTACTGCTCTACTCTTGTTCGTCGAAGCATGATGTTATAAGTGTAAACTATTCCTTTTTTTTTCAATTGGATTGGCACTTTCAGAGATTAGTGCGTTCAAACAAATAAAATAACTCTTCAGCTTTTATTATATTTGTATAGATATAGATCAACCAAGTACTTACCTATTTAGTATGTATATATGTATAGATACTACATAGAAAATTAGGTATGCATTTTTATTTTTCTCTTCTTCAATTTGTAACCGCATAGCCACACAATGTTGAGTACAGCTATCCTACATTAGAGATACACATTACTGCGTAACTATGTTCTGTAAAATATCATAATGTTTTTTGAGAAATTTTACTTTACACCATTTGGTCTGGTCTTGAGTACATTCAATTCTTCCTTGCCTACTTTAACTAGGTCATCGGACCTCGTTGTAAAGTGTAATTTTAGGCACATGAGACATTTGGGTTTCGGATGGTAGCTCATCTAAGATGCCTCGGGTATTAGATAGACCGTAGGCGGCGGTTACCATTAAACTAAAGGTGGGCTGTCGGCTTGTTTGCTATCCGATAACATAAATTTGTGGGTCGAAATCGAATACATTTTTGATTAAAATTTTGCATTTGGTACAAGATTCTCTAAGAGTAATTTATACTAATATTATAAAGAGATGTCAGCATGATGCACGGGGACTAGAGAGTGGAATTTGTTCGAAAAAGTTTCCGCGGCTCTCGAACGCAAAGGGTATTAGGAACACTACGGATGGGTTTTAGTCAGTAAGAGCCTGACACTCCATTTCGCACTGCCTAGAGCGGAAGAAGTTATTTGATGATTTCCAATAAAAAACTGATATTATAAAGCTGCAGAGTTTATTTGTTTCAACGCGCTCATCTGCAAAACAAACTGATAATTCTTTCGCTAATGACAAGCTACTAGGCTATCAAAACAATTAGGTTTCCGTATTGAAATTTTTCAGAGCGAAGTGGTGGGTAAAAGTTAGTATTTAAAGATTCTCGTCTTGTTTGACAACAAAAGATGCCCTATGTTGCCATAATTACCTTAATAATTCCCACGATCTAAAACAAATGCTACAAAAAACAGTCAAGTTTTTAATCATTTGTTTTTATAATTTGTATAAAACCACATTTTGACAAGATAAAGTACATAAAAAGCGGACAACGCCAAAGCTTCCTCAATTAGAACTATTTAAGTTAAAGATCATCATAATAAATAATTACTTGTACCTTTAATTATATTTCCTACTTGGAGGAGCGATCTAGTTTTTTGTAAGCAGTTATAAATAGCAGTTATTTTATAACCGTTATTAGTTGTTAGATAATCGTTACGGACCGATGCGTTATTGAAACTATGTGGGACAGATTAGGGTTCCGTTGGAGAAATTGAATGGAAAAACGATCATTTCAAAAGCGTAGGTGGATTTTCCAAGGGTACTGCTGAAAAGATTTGTATTTTTGTTTGTGATAGATAAATTAAAAAACTACTTAATCGATTTGAAACATTAAAAGCTGTATTATTAGCGAGCAACATAGACTATGTTTTATATTAAAAAAAAAAACAATAGGAATCTCTAAGAAAATTAATGCGGCTGAAATCGCAGGAAAGATGGAATAAAAAATATATATAACATCTATCATGTTAGAATGGTGTACATAGTCAGAAAAAATTAGGTAGGTACCTACGTCATGAAAGTGAAGATGGCCCTGTGGTTAAGGCGCCCGATTCTTATGCATGGATTGCAGGTTCGATACCGGGGAAATACCAATATAACTTTTTCAATTCATATGATTTAGTTAATTCTTAGTTTATCTTGGACATCACTGATATCGGTGAAGGAAATCATCGTTAGGAAATCTGGACATTTAAGTTTCAAATCGCTATTCAGATTTTGGCAAGCGTGGTGATATATGCTAGTGCCTTCTCTGTATGAGAAGAGGCCTTTACCCTGTAGTGGGACAGTTACAGACTGGTATTTATATTATCTTTTTTATCGTGTGGGCAGTAAGGTCTAACGACCCCACACACCCTAGTGTCAGAGTTTCTAAACCGCCTCAAGGGCCTCTGACATGGTTACCGATGTCAGTGATGTCCAAGATAAACTTGGACAAAAATGAACTAGAAAAAGTCACAATGGTACTTGCCCGTGCCCGGTACCGAACCCACAGCCTCATGTATAATAAATAAAATAAATAATAAATATCTTGGGACAACTCACACACGGCTATCTGATCCCAAGCTAAGCAGAGCTTGTGTTATGGTAACCAGACAACTGATATACATACGTATTTAATTTATAAATACATACATATTATAGATAAATTACACCCAGACACAGAACTAACAATCATGCTCATCACACAAAGTTTGTCCTGGGTGGGAATCGAACCCACGACCTCCGGCTTAGCAGTCAGGGCCGCTAACCACTAGACCAACAGGCCCGTCGTCGTATGAGAGGAGGGCGCCCTAACCACTGGGCCATCACGACATTAATATTATTAACGAGATAGATACACCAACAAGCATGGTACGGAACCTTCCCAAGTTACTGTAGTTCCCACTAACCGCATTTCCCTCCTACTCACACACATTGACACAGTTTAATAACACTACACTCAGCCTAATTTCAATGTCTGTGTAGGAGTCCCCTCAATGGCCCGTGCAGTTGCAACCATCAATCTTGTTACAAAAGTGGCATAAGCAGCGTTCCAAGCGACATTGACAATAATCTTCACGCAATAATTAGATGCTTATTTTTATTGGTTATTAGCAGTAGGTCTAGTGGGAATTAGATGCCTAAATAACGGATTGTTCTTCAGAAGGGATGTCAACGTGAAACCTACTTCTGGTATGTCATTTATCAGTCTAAGACAACTCTAGTAGTAATCTATATAATAATATATTTTATTATAGATTACTTTTTGTTTGTTTGTACCGAATAAGCTTCGAAACTGCTGGAACGATTTAACCATATTTTTTATCAACAAGTAGCTTTATCAGAAAGTAACATAATGCCATAATATATTTAAAAAATAATTAGAGATCCTTAAGAAAATGATGTAAGCACTATGACCATAAGCATATAGTCTGTAGCCTATGCCTCGCTCGATAAAAGACATATTATAACATGATAAGGGATGTTATATAAAACACCACGCTACGACCAACGGGAGCAGGACAGAACCAAATACGTACCGAACGCGGGTGAAACCTGTAGGTACCTACATATAGTTAGTAAATAAATAATTAATAGGAAAACATTAAATTACCTGATTGAAAAACGAGACCAGGTTTTCCGAACCCGGAACAAAAAACATAAAAAATCTGTTAAAAACAATCTAACCAAAATTATACATTAGTTACAACAATAATTAAACAAACAGAATCCGGATGGACACACCACCAAGGTTAATATTTATATACATACGAATTGTAAACAAAATACCGTAGTTTGGTGCGAATAACTGTACTACAGGGCTGCGCATTATAATATATTATTTTTTGGTGTCAAACA
Organism: Caradrina clavipalpis; assembly: GCA_932526535.1. Classification (NCBI taxonomy): domain Eukaryota; kingdom Metazoa; phylum Arthropoda; class Insecta; order Lepidoptera; family Noctuidae; genus Caradrina; species Caradrina clavipalpis. The sequence continues at coordinate 825,459 of OW052111.1, read as the reverse complement.
AGCCTACAACCCACCTGATGTTAAGTGGTCACTGCTACCTATAAACATCTGCAATACCAGAGGCTTTACAAATGCGTTGCCATACCAGAGACAAAGTTGAAATGTCTCATGTGCCTGTAATTACACCAGCTCCCATACTCTTCAAACTGGCACACAGCAACGCTGCTTTGCGGCAGAAATAGGTGAGCTGCGTTTGTGCAAAAGTGTATTTACTTAGCAACACATGTTTTATTAGAACCAAATTATCTTTTAAGTACATTGTTTCCCAGGTAGTTGTTAACGTTATGACTTAATTTTGACGACTTTTAATTTTCATTTATTTCAGTATATCGTAATTTTAGACTAAATTAGCTGACCCAGCAAACGTTGTTTTGCCATTTCTTTTTCTTTTTAGGGTTATGGAAAATAGAAGTTGGCCGATTCTCAGATCTACCCGTTATGCACACAAAACTTATTGAAATCGGTCCAGCCGTTTTGGAGGAGTGTGGTAACTAACATTGTGACACGAGAATTTTATAAATAAGATTATAAAATTAATAGCCTATGTCATGACTTAACCCTAAATAACAGACTTTTTTTTATTCACAACATTTAGGGGTAAAGGAAAATTACAAGCGAAAACAAAACCCTCACTGGCTATAAGCCCTTTGGTGTGGGATGCAACATGCGTCGACACCCTTGCGCCATCCCATCTTCCTAGCACGACGTGTTGTGTTGGGGCGGCTGCGTCTGGTGCCGGAAATCTCAAACGGTGCAAATATATTAACCTTCTTGAAAGCTAGATGTAAAACATACTGAATGCAAAGATATAGGCAAAAGAAATTCTACTGAACCATCAAATGAAGAATGATGGTAGCACAATATATATAACTAGTGATAGATGACGTACGAGTAGCTCGTAGTAGTAAAGAGTAGTCGATTAGTAGTATAATAATGATGAGTCAGCTTCCTGGTGCGATCTGTGCTTGTTAGTAAACAAACTGGAACCGGTCACCGAATGTGTGGACTTTGACAATTTACAGCTTGTCACGGTATTTAGATTTATGAATGAAATAGGTACTTACTATTGTTTTGGCTTCAATAAGTATGGTCAGCAACAAAAGTCGGTTAACACTGTTAATTTTGCAAACCATTGAATAGATACGAAATAACACAATATACTATATGTTTTAATATTTCAGGCCAGAGTTTATTTTGTCTTTATTTTACATCCACCATCCATGTATTTCCTTTGATATACATACATAAACTCACGCCTTTTTCCCATGGGGGTAGGCAGAAACCACGAACCGCCACCTGCTACGATCCTTACATACTCCTTACATTTTCCTTTGATATTGTGCTCAATAATTAGGTTTAAAAAATCTGAAATGTTAATCGACTTTTGTTGCTGACTGTACCAAAAACCGTAGTTCCCGGGTACTGGAGTTAAGATTACTGCCCGGTTAATGGCAATAGGCTCGCCCCCTGTTACATGGGATCTAAACATACTTGCGAACTGTGGGTTTACATTGGTACACTTCTGCTTAGCCCTTCGGGGAATACAGGCGTGATGGTACCTATGTATGTTAATATTATACAAATCTTAATACTGGCCCTTCCAAACCACTCCTCGCCTTTTAATTCTGAAACCACCTTCAGACCTTTGCTAGTCACCATAGCAACAAGCACGATTCAAAAAGTCTTATACACCACGACTGCGCCGATGCTGTTTTTTGAGGCAGCCCTAGAACTCACAATGAATATCATTATATAACATGAGCTGAGCAAGTTTTACAAGACATTACATAAGGTAACACCGCATTTACATTAAAATTATTGTTAATACACCGTATTGTACTTCTTTAATGGACTATGTGTAGATAGAATTGAGTTTTATTTGAACGGCGGCACCTGGGAAGTTACTTAATATTGAATTAACTTTAGTTGGTGATGAAACACTAAACGTTACGTTGTTAGTAACAATATGTTACAATACTTATAACTTTTTAGGTTCTAGTAGCTGGTCATACAATAAAGAAAATGATTCATTTTCGCTCTTAGATCTAAAGATTTTTCAATCATCATTATCATCATCATATCAGCCGCAGGACGTTCACTGCTGGAAAAGGCGTTCCCCATAGATTTCCAAAAGGACCGGTTGGAAAAGACCAAAAGATAAATGAAAAACAAAGAAGAAGAAGTGAAGAAGAGAAGTGGTTTTGGGAACATTTTACTAAGTTCATTGAATATAGTGTTCGTGGAGTTTCTTGCTCGTTCTTCTCCATAGAGACCTCCGTTTTGGAACCAGCAACTATCTTTGACTCTCTGTCTAACTTCTTGACAATTTAAAAGTGCTTCTTGTTTGTGCCTTTTTTTTGTCTCTGTTTAATTCATTTGTGCAAATTAACATTCCAATCCATCTGTACATAAATTAATAATACCATACACACACACACACAAACATAAACTCACGCCTTTTTCCCATGGGGGTAGGCAGAAACCACAGAACGCCACCTGCTACGATCCTTACATACTACTTTCGCCTCGAAACCAAAAAATCAAAAAATAATAAAACCAAAACAAAAACCACGAACAACGAATCACGAATCACGAAACGAAAAAAACGCGAACGCGAATTATTGGTAATAATACCAATAGTTCGCAATAGAAAATTGTGGTGTAACTGTCTTCCTTTCCGTTGCCGTCCCTTCCGTTTTGATTCACATAGTCACATAGTTTGCCCTAGTTCTCACTTCTTCTTCCTCATTTCGAATCGATTTTAGGTAAATCCATTTTATTTTGCCTTATTACTTTATAGTGCGTGGCCACGTTTATCGCGGCATCAATCAAAATCTGTGTTGACTACTTTTTACTTACAAGTTGATCCAAAGTTCTTTCTATGTTTCAAGTAAACGTTAATGTGTTTAATAACCAGCTTCTACAAATTCTGTTGCGTGCCCGACCCTTCGATAAGATCCTGAAATATCGTGATAATTATTACTTAGATTCGATTCCCAGACAAGCTTGTCAATTAAGCTAATGAGAGACAGATACATATTGCATAATAACTCGAACGAATTACACAAAGAACTGCAACAAGACATTGAACGGAATGCAATTATTACTGCATTTATGTATGTAGGTATTCAGGATAATTTGTGAGACCGTTGACTCGGCGACACGATACAAATCGATCAATCAGATGAATCGTTTCAAACGAATGACGTGTTTGATTAATTTATTGAAGTAACAAGGCGGGTGACAGGACCGACAAGATATAAGTAACTTACGATTGCAGCAATACTAGCTTCTGCTCGCGAATTCGTCCGTGAATGTTGGTTATATTTAAAATTCAATCATTATTCGATGGACATGTGTATTCAGGAACAGTACTTTTTCCATCAGGAATTTTATAGTAGCAGCCTAGAGCTCTTAGGTCCCATGTAATAGGGGATGATCATATTGCCATTAACCGGGCACAAATCCCAACTCCAACCTACTACTTAGAATTTAACAGAGAAACGCAATAACACTTTTTGCTCGACCTGGGAATCGACGTCCTCTAGCATAGCAGTCGCTTAGGCCCACTAGGCTAACGAGGCAGCGACAGAACCTCATATTTATTCCGACACTACGGAAAACTATAGACTATGAAAACGTAAACATGTTTAGTATAAACGCTAGCTATTACTGTTTGGTCATAAAAGCCAATCGAGGGTAACAGGTGACTATTATGGCGTATGACCATCTGCATCGCTATTACAAACATGTATTAGACAGTGCACACACGCACACCAGCCTCGGAACATTTTTGTCTGACGTACCAAGAACAGACTGGTTGTCAGACTTCCTGGTTTCTGACTATCGATAACGAAGGGTATCGTATAGCCCAGTAACTGGGTTGTGGAGGTCAGATAGGCAGTCGCTCCATGTAAAACACTGGTATTCAGCTGCATCCGGTTGGACTGGAAGCCGACCCCAACAAGAAAAGGCAGATGACATAGAACAGTTTGTGTCGAGTGTGAAAGGATCTGAAAAACTGAAGAAAAGCCGAGTGTCGTAGTATCTTTTGGTACTTGTGATGTGGGGAAATGAGGCGCTAGTGCCAAGAAAATTGTTAAAATTAGAGGAACACCGAAGAAAAGATGACTAGGAAGGCTAAATAATAAAAAATATGTGAGGACTTCGTATGGATACCCGCTTGTTAGCACAGGGTGATAATCTTTGCGGACTCTGTTTCAAAGAGTCACCGCTGTCCGGGACCTCAAAGGGCTTTAGGAGACATTATTATGATGATTTCTCTGCGTTTAATAATCTGTCTAAAGACAGTTTCCTCTCAGGTCTGCACCCAGCTTTAAATCACCTTCGTTGACTATGTACTGACGACCTTTTACTGAAGACGTCGATACAATAGCATCTAATATGGTGCGAATCACATATGTGTGCCGCATACATTTGGTCTTAAGTCTTACTTGACATTACGACTATTTACATAGACAGATTAACAAGACTGTTTTATTTCGCACATGGCTGATGGAAAATCGATTTTCTATAAATAGTGTCTCTATTTATAAACGTATCTAAAAATAAAATATCGATATGAATTATTTACTAAGTCCTCGTAGGTAAATAAGTATCTACAAAAGGCTTCAGACTTAGCAAATTTTTCTTTCAGACAGAAATTCAAACCTTACTGAAATTCAAACGCAAAACTTATTAGTAATAATTAAATTACAAACTATGTACAATTTATAAAAAAATAAGGAAGCTTGGGCATCAAAAAACTCATCCGCATCGCTGTCAATGGGGCAAGTGCCCAAAAGGCTGGCAGCATTGCCACGTTGTGTGGCAATGATGATTCTTTGGAAGAAAAGGCCAACCCTCTGGTCCCGTGAAGAGTCGACCAGTCGCTTAGCGATGTCCTGAAAAACTAGATGAGCGCTCTGTCCCCATGGCCTTAGTGTTTCAACCCCAAACGGCTCAAACATATAGCTTCTAAGAAGGTTAATATTTGCGCCGTTTGAGGTTTTCAGCACCAGTAGCAGTCGCCCCAAGACTTAAGCTCAACGAAACGGATAGTTTAACGTACCAGGCGTAATATCTTTGACAAAGGTATTATTGGGTGACAATTTTGAATGTAAGAAATGTTTAAGAAAATTATGGATAATATCCATAATTTAATAACCACCAATTTATTTTTCAGGTTACAAATTAAAATAAACTTCAATAACAGCGAAAATACGAAAGCACTTGTTTGTAACTACGGTTAGCAAATACCAGTCGGTAAGTTTTAGGAATCGGGCATTAGATATCTTTCGTTCCACCAAATAAACAAAAGGCGTCAAGCCTTCTAAACAACAAAAACCATAGATTTGACACCTCAATAAATTACACGGCATATTTAACACTTCGATTAAAATCTTTCACTTGTCGATTTCCTCAGTTTAACCTCGGAGTAACCCTGACCTGGTCACCTTGACCTCTCGCCACATACTGTAACTGGCAGTTTTAAATAACTCTTATAATATTGCTAATGAAGCGCCAAAGATGGCCGCCGCCTTTTGTCAGTCATATAATAGTTGGAATAATGTTTTTATTGTAGTGAGTGAGATTTTTTTCGATATTTCGAGGTTACGTTGTGTGTAATTAAAAGTGTTTTGATATTAATAGGAAGTTTCCATTCATTAAATATTAAGCTAGGATTTTTTAAATACTTAATACATGTCTAGTAGTAGAGGAAGTAGTAGCTATGATAGGTCCTAGTGCGTTATAATAGCTTTTATTGTCCTACGGCAGGGCAAAGGCCTCATCTCATACAGAGAAGGCACGATCATTGATCACCACGCGTGTTCAAAGCGGATTGGCGATTTCACACTTTATATTAATTATAAAGTCCTGGTTTCCTCACGATGTTTTTCTTTCACCGATGTCAGTGATGTCACCGTAAGTTTGACCTTACTTAAAATTGAGATTTGATTTCATTTGAGAGTCCTATTATTGCAATTTGACCAGCATATAACAATGGAAATAATAATAGTGCATTAGGAGAAGATTTTGTATTTGGTAGATGATATTGATGAAAGCAATAAGCAAGAAAGAAAGAAGAAGAAGGCAATAAAAAGAACACGGAGAATGATGAATTAAAACTCCGTAATGATATACAAAGTTGGACAAGACCAGAAATATTAACGCATTATACTTTTTGAATAGTTTCACGGTTGCCCTTAATATCGGAATTCTATCAGCTCAAGCTGACTATTAACTAGTAAAAAAGACAAACAGGATACACAGAACTATTGTCAATTTGAAGTTAATTCCAAGTGAAAGCCACTTAACTTCAGACACGTAATACTAATCAATGTAGGTCATTATCTACTGTTGTATGGCGACGAATTATCTACGGCTTCTATAAGCGGATATAGGTAATAATATTCTATTGAATGGCCGACTTCCTAATATCATTTCTTCTATACTTGATGTTATAAAGAGGTAAGGTTTTTAGTTTGTTTGTAACGGAAAGGCTACGAAACTATTGGGTAGTTTCACCGACATCGTTTTTTGAGGTTCTTCGCGTGAAATCACTGTGTAAAATGTATATATAAGACCATTTTATATTTTTTCGTGTAATATGAAAACTAGCTCATATGAAGGCACTAGTATAAATAAAAATCTCTGAAATATAAATAAAAAAAAAAGAAATATGTCTGTTTCTCAATAACGGTGGTGTGTCCGCGATTAACGTTTAAGCGCATTTACCTCATTAAATACGTTGTGAAGGAAATTTAGTACTTAAATTGCACATTATTATGTTGGTCTATGCATAAAGCAACCATATTGATTACTTTCTTTACTTCTGTTATCATGCAGACATTAGAACCATTATGATAAGGAATGTCCACGCGAAAAGTGCAATTTCGGTGTGTTTTGTTGAAATCGATCTATAACGTAAACAAGTCTATTCTAACGAACAATCTCCTTGCGCACACGTAGGCCCAGTCGTGCTCTTGCGTTCTCGCAGTAGTGAGGTGTCCAATCCTGTCGAGGTTTTGCGCCAATACCTAAGTACTTTTTTTTTCCAAGAGGGAATACGAAATTATGCAATCTCGGTGGGTTACTGTACGAATGAATGTTATTTTTTTACGGTACGGTACGCGAGTATGTTATGTGTTAATGGGTACCCTTAGCGACCATATATTTTAAATACCTAAAGCATAAATAATTTTGTTTTTATTTAATTTTTTCTTCATGTTTCTCATTTCGGTGGTGCAATATCGGTGGTTTCGGTGGTAAGTTTATTGCCACCGATATAGCATCAATACTAAAATGGCTGTGGGTTCATGTGACTTTGGTAAGATATTTTCTTCCAATTACCTAGGTAAATCGTAGTTACCTACCTAAAATGCCAGCAGTAAGCTCGTCACTGCTGCGTCGCTAAAACAGTGCAGTAAGTAAGTAATGCAGTAATGAAAATACATACTTACTGCACTGTTTTTTTCTTTAACCGATGTGAGGTTCTGTATTCGATGGATGGGATGGATGGGATCGATTAGAAAGAAAGAAAGAAAGAAAGAAAAACCATTTAGTTGTATCGGATGGATTTGATGCATCGGCTGGGTCTAATGCATGATGCATCTCGGATGAAACGGATTATCGAATGCATCTCGGACGGATCGGATGCATCCGATACATCCATAACGGATGTAACGGGTGAAACGGATGAATCGGATAAAACGAATGTACCGGATATCTCGGATGGATCAGATGCATAGGATTTTTTTATTTTTTATTTTTTGGATCGGATGCACCGGATGAATCGGATGAAACAGATATAATAAATAATAATAATGATAATAATAATAATGCATCGGATGCACCGGATGAATTGGATGAAAGAGATGTATCGTATGCATCTCGGATGGATCGGATAGATCTGATGCTCCGGATGCATCTCGAACGGATCAGTTGAATGATGAATGATTTTGTGTTGTAGTTGAAAGAAAAGCAGATTATGTACCTCGCTCGACGTGACTTCTTGTTGCATTCGTGTTATTAGAGCCCTCGCTGGCGCTCAGGCTCCAATCTCACACTCGGCGGGACAAGAAGTCACTTACTGCTCGGTGCGGTATTCTACTATTACACCTGAGAGGTATTACAATTAACTGGATAAACTTTGGAGGGTAGTATTGTGAGAGGTAGTACATATTTTAAAAATACGTACATATTCTAAAGTTAATTTAGTAAATGTGTTAAATGTGGTCTATGATCCATGTCAAAAGATGCAGTATCGAATACAGACAAATAAACTTATTTTACACCTGCTATACCCGCCTGTGCAGCCGCTACATAATGTTGACAACGGCTAAGTTGTTCTTTGTTTAATAACTGTCATGGTACAATACAAAAATTCCATTTTGGTGGGTGTTGCAATTTCGGTGAACAATTTACAATTTCGGTGGGTTGGAAATTTCGGTGGAAGTCATTTTTTCAAAACAACTACAGTTGTTTGTTTCTTACTAAAACATTTAGAATACTAATGTGTTCTAGAATAAAACAAGTTTATTTTTTCATCCGAAAACCTACAAATAAAAAAATCCACCGAAATTAGTAAAAAATTGAGCCTGCGTGAAATGACCCTATTGGATCATTTTTATTATTTTTCCACTAATAGATAGCTACATTATACCTGAGTACCATAAGCTATATAATATCACGCCACGAGCCATAGGAGCGGAGCATTAATCGGGTTAAATAAGCCACGCGGAGGAAGTTTCAGATAGTGCGCTAGTTAATATTATAAAGAGGTAAAGTTTGTGAGGTTGTAGGTGGTAATCTCTGGACCTACTGAACCGATTTTGAAAATTCTTTTATCCGTAGGAAGCCTAGTTATTTGTGAGTGTCATAGGCTATATAACATCACGCCACGAGCCATAGGAGCGGAGCAGTAACCAAAGATGTTACTTAACGCGGGTGAAATAAGCCACGCGGACGAAGTCGCAGATAGTCCGCTAGTTTCTATGTAAAATAAATGCACAAATACTTGAAAAGGTAAAAGATAAAGGTCTTTCTTAGGAAGTATTATGATTACAAAAGGAATAATCGACCGCAGTTCCATGCCTTTTGCATCCCAAAGTCACCACCCACTACACGACCATCTATTGTTGTTTTTTTATTAGAACTTTTCCATATTAGGAATTTCTTCTGTATCGTGAGTGTATTAATTCTTGTTGGCTTCCTTACATAGTATAAAAGAGTCGTTTCCCGCTGTATGCCCCTCTGTACGCTTAGATCTTTTAAGTATGCAGCGGACTTTAATGTGGTTTTCATCAATAGATATAGTGGTTAAAGAAATAGAGCAACACGCTACGATCAACGGGAGCGGCGTAGTAACCAAAGTTATGTCTTAAGGGCCCCCTCTTACATAATGATATAGTTAGTTTTAGTTAAATAACTCACATATACAAACAACCAACCAACAACAACTTTAGATTGGAGAACGCACTTGGATAATTGATTAAAATTTGTCTGATGTTAATCCAAATACTATCACTTCTTTACATAGTATATCATCTATCACCATCCATCACGCCTGGTATTCCCCGAAGGGTTAGGCAGAGGTGTTCCAATGTACGTATACCCACAGTTTGCCGCGATGTTTAGGTCCCATATAATAGATAGGGGGCGGATCTATTAGCCGGGCACAAATTCAAACTCTGAGCTGCTACTGAGAATTTCAAAGAAAAACCCGATAACACTTTTTGTGAGAATCGGACTCAAGACCTCTAGCGTAACAGCACGACTGTTACGCTAGAGGTCTTGAGTCCGATTCCGGACCACTAGGCTAACGAGGCAGTTCCAAATACTGTGACTATTTTTCTACAACAACCAAGCTGCTTATAATGCTTATCATGTTTATTTGAGAAAGTACTAGGTACTACCTACCTTAACTGTATCTGCCGCCAAGTAATATTGCTCAGTTCCGGTTTGAATGCTATGCATAATATGAATGCTTTATATATTATTAATATGGAAGACTTTTATTTCTTAATTCGACAACTTATGAATAATTTGTTGACTGAAATGGTAGGTCAAATAAACGTTGGGTATGATTGAGAGAAATATGATGAATATTTAAATGAATCCAGTTAAAAGGAACTAGATATTAATATGAAAAAAAGAAGACCACATATTACACCATGTCGTCAGTTTAGAGTGCGTAATTGGGATTTCCAATAAATGCAATGTGCATAAGGAATCCTATACTAATATTATAAAGACGTAAAGTTTGTGAGTTTGTAAGGTTGTACGGGGTAATCTCTGGATTTACCGATTTTGAAAATTCTTGTACCCATAAGAAAGCTATGTTATTTGTGAGTGTCATAGGTATTCTATAAAAATACAAGCAGAGCAGTAACCAAAGACGTTACTTAAGTGAAAATATCCACGCGGAGGAAATCGCGCGCAGAAAAGAGTGAATTATTATTCTTAATATTACAGAAATGCAAGTTTTTTCTATTAAGAGAAAATCCCTTTGATAGAACTCTCTATGTACTGATACTGACAATTAGGGTGATGTGAGTGAGGTAAGAATCTCATACTCCCCGGTCTTATCCCCGAATACCGGGCGACAATTGAATGTAAAGTTTAGTAAGTAGTAGTAGAGCTCTTTGTGAAAGAGCGCGCCCAGGGAGCACCACCATACCAATTTCTGCCGCAAAGCAGCGTTGCTGTGCTCCAGTTTGAAGGGTTTGGCTGCCGGTGAAATTACAGGCACGTGACACATTTCAACTGTGTCTCAGGGATGATTTCCAACGCATTTGCAAGGCCCTGGTATTGCAGATGTCTATAGGTAACGGTGACCACTTAACACCAGGTAGGCCGTCATGCTTTCCATTCAAACATGTATAGAATAAAATAAAATATTCTCGAAAAGGTTATAGAAAAGCAGTCGTATAGTTGACCTTCTACATAGGCATATGCCATTGAGGCCTACCGCAAAAACGCAAAGGGATTACCTCTGATACCGCACACTTCCTCAACAGCAAGCAGATTGCCCATACATGTTCCATCTTACTATGCACCGTCCATTAAGAGGATAACATTGTAACGCAACTCAACTACGGCGCACCAAGGTGAGCTCAAGATGGCAATAGGAAAAGATTCATGAGGTCGCGTGCAGGATAACTGTGGGGAAGTGAAATTAGTATGGTGAGAACGCAACTGTTGATTATGTATGATGTCTCGAAGATGTATGAGTGTGACACATTGTTTACGTGATTTCTGAGTCAGATTATGTGGGTGTTGAAGGTGCATTGCAAGGAGAGAGGGAAATGGAAAAGGTTTGTGTGTTACGTTAGGAGAATGCTTCTTGTGGAATAATAAAGTAAGTAAGTGGCGTGCATGTGGTGAGCCCTATGTCCAGCAGTGGACTATTGTATTGTATTGTAGGCTGATACTGATGATGATGATGAAGCAGCTATAGTCTTCCAAGGAAACATAATTATCAACATTCAGTCTAGTTCCAACTACGGCTGAAAACATCAGTGAAACACTTATGGATTCAGTAACAAAAGGATATAAGGATAAAAATATAATTTTGGTGAAGGAAAATAGCGAGAGAAAACCAGGATATTTATCGGAGTGGGTGGTTAAGTCTAGAATCACCAATCCTTGAGCAAGCGTGAAGATCAATGCTTTTGTCTTCTCTATATAAAAAGCCTTTGAGCTGCAGTGGGAAAATAATAAGCTGGAATTACATTTTAAACATTATCATCATCATACACAGACGTACACAGCTGGACATAGGCCTCCTCCATAGATTTCGAAAAGGATCGGTTAGAAGCGGCCTGCATCCAGTGTCTTCCTGCGGTCTTAATCAGGTTGTTTGTCCATTTTAAACGTAATTTCTATCAAAGTTTCCGATGCAATATCTGTGAACATGTAACCGGTACTTGATATAAACAAATCGGAAGGGAATGAAGTCGTTAAAAGCTTTCTTTCTCTGAATACATTAGTGTCAATTCGTGCGACGAAACATTGTTCTGCACTCTGTCGATACGTGTGCGAGAAACTATTAGTAGGTAATGATTGGATTTAGTTCATTTTTATCTCAACCAACCTTCTATATCTATTGGATTACTAATCCATAAAGCCTTGTCCTGCTGTGCTATTCCATTAAAAAATCTCAGTGACAAGTGAGTTAGAGTTTGAATTTCTTAAATGTGTGTGTAATTTCTCGCTTCTAACTCGCTTTTGGATGTCATTGGATGGTAAACATGCCGTCGTCGGCCCACCTGATGTTGAGTGGTCACCGCTGCCTGTAGACATCTGCAATAACACAGGATTTGCAAATGCGTTGTTATCCCAGAGACAAAGTTGAAATATCTTAGGTGCCTGTAATTACACCAGCACCTATATTCTTCAAACCGGAACACAGCAACATTGCTTTGCTGCAGAAATAGATATGGTGGTAGTACTTCTCCGGACGAGTTGCTTCACAAAGAGCTCTAAGTACTACTGCCAAAATACCAAAATCACCACGCTTGGCAAGCTCTTTGTTTAAACAAATAGCTATTTTATAATGAACACAAGATCGATCAAGTAGCCGTTGTTCCTAAGTGTTAATTACACATTAAGTCCGTTACGTGACGGGTCATTGAACTGTTTAAGCGGAACCACGGCTGCCACTGCTGTTGCTTGTTTTTTCGCCGCAAAATTCGGTCACATTATTTATATCGATCTTTTACTTGTTAAGGCGAAGTGATCGTGTTTGGGTGTTCTGATTATTATTTATTTATAGTAGGTAATGAGTCAGTAATTATAAAGACCTGTCTGGCATCCAGAGCGATTGCGGAGCTCCTGATCAGACCTCATTGCTAAAGTGTCCCAACGGTTCGTTCAGCTGCATCCTTGACGATTTGAACAGCGCCTCTGACACGGCAATAAACGAGGCGACCGATTGACCCCAAGTGGTATAAATAGCTATAAATGTATCATCTAACTTTAGAAAGCTACATTATCACTGAGCAACGGCGGATCCAGGGGGGGGGTCATGGGGGTCATGACCCCCCCCCTGAGCTGGTTTCAGGACTTAGGTGGACCACTAATTGAACATATAACTACATACCCTCAATATTTAATGAATTTGATATAATATAATAGCGTTGAATGGTGAAAACTTTCGGTAACGAACGAATTTGAATTTTACCGCGTCACACTTGCGCGCGCTCCTCGACTACTAGCGTGTTCGAGATGAAAACTCACAGCATGGTGAGTTAACCGAATGATATTAATATTTTATGCTACGAGTACATACCGTCTCATCATCATCATCATCTGCCTAGCCTTTTCCCAACTATGTTGGGGTCGGCTTCCAGTCGAACCGGATGCAGCTGAATATCAGTATTTTACATGGAGCGACTGCCTATCAGACCTCCATAACCCAGTAATGGGTAATACGATACTCTTGGACATACATACCGTCTATCAAGTTATAAATTCTTAGTTTATGCACTACGGACACAGTCATTGACTTTTTATTTTTCAGGTACTACTGTATCTTTAAGCAGAATACTGCAATCGAACTCAATTGATTAAAAAAAATCTACGGACGCTATTAATGGTACTTTAAGTGTTTTACAAAATAAAAGAGAAAATGTGGACGTAATCTACCGACAGCTTTTTGAAGAGGCTAAAGAAGTAGCTGAGCAGCTAGATGTAGAAATTAAATGCCCCAGAATGGTATCAAAACAAATACATAGGGCCAATAACCAACCTGCTCAATCTGTTGAAGAGTATTTCCGCAGAGCTATACAGGGTGGAAATTTATTATGCTATCTGGAGGGAAAGTACTCTAAATACTTGAGTTAGCAAATTTTACTGAAAGGAAACATTCCTTTATTTTTAAAAAGAAACAAAACTGCATTTAAATAATTTTGAAAATATTCTTGCCACACCCAGGAATCGAACCGACTAAAATTCGAAAAAATTGCATCCTGTACTTTTTTGGCACTAATCGATAGGGTCAATCATAAGGATCAAATCCCTGCAAACATGGTAGCGTGCACGCTCTGCACAGAGGACTGTCTGTGATGCCTAAAGTGTGGAAATGTTTGTTCAGTGAGCAGTGGCCAGTGATAGTCCCCGCCAACAGTCGCAGGCTAGCTCTGTCCAGGCGCAGAAGGCGCCTGGTTAGGCCCATGTCCAAACATGGCAGGGCCTCCTTGGATTGCCTGCACCCTGGTGTCGAGGCCCACCACTCCTATGCTTGTGTATGTGTGTAGTCTTTCAACCAGTTCCTAAGCTGATTGAAAGGAATGGGCACTATTGGTTCAGGTCCGAAGGCTTTCGTGCTAGAACCCCTCCTGGCGAGTTCGTCAGCAGCATCGTTACCTAGTGATCCACTGTGTCCTTTGATCCATTGTAGCGTCACTCTGTTACGGTTTTTTTCCGTGACGCATTCTAGAGCGTTATGGCATTCCAGTATTAATCTCGATGTTATTTGTTTTTTTTGTAAAGATTGGAGGACTGAGGCACTGTCAGAGAGTATACGGATATCGGTGTCCGTGACTTTCCTGGCCTCAATGGCGTGTGCTGCTTGGATAATGCCTATACATTCTGCTTGGTATACAGTGTTGAGCATTCCAAGGGGTTGGGATATTTTAATGTTTAGGTCCTCGGAGAAGACCCCGACTCCAGTACCCCGATCCGTTTTTGAGCCGTCGGTATAAATCCCTAGTCTCTTGGACCCGAGTAGTCGCATAACTCCGATGTGAGCTCTATGTTGTAGTGTTTGTGGAAGCAGTGTTTTTTCACAATTCTATCGTTGGGTGATGCCATCATGGGCTGTCGTCTGATCGCATCCTCTTTCAGTTGTGTGTGTTTAACTCTGGAGTCTTTAATTAGAGTGTTGGATATTTCGAGTCTGAATGTTGCTAGGGCCGCCTCTTCTCTTACGATTAGGTGTAGAGGTGGTAATCCCAACATTGCCTGTAGCGCAGCGGTGGGAGATGTTCGCATGCTGCCGGTAATCGCTACACAGGCTGGTCTTTGCAGTTTCTCGAGATCCTTCTGGGCTATACTTAGTTTAGTCCTGGGCCACCAAACTAGAGATCCGTATATGACAATAGGTCGGATGACTGTGGTGTATAGCCAATAGGTAATTTTGGGGGTAATGCCCCAATTCCTGCCGAGCAGTCTTCTACATTGCCCTAGCTAGGGCTATACTGGCTTTTGTAGTGATGTATTCTGTGTGTTTGGCCCAGTTCAACTGTTTATCCAAATAGATGCCCAGGTATTTGGATTCGTTTGATAAGCTTAGGGTGGCCCCAAAATTTTTATGTATTTTGGCTACACTACCTGTCAGTGTAGCGACATCAGAAAGATCTTTCTCTACGTTGCGCAGAATTAAATCGTGGCTAAGATCTTCGATGGTTGAAGATCGCCTAACCGGACTGGCACTTCTCCACGTTCATAAAAACGTACCCATTGACGTAAATGACGTAATAACGCGTTTCGGGAGAAGTCGTCAAAGAAAAATTGATTTTGCTATTTAAATATATGTATTTTGTCTGTTCGTATTTTGTTTGTTGAAAACCCTTGTCGTACCACCTCTTCACTTTTGCGGAGTTTTGCGTCATACCCCTCGACATACCTCTAGCTGTTATGACAAATCATCCACCACGGTTATGGAATATTAATAGGCTGCCTCACTCCGTGTGTGATAGTGTATCCCTGGATGTCTTCAAGAGAATATGGCAATATGTACGTGTATATGTTAAGTTAAGCAAGTTATTAGGTGTTAAGATTTCCAAGTGTACAATAAAGAATGAATATTTTGAAGTACAGTATTTCCGTACATTAATAAAATGCCTACTTTTTACTTGTATCTATTGTTATCAAAATTAAATTGTAAGTTTTCGACTTGACCACGACTATGTGACCCCCCCCTGGTGCCAAAGCTGGATCCGCCCTTGTCACTGAGTAACCGTCCTAGGCTATATAACATCGCGCTACGACCTGCCCTGGCTGGGGGGGCCTTAAAGTAATTTTTGGCCACCACAGGATTGTTCTGTTAAGCAGCTTAAACCTTAGACAGTTGTTGTGCTGCGAGTGGTCAAACCTAAAAAAAAAACTACGGGGGCGGAGCAGTAACCAAAGACATAACTTAGCGCGGGTGAAACAAGCATCGCGGACGAAGTTGCGGATATTTCTCAAAACGCGCAGTTACTAAGCTCGTAAACAAAATAAAAACAAATCTTCGAACATCGACAGCACGGAGCCTTAACGGGTGTAACATGCAAGTACCGATTGGTACAATTTTTACATAACTGTTACTTTCACTGTCTGAACAAAGGGACGGATAGCTCGCCGTTACTCTTGAGATGGTGTTGTAGATAAAAGTTGGGTAATAAAGTCAATTGCTGCGTGTATTTAGTTGTAATAATCGTGGAAATTTAGTAGAATTTAACTATACAACACTTGTTATAGTACATTTTGTTGTTTTTATTAATAAGTGGGTTGTTTAATTCAAAATAGAATATTTTGTAGGATCAAATAATGGTTCAGTAGAAACCTAAGTGTTTTTTTATTTACGCCAATGGCCCACTAGATGTGAAGTGGTCACCGCTGCCTATGGACATCTGCAATACCAGAGGCCTGGCAAAGGGCAAACTTGAAATGTCTCATACGCCACTCTGTTATTTCACCGGCACCCAAACCGCTCAAACTGGAACATAGCAACGCTGCTTTGCGGCAGAAATAGGTACGGTGGAATTACCCCAGATGAGCTACTTCACAAAGAGCTCTACTACTAGGTACGCATGTGTATATAATTAAAGTCCTACTAGACGGCTGGACCGATATTAATGAAACATTTTGTATGTGTGTCAGTAGATCCCCGGATACACAATTAGACACGGTAGGTGGCGCTGCATGAGAACGATCAGGTAGAGTGTACAGCCTTGGCCAAAAGTATTAGGCACCCCCAAAAAACGCTTGCAACTAATAAAGTATAACAAATATAAAGCTATCTGTTATACAATAGCCTATAGGGTGTATTCAAACGTTAATTAAAACAATAGATACGGTATTTTGACGTGCCATAAAACAGCTGATGCACAAATAGCGAAAAATGCCGTTTCATGAGAAATATTAATTTGTTCTCTCAATCTTTTTTCACTGTTCATAGTGGCAAGAAGCTAGTGTTTTTGTATTTATTTGTTGAATGTCTATTACGAAATGCCTAAACAAAGTGAACTTTGTACAGAAAAACGGATAAAAAACCAGATTCTACACGAAGTGGGCAAATCTCAGGTAGAGATCGCCAAGTTGGTAAAATGTTGTCGGTTTGCGGTCCAATCTGCTCTGAAAACCTTCGTGGAGACTGGTTCTTACAAAAACAGGCAGAAAACGTGTGACTACTGAGTGCCATGACAGAAAACTCATTCTTGAATCTCTCAAGGACCGCAAAAAAACTTCTTCTGAGCTCGGTGCAGCTCTATCGGAGGACATTGGAAAGCTGATTAGTTCTCTATGGTCAAGAAGAAGACTCATAGAAGCTGGCTTAAAAGGCTGTAAACCTAGGATGAAGCCTCTGTTGTCCGAGAACAACAAAAAGATCCGCTTGGAATGCGCTCTACGACACCAACATTGTACCGAAGAAGATTGGTCCAATGTTGTATGGTCCGCCGAATTGAACTTAGTGGCAAGTTTTACTATCATCGACATAAAACAACAACAACAATAACTAATAATTTCATTAACTTTTGTAAGAATTACAACCAATCAAAGATTGGGTCTATTTTTTAATGTTTTTAGGTATCCGGAACGCCGGCTGTGACATTTGTGAGGCAGTGTGTCGGCGAGGAATACTATCCAGATTGTGCGGTACCTCCCGCCGAACACGCATACGGCAGCATTATGATCTGGGGCTGCATGGCTGCCGATAGGGTTGGCGAAATGTTCGTCTGCGAAGGCCGCATGAACAGTGATAAGTACATCAATGTGCTAGAAACTGCCTTGGTGCCGTCGTTGGTGCACATTTTCGATGGCAGCAGCTTACGCGACGTCAAATCCCAGCAAGATAATGCTCCATGTCATAAATCAGCGTCCACGATGGCAAGGTTTAGAAAGAACAGCATTGTCTTGCTAGACAGGCCGGTGCAGTCTCCAGATCTGGACCCCATCGAGCAGCTTTGGGATATACTGACGCGCAAGATACAAAAGCACAACATAACACAAAAAGAAGCGTTAAAAATGCCTTAATAAGTAAGTGGGATGCCATAAGTTCTGACGAGTGCACAAAGCTCGTACGCAGTATGCCCCGAAGGATTGCTGCGGTGATGAAAGCGATGGGTGGATTTACTAAATATTAATGTATTTTAATTTTTTGATCAAAATGTATACATAGACAACAAAATTAGTTTTATCTTTCATCCCAAACATGTGTCATGCAATCATTTGTAGGGTGCCTAATACTTTTGGCCAAGACTGTATGTTAGGTCTGCTTCTACAACATATTGATATTGCTACGAAAATCTACACATTTTTCTTCCAATTAGGTATTCTATCGATTTTATGACTCATTAAAAACTTAATGTTATTCATTTGACGAATTAAAATAATTAGACAAATTAGTTTATCAAGACATCCTACTACTATTATAAAGGCGAAAGTTTGTATGTATGGATGTATGGATGTATGGATGTATGGATGTTTGTTACTCTTTCACGCTTAAACGGCTGAATGGATCTGGATGAAATTTGGCACAAAGATAGATTATAGTCTGGAATAACACATAGGCTACTTTTTATCCCGGGAAAATGTACGGTACCCGTAGGACAACACATCAACTGTGACGCGGACGAAGTCGCGGGCAGAAGCTAGTTTTAAATAAAGATGAGCTCTCTCGCGACAGATTATTTCTCATGATTTATGTTGCATCTAAAAAAGTGTAGTTTTTTAGGGTCCCGTACCCGTTAACGGGACCCAATTACTAAGACTGCTATCATTTAGGCTGTACCTCATAAACCGTGATAGTTAGACTGTTGACATTTTCACAGATGATATATTTCTATTGCCGCTATAACAACAAATATTAAAAAACAGAATACAATAAACATTTTAGGGGGCTCCCATACAACAAACGTGATTTTTTTGCAGTTTTTATAGATAATTGTACGGAACCCTTCGTGCACGAGCCCGACTCGCACTTGGCTGGCTTTTTTTACAGAGCAATTCTTTGTCGGAGAACATACATATTTCTTTATGCTGACGTAACAATTATATTTATATAACGCATATTTTTCTAAAACGTTTGATCGATAAACAAATGCAAAATCTTAATTTGCATAGTTTGATGTTTGACAAGCAATTCAGATGTGAAATTGGTAAGACAGTAGCAATCTATAACGTTATAATGTAGGCAGATATATCAAACAAATAAGTATCTACTTAATAGTTTTACTGTTACAGTTGTTTTTGTTGTCTTTTTAACCGACTTAACATAAAGAGGAGGTTCTCCATTCGCCTTGTCTGCTTTATTTTTATTTTTCTTTGTTACCATCATCATCATCATCATCATCTGCCTAGCCTTTTCCCAACTATGTTGGGGTCGGCTTCCAGTCGAACCGGATGCAGCTGAATATCAGCATTTTACATGGAGCGACTGCCTGTCAGACCTCCACAACCCAGTAATGGGTAATACGATACTCTTGGTAAGACACACGTTTTTTACTCATCCTAATGCTTTGCCTTCTCTATCAAATCAAATCATATAGTTATTATGAATTACAGTTATTATATTATTATGTAATATGAATGGAGTATTGTGAAATGAGCGTGTGTATGTCGTTAAATACATATTTGATGTGTTTATCAAATAAAATTGGCAAATGGCCGTTTTATGTTAAAGTAAAATAAATAAATAAACACCATCTCCTTTCTTTATTTTAAAGAAAGAAAGAATAAATACCATTGTTTGATTCGAGTAGGTATAGGCACAGTTAACAAATAGATTAATATTTAAGATTTTAAATTCTTATTATTCAGCTCAATATCAAAGGAAATACTAAATGTAAGTATCTAAAATTAAGATAAAATGAACTCTTGGTAAGGTCGGGTCTATTTAAATGATAATTATGTAATAGTAACATTGTTAATCGACTTTTGTTGTTGACCGCACTAACATTCAGTATGGAGCTAGGGCTCTCGATAGATTCCCATGATCTTCTCTATCGTGTGGGCAGTAAGGTTTAACGACCCCACACACCCTAGTGTCAGAGTTTCTAAACCGTCTCAAGGGCCTCTGACATGGTTACCGCTGTCAGTGATGTCCAAGATAAGCTTAGAAAGTACATATGAATTAGAAAAAGTCACATTGGTAATTCCCCTTACCCGTTTGCGAACCCACAACTTCGTGCATGAGAGGCGGGCGCCTTAACCACTAGACCATCACGACACAAGATTATTGATATTCCATCCCCATAATTATGAAGTACTTTAGAACTTACTAAAACAAGAACGAAAAAACCCTTTAAAAAATGCAAAGTAAATAATAACTGTAGTTTCGGAAGTCGATGGCAATACAAAACAACAAAAAAAACCAATGACTTTCACTTTTCGAAGGCGGTTGTTTTTTTTTATTAATAATTAAAGTTCATCGATCCATCGTCTGTTGCTTATTATATTACCTAATAATTATTTACTTACAATTTAATTCGATAGCGTATATTATTCCACTGCTACAATAAAAACAAAAATGTTTATTCGTCTCAAACATATGGTTTCTTACAAAAATTGAGACAGCCTTAGTAAATTAAAAAGTACTTGTGGTGTTACCTCGTTTCTTCCCTTAGTAACTAGTTACATAGTGTCGAGACATATAATAAGAACAGAATAAAAATACAAGATTTTATCTATAAGGCCTGGCCCAAGCCCTGACAGGAACTCTTTTGCCACGCCACCTTGCACCATCCATCATCACGCCTGTATTCCCTGAAGGATTAGGCAGAGGTGTATCTTTATACACCCACAGTTCGCCGGTATATTTAGGTCCCATGTGATAGGGGGCGAGCCTATTGCTATTAACCGGGCACAAATCCAAACTCCGAGCTGCTACTGAGAATTGCCACCTTGCACCAGTCCTCCTGTTATGCGATTTACTTAATTTTTATTTTTTTTTATTTTTTGTTAGCCTGTTCTGTCCCACTACTGGGCAAAAGCCTTCTTCCACTCCCTCTATGCTTCACGCTTTTGTGCTTAATCCTTCGATTTTTTGAGGAATCCACCCAGTTCGTCCCGCCATCTGCTTCGTGGCCTGGAGCGATCCCGACCTACAAAAATATACTAATTGACTTAAAAAAAAAAGTTTAAGCAATCCAAGCAGACATTAAACTTAGGTAAATACTGAAAACTTTCAACAGCAAATAACACCCAGATTTCAGCAAAGTCTATGGCAAAAATTACAGAAACTAGAATGCTTTTAAAACAAAAATGAACAAAATCAAATGAAGGTATCGTGAGACGATAATCGAAGCTAAGTAGGCACTGAAACCACAGAACTATCCATTCTTTATTAAGTATATGGTGAATTATCTATGTCAGTCTGTCTGTCTGTATTTTGTATACTGTAACTAGATTTTTCATTTTTTTTCCTGTTAATACCGTAGGAACACTGTGGATGCAGGCCGTTTCCAACCGGTCCTTTTGAAAATCTATGGGGGAGGCTTATGTCCAGCTGTCATGTGGACGTCCTGCGGCTGATATTATGATAATGATGAACCAGTTTCTTGCTAGTTCCTCTTCATAGAGACCTACGTTTTAGAACGAGCCACTAGCTTCAACTTTCCGTATAACTTCTTGTCAAGTCATGGATGCCTGGAAATTGTATAATTGAAATAAATGCTTTGACTTTGATTTTGATACTGTTAAGAAAAAAAATCGGACGTCCCATACAAAGTCTATTAGCTGACTATTGCTTGGGAGATCCGAATATTTTTTTTTGGTATTTTTTGCTCCTACAGATAAAATCAGGTGTCTATCTGTGTGCTCTGCCCTATGTGACAGGGGGATAGACAGACAGTCAGACGAATGAACGAGAGCAAAAGGGCTTCGTTACAATCCTTTGGGTACCTACGGAACGCCAAAAATCAAGTCACCACGCGAGTAGAGCCGCGGGTGCACTGCTAGTAATAATTGCATGTCTGTAAAACAATAAAATAGAATAAATAACTTCTAATTCCGTGTCGTAATCGGAAGAATGGCGGATCGCTTTCCTATGCAACGTCTATTTCCATTCGGTACTTAGATCTGTGACTCAGTGCATTTCATACTGTTGTAGGAAACGGCTTGATCACACCATACCGTTTCCTTAAAGCCAATGGGCTTTAGTAGTCGGCCACGGGTTTTGTCACCCGATTTCTAATGTGGATGTCATTATGAATATTGAGAAATATACTTAGGTGTCTAATTGATACAAGAGCAGGTTTCATCGACAGGCTAATGGTGGATGCCAACATTAAACAATAATAAACAGTTTATTTCAGCCCTGAAAACCCGATGAATGTTAAAAAAACTATAAAATTCGGTTTTTAGTGGTTTTGAAGTCATTAATACGTTTTTCTGTGAGGCTTCGGTTAAGATAACACTATCAGAGTGAATTGAGATGACAAACGTCAACGATATTGTTCAAAAAATGTTAACCTTTTGAATTTGCCGATGTCAGGTAAAATGTACGTTAAGCCTTTAGCATTGTAGGTACCCGATGAATACCCTTACATCGTTATTATAATTTTGTTATTTTTTATATTCACCTTCATTGTTTTCACATATAGAAGCAACAAGAATATTGTAACCAAGACTTTGTAAAAACCAAATGGAAGGAAAAGAGTGTCCATGGAGTTTCTTGCTCGTTCTTCTCCATAGAGACCTACGTTTTGGAACGAGCAACTAGCTTCAATTTTAAACTGTAACTTCTTGACAATTCAAAAGTGCCTGTAAATGGTCTAATTGAAATAAATGATTTGATTTAAATGATTTAAATGCGTACCTATCAATATTATTTTTCTATCAAACTTGTTATTTCTTGGTAGTAACAAGTACCTATACCTAATAATTATTTCAGTAGGAAATATGCAATTTTTGCTTAGACGACCCGACTGTTAGATGTCAAAGTATAACTACGTTTTTACCTAACATTGATAGGTAGGTACATTTTGTATCTACTATTGAATATTGTGCTTATTTGCTACTAGTACTGGATATCTGAAAGGTAAACATGAAGTAATTTCAGTTATTTATTTCAAATTTTAAAACAGTGTCATCTATTAGCGAATTGCTGAACTAGTAAGAAAGCGCCCTCTTTTGACGAATAGTTCTTGTTGTTTTCAAATTTATTTCAACAGATGGCAGCACTACCGATGCATGTTTGTTACTATGGTGATGGATTGATTAGCTCGAATTAAATTTATTTACTTGACCCATGCAAAGATTAGCGTTGAGAAATAAAATTATAAACACAGGTATTTCGGTGGACAAGTATAGACAAAGACAATAATTTTCTATTCGGTCAACATAACTTTAAAATTAAATGGCAACATTGTGAGTAATCTTTATTCTTTAGTTTATGGTTGATCGCCGCTTGTGACAGTTCACGAATGAAAAATTGAAAATTATGAAGTAAAATATTTTCTAAAATTATTGTGTTTAAATGACAGCAGGAAAAGAAACAATGGGGTGAGTTTTATTTTATATAATTTCAAGCATTCATTCTAACAGTTCTCCAGCAAGCATGTGCAAATTTGAGAAAATTCAGATTCACGGACACCTTATTATTTTTAGGGAGGGGATGCATTTTGCCAATGCGAAGGGATATTTTAGGTTTTCCTTCGAAGGACCCCCGCTTTAACTTTCGAATTATTTTTGGCGGTAAACAAATAATTAACATATCGTAAATATTCACAGGCGAGGAAAACGATTGCAAGTTAAATGAAATATCGCCTGTGTTGTACTCCATTTACGCTTTACGGGCAATTGCACATCGATTGCATACGATAGAGTGCTTTTACCTCGATGCTAAGGTCGTGCGGTCTTAGCCTATTTATATCGAACATATTTCATAGTTGAATGATCTCTTTAGGCTGCATGCTTGCCTGGTACATGCGCTCGTCCTTTAATCGCGGAAATAGTAAAATACATGTTTTACGTAAAATAATGATTTCATTTACGATTTGTCACTATGTAAAATAAACGCGAAGAAAGAAAACAAAAACAGACATTACTTAGTATAAATTATAATAATTTAATATAATAGCATGCTTCAAAAAAATTCAAAAATGCACCTGTTTTCAAAAGTTCAAGAAATCAATGACCAATCTCCTTTTGAACCAGATTATTATCTTTTATCTTTGAAGAGAGATATTGATAACATTGATAAATTCTCTCAGACCATTTCACAAACAATCTTTTATTTCAACAAAAGAGATGTAATGTTTGAAAAAGCAGCTACAATAAGCATAACTAATTCATTGTACAACATTTGTACTATGAATTGTTTGTTATTATAACAAACATGTGTACAATGTGTACTTTATTCTTGTTGTCATCAATTTGTACATTCACAATGTATTGTTTACACTGTGAGAAATTCACACACATTACGCTGAATGCGATTCTCTTTTATTTAATCTTTATGTGCGGACTAACGCTTGTCACTCACTTTGAATTGAACAATTGCACGCTGACAAGTTGTAAATTACAATCTCGTGGGAGATAACATCAGATACGTACCTATATTTTGATGGAACGGTCTGTTTCGCAAGTCCTTGATTCAATATTGTGTTCTCAATTCTTGGTTTATCACAATTCCCTGTGTTGTTATCACAGATTGAAAGAGTTACTGTATAGGTAAACAATAAACTACATAAAACATGCTTGTTGCTCTATGGCGAGTAACATAAATAATCAGGTGCATTAATAAAAATGAGCCTGGGTACATTACAGTTCTGGGCCTGTAGCCATGTAACAAAAGATAAACCCAAACGCTGAGTAGGCTTTAATAGATCTTCAACTTTATGTGCTTGGTTTTAAGTTGAAGATCTAGTGAAGATTGCATAGCGTTTTCGTTCTTTCCAGTCGCAAACACTTAGAAATCTTTAATAGATTTTTAACTTATGGCTCTGGGGTATAAAGTTGAAAATCTATTGGTAACTACCGAGCGTTTACAATTATCGTTTGCGACTTGGCTAGAGGGCCTTTTTTTTTTTTTTTTTTTTTTTAGAGATGGTAAAATCGTCAAATGACCCCTCCCGTCCTGGGCGGGGCGGGAGGGAGTGTCAGACTTTTACTGACTAAAAACCATCTATGTTCCTTCGTGTGCCCTTTGCGTTCCGGGGGCGCGGTATCTCTTTCGAACTGGCTAGAGGGCCTGAAGTTGCCTTTTGAGATATGCAACCCTATACATCAAGAAAATTAAAACTTGATTATGATTTGAGCTTGTAATTTTAAATGGTCTAATACCAGTAACTAGTAGTAGTATTCTCAAAAGATAGCATTAATACTTTTTGCCAAAGATTATGACAGAAGTATTTTTTATTTATTTATTTAGAATAGAATATCCAAAAGAAATACACAAATCAAGACATTGAAATAATCAAGAAGACCACAGCATGCACAAATGAAATAAAACTAGAGTATAGTAAACATTAAATTCAAAGATGGCCGTTTAAAAATAATGGCAACTGGACAAGAACATTAAGCAACTAGTTTCTGACTTGTAATGCAAGCTGTTTTGTAGCTATTTTCATCTAGATATACTTACAGTTTATCCTCGTAAACTGGAGAACTTATTATTCTCATAAAATTTTATTTCCTTTAGCAAATGCTAAACCAACATAAATATTTTTTTACTTCTTTCAGAGTAGTAATGGTTTGTCTCTCAGAAATTATTGTTTGGTTAATTATTATTTGTGTGGAATCTAGAAGTTATTTGACTTTATTACAGCTGGTTTTGGTTTTGGTCTCTAAATAAGTTTAGGATGGCTAATATGGCAGATTTGACCAGATACAAATTTTCTCTTTATTTACCATACTTATGCCTATCAGTAGGCGAATTCGATTCTCTCTCTCTCTGCCTAGCCTTTTCCCAACTATGTTGGGGTCGGCTTCCAGTTGAACCGGATGCAGCTGAATATTTTACATGGAGCGACTGCCTATCAGCATTTTTGTACAACTCTCTATGCATGCGGAGTTTACCTGTAAGTGATTGTTGCACTATACGGTTGTATCATTTACATATTATATTAAGCATAGTACCAGTGTAAACAATTGTTGGTGAACCAATAAAAATAAATAAAATAAAATCAGACCTCCACAACCCAGTAATGGGTAATACGATACTCTTGGTAAGACTGGTTGTCAGACTTTCGGGCTTCTGACTAACAGTAACGACTGTCAAAGATCTACAAATGACAGCCGGGACCAACGGCTTTACGTGCTTTCCGAGACAAGCGCAATCTCATCCCTGTCCCCCGCTTTTCCTCCCGCTCTTCCCGTTTCTCTCTCTCCCCCCGCTCTTTCTTTCTCCCGCGCTCTATCGTTTTTCTCTCTTACTCAGTCTCTCTCTATCAAAGAAGCATTTTTGACAGATTGAGACTATGCTAATAGATTGCAACTGATCCTAAAAGTTAGTAGAATTGTCCCCTTGGAATTTCTGAAACAGCTCTCCAATTTCGCCCAGTCTTAAACCTACTTACCTGTTTGATATTCCTTAACATCTCTTTGTATAAAGTATTGTGTGGGTGGTATTTATTTATCCCTACCTGAAAGCAGATTCTGCACTCTAATTCCAAAGAAAACAGGCCCAGGCAATATGGCAAACTTGCTGTGTGTGTAGTTACAAAACTTATTTACAATGTAAACAAACACTTTGTAATCAAACACTGTTATCTACTGTTTATTGAACTGACCTTTGTAACTAACACGATACTTGTTATACGTAAATATATTCAGAAGGACCACTTTAATCGCGCGAAGTATTAAATAATAATGGGTATGGGTGCCGGTGTAATTACAGTCACATGGGACATTTCAACTTGGTCTCTGGGATGGTAACGCATTTGCAAGGCCTCTGGTATTGCTGATGTCTATACAGGGTGACTGGAAATTGCTCATATTCCTCTCGAAAATGGCGCATTTTCGACCCCCAAGCGATAGGGGTTAAATCATTTTAAATTAGTCATAGTTTCTTCTCCTGAGAGGAATACGAGCAATTTCCAGTCACCCTGTAGGTAGCGGTGACCACTTAACATCAGGTGGGCTGTCGGCTTGTTTGCCATCCAATGACACAATAACACCCCTCTTTTTGCGTCGGGGGTTAAAAATACCAGCCTACCATTGTCCCACTGCAGGGCAAAGGCCGCTTCTTATACAGAAAAGATCACCACGCTTGCTCAAGACGGATTGGCGATTACAAACTTATATTCATCGGAAGTCCAGGTTTCCTCACGATGTTTTCCAAGATAACCTAAGAAAGTACCTTGTGTTGTGTTAACCGTTTGTGTTAACCCAAAGAGCATTTTTGTTACAGCACAATTTTGTTGTCTGATCTTAATTTTGCGAGATCCTCGCGGCCGCGCCCACTTGCATATCCTAAAAGGCTGTTAACGCGCAAAAGTTTAGGTAATAGTCCTTGACCTAATTTCCTTATTTGCATGTGACTTCCTTTTGGAGTAGTAACTATCTAAGTTAACATGTAAAACCCTAGTTATTTTTGGACCTGGCTTCTGTTAGCGAATTCGTCTTCGCTGTTCTTTTCACCCGCTTTAAGATACGTTTTCGGTTACTGCTCCGCTCCCGTGGGCCGTAGCGTGATGTTAAATAGCCTGTGACATTCACAAATAACGTAGCTTTCTGTGGATATTTTTTTTTTCAAAAGCGGTTTTGTATATCCAGAGATTACCCCCTACAACCTCACAAACTTTACCTCTTTATAATATTAGCATAGATATTGGTATAAATTACTTGCCAAGTAATAATGTGCAATCCTAGTGTGGGTCACTGACATCGGTAAAGGAAAACATCGTGAGGAAAACTGGGCTTAGATAATTAATTAATGAATATAGTATGTAGTAGCCAATCCGTGTTGAGCAAGCGTGTGTTGCCTTCTTCGTACGAGAACAGACCTTTTTCCGGCATTAGGACAGTCACAGGCTGGTATTCGTTTTTAATTAGGATAATCCACTGAATGCAAATAGCTCAGGACTGTTTGTTCAGACGGAGATGTTGTCTTAACAACTTCCAGCTCTATACCTTCATTGGCCGATAAGATGATGAAATTACGCACTATACTTGGTGCCAATTGTGGCCACGGCGGCTAATCTTAATGCAGACTAGTCAAGTACGCAGGAGATACTATAGTGCAAAAGTGTGTGCATCAAGTGCACTCCCTCTTCCTTATCTTCTCATAGTCCAATGGGACAGCAATCCGACACGACCGGTGAAAGATCAGGCGCAAGACCAAAAGCTTTACGTGCTTTCCGAGAAACGAGGGTGTCACACCATCAACTTCCAAACTCCGGGATGCTACTGAGAAATTCTTAATAGGAATGATTTGAAAGATATTATATATGTAGTTGGTCTACAACTAAACTCGCCAGCAAAAACAGCAGTTGAATGCACTTCTATAATATCTGCCTCTCGATATGAAACCAGCCATGCGTGACCTATTTACGTACCGCGCTTCTATTCATCAAATGGAACTTCTGTTGCTATTCTATCTCATAATCAAACGTATCTAAACTATGTTAATTACCCGAGCACATGTATTTACTTTGTTTATCTTTTTAATTGTTCTCTTATCTACGTATCATATGATTCACGTGAGAATTTGTTCCACATTTTTTGTGATCGTATAATTTGCGTAATCTGGTTCATCCTGTGATCCAAGGTTGTGTTTTGTTTTAATTTTGCTATGAATTTTAATGCATTGTGATTGTATCTTCGGATTTTGTCGCGTGGAATTTGGCAAATTTAACCTTTGGATTAATCCTACAGTTAATTTAGTGTCTCGTTCCCCCGTGATATGGTATATTATTGACTGCTTCGTATTAAGTCTAAACACCCTATATTTTATTGTAGTCTGTGAGTCTAACCCAGCACAGTTGCCAAGCGGTTGGTTTACTCTTTGATCATCATATGTACGGCAAATGGAAATACATAGTGGATCTACTCAACCGATGACTATTGTAACTTACCTATCACAACATACAAATAAAGTATCCTGACTTTTTAAATAAGTATTCTGACCCTGCATTAGTGGGTAATGACTTAAAATAGCATATTATATAATTTGTATGATAGCAAATCGTGCATGTTTTGTTGGTAAAATATGACCATGTTTGGGTGAAGATGATAAAAAGAGTCTCGGAGACTTGGCCTAATAAAACTGTAGCCAAAACAACCGCACCTTTGTTTAGGCTACGATAAAACATTTGAAATAGAAAGCAGTATCCAAAGAACAGAAAATAATAAAAAAAAATCCCGACAGTAAGCGAAGTAATATAATACAACCGAACGCCTACAAAAGAAAGCATAGCAACGTAACACCCCTAATCACTTTGCTATTTACACAAATGCTCTAAAGACACATACCATCGCGCCTGTATTCCCCGAAAGGTTAGGCAGAGATGTACCAATGTACCCACCCACAGTTCGCCGGTATGTTTGGTTTAGGTCCCAAGTAATACGGGGCGAGCCTATTGCCATTAACCGGGCTTAAATCCTAACTCCGAGCTGCTACTGAGAATTTCACAGAAAAACCCAATAACACGTTGCTCGACCTGGGAATCGGATCCCAGACCTCTAGCGTAGCAGTCGCGTTTAGGACCACTAGGCTAACGATGCAGCAGTCTAGAAATTTTCCACAAAACTTTTCCAGAGTATTGATTTTAGTTCCAAGAATCCATAAGGCTTGTAGCGACATGCCTGACCAGGTCACTGTAATAATTAACTAGAAAGGCCCTTCTCGGAATGATACGGTATGAGAAAGCGATGTTTATTTTGAGCTTGGTACGACGAATAAAGTAATTGAATTGATTCCGATGAAGCCTTGGGGTCTCTGTTATAGATTGGAGCTTCGATATATGTGAATGATGTTAGATTTGAGACTGCTGTTCAGAATTAGCTTGATGTAACAGTGTTAGTTGTATATGTCGGCACGGTTGGCGCAGTCGCTGAGAGATTGGCTGTTGTGCTGCGTGTCGCGGATGCGGTTCCCGCTAGGAACAATTTTTTGGCCTAAAGATAGTTGTTTCGGGTCTGGCTGTTTGTGTATGTGAGTTTGTGTTTGTAAACGCATACGCGATAAAAAAGAGCAAAATATATAAAAAAAACATCTACAATTTTTTACCGTCTTCAAATGAAGGAGGAGGTGTCAATTCTAATCCGTATTTATAATTCTTTAATTCTATCGTATTTTTCATTTCTCCGTGTGTTCAAATTTTCTTTTTTCATTTCTAAATCGAAATGAACGGTCCACGAAAGAACCAAAGCCGAAAACTATTTCAAGTTTACTTTGTCTCACTTTCTAGTTTTTGGAGTAGTGTTTTTTTCTTTACTCTCTAGGTAAAGATACTGACTTATGCCTCTTAACAAAACCTTTCTATTTCGTTTTGGGGTCCCACAAGTGCATGTTAAACATTGATACGCGTGTGTGTAAAATGCCATGAAAATAAATTGAACAATTTCTCATAAAATGGTCCCCAGATAAACGCTCAGATGAATACATAACACGACAATTTCAGCGTAACTTCGAACACTCAACAAAATAATTCTAAAGAAATTTCGAATATCTTCACAAAGGACAATATGGATGAATGATTCTCAAACTTAACTGAAGACGCTTCAGAGACTGAAACTTTCTTAATACATAGAGATTATATTCACAAGTTTAGTCTAGACTTTAGACCGAAAGTTGAACGAACTGCCTTGTTAGCCTAGTGGTACTAAGCGCGACTGCTACGCTAGAGGTCTTGCTAAAAGTGTTACTAGATTATTGTATGAAATTTTCAGTAGCAGCTTAGAGTTAGGATTTGTGCCCGGTTAATGGCAATAGGCTCGCCCCCTTGGGACCTAAACATACCGGCGAACTGTGGGTGTACATTGGTACACGTCTGCCTATCCCTTAGGGGAATACAGGCGTGATGGTATGTGTTGTTGAAAGAACATAAATCATTCTTAGTTGAGCGTTCCCCTTGCGAACGGCACCGCGGTCTGTTCTACAAGGAACAAGCAGGTTTTATGGTATTCATGACCTTTGAAAGGTATTAAAATTATTTCAAAGGTTACAGGAGTTAGAATTGGATTTAGGAAAGTTTGTTTTCTTTGAATTTGTGCTTTGTTTAACTTTTGCTTGTGGTGTCTTGGAAATGTCACATAAGAGGGGATAAAGATTTCTCAGGAGTAGCGTAAGCTTTGGTGCAAATGCGTCAAACATAAAAAAGTTGTATTGATAAAATACCTCCTAAGTATGATTAAATGTTTTTGGTTTAAATGAGAAGCTTCTGTATAAATCCTGTTTGTTTTTTAAAATATGGATGGCAAACAAGTGGATGGCCTACCTGATGTTAAGTGGTCACCGCTGCCTATAGACATCTGCAACACCAGAGGCCTTGCAAATGCGTTGCCATCCCAAAGGCAAATTTGAAAAGTCTCATGTGCCTGTAATTACACCGGCACCCATACCTTTCGAACCGGAGCATAGCAAAACTACTTTGCGGCAAAGATAAGTATGGTGGTAGTACTACCCCAGTCGGGCTCCTTTACAAAGGGCAGAGAGGTTAGATTAATGAATAAACAAGTGAAAACAAAATCAGTTCCATTCCACCCAGAAGCATTAAAGTCTATATGAACGATCAACCCACATGCCTACCTTGATTCGTCAAACCTCGGTCTGTCTCCAGAGAAAAAGAAAACCCAAATAACACTTACGGGAGTAAATTGGAAGATATATGGCAAGCTTTATAGCTTCACAAAAGAAATGTCACCCGAAACTTTAGCGATTACCTCCAACTTACGTGATTAGGCACATAAAGTCGTCAAACTGTCCAAAATGGAACATTCCTGCGGGCTATCTTATCAATCTGTCATTTGTGCCATATCTCTGTCGTATTATTATCGATTTATCAGCACATACGCTGCCAGAGAATTGTAAACCTTATTCACGTTATTTCATAATGAAAAATGGTCTGTACGGTGTATCTTTTGGAGTAATTCAAGCATTTCCAAGGTGTGTTCGCATGATTAGTGGTGCTAGTGTCAGTTTGTGATTTCGTTAAAGTGGTCGAAATGGATTTTGAAATTGAATATTTTGATGTGGAAAAGTAAGTGCTGTTTGCCCTTTTGCGTGTGGAGCAATTATATGTGTTTAATTGAGCTGTTTAACTGTAGGTAATGTGACAAGTTAATAGTCTGTTTTGACGTGAAGTGAATAAGGCTTTTGATACACATCATCATTATTGTCGCACAAAACCAAAAACTCTTCAGTGAATAACAATTTTGGATTCCATTGGGCACTTTGACTACAATAAACTCAGACACGCGACAAAAAATTCGTTCAAGTTACGGTCCAGACAGATTTTATTCTTATGCAAAACATTTTGTGTACCCACTCGTTTTTGTACTCCATTCGACCTCTACACCTGCACGACAATAATGTGACATTGACCCTAATTTTGGACACCGAACACGTTTTGGCGAACACCAAAATTAACTTATTTTAACTCTTATTTCTCTTAGGTTACTGTTGAAATCAAGTTTGTTATATTGCAAGGTTCGAAGCTCTAAATCAACACTGCATTTCAGCCTTGGCCTAATTATGTTAGGCTTGGATTCCAGTTCGCAGCTCTGTGTAACTCGGAGAGACTACATCCGACTTCTGCAAACCAATTATTGGAAAATTCGAAGTCAAATGTAGAACGACACGACCGTGTTCTAAGGCAGAGATGTACCTACATTTTGTAGGTAATATTCTGTGTTAGAGGGCAAGCCTTATGCTGTGAGGATACTATACGTCGAATTTCCGACGCCAGTGTCAACTGTCATAGATGTTTGTTCGTGTAACAACTGGAATTGACAGCTCGGCGCTCTCTCAAAGGCACGTAAATGTCGCGAAGAGTAAAGAGCAGACAGCCGTTCGACGCTTGACGTCCTTACGAGAATTAATCGATTGAACTCTGATTGGCCATTTCGCCTCATGTATATGGCCATGTTTGCAAGTATTTACACGATTCACAACACTGAAAGCCATTTATACGCCCGCGCTATTCATGTTGTTGATATTAGCACAACTTCCACTCGAGTACAAAACACAAGGGTTCAACAACTGATGTTTACACTATAAATACATAATATTTATTATTTTCACCAAGTTCTGAATCCTTGAATCTTTGTTTGCACGACTCGGGGAGCGGTTATTTATAATTTTAAACAAACTTTGGTGGTGAGAGATGGCTCATTTAAGCAGTAGGTGGGGCTGACCCATATTATTTTTGCCGAAAACCGCCACCGCGTTTGTGGAAGATAATTATGAACGTGCTATCATAACAACTGAACTGATTAGGTATTACAGTAATATTTATTTTATATACAGATTTTGCTAGAGGCTTTTTCTTTATTATTCTGTAATTTGATTCTCATGTAATAGCAGCATATTTTTTTCTGACAAAATCAATTCAAAGTTCTTTAGCCAAGGTGAATTAACGAGCTTTGGCCAATGCTTCAAGGAATAAAGTGAATGACGAGTGACACAGCATTGAACCACATCCGAGCAGGTCTGGAGCGGTAGCTCAAGTGGGTTGGTCCTTTCGATCTACTACACTAATATCTACGACTGTGGTCTTAGTGGGCAAAGCTTACTTAAGCAACGGCAGTACGTTGTAACATTCTAATCATGTCATTTATTTCCTTTGCAAACGTGGGTGCATAGATGTTTTTATTACAAACCTAACCTTACCGTTGTCCTTACCTTAGCCTTGTCCTTATACCACAAAAGGTCACCCTGTAGTCTCCTTTCTTAGCTACAATACTAGTATTAGGGCTGTCTGTTGTAACTTCTGACGTTCGAAATGTGCTTATTCACCACTTAATTTCCAGAAACTATTTTTTCTAGAAACTATTTTTGGTTTTATTTTAACTGCCTTGTTGGTTTCTTAGTCGCGAGCGAGGATGATGAGTGTGGGGTCCTGGGTTCGTCTCCGAGTCGGGCAAATAGTGTTATTGGGTCTTTCCATTAGGAATTTCTTAGTAACAGCTCGGAGTTCCGAAGTTGGTGGTGTGACACCTCCGTGCCTCGGAAAGCCGTCTGTCCCGGCTGTCATTCGTAGATCTTTGACAGTCGTTACGGATAGTCAGGAGTCAGTTCAGCCGTTTCAAGGTTATCAGCTCTTTTGTTAGCTACAGTATGGAGATCTTTATTATTTTATCAAGATATACTTAAAAAAAATATATTACTTGTTATGTTCTAACCCCATATTTTTTGTTCACAGTGAGCAGCCGATATTCACGTGCAAGGCCCACGTGTTCCACATAGACCCGAAGACCAAGCGGTCATGGATGTCAGCCAGTTCCGCCGCTGTGTCCGTCTCCTTCTTCTACGACTCCTCGAGGAACCTCTACCGCATCATCAGCGTTGAGGGGACCAAGGTATGTATTTTTAATCCCCCGACTCAAATTTGACGTGTCTGTGTGTCTGTCTGTGGCACCGTAGCTCTTAAAAGGGTGAACCGATTTGAGTGCCGTTTATTATTTGAAAGCAGGCTTCCTAGCAATTGTTTTTAGATATGTTTTATCAAAATTGGTTCAGCTGTTTGATGGTTATCAGCTATGGTAGGGACTAGGGATCTTTATTATTTTGTCGAGGGTTATTTCACTTTTTTTTGCACTTATGCACTTGATGTTTAGTGACCATCTCTGCCTGTAGACATCTGCAATACCAGAGGCCTTGCAAATGCGTTGCCATCCCAATGACAAAGTTGATCTGTCTCATGTGCCTGTAATTATACCAGCACCCATAACCTTTAAACCAGAACGCAGCAATGCTGCTTTGCAGCAGAAATGCGTATGGTGGTAGTACTTCCCCGGACGAGCTCCTTCGCAATGGCTTCTACTACTAGGTTTGTGTGAATTGGTTTCTGTGTATCGATTCTTTAGACTATGCACAAGGGCAGGCGGCAGCTCAGCTATATTTGGATCGCTTGAAGTGGGTCAACTGAACGGCTATTGGGGATACCTTTGCCCAGTAGTAAGATAATACAGGTTGGTTGAGCTGCAGCCTGAAGGATGATGAATATTGTTAATTCTTCTATATTGGGAGCAGAGTAATACAATTGTGGTATGAGTAGTAAAGTTAGATGACAAAGTATTCCAGGGTTAACAAAAAAAAAAAAAAAATATCTTGGGACAACTCACACACGGCTATCTGATCCCAAGCTAAGTAGAGCTTGTGTTATGGTAACCAGACAACTGATATACATACTTATATAATTTATAAATACATACATATTTTAGATAAATGGTGGTTGTGGAATTTGTTCGAAAGAGTAACCGTGGCTCTAGAACTCAAAGGCCATTAGGATGAAAACGGATAGGTTATAGTCAGTAAGTCTTTCGCTCTGCCTAAGATTTGACATCCTTAAAAGAAAAAGGTATAAGCAGTCTAATCGATTGAAAACCATCCACAAATCTCCAAGGAGACGCTGCTTTTTTCGATAAAGTTTAATCCGACGAATTTCTCAGTAATATTTTACCAGACATTTTGTAAATAAATGTAGTAAAACGATGAGTTTTTGGCCCATTGTGTCTGAGTAGTAATTGGCTCTCAGTATTCTGGAACACGACAGAGTAAATATTCCTCGTTTTAGAATTACCCGCATTCGGAGTGTACGGATTTAACCGAAATCCCTAACAACTGTTTACAACTACGCCTTGCTATGTAGACGGGTATAATGAAGGTTTTCAGTGTAGTTTTCGGGTGCCGTAAAACGGGGTGAATCAGAACGAAACTAAAAGGGGTTTGTGTCAAAATAATATAGTTTGTTGCCAAAAAGCACAAAATTGTTTATCATGTAGGGTCCTTTTTGGCAATAAACTATATTATGCCAATGTTATAATCCTTTTTAAAATCTTGTTCTGGTTTACCTCGTATGTTCGTATTCACCCTATTTGACAAATAGTACTTCTCTAAATATTATAAAATCGAGTAAACATACCGTATTCTAATAGGACCTAGAAACTGTTTGCTGGATACAGTTTTTGTCATCATTCGGATCATCCAAGGTTTAGAGAACTGAACTTTATTGGTTGTAATTACCTAACACTTATTAATTTTCTTCACATCATATGTACTTTCTAAGTTTATCTTGGACTTCACTGACATCGGTGACGAAAAACTTCGTGAGTTAACCTGGACTTGTAATGAATATACGTCTGAAATCGCCAATCCGCCTTGAGCAAGCGTGGTGATCAATGCTCGTGCCTTCTCTTATGAGAAGAGGCCTTTGCTCTGCAGTGGGACAATAAAAGGCTGTATAATTATATTACTGAGCTCGGGTGTAGCGCTGCTTCAATATTAAGATGCAACATGTGCGAATTGTAGGACAAGTCTTGCATATCAACGACCTAATTAACAAACTAATTGCTAAGTCGATAATGAGTACGGTTCTATCTATTGCCATAGCGTGACTTGTAATCTAATACTGCGAAATATGAGAATCGATATTTACGAAGAATGCCAACAAATATTGACAACCGTAGCTTTTCATATGGCAAACATTCCAAGGCATGTACTTATATAACATAGCATCACGCCCGTATTCTCCGAAGGGTTAGGCAGAGGTGTATCCAATGTACACCCACAGTTCGCCGGTATATTTTTAAGTCCCATGTAATAGGTGGCGAGCCTATTGCCATTAACAGAGCACAAATCCAAATTCCGAGCTGCTACTGAGAATTTCATAGAAAAACCCAATTACACTTTGCTCGACCTGGGAATTAAACCCAGGACATCTATCGTAGCAGTCGTGCCACTAGGCTAACGAGGCAGTTCTACTGGGAAATATGAGAATCGATATTTACGAAGAATGCCAACAAATATTGACAACCGTCGCTTTCCGTATGTCAAACATCCGAATGTTGTGTAGTTACGATCAAACGGCTAGTATGGTGTGCTATATTGAAATCTAACGGGTCGTATGCTGCTGTTCCGATATCGATTTATATATAAACGAGCAAT
The DNA here is from genome assembly GCA_932526535.1 of Caradrina clavipalpis. Taxonomy (NCBI): domain Eukaryota; kingdom Metazoa; phylum Arthropoda; class Insecta; order Lepidoptera; family Noctuidae; genus Caradrina; species Caradrina clavipalpis. Next base: position 788,198 of record OW052111.1, on the reverse strand, counting down.
TAGCCCTGCTCCCGATTTCCGCGTAAGTTTACTAATTGCGAAACGGTGATTTTGATGACATATTTGACCTACTAGCTATAGGTATACTCCGCGGTGTAACCCGCGTTCAATTACGTTTTTGGTTACTGCTCCGCTCTCGTTGGTTGTAGCCTTCCATTTGAATCGTTCCATCTATTGATGTAAACCGCATCAGAAACCGTTGTGGAGTTTACATGATCTAAGCACATAGACGGCGGAAAGGGACTTTTATACTATGTAGAGACTAGAACTTTTTATTTATTTCTTATTTGAGGTGGGTAAACTCTTGACTTTCGTCTAGGTTAGAGGAGACATAGGCAAAGTCGACGATGGAGTGAGCTTTCCCAGAAGGAGACTGTTCACTGTAATTTTACCTGTAATTCTGTGTAGAATTAGTTCATCCCCTAAAAACCTATTACCCCTTAGAACAGGGGTTCTAAGGGGTAATAGGTTTGGTGGTTTTGGCACAGTACAGGGGTACTGTTGCATAAACAGTAAAAAATAAGTCTTTTTGCAGCAATAACTTTTCCTCGAAGTAACTTAGTTGGATAGTCAGTGTGCATAATGCAGCTATGTGATATGTCTTTTTACTCTTAATTCATGACCTCACTATCCTGCAGCTCAAAGGCCAGTGTTGCCATACGGAATGGACAGCAAAATTAAATTGTGTTCTCCGAAACGTCGTCGTTCTGCCAGTTGGAATCAACAAAGGTTTAATTGGGGCAGGTTGTGGCGCGGGGGTATACCTATGTTTTGTTTGTCAAATGGAATTGACGGTTCACGGAATATCGTTAGGGGTCTCTGCATGATGTTTTTGCCTTTTGGGAGTTCCGCTCTGTTGTTTGTCTTTGATATTCGGGACACTTAGAGAATTATGTTAACGGACAACTGGCAGGATTAAGTGTTATTGGGTTTTTTCTATGAAATTCTTAGTAGCAACTCGGCCGACTTTAGGCCAGTAAGATATTTATAAATAGTGCAATAATAAAGACTAGCTTAAAAGACTTTTCTATTAGACCCTTCTGACAATGGGACAGATAGTCGGACGGATGAGCGAGAGCATTAGGGCCGAGAGCGTTGAGATCCTTTCTGTGCGGAACCCTATAAATACGAAACAAAATAACAGGGACTGACTTCTCTTTTCATCTGCTAGACATGACGTTGTAGGACGAGACTAAACGCCTATTGTTCAATGTGCATTATCTTAAAACTTCACATATTGCCAATTCAACAGCCCACGACTGTACGCGAGTTTAAAACGTACCAAGTTTTCTAATCGAACTTCTCCCCACTTTAATAAATTCCAAGTTTCGTCTGAAACTGTACTGGAGCTCGCAAATATCTATTTTGTTTCTACGAGAATATCTCGTGTGAATGTTATGAATTCAATACAAGTTTTGAATGGGATGGCAAAATTTCCTACTGGCATCAGTTTGATTTGCACTACAGCATCTGTTACTGGGGCTCTTCGTAGTATCTGTATAGTTTTATTATTCGATAGGACTCGATTCCGAGGTCGGCAAAATTGGGGTTTTTAGAACTTGGTGGTGTGAGACCCGTGTGTCTCGGAAAGCACGTAATGCCATTGGTTTCACGCCGGATCTCTCCTTGGTCGTGTCGAATTGTGCAACGGACTATGACAGTGAAGGAAGAGGGACTGCATATGTGTTTGCGCACACATTTGTGTACTTGAAAGAACTGCGTAATTGGCTAGTGTTCATTGAGATCAGACGCCGAAATTCGGTCGGGAGGATATTATCATTTCGATTAATTCTAAATTAAATATTTTTTTCTTCGAGTTATTAGTTGATCTATTTAGTTCTTTCCAAGGATTAGCCGATCGTTGGTATGTTTAATTGTAGTTGCGGAATTCTTCATTTAGTCATCATCATCATCCTGCCCTCGTTTCATTTTATTCGAGGTCACCTCCGCATGTATTGTTTCCATTAATTGCGATCAACACTCACAGAGATATCGTATTGGCATTGCGGGAATCGTGTCACTTGGGTCGGATACATGATCCCGGTATGTGGTAATGTTATTAACAGCAGGAGGACATTGCTACATTCACTACCTATCGTCCTCGTATGTACTCATATTTGTACTGTTGCCATTTGAGACATTAATGATGAAAAAGGCTGAGTCGTTTGTTTTCCGGTTTGAAGGGTGCTGGGATAATTACAGGCACATCTCAGCTTTGTCGCTGAGATGCGTCTTTGCGAAGGAGTTCTTCCGGAAAAGTACTACTACCATACTTATTTCAGCTGCAAAATAGCGTTGCTGTGTTCCAATTTTAAGGGTTGTAGGTGCCGCTGAAATTACAGGCACATGAGATTTTGCAACTTAGTCTCTGGGATGGCAATGCATTTGCCTCTGGTATTGTAGATGTCTATAGAGGTGGCCACTTAACATCAGGTGGGCCGTCGGCTTGTTTGTCTGTCTGGATACGACAGTGATTATTTGGGTGCCTCGTTAGCCTAGTAGTCCTAAGCGCGACTGCTATACTAGAGGTCTTCGATTTAATTTCCAGGTCGATAAAAAAGTGTTATTTTCTACGATCATGCCTGTATTTCGAGAAAGTAACGTTTCAGAGAATACAGGGATGATCCTATGTATGTGTATGTATTTGGCTGCAACTGGTGTGGTCCATTCTTTGACGGAGAACACTGATAATGTGAACACTACTGCCGCAATGTTATAAACCAGGAAACTAACTCCGAATCTCTTCGCAGGCGGTGATAAACAGCACGATAACAGCAAACATGACGTTTACGAAGACGTCGCAGAAGTTCGGCCAGTGGAGCGACGTCAGAGCCAACACTGTGTACGGTCTCGGCTTCGCGTCGGAGCCGGAACTCGGCAAGGTAAGCACACGATATTGTGGAACTTTCCATGTGAGGTTAGTTATATTATTTCTGAACATATGAACATGAATACAGAGGGGAAATATTTGACCGACTTTAAAAAGGAGGAGCTCGTGGCTAAATAATTACAGCCGCAAAGACCGATCTTCCGGGTTAAGCCACGCTTGCCGAGGTTGGTCTGTGGATGGGTGACCATTTACCATAGCGAGTTTCCTCCGTGCCTCGGAAAGCACGTAAAGCCGTTGGTCCCGGCTGTCATTTGTAGATCTTTGACAGTCGTTACTGTTAGTCAGAAGCCCGAAAGTCTGACAACCAGTCTTACCAAGAGTATCGTATTACCCATTACTGGGTTGTGGAGGTCTGATAGGCAGTCGCTCCATGTAAAATACTGGTATTCAGCTGCATCCGGTTAGACTGGAAGCCGACCCCAACATAGTTGGGAAAAGGCTAGGCAGATGATGAAAAAGGAGGAGGTTAAGAATATTCTATTTGTTTTTATGCGATACTAGCCAACTGCCCGCGACTTCATCCGCGTGGATTTCACCCGTCATAACTTACGTCTTTGGGTATTGCTCCGCTTGCGTGGGTCGTAGCGTGATGTTATATAGCCTATGACACTCACAAATAACGTGGTCAAAATCGGTTCAGTGGATCCAGAGAATAGCGTATAACCTCACAAATTCACACACTTTACCTCTTTATAATATTGGATTGCTCTTGATTCTAGTCTAGGTCAGAGGTGACAAAGACGAAGTCGACGATGGATTGAGCTTACCCAGAAGAAGCCTGTTCATACTGAAGTTATGACTTTAACTTCCCGTTTCTCTTGCAGTTCATAGAAAAGTTCCAAGAAGTGAAAGAAGCTATACAAGCGCAGCAGTGCGGTGCTACCGGGGGCAAGTCTGTGACTAATGGCAATAGTGGTGCTGCCACGCCTGTGGCTAGTGCCACCGCTAGCCCGCTGCTAGCCGGCCGCGCCACCGCTGGGGACGAGCCCCCGCCCGCCGTGTCGCCGGCGCAGGCTCAGGTCAGTACAGGACCCTGATAGAGATAAGTTAAGGTCGTTTTTCCAATGTGAGAAATAAATGGCGGCCTAAGTCCAGTATAGGACCATTTCTTATAGCTGTAGCTTTTGATAGTTCCCACAGCTGGGTGAAAGCCTGACCTCTTTGTTGGTGGCAATCTCCACCTACGATGGTAACAATGTCGTCTGCTCATCTCACCGCCAGAAGGCCAGTAAATATATATATAGTATGTCAAAAAGACTAAATACGTTTCTTTGTTTATTGTTTACTAGAAGTACCACCTCCAATAGCTTTAAAAGTGTTAGCCAGTAACTAGACAGTAAAAATGAAGCGTATCAGTACAATGTGTTAATTTTAGCAGGACATGCAATACCTTTTTTCTATTTAAAACGCAACGCGTCGTTGCAAAACGGACTTAAGTTTGACACGGATCAAGGATGTATGCAATGCGCTGTCCGAATAATACGTTATTGATTATTTATTACTTTTAAAGGTTAATATAATATCTTTCGTTGTAACTGCCTCGTTAGCCTAGTGGTCCTAAGCGCCACTGCTACGCTAGAGGTCTTGGGTTCGATTCCCAGGTCGAGCAAAAAACTGAGTTTTTCTATTCAATTCTCAGTAGCAGCTCGGAGTTAGGATTTGTGCCCGGTTAATGACAATAGGCTCGCCCCCTATTAAATGGGACCTAATTATACCGGCGAGCTTTGGGTGTACATTATTCCTCGTCTGCCTATCCCTTCGGGGAATACAGGCGTGATGGTATGTGCTTTCGTTTGACAATATTGTGTTTGTTGCAGTCAAAACCCGAGCCGGAGGAAATGGCGGTACATCAGAGAGCCCATTCAGTGTCCTCCACTTTACAGGTACGATAATATTCTATAGTCTATAGTATCTATACATAGGGGTCCCGTGAGAAAAGGTTTCGACACGGCCGGGGATCCTACATCCGGGGCTCATACATCTGGTCATACAAGCACGCCGGTTACGAGTACTGTGCACCTGACCTTTCTGAAGATCCTCACCAATAAGGTCAGGGTAGGTCTTTCTAGGGCGTCCCCTCCCGGCATTGCCACTCTATTCGTCTATCTTTTTAGGTATTTCAGTTTAATTTGATAATGCAAAGACTATTATTATCACTCCTCGATATGAAAATAATCTTCACACTAAATAAATATTATGTGCCAAACGGGTATTTGCAATTCAAAATTAAATATAATTTACGTTACGCTTACTCCGCACATCGTATAAGGCCCCCTGGTTGTATATTAATGCATAGATACTATATTTAGCCTGCGACTCCGTCCATGTGAATTTTCTTACAGATCTCAATTTACTAATAATGAAATTGCCTATTATAGCACTCAGGGATATCGTAGCTTCCTATTCCGGAGATTTGTGGTTTCAAACCAAAAAACAAACTCTTCAGCTTTAAAATTCATAATAAATACAGGGTGTTTGGCAGAACGTTGAACATACGAAAATGGTGGATAGGTGGGGTCATCTGCTACTTACTCAGCCCTAATTTATTTGGCCCTGGGCCCCTGGATATTTTTTTTAAATATTTTTTTTAAGTATTTTTTACATCCTTATGTAAGTTTGAGGACTCATAACTCTTTTTGAAGCTAACATCTGAATAAAACAATCATTTTATGAGAATCTGCCAACATTAAAGATTTAAAAAAAGTTTAAAAAGTCGTGAAACTAGAAGAAAGCAAAAATTAAACAAAAAATATCCAGGGTGCCAGGGCCAAATAAATTAAGGCTGAGTAAGTAGCAGATGACACCACCTATCCACCATTTTCGTATGTTCAACGTTCTGCCAAACACCCTGTATATTTGCTGTACCTACCTACAGTGCACATAATATATCTCTTTGTGAAACACTTCTCCTGAGTCATGCGTTAACACAGGAAGCAACAATTGCTTTAAATTGCCAATGTTACATCCTTGTGTGCTATCAATGGAGTCAAGTGCAGTGTGATGCTTGACATTGCGTTTAAGGTTATTTAAAGGAGGAAAATACGTTATTTTTGATAAAAATGTCTTGGGGAAATTAGCAAATGTGCGCGTAATTGGCTCTATTAAGTTTTTAGACTCATTTTTAAATCAAATTCAAATTCAAATTCAAATTCATTTATTGTTTGTCACAGGTAATTGTCAGTTCGTATGATTATTATATAAAGGATCGCTGTAACATACCTATAAGGTGTACAATATTTACTGCTGGTTCAATATTTGTTTAACATTTAATCATTATTCGTCCTAGGTTAACGTCTATCATTCATCATGCATTAATAATATAACTTGTTAATTCATAATTCAATACAAATAAATAAATCTACATTGAATAAAATACATTGATTTCATACTAATTAAATTATTAATAAATTTCATTCAAATTAAATTCATCATTGATGTAAACAAATTTAGTTCATTGTTAAAAATTGGCACAGCTTATCTAAAGGTGTCGACACCAGTGTTTTTGTCATTAAAAAAGTCATTGATAGAATAGTAGGCTTTACTTATCAAAAATTCCTTTAGTTTTTTTTTAAAACTATGTAAGTTTACACTACTTTTTACATGATTTGGGAGTTTGTTATAGATTTTTACTCCTATCCCAAATATACTTGTTTTAAACTTAACTGTCTTACACCTAATGCCGCTTAATTCATTTTTATGGCGTGAACTTCTCAATGTGTCATAATTATTTAAATCGCGTTTCATCATTACTGCTGCTTCATTAATGTATAGTGATGGAAATGTCAAAATATGCAATCTTGTAAACTCTGTTCTACATGAATCCGTCTGTTTAAGGCCACAAATGCTTCTAACACACTTTTTTTGAGCCTTAAAAACATCTTCTCTATTAGTTGAGTTCCCCCAGAAAAGAATACCATATTTTAGTGTGGAAGCTACGTATGCATGGTAAGCACTTAGTAATGCTCCCTCGTTAACTACTTTTCTTAACATATAAAGTGCATATGCAAACTGGTTTAATTTTTTGCAAACATGATCAACGTGTATTTTCCAATTTAGTGCAGAGTCAATATGAATACCGAGAAACTTAGTATTGTTCACTTCTTGTAATTGTTCTCCTTTATAATGTATATGTAGTTTTTTATTTGAATTAGAATTTTTATTTGTAAAAGTCATATAATGTGTTTTTTCTATATTTATTTTTAGTTTGTTTACACTTAACCATTTGATAATATCTTCAAGTGATTTGTTAATGTTGGTTTCATAATTATCTTTATCCTGGTTCGTAAAAATAGCTGTACTATCATCTGCAAATAATACAATTTCCTGTTTTATAATTTTCGGGAGATCATTTATATAGATTATAAACAAGAGAGGACCAAGGATACTTCCTTGGGGGAGGTCCTAATCGAAGGTCATTATTGAATAGATAGAACGGGTGAAGGGCACATTGCAACGAAACCTTTTATCATGGATTCTTTACATGATTCTAGATCCCCGAACGAGTTTGATAAATATAAAAATAAATAACAAAATATATACACAAATTATGACATACTAACAAAAGGTATTTCGTACCTAGGTGTACTCCTTCACTTATAGGAGACCACAGCATGCACTAGAAAGTTAACAACTAGCTAACAAGTAATTAGAAATATTAGAGTAACGTTTTTTCGTCAGATATTAAAAAAAATCTGCAGTACCATACAAAAGTGCAACACAAAACGTCTACACAATCAAAAGGTATGGAACAGCTAATTCATTTTAAATAAACAACCATAAATGTTAACCCTCATTTTTCAGCGCGCTGAGGAGATCTATATACTGAACCCACGGTGAAAGTTACGATGTACCATCTCCCAAGTTATAGTTTCAATGTCCTGTTGGAAAATTCATGATGCCTATTCGGCTAGAATCGTGTCTAGAATGTATTTATATACACCCGGGGTAAGGTTAGCCTATCTATGATAGGTGGCGAAAACAATACTAGTAAAGCTCTTTGTGAAGGAGCTCGTCCGGAGAAGAACTACCGCCATATCTTTTTCTGCGCGCAAAGCAGCGTTGCTTCGGTTTGAATTCGGGCACATGAGATACTTCAACTTTGTCTCTGGGATGGCAACGCATTTGCAAGGCTTCTGGTATTGCAGATGTCTATAGGCAGCGGTGGCCACTTAACATCGGGTCGGTCGTCGGACATTCAATAATATTAAAAAAAAAACAACAGTCTAAATTATGTCATGTGGACAGACGACCTGATTTAGACCTCAGGGAGACGCTGAATGCAGGCCGATTCCAACCGGTCCTATTTGAAATCTATGGGGGAGGCCTATGTCCAGCAGTGGACGTCCTGCGGCTGTTATGATGATGAAATTGTCTCAGCCCAGAGGTTACGAGTTGAAACATCAGTAACTTAGCTTCCATTAATCCCTATAACGACACAGTAATCAAAGCATTAACAACAATGACTTCCCAAATTAATATTTGTGATAAAACATGCCCTTTGTCCCTCGTCCCTGTAGGCTGGCTACGCGACGGTGGGTCGTGCGCCGCGCGGTCCGCTGGCGTCGTCCGGCGCGCCGCCCGTCATCGACCCTCCCCCCGCCGACTCCTCCGAACAACAGCTGCGCTACGAGAACGACAGGCTCAAGCTCGCGCTGGCGCAGAGGTGAGTTGACACACAGTTGCGTGACAGTTGCATAAAAGTCGCGCGACTATTGTGCCGTAGATGTGTGACAGTTGCGCCATAGATGAGTGACAGTTGCGCGACAGTTGCGCCATAGATGATTGACAGTTGCGCCATAGATGCGCGGCAGTTGTGCCGTAGTCGCGCGACAGTTGCGCCGTTGGTGCGTGACAGTTTCGCCATATTTGTGTAATATATTTATAAAACGCTAGCCAGAGGAAGAACTATCATCATGTCACTCCTGCAGCTAAACAGCGTTGTTGTGTTTCGGTGTGGTGCTGGTCGGTGTAGTTACAAGCACATAAGATGTTTCAGCTTTGTCTCTGTGATCGCGTGTGATGTTTCTAGTAGCAGATGTCCAAAAGTGGCAGTGACCACTTACCATCAGGTGGGCTTGTCGGACTGATCCAGATTTTTTGCTAAAAAGAAAAAGTTGTGCAATTGTTGTCCGATAGTAGCTTGACAGATAGTGATAGTAGGCCCTGTTTAGAATGGAAAGTGGCTACGCGACAGTGGGGCGAGCGCCGCGCGGCCCGCTGGCCCCGAGCGGCCCGCCCGCGGTCATCGACCCGCCGCCGCCAGAGTCCATCGAACAACAGCTGCGTTACGAAAATGACAGGCTGAAGCTCGCGCTCGCACAAAGGTAAGTTGCGCAACAGTAGCGCGATAGTTGCCCGACACTTTCGTCGCCGTCTGCTGCTTAGCTGCTTTTGACGTTTTAGGAGATTTTGTTTTGGGTTTTGTTTTGTTTTTTGTTGAGCGGCTTATTTAGTTCATTGCGAAGTATGTAATGGTAGCCAGCTTGTTTTTGACACCTTTATCAAATTAAAGGTAAGTTTTTTTTTGGTTTTGTATTTTAATTTTAGTTTTTATGCTTACACTGCCGCTGTACTCTTAGTACTGTTAACTAGTATCTGGTTTATTATGTAACCTGTAAACGTTTATTTGATTTGTGTCTTTTCTGACTAATATCCTCAGAAGAACAAACTTTGTCACTTTTAAATCTGCTACTTACCTGAAAAAACAACCTACGTATGTACGTATATTTCTGCGCAAGTCATTATACGTTTCCAAGCGATATAATAAATACAATGTCAAAATGTCGGCAGGAACTTTTAAACGTTTGAATTAATTAAAGGAAATAATTAAAAAACTTTAACATTACAACAATAAAAAGTTTATTCAATCGCAAGAGTTTTGTACAACACTTAAAACTACAAAACAGAACAATACAGTCAGGCCTTAACTATAGCGAAACGTAACTCCATTCCGCCTCACTAATAAATAATTATAATAATTCTATAGCCACTCATTACAATACACTAACTGTTAATTATATTCTTAATGAGTATGCTATGAATATCACACGTCTTACTCGTCCGTGTAAATTGACATGGGTAAAAGACAAGTTTCTTTTTGTTAAAGCAGCATTACTTATTGTTAAAGTCGCGTGCTTTTTCTTAAAGACGCGTATTTTTTGTTAAAGTCGCGTACTTTTTGTTAAGTCCGGGTACTTTTTGTGAAAGTCGCGTACTTTTTGTTAAAGTCGCGTATTTTTTGTTAAAGTCGCGTGTTTTTTGTTAAAGTCGCGTATTTTTTGTTAAATTCGCGTGCTTTTTGTTAAAGTGTACTTTACTTAAAGTTGGATAAAAAATACATGTCTTTTACGCAATCAATTACACGGCATTTTTGTTATCCAATTCATAATCGAACAAATCCATTATACATCGCCTATTTAGTTTCAACTTTCAACAACACACCTATACGAATCCAGCAATGTAATATAAAATTTAGATTTTGTCATTCAAATCATTCTTACAAACTTAACAGATAAATCTAACTTACAGATAGAGCTATATTAAAGCATTTTAGAACCATGAGGTTCAATATTGCAAAGCTTTTTGGATTACAATAGGTTGTCAGTCCGTCATTGCATTCAGAACTTAAAAGAAATACTCTAGTTTGGCTATATTAGCTGAAGCGAGGATGTATCATGTTCTAAATGAGCTACAGGTAAATCTATGAATATTGCGTACGAATATATTTTGTTAGAATTCGGCTTTGCGAGTATCTAAGGCAATTATGTTGGTATATAAATATAAATGTATGAAATATCTTATTTCGACCGTGTTTAAGAGAATTTGTAACCGAATATTGGTAGGAGAAAGTCTTACATTAGTAAAGTTATTTTTTGTGAAACCAATAAATAGAGAGCTTATTTTGGAAAATAATTGTACGTCTTCGCCTTTTATAGGCATCGACTGTGTTTAAAAGCACTGAAGAACTTCTAGATAGCTTAGACACATTATGTATTTGAATTTAGTATGAGTGACGCATATCAAAATAACAACCATCAGTATGGAGTTTCTTGCCCATTCTTCTCTATACGAAACTACCATTTATAATAGGCAACAAAATTTAATATTATACATATTTTTCTTTCTTGCAAATTACGTTTAAAACTGCCTTCTAATAATTTAATTGAATCAAATGATTTGACTCTAAAAACAAATGCCAATCAACTACCAACACGCACACATTCATACACATTTACCTGCAGCAAATCCGCCATCTTGCATTTAATGTTCGAATCCGCCGGCAATAGGCACGAATCCTTCATCAAAATGCCCAAAGTCGTGCTGATAATGCACGGGCTCATGTGCAGGTCTCGCTTCGTACTCGTGCGGTTTCTCGTACTCCTCGTGGTGTTTCGGCGTACCGATCTTGTGGACGACGGCGTTGAAACCGTTCTTGTCGTCCGCCTCGTATTCCACTACGCGCTTCGTTCCGTCGGTCTCGACGAGGGTGTAGGTTCCTGTGGTAATGGAATGGGTAATTATTGAAATTGCCAATTGTTCTGTGCCCTCTTCCTGTTTGGCGAAAAATTTCCGTTTGTCTCTCTATGTAAAAATAAATCGGCCATGAGTAAGTCGGATTCCCAACAATAATATTTTTAGCAAATTTGAGCTATATCTTCAAGAAACATTCGGATGATGTCCTTACACGATGACGGTAATTGACTAATAAGTCAATTACTAATAAATATATTACTTGTATCAATTTACATTGCCGAGTTCAATTTTCAAGATGCACAAGTCTTGAGAAAAACCCATTCTTTAAAACGACTATAGCAATACACACTGTAAAAAAATCGAGTATTTACACATTACGGTTCAAAAGTTCAAAATATACAGCCCTGTTACAGACGGAGTTTTAATAATAGGGTCCCGTTTGGCACCCTTTTCGTATAAAACCCTAAAGAGTGATCTTACATGAGTTCCGTTTCTTCCCTTTACCGCAAATAGAAGATACGGAATCCTAAAAACATCATCATTGTTATAGTTCAAGAAAACTATCAATAACCACTTAGCATTACATTAATATGTATGTATGTAATTCTATTAACGATCCCAACTATATGATAATAATCACGTAGTTAACTCATTCATGTGTGTACGTAATTGATCAGCGCGGTGTAACAATACTCAATTAGCGCTACAAGTACGTGCGAGCTGCCGACCAGCATATTAACTTGTGATTCATGAGCTATATTCATTGCTCGTGATATTGAGTTAGTGGGAGTTACTTCCACTTGTGAGTGTTAAAGACAATCATCGTTTGCTGTTGGAAGAGGGACTGGAACACCAAATGGTCGGTAATTTGGATTGTTTTTGAATTTGAGATTTTAGGGTTGCGGAGTTTTTTTATGGGACAAGCCCGCCACACTGTTCCCAAACCACTGCAACTCCTGTAAGCCAGAATCAACAGTGGCGACCACAAGAAAATCAAGAAAAAAAAACCACTTTAGTTTGTTCATTTCACAGTTTGTTCGAAAGAGTTACCGCGTCCCTGGAATGCAAAGGGCATTAAGAGGAACATGGGTGGGTTTTAGTCAGTAAGAGTCTGACACCCCCTTCCGCTCCGCCCAGGGCGGAAGAAGACATTTGATGATTTCTCATCCTTAAAAAAAGGACCTTAAGGATCCAAATGGAACCTTATTGTTCTCGCTCGTCCGTCAGTCCGGCTGTATGTCCCTCTGTCTAGGACTGTAACTTTTAAACCGTAATAGATATACACTTAGATTTTGCACAAAGTGTTTCTATGGCTGCTGTTAGATCAAATTAAAGGGTCCCCCTACAAGAAACTTGTTAATTTAGCCAGCTTTTTGGTCGATTATGTATGATAATGTTGTACGCTGGTACCTTTTAGGTGCTAGTATAACTTGCAATTGACCAGGTTTTCATTTGAGAGCATTTTCTCCCCGTCTCGAGTTATTCTCGGAAATCCCTTGACGACTTGAGATAGGAAGAGAAATAAGTGCTTCAAAGCTTGATGCTCACCTTTGACCTTGTCACCGTCTCTGGTCTCCCAGTGCTCCTTCTGGTCACCAGTGTGGGGGTCCTTCACCGAGTAGTCGAAGGAATACTTGGGATGCGCCTGAAAACGTCACAATAAGGCCATTGAGAAAGGAATGTAGGTACATTGAAATCGTCGTCTTTACATAACATGCCATCCGTGTGTATGTGTACGCCTCTGCCTAACCTTTCAGGGAATACAGGCGTGATGGTACGTGTTAACCCATGAAAAGTTTAATTTCTATTGTTTGTAGAATCATGTGCTTAATTCCATGTTAATCCCGGTACGGATCTTGACCGCTATTTCACTTCTGCGAAACTGGAAGTCAGCGCTCAATATCCGTGCCGATATCTGTAAAAGTTTTTGTTACTATGTCCCTTCTCTGCCCTAAGGCCCTACCACCATCGCTTAAGACGTATTATTATAAACTTTGCCTTTCAGACTGTTTGCTTTTCAACTCTCGGCTCAACGCTCAAAGTAAAAAATCTGACAGTGGAATTTACAAAGTAATATTCGAATAATTTAAATAGTTTCGGAGTTTGGATTTGTGCCCGGTTAATGGCAATAGGCTCGCCCCTTATTACATGGGACCTAAAATCATACCGGCGAACTGTGGGTGTACATTGGTACACCTCTGCCTAACCCTTCGGCGAATACAGGCGCAATGGTATGTGTTTTAAAATATTACTGTTCCATTTCAGTTTTCAATTCTACAATTTTCATTTAGACACTAAATGCACTGCCCAGATGTAAATATGGCATACTGAAGTTAAAAGTTCGTCTTTATAAAGCAATGTCTTTATCACTCATACCAAGTCACAAATATAATTAAATCTCCCTTTAATGGTGCTCCATGTAAAATGATGTAAAGCGAAAGCATTTATTTCAATTAGACCATTTACACTTTTGAATTGTGAAGCTAGTTGCTTGTTCCAAAGCGTAGGTCTCTATAGAGAAGAACGAGTATAAAACTCCACGGACACTCTTTCTTTTCAATAAGTTTTTTTTTACAAAATCCTGGTTACAATATTCTTGTCATATCATCAGATTTGAATTTAGATGGACATGTTTGTAATCTTCGCTTCAAATCAGTTTTAATTGTTTCGAATCAGAACATTGACAGGACAATTAATGTTAATTGCATTAACAACTGTGGTCCCTCTATTATCCAATTACTCGCCAGATGCGTCTGTATTGTAATCAATTGTAAAGACTAGCGTGATTAATATCTAGCAGTAACTGAAGAGGTTTCCGTTGTTCTTGTCGCGACACGACACGTTTCTACTTCATAGTTTTGAGTAAGGTACATCTAAGGTAAACCAAGTATAAACACATAACAAAACCGAAAGTTTCATGATCTTTCTATCACTGCGAGCATATTTTTTGTTGTGGACCATAGTTTTTTTTTTCGTGGGGGATTTCCATTCAACCTAACCTAGACATTAAGCATCCATGAGGATTTGTCATGGATGCTTAATGTCTAGGTTAGGTTGAACGGAGGGTTATGCCACACTTTTACAGACTAAAACCCCTTGGTTTCTCATGTTACCATGAGTCGGGAGTACGGTATTCGCTTGACGCATGATCTGCACCCTTACTGATTTTAGAACCAGTCCATGGTCAGGGGAGGTGTGATCTAGAGTTCTAGACCATACCTGGGAACTTTAGTGTTCTTACTAAACTTTAAATACGATCCCTGTATTGTTGCTTGGACCCTTAAGCACAATGTTTTGTATGAGTTACATTGCATATTTCAGACCATAAAAGTCGTATCCCAGCAATAGATTTTACTCAATGTTACTTTGTCTGTTGAGCAGTATGCTAAGTTAACGGCTATCTGATGGGTCTTTTTATACCACGTATGAACCCACGCAAAAGACATAAACCATTAAAAACCTCATCACTACTTACATGGTAGTCCAATTCATAGTCTCCTCCATGGTGTTCGTCCAAGCTTTGATGCTGGTGCAACTGTACCGGCGCCTTGTGGAAGCTGTCATAGCCGCCGTACTCTTCGCCGAACTGCGCCGCCACTGACGCCACCACGACCAGGAGGGATAGGGCACTCTGGAAGGAGGAAACAATTTGGTCAACTTCATTTGATTTAGCTTTTTTTTATCTTTGCCCGACCAATGACCAATGACACAGTTTGATTGACTTGGCTTGTATTTGGTTAGTTTTACACACATCCCTTGCTACGTTTTCTTCCACTTCTTTGGTGGAATCCTAGCCTTGAAGCTTTATGAAATAGTGGTTCATTTTTGTATATCATTTTAGTATCTTTGAAAGTCGTTTAGGAGAATCAGAAGACCAGCTATGGCGTGGTCTCCACTATACAGAAAATAACAGATCAAATCTGCAATGCTATTCTGTAAAAACCTCTCAGTAGATTTAAGTGAAATGAACTTGATGTGAGCTCGAGTAAGTCAATTGCTAGCATCACGTGGGATGAGCTCACTTCGACTAAATTCATCTAGATTGAATCTGATTTCATTATTGCCTCCAATATGTATTGAAAACCGTCTGGCGCTCCCAGAGCTATTAACTCCGCTACCATTTTATTAACTGGCCTATATTACCGATAAGATAAAAGTCTTTGGCTGATTTAACACTCAACCACCACCATCTCCATACCTATTTCTGCCGCAAAGGAGCGTTGCTGTGTTTCGGTTTAAAGGGTATGGGTGCCGGTGTAATTACAGGCACATGACGCATTTCTTCTATATCTCTAGGATGGCAACGCATTTGTCAAGCCTCTGGTATTGCAGATGTCTATAGGCAGCGGTGACCACTTAACATCAGATGGGCCGAAGGCTTGTTTGCCATCCAATAGCATAAAAAAACTCCATCTTCTTGCTAAATTAAGTTTCCAAGTATAGTGAAACTTTGCTACGACATAGTATATCAGATGCAGAAGTTTATAACCCGTAATACAAAATAGATAGTGTGTCTGGTGCGCGCGCAGTGAAAAGATTTGAAAGTGTTATTATCACGTCGAGACAGACGAGGCTGATAGGTGGCTACTACGGAGCAAATTGGATGTGAGACGAAAATCTTTCGACAGGCTTTGAGGGGTCGAAATGACGACATCGAATGAATGATAATACAGTATGGTAGAGCTTCGCTGACCCCATAAGAACAACGAGCCCTCGACGAAAATAGAGGGCTGTTTATCCTAGGTATCTGTGGCATCGTAACTCGCAAACGACTGAACAGATTTAGGTTTGTTTTTGTTTTCTAGATAAGCAATAAGCCTCTCTGCCCACGACTGATTTTTTGTAGGATGCATTATCGGACCGATTTAATAAATCCACAGTTTCTTAGGACCGACTTTTTGTCGGTTACCTACGTCTATTGCTACTGCTCCGCTCCCGTGCGTCGTTGCGTGATTATAGCCTGTTACTTCCTGATAATTTAGCTGTCTATTGGCTAAAAATATGCTAAAAATGGGTCTGAAAAAGACTTTCCTCATTATAATATTAATATAGACAAGCAAGAAGACATAATTATTACATTATTATTCAATTTGGAGATCAGCTGCTACTCAAGTTCTTAACGAAATCAATCAAAAATTATTCCCGATACTTTACGTGATTTACCGAAAATGTGCCGTAATTTTGTTAAGCCGGAATAATAACTCAATAATCTCCAGAGTCCTTGTCTTAAGGCGAATCGCATTGCCCTCGTTTTATGTTAAAATAATCGGGTAAACACTTCCAGGGCCCCAGTTTACGTAGATGTAAAGTAGGTGTGGTGTGTTCGACGTAATATGGTGCGGCATTTTAAAAGAAGGTTGTTAGATTTTTCTTTCTTTCTTTCTTTTACTTTTGTTTAATTTTAAACGGTAAGCACAATAAGTATCAGCCTATTACATTATCTTACTTCCTACTAATTCTACTCAATATTATAAATGCGAAAGTTTGTAAAGAAGGATGGATGGATGGATGGATGGATGCTTGTTACTCTTTCACGCTTAACCTGCTAAACGGATCTGTATGAAAATGACACTGAGATAAATTGTAGTGTGTAATACATAGGATACTTTTGTTCCGGAAAAATGTACGTTTCCCGTGGGATAATATATCAAATTTGACGCAGACGAAGTCGCGGGCAGTAACTAGTTATAAATAAAGCAAAAAAAAAATATGTGCGATATGGTTCCAATTTAAAAGTTATGTTTTAGTTCGTAGGTTTAGTTCCCTGCTTAACATATTTGATTTAGAAAAAGTTCTATAAAAGACCGTCAATTTAAGAGTGCTGTTCTATACCCAAACACAATTTTTTCTTTCCATTCCAACAACACAATGGCTAAACATATTATATTCTTTCAAATAAATCACCTTGCATCGTACAGTACATACACGCAAACAGTGCGCGCCTCACATACGCGGTATGATCTCATTAATACGTCAGCGCTGCAATAGATAGGCTACAACAATAAACTTCACAGTTTACAGCTACTATGTCACCACGCAATGGACTATTTCAACTGGGTTTCAGACTGCAATGAGTTTCAACTGGGTTTTAGACTGGCATTAGTTTTTAGTGTGATGGTTTCTCGTTGTGGAATGGAGAATTGAAAGTGATAGTATTTCTCATATTTTACTGCCTCGTTAGCCTAGTGGTCCTAAGCGCGACTGCTACGCTAGAGGTCTTGGGTTCAATTCTATTCAATATTCTTGGGGTCGAGTAGTGTTATGGAGTTTTTCTATGTAATTTTCAGTAGTAGGTCGGAGTTAGAATTTGTGCCCGTGTAATGGCAATAGGCTCGCCCCCTATTGCATAGGACCTAAACATACCGACAAGCTGTGGTTTTACAATGTTACCTACAACTCTGCTTAACCCTTCGGGAAATACAAGCGTGATAGTATGTATGTATAAACAAATGTTTTGTAAATCTACCTACACAGTCAGAATAAAGTACTATGTTCTGACTGTTTGGCAGTCAATATATTGACGAATCTCAACTGTTTGTGTCGAGTTATTAGAAAACTTGTAACGAACCAATCACAAGTTGACATCACAGCAACTATTGAAGACAGATTATATAATCTACCTTTCAGAGACACCCGATCAATAACGGGAAATGAGCTGATGTCTCATACACATGAGACAAATCACTTTGGACAATCCTTACCAATATTATCAATGCGAAAGTAAGTTTGTTTGTGACCTTTTCATGCCTAAACCACTGAACGGATCTTCCTGAAATTTACCATATACGTTGTCAGGTGTACAGAAACGGATATAAGGTACCTTTCATCCCGAAACAAAGTACTGTTCCTGAGGAAAACAACAATAACTTTCTTAAGGTAGTAAATGGCGCCACGTGTCTTTCGAATTATGATTTAATATAAACTAATATTATAAATGCGGAAGTAACTCTGTCTGTCTGTCTTTCTGTCTGTCTGTCTTTCTGTCTGTCTGTCTTTCTGTCTGTCTGTCTTTCTGTCTGTCTGTCTTTCTGTCTGTCTGTCTGTCTGTCTGTCTGTCTTTCTGTCTGTCTGTCTCTTCTTCACGCCTAAACCACTGAACCGATTTCAATGAAATTTGGTACAGATATAGTCTGGGACCCGAGAAAGGACATAGGATAGTTTTCATCCCGGAAATCCCCCGGGAACGGGAACTAATAATTCACGCGAACGAAGTCGCGGGCAAAAGCTAGTATTAAATATAACCGATATTTACGTGGACAAAGTTGTGGGTAAAAGCTAGTAATCGTAATCATTATAAGTCAAATTACTTTAATAGGAAGTTGCTTCTCAACTTCTTCAGAAAAGTAAGGTGCGCAGTACTCATCACCGGCGTGCTTGAATGACCAGATGAATGAATGTGCACGAGTCGAAAGGAGTATGTAAGGATCGTAGCTGGTGGCGTTCTGTGGTTTCTGCCTACCCCATGGGAAAAGGCATGAGTTTATGTAAGTATATATATATATCAAATCGCTAAATATATATCAAACTCAGTATAGCACAAGTCAAAAGACCTTCAAATATATCCTGAAATATGGAAGCTAAAGTTTTTACGATGTTTACGTATTGGTTAATCCGTCGCACACAAACGGTTGAGCAGGCATTCGTAAAAGGGTTGTAGGCTATATGACTTTATCTGTACTTTACTGTCCATGTCCCCAAATAAAATATGGGGAGGTTTTACTGAGATTTAGATGTACAAAGCCGGGAAAGGCTAAGTATATACTAATATTATACAGAAAATATTTCTAGTTTTATTTGTAATAAATATACATACTCTTATTATAACATGCCATCACACCTGTAGTCCCTGAAGGGTAAGGCAGAGGTGTACCAATGTACACCCACAGTTCGCGGCTATTTTTTTTAGGTCTCATTTTATAGGGGGCAATCCTAATGCTATTAACTGGGCACTAATCCTAACTCCGAGCTGCTACTGAGAATTGTATAGAAAAACCCAATAATACTTTGCGCGACCTGGGAATCGAACCAAGACCTCTAGCGTAGCAGTCGTGCTCAGAACCACTAGGCTAACGAGGCAGTTCATAATACATACCCAAAAACTACTTAGCCTATTTAGAACATTCTTGAACCTATGAAAAGCTACATTGTCAGCAAGTAACTTACGCTATTGGTATCCGTAAGAAATCTCGCGAACGAAGTCACGGGCAAAAACTAGTCTGACACAGAGCAGAGCCGAGCAATTTCTATTTCCAATTCCATATATTTTTCTTAACTACCATTTTCAATTGATAACAAGCGCGGCGGGTTTCTATGCAATTTCCTATCATAAAGTGTTCTCGGGAACATTTTAATCAATACGACCACTATTCAACAGACTGCAAGGGGGATGCCTATTTTAAAATGAGGACCTACTTGCTTATAAGGCTGAAGCCAGACGAGCGTAATTACGTGAATGTAGCAGAAATTACGTGACTCACAACGAAGAAAATTAAGCATTTAGCATTTTTTTATTAGGCATTAAGTCCGCCTTTGTACTTTTTTTTGTGCATAAAGTTTAAATAAATAAATAAAATTTTCTAGTTGTGAGTCACGTAATTTCTGCTACATTCGGTCTCATACAAAACTCCTGTTTGGTTCACACGATGACGCAAAATGAGTTGTCAGCTTCAGTAGAAAGTAAATCAGGAAGAAGGGGACGCCCTAGAAAGACCTAACCTGACCTTATTGGTGAGGTTCTTCTGAAAGGTCGGGTGCGCAGTACTCGTAACCGGCGTGCTTGTATAACCAACCCAAGTCGCAAACGATAATCGTAAACGCTCGGTAGGTACCAATAGATTTTAAACTTTATATCGCAGAGCCTTAAGTTAAAAATCTATTAAATATTTCTAAGAGTTAGCGACTGAAACGAACGAAATCGCTATGCAATCTTCATTAGATCTTCAACTTAAAACCAAGCTTATAAAGTTGAAGATCTATTAAAGCCTACTCAGTTATCGTTTGTTACATGGCTACAGGTGCAGATGTATGAACGTGGACGAGGCGAAAGTAGTATGTAAGGAAGCAGGTGGCGTTCTGTGATTTCTGCCTACCACCATGGGTAACTGCCCCGTTGGTCTCGTGGTCGCAAGTGCGACTGCTGTGCAAGGGGTCCCGGGTTCGATTCCCAGGTCAAGCAAAAAGTGTTATTGGGTTTTTCTATGAAATTCTCAGTAGCAGCTCGGAGTTTGGATTTGTGCCCGGTTAATGGCAATGACACTAGGGTGTGTGGGGTCGTTAGACCTTACTGCCCACACGATGAAGAAGAAGAATGGCAATAGGCTCGCCCTCTATTACATGGGACCTAAATATACCGGCGAACTGTGGGTGTGCATTGGTACACCTCTGCCTAACCCTTCGGGGAATACAGGCGTGATGGTATATTATTTATTTATTATTACCATGGGAAAAAGGCGTGAGTTTATGTATGTATGTAAATCACGAGCTCCAAACCACCCTAGTCTCAACTCACAATATTACGTCCGTGTAGCCTCGGCCTTAGTTTGTGAAACAGAACTGTTACTTGTCAAACTTAAACTGGGTTTAACTGTTACTAAGCGTTGATTAGTTTATGTAAGTTGCGGTGAACGACATTGTTCTGAGTTTATCGACTCTCCTTTGTAATAATAATATCACTATTCGTTGATTGTGATTATGAAACTCGATAACTAGTTTTTTATTTAAACGAATAGGTATTGTTTTACCTCGTTAGCCTAGTGGTCTTAATCGCGACTGCTACGCTAGAGGTCTTGGGTTCAATTCCCAGGGCGAGCAAAAAGTGTTATTGGGTTTTTTTTATGAAATTCTCAGTAGCAGCTTGGTGTTAGGATTGGTGCACGGTTAATGGCAATAGGCTCTTCCCCTATCACGTGGAACCTAAACATATCGGCGGACCTTGAGTGTACATTGATACACCTCTCTGCCTAACCCTTCGGGGAATACAGGCGTGATAGATAATAGTATGTACCTACGAATAAAATCTAATTGCTTTCTAACACCTAAAAGCAATGTCAATTACAAAGTTAACATTATTAGTCTTTAATACCGCTGACCCAATTTTGTCTTATTTTAAGGCTAACGAATTTTTTATCGCGAAAATTGCAATTTTTCCGCGTGGTCGAACAGATTGGCTGTAAGTATTATTTATATAGTACGTGTTGTTCCCGGAATACATTTCACAGAGGTTCTGCTTGGTAACTCGATATGAGAGCCAATCATCCTTTTGGGGACATGAGAGGGCCGGTATTGAACCAGACTGTGCATTTCTAGCCTTAGAAAAGGTGTAGGTAAAGAAGATATTGGTATTGTGCATACATAAAGTACTAGCTTGTACCCGGGAAACCGTCCGCTGGATATTTTTACTCGCGTTAAGGTACGTCTTTGGTTACTGCTCCGCTCCCGCGTGTCGTGGCGTGATTTTATATAACCTATGTTACTTCCTGGTAATTTAGCTATGTAATGGTGAAAAAATGTTTAAAATCGGTCCAGTAGTTTCGGAGCTTATTTAGGCCAAACAAACGAACATAAATGTTTTCTCTTTATAATATTAGTATAAATAAGGTAAAGTTAGCCTATTATTTTAGAATTGTCAAGAAGATGGTTTGTTGGTCAAATTGTTGAAGCTATCTTTCCAATACGTATGGTGGAGAAGAACGAGAAAGAAACTCCACAGACACTATTTTCAATCAATTTTTATCAAACTCCTAATTACATTATTCTTATTGCTCCTATATGTGAAAACAATATCTGTAATTGGTTGAAGAGCAATATAAAACCAATTAAAACAGAGATTCACGAACATGACGCGCGGAACATATTTAATTTTGCCTATAAGATAGTCTTAACGAATTACATAGAGCCTTATAACCAAATTAATATTAAGCAACGATCACTCAAATAAGACTATTAACAAAACCTATTTGCCGATTCACTGTTACCCTATACGCTTACAGAACTTAATACCGTTCGCCATTACATATTCACGTCCGAGAAAGCTCGAACAAAGCCGTAACGCAAATTAAATAACGTGATCAAATAACACTTTGTTACACAACATTATGTCACCGAAATATCCTATTTGTGTATGACAATGTTATTTGCGAGTCATGCCCACTAATTATCGAGCTAACTTGGTACCTATCCAGAGGCGGACCGTGAATTTGTGGGGCCCTGGGCTAACAATACTTGGGGCCCCAACTAACTAATCTAATTGCCATTTTGACAAAAAACTATCACAATATTTTTGTATAATATGGATTGGATTAATATTGTGTATAGATAATAATAATCCATTATGGAAGTAGTGTACTAAGTTTGTCATTACATGCCTGGATGGGGGCTGAGGGGCCCTTTATATTACCGGGGCCCAGGGTTGCAGCCCAAAAAGCCTATATATAGATCCGCCCCTGTACCTATCGCGCTTTCGCTTAGCGTCGAGCTAATACGGTCAGTTCACGCCGGTGGCTTGTGATTCTTCGTGGCTAAGTATAGGCCAACCCTCCTTTCTATTGATGTGGAAGATTTACATGTGTAAAGCTAGGTAGGGGTTGAGTTTTATCGAGGTGAAGTACGGGTTTAATAGGCTGGATATTATAAGCGGAATATCCTCGGTTTGGGCTAAATCATTGTGGTTTCGTAGTGGGATGTTCTAAGCTTAAATAGAGGGATAGTTTATTAAATGTATTAGGTAATTTAGTTTTAGAAATCTTAATAATTTAGGACAAAAAGAAACTTGTTAAATATATTCGTAAATGGGTTTAGTTCTACAAACAAGAATCTACACATGTCACAATGTCTACAATTTTTCGAAGTAATTGTAATGATTTTTGATTATCTCCGACTAGCTCCTGCCCGCGGCTTCATCCACTTCAAAGTTAATATGTTTTATCCCATGGGAACCATAAAAAGTGTCCTATGTGTTAGTCCACACTACAATCTATCTCAGTGCCAAATTTCATCTAGATCCGTTCAGCCGTTTAAGCGAGATAGGTAACAAATACTCATCCATCGATCCTCACAAACTTATTAGTAAGAATATGATATGTTTTGGAAGTAAGCTCAACTAAAGCTTTATACTAATGTAACATAATGACTAAGTTTAATTTAATTAAAGAGAGTTTCTGGGTTGGCAAAACTTAGCACAATTGAGAAATTAATAATTTCCCGACTCCACGTAGTCTGAGCTATTTCAGGTTTATGACACGAGGCGCCCCCTATTACATAAAACAAAACCGGGGGACATGTGGGTGTACTTTTACAACCCTACCCAACCCTTTGGGGAATACAGACATTATCTTGTGTGCACCACAATCGATCTTAATACAGGACACTGAAAACACACATTTTTCTGTCGCGTAGTCTGGCGTATTGGTGCATATTACATGCCTGAAGAAATTAGTGTATAGTCAAGGGTTCAGAGAAAAGACTTATTTATAAATATGTCATGAAAATAAAGCAGTATCATGGTAAAAAAAAATCGCAAAGGAGCGCATAAAAAAAATTTTGTCGCGCATATCTCTCTCTATTTTGAGCGTAAAGTAATTTTATGCAATGATATTATAGAAATTTCATGAACTGAAGACATAAAATATGTAAAAATTATTCCACTGAGCCGTGTATTTTTTTCTCAATTCAGCAAAAATCTCAAAATTACTTGATTTTGGTGGTTATTCGATACAACTTACATCGCTATTTTGAACCTTATTTGTTGCTGCGATGCGTTTTTGCCGACATTACCTAGGGCATTAACTAGTATTTGTCATATTGCGTCAGTTCGCGGGACAATATGGCGGGTATCACAGCCTCACAGGTCGCAGGTAATCCGGTCAACTCGGGGCGACGTATACTGTGCTGTGTCACGTCCAATGCTATTAACGTGTAACAGGATTTATCCATGTATTAAGCTATAGCAGCAATGGATGTTGATTTTTACCAGACTACAGCGAAGCAAAAAGGAGGGCTTTTATTTTGATCGGTATTCTCTGTTATGTGGGTATGCATGTTCTTCTCCCTCATAACTTTAAAACTTCTTATCATAATTTGACAAATGAGGTATCGTTGGAAGCGTCTTGATCGTCTGCTGGTATTCAAAATTAAACAGAAAATAAAATTAAAGGACCATGTTTGGTGTCTAAAGAAGGCCATAATAAGCACTTTTCAAAAATGTACGAGTATATAATTTTTACAATAGTAATTTCTATTGTCTTTCCAAGTGAGCTTATTTCAGGCACTATTGATTATCAATGAGTTTGCCAGTTAGTCAAAATGTGATTCCTTTAAAGACTAACGGGTAAGCAACTCCATTGCATTAAGCGTTATTCGTCCACCACTAAATCTTTCGTAGATTTATAAAAGAAATAACCACGAACATGTTCCAACAACTTATCTCATACTAAGCAAGCGACTAGTGACATGTCGCTTATTTGACAGAAACGAATAAATTCGTGAAACATGTCCGTCCTGTCACATTAGTCATCCGTGTCTCTGTCCAAGAGACAGCCCAAATCCCCTATTTATATAGTTTCCTCAAGTTTATCTCGTGTCTTCGGAACTGCTACCCAATACGGATGTCCAATAAATTAATTGAAAGTCGGTCATATGACATGGTAATCTGTTCCTTCTTCGTACGTAACGTGGACATGCGATGTTTTTTGTCCAGCTGTCACGATTACCGATTGTTACGCCTGTGCGGACGTGTCGCTTCCTATGTGTAATGGGGCGTTTTATGACGTTTATGTATGTTTGGTTCTATGTGACAGATATTATTACTCTGTAACGAGTGTTAACAGGCACGGAGAAGCTAAACCTTGCATGTTTTTCCCATCATGGTAATCTTTTTTTTGTGGGGAAATCTAAATGGATCCCCTCCATCTAGGGTAAACGGAGGGTTATGTCGGACTTTTACCGACTAAAACCCCACGGTTCCTCCTGTTACAATAAGTCGGGAGGCCGTTATTCGCTTGACGCATGATCCGCGCCCGCATTGAAACTTGGTTACGGGGATGTTGAAGGTCAAAGTCACAACTTTATTTTTCATGAAAAAAGTTTTAATTGTTGTAAGTAAACTTTAAATACCCCATGATGCCTGTACGGTTGCGCACTGTCATTCACAGTGATTTTCACACCTTAAGTAAAAGTCGTTTACAAGCAATAATTTTTGCTTAAAGATAGTTACTTTAATGGGCAGTATGCATAGTTAATGGCTGTGTGATGTGTCTTTTTACACTCTATTGATGAGAATAGTCTATGGAGTGGTTGAAATATAAGCCAGTGGCAGCGAGGCTACCGACGTACATTAAAATATCTTTAACTCTAAAAGCTTTTTAGACTTCTGTGATATTTAAAAGTTTCTTTATTTTAAAAGGATGAAAAGATGACATTCTACACCTACAGGAATTTTGTACTTTGTTTTCTGTCGGATCTTGACAAGTTGACGTAGTTTTATGGTTTCTTGAAAAGGTCGCGAAAATTGTATTCAATTGTTTGAGAAAGGGTGTAACGTGACGAAATGGAAGACGGCTGTCATTTTCCTTCAAGTTCGTTTTTGTTTTGGGAATGCCATTATCCACGTAACCCCAAAGTATATTATAATCTACTTGGCATCTGTTAGTAAGTTTTGGTGTACCCTTATAGTTATTGAAGTTAGATTAGATGTCGCTAGCGATTGACATCCTTCAAATTGACTATGTAAGTCTCTTGTGTAAACCCTTTATTGTATATTATCCACCAAGTAACACACCATTTTGTTTTCGATAATGCCTTCATATTTTTAAACTAACTAGCATCCCCCGCGACATCGTTCTTGTCAATGTTAACATATTATCCTGCGGGGACCCGTCTGTATTTCCAGGATAAAAATTAGCCTATGTGCTATTCCAGATTTCCAGACTATTATATATCTCCGCCAAATTCCATGTAGTGCCGTTCACTGTCGTGATTGAGTAACAAACATCACTACTAAAGACTCATTACTAAAAGTCCAGGTGTCCTCACAATGTTTTCCTTTATTGATGTCAGTGGTCAGTGTGATGAATTGAAAAAGTCACATTAGTACTTGCCCGGTTTCGAACCCACAACTTCATACATGAGAGGTGGGTGTCTTAACCATTGGTAACTATGAATCCTAAGCATGTAAAAATTTCTGAAGCCAGAACGACTACCATCTCTGCACACATCTGACTGATATAACGGACACATACCGTCGCGTGCCGTCCGCGTATCGGTAGCGTGCGCACACGCAATATTTTCACTTATTCGTATGTCTCCGTTACTAGACCGATCTGCATCCTTTTACTTTTGTTCACTGATTGTAAATCTTAGGAGAATGTTGATGTGTTGATATCGGGATGAGAGAACTGTGGTCTGTCTTAGAACGATACTACGTCTATGTATTGTTAACGGACATTGATATAAAATTTAGAATGTTGAAATGGTTATTTAATAGATTTTTCCGAAAACCTGGGAAAGATTTATGGCGGCATTAGATTATACCTTGGTCCACCATAGCTTATATGGTGGCCTAGAAGCTCCTTGAGATCAACCCTGATCATTATATTGTCGAAACTTTGAGACAGAGTGCACAGCCTGATAAAACGAAGAGGACTGTGAAGGACCACATCAACCTTGAAAGGAAATTTTCTGGCCAGACGGTAGACGGTGGTTGTATGATGGTCGATCCCTATCTATATGAAAAGAGGCCTTAGCCGCAGGGCTAAGAGTAGACAATTATAAACTTACGAAATAGATACATATTTATCTTATTTAACACGTAGCTCAATTTCAATCCCGTTTTTCTGTTCTCGAGGGATAATTTATTTGAAGTCTGCACAGACAAAGTCACTTTCAGAAGCGAGTATATGCGCGAATGCTTGTCGAGTTAATGCAGACATGTCGGAAGGCGTTCAGGAAGGACGGACGATAACGTTAGCAGTCGACATTAAACGCGGGGTTTTTTGTCTTCGCAATTGGTTAGTAGGAATTACTGGCAAGTGTTAGTGTTAGCAACATGACTTTGTATAAACTACCGGATGAATGATGTGGAAGAGAAGGGAGTCAGTGATAGCATGGCGGTTGACAGGGCGGCATGGAAGAAGACAACGTGTTGCGCTGATTCCAAGTAATATGGGATGAGGGCAGGAAGATGATGATGATGATGATTGGGTTAACCCAAAGAAAAGGTCAAAGACTGACAAGACAGTTAGCACAAAAGGAAATGAATGCTCTCCTAAATTTAATTTGTGTCAGAGGTTTGGATGGGTAAAATTGTTACCTTCAAATATCTTTGCTGGTTCATAGAAGAAACTTAAAAAAAAAAACTTGTTTTGAATTTTGAATATGAGAGACTACCCCTATGGAAATATATGGTGGTTACATACCATCTGTATTCCCCGAAGGCTGAGGCAGAGGTGTAGCAATGTATACCCACAGTCCGCCGGTATGTTTTAGGTCCCATGTAATAGGGGGTGAGCCTATTGCCATTGACCGGGCACAGATCCAAACTCTGAGCTGCTCCTGAGAATTTCATAGAAAATCCCAGTAACACTTTGCTCGATTTGGGAATCGAACCCCTAGCGTAGCAGTCGCGCTTAGGAGCACTAGGCTAACGAGGCAATGGCGGTGGTTATGTGCAAAATTTTCCCTAAAAAAGCTTTAAGTATAAAATTTTAATTCTGTTAGCAGTTAAAAAGGCGACATGAATATTCGTGTAGTGGCTTTATGTAAGAAACCAGACACGCGTAGCGAGAAAAATGAAAAAGTAGAATTATGAAGGAAATTCCCCCACCGCAAGGTTATGCCAATTATTTTCAATAAGAATACATTTTATTATAAGTACGTACCTATAGTTTAGTAGGTAAGGTATATATTGTGTTGTGTAATAAGATCGGAAATGAAGGAAAAGTACTTTCAGCTGAAATTGAGAGATAATCAAAGAAAAATAGGTAAAGAATTGTAAGAAAAAATGGACAATATTTTTTGTTGTCATTGTTATATTTTCTTTCCAAGTTTTAATCCGAGTGTGTCTAATAGGATAAAAAATTAAGTGTCTGAATTTTACAGAGCTTTATAATCACTAGCTTTTGTCCACAACTTTGACTACGATGAAATCAAGTATATCCTACTAATATTAAAAATGCAAAATTTGTGATGATGGATTGATATTTGTTACTCTTTCGCGCTTAAACGGCTAAACGAATCTGGAGATAGATTGTAGTGTGGAATATCATATAGGTTACTTTTTATCCTGGCAAAATGTACGGGTCCCGCTCCCGAGGGATAATACAGGAAAAAAATTTAACCAGTGCGTAAATTTTGCCATAATAAACTTCAACACGTTTTATTAAACACGTATATTTTATTTTGATATGTCTTAGTACTAAAAAAAAAAGTTATCGCTTACGAAACATGTATACTTAAAAACCATATTTTATTGTCACTCGGCGCTAGCGCATTCCCCACCCCCTCACCCCAGCCATGCGCCCGGGGGGCGGCCAAGAGTTGTCATTGATAGTATGGCGAATAGATTATGTCCATGTTTTGCTGATTTCAAACTCGGATAAGGATGAAATTTTTTTTAATTTTTTTTTTAACTAAACACGGAAATGTGTTCTATTGCTGACACTGAACTACCAAAAAAAATTTACGCACTGGTTAAAAACTTATCCTGTATATCAACTTTGACGCGGATTTTTTTGAAGTCTCGTGTAGAAGCTAGGCAATATAAGTCAAAATTATATCATTATCGAGTTAGTATTTTTTTTAGAAATAAAGACTTATATAGTTGAAGAGTTTATATGTTAGTTTTTGTTTTGTTTGAACGCGCTTATCTCCGGAACTTCTGGTCCGATTCTCAAAATTCTATCGCTGATAGGAAGCTACGTTACGCTGGAGATTATATTATGCATATTTTGGTATGGTAAAAAAATTGGAATCCGCAAGAAAACGCACGGGGACAAAGTCGTGAGTAAAAGTTAGTAAATAACATACATTATGTTAATTGCAGTATGCATACTATCATTAATTTTCACGTGCAAACCTCGTAATTTTCTCATAAGTAACTAACCAGCCACATCCATCACTAGTGCGTTACAGAATGCTGTAATGTACAGTTATTAGTTACAACTTAACTATAGGCTATTATTTGGTTTCGCTTCGATCACGGAAATAGGGAAAATTCTTGCGTCACATCTTCGTAAGACATATTTAAGTAAAAAACAATTACGTGTATTGTAAACTTTGTACTTTTGTTGCCGAAATTCTCGTCGACTTTGTCTTTGTCACCTCTGACCTAGACTAGAGTCAAGAGCTTACCAGTCTCGAATAAAAAAATTAAAAAGAATTATCTCTTCAAAGTTAGAGTGAACAGGCTTCTTCTGGGTAAGCTCACTCCATCGTAGACTTTGTCTATGCCCTCTTCGACTAAGACTAGAGTCAAGAGCTTACTAATCTCGAAGAAAAAAATAAAAACAATAATAGAAAAATAATAGCACGTGAGTATAGTCTACGTGACCACAGACTACTACAAATAAGTAGAAATTTACATTTCACTTAAGTTTATCTAAATGAAAGCTTCGAGAGTTACGCTGAGAATGTTGCAAGCCGAACGTAAGTCGATAAATGAATACTATGTGAAACTATTTTGATAAAACACACAAAAAACAATTATAAAATACTAGCCGTGTAACACAAGAATCAATAAGGGAATCTCCAGATACTAAAATCTTTCGAGTTACCAAAAAAAACCGACAATCTCACTTTGACACCGTCAAAATCCGCCATCTTGAAAAACCAACACACCACACACACTTTTCAAATAATTTAAGACAAAAAAGCACCACCACCAATACTCGAACGTTACTCACAAGTTTGTAATCCATTTTTTACGTGTAAACTGTGTGACTCGATGTACCGTGTACGAATGTAGACGGTTCGGTGCTGCCGGCATCTTATACCGTGCGTTGTTAATAACCATCCCCATTTGGTGGTCGGTGAAGATGGTGAGAGGGGATGGGCGATGACGGAGTGAGTATGGAACCTATGATTGTAGTCACAAGTCCTACTAGCTATTTCTCGAAGGTGCTATAAGAACAGGGTTAATTGGGTGGGTCCACTTATCATTTGGCGTACCTACTTTTTATAAGCTGTCAAAACGCGATGGGGTACAGATTTTGTATGACAATACTAAACTATGACGTCACTTTTTGTCATATCAATTTGATTTCAAAGCAACTAAGAATTTTATAGTTTTTTAAAAATTAATCGGGTTTTCAGGGTTCAATTAAAGTGTTTTTTTAGTTAGTGAAGTTGTGTTTCGGAATTATTGTATAATGGTGTCTACCTAACCAATTTCGGCTTTATTCCTGGGATGGCAACGCATTTGCTTCTAGTATTGCCGAAGTCCATAGGTGACGGTGATCCAATAACATCGAAATGGGGTTCTCTGCTGCCTTCCTGCGGCCACAGTTTTGAGTCGAATGACGTCACGAAATGTACTGTACGTTATCGTGTTGTAATATGACTGCGTGGTTTCTTTTAGAACGTTTTTAACATAATACTGTGAATCTTTTCACGTTTGCTGTAGCGAGATTTAGAAACTAAACAACAATTGTTACATGTTTTTTTCCATTATAACGCTATGTTTTCCCAGATTTTAATTGCAAATCATGTTCAAACTTTAAATAACCCACCCATAAGCTTAATATTTTGCGTGTGTTACATTGTGCGCTGCCAAAAACAGATAGAATTTTTCACTGTAAAAATAATAGTCGCTTTTTAGTAGGTAATCTATTTTGCTTAATGCGTTTAATCTTATGGGCACTTTATATACCTACTTAACGGATACATTGTGTCTTTTCACACCACATACATTTAAAATCAAGAATCTCGATTCGGAATGTACGGAAACCAAAGCCTAATCTAAATCGTATTACAAATCCCCGGGATTGAGCTCAACTGCTAAACGATAAATGATTTATACGTGCCGCCTCTTACAAAAGGCCATTCCCAACATTACCCTACATTGTCTTTACATATGGATGGATGGATCTTAAAAAGTAACCTTGACCTTTGACCTTGAGCTTTATTCAGTGTTGAGCAATATTTAGATTGAAAATTGCTCTTGACATCAAATATGTAACGCTCTTTTCTGAATCTGACATTGTTTATGAAGTTTATTTAGACACAGTTCTTTCTTTTTATCACTAAGAAATTGATATGAATCTGATATACAGTTCATTGCAAAAATAAAGGTGTTTTCTAGAGTTTCGGATCCATAGGGTGCCAACGGGACCCTATTACCACGGGGTCTCAACGGGAACGAATTATAATTAGTCTTGAAAAAAAATCATAGATGGCAGTATAGGTTACTCTAACAAAATTTACAACCACTAAATTGCGTTAAACGGCAGATTTTGACTGAAGTAAGATTAGTAAATATTAAAACTTCATTGCTCAAGGCTGATTTATCTATTTACATTCATAAATCACGTAATTTCGGCAAAAAAAAAACTGAAAACTTTAACTTCCATTCGAACGTGATTCGAACCCATAGAATGATAAAGTCGTTAGATCCAGCTATCTGTTACCCATTTAGTTTAGAGCTATTTGCAATAGATGGCGTTTCACTCAATTTTTACAATAAGGGTAAGGGTAGCAACTATTGTTATTAATTTACGTTTAGTTACTTCATTTATGTTTACTTATTAATTTTTTTTATAAATATATTACTTACAACTCAGATCAAAGAAATAGGCAGATAGAACGTGCGCGAAAAACAAATTGATGCTAGTGTTTATTTATGTGTGCGCGGCTGATAAGTGGTGCCGTGTACGGACACGTGCATCTGTGTGCGTTTACGGTTGCCAGATATTGAGAAATAATACTCCCATATTTTTGTTTAGTTAAATTGTTCTCAAATATTGTAGGTACTACAATTTTTTTAATTGGAAACGCGATTTTGCTTTATGGTTATACCCAGATAGCAAAAGCGTGTAGTATTTATTAATTAACAAATAATAAGGAATAAAAGTTAATATGCGTAATTACTTACTACCTATTTAATTAATTTATATCAGACCAGATATAACATTTAATAACGCTTTTTGGTAATTTGTTTAATAAACTATTTAAGAATAGGTTTTTTTAATTTAAAAAGATAAACAATTTGTTATAACAATCAACATAAGTATTTTACACACAATCATTAATCCCGAATAAATAAATTTTCCCGTCATAAACTAGCAACACAGACGATTTACTGTTAAGGTTTTGTGTTTCAAGTGAACCGAAAATATTTTATAAAAAATAAATAGGTAGGTACCAAAACAATAAAAATAACAAGAGTTATCTGAGGAAAGATATTCCATCTTGTTTTCTTTGTTTTTTGTGAACAACTTTTGCAGTGTAGGTACCTACACACAAGACGTTTTATGTTATGTTTTGACTTAAAATGGCAAATCACTAGAGACGTGTGAGCGAGACGATGCGTAGCTTGGTACTGTCGCGTTTTTTTTTTTAGGAAAGAAAGACCACTCGTAGCGCAACAACAACACGATAAGGTTGAAGCTACTTAACCGGACCACGGTAATATAATAATACAGTAGTGTAACTCGGCCGCATGACAGAAATAAATGCCTACAGCCGCGCGGTACGTAAACATGCGTAAGAGGCTGCCCGTCTCCAGTATTTTAATCTGTCTGCACCGCGCGCGCACCCCAGGATCGAGGCGCGTAGGTATAGCTCGCGTTTCGTCCGTTTGTATGAAGTTGGAGTACTGTATTATAATATTACCGTGACCGGACTATCCTGTGGTGGCCAAAAATTACTTTAAGGCCCCCCGCCAGGGCTACTGTCGCGAGTTTGTATTCGCTTTTGATTTTGTATTTGCTTTGATGATGGACACACTCGCGTGTTCTGAGCGCTCTATCTGCCTATTTTTTTGATCTGAGACTTAAGCCGGCTTTTCACTGCGGGATGTAATGTAATATAATATTACATCACGAGATATAATTTAATATCGCTCACCATACTATTTAAGAAACCTCTTTACACTAAGCTGTAATATATATTATATCCCAAACTATAAATATTTTTTCGACCGAATGGGCGATAAAGAGGAGATATATATTTTACCTCACGTCCCGGACAACGCACCCCCCCTGCCTCGCCCTCACTTTGAACAGAACGGTGCAGACTGTAGAACTGTTTGAACCAAATATATATCTTTCAGTGTGAACAGCAACTGCGGGATGTAATATATATTCCAGGATGTAATATATATTACATCCCGCAGTGAAAAGCCGGCTTCACAAGTAAAAAAAAAACTTTTTTTTTTCATTTTATTAAACCTGGAACTATCAAATTTACTAAACATTAATCAAGCAGATAGTTATTCTTTTTGGCCATGTCAATTCATTCCCGTCATGTCTGATCGTAGACAGAGTGTCTGATTAAGACTGTTGTCCTTGTCACTTGTTGTTTAGCAACTGACGAGTGTGCGTCGACCTGATTCGAATGTGTTTTTGTTTTCTTCTATACGACCTGGCTACGAATTACGGATTTTGGAAAAGACACCAGCCTATGACTTGACCTGGACCCTGAATACTGAATAAAAACGAACCTTGCACATACGACGACCTAAGCTAGTGAATTTCGGATTTTGATTTTCTCCTCACTAGGAGCTGTGCTAGGAGCATTCTCGTGTAATATAATGTAACGTTACAGATACGAATTTGAACATTACAAATAATATCCTTGGGGTCGAGTTAATAATATCGAAAGTCATTACATTAACAACATTGCTGTATCGACAACGTTCCATCAACGAGTTAATGAATCGACAGTAGGTACCCAAAATCAATGGTACGCTACATCTATCAGTACTTACTCCAAATCGATGGCACGTTGTCGATACAGGCAGCGTACCTACTATTAATATTATGTAATAATATATCTTATTCCAGCGATTTCACCCTTTCCCACTACAACTCAAAAATTATCCCACGGGAACGTAAAATCAGAATAAAAACTATCGTAAAAAAAATCCGGGTTGTAAACTAGTCGTGTACCAAACATCCAAATCCGTTCAGTGTTTTTAGCGTGAAAGAGTAAGAAACATCCATCCATTCTCACAAACTTTCGTAGGTATTTATGATAACACTGTTAAAGCCGCAAATCGTTGCGCGAATCATATTGTGATCAACATTCAAACTGAAAGTGACCTTCGAATTGTAAAAAACGTGAGAAAAGTTGATAGCTTACTCACACAAATAAAACTGTTGTCCTTGAACTCACGATGCGGTGCAATGAAGAGAACAGAGAATCTATAGAAAAGCAACGCCCTCTAGAGTATCATTGCCACTTAGTTTCGATTCCACCTATTATTTAGGTTGACTCCTAGATGGCGTTGTAAAACTACTGTTTCTGGCAATTAGTGAGTCGCCGGTACTGCCATCTATTGAGAAAATGGAGAAGAAAATATTGCCAGTCGAATTGCCAGTTTTAGGAAGGTCACATTTCTTTGTATGGGATTGGGTATCTGTATTGTAATCTGTGCTATTACTAAGGCTCCGCTGTCTGCCTGTCTATGACAGGAGTATGTTTTGAACCGCCCGCCATAGGCAAAAAATTAAAATTTTCAGTGTGTGTATTATAGACTGCCTCGTTAGTGGTCCTAAGCTCGACTGTTTCGCTAGAGGTCTTGGATTCGATTTCCAGGTCGAGCAGTGTTATTGGGTATTTCTATGAAATTCTCAGTAGCAGCTCGGAGGATTTGTGCCCGGTTAATGACAATAGGCTTGCCCCCTATTACATGGGACCTAAAACTACCGGCGACCTGTGGGTATACATTGGTACACCTCTGCCTAATCCTCCGGGGAATACAGGCGTGATGGTATGTATATATGTATGTATGTATGTGTATTATAGTTAAGTCTATGACAAAGTTAATTAAACCACAAATGCGTTCAAAAATGTTACCACTAGTACTGCATGAATAAAAAATATCACAAGTTACACTGTTGGCTCTAGCTTCAAACAAAAGTGTAATTGGTTTTCTGTTGGAACTTCTAGATTAAAAGCCTTGATGAGAACTGTGTGCGAAAAATGTAAGCAATTAAGTTACGTATGACGTAGTAGTCCCGAGTTACTCTCCAAGACTTTGATTACTTGGAGAGTAACGATCTTTTCTTTTATTTCTTTACAAAATAAAAAATGTTGCCCCACACTAAGAATTTCTCCTGTATCGTGGGTGCGTTCAAAACATATAAACTCACATACACAAACAGCCAGACCCGGAACAACTATCTGTAGTAAAAACAAATACTTGATCCTTGCGGGAACCGAACCCGCGACACGCAGCGCAGCAGTCGATCACTCGACCCCTGCGCCAACCGTGTCGTCATGTTCATTATCTGAATTATATTTAGTAGCGGACGGTAATTAGATGATAATGGGATAACGGTATAATTAGTAGTAGTAGAGCTCTTTAAGAGCTCGTCCGGGGAAGTACTACCACCATACATATATCTGCCGCAAAGCAGCGTTGCTAACCCGGTTTGAAGATGTGTGCCGGTGTAATTACAGTCACATAAGACATTTCAACTTTGTCTCTGGGATGGCAACGCATTTGCAAGGTCTCTGGCATTGCAGATGTCTATAAGCAGAGGTGATCACTTTACATCAGGTTTGCTGCAGGCTTGTTTGCCATCTAGTTGTTAAAAAAAATAGGCCGTTGTGCGATCGAGAACGGAACCGCTTATTAAATTCTTTACAAAGCTTTTTGCCTATATACCTTACACTAACTCATCGGTAGTAGCTGATCAAACTTTCTGATTTAGTAACAAGGTTTTTGTGTACCTTCTTTAGTATGTTAAGCAACTTACCGAACTTGTAGCATTAAGGTATATCAAAAACTCCGTGTTACTGCTCCAACTTTCTTGAGCCCAGAAAAATGTTTGACGTTTTATTTTGCTTCGGTAGAAGGCAGAAGCCGCCTCGTTCTACAAGTTTTACGTAAAATTTCCCTTTTTTTTGTCTACGTTCGGGCAATTCGTCTTGGAAACACCTGAGCCTTTTAGAATACATCACCAATATAATGTGGCCTAGAGAGAGGACATGCCAAGGTTGCGGAGTTTGTTCGAAAGAGTCACCGCGACCCTGAAACGTAACTGGCATTAGGAGGAACATGGATGGGTTTTACTTGGTAAGAGTTTGACATTCCCTCATTCCAGGAAGAAGGCATTTGATGATTACCACATAACATACCATCACGCCTGTATACCCCGTAGGATTAGACAGAAGTGTACCAATGCACATCCACAGTTCGCCGGTATGTTTAGGTCCCATGTAATAGGAGGCGAGCCTATTACCATTATGAGAATTTCATAGAAAACCCAAAAACGCTTTTTGCTCGACCTGGAAATCGAACCCATGACCCAAGTAACAGTCGCGCTTAGGACCACTAGGCTAACGAGGCAGAGACTATTTACCAATACTTAGAAAAAAATAAAATGAGGACACCGTAAAAGGACATCAGTTCCTAGCAGCAAATCGCATTTGAATATATTACCCTGTCCACTGCAATATGAAAATGCAATTGCATTCATAACACCCAGCTTATACGGTAAGCTCTTTAAGATTCACAACAAATAATTATGGCTGGCTTTTGTCCTGTAATGCTCTGCTTAATTCAGAAGCACTGGCTTTCTGTTAAGCTGAATAAATTGTGAATTCATTAACGATGTTTATTGGGATGCTTTTTGATTCCTTACTGGATAATATACTTGTTTGAAGGGATCGTTTTATGATCGTGGTCTTCCTCTGATTGTTTAGGATTAAGCCTAGGTATGGCGTGAATTAATTGGACTATGATTAGGTAATATTCATGGGTGTACAAAGTGTCTAGAGTGGTTTATGGGCGGCATTTCAAAGGAGACTGTACTGACAACGCGTTTCAAACAGTGATTAAACTCTCAATACAATTTTGAACATAGAATAAGAGCTCGTGATTGGTCAATTTCCCGTTTTAAAAATCAAATGATACGTAATTTAAAAATCAAATGATACGTAATTTAAAATCACGTAGAGTGTTGTCAAACCATTATTGTCATTATGAAAATTAAGTTATTTGTAAGTTATGAGAATTTTGAGTTTAATTACTTACTTACTTACCCTTTGTAAGAAGAGAGCTATCGCTACAGTTGTCTTACAAATGTCGTCATTTCGGAAGCCATCGCAGTTATATAAAACGACCGCATTTCTTCTCAGCCTAGTTACTTTTGATTTACGAATTTCGCTTGGACTGAAATTAAAAGGCAACTTTAATAAGAATAATAATGATCATTGTGCCGATTGTTGTTACAGCCAATGGCTTAATTGCCAAGAGCCTCGACCAACATCTTAGGAGGCTCTCGTTGGGCGGCTGGATCAAGGGCTTGATTCAGAACGCGGTACTCCTAGACACTGCGCGTATTGTTAGGAGATTCCTTTCTCAGGAGCCCTGACCACCGGTGGCTTGGACCCCGTTCCCGACGCCCGCCGGTGGGCTACTATTTTTTATATTTTTAAATGTTTTTATATTTTTTATACTAATATTTAAAAATGTATGAAATATGTGTAGTAAATGAATAAATGAAATAATAATAACAAACACGTTAAAATTTCGTCGAGCTTTTCTCGGGAGTGTAGAGGACAATCTTTGTTCAGAAACTCACCGTGTTTAAATTACCTGTCACCTATCTACTGTCCCTCTGGACTCTCCGGGCACTCCGTACCTCTCAGAGGCACGACCATGTACAAAAGTATCATTTACATATTTATTGAAGAATTATCTCCGACACTACTAAGTTTTATTATGTTTCGCATTTACATTTCTGAAATGTGTGTTAATGTTTTTTGGCATCTGCATAAAAAAATAGCTATGCATTTCTTATGTAATTTTATAAGTATTGTTTCTGCTAATAGTTATTGAGATTTTTTCAAGTTGATTGATAAAATGCGGTCGGTTTTTTATGTGTTATTCGTTCAAGATTATGGTAATCATTTTATTTTTTGGTTTGTCAGACTTTTATTTGACCATTCTTGCATTATTGTGTCTGATGTAAGCTAAAACCAAGCTAACATTTAATATCTTTTGACATACGGGCTCCAAAAGCATTCTAAACGATTATTATAAATTATAGAAAATGAGGACACTATGTAAGAAAGACTTTATGTAAACATGGTCATAAACACAAAAGAAAGCAAGAGACATTAAAAAATAAATAAAAAAAAAACTTTGGAACAGCGGGCCTTGCTACATACTGAAGGACTTAAGGCTCATTCAATGTTTGACTTTGATGTTCGACTGCTGGGCACTGGATCAGTCTATTTACCAAACCACACAAAGACATATTTCACATACACATTTCATATGTGCAGCCCCAGTTTCCCAGTAGTTCAGTACCAACAACACAAATTAAAGGACCCCAGAAGATTCTTAATTTCATAACACCTAGTCCACCATTATCAACATAAAACCACAACATAAACTACCTAAATGACATACGGAAATAAAATAAAATAACTAAGTATTGCCATATCGATCCCTCTTAACCCACATTCGTTTAATAACGATCTCATTACGCACACAGTTGCAGACGTTGACGTGCTGCCTCATATTTATGTAATAACAAGATGACTTGTCTCTCTTTAATGTACGAAACAGCCGATTTCTACTTAGAAATTGGTCATGTCATGATTGGGAACTAGGGTATACGAATTTGAGAATGATTTGGTTGTAAGTAAAACATTATTCAGTAGAGTGACCAGTATTGAGCAATCTGGTAATCTCTATCTTTAGCCCCGTTTAGATCTTGTATGGTGCAGGTGGTTGTGCACGACGGGCAACTAAGGAGGTGACGCATGTCCTGTGATGGTGCTCCACACTGGCACTGCGTTTGGGATGGGTGAAGAATGCCCCATTTGACCAAAACCGTTACAAAATTTCATGAGTCAATCAATACGAAAAGTAGAAGAAGTAGGCTGACGTTCCGAAGATCGCTGATATGTTAAGCTGTTACCATATATTATAGCTGTAGACATATTGCCTTAAATGATCGGAGGGGTAGGAAGAGGTGTGAGATACACCTGAATATCGCCAGGTTTGTTAAAAGTAAAACGGGATCTTGGCACAAATGCCACGAATTTTGGGGCTTTAGGAATAGAGAGGTAGCCATCAGGTCATCATAATATTAATTGAAAAATGCACCGTATTTCAAAAAGACTAGAACTTCTGCCACCCACACCTAACATTTGCTATGTATTTGCACAACAACCAGGACTTATGGATTCAGGTTCTATTCTAGACATAAGGGTCTCGAAATTAATGCAAGCACACGGTTATTCTTACTCATGTACTCCTTAAAATATATTAGCACAAAATTATCGTTATTAATCTAACTGCCCAGTTGATCTATCTCGGTTGCTAAACATAGTGTCCTAGGTTGAATTCCAAAGTCCGGCAAGGGATTTTCCAATTAGAATTTCTTAGTAACAGTTCCGAGTTGAACAGCTTTGGTGCGGCGCTCTAGGACTTCGGAAAACATGTAAAGCAGTTAGTCCTGTGTATGATCTCTCCCCTATTGTGTTGGATTGTCTTCCCATAGCACTATAAGAGTCAGGAAAAAGGAAGTGCTCCTATATTTGCACAAACGCTTATGCACTATATCTCCTGCGTATTTGGCGGGTCTGTATTAAGACTGGCCGTCATGACCGAAATTCAGTCGGGATTAACGTTGCAAATCAACAACTCGCTCGCGTGTTTCACACCACAATGTATATCGGTGATAATGTCGTAATTATCGGCGACTATCATTAGCAAGTGTACAATTAGCATTGTTCGTACGGTAATTAGATGGTCGGTATCGTATGTGCCGTCGTGGATGTCTTGAAACACGACATGTGGGTTGAATTTCCTAGTCTGCATGTTGCTGGGATTTCCATCATAGGGGAAGTTGAACTGACTTCCAAATCAAAATCAAATCAAATCAAAGCATTTATTTCAATTAGACCATTTACAGGCACTTTTGAATTGTCAAGAAGTTACAGTTTAAAATTGAAGCTAGTTGCTCGTTCCAAAACGTAGGTCTCTATGGAGAAGAACGAGCAAGAAACTCCATGGACACTCTTTTCCTTCCATTTGGTTTTTACAACGTCTTGGTTACAATATTCTTGTTGCTTCTATATGTGAAAACAATGAAGGTGAATATAAAAAATAACAAAATTATAATAACGATGTAAGACATGGCAGTTAAGAGATGACCAATCCCAACTGACAGCACCCGTTCACGAGTATGACGCGTGCATAAGCACCGTTTAGCTCAACCATCTTGAAGGGAACCAAACGATCCAACCCACGCGCCACCGTCAGCAAGACATTAAAGTGAGCATGACAAAGCTCTCAACTGCCATGCTCAGTGTCCAACACATAGTAACTTAACAAGTAAATGGCTCCATGGTAGTCACATTTACAAAATTGAAATAAATGATGTAAAATTATACAAAACTAAGGTCATCAGCGAACCTTTTCAAAAAATAAACTGTAGTAAGTAGAAAAAAAAAAAATCAGTAAAAATTATAATAACGGTATACGTTATTAAGGTCAATAAAAAAGGTGCTAATAACATCGTTATATTTAGAAAAAAAAAAAAAAATGTATATTAATTTGTGTGCCCAAGTGGCTGTGGAGCAGGACTAGCATTAAGCCAAGCATTTTTATCATTTATATAATCTTCTAATTTGTAATATGCTTGACTACATAGTGTGCGTTTTATACATGTTTTAAACTTTCTCTCAATAAGTTCGAGAATATTGAGCGGTATTTTATTATAACATTTTACACAATACCCCATAAAAGAAGTGTGTACTTTTGACAATCGAAAACTTGGTTGCTCTAATTTATTCCTATTTCTAGTATTAAAATTATGTCTATCACCAACTTTTCTGAAATGATGAAGATTTTTCCGAACATGCATAATGTTTTCATATATATATTGACAAGGTACCGTCATGATATTAATTTTTTTAAACAATTCCCTTAGAGATTCGCGTCTGCCAAGATTATAGATGGCTCTGACAGCCCTCTTTTGCAAAATAAAAATAGATTCTATGTCTGCAGCCCGTCCCCATAGCACAATACCGTAAGACATGATACTATGAAAGTAGCTAAAATAGACCAGCGTCGCGGTATCCACGTCTGTCAATTGTCGGATTTTCCTGACAGCGTAAGCGGCTGAACTCAACCGCCCTGCAAGAGATGTTAAATGAGGACCCCACTGCAGCCTTGAGTCAAGCGAAACCCCCAAGAAAACTGTCTTATCGACGAATTCTAGTACTTCCTTATTCAATATAACGTTACATGCACTACTTCTAACGTTCGGTAAAGCAAATCTTATGCTTTTAGTTTTCTTCTCATTTAACACTAAGTTATTTACTGTAAACCAATTATGAACCTTAAGCATAGCGTTATTTACTTCGTCAAGGTGCTGTGTCCGTCTATTTACATTAAAAATCAGTGAAGTATCATCAGCAAATAACACCATTTTAGGTTGATTTTTCAGTAAATGAGGTAAATCATTTATGTAGACTAAAAAGAGAAACGAACCCAATATTGAACCCTGCGGAACTCCCATCTTTACTTTCAAGCCTGATGAATTTACACCGTTTATTTGAACTTGCTGTAGTCTATCATTTAAATACGATTTCAGTGAGCTAAGCGCTAGTTGACCGAGGCCGTAATGCTCAAGCTTCTGGAGGAGGGTCTCATGATTTACGCAATCAAATGCTTTTGAGAGGTCGCAAAAAATGCCAATGGCATCCTGTGAGTCCTCCCATGCATTAAAGATGTGCTTAATTATTCCAGAAGCTGATGTCTTTTTTCAACATTGGTTTTCCGGAGTAGATTTCTATTCGACTTCGTTCTGTTTGTGTGATAGGCTAGCTTCCGTCCGCGATTTTCTCCGCGTGGGTTATTTCTCTTGCGTCAAGGTGCAGCTTTGGTTACTGCTTCGCTCCCGTGGGTCGTAGCGTGATGTTATATAGCCTATGTAACTCAGGAATTATGTAGCTATCTACATACATAAATACATAAACTCACGTCTTTTTCCCATTGTAGCTATCTATTGGTGAAAATATGGTTAATATCGGTCCAGCAGTTCTGGAGCTTATTCGGTACAAACAAACAATCAAATCTTTCTACTTTTTAATATTAGTATAGATTAGGTTTGGCAATCTCATGCAGTGCAATGAAGTTCTACCAAAGTCTTTAACGTCAAGCAGCATTACTGTGTTCCGGTCTAAAAATATTAGCTTCAGTGAGAGATTCAGAATTCCCCTGTTTTGCTTCTGGCATTGGACTGACTATCGAGTGGTGCGCTAGCTTGTCTCATTTGCCACACAACAACATCTCGACACAAGTGATCTTCATTCGAGAACCACACAGTGATCGTTATAATTTCTCGAGTGTCAATACTTCGTCATGGTTGTATACTGAGTACTAGTGCTACTTATCATTCTCGTGTTTCCGCGCGTTGTTGATCCGACAACGTAGCAACACTATACGTCTCGAACAGAAGCTAATGATGTATAGTCACCATGAAAGGTGAGTACGGTAGTCATTGTATCCAATAATTTATTTATTTATTTATTTAAACTTTATGCACAAAAAAAAAGTACAAAGGCGGACTTAATGCCTTAGGCATTCTCTACCAGTCAACCAAAGGTGGTGAAGAGATAACATGGCAGGTGCAAATTACTGTACAAGAGTATTATAACAATGAAATGTACACAAGTACAAAAAAAAATTAAAATACTCCATACTCTAAATGTACAAAAACAATAATACTATAATAATGCAATATATATTATTCCATATACATACATTTTTACATATATACAAACATACATATATACATACATACATACATACATAACTGTATACCTACATATAAAATACATATCCTATGAAGGTTCAGAAAAGAAGATTAAGAGACAACTCTTACAATTGCTCCGAAAAATAAGTCCGCAATTTCTGCTTGAAAGCATACCGACTGATGGCTGTCCTGATATCGAGAGGAAGCGCATTCCAAAGAAGAATAGCCTGGACATGAAAGGAAGAATGAATGAAATCAGAAGTATGAGAAGGACAGTTAAGTAGAAGATTATTAGAGGAACGCAGACTCCTATCATGAGTAGAACAAAGATATTGAAAATGAGAAGTAAGATAAGAAGGAGGAGAGCGAGAATTGAGAAGGGAATAAAGCGTGGTCAACGCACGTAAATTTCTTCTTTGACGAATGGGTAACCACTTAAGCTCCGATCTGAAGCTAGACACGTGGTCATATTTCCGCAAATTAAAAATGAACCGAATGCAGTTATTTAGCAGCCTGTCCAATTTATCCAACAGGACAGCATGCAGGTCAAAGTAGCACACATCACCATAGTCAATTATAGGGAAGATTAAAGACTGCACAAGCATTGTTTTCGTCTTTGCAGGCAAAAAGTTCCTCAGACGATACAAGAAACGCAAGGTACCGTTGACCCGCTGACAAACACTGGAAACTTGATTTTGCCAGCTAAGCGTCGAATCAAGATATAAACCGAGATCTTTCACGCAAGGGCTAATTGGGATGATAGTACTATTAAGAACTATAGGAGGAAGACGTGACACCGCCACTCTGCTCATCATTCGTGAACTTCCTATGACAATGGCCTGGCATTTTGTGGGGTTCACAGACACCCCAAATCTGTCAGACCAATTGTTGATGGCATCCAGATCCCGGTTTATATCCTGAATAGCCGCTGACAAGTTACCCACCTGTGTTGAAGTATACAGCTGAAGGTCATCGGCATACAAATGATACGCACACTGAAGAAAGGGAGTAATAAAATTAATGAAAATAGAAAACAATAAAGGAGAGAGAATGCCGCCTTGAGGAACCCCAGCACCAAGATCACGCCAACTCGAAGAATTCTCATCAACGCGAACCGACTGCTGACGTCCCCGAAGATATGAGGAGAACCAATCCAGTGCCTCAGACGAAACTTTAAGATGCGAGAGCATAGGTAGGAGAATGTCATGGCTGACAGCGTTGAAAGCATTGGAGAAATCAATTAATACTAGAACAGTAACCTTTGTGTTCTCCATTGCCTCCTTTACGTCACCAGTCACTTTAAGGAGGGCAGATGTAGTACTATGACCAGGCCTGAATCCAGACTGCAAAGAACTCACGAGGTTGTTACGGTAAACATACCCCGAGAACTGCTTATGGACACAGGCCTCAAGCACCTTCGACAGGAATGGGAGAATGGAAATGGGCCGGAAATGACATGGAAGGCT
The DNA here is from genome assembly GCA_932526535.1 of Caradrina clavipalpis. Taxonomy (NCBI): domain Eukaryota; kingdom Metazoa; phylum Arthropoda; class Insecta; order Lepidoptera; family Noctuidae; genus Caradrina; species Caradrina clavipalpis. Next base: position 743,433 of record OW052111.1, on the reverse strand, counting down.
GGGATTTGAGATTTTAGGGAGAGGACGGACATAAGCTTTGCGCCACAGGGATGGGAATACGCCAGAATCTAAAGAAAAGTTAATAATGTAGGTAATGGGAGGAAGTAGGAAGTCGAGGATTGTAGTGACCATACAACGACTAATGTCATCGCAACCCACGGCCCTGGATTTGATGGACAGGATGATCTTTTTAATTTCATCCTCGGTTACTGGAGAAAACTTAAAGGAATCCACACTGGGCCTAGCTAAGCCTGCAATGAAACCAACCGTCTGAGACAACACTTGGGGATCCAAGAGACGGGATGTAGTAAAATGACGGTTGATATCATCTAAGGCAATAGTCGTAGGGAAATCTATATGACGTTGTTTACCGATACCCAGAGTACCAAGGAACTTCCAGATATCAGCAGGAGAAGAAGACGTTATATTCTCAAGAATATGGCGGCGTTTAGCATTGCGTATCATCTGATTGCACCGATTCCTAGCTACCTTGTAAAGGCTCCAGTTCTCTTCATCTCGTTCCTTCCTGTATCTGCGAAAGGCCCGATCCCTACGCCTCATCGCCATTTTAACCCCTCTCGTCATCCACGGAGCTGGCGGACGTTTCAGCTTCACCTTCTTCACAGGAGCGTGGGTGTTATAGAGCGCAAGGACAGTCTGATTAAAAACACACAGCTTGTCATCAACAGTCCTCGCCGCTGTAAGGTGTTCCCAAGTCAGATCTGACGCATCCTGACGCAACTTGTCCGCATCCATGCGCGCAAAACAACGCATGTGCAGTACTTTAGGGACAGGTCTAGGAGGTTTAAGGACATATGATAGGTAAATGAGGTCATGGTGGGAAAAACCAGGAGCAGGACACTGACCATGAGAGGAAACAAGATTAGGAGAGGATGTTAGGATAAGGTCGAGCCAAGTGTCATCACCTGAGATATTACAGTGAGTAGGCTGCAATGGAAGGACTTGGAGACTGACGGATTCGAGGATATGGAGGAGTTTACGGGTACGAGGAGTATGGTGAGTAAGGTCAGTGTTGAAATCACCCATGATGATGCAATGTGCATACTCCGATCCTACAGCTTCCAGAGCCAATTCAAGGTCGGAAAAGTAGTCAACTGCAGGCGGACAATAAACAACACCCAGGAGGGCTTTTATACCTTTGAAGTGAACCTCAAGGAAGAGATACTCTGCGGTGGCGCCATAATTAGACGGAGAAGAGGCAAGGACTTTAAAAGGGAAATCGGCTCGAATGTAAATAGCTACACCACCCCCTCCCTTCCCAATCCTATCATTACGGACAAGAATGAAACCAGGAAGAGGGTAGGTTGTAGAAAGGAGATGAGGTTTAAGCCAACTCTCAGATACCAGAACAGCGTGTACATTGACATCATAAAAGGTGTCAAACAAATCATTGTAATGACTCGGTATACTTTGAGCATTTATGTGACAAACATTAAACAAATGCCCTTTGGGATGTGTAAAGATTTGACGCACAAAGTCACCCGGAGTGTCAGGCAAAGACTCAAAACTTGCGTTAGCAGAACTAACAGAACTAATTGCAGAGCAAAAAGAATCATCATCAGATATCATACTATATATTATACTATAAATACTATATATATAAATAAAATTAAATTAAATTAAATTAAAATTAAATCAAGCAGTTCTAAATTAAGCAATCTAGCCAAAACTACTATCGATTCACCACCTACCAGCGACACCAGTAAATTACAATGTTAAAATAAAAATAAACAGTAACACAGAAGCAAAAGAACAGTCACTATTGCAAAAACACAAAAGATGAGATACAATAATATTCGGGAAAACTAAGAAAAAAAAAATAATGAAGCAATACAAAAATAGTGAAACGGAACGCAACACATAGAACAGACGAAAAAAAAGCTGTCATTGTCATAATTGACATTATGACATATGTCAAGTTTACTAACATCAAACACCAACAAAATACATATGAATTGACAAGTTACAACTATTAAAAAGTACAAAACACATACTGAGAATACTAATAAACCAATTACCGTCAAACCAAAAGGAATGAAAAGTGAATATACTATATTAAAAAGCGGGTAAACTAGTGTGAAATACATAAAAGCAACCCTACAAACAAAATAATCAAATAGAAAAACGTTCCGAACACAAACACTAAGTCAAAGTAAAAACTAAGTTACTAGTGGATCAAACACCAATACAACTTCACTATTGCGCATTCTTAGGCTTGGTACCAGCTGTGACTTCAGTTTTCTTGGGGTACTTTGCCACCAAGGGGTTAAGTTCCTCCAATGTAGTAATCTTGTGCCGCACTCCATCTGGTGACTTAATAAATATGACCCCTTCCTGAGACCAACAAGCCGGCATCCCGAAATGCAAGCGAGCCGCGCCAAAAACAGCCTGTCTAGACTTCGTCAGAAACTCTTTGACGGTTATTGACGAGCCTTTGAGGGCAACCTTGGCTTTCCAGACGGCAGATCTAAGTTGAATGGAAGAAAACCTTACCAGAATAGGTCTACTCCTAGTAGGACTACTGCTGGATGTTCCCAACCTGTGGCACACTGTGATTGAGGTCTCCGTGATGTCCTTTATGGCCATCTTGTTCTTAAGTATGGCCACTATCGAAGCCTGGCAATCCTCCTTCTCCGCCTCAGCAATGCCGGTAAAAATTAAAGCCTTCCGCCGGGAACGTGTCTCCAACCCATCAATCACTCTTGAGCACTCCGAGATCTGCTTCCGAAGAAGGCCCAGCATGCCAAACATTAGCTCTCTGAACGAGCGGAACTCTTCTGCTATCTTGGCAACCGTGTCCTTCGAGGGACCAGCGCTCTGAATTTGCGCCTCGAGGTCACCCATCTTCTTAAGGAAGCATTCTTCAAGGCTCCTCTGCGCCGATTGTATGTCATCCAGTTGTGACATTGTGATGTTGAGTAGTGTGATTTCAAAATACAGTTGAATTTGCTTAGTCACTGATGTTGAGCTGGCAGGTGTTTTGAAGTAATAGTATAAGTTACATTGAATAGTGTACCAACGTAAGTACTGTGTATTTATACTATTATAATGTTAAATAAACAATAAAATATGGCAAAATTTAATAAATAATATTAAAATTAAAATTGCAAATCAAAAAACGTGACTTAAGTTTATTTACACCTACCCCCGAAAAAATAACCATTTTTCACGTGGTTAAGGCACCCGTCTTTCATTTTCGTCTTCCACGAGGCTGTGGATTCGCAACCGGGCACGAGCAAGTAACTACCAATGTGACATTTTCTATTTCAAATGTGCTTTCTAAGTTGATTTTGGACACCATTGACATCGGTGAAGGAAAACATCGTGAGGAAACCTGGACTTATAATTAATATAAGTCTGAACGTAATCAGCCCTGAGCAAGCGTGGTGATCAATGTTCTTGCCTTCTCTGTATGAGAAGAGGCCTTTGCCCTGCAGTGGGTCAATAATATAGGCTCGTGTTTGTTATTATTTTCACATCATTTATTTTATCTGTACACAGAATAAATTTTTACAAAAACATTGGTTGTTGAAAAATTTGAAACCAATTACGTTTATTCATATTTCATTCTCCATAAGGCTTCAATGTTTTCATCGTCGAACACAAACCGCATTCATCGCCGTTCTGGGAATCAATATAGGTCTCACAAATATTTGTTTCAGTGTCGAATGAAGCAGGCATACAAAACATGTATGTCGAGTGCCCGCCTCTGCAATATGAGCCAATCAAATGACAGATTGCGAGCGTATGATTGAAAAATTCCAAATTGGAATGCAACTGGTTTCATCAATATTATTTGCGGTTCATATAACTTTCCATGATTTTTCAACGTGCTTGATTTTGATTTGGTGTAAAAAGGGAAAACGTGGAAATAATATTCCATCACGCCTGTATCCTTCGAAGGGTTAGGCAGAGGTGTAACAATGTTGCAACACACACAGTTCGCCGGTATGTTTAGGTCCTATGTAATAGGGGGCGAGCCTATTGCCATCAACCGAGCACAACTCAGAGTTGCTTCTGAGAATTTCATAGAAAAACCCAATAACTATTTTCTCGACCTGGGAGTCAACCCAAGACCTCTAGCGTAGCAGTTGCGTTTAAAACCACTAGGCTAACGAGGCAGTTCGAACGTGTAAAGAGAGATAAAGTTATCTTTTATTAGCAGTATGCTTCCTCGTTCCTATGTTCCTTCGTTTATCACAAAGATCTTCCCTTTCAAAGCAGTGGTCATAAAAACAAATTGTTTTAATATTATCTCGCACTCTGTTATCGCCATTTCTACACGATTTTTCCTCTTGAATTTGTTACAATGATTTTCCGGCAAAAAGTAACCTTTTAGGTGCCAAGTTTAGTGAAACCAAGTAGTCGAAAGACAAAGCATTTATTTCAATTAGGCCATTTACACGCGCTTTTGAATTGTCAAGAATTTATACAGAAAGTTGAAGTGGGTTGCTCGTTCCAAAACGTAGGTCTCTATGTAGAAGAATGAGAAAGGACGGACACTCTTTTCGGTTGTTGGTTATTACAAAATCGGGGTAACAATAATTATGCTTGCTGCAACTTTATGCGAAAGGTAGATATAAAAAAATTAAGATGTCAGCTATGGCAGTTGAGAGATGACCAATCCCAACTGCCTCGTTAGCCTAGTGGTCCTAACTAGTCCTAAGTCTAAGCGCGACTACTACGTTAGAGGTTTTGGGTTCGATTCCAAGGTCGAGCAAAAAGTTTTTTTTGTGAAATTCTTAATAGCAGCTCAGAGTAAGGATTTGTGCCCAGTTAATGGCAATAGGCTCGGCCCCTATTACATGTCATCTAAACATACCGGCGAATTGTGGGTGCACATTGGTACACCTCTGCCTAACCCTTCGTGAAATACAGGCGTGATGCTATGTCATATTATGTTATGCCTAACTGACAGCGCTTATTCACAAACATGATCAAACAGACGGACGCATTCGAGTATAAATATAAATGGAAATTATTCCCCCAACCTTAAATCATTAAATGAAGCACATCACATCACTCCCGAATTTTGTCAACCCCTGGCATAACATGTAAGTCAGGGGTTGTAAACAAAACGGCATCTCATAACATTATTATTCAGTGGTATTTACGAAATCCCAGCGTTTTCCTCGTTCTTACAGAAGTACGTCCATCTCATACGGTACCTGCCATAGCTAAATGTTTATCTGTCTGTGTGACTCGTAAACAATGGTTGTTTGTTGTCCGTTTAGTAATATGATTAGCTTTCTGGTTCGGTGTAGGAGATAGATTGGGATTTCTGATGGATTCACTTACTTAGAAGAATGTTTGTGTAGTGTTTTTGTGGTTTATTATATTTTCCAAATCTTTGGTTGTTATTCGCTCGTCAGTCATTAGTCATTTGTTTAGTGTTTTTGTGGATTATTGTATTTTCAAAATCTTTGGTTGTTATTCGCTCGTCAGTCATAAGTCATTTGTTTAGAATTTCAAGAAGCCTTCTTGTTTAATATTTGGTTTGAACTACAAGATCGTTTTTTTTTTAACATTTTTTCTTTTGGAATTTCACCTTTATCGTGGATGCATTTACAAACATATAAACTTACAAACAGCTTGACCCGGTACAACTATCTGTAGGACATACAAATATTTGTTTCGTGCGGAAATCGAACCTGCGACACGCAGCACGGCAGCCAATTGCTTAGCCACTGCGCCAACCATGCCGTTAACAGTCACGTTTGACGTGAAGTCTTTAACATCTCACTTAATATTTAGAGAGGAATAACGATACATTTTAAAAATATTGCGTTATATTGAAGCCATTCTTCATTAGCCGCTAATAACTTAATTCAATTAATTGTCTGACTGCGACGGAAGTGCACGGGATCATATTTCACCGTCGACTAATTCCGTAAAGAGGAACAAGATTGATGATAATAACTTCATTTTATTAGCGTGCCGGAAACGTTGACCGAGCCATTTCAGTGCGTATACGATTATCGACCAACTTGTGTTGAAATATTCGGGGCCGCGGTTGGCGCGTCAGCTTATGTTTTAAGACTATTTTGACTGGTGCTGCGGGTTGTTCGAAAGAGATACCGCGCCTCCGGAACGCAAAGGGCACATGAAGGAACATCAATGAGTTTTAGTCAGTCAAAGTCTGACACTCCTTCCCGTCCCGGCCGGGGGCGGGGGAAGTTATTTGATGATTACCCATTTATATAAAAAAAAAATTGACTGGTAGATTTTTGGTATCACGACTATTGCAATCAGTCATGCGGCCCACCGGATGGTATCTGGTCACCGCAACCTATGGATGCCTGCAACACTCGTAATATTACATTGTATTGACGACCCTTCAAGAACCCAATCATCCCCCTTGAAGAACCTTGAGAAAATCTCGACAGAGAGCTTATATTCGTGTGGAGGTCTCAAGTATTTTTATGCTAATCTTGTATGTCATCCCTACTACAGACTAGTGTTATGATTTACGTGATATCTTATAGGTATTGTGGACCTTTTAGTCGGCTGTGAGTCGAATCTTGAGGGGTTTAAAAAAAGATTAATTTGGAATTAGAGCCAAAATTTGAGAAATGTATAGCTTTTAGAAGTTTCCTCTTTAATTTTAAAACTGAGTCATAGTTAACAATAATAAATCCTAACGGCCAGGTATCGTCTTCACATTACTGTTAGCATTTAGCGTTCTTTGAAAGAAAATAAAAACATTTGAGTACTTCTTTGCGGGCGCGCTCCAACTTACCATTTCCTATGTTTCCAAGCTCATTAGACTAGCCGCTTCCTAGTCTTATATTGCGTACATTACTGACTGCGTTCTACACATATTAGCTAGCTAATTATAACGCTATCTATTCCTACATGTCGGTTAATTTGTAATGTAAACATACTCCACTAACTTGATACAATTTATAGTGGAATAATTAGACCGGAGCTTTTTCCTTGTCGCGTTCGCCTTGCAATATTTTTCTTTTCTTTCGCTTAGTTTTTCATTATCAGCGGCCTGTCTGTTTAAAGACTGCATTGACTGTTTTAACAGCTTTTATTCCTCTGAGTACACAAGTAATTGGGTCTTCTGTAATATTTTCTAAGAGCCTATTTAATATAATCTTTTTTAATATAAATGTTGTGTTATTATCAACTCAACAACTTATATTATACTAGAAGTCTATCCGGGACTTCGTGCTCGTGGCTTATTTCACCCGCATAAAGTTACGTCTTTAGTTACTGCTCCTCTCCCGTTTATCGTAGCGTGGTGTTATATAGCCTGTGTTGATAGCGTAGATATTCTTGTGTAAGGTAATTACTCATCGACCATTATCACTGAAAGTGTGATAATTCTAGACTTGCTCATTCATTTAAAGATCTAATCGTAAAGATATAAAGTTAAAATCAAGTTTAAGCATGACCCACATAATGTAGCTTTTGCCTGCAACTTCTTCCGCTTGAGTTTTCTAATAGAATTCTAGTTTTCTTTCTTCACCACAAAAACTTTTTTACAAAAAAATTACAACCGCCTTCAAAAACTAAAAAGAGAAAAATAACTTTAGCTTTGGAAGTCGGTGGCAATACAAAACAACAAACAGAACCAAAGCCACCGACTTCCAAAGCTAAAGTTATTTTTCTCTTTTTAGTTTTTGAAGGCGGTTGTAATTTTTTTGTAAAAAAGTTTTTTTTTCTCGCTTTTTAGTATCAACTTCTTGTCATCCAAATCCATGAAGAAACTGTCATGCTATGTAAATTAACGAGACACCACTAAAAAGTCATAAAAAAGCAGAATATGCGATTTCGTTTACTTGGATGAGAAATTTTTAAATACTACTGTATACATCTGTGTAACCCTTGAGGACAGGCGTGATGTTATATTGTGTGATGGTGTAAACAATGCTTAAATAATTATGCTATAGCAACAATCGCGGTTAATCTGCTGTTATTTATTGAAGAGTTCCCCCGATTTCTACAAGATCCCACCATCAGATATTGAAATGGTGACAATGGGACCACACGGGAAGCACCAGCTTTCAAATAAAAAAAGAATCATGACAATCGGTTCACCCAGTCGGGAAATTCGAGGTAACAAACATAAAAAAAAATAAAAAAAAAATAATACAGTCGAATTGATAACCTCCTCCTTTTTTTGAAGTCGGTTAAAAAAATTGCCATAGGTACATAGTTTTCAGAATCAGACAGGCTTTAGCTTTATAATATTTGTAAAGCAGTAGGGATTACTTCCTAAATAAATTCCTTTTACACTCAAGTTAATCAATTTAAAGAAAGCATCAGCTATACCGAACGCAAGTCCTGTAACTTTACATTAAAAGCTGGCCTCCTGCCAATGTTCAAGACAAATGATTAATTTAGCATCGGCCAGCGAGCCTCTTGTTAATCCGGCAAGCTTGCTGTATGGACACTTCTTTCTTTGCCGCAAAACTGCTGACTTTGGTCATACACGGAGCTTTTAGGCGATGGTGGTGGTACTCTGTGGAATATACGAGTAACTTCTATGTTGTGTGGTAGACTTGTTGTGTTTGGAAAGTGAGTTTTTGTAATAGGAAAATATTAGCAGCCGGTAGCTGGAATATAACTTACTTTTACCCGTGACTTCGGCCGCGTTTAACATTTTTGAAGTGAAAACTTCTTCAGCGGCGTTGGGTAAAAAATGTTAAACTCGCGTCAGGACACGTGACCTGCCGTGCGATTCTCTAACATATTTCAACGCTGCGCTCGACGTCGAGTTCGTCGACGACACTACTGTCAAATCAACTTTACGCACAACGCATAGAGTTGATTTTACCGAAGTTTCGTCAACCAGCTCGACGTTGAGCGCAGCGCTGAAATATGTTAGAGAATCGCACGGCTGATCGAAAATCTTACGAATTTATCGTACACAAATATGACAATTGTCATATTTGTGTACGTCTTTAGCGTTTTCACTTCTGCCGGCACACCCGTCTTTTTTAACCGACTTCAAAAAAGGAGGAGGTTCTCAATTCGTCTGTATGTATAATATTTTTTTTTTATGTATGTTCACCGATATTTTCGTCAATTATAGACGGATTTCAAATTTTTTTTTTGTTGGATAGTGTTCACTTCTAAGGTGGTCCCATTTTCACCAGTCCAGGATCTGATGATGGAATCCAGGAGAAATCGAGGGCAACCACCGAAAATTGTATGCTCGTATGGTGTTTTTGTTACGTAATCATGTCTTACTCAGGTATGTGCTTCAGGGTGTCAACATCTGATGCGGCTGTCATGATGATGATGTTACAGTACTCCTTAACGGTAGTAGTTTTTGAGATAGCAACTTTTTATTATATTATGTTTGTTCGCGGATAACTTCGTCGTTTATGAACCGATTTTGATTATTCTTTTTTTGTTGGAAAGGGTAAACTTCCCAAATGGTTCCATTTAAATCATATAGATCTGATGATGGATTACGGAGACAGACAACGAAACTCTTCAAAAAAATTCAGCAAATCAACCGCGATTGCTGCTATCGCATAAATATGCATTGTTTACGCAATTACACAACATAACATCGCGCCTGTACACTCGAAAGAGTTGCACAGATGTATGCTTACAGTATTATTTGAAAATTTCTCATCTAAGTAAACGAAATCGCGTATTCTGCTTTCTTATGACTTTTTTTTAGCGGTGTCATGTTAATTTACATAACATGACAGTTCCTTCATGGATTTGGATAAAAAAATGACACTAAAAAGCGAGAAATAAAAAACTTTTTTACAAAAAAAGACAACCGCCTTCAAAAACTAAAAAGAGAAAAATAACTTTAGCTTTGGAAGTCGGCGGCAATACAAAACAACAAACAGAACCAAAGCCGCCGACTTCCAAAGCTAAAGCTATTTTTCTCTTTTTAGTTTTTGAAGGCGGTTGTCTTTTTTTGTAAAATTGTTTTTTTTTTATACTAGCTTCTGTCCGGTACTTCGTCCGCGTGGATGTTTTCACCCGTGTTAAGTAACGTATTTGGTTACTGCTCCGCTCTCATGTGTCGTAGCGTGATTTTATAAAGCCTATGACACTCACAAATAACGTGGCTTTCGATGGGTAAAAGCGGTTTAGTAGATCCAGAGATTACGCCCTACAACATCACAAACTTTACTGTTTATAATATTAGTAAGTATAGCTGAATGGTACCCTATATATGCATAATTTCAGGATGATCGGTTCAGTGGTTTAGACGTGAAAAAGTGACAAACAAACTTACTTTCGCATTTATAGTATAAGTTGGAATTTGATGATAAAATGCAGGCTATACCACTCAGGGATCACTTAGCTTTATAGTACCGAAAGAATGTTCAGAATCGGACCTATTACTACTTCATCTGTGCTAACTTTTAGACTGTGCAAGAATACCGAGCAAAACTAATTCCATACTACGCAGCCTACCCCGTCCATTATAATAATGTTTACCGTCTTACTCACCAATTACAGTTACTGTCCCACATAATGTACTAATCGATCACAAGCGTTTTTACATAACCCGCGCGATTCTCGCCGATTCGTACCGATGCAGACCGGTGCACGGGGGAATCGTGCGATCTTCACGCTCGTTAATAATATGCGCGGAAAATTAGATCTAGTGGATCGGTGTGTCGTTGTGCAGGGGGGACAGAAGTACCAGTGTTTTGGACAAGTTATGGATAGGATTATATTTGCTGGTGCATTATATACCTATATAACATCACGCCTGTACTCCCCGAAAGGAAAGGCAGAGGTGTCCCAATATACACCAACAGTTCACCGGTATGTTTAGGTCCCATGTAGTAGGGGGCGAGCCTATTGCTATTAGCCGGGCACAAATCCTAACTCCGAGCTGCCACGGAGGTCAAAGGTAGGTAGGGGACTTATTATCTAAATGTATGTATGTAATACTTACTTACTTTTGCTTATGTTGTAATGTATGCATAATAAAATAATGCATAGTGTTTTAATTACAATTATACGACCTCTATAAGTTCTTCATTATTGACACGGCCAAAATTTCTGCGAGATTACTAACTTGATTAGTATCACAGTAAGATGATATTGAAAAGCTGGCTTTGGATCTTAAATGTGCCCTAACATAAACTCTCAGTTAGCAAATGAATTGCGTTAGACTTATTACATATGTATGCTAAAGGTGTCTTGTATCTAGTAAAACAGCTAAATCTACATCCATAACTTCTAAAAACTATTTAAAATTAATCAGCGTTAAATATTCAAAGTAAAAAATGGGAGAGGAGATATTTTGACGTGACTTGTTTGTTTTTGTCTGAACCAAATGCAATGATACCTTTGAATAGTTTATATCAAGATTACAGGGACAATGTTTTGTAAACACAAAAGACAGATTACTAACAGATTATACTACTTTCCAAATTGGATTGCTTTTAATCAGATAGATTGCTAAGACAACACCAGTGTTGCTAGCATGTGTATTGATCAATTTGTGTAAGTGTTGCCAGTTATAAACATCTATGGTTGCTTTCGATTTAATTAGTTTTTTTCGTAAATGTCTTGTTGCTTCTATAGTGTTAGAGATTTGTTGAGTGGTAAAGAATAGGTTTCCTTGTCAGTGTTGAGGTCTCCATATAACTCGAATCGTACCCTTTGGGTGTTTGTAACAATAGCTACTTTACTGCCATTTACAAATGGCGCACACAGTAGTAGTAATAATGATAAATAATCCCAGGCTATTTATTATTGTCCCACTGCAGGACATAGGCCTTCATACAGAGAAGGCACGAGGATTGATCACCACTCTTGCTCAAGACGCATTAGCGATTTCAGAGAGTAGCATCTATTATTTAATTGCCAATTACAGGTATTTCGAATTTATTGTTTTTGATTTGACGATAAATGGTGCCATATTCACAAAAGTGCAATTTTAGCTCTGGCTTTCTTTTTATGAAAATTGACTCTTCGCCATTGTTCTCTATTTTCCCAAGGGTATTTAGATAACACTATGTCAAGCTAAGATTGACAATGATTTACGCACCAATGTTCAAAGTTGTACTTCTGTCACTCCCTTTTAACGTGTCAAATCCTCACGCCACGCTCGCACGTTAAGCAATAAATAAATAGGCTCAATTATATTATAATACAGTTATGTGCATCGAGTGCAGCCTGTGTGTTGCATGATGCAATGTGCAGGAAGCGCGCGCGAGGAGCGATGGAATTCATGCTATAATGTTTATTGATTGAGATGGATTTGCTCTGAATAATGGCTTTAATGATGAGAGATTACAAAAATACATACATACCATTACGCCTGTATTCCTCGAGGGGTAGGCAGAGATGTACATATACAGTTCATCGGTATCTTCTTTTAAGCGTTTCGATGTCAATCTATTGTTAAGGTATTATTTTGTTGCGGCCCAGAACTTGGCTACTTTGACTGTGTTGTCGGTGGCAGCAATTAAATCTTCCTGCGTGCAGCTGTTAGGGCACGCAGGGTATGATGTGAGATGGGCCATCGTATGTGCTGTACCACACAAATAGCTCAAGTTGCTATCGGTATGTTTAGATTCCATGTAATTGGGCACAAGTGTTAACTCCGAGCTGCTACTGAGAATTTCATAGAAAAACCTAATATAACACGGGAACAAAATCATCAAACCCAAGAACTCTAGAGAGCACTCGCGCTTAGGACCACTAGGCTACTGAGCCAGTCATGCAAATATAATCGTAACAATATAATTTGCAAGTGACATAGGTACATACCTATACAATATGCATTTAGTTTTATCAATCTGTCTAATGGCACGCCTTACAAATACAGCGATAACTGAAAACTGTACACCATCCATTGCTGCACGATTTGCTAAGTTCGCGTCTTGATATCAAACAAAACCAGCAATGTATTTACAATATATCTGAATTCTCTGGTATCGAATAGTGAGTTGAGAACGCGTGGTATCGGTATTTTCACACGCAGCGTCAATCTCGCACCACTTTCGATCATAAAGCACACTTAGTTGCGCAATAGTGCGGTGACGCGGTATTGATTATGCATGTCCATCTCGACTAAGCGTCTTTCATGATTACATCACTAGTCTTTACGCGGCAAAAATGCATAACAACACATAATGTCGTTTCATTTAGTTATGCGACTTATGTGTGTCATTTAATAAATATAAGTTGGTTTTTATGCGTTTTATGCAGAGCTTTAGAATTGCTCATTTCGTTAATGGTTTTGTTTTTAAATGAAATTCTGAATAGCAGCTCGGAGTTAGCATTTGTGTCCGGTTAATGGCAATACGCTGACCCCCTATTACATAGGACCTAAAAACATACCGGCGAACTGTGGGTGTATATTGGTACTCCTCTGCCTAACCCTTCGGGGAATACAGGCGTGATGGTATGTGTTATGTTTTATTTGCATGAGAAGAAACGTAGTTGTAATATTTGCTGTTTAATGACCTGTTATACAGGTTTTTTTTTAACCAGTGCATAAATTTTGCCATAATAAACTTCAACACGTTTTATTAAACACGTATATTTTATTTTGATATGTCTTAGTACTAAAAAATAAAGTTATCGCTTACGAAACATGTTTACTTAAAAACCATATTTTATTGTCACTCTGCGCTAGCGCATTCCCCACCCCCTCACCCCAGCCATGCGCCCGGGCGGCGGCCGCGAGGTTTCATTGACAGTATGGCGAATAGATTATGTTCATGTTTTGCTTATTTCAAACTCGGATAAGGATGAATTTTTTTTTTATTTTTTTTTTTAACTAAACTCGGAAATGTGTTCTATTACTGACACTGAACTACCAAAAAAAATTTACGCACTGGTTAAAAACTTATCCTGTATAGCCTTGTCTCGTTCAACGAAGTGTTTTATTCTGTGTAAAATAGAGTGTAATCTAGAAGTGCATACTTGTACTAAGTTTGTCTCGAAGCTCTCAAGCAAATAAAGCCTGTGAAACTTTGTAATACAACTTTGGTTAAGTGCCAAAATATACAACAGAATGACACTCGAAAGAGCTCGTGGAGGATAGTTGTTTTTTAGTTTTCGTAATGTTAGACAGCTTCGCCGTCCTGTCTGCTCAATGCGCTTTGCAGATAAGCTTATACGAATACATTGAGGTTTAAAGTTTGTAAACTTTTTCATATTTACGTGGCATTTTCTTTAAATAGGTACTTTTTTTGGGGTGGGTATGCTCTTGACTCTAGTCTAGGTCAGAGGTGACAAAAACAAAGTCGACGATGGTGTGAGCTTACCAAGAAGAAGCCTGTTCATTCTAACTTAGAAGAGATTAGGAATTAATGTTATTCTTCTTGAGAAATAAAGATTCTTTAAACCTAATACGTTCGGAAATACAGACGCAGGTAGAAAGTTCCGGGCCCCCAAGAGCCGTATGTCGCCTGCCAGGGTTGCGGAATGTGCTTGCAAGATTCACCGCGGCCCTGGCAAGCAAAGGGCATTAAGAGGAACACAGATCGGTTTTAAGTCAGCGAGAGTCTGACACTCTCTTTCGCTCCGCCTAGAGTAAAACAAGTCAAATGAATCTTTAAAAAATAGGTAGAGTTCCACTCCTTTGCACCCCTTGGTTTAGTTTTTTTACAAATAGATTGGCTTGTACTATTGCCTTAAAATTACATGAAACACATTTGCCACGGTTTAGTAAGTTCAAAAAAATTGAGATCTGTAAATTCACGCAGACAAAATCGCGAGACAAGACCAAAAGCTACAAGTACACTTAGATCATGAGAGATTATGTCTAGCACGCAATATATCTCAAGGAACTCCCGTTAACGAGAAAAACATTTGAGCGCCTACAACAAAGATTAACGACCATCTTGCGGAAAAGAATTGGACAACACGTATTTTTTCAGCTCTAAAGGCGTATGTTACTGCCCGCTATTGAATTAAAGATTCTCGTAGTAAACGTCGAACATAAATAACTCAAAGAAATGGCCCTTGTGTGCACAGCGATATGAAAACAAGGAAATTCACAAAGACATTTGGCACAACTTTGATATTTCTGCCTAGCTCTCTTTCTGTGTCGTTCTGATATTTGATAATACTTGATCAAGTTCGCCACTTTTCGTATCTAAGCCATCATTATCTACGGTTGCTTGGCTGTGCTTTAAAAATTGAATTTGGAATCACCTGTTCAAAAAAAATAAAACAAAAGAAGTTTGTTGCACCAATTAGGCCTGTGTTCATTGACATTTGATCAGAAGACATTTAAAATCGTCTTAGATAAATTCAAAAATAACTGTCTAAATACGTAACCGGTAGGTTTAATTTTGGTGAACACTGACCTTAATCTCCTTAGCTAAAACACTAGGAAGCAATGTAGGTGCTGTCGTTTGTTATTTTCGACCTTCTTGTTTTTAGCGTAACGATGGCAAACAAAAATATTCAACGCAGTCCCTTTAAATGGTGACTATCAGTCTAAACTGAACAACGCCAATATTGGGTTATTTTGAGTCCGGAAAAGCATTCTCACTGTGTTTGTGAAAGCTGTATTCGATTAGACCACAATGGCCTTGGATTCTCACTTACAACCAAGAAAAAGACACTTCCTACTGCTAAGCCTAAATATTAAACGTGTTAGTACCCACGTGTACCTAGCCAATGTAATGTCAACATCATCGTGTGATTCCTATTCTCATCACAAGTTTTAGTCTTCGAAGACTGCCTTATATGAGTACGTTATTTATAAACTCATACTAACATCTCCCTTCTCCACCCACAGCTCAGCAAACGCCAAGAAGTGGGAGGTCGAGCTCGCTACCCTGAAGAGTAACAACCTGCGACTGACGGCCGCCCTGCAGGAGAGCACCGCCAACGTGGACGAGTGGAAGCGCCAGCTGCACCAGTACCGCGAGGAGGTGGCGCGCGCCAGGCACTACGCCGGTAAAGGTACGGTAGATGACGTAGCGCCGTCACTGCTGGGTACGGGGGAAGCATTCTAGGAACAAAAGCAAGGAAGCTAGAGCTTTTGGGGTGTCAAGCGGTCATTTTGGGCAATGGTGGTTCCTATTGTACAGGAAGACGCTGGATGCAGGCCGCTTCCAACCGGTCTTTTTGGAAATCTATGGGGGAGGCCTATGTCCAGCAGTGGACGTCCTGCGGCTGATAAGATGATGATGATGATGATAATGATGATTGTACACGAAAGTTCGTTAACTGTTACGAATAACTAAGCAAGGATCTTGATTCGATTTTAGATTGCAATTATTTATTAATACTTTAAGCACATAGGTAGAAAAATGATTTTATAAGGCTTTTAGCATTCTCTATCAGTCAACCAAAGGTAGCGAAGATATAACGCAATGTAATGTATGCAATGTATAAAAAATATTTATCTTTTTATATTTCTTAACATAGCACTTTACGTACAGAAATACAAAAAAAAAAACAACTGCGAAATTAGTCTTACTCTTACCACCATACAGTGTACACAAACGTGACGAATTACCTACATGAAAACATGTCTGTGTTTTTTAACAAAGTATATTTCCCCACAGCTTTATCTCATATTAAACCCTACTCTACCACATCTCCATATCCTTTCAGGCGCTGAAGCTAACGAAGTAGAACAGCTCCGTCAACGCGTCGCTCAACTAGAAGCAGAACTAGCGCAGAAGAACGAGGAACTAGCGCAGATCACCAAGTCCAAGAAGAGTGAACAGGTGAGTGAAGATATATACAACCTTTATTACACCGGGTCGGCGGTCTGACGGCATCGGCGGTCTGAGGCACGGAGTAGTGAGCGAATGGAAGGCTCGGGGTGATGTGTTGCCAAAAGTAACGAAATGTACAAAATCGAAACGGGGTGTGCCATAAGCCCGAAGGTTAATGTTCTTTCTTTCTTTATCGTGTGGGCACTAAAGTCTAACGACCCCACACACCCTAGTGTCAGAGTTTCTAAACTGCCTCAAGGGTGCCTCAAGGGCGCCTCTGACATGGTTACCGATGTCAGTGATGTCCAAAAAAATAAACTTAGAAAGTCACATTGGTACTTACCTAATATGTTTAGTTATTTGTGGTGAAAGTGGGTCTTAGTTATAAAAACTGTTTTCCATGTATAGGTAGAGTTATACATACATACATACATACATACACATACTTAAACTCACGCCTTTTTCCCATGGGGGTAGGCAGAAACCACGGACCGCCACCTGCTACGATCCTTACACACTCCTTTCGCCTCGTCCACATTCATACATCTGAGGTAGAGTTATATTTAGTGGAAAATTTACGGTGGTTATTAGTCTTCCATTTGCTGATTACGCCATGTCTCAAAAGTAGAGGATTCTTTATTGTGTGTAAATGTCCTTGCAACACAATATAATTTTCTATTTTATATAGATTTATGTTTTTTTTACTCCTTTTATGTTATTTGAACAGTTAGTTTTATAAATATTCTCTCTATGCATGTTTGTGTACTATTACGTAAATAATATTTATAGTCTTTGTATTTTTTTACTAATTTTGTTAATATTTTACTAACAAATAAATTCAGTTTCTATTTTCTTCTTCTCTTTCATTTGTTTCCAATCCTTCTTGCTGTTTTCTTCTTTAACTAAGTAAATGTGTTTACATTTTGTTCGTCTTAAATATTCTCTTAATCTACTTGTTCTTAGTATTTATTGACAATGTGTTAGTATTTCTTTTTGCTAATTTCGTTACTTACAATTTTGTTTAAAACTGGACTTTTAATAAACTAACAATGTTGGAAAGTAAAGGAAGGGCCAATTATTATGATTACTCAGTGCTTATAATAAAGCCTAGCCGTGATAATTGAGAAATAATAAGTTTAAAACAAAATATTTATCTTGATGTTGCTCAATGTAGTATCACAAAAAACTAAAGATTAGAAACAAAAATATATTGACCTAATTAAATGATCCGAAAGTAATTCCGCGAGGTGTATGTACATGGCTACTTTGTGTGACTTTTATGTACATTGACATAAAGTTCAAATTGGAGCACCTGACATAAAATGAGTATTCCTAAGTTTCTGCTTGACTTCATTTATTTTTGCTCTCCTTTCTTGTGTCGTGGCCTTTCTATTTTCTGTTCTGCTGAAATATTACATGTTACCTAATTACCTAACCGATATCAATGTGTCATACGATTGTCACCCTTAATCTGCAGGATGCAGAGGCTAAACTCGCTCAAAGCCAGCTGGAGTTGGCGCTGGCCGCGCAGGACGGTCAGCGACAGGTCATACAGGCGCTGAATGACCAGCTGGCGAGGCAGCTTGATGAGCTGGTGAGTTAAAACTTCTTTCTAAAGACCCCTGACAGAAGGAGGGCTACCGCAGCTTACAAAAGAGGTGATAACCTTGAAACGGCTAAACCGTTTTTGATAAAACATATCTCAGAACCATCGCTAGGGATACTGCTTTCAAATAAAAAAATCCGCATTAAAATCGGTTTGCCCGATTAAGAGCTACGGTCGTCTTCTTTATCGTGTAAGCAGTAGGTCTAGCGACCCCACACGCCCTAGTGTCAGAGTTTCTAAACCGCCTCAAGGGTCTCTGACATGGTTACCGATGTCAGTTATGTTCAAGATAAACTAAGAAAGTATATAATATGAATTAGAAAAAGGCACATTGGTAGTTGCCCGTGCCCGGTTGCGAACCCACAACCTCGTGCACGAGAGACGGGCGCCTTAACCGCTGGGCCATCACGACACTGCATCCATAGCCTGACAAAACTATACATTATTTCCGCAGAGCACGATCCACCGCGAGATCAACTCTGCCCTGCAGACATGAGACGCGGCCCCCGCGCCGGCGCAGTACTCGCAGCAGTCGCGCCGCCTGCCGCTGCTGCTGCGCGGCCCGGACCCCGCCTACGTCACGGTGAAGGCCAAGAAATGAAGAGTGCTCTCGGTATTTCGCAAGGTGCACGAGTTTTTTTAAGTTCTTGAGGGGGGGGGGGGGGGGGGGAGTCGGTTGTGTTCTGTCTTTCGTTTTTTTGGGATCAATGTGTGGGTACAGATACTAGGTTTGTTCGCAGTAAGGGTGGTTTTCGTAGATCAAGTCCGAAAAATGTACGGCTGATTATACGAGTCGGTGCTCAGTTGGTTTATTGAACTTTGAATGCTCGTTTACACAGAATAGGGTTGAAAATGCTATGTCATTATTATGGGTATTTTCTATGATGGTATTGAATGATGGTGCTACCATCGGCTTTTTGCACTCATGTGGTAAGTAGTTACCGCATTTTAGGAGTTCAGCACATGATCCAACAAGGGCATAACAAAAAAGAACTACATGTTAAAAGTACCCTTGATTCGAGGGTAATTTCTTCACTAATACCATTAATGGATTTGAGGCTACTTTTAAATAGTTTGTATGTGTAATAAATGTCCCATTGTATTCCTGTAAAATTTTGTGCAAACGAGCGTTGCATATACTTATGCAAATATATGCTCTCAATGTAAACTATGTTCCGCAAAACGTTCCATTTTAGATTTAAAAACTGTTAATTTTTGTGGAATCAAATATTGGTTTCAGAAACTACACATTGATACCCAAATTAATTGTTATGGTGGTAATGTCAGCTTATTTAGTTGGGTTACGAATATCTAATCATTCAGTTTGTATAGTTTAGTGAGTTTTCTCGTTAAATCTACGTCGAAATTGATGTGAAGTTATATTAACTACTGTTTCAAGTATTCTAACACTTCAGCGATTTGTAATAACTGTTTAAATGGTCGGTATTTATTATGACAACGTAGTTATAGTACGATTCAAACTTAATGACGGCCCTGAATTTAGCTGCGAATGCAGGTTCGCGCAGGTTTATTCCAGTTAGTAATAATTTAGAGGCCATTAAATGATTTCTAGATATATATTTATGCTGTAGAAGTACTTAAATGAAGCCTAAATTGTGATTTGTCACCCCGCTTTGTCCCCTTGAGGACAGATCAACGAGGGGACAGTTCGACCGTTATTCACTCCTGTAGGTGGAGTCCCCGAGTTGCTAACAGGGGGACAGATCAAACTTTTTTCTGAACTGCCCCATCCCCAAACGGGGACAAAACAGGGTGGTTGATCAGATCAGAATATTCCTAAATTGTTATTGACTTGAATAAACCCGCGCGAACCTACACTCGCAGCACTTCCGAGACGTCAGTAAGTTTGAACCGTATTATACTGCTGTATGAAGTCACCCAAGTGTTCTCTGTACTCTAATAGTTATTTCCACGATTAAGAATGCAATAAAATTGCAATCTCTACAGACAATGGTGCGAACAACCGACACACTCCCTTCGATGTTGATATAACTTATAACTGGGGTGCATCACTATTTTTGGTTTCACCGATAATGTATCGATAACTAACTTAATCTGTTACAACGTTCATATAAAATGGCGAAGTTTTTATCGTGTCGTGAATCTGTATAGGCTGTCAGTAGAAAGAGAATAATTAGCTCACTTTAATGATACCAAGATGATGGTACATTTCAACACGATTTAATACTGCTTCTTCGAGTCGCTGAAACGACATTTTTTATGCCATTCCATGGCGAACAAGCCCACGCCCACCTGATGTTAAGTGCTCACCGCTGCCTATAGACATCTGCAATACCAGAGGCCTTGCAAATGCGTTGCCATCTCCGAGACAAAGTTGAAATGTCTTATGTGCCTGTAATTACACCGGCACCCAAACTCTGGTGGTTTTGGATGATCAAACTACAAAACTACGAAAGAAAAAGAATCGTATGCCTTAAGACTAAGGTTTATAGTCCTTCGTGTTTGACTTTAAACTACGCATTACTTGCGTATTTCACACATTGACTACATGGTTACGCTAGTAGACGCGAAGTGACCTAGTTTTTCTCTTTCTGAGCCATGTATTAGCCGGTCTCACTACATTATGGTATTAACTACTCACTGGTTCATGTTCAGTGGACGATTTCATTGCATTGTGTATACAGTGGCGATAACGCTCTGATATCATTCCATTATCGCCTTATTGCGATTGTACATTTAATCGATATCGATAGTGTCTTTTAAGTCTATTATATCGAAACGATTACATCGATATTAGAGCTATGTTCGTACTTTTATCCGAATTGACGTTTATGTCCAAATTGTACATCATTACGGGAGTTTTAAAACCCAATAATTGGTATTATGCATCGTCACATTACACGTTCATAGGAAAATCGGTCATATGTCATCAAATTCAGTCGTATTCTCGAACAATTTCCCATGACAAAAGTTCGTATTATAAATATAATTTTCATTTCAAACAATATATAAACTTCATTGCAAAGTTTCGGTGCCGAATAAAGCGGTTTGTTTCAAAGGAGCGCTCGAAGCGAAAGCTAACGATGTATGAAATTGAATGACGTTATATTATGTCTTTGTATGAAGTTGTTTCACGGTTTGAAGACAGTACCTTTCAAGTTGATATGTCGCGTAAGGTCGCGAAGTTCAAGTGGTCTTTGAAAAGTTCTTTAATATTATTATAATAAGTTGAAGTTCTTCCAAAGGGGAAAAAAGTTTGAAAATTTGCGAGTGAGGGTAGATTATATTATCTGTGTGCGGAATTCCGCATCAGGAAGTACCAAACCGGACAATTGTGAAGCGTTTTTAAAAGATACTGAATTTCGCCCATATTATTCTCAAATCACTGTATAGATTTTTAATTAACGCAATAAATCCACTTCTAAGCAGACACCATATTATTCCAATCACATTGCCAAATATCTACACAGCCGCCAAATCGACAGCCAAAAATAAAACTATAATAAAAATGACAACATTTGATGCGGACCGGAGCTTACATAAATAACTAAGTATTTTAACAATATTTCTAAAATATAATTGTGAAGTTTACCCATTTTCAAACATGTTGTGCAAATCCTACAGTATTCGTCATTCTCGCAATCATTCGCCCTGCTCGTGTGACACTCCATTTTTTGCATACTCCGTGTTTTAAGTGAACAATGATCATTCTCATCTCTTAGATTAATATTTGACATGTTATCAACCACGTTTATGCCCATCATAAATGTTTATTGATAGTTTTTGAGTCAATTCGAGTCAGTGATGTCGACCCACCCTTATCTAAATGTAAATACTTTCGAAAATCGTGTAACCCCACGATTCAATGCCAAAAATAACTAATTTTATTATTAAAATTAATGTATATTTTAAAAGTAGATTTTTAATATTATATTATTGTGTAAGAAAAACTGGTTGCACGGTGAAATACCGAATTAAAAATATATAAAACAATATGTAACTCTTGATTTCTATATTCGCCTGATATAATATTATGATATAGTCGACAGGCCGTGCCATGTCCTAGTGTATGTGTGTATATTGAAATATTCCCTAATTAATATATTAAAGTATAAAACAATCGGCTAATAATACGCCTCGACAGTCCCTTTCTCCTGTACACTCCAGGCCGGTGCACGTAGGCACCCGGGAAGGGATTTTAAAACAATGAATATTAAAGCTTCGATTTAAAACATTTTTGAAAGCGTTACATTTAAAATATTGCTTAGTATGTAAGTGTATGAATTGTACCGATGTATGTAAAGTTTACCGCCGATAATGTTCTGTTTTGAGTCATTTCATTTGATGTACTGTGCATTTCATTTCGTCTCGAATACATTCTCCAATATTGTTATTTGTTAAGATTGATATATGTGTTGTGTCTTGACTGAAGATGGCACATTAAAAGTGTATGAAGATTCAGAATAGGATTGAATGAACTTTCAAAAAATATGGCTACACGACTGACGATAGATATTTATACGCGATTGAATGAATGTTGATTGTGCCATCTTCCAAAAAGCTCAAGGAAAAGGAGAGCTTTTATTTCTTTCATCTGTGCCAGTTTTTATGGCTAATCAAATCTTACAAGTTAAATTTGAGCCAGTTCCCGATGTTAGATTAAGCTAAAGTTTTGCGTAAATGTGCAATTTGCATGACAATGCAATATAATGATGTCACAGAGCTGGTCTGATGTCCGAGCCTGAAAACTTAATCAAATCTTACAAGTTAAATTTGAGCCACTTGCTGGTTTTCGATTGAGCTGGAATTTTGAATACATGTTCACATTGCATGACAATGCAATATAGAATAAAAATAAAAATGATATTTTTAGAGCTTGCCATCATTTCTCGCTAGGAAATCTTGTGCCGTCTTCAGTGAGATCATAACTCCAGCATAATAATCCTATGGTACATTAGACTTTAAACATTTCCGTTTAACTTTCCTACTGTGTAGGTGTATTCTATTAATATAATATTAAATGATAATTATTAAATTGTAACGTAAAATTCCAATCTCGATGATTTTTAATTAATATATTAAATATATTCATCCTTAGGTCTAAGATGTTTAGTGAGTCGCGCAAAATTATTTTGTTAGATTTTTACGATCGAAGAAATAGAAAATCAGGCAAATTATTAAATACCTATTCAAATAGGATATGCCAATCGTTATAGTTCGGTAGACGCATAATTTTCACAAAACGTTATAAATATAATAAGTAAAATTTGTTATAACTAATCAAAATAATTTCGCGCGAAGAAATTTATGTAAAATAAAATAATAGGCAAAAATCGTCACCAATATCCGTCTAACTCCCAAACGTTGACGTAGATGTTAATTTCAACTTTATTTCCATTTGTTTAAGTTTGACATTCGTTTAAAAACCCTGTAATTCATAGATCCCTTAGCAAATTAGTGATTACACTTTGACAGGTAATGTCGTGTGCGATCTTTTGAGAAGTTGAATTATTGTTTTAAATATTTTTGTTAGAATTTATGTATTTTTTCGTGTAAATGTTAGTCAAATAATTTGTGTTCATCGATTTTATTTAAAAGAAAAAAGTATTATTATTTTGTTTTTACAATAATCGCAGACGACCATTACTTGTCAAAAACCTTGAAAAAAAAATTGAAAACAAAATGATATCATTAAAAAGGCTGAGGACACAATTTTTAAGATATACAATGTCTTCTAAACAGGGTAACTTTCATTTACTGTTGCGTGGATTTTTAAATAGTGATCGTTGTTATTCGATTTTTACTCTTGTCTTACAACAAACACTCTCCGTAGCTCTTTACAATCCGTTCTCGAAGACGTGCGGCGAATATACAAGTCACGTGGTTTGGCGCCTCAAGTATCAAGTAGTGGTATCCAACAATATTATTATAGTATACTCTCTAACCTACATCTATTTACCTTTATTTACTCTTTGTATAAAACTACATGAACAATTTTAATTTCGTAGCTAAATAAATACATAGCTATAGTAGGAAATAATGTTTATAGACACAGTATTTATTTGTACATGTAAAAAAAATCTGTTTATCTAATACATAGATAAAATTTAGTAGAAAAACCGAAGGATCTGTTGGATTATAAGAAATGTAATATAAAAATTAGATAATGTTTAAGTGTTATTCCCATTTAATTTTTGAACCGAAGATGTTAAGTGTGACTACATATAAATAACATTTATAGTATAGATAGTTATATGTACTATATCATAGTCGTTACAATAGATGAGATTATAATTTTAAATGTATCTTGGCTGGGAGATGACATTTTTGTTTTTTTAGTGGCCAATATTTTTGGCCTGATGTGTACTGCCCACCGACTACCGCGTGCTATTATTTTGCCAGAACGTGTAAAATGTGTTTTGCCAACTTTTACTTATTAGTCGCAAAAATTAAATGACTCTAGTGTCGTTTAGCGCCATCTTGCGGCGACAAAGTAAAAGTAATGAGTTAGATTCGAGTCTCAAGTATTGGCCACTTGATATTGTTGTATTGTAATCGCATTATAGTTTTAATTGTAATTTATTCAATATAAATTGTTATAGTCTGCGTTGCATTTGTTGCTTTGATAAAAGAAGATATGAAGTATTGATACATAGATTTTATTTATTTTCATATTTCAAATAAGGCTAAATTGAGATTGAAAACAGGCAAAGGTAGGTAAAATTATATATTTATTCTGAATAGTTGATCTCATTTATGAACTATCAAATAATGTAGCTATTTATTTTAAAATCTAAAAGTCTTTATTTATTTTCTCAAATATATTTTGCTAATAAATTATCTTGTGTGTGTTATTAAAATGTTATTAAAATGTCGGAAACTACGAGACTCATGCCTCTATGAATTTATTAACCTTTTGACCTCCACGTCAAAAAAGCGAAACCATGCCTTCAGCGCCAAGATACGAATTCACCCGTTAATACCTACAAAATAGTGGTGAGTTCGGAATTATATCGACGTTGTTTTTTGAGTTTTATTGACGTATAAAAGTCTGTCATGTAATCGTGACCGTGGCATGCTGTGCACATTCTCGTTTGTCATCTATACACGACTGTGGCGTTCAAAAGGGTGTTGCAATTTGTATTGTCTATGCTAAGATTATAATTATAATTTATGCTTGAAAAATAAATACTTATATTAGTTATTATTTCGCAAAATATATCAACGTTAAATTAGTTTCAATAGAAATTGAGCTGTATGCCATGGACTTAGGGTCTAAATTTCAGGAGATTTGTTAGTGAGTCGATGTTCCAGTTTAGTTGTCAAGTGCGGCGCAGACTAAGTATGTGTACTACGTTATATCTTCCATTAGATCAGTAGTCGCTGTGAGCTGAGTATGCATATTAAACAATAAATAAATACAATATGGATTTCAAAGCAGAGTTTCATTTATAATCCTTTATACTTTTACTTAACATTTCTATGCTATAATATTTTCTTTTAAAATTCTATCATTGTCTCTTTATCTTTTTTTTTATTCCGGTAAAAGAAACGCAGTAAACACCCCGGAGTATATAGGTTAGTTATTCAAATAAAACCTCAATTAAATATAAATCCACCCTCTATTTTTTAAATATCACATAATGAAAACTACCACCATCACGCCTGTATTCCCAGAAGGGTTAGGCAGAGGTGTACCAATGTACACCCACAGTTCGCCGGTATATTTAGGTCCCATGTAATAGGGGGCGAGCCTATTGCCATTCGGGCACAAAATCCAAACTCCGAGGTTTTTTTTTTTTTTTTTATAGACCGGAAATCATCAAATAACTTCCCCCGCCCATAGTGTCAGACTTTTACTGACTAAAACCCGTCTATGTTCCTTCATGTGCCCTTTGCGTTCCGGGGGCGCGGTATCTCTTTCGAACAACCCGCAGCCCCGGCAGGCATCGGCCCTCAGTGGCCCCATCCAATTTTGCTGACATCTCTTTGAGGCGCGCGTGGAACACGAACGCGCCGTCGACACGGTCTGTCGCTAGTGAACGTACGGACGGTGAGCTACCCATTGCTCACCGTCCACAGACCCGCGTCTACGGTGGCCGGGAGTCGTCTCGTGGCTCCCGACGCCCGGATCGTCTACCGCGGCGGCCGCTGGGACGGGGGACCCTCCTTTAAACTCCGAGCTGCTACTGAGAATTAAAAAAAAAAAATAGAAAAAAATAATAATAATAATAATAAAGGGCTTGATTCAGAAAGCGGTTCTCCTACACACGGCGCGTATCGTTAGGAGATTCCTTTCTCAGGAGCCCTGACCACCGGTGGCTTGGACCCTGTTCCCGACGCCGGTGGGCTACTATATTTTATATTTTTAAATGTTTTTATTTTTTTTATACTAATATTTAAAAATGTTATTTATATGTTGAATATAGTGAATAAATGGAATAATAATAATAATTTTTTTTTTTGTTTTTAATTAAAATTAGTACCTGTTTACACGCAGTTGCACAACATATTAGAAACTTATTACAAACCAATGTTTGTACAATTATATCTGCTCTGATCATAGGTTGTAGATTTTTAACTGAAAATGGATGGTATTCCATTTTAGGGCTTGGTGGATGCATTCTGCTTTCCAAGTTCACAGTCACAAGTTAGCTCACCGCTAGAATTATGTATTTTACGTAAGTTTTTTCAAAAAGTTACAAGGCTGAAATGGGACTGGGCGGGCCATGTCTGTTGGATGCCGGCTTAGCAGTAGGTCCGTATACCGCAAGACTCGAGCTCTGACACTGTTAGAAAGGCCGAGGAGTAGATTGCGGGTCGTCTTAGATGTTTTTTCAGGAATTGGCGAGATGAGGCACCACAACACAGCGGGGAGTGGAATAAATGGCAGGAGGGTTTTGGTCTAGAGTGGGTCAGCTAAGGCTAGCAATAAACAAAAGTTTTTCTGAGGTCAGCGTGTTCCTGTAATTTTCTAATACAAGAAGAAACCCATCACCCAAACAAGTACAAAAAGAATTGAATAACTTTGAATCTCTTAACACCGGAAACCGAATCTCGGTTCATAAATAAATATTTAAATAATCCGAATCAAAAGTCATATAAGTACTGTAACCCCTTTCGGAGTCAACTCCCGTGTGGGACGAGCCAAACCATAAAAAACTCCACATCAAAGTTTCAGCGAAGCGTGAACAGTTTCCTCGGTACTAAACCGGGGCCTGCATTTTTTATAATCGTTTTATTCCATCTGTCTCGCTGAATAAATCCTAATCCCTTATGCAAACAGTGTGAACGTGACAAAAAATTTAGGAAAACAGCTGAATATACGGAATTTTTGAAACGTGGTGCGGGACCACAGATAACGCATGAAATTCGGGCATTCAGCATCGATTTCCCAGGGCGCATGTCAGGATTCCCGCCATTTCGCCAGTACCGTGCTAGGGCTCACGCGACACGCACGCGGCCCGCGAACGCGTCGTCCAAAATAATAAAATGAATAGAATTTTGTGAACTTAACAGAAATTTGACAGTGGCTACACAACATATTGCGTGTAAACTCAGATATAATTGTTCACCGAAGGGGTCCGGTCGTAAAAAGATCGCTGTCGCATTTGTTTTCGGTGAGTTTTCCACTTATTACAAATCGATATATTCGGGAATATATATTGTCGACAATGAACGTAATATTTTCCAGACTTCAGACTAATAATCCCTTCAGCTCAAGAACATAACTTTTGCCTCCATTGTGTTTTTTTTTTGTCCTGAGGGTATTTGCATAAATATTATTTTAAGTACGCGTTTTCAGCCTACCTATTATTGCTACTAATAACCCAATTTATACTTCCTACATTTAAATAATTTCATTATCAGTAAGTTACTGACCCGGGCAGCTACCCTCGATCTCGCTGCAATCAAAAACAAAAGACGGGGTACATTTCTTCACTAGCTTTTCCTGTCAACAGTTGCTAAAGGCTTTTCATATTTCCCTCACATATTTGGGTCACGGTGGAAAAATTACGCGAACACGGTCATACATAATGTATTAAGACTTACTCCAGTGAGATGTTTTAACTCGTTCCGTTCCTCCGGTGTACATGTAAAGTACATACCTGCTTACGGTACTTACCTACTTGAAGAATTTTAAATGACGTCTGAACAATTTTAAAGAAAAAATTATAGCAGCTGAATTCTCAGTAGCAGCTCAGAGTTAGGATTTGTGCCCGGTTAATGGCAATAGGCTCGCCCCATATTACATGGGACTTAAACTTGCCGGCGAACTGTGGGTGTACATTGGTACACCTCTGCCTAACCCTTCAGGGAACACAGCGTGATGGTGGTATGTAAGTATTTAGGAAAAAAAAAATACAATTTTAAATCCTAGACTTTTGTTTCAAGCTTACATACAAAAAATAATCCACCATCACGCCTGTATTCCCCGAAGGGTTAGGCAGAGGTGTACCAATGTACACCCACAGTTCGCCGGTATATTTAGGTCCCATTTAATAGGGGGCAAGCCTATTGCACTTAACCGGACACAAATCCAAACTCCGAGCTGCTACTGAAAATTTCATAGAAAAAACCAATAACACTTTTTGCTCGAGCTGGGAATCGAACCCAGGACCTCTAGCGTAGCAGTCGCGCTCAAGACCACTTAGCCAACGAGGCAGTCAAAAAACAATCCTTTCAAATAATCCATTCAAGAAATGGACAAAACAAAGAAGAAAGCCAAAAGAGAAACCTACATTAATTACGACAGATCAGCTCGTAAAGTACAACTGTAATGGCTCTATTTACGACCGCGCCAAAATCAGACGCTACAGGAAAGACTTGAATGCAAATGATCCTATTAGTGATGCATCATCACTTCTGTCGCTTACAGGATTTGTTCTAGTAGAAGAAGGACAATGGCATTTTTAACCCCCGTCTCAAAAAGAGGGGTGTTATAACTCTGACGTGTCTGTGTGTCTGTCTGTGGCACCGTAGCTCTTACAACGGGTGAACCGATTTGAATGCGGTTTTTTTTTATTTATTGAAAGTATGTTTCCTAGCGATGGTTCTTAGATATGTTTTATCAAAATCGGTTCAGCTGTTTCAAGGTTATCAGCTCTTTTATGAACTGCGGTAGGGATTATTCTTCTGTGGGGGGCTATTTAATTTTTTTATTTTATTACTTGTCATCAAATAAATGAGAGACACGCACTGGACATCCCTGATATCGATGAAGGAAAACATCGTGAGGAAACCTGAAATCGCTAAAAGAAAATCGCCCGGTTAATGGCAATAGGCTCGCCCTCTATTACATGGGACCTAAACATACCGGCGAACTGTGGGTTAGACAGAGGTGTACTAATGTACACCTCTGTCTAACCCTTCAGGGAATACAGGCGTGATTGTAAGTATTTGTATGTATGTGAAATCGCTAATCCGCTTTGAGCAAGCGTGGTGATCAATGCTCGTGCCTTCTCTGGGCGAGAAGAGGCCTTTGCTCTGTAGTGAAACAATAATAGGCTGAGATTATTATTTACTAGCGAACTGCCCGCGACTTCGTCTGCGTCTTATTTCACCCGCCCTTTTTTTTTTTTTTTTTTTATAGACGGGAAATCATCAAATAACTTCCCCCGCCCTGGGCGGGGCCGGAGGGAGTGTCAGACTTTTACTGACTAAAACCCGTCTATGTTCCTTCATGTGCCCTTTGCGTTCCGGGGGCGCGGCATCTCTTTCGAACAACCCGCAGCCCCGGCAGGCATCGGCCCTCAGTGGCCCCATCCAATTTTGCTGACATCTCTTTGAGGCGCGCGTGGAACACGAACGCGCCGTCGACACGGTCTGTCGCTAGTGAACGTACGGACGGTGAGCTACCCATTGCTCACCGTCCACAGACCCGCGATTTCACCCGCCCTACGTTACGTCTTTGGTTACTGCTCCGCTCCCGTGACTTGCAAATAACGCGGTTGCTTTCTATGGGTAAAAGAATTTTCAAAATTGGTTCAGTAGACCTAGAGGTTACCCCCTATAACCTTACAAACTTTACCTCTTTCTAATATTAGTATAGATTAGATAACAGACATCTAAAATTAGACCCAAAACGTAAAATATTTTTACTCTTTTGACGTCATCCAAGGACATGCCTAATTAAAATGTTTTCGGAAAATTAAAACGACTAGGTGCGGCGACGAAGTTTTTACAAAAGGGAAACCGCTCATTACCTCGAATGTTTTCCCCGAATGAGTCGGCAACGAGACGGAGACCGCAACACTGTTAGCGGCGGTGACTTGTTAATCTGGCGCTGATTAATTAAAAGAAACACTGCCTCGCTATCTATTTGGCTTGCCGCAAATTTTGTGGTAAAGCAGTCAAGGAATCTGAATTTGTATCCAACTGATTCGCAGCATTCTTGTGCATGCTCTAGTCTCCTAATAATGAACGAGTACACGAATGTCCTGCCTTTTGTTGAATTATTGGTATGCCGTAGGCAATTTATGTATAACTCTTGTTGAAAATAAATAAATTATTAAAAAAACAACAAGGGTACCGCTCGCGACTTCCTCTGCGTCAAAGCTAATCCGTATATTATATTTATCTTGCGGGAACCGTTGTATTCCAGACTATCTAATAATCTATCTATGTGCCAGATTTCATCCAGATCCGTTCAGCCGTTTAAAATAGAATTGAATATAACTTTATTTGCAAATATGGGTACACAATAGTTGTTATAATACATGAATCAATTCAGCCTATTTTACCATTGTATAAGCTTAAAAGAGTATCATCCACCCATCCTCACAAAGTTTTACAATTATAATATTAGTAGAATTAGTAGGATTTCTAGCTACGATATGACATCACACAGAAAAATATGAAAGCTACTAGTGTAAAAGCTGCAAATATGAAAGCTGCAATTCTTGCAAAAAGATCTTGAATGGCCCATAACCTTTGTCTAACATCTCTGCCAACCTTGCAATGTCTCCGCTGCGGAGATAAAATCACACATGGTTGCGTTTACAGTTTATATCTTTCGCGGAAGATTTACTTGCAGGATACGCTTACAGGACGATTTATTTTCTCGTATTTAGGTAAAACCTATAAAATATGTAACGGAACTGAGCTTGGTTTAGCTAGGAGCATTACCATTATGCCTCTGAAACAGTAGGCAGAGACCAAAGTGTTACACACATACCATCACGCCTGAATTCCTCCAAGGGTTAGGCAGAGGTGTACTAATATACACCCACAGTTCGCCGGTATGTTTAGGTCCCATATAATAGGGGGCGAGCCTATTGCTATTAGCCGTGTACAACTCTTAACTCCGAGCTGCTGCTGAGAATTTCATAGAATAACCCAGTAAAACTTTCCTTAAGCGTAGCTGTCGCGCTTAGGACCACTAGGCTAATAAGGCAGTCTAAATTGACCTAAGTGTTAGTATCCAAATATCGCAATATAAGTCAATCACAAAAAATGTACCTTTTAGGATGAGGCTATTCCATTAACTGGACGCAGATCTAGACTGAAAACTTCTTAAAATTAAGAGTCTATATCGCGTTTAACAGCCCATTGCGTGATTGCACCTACGGGATGACTAGAACAATGCAGTTTCGTTCCTTCTATATAAAATATTACCAACAAAATCTTTTCAGTTCACAACGTGGCTCAAGTTAAAGAGCTGTCTCATAAAAATAAAAGTTTGCTAAGTAACAAAGATTTAAGAGGAAGACCAGAGAATGTTGCCGGTCACTCTAATTAATGAGAATTTAAGCGAAAAGAGAGAGAAAGAACTACTCCAGATTATTTTTAGGGACCCGGGTAGGTCATTCATCCTGCCAAGTTGTAATAAGTGTCTTTAAAAGACGACTCGAAGAGTTATGAGATTTTTGTAGCAGTATTAAAAGAGTTCTCAAAGAATAAGGATCAAGCGGATGATTTCCCGAGGGCTCGCAGATGCCTTTCGTTTTTCGTCAACTTGAAATTCGTGAATTTGTATCACGTATTTTGAGTTGATTAAAAGCTTTCAAGATGAGGATAAAAGCGGTAAAGACTTCTTAGGGACTATGGTAATCTACATAAAAGCCGTTTGGTTTCCTAGCGAAGTAAATACCGTAGTCTTCTCGTCCTTTTGGGCTGTCTTGCAGAAGACGATTCACGAAATCTGTACTTCTATTAATACGAGTAGGTACTTATCAATATTAAGAGGAAGGTTTTTTTTTTGTTTGTTTATTTGTACCGAATAAGCTCCGAAACTACTGGACCGATTTTAACCAATTTTTCACCAATAGATAGCTACATTATTTGTGAGTATCATAGGCTATATAACATCATGCTATGACATACGGGGGCGGAGCAGTAATCAAAAACGTAACGTGGGTCCAAAAAGTCACGCGGACGAAGTTTACGATAGAAGGAAAAAGAGTAAAATTTTTCTAAACCGGTAATCTAATGAAAATATACCGTGACGTCATAGCAAATCTTCCTTTCAAAGCCATGTGTGGCCCGTAGTAGCGGACGACGTTTACGATTCGAGAAATGTAATAAAATGTGTCCAATAGCTATTGAATTAAATTATGGGACGGCAAGCTCGTCGCGGAGGATCCCAAGCGTCGATCCTAAGCCTTTGAACATTGCGGGTTGTTCGAAAGAGATACCGCGCCCCCGGAACGCAAAGGGCACACGAAGGAACATAGATGGTTTTTAGTCAGTAAAAGTCTGACACTCCCTCCCGCCCCGCCCAGGACGGGAGGGGTCATTTGATGATTTTACCATCTCTAAAAAAAAAAAAAAAAAAAAAAGCCTTTGAACATTTTCATCTATCGCAATATCAGGCGTGAAGTCTATATCGGACTATCAGCGACTTCCCTTGCCAATCTTCCCATGACCCTGACTTGAGGAAGTGGAGATAAATAAAATGCTAATGGTTTGCAATGGCAACCGTCCAACGTTTTGGTGTACGCCATTACCATGAATCTTGTACGGTACGTATCTAATGATCGTTTTCAACGTTTCCATAAATAAATAAATAAATATCTTGGGACAACTCACACACGGCTATCTGATCCCAAGCTAAGCAGAGCTTGTGTTATGGTAACCAGAAAACTGATATACATACTTATATAATTTATAAATACATACATATTATAGATACATCACACCCAGACACAGAACAAACAATCATGCTCATCACACAAAGTTTGTCCTGGGTGGGAATCGAACCCACGACCTCCGGCTTAGCAGTCAGGGCCGCTAACCACTAGACCAACAGGCCCGTCAAAATAATATATGAATAATAATATGAATTTGGTTTAAAAATTGCGAAATCTAAATGACCCATGCTTAAGTATCTATTATAAAATAATAATGAGGCCGTAGGTAGGTAGATATCGACAAAGTCGCCAGATGACAACGTACCTACTATCTGAACGTGTAGTTGTAGATCCTGCCTACCCCCATGAAAAAAAACCGCGAGTTTCATGCATGAACTATATCTACGATACTAATATAATAAGGCTATCTATCTATACTAATAAAAAATATAAAAAAAAAAATGTTTGTTTGCTTAAAGCTTAAACACGCTGATCTCAAGAACTACCATTCGAATTGGATTTTATTTTGAATTATTATAGCCAAATTCATGAGCAATAGTTCATATAGGCTATATAACATCACGCTACAACCTACAGAAGCGGAACAGCAGTGCGATTCTCTAAAATGCAAACTCGAAAACGAGTCTCACTAAAGTGATCGCGCTCACTTCGATAACGAACCAACTGGTCATTGGTATAGGAATACTAATATTCCTTCGCCGTGGTGACGTCACCGGCGTGATCGTGTTTAACAGATTACCATTTTGTAATCTCACTGCGAATTCAGCTTACGAATTACGAGGTGAGGCTTAGAGAATCACACTGCTGTAACCAAAAACATAACGTTTCTCAAACCACGCGAACGAAGTCACGAGCACAAGCTAGTTGTATAATAAATGCAAATCCAATATCAAAAGCCGTGCTACATCAAAGTCAACGTATGCTATACATCGTGCATAGTTGCGCTAATAGTTGAGAGCTGAGAGCCATCGTAACTATGCATGAGTCAGCAGTAAGCACTCATCAATCTCACGGCTTCATTTGATATCGTTGGAAAATTGAAAAGGCAATGAAAATTGAGGATTATTGGATAACGTGACTTTTCATTATTGAATTTTCTCCAATCGCTTTCTTTGACTTTGTTAAAAAGTTCAAATTCGTTTGCGAATATTTCAATCACAGACCTGCTTTTACGTAAATATCGATAGGTGTATAGCTCGGTATTAAAACAGTCAGCTTGAAAAAACGTCTGTCAAAGAACTTGCGACCTTTTGAGCTCCTGAAAACGTCGCAAGTTCTCTGACAGACGTCCTAGGACGCTGCTGTTCAGATTGACCGATGTTAGGAAGGAGGTAACCATTTGAGACAGGCTTCCTTGGAATAGACCGCGAATAACAACGACATCCACCTTGCGGGTGGATGTCCTACGCTGCTCTTGCCGGAGCGAGGTCTCTAATCTCTATTCGAGAACTTTGCGGCCTCATCGGCCATCGGCTCTGCGTGCCATGTGCCCTGCCCACTGCCACTTCGACTTGTTTATTTATTTTTCCCACTTCTCGTGATTTGTTTATAGAAAATATTTATAGAACGTGTCAGTATTCATAGACACATAATCAATCGAAATTCCGAAATGGACTGCAAAAAAGTGATCGATATTGAGTCCAAACATTCGCATGGGCATATGAATCAAAAACTTTATACTTACCTATAATGTTTTGTGTATATGTCACCGGAAAATAACAAGATCCGTAAGTTTATCAATTTACTAGGAAGTTTATAAACTTTCGTAAGATTCTAAACGGGAGATAAATTGTAATATTTTACGTCCACATTTTCGTAAATTAATAAACTTACTGAACTCACTCGTAAAATAATAAGTAAGCAGTAACCAAACGCTACGCGCGACCTGATTGGTTGGCTGTCACGTGTCACTTCTCCTTCCTCCTATGGACACAAGCATTGCCACTATGAACATTGACCAATCAGAGAGCAGTGTGTTATTTTACGTATTTCAAAGATCGTATATTTAAAAGAGTTTCTGGGATTGGTCGAACCATATAAAATCTTACGAATAAATATTCGTTAGTTTATAAATTTACCGTATGACGTCGGAAATTGATAAATTTATGAAAATGTGGACGTAAAATATTACAATTTATCTCCCGTTTAGAATCTTACGAAAGTTTATAAACTTCCTAGTAAATTGATAAACTTACGGATCTTGTTATTTTCCGGTGACATATATATTGCTGACAGCCGAGTGGTGAAGGCATCTTTCTCTCATGTACGAAGTTGTGCGTTCGAAACCGGGCAAGTACCAATGTGACTTTTTCAATTCATATGTACTTTCTCAGTTGGGAAAAGGCTAGGCAGATGATGATGATGTACTTTCTCAGTTTATCTTGGACATCATTGACGTCGGTGAAGGAAAATATAGTGAGGTGTGGTGGGTATAGTGTGGGTGGTGTGGTGTGGCCTTTGGTTGACTGGTAGAGAATGCCTAAGGCATTAAGTCCGCCTTTGTACTTTTTTTTGTGCATAAAGTTTAAATAAATAAAACTGGACTTGTGTGTAATTAACATAAGTCTGAAATCGCCAATCCGCCTTGAGCAAGCGTGGTGATCAATGCTCGTGCCTTCTTTTCTGCCCTGCAGTGGGACCATAATCGCTTGGTGTATACTGTCTGCCTACTTAGAAAGTTTTTGTCTCGCCATCATAGGAATCACTTTTTTTCCGAATCACATAAAACGAAAAGTTGGGTCACGGGACAGCCAAAATCCCTCGTAACATTTTATAGGCACAACTATTCTGGAGGCTAGACAAGTCAGGAACTACGGGAAAGTTTATACATTACATGGAGTGATCAGACGCCGAAAATCTCCATAGGATCAGAAGTCTTTGTTTGTAACTGCCTCGTTAGCCTAGTCGTCGTAAGCATGACTGCTGCGCTAGAGGTCCTGGCTTCGATTCCCAGGTCGAGCAAAAATGTGTTATTGGGTTTTTCTATGAAATTCTCAGTAGCAGCTCGGAGTTTGGATTTGTGCCCGGTTAATTGCAATAGGCTCGCCCCCTATTACATGGGACCTAAATATACCGGCAAACTGTGGGTGTACATTGGTACACCTCTGCCTAAACCGTCGGGGAATACAGGGGTGATGGTGATGGTCTTTGTATAGTGTGAAGGAAAAACACGTCTGTGATTGGACGGTCATCGCATCACGTTATATCGCAAGTCTCTGATTGGCGGACATCTTGGTGGTTTACGCAATGCTGTGTTGTTTACCCGTGCAGTCGAATATTGAAAAGTCACGCTGCGGCAAAAACTATCGTCTCAGAATAAATAGCAAGCTTCTGATTGATTGTGTGACTCAGCACACACTGTCAGCATTTTGTTTATTATGTAGTCTATGGATTCCATTAACAAATCTATTTGCTTTCGGTAATTTCTCTATATGCAAATCGAATTCGTTTTGGTGGGAGTTCGTACGTAAATGGATCGATGGATGAAATCGTTGTGCTAAATATGTCTTTTTAACCCCCGACGCAAAAAGAGGGGTGTTATAAGTTTGACGTGTCTGTCTGTCTGTCTGTCGGTCTGTCTGTCTGTCTGTCAGTCTTTGGCATCATAGCTCCCGAACGGATGAAGCGATTTCAATTTAGTTTTTTTTGTATTAAAGGTGACCTATGTGCGAGTGTTCTTAGACATGTTTGATGAAAATCGGTTGAGCCGTTTAAAAGTTGTGGGGGTGAAAGTAGGGAAGAAAAACCGAATGTCTCTAAATATACTCGAGTGGGGTCTCAAACTTAACAAAATCGACATTATAATAAGTAGGTACTTACCTATAAAAAGTATAAAATAAAAAATTAAATAAAAAATTTAAAAAACCCCCAACACAAAAACCTAAGTTCCCTTTAAAAAGTAAAAAAATAACAAAAAAAATACGTCACATTGGGGGACCGATGTTGCATTTAGGATACGATCGTCCCGAGCGGTCCCCCAACGTGACGTATTTTTTTTGTTATTTTTTTACTTTTTAAAGGGAACTTAGGTTTTTGTGTTGGGGGTTTTTTAAATTTTTTATCGTTATTTAACTATAAGTACAACGAAATATACACTATTTACCATTTACATAAAAAAAAGAGTACTGAAATGCAGTTATTCCAACAAAATAACTTTAAATATTATCTTTATTTAGCCGCTTTTCATCTTTACAAAAACGTTTTTATAATGTGCACTGCAAAGAAGTGGAACTCCCTACCTGCGTCTATATTTCCGACTGCCTTCAACCCTAATCTCTTCAAAGTTAGAGTGAACAAGCTTCTTCTGGGTAAGCTCACTCCATCGTCGACTTTGACTTTGTCACGTCTGACCTAGGCCAGAGTCAAGAGCAAATCTATATGTAAGTATAAAAAAGTCGGGTAGGTATAGGTTGGTAGGTATTTATTATTCTAGTTAATAACCATTTAGTAATGTATACGTAATAAGTTTCATTGTATTACCTAACACAGCCTTTATTAAATGGAGTAATCCTCACTTCGTCATGTAATTCAAAGGAAATCAATTGTAATCACTGTTTCTAGGTAACTATGCTTTGTGCAATAGTCGTGTGAACGATAAGTACCTACTTTATACTTTATCAGCTACTGCCCGCTACTTCGTCCGCGTGGCTCATTTCACCCGCAATAAATTTGTGGTTACTGCTCCGCTCCCGTCGTTTGTAGCGTGATGTGATATAGGTAGTCTATGTTACTCAGGAATAATATATAAGCTGTCTACTGGGAAAAAATGATTGGAAGCTGTCCAGTAGTTTCAACGCCTATTTGACACAAACAAAAAAATCTGTCCTCTTTTTAATATTAAGAAAAAATAGATGCAACTAGTTGCTACCATTACGAATCCCATTACCACATTACTTATGGTCCGTTAACAATTCTTTGTCCAACTGAGCATAAAAATAGCCATTTCCATGTACTTCACTTTCCGAAAAACATTTTCTTTGAGAGAAAAAAGCCCTTTTTTCTCCAATTTGGCCCTAATTTATTCAGTTTCAACTTTCTGTCCTGCCGCTCTGTGAAAGCGGAGAAAAGGGTCCCTCAGTAATTAGGTAGGGAGGTACTATTGTGCGATTACCGTCTAATTGTCACAATCTACCTACTACATGCTCTAAGAATTTTGTTTGTGGTCTCGTAGCTAAAAATATTTGAGTAGTCGTCAAAAGAGTTTGTTCTGTACTTATGTACGAGGGACTGACGGTTCGCTAAACAAAAGCTGTAATATTAAATTGGGTTCTTTGAGGTTTTTAGAGCCTGAAGAAGACTGAATGTGTTTTGTTTATTAATTCCGCTTCGTGTGTTGAATATGTGAGGAGGTTTAGTTAGGATGATTATAATTTTTAAGTACTCATTTATTATTTATTCGATTCTGTTTTTGTCTTCTTAAAGTTGCAATATAAAATCCCACGGGAATCGTATATTTTTCTGGGATAAAAAATAGCCTATGTGCTATTTCAGTGTGTAATCTATTTCTGTGCCAAATTTCATCCAGATCCGTTCAGCCGTTCTGGCGTAATTTGGTAACAAATATCCATCCATCCAAACTTTCGCATTTATAATAGGAGTACGATTGTTCAGTGCTGTCAGACATGACCCACCCCTTTTTTTGTCATGTGGGTGTTACATTCCTACTTGTATCGACTTCTGTGAATTATAATATTCTTGTAAACTAATATTGTAGAGAAAAAAAAAACACTTGTAAGTACCTATATTTGTTTGTAATGGGTGAGCTTTAAAACTTCTTAACTGATTTAAAAAATTCGTTCAAATATGGAATGCCGCAAATGCCAAATTAATTATAAAAAAAATAGGGATTCATGAGTAAATTCATGTGAAGAAAGTAGGTAGTGTACCTACACTTACTTATTTTTCCTTGTTTTAGGTACCTACCTAAAACTTAATGTTATTACTGATCATTCTGTGGTATTACAGAAATTATTAAGAAAATAAATGGCAACATGTTCTAAAAAAAATTACTCTATTTTTTTTGCTACTGTTCACCTACGAGATGAAAAATATTTCTTTTGAAAACCTATCTACTAAATATTTGCATACAAAACAAAATGCGACTTTAATAAAAAATGAATAACTTCGGATAAAAATTCAACCCCATCAGTTTCGCTCCAAAGGGGTTGATATTGTTATTATGTGTACTATTTATTTGATGTCATTGTAACCGTTGTTTCGAAGCAGCATGGGGAATAATACTTCATCCCCCGAACAACACCCGTCCCGCGGGCAATTCGCCCACATTTACATTTAAATGGAATATTATTAATATTATAGGTACCTACGCACCTACTTTTTATCCCTTTTGGGGCGAAAGAGGTTTATTTCGGGATTATACACAACATATTATCTCGCTTGTATTCCCCGAAGGGTTAGGCAGAGGTCTACAAATACACTCACAGTTCGCCAGTATGTTTAGGTCTCATGTAATATGGGGCGAGCCTATTCCAATTAACCTGGCACAAATCTTAACTCCGAGCTGCTACTGTGAATCAAACTCAACTTAAAGCATTTATTTCAATTAGACCATTTACAGGCACTTTTGAATTGTCAAGAAGTTACAGTTTAATATTGAAGCTAGTTGCTCGTTCCATGGAATTCCATGGAAAAACCCAATAACACTTTGCTTGACCTGGGAATCGAACCCACGACTCAAGCGTAGCAGCCGCGCTTAGGACCACTAGGCTAACGAGGCAGCCTTCAGATTTACTTATATACCTATCTAAATTTATCGCAACTTTATTTTGTTAACTTATTATTATTTTGTTTAGACACCCCCCCACCCCGTTGGTCTCGTGGTCGCAAGCGTGACCGCTGTGCAAGGGGTCCCGGGTTCGATTCCCAGGTCGAGCAAAAAGTGTTATTGAGTTTTTCTATGAATTTCTCAGTAGCGGCTCGGAGTTTGGATTTGTGCCCGGCTAATGGCAATAGGCTCGCCCCCTATTACATGAGACCTAAATATACCGGCGAACTGTGGGTGTACATTGTTACACCTCTGCCTAACCCTTCAGGGAATACAGGCGTGATGGTATATTATAAATAAAAGATGAACTATTATAGCAGGATAATAGCTTCGAGTACCTTATTAAAACGACCCAAGAATGATTTGAGATTCTTATTGACATAAAAGGTATTACTTATTCATGTCGACCTTTCTTTACCAGCCATTCGGGAGGTCTATATTTCGTTCTCTCGAAACTTCGTCTTATTATTTTTCTTGTATATTATTCTTAGTTTGTTCCGATAGCGGAACATGGCGTCATCACGCGTTTATTTCCCGGTGGAGTAGGCAGAGGGTTAATAGAAAACACCCAATATTTTAACTGCAATATTTAATTTTGTCATTTTTGAGATTGACACGGCAATTCTTAGTACATAGTAGTTTTTAGAACATTTCTGAGAACATTGGCTAAAAAAAGCCGTATAGAGGCTTTCAATGATTCGCGTCGAGTAATTTTATAAAAAGTATTGCAGCAATAATTTTTATTTTATTTATTTATAATTTACAACAGATACATGAATGTATATACAAACAATACTTAACTACCAAAATGGCCGGGTCAAACTGAAAATATTGCCGAGTATTTAAGTGCTGTCTGCGTTGCTGTGTTCCGGTTTGAAGGGTATGGGTGCCTGTATAATTACAGGCACATTACACATTTCAACTTAGTCTCTGGGATGGCATCGCATTTGCAAGGCCTCTGGTATTGCAGATGTCTATAGGCAGCAGTGACCACTTAAAATCAGGTGTAAAACTGCGTCTTTGGCCTAGTGGTTCTAAGCGCGACTGCTACGCTAGAGGTCTTGGGTTCGGTACCCAAGTCGAGCAAAAAGTG
Organism: Caradrina clavipalpis; assembly: GCA_932526535.1. Taxonomy (NCBI): domain Eukaryota; kingdom Metazoa; phylum Arthropoda; class Insecta; order Lepidoptera; family Noctuidae; genus Caradrina; species Caradrina clavipalpis. The sequence continues at coordinate 702,218 of OW052111.1, read as the reverse complement.
TTATTGGGTTTTTCTATGAAATTCTCAGTAGCAGCTCGGAGTTAGGTTTTGTGCCCGTTTAATGGCAATAGGCTCGCCCCCATTTACATGGGACCTAAAAACATACTGGCGAACTGTGGGTGTACATTGGTAAACCTCTGCCTAACCCGTCGACGAATACAGGCGTGATGGTATGTGTGTATATTGCCAAGAAAATTAGGCCCGTCGAGAAGCTCTATAAGAACTACTTAACAACGACCTTACAAAAGCTTTTAAAAAGGTATCTACCAAACAAATTGAATAAACCCTGCATGCTTCATACAGTAAATCGAATCTTCCTGCCAACAAACAATGTAGTACAAAAATAGCTACAACATAGGACCCTTAGTTAACTTTATATCAGGGTGGAACAACAGCGTAACAATACGGTTATCCGGTTTATTTTGTCCGGGTTCGGGAGTATTAGCTACGTGAGCGGCCTTGTTTAACCGGGGGCTGTGAATAGACGAGGCATGTTGGGATAGAATTAGGTAATAGGGACTTAAAGCATGCCGGATATGAAAAGTTTTTAGGTCATTCCTTAAGTGTAGTAGAGGTCTTTGTGAAGGAATAGTACTACAACCATGCTTATTTAAAAGCAGCGTTGCTGTGTTCCGATTTGAAGGGATGAGTGCCGGTGTAATTACAGGCACACGAGATATTTCAACTTAGTCTCCAGGACAACAACGCATTTGCAAGGCCTCTGGTATGGCAGATGTTTACAGGCAGCGGTGACCACTTAACTTCGGGGGGCCGTGAGCCGGTTTGTCATCTAGCGGCATACAAAACAAAGCATTATGATAACAGTTATGTACTTGTCTAGGTGACCTTTAAAAGGTGTGTCCACGTAACTATATGCATCTAGCTTGCACTTCTAACGTAACTCCATGCGTGCAAACGCGTCCCCTCCCAGCGTTGCTACTCACATTGGCCTTATAAATTCGGAAATAAATATAGCCCTAATTAACTATCACTCAGCGAGTACCAAGCGAATGCACTTAATTCGGCGGTTCCCTATCCATTTGCATAAAATTTTAAGACCTAATGTAACTTAGCATAATGTTGTTTGGCATAATTATTTTTTCGCATAATGTAATTACGCATAACAGCTCATGCATAATTTTTTTAAGCATAATGTCTGTAACCATAATAAAGATTAGGCATAATATTTTAAAGCATAAACTTATTAAGCATAAAGTTCTAAAGCATAACTTTTTTAAGCATAAAGTTCTAAAGCATAACTTTTTTAAGCATAATATCCTAAAGCATAAAAGTTAAGCATAAATAACGCATAAAAATATTAAAACATATTTTTATAGGTATTACAGTGAAATAATTATTAACACCTAGAATATTAGATACTATACACGTTTATACAATTTTTATGCTTGCAGACAAGCATGCAGCAGGCAAGCAAGCATGCAGCATGCAAGCAAGCACGCAGCATGCAAGCAAGCACGCAGCATGCAAGCAAGCATGCAACATGCAAGCAAGCATGCAACATGCAAGCAAGCATGCAAGCAAGCAAGCAAGCAGCATGCAGCAGGCAGGGTTTCTGTGACGGCTCCGGCGCTGCGGCCCTCCGGCGGCCCCACGCGTGCTAATCGTCGCAGACGGCTTTCGCTCACCACCGCTGCTTCGGCTTGTTGGCCGGCTTCGCCGGCCAGCCTCAGCCGCGGCGGCTCGCTCGCAGCCGCCTGCTCCTCAGCCCGCGGGCCGCCTCGCCCCTACGCGCCTACGCGATTTTAAATAACACTCTAGGGGTAGGACAAACAAGACTACGTGAAGTCGGTTTTGCAGCAATTCGGTTCTGTGACTAACTTTTGTTGCACAGCATATTAATTTTTTAACATTTTTTATGCCTAAATATTATTATGCTAATAGCCATTAGGCCTACTAACGTTATGCTAAAAGTTTTTAGGCCCTAACGTTATGCTAATAGTCATTAGGCCTACTATTGTTATGCGAATCAAATTTATGCCAAAACAAATTAGTCTTTAACATGATTATGCCAACATAAAATGTATGCCTAAAAAAATTATGCCAAAGTATTATTATGCCAAAACAAATTGTGCCAAAATCGTTATGCCGAAGTATATTAGGACAAAAAACATTATGCGAAAAGAAGGGATACCAATTCGGCTCGCGTGTTCTCCGCACTAAGGTACATAATAATTAGGTGGTAGGTAACTATATGGGTACGTATTTGAATATCGAAGATTAAAATACCTACGCTTAAAATACCAATGTTCAAAACATCGAAAATTTAAATATCGATTATATCAAAATGTCGAAAATTGTTATACCTAAGCTTAAAACGTCGAAGATTGAAATGCCGAGTGATTAAAATTTCGAATGATTCAAAATATCGAATGACATTATGCCTAAGTTCAAAATATCAACATTTCATACATCTAAATTCATAATATCTACGTTAAAAATACCTACTACTTGAAATACCGAAAAAAAATTATATAGGCAGTATGAGTGTATTCATAAATGTAGGTAGATGTGAAATTGTCACACCCTGCAAACCCGTTGCTATTAAGTAATCATGCTTGCTTGCATGCAGCAATCATGCAACATGCAAGCAAACATGGTTTCTGTCACGGCTCCGGCGCTGCAGGGCTCCGGCAGTCCCACGCGAGCTTAACGTCGCAGATGGTCTAAACGCTCACCACCGCAGCTTCGGCTTGTTGGCCGGCTGTGCCGGCCAACCTCAGCTGCGGCGGCGGGTGTTAAAACCACCTGCTCCTCAGCTCGCTGGCTGCCTTGCCCCTCCGCGCCTACGCGATTCTAAATTACACTCTAGGGGTAGGTCAGACAAGACTACGTGGAGTCGGTTTTGCAGCGATACGTTTCTGTCACTAACTTTAGTAGCACAACATATTGACTTTCAAGAAAATATTTTAATTTAAAGACCTAAATAATACCTTCACGATTGACCTATGCTTGTACACTAGACACTGATTTTCATGGATAAAATAGGTCGAAATTGTTCCAAAACCGAATTGGGGCACCCCGAATTTACGTAGTCTTTTGGCTGTTACCCCTAGAGTGTATATAAAAATCCGGAGGCGCGAAGGGAGGGCAACCCCCGCCCGCTGTAACAAAGCATAGGCACCCGTGGGAGCCGTAGCGGCTGAGGCTGGTCGCCGGAGGCGACCAGCAAGCCGAAGCTGCGGAGGTGAACATGGGTGCCTATTCTTTATTACGCAAGGGCGAAGGGGTTGCACTTCCCGTAGCGCCGGAGACGTTGCAGAAGCAACCTTTTTCCACTCATACTACTTATATCAATTTTTTTTCGATATTTTAACTTGTAGGTATATATTTTTAGGGTGAATTAATGAATGTATTAAATGTTAAAAATTAACCCATTTTTACACGTAGGTATGTTAATTTTCGATGTTCAAATATTATATGTACCCATCGATATTTAGGACGCTCGATAGTTTGTACTTCGATATTTAGGACATTCGATAATCTGTATTTCGATATTTGGATCTTTCGATGTAACTTTTGTAGATATTTAAATTTTAGATATATTGGACGTAGGATATTTAACCATTCGATACTATAAACTTTCGTTATTTTAATTTTCGGTTTTATGGTCGTTCGATATTTCCATTTTCGATGTTATGAACATCGATATTTTAACAGTAGGTATTTTAATCTTCGATATTCAAATACGTACCCAACTATATATACATATCATCACGCCTGTATTCCTCGAAGGGTTAGGCAGAGGTGTTCCAAAGTACACCCACAGTTCGCCGATTTGTTTAGGTCCCATGTAATAGGGGTCAAGCCTATTGCCATTAACCGGGCACAAATCCTAACTCCGAGCTGCTACTGAGAATTTCATTAAAAAAAAACCATTAACACTTTGCTCGACCTGGGAATCGAACCCAAGACCTCTAGCGTAGCAGTCGCGCTAAGGACCACTAGGCTAACGATCTATAATGTTAATACCTACACCATTACCGTCTCTCCACGTATCTAGTATATCAATCAGCTAACCTAACAAGGCATGTACTCGCTACGACATAAATTGGCTTGTTACGGCATTGTTCAATATACATAGGTACATAATGACATAACTAGTATGTACCTACAGATGCTGGCACTAATGGGGACCTCTCACGTATACACATCTTAGAATACAAGCTGTTGATTTGCATTCTCGTCAAATTAAAGGAGGTAACTATGCTCGTGATTCTTAACACGAATCATTTTTTATTTTATTTTATAGACGGGAAATCATCAAATAACTTCCCCCGCCCTGGGCGGGGTGGGAGGGAGTGTCAGACTTTTACTGACTAAAACCCGTCTATGTTCCTTCATGTGCCCTTTGCGTTCCGGGGGCGCGGTATCTCTTTCGAACAACCCGCAGGGAAGGGTATGGGTGCCGGTGTAATAACAGGCACATGACACATTTCAACTTTGTTTTTGGGATGGCAACGCATTTGCAAAGACTGCGTTTGATATCTCCCCGGTTGTGTCGGATTGCCGTCCCATCTCATACAACTATGAGATGAGAAAATACATCTGTGTTTGAGTACACTCTTTTGAACTACGATATTTTTTGCGTACTCCGCTAGTCTCTATTGTTATCGGCCGCTGTGACCAAAATTGGTTTAAAAAATCATCATCTTACGACCTTATCCATGTTACTTGGGGTCGGCGCAACACGCTTTCTTCTTCCATACCGTCCTGTCAACCATCATATTATCATTGACTCCCTTCTCTTTCATATCGTTCTTTACACAATCCATACACCTTTTCTTTGGCCTCTCTCTTCCTCTTTATTCATTCACGTTTATATTCATAACTCTTTTCCATCTGAAGAATATTATCAATTACAAAAACTGATCTTGATAAGCTGTAAAAATGCTTTTGAAGGACGTCCGACTTTTCCTTATTTGAGGAAAATAATGGTAAAATCAAACTACCTCTCCGTCTCCTGAATGTAACAGAACTGTAATAGTAACAAAATCTCTGCATAGTAAAATCTGAACCGCTATAAAACCATTGAGGGCCCTCCGACCAATCGTTCAATCGTATTGAAGTCCCTCAGATATTGTCGCAAAAGGTTTGAACGAACTAACTCGACAGAAAAGCGATTTCAGACTGAATTTTCTTTGTCCGATTCGGGATTTTTGACGACAATTCGGGACGGACGAATTTTCGTTGGTAGTGAATTTGAATTTCGGCATTGAGCGCACATGTCCGATTGAATTAATATTCTTGGTCCTTCGTATTCGTATTGAGAGTAACATCCTTGGTCTATCAATCTGTCATTTTGTACCTTTTTTTTTCTAAGTATGAGAAATCATTATATGACTTCTTCCGGTCTAGGCGATGCGAAATGGAGTGTCAGTCTCTTACTGACTAAAACCTATCCGTGTTGCTTCTAATGACCTTTGCGTGTCAGGACCGCGGTGACTCTTTCGAACGAATTTCGCAATTTTCATGATGGTATAATTTTGACCGACTTAAAAAAAGAGGTTTTCAAACTGTATGTTTTTTTTGTATGTTTGTTACGCAATCATTCCACCAAGTATAAATAGATTTTGAGGATGCTTTTTTTGTTTGATAGGTCATACTTCAGAGGTGATCTCATATAAATTTTATAGAAACCGGTTAAGTAGTTTAATTTATTAAATAAAAATAACTAAAAAAAATATGTCTTCTAACGTAATTGCACGTTCTGCTTTTTTGTGACTTTTAAGTGGTATCTTGTTAATTTACGTAGCATTACCGTTCCTTCATGGATTTGGATGACAAGAACTTGATACTAAAAAGCAACCGTCCGTCCTTTCAGTTTTCTTTACAAAAAACATTAAGTTGCTGTGCCAATCTAGCCTCTATTGTAAGCTAGTTTCTTATTAAATAGATGCTGGCTCCGCTTTTAAATCTGACTTGAATGGCGGGAGTACATGATTGGAAAAGCTCAAGGAAGCCTTTGGACAGAGATTGCTGCCACTAAGATTATTAACGTAAAGCTTTATTTAACCGACTTGTTTGAAGATGGTATTTTTATTAAGGATTAGCTGTTGCCCGCGACTTCGTTCGCTTTCAGTATTTTTAAGTTAATAGTGTTCATACTGTTTCTGTCTAACCCCTATGTGACATAGCGTGATGAATTGTACCTAAGATTACAGCTCAGGTTACTGCCAACTACAATGCCAAAAGTTTTGTTCAAATCGGAGTTTAAAAGTTATGCGCGTTAATACAAACAAACAAACAAACAGACAAAAATTCTAAAAACCATGTTTTTGGGTTCAGTATAATGTATTTAACATGTGAGAATTACTCTTTATAATAAATATTGAATTTACAGAATTGGCCTCGTTACGATTTTATTATATGTATAGATAGTAATACATGGCATAAAAGGTTTTAGTTTCTAAGTCCTCTTAGTAGTTTTAATACTTAGGTGTATAACGGAACAAGCTTCCGTCCGCGACTGCGTCCGCGTCAAAGTTGATATATTACCCCACGGGAACCTTCCTTTTTTCGGGATAAAAAGTATCCTATGTGTTATTCCACACTACAATCTATCTTTGTGCCAAATTTCAACCAGATCCGTTCTGCCGTTTGAGCGTGAAGAAGAGACAAATACACAAACTTTCGGCTTTATAATATTAGTGTGATGGTTTCAACGAGCAAATTATGCGCTGTGGATGGTTTACATGAGTATAAATAAATAAAATAAATAAATATCTTGGGACAACTCACACACGGCTATCTGATCCCAAGCTAAGCAGAGCTTGTGTTATGGTAACCAGACAACTGATATACATACTTATATAATTTATAAATACATACATATTATAGATAAATCACACCTAGACACAGAACAAACAATCATGCTCATCACACAAAGTTTGATGCTCCGGCTTAGCAGTCAGGGCCACTAATCACTAGACCAACAGGCCCGTCAAAAAATCTATAAAAGGTTTTAGTTTCTAAGTCCTCTTAGTAGTTTTAATACTTACGTGTATAAGGGAATTTACATCCATAAAGTTTAGTTCTGCCGGAACGATCCAATCCCCATCAAACTTTCACTTGAAATATTTAACACTGATTAATTAGAAATTGTGTACCTATTTACTTATGTAGAATATTAGCAACGATTTTGTTTTGGTTGGATTTCCATTGGTACATACAATCACGCCTGTATTCCTCGAAGGATTAGGCAGAGGTGTACCAATGTACATCTACAGTTCGCCGGTAAGTTTAGGTCCCATGTAATAAGGGGCGAGCCTATTGCCATTGACCGGGCATAAATCCTAACTCCGAGTTGCTATTGAGAATTTCATAGAAAACCCCAATAACATTTGTTCGACCTGGGAATCGAACCCAAGACCTCTAGTTTAGCAGTCGCTCTTAGGACCACTAGACCAACGTGGCAGTCAACTACTCAGCTACTAATATACTGCAGCCTACTTATATATATAGCTACTAATATACTATTTATCTCTCAATTAACAATCTACTAGCAAAAATCCAATTAGCAGATGCAAAATAATGGCCCTCTCTTCTAATTACGAGTAATGAAGTTAGCACTACAGGGTGTAATAATCGAATCGATTCGACTAATTGAAATCGATTGTAATACCGATATATTGGTCGAGTGAAGTCATTTCAGTAATTGCTGCGTCAATAAAAAAGGGAGGTACCTAATTGAAGGGTACTAACAGTGGGGTGTCCGTCTGCCAATATTGTTTTACCTACAATACTTAGGTACCTATAGTATGTATGACTGATCCATGTACATAACACACATGACATACTATCACGCCTGTATTCCCCGAAGTTAGGCAGAGGTGTGCCAATTGTACAGCCGCAGTTCGCCCTTATGTTTAGGTCCCATGTAATAGGGGGCGAGCCTATTGCCATTAACCGGGCACAAATTCAAACTCCGAGCTGCTACTGAGAATTTCGTAGAAAAACCCAATAATGCTTTTTGCTTGACCAGGGAATCGAACCCAACACCTCTAGCATCGCAGTCGCTCTTCCGACCACTGGGCTAACAAGGCAGAGACACAAAACAAACAAAACATCATCTCATATTTCTTTATTCAAATCTCAAGACCTTACAATATCAATTTCTTGCCACTACGGAACAGATCCAGTGCTTAAGTACAAGTTCTTATGTAAAGACGAACTTGGAAATTAGCCAGCAAGACCGAACGACGCCGGGGCTTATGACTAGGTCATTAGGAGCAACCGCATGACCACGGACAGAGCCGGGGAACTAGTTAGTGCACTTGAAAGCATTGAGGAAACATCTATTTAAACTGTTTCTTTGTTTAATTGTTTGAACGTGGTAATCTCCGGAACTGCTAGACCGATTTTGATAATTCTTTCGGTAATATGAAGCTATGTTATCTAACATAGCATACCATCACTGCCTGTATGCCCTGAAGGGTCAGGCAGAGGTGTACCAATGTATACCCACAGTTCGCCGGTATGTTTTTAGGTCCCATGTAAATGGGCCACCGTATTGCCATTAACCGGACACAAATCTTAACTCCGAGCTGCTACTGAGAATTTCATAGGAAAACCAAATAAACTTTTTGCTTGACTTGGAAATCGAACCCAAGGCTTCTAACGTAGCAGTCTCGCTTAAGACCACTAGGTCAACGAGACAGTTATCATAGTGTACTAATAGGCTTTATAATATTTAGAAGAATATTCACGCGGACGAAATCCGAAGCAATAGCTAAAAGGTAGATATTAGAGATAAAGGTTACATTTTTTGTAACAGTTAATCTCGGGAAGTCCTGATCCGATTACAAAAAATCTTTGACTAATAGGAAGCTTCACTATTGCCTAGCACTATAGCCTTTCATTTTTCATTTCATAGCAACCTCGTTTGCATCAAATTTGATATATTATCCCACGGCAACCGTACATTTTTCCGGAATAAAAAGTAGCCTATGTGTTATTCCACACTACAATCTATCTCGGTGCGAAATTTCATCCAGATCCGTGAAATAGTGACAAACTTCCATCCATCCATCCTCATAAACTTTCGCATTTGTAATATTAAGTAGGAAGTATTACAATCATTCGCTACTCTGCAAACCTCGCAGTAAAACTTCCGAACAAAGACTATGTATAAGATTACAACATCTTTTTAACAAAGATGAGAGCGCTGCGGGTCCATCACTTAACGTGACGTCAGCGAGTTTGAAGAGACAATCTGACGATGTGACGTGAGTGATAGGAAAGAGTTCCACTTCGTTACAATATGACAAGTAACGCAGAGGAACCGAGGTGAATACTAATGGAGGGAATTGATGTTTGTCGAGGATCTTTGCTTGTTAATGTATGCTAATTTGTGGGTACAGCGAATTATTTGAGGATTATTGTGTAGCCGTGTTTGCTGTGGCAATATTTGGTAATAACCATGAAGATTATGGTCAAAAGGTGGGGTTGACAACCGTTTAGGATTCCCCGAATTTGACTTAATTTAGAGAGAGGGCGTAAGGGCTTTCAAAAATGTCCGGACACTTTTGAGCTAAGGGGATCCCGATTAACTGCAAAATAAGCATTAAATAAAGATTATAAAAGATTATATTTTTATTTGGAGGTCGGGGCAAAATCTTAATTTCTTCCAAAAGTTCGGGGCTTTTGAAGTTTTCATCTGGCAATGGCTATTTAGGTAATTACAGTTCTACCAAAAGGTAATAAGTATCCTACTTCCTTTCTTCTATCCTTTCCTACTAATATTATAAAAGCGAAAGTTTGTGAGCATGGATGTTTATTACTCTTTCTCGCTTAAACAGCTGAACGGATCTGGATGAAAAGAGATGGCTAAATGGAAGTATAGACCACTGCCCCATGTGCCAGGTACCATGTATAAATATGGTACCTAGCACAATGTAATGCTGAATGGCTAAATATTAGTAGTTCATGTAAAAAAGTTTCAAATACTTTTTGGGAATAATATAATGGTAAAATAATATTGCCTAAAAAGGAAAAAAGGTGTGTTTGACAGTATATAATTTTCTTCAACTGACACTTTCGAAAAATAATAAAACTAAAAACGAAAATGAGGTTGTATAATTTATAAGCGAATGTTTGTGATGAAAAGTTTTTCTTTTTTTTTTAGATACTTTATTATGTTTAATAGTTCACGAAAGTGCTAGGAACATATTAAACACTACATAATTCATGAATGATTTTTTAAATATTATGAGGTTATGTAAGATTTATATACATTCCAAAATGTATCTGGCCCGGGGGCAGTCATTTAGCCATCACCTTTGGCACATAGATAGATCATAGTATGAAAAAGCACATACGCTTTTTATCCCGGAAGAATGTACAATTCTCGTGGGATAATACATTAACATTGATGCGGAGGAAGTCGCGAGCAAAAAATAATAAGTATATACAGTACCCATGTATAAAACTTCACAGTATTCTTCTCTTCAATTCCGCAGAATTCTCGGAGATAAGTTTATTGGAAGTGATACGTGTCAGCTTCCTATTGGCCTCTCGAGAAATGGGTCAGCTCGGCGCCGCCGGGCGCTGCCGACCTTTATGCAGGCTTCTTTACACACTATATTTTGCTGAAACGTTGAGCGCTTTTTTGTTGGGTCGTTGCGTAATGAAGTATCTGCCCCCCTAGCCAAGTCACAAACGATAATCGTAAACGCTCGGTAGGTACCGATAGGAGGTAGGAGGTTAGGTTAGGTAGGTCCGTTAGGTAGGTAAAGATTTCTAAGCGTTAGCGATTGGAACGAACGAAAACGCTATACAATCTTCATTAGATCTTCAACTTAAAACCAAGCACATAAAGTTGAAGATCTATTAAAGCCTACTCAGCGTTTGCGTTTATCGTTAGTGACTTGGCTAGGGGGGCTGATCATTAGGAGAAGTTATCTGCTATTCTGTGCATTACTAGTCAGTTCTGGAGTAATCCTTGGATGCTGATTACATGTGGTATCTGGACACTCTTTCTACTTAGATTAAAAGTTTGTTTCTTTATCGTGTGGGCAGTAAGGTCTAGCGACCCCACACACCCTAGTGTCAGAGTATCAAAACCGCCTCAAGGGCCTTTGACATGGTTACTGATGTCAGTGATGTCTAAGATAAACTTAGAAAGTACATAAGTGAATTAGAAAAAACAGTAATTTAAAAAACTAAAAAACCCGACTGCTTTTCTGAGTATTTATGAAAAATCCCTAAAACAAGTCATTCGTTGTACCCGATTGCACTTAAAATTGTAGCAGTCGGGACCCATTCGGGACCATCTGCAATATTACATAGGTATGTGCTCTCAATTCACTATTTCTAGAATGGGTCCCGACTGCTACAATTTTAAGTGCAATCGGGTACAACGAATGACTTGTTTTAGGGATTTTTCATAAATACTCAGAAAAGCAGTCGGGTTTTTTAGTTTTTTAAATTACTGTTTTTTATTTTTATTTTTTTTTAGTTTTTTATTTTGATATACCCAGTGTCACTCTCACAGTACATACGAATCTAACGACACCTCTCAAGCTTAAATCCATCAAGCCGTTCAGGCTGCAGAGCGTGCCAAACAATCCTACTACTATTATAAAGGCGAAAGTTTGTAAGTATGGATGTATGGATGTATGGATGTTTGTTACTCTTTCACGCTTAAACGGCTGAATGGATCTGGATGAAATTTGGCACAAAGATAGATTATAGTCTGGAATAACACATAGGCTACTTTTTATCCCGGGAAAATGTACGGTACCCGTAGGATAACACATCAACTGTGACGCGGACGAAGTCGCGGGCAGAAGCTAGTTATACATACATACATACATACATACATACATACAAACATACTCTCGAAAAACATAACCCTCCTTCTGGCGCAGTCGGGTAAAAAGTCACATTGGTACTTGCCCATACCGGGATGCGAACCCTCGTGCATGAGAGGGTGGCGATTAACCACTGAGCCATCACGACACTTAAAGTTTTAATAATGTTAATCCTACTACTATTATAAAGGCGAAAGTTTGTATGTATGGATGGATGTTTGTTACTCTTTCACGCTTAAACGGCTGAATGGATCTGGATGAAATTTGGCACAAAGATAGATTATAGTCTGGAATAACACATAGGCTACTTTTTATCCCGGGAAAATGTACGGTACCCGTAGGATAACACATCAACTGTGACGCGGACGAAGTCGCGGGCAGAAGCTAGTTATAATATATTTTTTATTTGAGATGAGTTTCCTCTCGAATCTCTTGAGCGGGTTAAATGAGATCGGATCAGGACGACCCGCTCCTAACCGGTACGAGTTTTAAGTCTGTTTTGAGCTTTACAGACAAAGTTTAAACTAGCTATTGGTAGCAATAAATCGAAACACAATAATGCTGATTGAAAATAACAACTGCGATAGCATCCGAACGAAACTAGGACCTCTAACTGCTGAATCGCTTGACAAAACATAGGAACATTTCCTAAAATCCTATTAAACCGCGCAATAACATCACAAAACAATCCAATAACAATCTTCTGAAGCTGTTCTAGTCGTCTGTTATTCTTCCATCGGTTTTCACAACAAATCATAACAGTGGTACTTGTGCCCGTATTTCGGCCAAGTATTTTCGTCTCAGTTTACAAACTTGCTGTGTTTGGGAGCTCGCCACGTGATGCGGTTGCGTTACTGTGTGTTGGCGTGTTTTGTTGACTTTTACCATGGTAGGTAGGTGTAGGAACTGAGGTAAAAATATGAGTAATGGCCCGCTCCGCCGCAAACGCTACGTCCCGCAATTTTTAAATCTGTAATATCTTCGAAAATATTCATTTAAATCATATGCTGTAAACGGCCATATAGATCTATATTAAATCAAAAGTGTATTTAAGATATTTAATTGGATAAGGATTAATGCTGTATTGGTTAAAATCGCTTGGAAAATTAGCCATTATTTATCGTAAAAAGTAAATAACAAAAAAATGATATTGTGGGATATCCATAAGAGATAGACATATACCATCGCGGAGTTTTCTGTAGACCTTTTCAATGTGTACAATACTTAGTATATTATTTTGATAAATCTCGTAGTTAAAAAATGAAATTATTTACGACATCACATTAAAAATAACAGTGTTTCTTAACTATTTAATGGATGTTATTATACAAATAAAACTTCCTCTTGAATCACTCTATCTATTAAAAAAACGCATCAAAATCCGTTGCGTAGTTTTAAAGTTTTATGCATACAAAGGGAATAAGGACGGAGAAAGCGACTTTGTTTTATAATATGTAGTGATAGTGATGTTACTCAGGAATAATCTAGCTATCTATTGATAACGAAATGGTTTAAATAAGTCCAGTAGTTTCGCAGCCTGTTCGTTACAAACAAATAAAAAAAACAATCCTCTTTAATTTTAATATAGAAGAGTGGGTTGTGGAGTTAGGGAACTTGATTTGTGAACGCGTTATACCTTGCTCATAAAAACTGACAGTGATAATTAATTTGCGGAACATTCAGTTTGCACTGTAGTACATTCATATTGGTAGGTACACGCCTTATATTTCATTAGGCGTTTATATTCGTACCCTCATTGATACCTAAAGCGCGTTCAAGCGTCACCTAGGAATATTGTTTAAGTTTCGCTTTTAAGTTAATGGAATAAAAATATTTTCATTCAAAACCTAACAAAAATCTTTCTTTTTGTTTCAGCGTCCAACAAACAAGGAGTCAACAGTAAAAAACTTCATAAACTAGTGCAAAGTGAATTAAAATAATGTGCGACACAACAGTACGTTCCTCGGTCCCCGAAGCGCGCTCGGTAACTTTCGGCTGTTACCGTGACAGCTGTCAATGAGATTCCAAGATGGCCGAGAAGGTCAGCTGATCGGAAAGTCGCCCGCGCCAGCCTCGCAGCAAGAGGCGAATTAAGCGCATCATGGTGAGATAGTTAATATAATTAATTGTTGCTAATGATCTCCAACAGTGCCAAAACTCCTTGACTTTATTCATACTCAACTGCCTCGTTAGCCTAAAGGTGCTAAGCGCGACTGCTACGCTAGAGGTCTTGGGTTCGATTCACAAGTCGAGCAAAGTGTTATTGGGTTTTTCTATGAAATTCTCAGTAGCAGCTCGGAGTTTGGATGTGTGTCCGGTTAATGGGAATAAGCTCGCTACTACATGAGACCTAAACATACAGGCACACTGTGGATGTACATTGGTACATACACCTCTGCCTAACCCTTCGGGAAATACAGGCGTGATAGTATGTTATGTAGTCTGTGTTCATTCATGTATTGCTAAAGTTTCTGAGATAAAACCTTGACCCGATTTCCCGTCTCAAGTGGCCGGCTCAAGATGATAGTTAGATGTCTTCTGGATGTTGTCAAAGTTAATAAGTAGCTAATGGACGGACTGTCGACGATGTGTGTTTCTTGGCAAAAGATTAAAAGAATTTGGGCCAAACAGAAAACCTTCAAAATTAAGTCTCTTAGGAGCTAAGAGACAAGATCAAGTTTTAGGTACAGTAAAATTAATTTTCTAGAGCAAAACTCTAAGTGTTTATCCGTCCAGGGTAGCATACAAAGAGTAGGCATTATTTCCCTGTGGATTCCTTCTATTCGGACCGCCAAATAATCTCGTAGCTGGCTTGTTCCCATTCATAATATATAATGAAACAACGGCTCTTGTAAACACCATCTCGTAAGTCAGGATCGGGGCATTACGTGGCCAGAGTATGTTGTCTATATTCAGGTAGAATGTTAGTGTTTCTTGTCTCTTTAGGTGAAGATTGATATCACCGACATTTCACTGGTTTCATAAGAGGCGTTTCGCTGTGTAGACATAAGATTACGCCTGTATACCCGAACGGTTAGGCAGAGGTGTCGTACCACTCTACACCCATAGTCCGCCGGTATGTTTTAGGTCTCATGTAATAGGGGGCGAGCCTATTGCCATTAACCCGGCACAAATCCTAACCCAATTACACTTTGTTCGACCTGGGAATCGGACCCAAGACCTCTAGCGTAGCAGTCATGCTTAGTACCACAAGCCTAACGAGACAGTATTTATAACGAAGTCAAAGCTTTATTCTATTATCTTCAATCCTTTATACCTTTGCCTTTCTTTGTTAGCTTGTCTGACCTTATTTTATCCAAAGGATCTCATTTAAAAGAAGGATCTCTCATAAAGTCGCTTGCTCCACAGCTGACAACAGCAATTTATTTAAAATTAGTCCCCAATGATGACGTCTTTACTGACATTCCAACATCGTCTCTTTTTATTACATTCCTGCGAATAAAACTTTGCTATGTGAAAAGTACTTAAATTGCCCACAACATTTAGTAGTAGTAGAGCTCTTTGTGAAGGAGCTCGTCCGGGAAGTATGATGGCACCATACCTATTTCTGCCGCAAAGCAGCGTTGCTGTGTTCCAGTTTTGGGTATGGGTGCCGGTGTAAATACAGGCACATGAAACATTTTAATTTTGTTTTTGGTATGACAACGCATTTGCAAGGTGGTATGACAACGCATTTGCAAGGCCTCTGATATTGCTGATGACTATAGGCAGAGGTGACCACTTAAGATCAGGTGTGCCAAAGGCTCGTATAACATCCAACAATTTAAAAAAAAATGGATTGTATTCTAAACTTCTTAGATGTAATGCATGAAAGCATAGTTACATGAAAATTGTAGCTATTACATAAGCAGGTACAAAACACTAAAAACTTAGTCTGCTACGATTCTTACCTACTCTGTTTTTGTTTATACATGAGAACCACGGTCCTACAACCCCTATTTCGCTGTCTTAGATAATTTGTACAGAAGTGTATGATCTGACAAGACTTCTAATGCTTCCATTTCTATCCCACAGCAGGTGTTTGGCGAATGGGCACAGGTGGAGGTGGTAGAACTGGTGAACGATGGGTCGGGGCTCGCGTTCGGGATCGTGGGGGGCCGCTCCTCCGGGGTGGTGGTCAAGAGCGTGTTGCCTGGAGGCGTGGCGGACCGGGTGAGTTAAGTAGGAGTTTGGGTGTATGGGCAGCTGCAGCAATTGGATTCCCCCCTCAGAATGAAACAGCTTAAATTAAGAATCAGAATAAAATATCTAAGAAAAATGGGGGTTACTAGTTGATGACGCTGATCGTACAGTTATTTGTATAATCGAAATTAGCTTTTTCATTCTCTAAAAGTAGTGTAGCGACATCTTTCGCTCAACATGCAAATTACAAAATGATGTTTTATCCATTGCGCTATCAAAGTTATCCGCGATGTTGGCATATACAAGCGTTGGGCAGTATCCCACCAGACACAACACTCGTCTAGTCAGAGGATCCTCCCTTTCCAATTGTGGATGAGAAACTTTACAGCCTGATTGCCTTATTGTTATCCTTCCACAGTGGCTTAAAGCACTACATAGTATAAAACAAAGTCGCTTTCTCTGTCCCTATATCCCTATGTATGCATAAATCTTTAAAACTACCCAACGGATTTTGATGCGGTTTTTTTAATAGATAGAGTGATTCAAGAGGAAGGTTTATATGTAAAGATCATCACGCTAAGACGGGAGCGGAGCAGTAACCATAAACTTACCGCAAGGCGGGTGAAATAAGCCACGCGGACGAAGTCGCGGGCAGTTCGCTAGTTAGAAATAATTAAGCGATCCACGCAATTGCATGGCAACTAATTAGTTTGGAAGTAAGAATTAAAAAAAATGGGAATAAGAAAGTAAATGTCATGTAGCCAAACAACGACTTCAAAATCTTGCCACAATTTATCAACGACGTAACGTATTGTACGGAGTTAAATAAAATTTTGATAGTTTTTTCCATCTATTGAACCCTAGTAGTATAAATAGCTACAAATGTACCTATCATCAATACGAAAAGAAGAAGATGAATAAAGTTTTTAATTTGAACTTTAATTCAAGATGGCGAGCGTCTGCAATAACACGTAAGCCATGTCTTAGATATATACGATATAAGACTTGTAGAAATACAGACGTTATTGCTCGATAGGACTGTCAGACAATTTCGCGACCCAATAAAATTGGATGTTAAGGATTGATCGGTCCCCGGACCCTAATCTTTTTTCTTGTGACTAGCGCAGCGTGTCTTCTTCGTCTATACATCTTTATCAATTGATATCTCGGTCTCAGTACATTTTTTTTTAAGTATGTATTTTTCTTTATCGTTTAGTTTAGACAGTAAGGTCTGACAACCCCACACACCCTAGTGTCAGACTTTCTAAACCGCCTCAAGGGCCTCTGACATGGTTACTGATGTCAATGATGTCCAAGATAAACTTAGAAAGTACATATGAATTAGATAAAGTGACATTGGTATTTGCCCGTGCCCGGTTGCGAACCCACAACCTCGTGCTTGATACGCGAAATGAGATTATGGTAGATTTTAGGATGTGAAATCACCTAAATGACTTCTTCCGCACTGGGCGGAATGAAAGGTTGTGTCAGACTCTTACTGACTAAAACCCATCCGTGTTCCTCTTAATGCCCTTTGCGTTCTAGGGCCGCGGTGACTCTTTTGAACAAATTCCGCAACCCTGGCAGGCACTGGCCTTAGCGGGCCCTGTCTATTATATACCAGTATATAGCTACCAACTTCTTCGTTAGATTTTAGGTTCTTCCTCCTAAATATTGATAAATGTAAAGGGTAATGATAGCTAGTAGTAGACTATATTCAGTCTGATGAAGGTTAAACTTGCATTTGCAACACGCACTAACTAAGTAGTTATATTTTGTTTTTGTTATCTTGCCATTACTGATATCCGGTACGAGTACTACGATATATTATATAGTCAGCGGCGACCGCTTTACATCAGGCGAGCCGTTAGCTTGTTTTCCACCTCCAGTGGATTAAAAAAAAGTCCAGAGTATTTATTCATTATTTATTTAGGATCTCCAACAAAGGTATACACAAAGCATTTTTAGATAAAGGACGACAAGGCATTAGGTAGGTGTACTCCTATTTCCTCCTCCTATTATTCTTTCGTCCACATTCATCTTATTTCTTAACTAGCTATACTCAGCTTTTTCCAATGTACACCCACACTTCGCCGGTATATTTAGGTCCCATGTAATAGGGGGCGAGCCTATTGCCATTAACCGGGCACAAATCCAAACTCCGAGCTGCTACTGAGAATTTCATAGAAAAACCCAATAACACTTTTTGCTCGACCTGGGAATCGAACCCGGGACCCCTTGTACTGCAGTCGCATTTGCGACCACGAGACCAAAGGGTGTGTCGCAGTGGGCCTCTACCTAACCCTTCGGGGAATAGAGGCGTGATGATGGATGGTACTCAGCTTTTTCACCCTCGTTCATTTAGGTATTAGTTTACTCCCCCACTCCCGTGTGTCGTAGCGTGATCTTTTATAGCTTATACTATTCCTTATGAATCTGGCTATATTAAACAAGATTTTACTGAATCCCCCCGAACTGCCCCGGTGGTCTCGTGGTGCGACTGCTGTGCAAGGGGTCCCGGGTTCGATTCCCAGGTCGAGCAAAAAGTGTTATTGGGTTTTTCTATGAAATTCTCAGTAGCAGCTCGGAGTTTAGATTTGTGCCTGGTTAATGGCAATAGGCTCGCCCCCTATTATATGGGACCTAAATATACCGGCGAACTGTGGGTGTACATTGGTACACCTCTGCCTAACCCTTCGGGGAATACAGGCGTGATGGTATATATTTTTAACCCCCGACGCAAAAAGAGGGGTGTTATAAGTTTGACGTGTCTGTCTGTCTGTCTGTCTGTCTGTCTGTCTGTGGCATCATAGCTGCCGAACGGATGAAGCGATTTCAATTTAATTTTTTTTGTATTAAAGGTGACTTATGTGCGAGTGTTCTTAGACATGTTTGATGAAAATCGGTTGAGCCGTTTAAAAGTTGTGGGGGGTGAAAGTAGGGAAGAAAAACCGAATGTCTGTAAATATACTCGAGTGGGGTCTCAAACTTAACAAAATCGACATTATAATAAGTTGGTACCTATAAAAAGTATAAAATAAAAAATTTAATTAAAATTTAAAAAACCCCCAACACAAAAACCTAGGTCCCTTTAAAAAGTAAAAAAATAACAAAAAAAATACGTCACGTTGGGGGACCGATGTTGCATTTAGGATACGATCGTCCCGAGCGGTCCCCCAACGTGACGTATTTTTTTTGTTATTTTTTTACTTTTTAAAGGGACCTAGGTTTTTGTGTTGGGGGTTTTTTAAATTTTATTTATATATTATTTTTCTGAATCCGACCATTCCAGAGATTAGCCCGTTAAAAACAAAATTTTCTTTAGCTTTACAATTTTAGTATGGCTTTGTTATTCAAAACGATTTCATGGCAGTGTAAACTCGAAAATCTTTTCCTCCGCGTGGCATTCCAAGCAGCTGATTCCATGCCAGTGCGTCCAACATTTTCTACTTCCCGGCACAAAACGTAAGGCTTGCAGAAAATTTCACGCTCCGTGAAGTATTCCAGATTAATATGGTAATCGCGTCACCGTTCAAGCGTGCCATGCATTTGAATGAGACACGTTGCATTTTTATCAGTTTTCTGGAAACTGAAATGTTGATGCTAAAGGATGGGATATAAGAGAGGATGAAAGAAAAGAAAGAAAGACAACCCATTTATTCTTGCTAAAGCGACGCACAACACAAAAATAAAAAATAACAAAAACAACAATCTATGCGCCACTACCGCGCGAAAAGATAAGAAGGTGAAGAAGAAGTAGAAGATGAGGGATGAGGATGGTTGGTAGGGATGTAATGTAGGGTATAATGCGATTTCCACAAGTATCTAAGTTTAATTACGCAAGATGATGAAATGCAACTTGTGAGCTATAAAATTAAAACAGATCCTGTGGGCTGTATCGATTACTAGCTTTTATCCGCGACATTTTATTGCGGAACACTATTTTTATTTAAAGAAAGTATACCCTATCCTGTATAATCCTATAATCGCTGACAAAGTCGCTTTTCACAAATGAAAGAATGTTCAAAAATAGCTTTGCAGTACAAACAAAAATACAAATCTTTTGTCTTTTTAACATCAGTTTAGTTAACAGTGAAAAATTTAACTTGCCCAATAAAACTTGACATTGGAGATTGCGTGTGTATGTAAATAAAGGCAGAGTACTCAATTTTGGTTATGTAAAGCTAGTCTACTCAATATACTTGCAAACACCACACATTGTAGTGACTAACATCGATAATAACATGATTGGCTGTGTATTACATATTGATCAACCTTTCACAATAGCTAATATGAGATTAGATAACAGATTTTGTAATTATGCTTTCAAGTATCTACCTAATACATCATTTAGCACTTTGGTAATAATATTCTCTCGATCAAATTTCAGTCAGAATGACTAATCTCAATGGACACTTGCAAAGTACGCAGGAGTATTATAAGGCACTCCCTCTTTACCTCACTCTCATAGTCTAATGGGACGGTAATGGGATCAAACGCAAGGCCAAAGGCTTTAAGCGCTTTCTTATACTCGGAGTTGTCACACCACCAACTTCCAAACTTAGGGATGTTACTGAAAGATTTCTGATTGAAAAATCTAAAATCACTTTGCCTGATAACACTGGACCTCTAGTTTAGCAGTCGTTCTTAAGACCACGAGACCAACGGAACAGTTATTTAATACCTTATGATAAAAACGATGATATCCTACATTACCTCTGTTAGCATAGTGTTAGCAGAACATTCACGAAAGTCTCGCGCTCCGTAGCATTTCAGATTAAAATGGTAATCGAGTCGACATAAAAGCGCCCTTCTCGTTGCATAGTAATGCAACTGCACGCTTGTTCCGAAAAACCTCAATTGTGAAGTCAAATATTACATAAAACTGGTTTTCGAGTTTCAAATTAGTTTATTTAACTCCGTATTTAACTGCCTCGTTAGCCTAGTGGTCCTAAGTGCGACTGCTACGCGGTCTTGGGTTTGATTTCAAGGTCGAGCAAAGTGTTATTGGATTTTTCTCTGAAATTCTCAATGGCAGCTCGGAGTTAGGATTCGTGCTCAGTTAATGGCCTCGCCTCCTATTACATGGGACCTAACTGGCGAACGGTGGGTGTACATTGGTACAGCTCTGCCTAATCCTTCAGGGAATACAGGCTAGTTTACGCGTTTTCACTCGTGGTTAGAATTTTCATTTGTTATTTCAATAGGAGAAACTAAATATCTATTTGTTTTACACATTACCATACTTCCACATTGTGATATGATGCGTTTTATTATTTTCCCTCTTTCTTACGTTGCCCTGGCTCTTTGCCAGAACCAGAACCTCTGACTTTAGACAAGTAACGCCGTCTGTCTTATAGTTTCTTGTATTTTCGAAGGCTGTCGTAAGTTCTTAAAAGTATGGCTCACTTAGCTGAAATCAGAAAGTGGGACAGAGAATATTGGACTTTAGATCTTGTCAATAATGTTATTTTTTTATTGTGCTGTAAATAGGAATTAAAATCGATACAGTTCGTCGGTCAGGTTCACTTGGTAGACACAATATGGTATTTGGAAAAACTGAAAACGTTTTAAATCATTTTATAAAGTAAGCTTAAACAGTAAATAGATTCCACTCACTTAAATAGTTGACGGATACTACAAAAGAATTTCACGCGTTCGAAACTAAAATGGTGTTACTAAACTTTTCAGTAATCTAGTTTGCATGTTAAATGTGCTGTCAATTTTAACGGTTTGAGTCGGAGCGTTGCGTGACGTCATTCGCTCACAATTTACGAGCACCCATAGTCCAATTGGATATTTCGTATTCGGAGTCAATATTGGGTGTGAGAATATCAATTTAATATTTAATATCGCACCTGGTGTTGTTGCAGTAAAGCTGCGTTGGATTTTCATTCAAAGTCAAAGTAAAAGCATTTATTTTAATGAAACCAGTTACAGGCACTTTTAAATTGTCGAGGAGTCGGTCAGTTAATCAGAAAGTTGAAGCTAGTTGCTCCTTTCAAAATATAGATAAGTCTCAATGGAGAACGAGTAAAAAACTCCACGGGCACTCTTTTTATTCTGACAAAAGCTTGGTTACATAACAATTATGTAACCAAGCGTTGCTTCTACCAAAATGATGTATGTGAAAAGTGAAAAGCAATATGAAACACTTTAAATAATAATAAAGATTTCAGATATTGCAGTTAAGAGATGACCAGTCCCAACTGACAGCACCGTTCACAAACACGATGCACCATTTATAACCATCTTGAAGAAAATGCAATATCAGCAAGACATTTGATTGTGCATGACATTCGTCTATACAACTACATTACTCTCATTTCGTTTGTCAGATTTGCATTATTCTTGGTGTTCCTGTCCATTATAAATTCCATCTACCAATAACACTGTATCAACAATAACATTATTCACTGCATACAATTGTCTAGTTTTATCAGAACGACTCGAATAACTTCTACAACTTCCTTCTCCACCGTCCGTTGAAGTTTCAACATCTGATCTTGCACAACAATCGCTTAATTGACCACAAACTAGTTTGCTGATGTCTCCGAGATGTTTGAATACTGTTGTTAATACAAACTTCAGTTTGAGACTGCCATGAATAGGGATTTTGGTACTTACGATTCTGGGGTATGTGAACTTTGAATCACTTCATGCGGTCGTAATCGAGGTATTATTATAGTCATTCGAAGTTTGGAGAGATCGGGTTGGGGAGTGAATTGATTAATTTCGACAGTGAACTATGATAGGCTGGGTTAAATCGGGTCACTGACTTTCTAGGCGGCACGTAAATTGTTTCCACGTCTTTGATATCAGCCCCCCTAGCCAAGTCGCAAACGATAATCGTAAACGCTCGGTAGGTACCAATAGATTTTAAACTTTATACCCCAGAGCCTTAAGTTAAAAATCTATTAAAGATTTCTAAGCGTTTGCGTTTATCGTTTGTGACTTGGCTAGGGGGGCTGATGAATCTTACTACTGTTATAAATGAGATGAATGAATGAATGTTTGTTAATCAAGCTCGCCAGAACAGTTATTCGTATAACTGTTCTGGCGAGCTTTTTGTAGATGTTTAGCACAACAATAGATTATAGCCTGAAATAGCACTCATACTACTTTTTATCCTAGAACAATTTACAGTTTCTATGGGATAAATTATATCAACTTTGACGGGACGAATTCGTGGGCAGAAGTTTATAGCATAACAAATGTAACGTAACTTACAATAGAAGAGCTTTATTGAAATTCATGACTGTGTTGTCTATGTATTAATGAAATTAGGTTAAGTGCTTATTTCTAATTCTGTATTCTTCTTTTTCTTTTCATTCTGTTAAGGAATCTTAATGGCGTAATTGATTTTGGTCTTTAGATTCAATCAATAATTCAATCCTGCCGAAATTTGTATCTGGTGCGCAAAGAGGCATTGAAAGAGGGATAAAGATGTGAATGTTTTGTTTATTTTATTGTATGGTTGAATTTTAGGTTTGTTTATTTTATGATATAGTTTAGTTTGTGTGTATAACATCGTTTTGGAGTCATCTGTAAGATGTTGTACTTCTGTATATGAATAAATAAATAAATAAATAAATAATTAGGTAGTAGCAAAGCTTAGTATTAGTAGAGCTCTTTGTGAAAGAGCTCGTCCGGGGAAGTACTACTACCTTATCTATTTCTGACGTAAAGCACCTTTGCTGTGTTCTGCTTTGAAAGGTAATGTGTACCAGTGTAATTACAGGCACATGAGGCATTTCAACTTTATCTCTAAGATGGCAAAGCCTTTGCAAGGTCTCTGGTATTGCAGATGTCTATAGGCAGGAGTGACCACTCAACATTAGATGGACTGAAGGCTTGTACGCCATCCAAAGAAGAAGAAAAAATAGCACAATAAAAGAGCAAAATCTATCAAGTATAAGGCTAGCTAATTCGACGAAATTCTCGAAAAAAAACAATTGACATTATACTTTCTCGTTTATATCGATAATCAGCTAATCGAGGATTAGCCAAGTTCCCAAATGACCGGTCCAAACGGTAAATCTCCTATTCCTTTCCAGATAACGTGGACTACAGAAACAAATCTAAAAAAACACATTTTATCACCGTCTGTAAAAGCCATAGCGTTAAGAGCACTTAATGTTCTGTTTAATGGTCTTTATAAACATCGTTATATCTCTTTTTCTCATTATAAACTTCGGCAAAGTGATCTGTATCTGTCTCTTTCTGAGAGTACTTTTTAAAATGGTTTTAATGTAAGTGTAAATCCGATTGATGGGCTTTCAAACGGGCTGGAAGAGAGGAATATATTTCGTCTGATACTTAATGCGGAGAATCGTCGTGTCGTTAAAGGAATGGGATCTGGGTCAGACTCGCAGGGAATCGCTACTGCCAATTTATACGCGATCTGTCTGATAACAACTTGGGGTAGATTATCTTGGTTAACTGTGTGGTGTTCTTGGTTTCTTGTTGGAATCATTTCTTCCTCATTATGTAAGCTTGGTGTTTTAATATGGTTCTTTTTGCACTGTTGGTCACTATCATTCTTATCATAGGTTTTCTAAAATCCTGCAAAATATTTAGGAAAAGGTACATTTTTTTTAAAACCCTCATGGGTTCTCTCTATCTGGAAAAAATGGAGGGTTATGTCGGACCCTTACCGAATAAAACACCACGGTTCCTTCCACTATCATAAGCAGCTCGGTATATACTAAATTCATGATCCACACTCCCGACTGTACAAGAGGCATTGTATGGGTATATCTCTCCATATTAACTGTGAGTTGAGTAAAACTGTATTTCAATCGCTTAATTGGTTCTATATCTGTGGTTAATTGACTGCCCCGTTGGTCTCGTGGTCGCAAGCGCGACTGCTGAGCAAGGGGTCCCGGGTTCGATTCCCAGGTCGGGCAAAAAGTGTTATTGGGTTTTTCCATTAGGAATTTTTCAGTAGCAGCCCGGAGTTTGGAAGTTGGTGGTGTGACACCCCGTGCCTCGGAAAGCACGTAAAGCCGTTGGTCCTGCGCCTGATCTCTTTCCGGTCGTGTCGGATTGCCGTCCCATCGGGTTATGAGAGTTATGGAAAAGGGAGTGCACCTGTGTTTGCGCACACACTTGTGCACTATAATATCTCTTGCGTACGAGGCTAGTCTGCATTAAGATTAGCCGCCGAGGCCGGAATCGGTCTGGAGAATTACATTTACATCTATCTGTCTGTGTAGGTTTGTTATTCTCCATCTAGTCGTTTATTTCTGTTACTACAATGTTGTTGGTATCCCTAAGCCTTCGAAAGTGTAAAATTATTTAAATGTATTAAAATTTCTATACTAATATTACAAAGAGGTAAAGTTTGTCTGATATAGGTAATCATTGGAAGTGCCGGTCGGATTGCAAAAATTCTTTCACAGTTCGAAAGCTATACTTTTGCCAGGAGCTAAGAGTATGTTTTATGGTGGATGTATGTAGGTCACGATTTGTACGCGGACAAAGTTGCGGGGAGAAGTTCTGTAAATAATAAAGTGGATATGTAGATGTAGAGCTATGAGCTTGCTAGGTTTTCGGAATGAGTCATCGCGGCCCTGGAACGCAGAAGGTATTAGGAGGAACATAGATAGGTTTAGTCAGTAAGGTCTGACACTCCCTTTTGCGTAGCACAGAGCGGAAGAATTGATTTGATGATCAAAAAATTTGTAAATAAATGAATGAGAATCATCATCATCATATTATCAGCAGGACGTTTACTGCTGGACATAGTCGTGGAGGACGGACGACTTGTTTAAGACCGCAGGAGGTCCTTTTGGAAATCTATGAGGAGGCCTATATCCAGCATTTCCAGCAATGAATGAGAATAATAGTTATCATCATCTTAGCCTTTTCCTATGTTGGGGTCGGCTTCCAGTATAACTGGATGCGGCTGAATACAGTGTTTCCCATGGAGAGACTGCCTATGTGACCTCCACAACCCAGTTATGAGAGTAATAGTAATAAAAATAATGTAGCTTTCCTTTTGAGTGATTTGGTTTTAACAGGAGTTAATAACTCCCTAAAGTTGAGTAAATTTTCCCGGTAGTTCCTCGAAGTGAACTCGTTTTCCTAATATTAGAGTGAGTAACGAATTAATTAAAGTAGAATAAACAGCGGTGCAAGGGTGTGTGTGTGTGTGTGTGTGTTTGCTTTGTGGACGTGCTAATGAAAACTGGGAGGGTTTCAGTTGATTAGTTTTTCAAAGAATTGAGGTTCTGTCTACCTAGCCTTTTCCCTATGTTGGGGTTGGCTTCCAGTCTAACTGGATGCAGCTGAATATCAGTGTTTTGCGTGGAGCGACAGCCTGTCTGACCTCTACAACTCAACTCGATACCTCTTAGTAAGACTGGTAGTCAGACTTCCCGGCTTCTAACTATCCAACGAATTTATGTGCTTTTCGTGTCACGGGGTGCCTTAATAATCAGTCATGTTACATTAACTATATCTATCTGTCTCTATAGCTGTGTTGTGTATCGAAATTCCTCCCTACACTTAATCGGATTGGTATCAAAAACAATATTCAAAACTAAAGTTTTTATTTCAATCCAATATAATAAATCAACGCACTGTCATAATCGCTTTACTGCAAACCAACAACGGCTTTCTACTACGGCTCATCTGAACTCGAGCTTTGATCAGGTAACCAAGCACCTATACCAATTCCTAAAAGGTTGAATATAGAAAAAATAAAATAAAGATTCTGCGAACAGCACAGCTCACATTAACATTCTCTCGTAGAACACAGGGCACCCCAGTGGCCCGTACAACAACACGCCGCCGCTGCGAGTTAACTTGTAAAGTGGAACGATTACGTTAAACGCGAGCTGTGAGACTACAGGTAACCTTGTAGGGGGTAATTGTGAGTGAGGGGAGCTGCGTGGCGCTGCAACTTTCAGTGAGGTGAAGGGATTTTTGAGCTGTCACCTACGGCATGTTTCTGACGTACATACATACGCCTGTATTCCCCGAAGGGTTAGGCAGAAGGTAATCAATGTACACCCACAATTGGTTCTATGTTTAAGGTCTCTCGTAATAAGGAGCGAGTCAGCACAAATCCTAACTCCGAGCTGCTACTGAGAATTGAATAGGAAAACCCTATAACAGTTTGCTCGACCTGGGAATCGAACTCAAGACCTCTAGCATTGCGCGCTTAGGAACACTAGGCCAACGAGGCAGTTACTAATAATTTCATAGCAAAACCTTATGACACTTTTTGCTCGACCTGGGAATTCAACCCAAGGAGCTTAGTGTAGCAGTCGCGCGTTGCCTTTAAACGAGGCAGTTAGAGAAAGATATTTTAAATTATTAAATTAGTAGAATTTACTTTCAAATATTCTATTGAAAAATCAGCCTTTATCCAAGTAACGCCCCGTGATCTACAGAATAAATTTAATTTAATAGCCGCTTCTAGCTCCTAAATGATTTACATGAGTTCGGAAACAACCTATACTCAATATATTAAGTACATAACAACAGGAAAGATCTTCACATATGTACAGTAAGCGCTCAGAAATCCATACCCACGCTAAGGTTCACTTTCCTATGAACACGGGCGCGATCTAGTCAGCGCGTGCGCATGTGTGTTTACGAGTGATGTCTCAACATTCCACAGATAACACACACTAATGAACCATCGTCGCACTACGCGAAATGGCATTATATTTCTGTTTACCGTACGAGTCCTACCCGACGCGCGACGTATTCTTACCATTGCATTGCTAAATTTCGCATAATTATAACATGGCCTGGCAGCTGGTTTGGATAAGAAAGGGTTTACGATCATTGAATTCCGAGTTCAAATCTTATACTATGTGTGGCTGTTTTTTGTTTCTTGAAACCATAATAATGTTAGGCAAAATCTTTTTAGGTTTATGTTGAATTATTACGTATTCATGCTTGTTATTTATTTTTTATAAGAAGCAAATATTAGTTATTGTATTATTTATTTAACTTTTTATGTGATTTTATTTTAACTTTTTGTAACTGGAAGTAGGAAAGAAAGGCGTGCTGTGTGATAACAAAAATTTATTTTTAAAATTAACAAACTTATGAGAATTGTAACGTCACATTCCTACCGAAATAAAAGAAGTTCTCTTGTAACTGTTCATAAGATTTTTTGTTGAATACCCACTTAGTCAATAAAATTCATAATAACATAATAATAGAAGGATATTTTAATAACACAAATAAATTTCGTGATGCTCACGTATTAAGTTTCTGAATTGGTATTCAGCAGAGTTAATTGAAAACTAAACTATAATTCAGACTTTATGAACAGGTTTTTTTTATGTAACGTCACAATAAACTTAGTGAGGTAATAGTTTAATAATTCGTTTTCTTGATGAAAAGAAGATTGAAACTAAACCTCAATTTAAGATCATTAAATAACTATCTACGAATATATAATATAATTATGACTAAATATTTAGTTACACCGTCTAATTATTAAAACTAAAACATCCAGGTTATTAAATGTTGCATAACACCGTCTAATACTTCTTCATAAGTAGCACTGTTGCACCTAATTATTAAAACTAAAACATCCAGGTTATTAAATGTTGCATAACACCGTCTAATACTTCTTCATAAGTAGCACTGTTGCACGTCATCCCCACATATTAAAAACGAAACGTATTTTTTCTGGTTTATGATGCATGCAGCTGTTGTTGTAAGCAGTATGTTGTCCAGTGCGAAACCACCAAACTTAATCCACTTCGCTGTTGAGTAGGTAGGATAGGCTATCTATCCTCTTCCTCGTATTTCTTGCTCCGGAGACTAATAATAGTATTCCTCTAAAACAACAAAAAAAGTAATATTAGGCATTTATAACAAAATACTAAAGTGACTTAATTTTTTATATAATTTAATAATATTTATTTAATATAACAAATTTTAATATATTAAAACTATTTATTTATAAATTCCATAATAAACACATTTTTTTTGGCGCCATTATATATTTAAAAATCAATAATAAGTATTAATCGAAATGCCACCAAATAATTTTAGGTATCTTAGGTATAAATTTCAAATAAAAGTTTAATTTACAATTCGTTAATATAATACTCACATTCAGTCAGGTTTCATAAGATATTAATTGGGACCACTTTTATGCAGCCCAATAATAGTCGCCCTCGCCTCAGTAATATTATTTGCCTGCGTTTCGAGAATACTTACAATACCACTACGAGTATCTATTAAATCACTCGTTACTAACCAACAACCACAACCAAACGACAACGCTCATTCCAATCAAGTTAAATATGCACAAAACTCATGTCTACCTCACAGAAATCTAAATTCTTTATTAGTTTTCTATGACTACCCTTTTAATTTTACGAAATGTGTGAACAAAGCGAACAAGCTAAAGAATATTATATTTCTGTTCATTTCTTCAAATTGAGTAAAAACAAAAAGACAAAAATAATGTGAGATTCGAACTCGCGGCTCATTGATTAACGCCGTCAACTGGGCGCACTTAACCGCTAGACCATCTTGTCTCATTTAGAAATGTTGAAATTATGAACTACATTCACAACGATGATACATGTGTCTATTCTTGAAAGTAAAAGGTCGTAAGTCAAACTAAACGTCAACCTAATACGTTTTGAGATTGGGTATGGACTTTTGGTCGCCACTGTACATACATACACGTACACAATTAAGTACACAATGTACACGGCACCTAATAATAATATAATGTATTTAACGTTACATAATGTAAGGGCAATACAGTTAATTAGTCGTAAGTGGTGCTGTAATAGAGTTAGGTGCCTATTCATTACATCGCCGTGTTTGTGTGGGGCAAACTGATGTTGTTTACGTAAAGTCGGCAATGGTTCACTCATTGTGTATTCAACTAGATAATATTGATGTTCCTGTTTGATGAACGCCAACTTATATTGTAAAGCTGAAGAGTTTATTTGTTTGTTTGAAAGGGCTTATTACTGGAGCTACTGGTCCGATTCTGGAAATTCTTTCGCTAATAGGAAGCTACGTGATAAACGTTATCAAAAAATTTGGTATCTGTTACAAAATTTTCATGGGCGAAGTCGCAGGCAAAAGCTTGTTACGGAATAATTACATCTTTTGTGACTGCCTCGCTCGCTTCGCTGTCGTAGAGTGATGTTATATAGCCTGATACTTTAGTTATATCTTTTGGAGAAAAATTATAAAATCGGTCAAAACTTTCGGAGCTTATTCGGTACAAACAAACAAACTAATCTTTCCCTTAAAATGTCACACATTCAACAAAGACATGATTTGACAAATACGTCAACGAACGTTAGAATTGCGCGGGAAGGAAATTTAAATATAGAACATTTTCTTTTTAATTTTCTTAATGGCCAGGCGTACTCTGAGTTAACATGGAGTATGTCTATGCTACCTCACGTGCGAAACGTAAAGAGGTTGCAATTAAGATTTTCCGGCCCGCACCATTATGGAGCGGGACTAATGTAATATCGTAGGATTTTCTTGAACATAGTGTTCGTCGTAGTTCTACATAAACATATAATTATAACACATGTATACATATCCAATATGTGTAAATACATAATTATGTTAACACTATGTGTTATGAGCCTTATTTGTACTACCTCGTTGGCCTAGTGGTTCTAAGCGCGACTGCTCCGCTAGAGGTCTTGGGTTCGATTCCCAGGTAGAGCAAAGTGTTATTGGATTTTTCTATGAAATTCTCAGTAGTAGCTCGCCTATATTCCGCAAAGGGGAGTTAGGCAGAGGTGTACCAATACAGGTTCACCCACAGTTCGCCGGTATGTTTAGGTCCCACGTAATAGGGCGCGAGCCTATTGCCATTAACCGGGCACAAATCCTAACTCCGAGCTGCTACTAAGACTATCATGGAAAAACCCAATAACACTAAACACGTTAAAGTTTCGTCTCCTAAGAGATGCCTGTATTGAATAAGCATCAATATCTAGGTACCTCTCATAGGATTCTGCAAACAATGACCAACACTTGAAGAGGTAACTTCCAGACAATTCGGGATGTAGTGAACGGAACACTAAAACTGTGACCCGGATAACTTTCTGTTGGCAACTGTTCCGAGGCTGTACTTTATTGTCCTCAAACTATTCCGACAGTTTATCAGTCAGTTCGGGGCTGCCCATATTTTCGTTTCTTGAGAATAGATTTATTTATGCTAAAGTTTTGCTATATGTTTGCTGGAGGACTTTTGTAACTGCTTTTTCTGGTTATGTTACCACTGATCAGTGATCGAATAGTGTCTGTTTTTAACCCCCGACGCAAAAAGAGGGGTGTTATAAGTTTGACGTGTCTGTCTGTCTGTCTGTCTGTCTGTGGCATCATAGCTGCCGAACGGATGAAGCGATTTCAATTTAGTTTTTTTTTGTATTAAAGGTGACCTATGTGCGAGTGTTCTTAGATATGTTTGATGAAAATCGGTTGAGCCGTTTAAAAGTTGTGGGGGTGAAAGTAGGGAAGAAAAACAGAATGTCTGTAAATATACTCGAGTGGGGTCTCAAACTTAACAAAATAGACATTGTAATAAGTAGGTACCTATAAAAAGTATAAAATTAAAAATTAAATTAAAAATTTAAAAAACCCCCAACACAAAAACCTAAGTTCCCTTTAAAAAGTAAAAAAAAATAATTTAAATAAATACGTCACGTTGTGGAACCGATGTTGCATTTAGGATACAATCGTCCCGATCGGTCCCCCAACGTGACGTATTTTTTTAAATTATTTTTTTTACTTTTTAAAGGGAACTTAGGTTTTTCAGTTCTGTATACGAAAATGATAAGAGGAAGTATATTTTGCAGTGCCGTTTTTAAACTCCGGCTCAAAACGAGGGGTGTTATAAGTTTGACGTGTCTGTGTATCTGTGTGTCTGTCTGTAACACTGTAGCTCTTAAACGGGTGCACTGTTTTGAATGCGGTTTGTTTAATTGGAAAGCAGGTTTCCTAGCGATGGTTCTTAGATAAGTTTTATCTAAATCGGTTCAGCCGTTTCAAGGTTATAAGCTCTTTTGTAGAAGTTTTAACTCACCAGCTCATCAAGCTGCCTCGCCAGCTGGTCATTCAGCGCCTGTATGACCTGCCGCTGACCGTCCTGCGCGGCCAGCGCCAACTCCACTCGCTGGCTCGCTGGCTTTGAGCGAGTTTAGCCTGCTGCATCCTGTAGATTAAGGGTGACAATCATATGACAAATTGTTGTCGGTTAAGTTACATGTAATATTTCAGCGGAATGGACAATAGAAAGGCCACATCACAATAATATCTTTCAAATTCTTGACTCATTACCCAGTATTTTGTCCCCAGGATGGCCGCCTCCGCAGCGGCGACATGCTCCTACGTATCGGCGCAGTGTCGGTGGTGGGGATGTGCGCGCGACAGGCGGCGGCGGTACTGCGGCAGTGCGGCGCATGCGTGCGGCTGCTGGTGGCCCGGCCGGCGGCCTCCAGCGGCATGCCCATGCCGGACACGAGGCAGTCCATGCAGGTAATATTGGTGGTACCTATAGATGGGCCTGCTAGGGCGAGTGCCTGCCAGGGCTGCGGGAATTGCTCGAAAAATTCAACGTGGCACTGCCACGCAAAGGGCATTAGAAGGAACACGGATGAGTTTTAGTCAGTAAGAGTCTGACACCTCCACCCCGAGTGGAAGAAGTCATTTGATGATTTCCCAATCTTAAAAAAAAGAAAGCGTAATATTGGAACACGTGTGTCAATGCAACGGTACTTAGTACGCTAGGATTTGCAGTGACAAAGAATGTCCGTGGAGTTTATTTCTCATCCTTCTCCATAAAGACCTAGGTACTACGTTTTAGAACGAGCAGTTGCTTGCAAGAAAAAAAGAGACGGACTAACTAGACAAGGTGAACAGGAATTGATTAAGTCCGCAGGAAAATGCTATATGCAAGCCGCTTTCAACCGGTCCTTTTGGAAATCTATTGGGGAGGCCTATGTCCAGCAGTAGACGTCCTATAACGCGTCCTATAACGTCCTCCGCTGATAATATAATGATCGACTACATGATAATTCAAAAGTAATTAATGTTTTGACTTTGACGTGAGTGCGTCTGCTGGTGGCCAAAACCACGACCTACTAAACTTCCATTTATTTACAGTAAATGTATTTGTAAATATTTTACATCAAAGTCTACATTACGATCAGTTCAGCTCGATCTACAGTGCTCCGTCTCTACTAATGAGTCCTGCGTTTACTAACCTATGTAGTCATTAGATCAACACCTGCCTAATACAGTTGCTTGACCATTTTAGCCACTAACAACATAATTAACTCGTCAATGCTCCACGCAACCAGTTCGCAAACTGCCCACATACACCTCAACTCACAGGCGCCCGCGCCGCGCCCTCGCGCGCTAATTGGCGAGGCTTGCACAAAAGCTGAGAAACTGCCGCCTCCAATTAACGTAACTGGGTCGAAGTTAAGTGACGTTTAAAATAGACCAGGTGTGAGCTGGAGAGGCCTCGCTTTGGTGTAAAGGGTTAGGTGTTCAGAAGTGTCAGTGGGGTGAAGTTGAAGCTTTTTTGAAATTTGAAGCTTAATGTGCTGGATTTTACGTTTGGATTTGATTAGATTTGCGTGACTCTAATCGCCATGGTAACATACCTAGTTAGCTACAGATTTCAGCAGCCAGGATTAAGTGTAAACAAAAAAGCTGGTCTAAGGCCAAAACACATACACATGATATGACGTCGTTATGTGTTTTGGCCCAAAGGTTCAATTCACACCTGGTAAACCAGGATGGATGGTAAACAAGCCGATAGCCCACCTGATGTTAAGTGGTTACCGCTGCCTATACACATCTGCAATACCAAAGGCCTTGCAAATGCGTTGCCATCCCAGCGACAATGTTGCAATGTCTCATGTGCCTGTAATTACACCGGCACCCATACCCTTCAAAGCGGAACACAGCAACGCGGCTTTGCGGCAGATATAGTCGTAGTACTTCCCCGGACGAGCTCCTTCACAAAGAGCTTTACTACTACTAAATTGCAATATTAACTTAAACTATGTTACGTACAGACTTATAAAACGAATCGCTCGTTTTCCGAGATATCCTCGCTGGTTCAGGAAAATCGAATCCTGTCAATTACGCGCAAAGAGGTTTTCTTTCCATTAGTCGGCTGTGTGTATTTAAGCCTTTATTGCACAGATTTTTTAATTCAAAACTTCGCTTTATCTCATTTTGAAATATTCAACTATTATAACCGTGTAGTGATGGTCCAGTGGTAAAGGCGCCCGCCTCTTATGCATGAAGTTGCGGGTTCGATACCGGACAAGTACCAATGTGACTGTTCCAATTCATATGTAGGTATTTTCTAAGTTTATCTTGGACATTTCTGACATTAGTAACGGAAAATATCGTGAGTAAACCTGGACTTGTAATTAATATAAGTCTGAAATAATCCGCTTTGAACAAGCGTGGTGATCAATACTCGTGCCTTCTCTGTGCGAGAAGAGGGCTTTGCCTGCAGTGGGACAATTATAGGCTGGTAAAATAAACTATTATAACTATCCTGATGGCTTAGTGGTTAAGATGGCGACTAATCCAACTGGATGATAGGCAAAATGTTATTGGGATGTAGGAATTTGCCAGAGTTTTTGCCCTCTTGTTCGAAATAGGGTCACTCCTTATTATAGATAGGGCTTAAAATAACCCCTCGGGGTATTCCCCAAATAGATTTGTTGAATGCTATGTTTTTCTACCAATATACGTGTACGTGCATTCCAGCAGTTTCACACATACATACATACATAAACTCACGCCTTTTTCCCATAGGGGTAGGCAGAAACCACGGACCGCCACCGGCTACGATCTTTACACACTCCTTTCGCCAGCCTCTTTTCAGCAGTTTCATTTTGCCATTTTGTTATATTTTTATCTTGTGTTATTGAAAAACTGGCCAAGTGCGCATCGAATTTGCACAAAAAGGGTTCCGTACTCATTGTATAATATCTTACACCACATACAAAAACACATGTTTAATGTATCCTCCATTTTGAAATTATTAATTGTTATAGCTGATGTGTTGTGTGCTGGCTGTGATGTGTTGGCGAATAAATGTGAGATGATCTTGTCAGTATGTTTGGAGGATCGTGAGATGAACGTGTGAATGTATGCCAAATAAATACATGCTTACTTTTACATCGTTCTGGAACCGAAAGTCATAAGCTCTAACATAGTACAAGAAACTAATGGCACATTTTTTTTTAAAATAACAAAAACAATTGTGCCATTAGTTTCTGTTAAATTTTTGGGTGTTATATTGTTTTTGTTATTTAAAAAAAAAAAATGTGCCATTAGTTTCTGTTACTATGTTAGAGCTTATGACTTTCGGTTCCCGAACGATGTAAAAGTAAGTCAATTCCTGTTTGTATGTAAACCTTATCGGACCACACATGCGAACGGTAACGTTTGAAATTTCATCATTTTTTCATTCATCGAGAAGCGCTACTTGATTTAACTCGAAATAAAAAAAAAGATAAATTTCAAGGTCTTAGAGACGTCTTAAAAAAATAACAATGCCAAATAGTACTCATAACTCGACTGGAGTTCCTGTGTTTCGGCCCCAAGACGATGTAAAAATGACCATATTATATTTTATGTCTTCAACTTGTCACTGGCCTATAGCCGTTGTATGTTCAAGTAAAATAAATCAATAGCGACCATAGTTCTACATAATCTATGAAAATTTCAACTCTTTACCTAATAATGCTCAAAAGAAAGACTAACAGCGGGGTTTTAGTAACACGGTCCCGTTTACACCCTTTACTTACGGAACCCTAAAAAGTAAGCGTGTTCCGTATCACAATATTGTAATTGAAAAGTCCCAAGCGAGGTGAAGACGACAGTGTATATTATTCTTATATCTCTTTCAACTCGAATTGAAACGTAGTGGGCGTGGCCGCCATTTCTCATAAAACATTTTAATAACATGTCTGAATGATTAAACCGTGATAGATGTGTTTTTAAATATTATTTAAATAAACAGGATTTGTGTACTGAGAGGGGAAACAGCTGGGGATTGCGTCAATGAGTCTTTATTACTGTGGGGGCAATCTCGAAATTAAAATCGTTCGAAATGTTGTCGCAATCTCAAATCTGCGACGGCAGCGGTTCTTATTAAAAAGGTATGAAAAAAATTGAAGTATTTTTGACAAATTGACACTGTGTACCTACTGAATAAATGAATAAGTATTCTCGAGACCGATTCCGGCCATGGAAGATAATCTTCATGCAAACTAGCCAAGTACGCAGAAGATATTATAGTGCACAAGTGTGCGCGCAAACACAGTTGCAGTCCCTTTTCCCTAACTCTCATAGTCCGATGGGACGGCAATCCGACACAACCGGGGAGAGATCAGGCGCAGGACCAACGGCTTTATCGTGCTTTCCGAGCTACGGGGGTGTCACACTACTAACTTCCAAACTCCAGGCTGTTACTGAGAAAGTCCTAGTAGAAACACTCAATAACACTTATTCCCTACCTCGGAACGAACCCAGAACCGCTCAGCAGCCGTGCTTGCCACCACGAGATCCATTGGTCTGTTTTCCCGTTGTTCCGTTGAGCAGTTAACCCTGATACACTGATTAACACTGTAATTAGTATGCGAACTTGTTTAAAGTTAGTTAGATTTTCTGGGGGGGTAAATACGCGTAAATACATTAGCCCGTGTAGTTATTGACCCAATTCCTATATTCAGATATAAGATTCTGCCCGCAACTTGTTCTTCGTTCGCGTCAAAATTAATATATCATCCCACGAGAACCGAACATTTTCTGGCTAAAAAGTAGTCTATGTACTATAATCTATCTTAGTGCCAAATTTCATCCAGATCAGGAGTGCGATTCACTAAGGCAAAACATCTTTACAACCAAGAAATCATCGTTGAAACATCTGATGAAAACTTTTCGGTATTCCTTAGTTAAAACTCTGCGACCGCAGCGCCTCAACGATGTCGACGGCGCGACATAGAACTAAAATATGGTTCCGAATGTATGAAAAACGGTATTCAGAAACACAAAACATCCTCGCCTTCAACGACAACGACAACTTTGCCTTCGATTTTAACTGTCAAACCGTAAACCTTGTAAATTGTAGATGTTTCCTTGGTTGTAAGCGATTAAAATGTAAGTAAAACAAGTTATTTTAAAATTAAAATGCTTAATTATTGTTTTGTTTGTCGTACTTTCATTCCTGAAACGTTTAAAATGCCTTTTTTTAATGTTTTAGATGGCAGTGCGTCTTTCTTGTATGATTTTTTTGTTGGAAGAAGCTAAGCGTCAACATAATTAAGAAAAAAGACGTCAGGCTTACAAGATATGTAATATGGATCTTCTTACTACTGATATAAACTATATTAAGATATTCAGGTTGACTGAAGAGCTAATTACACAATTGGAAGAAGATATTTCCCCATTCTTAGCTTAGTTACTACAACAAGGAAGCCAGAACTCAATCAGTGATTTAGACAGTGGATGTCTTGCTAGAGGTCGACTAATTAATAGACTGTGGCGTCGAGAAAGTAGTTAATAATAGAAGTAAATACTAACAATAGACTTAACATATTACTAATTCAGGTTGTAACACAGTTTGTTTATTAATAACTAGCGGGCCCGGCAAGAGTTGTCCTGCCCTGAAAATCGGTGCAAAAATCCAACCTACCCTACCAAACTATCTATCTACCTACATACATACCCTACCTACCTAAAAAAAAAGTATCAATAGTGTAGTAGTAGTAGTGTGTGTGTAAGTAGTATGTCCGTCTCCTGGTTCTAAGCGACCTCCATACCAATTTCCAGCCAAATCGGTTCAGCCGTTCTAGAGTTATAAATAGTGTAATTAATACAACTTTCTTTTATATAATATAGATTATAGTGTATGTTAAGTAGTAATGTATTTTGTTCATCACAAAATATAGAAAGTGTATGTTTGTTATTTAAACTTATAATAATGTTTTACCTAAATATAAAATTTATATAGTCAAACAAAATAGTATGTAAGTACCTAGGAAAAGTCATTTTAATATAATTAATTAATAAAACAATCTTTAATAGAAAATCTCTTTATTTAAGTGACTATGACTTATAATGTTAGTTAAAACTTAACACTATGTAAGTGACATAAAATACAAAATAAACACTCTTACATTAATAAACATTTTTTTTTTATTTATTTAATATAATTGCACTACCTAATCTATCTAGAGCCTGAGCCATAACCTGATTAGAGGGCAATCAGATCTCCCTAAAAATGTAAAAGTATTACTTATTCATTTCCATCAAATCAATATTGATTATTATTATTATTTGTAAAAGTTTATAGCCTTGATAATTGCAAATCTCAAGAGGATTTATTTTTAAGTTCTAATCTCCAGAACTAAAACTTTCTCCTCCCATAATTGTTTGGATTTTCAATTCAAATTCACTGAGGCACATCCTCTATGCCACCACCAGTGCGCCGCCTTGTGGCTGCAATTAAGCTGGACTTCCTATTAACTGCTCCTTTTTTGTCATCCCAGTACTGCAACACAAGTAAGAATTATATGAAATAATTGTATTAAATAAATAGAACACCTATTTAAAACGCAGTGGAAAGTTAAACCAAACGGGTTTAAATATCCGTTGCAATTTTAAATGTTTTTGTAAATGCAATTTAAAGCCTATCCTAAAGTTATAGTGCCATGCGTGTAGTTAAAACTAATTTAAAAGTACATGGACAGGGGGCTGTCAATGTAACAGGATAAATAAAGTACTATACCAAAGAAAGCTACCTACTCAATGCAACAATATAACAAACTGCATATACCAACCTTATACCACTGTTCCGATGTTTTTGTACACCCACTACCATCACTGTTCAGGGCTGTTGTTATTTCGGACCATGCCTGACGTACCTACTGCGAATGGGAGCATTCGCAGTATGAGCATGGCCAACCATGGTTTGCTTTCCAAAAAGCTTATAAGATTTTCCATCTGGTTTCCTGAAGGAGCTGCGTTGCGAGACACTAAAAGATAAATATTTTGGTTACATGATAGTAATTCTAGAAACTGCTGTATATTTAAATGGAAATGTTACTGTGTACGTACTTACTTTCGATAGGTTTGGAACCACTATAATGAACAAGTAGAACGCTATTGGGTACGGGTGCAGAGTTTTTTTTAAGTCCACTTAGCCACTTGAATCCACTTTGAGCTTTGGAATTTCGTATTTTGATAAAAAAAAATCCAATCTAAGATAAAGTTGTTTGTTTTGAAATACATAACCTAAAATGACCAATGACAAAAAGAATAATTATTTTCCAAGTCGAAAATGATATTATTAATTAAATATACGTTGCATAATAAATATTACGTGTTTTATAATTACGTACTCTGCATTTGAATTAATTTAAAATGACGAAATAACTTAAATATAGGTCAGTCTAGATTTTCTCGATTATACTTTAGATTAAACACAGCAACACTGTTAACATCCTACTCATCATCGTTGTTCGGCAGATCGTCGACGAGCTTATGTAGCTTAGCGAATACGGTTTTTATCAACGTTGTTTTTAAAAGCGATATTTACGATGAGACATCAGTGAACTCGTCGTTGTTAACATCTATGTTGAGTCTGTTAGTGAATCGCATAGCTGTTCAGCCGTTTAAGCGTGAAAGAGTATCAAACATCCTCACAATTTATACGTATAATATTAAGTAGGATAGAACAGTTGGTTATAATAGGTACCAATCGATGTTTTGAAAGCGAAGTCAAAGTAAAAGCATTTATTTCAATTAAACCATTTACACTGATGAATTGTCAAGAAGTTAGACAATTAGTCACACAATTCGAAGATAGTTGCTCGTTCCAAAACGTAGGTCCCTATAGAGCAAGAATGAGCAAGAAACAATACGGACACTCTATTCATTTAATTGGTAGGTATATTGAAATAGATAGGTACCTAAAGACTGGTCTTTTGAAATAATAACTATTAAAAGAACCAGTTACAAGTTATTCGGTAAATAAAGACATTCTGTAGATAATTGTTTCAATGATGCGTGGTAATATAATATTAGATCTAGATAAATCTGCCAGTGTTGCGAAATTTGTTCGAAAGTGTCACTTTGGAACGCAAAACGCAATAGGAGGAACACGGATGGCTTTTAGTTAGTAACAGTCTGACACTCCCTTCCGCTCCGCCCAGAGCGGACGAAGGCAATTGAAGATTTCCCAACCTTAAAAAAAAAACTAAATAACTTGTAATGAGTTATTTTGTTGGCATGGTTAAGTTTTTTTTTGACTTTGGTCCTTAAATTGTTCCCATAATTTATCTATTATATCTATATATGTTATATATTATATCATTACTTTTATCCTAACTACCCGTTGCCCACAAGCCATTACCTAATTTGTCGTGAAATAATGATTTACAATCTCAATTAATAAGATAGAAAATCATTTTTAAGAAAATTTCTCGAAAAAAATATCTCATTGTGCCAGATCCCTTTTATTCTACCATGCCTTGGAAACTCAGAATTAAATAAATTTCCAAATGGCGAAAAATCTTATCGAAACAGACAGGTAGCTTTTCAAAGATAGAATACGATGTTTAGAATAAAATACGTCGTATCCGTTTCCTTAATTCAATGAAATGTATCCACTGATCCGAGCGTCTAGCACAAGCGCGCCGAGTTAACGTAACGTATATACAATCGATTTTTAAATTGAAAATACCTGTTCCACACATTGTAACATTTATTTATTTTGAAGGTTTTAATGGGTGATACTAATTGTGCCGTAAGCCGTTGGTCCCGGCTGTCATTCGTAGATCTCTGATAATTATTTACGAATAGTCAGAAGCCAAGCAGTCTGACAACCAGTCTAACCAAGAGGTATCGTGTTGCCCAGTAACTGGGTTGTGGAGGTCAGATAGGCAGTCGCTTCATGTAAAACACTGGTATTCAGCTGCATTCGGGTAGACTGGACACCAACAGAGTCGGGTAGAGGCTAAGCAGATGATGATGATGATGATGATGATGATGATGATGATGATGATGATGGTGATGATGATGATGATGATGATGATGATGATAGTGATACTAATTGTGTTTGTCATCCATCTCTACGTAGTATAGAACAAAGTAGCTTCCCGTTGCCTGTATGCTTAGATCTTTTAAATAGCGCAAAGAATTTTAATTCAATCTTTACTAATAGATAGAGTGGTTTAATAAGCAGGTTTATACGTAAAGAATATCACGCTACGACCAACGAGAGCAGAGCAGTAACCAAAACCGTAACTGAACGCGGGTTGGGTACCTATATAGCTAGTGTAAAATAAAACCAAAATCTTATATGGTCATTACCACTCTGTTATAGGTTATAGCAACAGATCGACAGGAATCGCCCAAAAAATCCAACCGTTAGTTGCATGAGCGCCGCCCGCCATCCACCTTTTTACCCGACTGCGACAGAAGGAGGGTTATGTTTTTCGAGGGTATGTTTGTATGTGTATGTATGTTTGTATGTATAATTGTTTGGCACGCTCTGCAGGCTGAACGGCTCCATGGATTTAAGCTTGAGAGGTGTCGTTAGATTTGTATTTACTGTGAGAGTGACACTGGGTAAATAAAAAAAAAAAACAAAATGGCGGATTTTTGGCGCCAAATTCAAATGTTTGGCTTGCTCTGCAGGCTGAACGGCTCGATGGATTTTAGCTTGAGAGGTGTCGGTAGATTCGTATTTACTGTAAGAGTGATACTGGGTATATTAACTGGACCCATTCGGGACCATCTGCAATGTAATATAGGTATGTGCTCTCAATTCACTAATCCTCCATTTCTAGAATGGGTCCCGACTGCTACAATTTATCTTGTTTTAGGGATTTTCAAAGAATAGCAGTCGGGTTTTTTAGTTTTTTAAATTACCGTTTTTTTTTATTTTGTCATTTGAAAAAATATTTTAACGCACACTATTTATAGCCCTAATTTGAACAGCAACTTATTTGCTGTGTCAAAGCCCTTTTTTATATAGATGGGAAATCATCAAATAACTTCCCCCGCCCTGGGCGGGACGGGAGGGAGTGTCAGACTTTTACTGACTAAACCCATCTTTGTTCCTTCATGGGCCCTTTGCGTTCCGGGGGCGCGGTATCTCTTTCGAACAACCCGCAGGTGTCAAAGCCATGGAAGGACCTATTTTCCTTCTATTACCATTTGGAAAATCGACTCTAATCAAATGTAGTTACATAAGTGCCCTCTACCGGCGGCACGTTTGTTATTTCATACCTCGGAAGTGGAAGGACGTTGATAAAGCGTGCTCGTACCAGTTTCATAGCCAATCCGATTGAGTGGATCATATTTTATAGGCGCCAGCTTCCCGTTTTCCGAGATGATTTTGTCCCGAACTGATTCGGCGAAAGATATTTTTTGTCTTTTTATTTGTGATTATTGTTTTTGAAGATGTTATGATGGATGATAACAGGTGTACATTATTTTAACGAAAGTTAAGTACCTACATGTTTTTTCTGTAACTGCGATTATATTTTTTTGGACATCACTAACATCTGTAAAGAAAAGCATCGTGATGAAGTCCGGACTTATTTATACACATACATAAACCTACAAATAAATAAAATTGAAGTGTGTGTTTATAATTACAAATTAACAGCATTTCACTAAATGCATACGAAAGTCGGTATATTCTTTCTTATATCTGTGGTACCTACATAAAAAATCATTTTTATTTTTTTCTGTCTGTTTATTCCGGCTAATCTCTATAACGGCTGGGCCTATTTTGACGCAACTTTCACTCGTAGATAGCTAATATTATAATTATTAACTTAGGCTACTTCTATTCTAGAATGCGAATGAAGTCGCGGGCAGCATCTAGTTACTCATAAAATGCCAGTCCCCTATTTTTAGACAAGCAAAATAACGACCAAGACTTATCAGCACCAACACGTCAAAAGTACAAGCCTCATTATAAAACCTTCTTCATGATATAATGAAGATCGTCGCCTCCTCTCACTACTCTCAGATGCTCATAATTGAGAAGACGTTGCTATTAGTACAGCATCCGTGTCGACGCCGGAGTGACGCCACTTCCGGACGGATGTGACGTAATTGCGTCAGACAGGTTTCATAGGCCGCCGCTTGAATGTTCTGCTTTTGAATTATGGAAGATGAAAGGAGGGGAAGGTAGTTTGAGATTTCTTTTTTTATCTCGTTGCGAAGGTTTTATGGTTTTGACAGATAAGGTGAAAGGGTAGTTATTTTGAATTAAGAATTTGATGATATTGTACCTACACATATTTTATGTGGGTCTGTGATATTGGGGCGACTGCTACGGTATAGGTCTTAGGTTCGATTCCTAGGTCGGGCAGTGTTATACATGCATGCGTGTCTATGCATATGTGCATGTGTTTTATGTGCACATATAACTAAGTTTATAATTAGGTAGTAGACACCAGTAAACAATAATTCCAAGATACAACACGGCACGAATTAAATTCATCTGAATAATGGCTACTTTGCTCTATCCAACGACATAAAAAATGAATTGCGTATGATACGATGTTACAGAGCTACAGCCTTCGCCGAGGCGACATGTTTTCGTCTCATCGGGTTTTAGCAAATTACCCCTATACTGTTTTTAAAGACGTTTAACCAGGCCTCCGTCACTCGTTCAAGGTTACTTACTCTTAAGTGCCTACGGCTCGCCTGCGCCCGGGCGCAACGAATCCAGTCGGCTGTCACGCGCTCGCTTGAGTGTACATATCTACCGCAACAAAATAAACGATACTCGCACCCTTCAATAATGTCTAAACCTCCCAATGCAATTTGTAGTGTACAGAAAATACATATTTCAGTACATGCAATAATACTTTATAGTCACCTATTCTTTTGTGTAATCATTTCTCAGCATAGATAGCCCTAGTGCTGTGTTGTACGACGCGCGACGGTAATTATAGCGTTAAGTGATGGGTTTTTTCTATGGAGTGAAGTATCTGTACTTATTTAATCTGTGGTTTCACGCCAAAAACCCTCCATATCCTTACTCCCTTCTAA
Organism: Caradrina clavipalpis; assembly: GCA_932526535.1. NCBI lineage: Eukaryota > Metazoa > Arthropoda > Insecta > Lepidoptera > Noctuidae > Caradrina > Caradrina clavipalpis. The sequence goes on along the minus strand of OW052111.1, from coordinate 658,164 downwards.
TAATCTTCTTTCCCCCACAGCCTCTAGGAGCATCTCCAGCGCCGGTGGTCCCGTCCCGGTTGCTAGCAGACCCGATAGAGCTGGAGCGTCGCCTGTCGGAGGCAGGGCACGACGGCTTCGGAGCGCTGTGCGAGGACACGTCTCCGCCTTCCCCGCCCCCCACCATCATTGAGGAGCGGCTGCATCATAGGGTGAGTGGAGATTAGAACTTGAAATGCAAGGTTCAGCTGAATCCAGGGCTGTAAAATTTGTTTGAAAGAGCGACGGATGGGTTTTAGTCAGTAATAATCTGAAACCTCCTTCCGCTTCGCTCAAAGTAGAGGAAGTAATTTCGATGATTACCCATCCTAAAAAAAAGGTTCAACTGAATTCTCCAAAGTTATTTATATCGATGGATGTGAAATGGATAGACTCGTTTCGATATCTTCTTTCATTGGGTTATATTAATCTAAGTTTTATTTCCGTAGCCGGTGGCGTCGATAGTGGCGGTAGTACCACGGGGAGCGCTGGCGCCGTCTCCTCGACCACCCGCCTTTGTGCAGCCACCGACGCAGCCGCAACCACCGCCTGTCAGGTAAGGAGAATAGTAGCAAGAAGATCTTCATTTGTTTTAACAGTGGCACGAGCTGCATTTTTCCTCCCACGGTTATTAGGGATCTACTGACATTTGAAAAGTCAAGTAACTATTAAATTAAGGTAAGCCTTCACCCAAAAGGTGCTCAGGAAAGCCATGGATGCAGACCGCTTCCGACCGGTCTTGGAAATCTATAGGGGAGGCCTATGTCCAGCAGTGGACGTCCTGCGGCTGATATGATCTTCTTCTTCATCGTGTGGGCAGTAAGGTCTAACGACCTCACACACCCTAGTCTCAGAGTTTCTAAACCACCTCAAGGGCCTCTGACATGGTTACCGATGTTTGTGATGTTCAATATAAACTAAGAAAGTGCATATGAATTAGAAAAGTCACATTGGTACTTGCCCGAGCCCGGTTGCAAACCCACAAGCTCGTGCATGAGAGGCACGCGCCTTAACCACTAATCCATCACGACATTATGATATGATGATGATAATGATGATGAAGCCAACGCCTGCCTCCGTCTGCCTCTTGATCATATCAATAAAGTAAAGCGCACTACATGCAAAGATTGGCACGCAAACATATTACGTAGCCTTTTCACTAATATAGAACATTCTTAGGAAGAATGTAACCGGGCACCACAAACATCGAAGTCCCAACTTGGCAACGTTCCGAACTACATAAATCTGTTCCGAAAACAACTTGAATTCCTTACTTGCATTCGATCGAATAACTTATTCTTAAGACGTTGTTTTTCCAAACGTCTTTTATAGTGCGCACTGCAATAGAGTGGAACTCTACCTGCATCTGTATGTCCGAACGCATTTAACGATAAACTCTTCAAAATTAGAGTGAAAAGGCTTCTGTGTAAGCTTACTCCATAGTCGACTTTGTGTTTGTCACTTCTGACCTACTAGAGAGCTTACCCATCTCGAGAAGACGGTTCGTAAAAACAAAAGACAGTTCCTCAATTAGCCGGTAATAATAAATCAAGATTCGAATTTACATAACAATATTGCTTTACTGACTGACGATCATTTGCCTCATTCTTCTTACCTACTGATGAGCTGATGAAACAAATATGAACGGTTAGATACTGTGCCTTAACAGCAAGATCTGAAATACAAATTCATGTGTAAAACTAAACTTTCATTAGCCTGGTGGTCCTAAGTGCAACTGCTACGCTAGAGGGTATTGGGCTCGATTCCCAGATCGAGCAAAAAAAATGTTTCTATGAAATTCTCAATAGCAGCTCGGAGTTAAGATTTGTGCCCGGTTAATGACAATAAGCTCGCCCCCTATTACATGAGACCTAAACATACCAGCAAACTGTGCACATTGGTACACTTCTGCCTAACCTTTCATGGAATACAGGAGTGATGGTATATAACTAACTGACCTTCCAAAAAGTATTCTGCTTTATGTAATAAAACTAATAATCCTCTTCATCCACCAGGTTACCTCTAGACATGGCAGTGCGTGGCACGGGCGAGCCGGAGACCCTCAGCTATGACGTGGACCTGAACAAAGACTCGGCGTTGGGGTTAGGCATCACCGTCGCAGGATACGTGTGTGAACAAGGTATGTCCAAGCATTGTTTAATGGAAGTAGTAACCCGTTGGCCTCGTAGTGGGAAGCACGACTGTTGGACGTGAGTCCTGGGTTTGATTCCCAGGTCGGGCAAAAAGTGGTATTGGGTTTTTCTATACAATTCTCAGTAGCAGCCCGGATTTTGGAAGTGGGTTGTGTGAAACCCACATGTCTCGGAAAGCACGTAAAACCGTTGGTCCTGCGCCTTATCTCTCCCCGAATGTATCGGATTGGCGTCCCATCGGACTATGTGAGTTAGGGAAGAGGCCGTGCACCTATGCGCACACACTTGTGCACTATAATACCTCCTCCGCCGTGGTCGGAATCGGTCAGGAGAATACATACAGTGCTATTTTATAATAATGTGGGTTTATACCCCATAAAGAAGCACGAGAAATCCTCTACCTAGGCACCTAATTCATGAATTACTTAAATATAGCATTCGACCTCTAACCACGGGTTCACGGCTACACAGCCATTGCGCGGATCACTCAACACGCGACAACAAACATTGTCACGGTCACGGGTGAGTGCTGTTTGCACGTCGTCTCTCCGCGCGTCGTTAGCTTGCTGTACAGCTCCGGATGTCACGCTGTATCGATCATCTATACTTGTTAATACGTGACATGTGCCAAGAAAAATAATATTGTGAAAATATTCTTTACAAAAAATATAAGCGCCTTCAAATACTTCACATACGTACATACATAAACTAGCGCCTTTTTCACATGGGGGTAGGCAGAAACCACAGAACGCCACCTGCGTTCATACATCTAGTTTATAACTAAAAAGTGAAAAAAACTTTTTTACAAAAAAAGACAACCGCCTTCAAAAACTAAAAAGAGAAAAATAACTTTAGCTTTGGAAGTCGGCGGCTTTGGTTCTGTTTATTGTTTTGTATAGCCGCCGACTTCCAAAGCTAAAGTTATTTTTCTCTTTTTAGTTTTTGAAGGCGGTTGTCTTTTTTTGTAAAAACGTTTTTTATTTCTCGCTTTTTAGTATCAATTTTTCTATCCAAATCCATGAAGGAAATGTAAATTGTCATGTAAATTAACATGACACCGCTAAAAAAAGTCATAAGAAAGCAAAATACGCGATTTCGTTTACTTAGATAAGAAATTTTCAAATATTACTGTATCCATCTGTGTAACTCTTTCGAGTGTACAGGCGCGATGTTATGTTGTGTAATTGCGTAAACAATGCATATTTATGAGATAGCAGCAATCACGGTTGATTTGCTGTAATTTTTTGAGGAGTTCCGTTGTCTGTCTCCGGAACCCATCATCAGATCTATATGAAATTTAAATGGGACCACTTGGGAAGATTACGCTTTCCAAGAAAAAAAAAATTTGAAATCCGTCTATAATTGACGAAAATATCGGTGAACATACATAAAAAATAAAAAAAATATTAAACATACAGACGAATTGAGAACCTCCTCCTTTTTTGAAGTCGGTTAAAAATAACTTTAGTTTTGGAAGTCGGCGGGTTTGGTTCTTTTTGTTGTTTTGGATGGTCACCGACTTTCGAAACTAAAGTTATTTTTCACTTTTTAGTTTATTTTTAGTTTTTGAACGCGATTTTTTGTAAAAAAAGTTTCTTATTTTTCACGTTTTAGTGTAGTTCCTGTCATCCAAATTCATGAAGGAACGGTAATACTACGTTTTACAAGTCACTAGGAAGCAGGATATGCAATGTTATTTAATTGGATGATATATTTTTTCAGTTACATTGATGTTTAAACTAAATTACTGAGCCTTTTTGAACTATAAAATTTATATCTTTCGAACAAAAAAGAATCATCAAAATCGTTTCATAATTAGCAGCATATCGCGAAACAAACATACAGACGAATTATTGAGAACCTCCTCCATTTTTAAAGTCGGTTAAAAATCTAAGAAATATCTCCAATAACACGTACAGCGCGTGATAAGGTGAAAATTGATGACAATATTAATCTCATCGGAAAAGTTTTCCGTGACAAGATTGCTACAAAATAGGGAAGAGTTACGTAAAAAGGGCGGAGAGGGCTTATGACCAGATGTAGATTGAAAAGGGTACAGGATGATGGATGATGATGATATTATTATGTTTATGTCAGTGATGAATGTAGTAATATTGGTCATGGTTTTACAAGAAAGTTTAAATTCAGTTAGGATTGGAGGGAGTTAGGATTTTTGCCCGGTTAATGGCAATAGGCTCGCCCCCTATTACATTGCATTTTCAGCTTCATCACCATTCCATCTATTAAAAAAGAAGTCTATGTAATAGTGCATACAGTTTATTTTCGTATTTGGCTCTCCAGTCTCAGCCCTGGTCTATAAATACGTGCTCAGTTCAGACCAATCGATAGCTAGTCTATTCTTTATTCGGAACCTTACCGACTGTAGGTCTCTAATCGGAATCTAATCTAGTTTGATCACGCAACTTCTTTGCAGTATACTCCCAAGTACCAACACACGTCACTACTTGCGATCAACGTACTGTTACTGCATTCAAACACATACTATCACGCCTGATTTACCCGAAGGGTTAGGCAGAGGTGTACCAATGTACACCCAGAAATGGGTAGTCGACACCATTAAACAATGGTTCCAAGACACAACTGCACTAAAAACATACTTTTTTTTTCATTTAATACCCGATGAATATTGAAATAACTATAATATACGATTTTTAGTAGCTTTGAAAACAATAAATCGTTGGAGAATAGAGATAACAAAAAAGTGACGTCATAGTTTAGTATTGTCATACAAAATATATGGGGGAATCGCGTTTTGACAGCTCATAAAAAGTATGTCAATTGATTAGTCCATCTACCCAATTCGCCGGTATGTTTAGGTCCAATGTAATAGTGGGCGAGCCTATTGCCATTAACCGGGCACAGATCCTATCTCCGAGCTGCTACTGGGAATTTCATAGAAAAACCCAATAATATTATGCTCGACCTGGCAATCAAACCCAAGACCTCTAGCGTCGCAGTCGTTTAGAACCACTAGGCTAACGGGAAATAGCTATTAATCTATGTATATAGCTCCAGACAGCCAGCGAATATTAGAGGTTGATATTTCGACTAGATACGGTACAACAGGCATTTTTGTTGAAATATTTTTCGACGATATCATTTATTTTTAGCAAAAAGAAAAATATTTTTAGTAAAAATATTTTGATGAAAGAATATTTTTAGTAAAAAAAATATTTTACTCTAAAAATGTTTTTAGTAAATAGAAATGTTTGCATAGGGAAAAATGGTGCTGGTTTTCTGTGAACGTCATTTGTGGTGTAGAGATAAGAAATAATGGTTTACGTTTGTGTTATAAAATAGGGTACTGAGACACGCATTTAGGAAGAAAAGGGCGCATTTGAGTGACTCATTAGATTTGAGAGTAAAATGAATACAAAGCAGAGTGCTTCCATTAGGGCTAGTAAAGGAATTATTTCATGTTATTGTAGTACATGATATAAAATAATGAACCTAAAAATACACTTTCCATTAGACATGGTGAAAGCCATACCAAGCTTTGAAAACAAATAAGCTATATCGCTAAATTAGATTGGATGTGAAAGCACTTAGAAATATGAATAACTTTTAGCAATCTATACTAATATTATGAAGAGGTAAAGTTTGTGAGGTTGTAGGGGGTAATCTCTGGATCTACTGAACCGATTTTGAAATTTCTTTTACCCATGAAAAGGCTCGTTATTTGTGAGTGTCATAGGCTATACTATCACGCTACAACACACGGGAGCGGAGCACTAACCAAACACGTAAATTAACGCGGTTGAAATAAGGTACGAAATAAGCAACTAGATTCAATAGTTTTTAATTATTTGACGTTCAAAAGTGCCTTTTAATGGTCTAATTGAAATAAATGATTGGACTTTGACTTTACGTGGAGAAAGTCGCGGGCAGTACGCTAGTAATAAATAAAAATATAAGTTTAAATAAAATGCTATATTATTTCCGGAACATCAATTGCTATTATAACAAAAGTTTCATCCTAGTATTAACTGAGTGCCATTGATTTATATTACAAGCTATATACCCCACGGTATCATCCGCGTCCTGTTGTCTTTGGTGACTGCTCCGCCTCCGTTGAGAGTAGCGTGATGGTCTATACGTATAAACCTTCCTCTTGAATTACTCTATCTAACACACACATACCATCATGCTTAATTTAGCCGAAGGGTTAAGCTGAGGAGTACCAATGTACACCCATAGTTCGCTGGTATTTTTTTAGGTCCCATGTAATAGGGGGCGAGCCTATTGCCATTAGCCGGGCTCAAATCTCTATCTATTGATGAAAATGCATTAAAATCCGTTGCGTAGTTTAAAAGACCTAAGCGCACATACAGTGACTTTGTTTTATACTATGTATAGATGCCACAAATCATAGGTACATCAGTCTAATAAACTACCTTAAATCTTTAATGGATTCCAAGGACCACCATGCTCAGCAGGTGTTCCAAACTCCCGACATTCCGATGAGAAACTTAGAAAAATAACGACTTTTCTACCAACAATAAGTTTTCATGACTTTTTAATTACTTTTACCTGAAGATGATGGATGAAGAGAAGCTCCCAAGAATCAGTTTTATCTTTAGGACTATTTCCTTGGATTGCTTTGATGAATCGGATCAAAGGAATTGAAAGCTTCATTTTGGTCCTTATATACGGGTTGAAGAAAAGTTAAATAGCGTTAGGACTTTTCATTCTGTAAGGGTATTTTCTGTATACATTTAAGGGTATTTATTTTCAGTTAATTATGTGTAGGAATTTCGGTTTAAAATTGTAACAGTGAAAAATTTATTTTGACGTTTATTGAAAAGTCTTTTACTCTCTTTAAATGCGTCGTTGGCATAGTGGTTCTAAGTGCGACTGCTACGCTTGGTCTTGGGTTCGATTTCCAGGTCGAGCAAAAAGTGATATGTGACCTAAACATACCGGCGAACTGTGGGTGTACATTGGTGCACCTCAGCCTAACCCTTCGGGGAATATAGGCTTGATGGTATGTTATATTTATTGAAAAGTCTTTCGTGTTTTATGTCTGATTTGAACGCCGCGTTCACATCAAACGCTCGCTCAATTAGTTGGCAGTCAGACTCAAATCGTTTATTTCAATTAAACCATCAGAAGGCACTTTTGAACGTCATTTACTAAGAAAATAGAATTGAATCTAGTGGTCTCTTCCTTTGAAGGTAGTTTTGTATGAAGAAGAAAGGGCAAAGAATAATTACTTAACATAAAATTGTTTTACTATAATGTGTATACATTGGTGTATTAAATCAATAATGTGAATGTGTAGACGATGTATCTCACATATAAACTACTACCTATTAGTACTACAATAGGTACCAATTTCTATAAATGCACTGATAAAAGCTAAATTAATTATGTTTCTTGATAGACGATGCTCACAGGTTTATAATATTCTGTCGTAGATTTTAAAAAACAATGAATCACAAATCAATCAAATCAAAATTATACATTTATTTGCGTAAGTAAGGTACGGAAGGTTCTTAAAGATTAGTGTATTGATCTCTTATTCTGTCATTTGGCGTGAAGATTTTACATAATTATTTATTGTCTAAAGAAAAATGGAGTGTGACCCTTAGTAAAGTCGGCGGCTGATTTCAAATTTTCATGTATTTTGAAGTTAAACGCTTATATTCGGCGACTGACTTTATGCTTATTGTGAACTAGAGAACTGCCCGCGACTTCGTTTGCGTGACTTATTTCACCTACGTCAAGTTACGTTTTTGGTTACTGCTCCGCCCCCGTGGGTCATAGCGTGATGTTATATAGCCTATGTTAGTCAAGAATAATGTAGCTATCAATTGGTGAAAAAATTTTTAAAATCGGTTCAGTAGTTTCGGAGCCTATTCGTTACAAACAAACAAATGTAACCTCTGATAAATCTCGATATTTCACTTTTCCATTTTCTCGTTGTAGGTCACCTCCCAAATAAAGTTTCAATATAACACAGGACTTTTACCTTTTGTAAACAACAAAAGTATTATTTCTTGAACAATGTTTTATTGAATCGTGGAAACGTGTGCGTATTTCAAGGAAATTGCCCAAAACTTTCACTCGAAGTGGCTGTTACACAAAAACTTTACCGTGAGAATAAGAACATAAGTTTCTATAGATTGCCAATGGTATTTTAAATCTTAACGGGGAGTACTTTTAGGGTTTAAAATACTGCTTCTTTTGTTCAAAAATGGGTTTGGTAATGGTTGTAATTATTAGGGACAAATAAATTTTTTTTTTTTGTTTCTTTATTTAATAGAATAAGGTTCACACACAAACCAAAAGGGTTTATTAAATTCATAAAAGAAACTATGTTATATAATGACCGATCGATCGATCGTCATTTACATGAAATAAGAATTGAATGTTCCAAAAAGTTCTTTTGCGTGCAGCAGAATGGCCAAAAATTCTATAATTACTCTTTTTAAATTAATTTATAACAATATTACAAAATAACAATATACAACAATAGTTTAACTTACGTACTTTAAAAATGGTTCCTTTATTCATGAAGAGATCGTTAATTTAGAACCTATTTTTTAAAACGTTTACGCCTTGTATTCATTACAGCATGAATGCTAAATATATTTTCAGTTACAAAAAGCGCTTTGAATTAAAATTGGCAGACTTTTTCATCACTGATCATTTGACGCCGTTCTGTGAACTGGAAAATCGATTTCACTGAATGAGATTGTTCTTTGAACTAGCTACCTATTTCATTAGAGTTGAGATCTTAGTTACGTTTCAGTTGAAGTCAATCAATTTTAGACTTTATTGGATGAGTCTGGAGTTTTACATCGTTTAGTAATAATTCTTACTTATACTTCTTCTTTTTCTGATATTAAGGTTGATATTAGATTGCATAGAATCGTACTACAATTATAAATACGAAAATTTGGATGGATGGATAGATGTTTGTTACTCTGTCACGCCAAAACCGCTGATCGAATTTGAATCAAATTTAGCACAGATATAGATTATAATCTGGAATAGCACATCATCATCTGCCTAGCCTTTTCCCAACTATGTTGGGGTCGGCTTCCAGTCGAACCGGATGCAGCTGAATATCAGTATTTTACATGGAGCGACTGCCTATCAGACCTCCACAACCCAGTAATGGGTAATACGATACTCTTGGTAAGACTGGTTGTCAGACTTTCGGTCTTCTGACTAACAGTAACGACTGTCAAAGATCTACAAATGACAGCCGGGACCAACGGCTTTACGTGCTTTCCGAGGCACGGAGGAAACTCGCTATAGTAAATGGTCACCCATCCACAGACCAACCTCGGCAAGCGTGGCTTAACCCGGAAGATCGGTCTATGCGGCTGTAATTATTTAGCCACGAGCTCAAGAATCTGAAATAGCACATAGTGTACTTTAATCCCGGAAAAATATGTGGTTCCCATGGGATAATATATTAACTTTGCCGCGCACGAAGTCACGGGCGAAAACTAGTATTAAACATACAGGCTGGTTCTTTGTTACAAAGTCGCCCTAAATAATCTTTATTTCCCGTAATAGCCCATTAACATAAAGGAAGGTACCCTAAAACTATACACATCTCACTAAACCCTTCCCAACATAGTCTTGTTACGCAAACATAATAGTCAACAATAGCCCACAAGAAAGTAATAACAGTACTTGCGTTGCCGGGTGTACGCAAGTGCTAATAAACAATAAGAGCGAGGGTACACCCCCGGGCGCAGGTCACGCGTCGCCGAAGTTTTCTAATATGGGAGCGGCCGGGCGAAATTAACCCTTATCGTACTGATATATTGAAGGGTTTGAGATAAGACGAGGGTATGTGAAGGGTGTAGTGAATATGGGTTAGACGAAAAACAATGTACCCTCAAAACAAGCAGTATTCGTAGGGTAAAAGGGTTTCCCGCAAGTTTTGATTAGGTTCAGCCAATTCCGTGTGTTGGCTGAATATGAATAAGCCGCTCTATGGCAAGGTCACATATTTATAGAGCTGTCAATGTAGGGTCGTGTTTGTGAGATGACAGAGATCATGGGGGACAATTCTACTAACTTTTAGGAAGGATCGCAATCTAATCTCGCTCACTATCTGTCAAGAATGTAGGATCTACATTTTTTTGACATTGATTTTCATTGAGTTGAGATAGGTAGGTAACGACTAGATTTTGGAAGGTTTATAAGTAGAATAGGCTTTCAGCTATGTATTAAGCTTGCGAGGTGTTTTTTTCTAATCTAGATCGTCTCATTGCTGAACCATTGGTCTCGTGGTCACAAGCGAGACTGATGAGCATGGGGTCCTGGATTCGATTCCCAGGTCAAGCAAAAAGTGTTACCTATTGGATTTTTTCCATTACGAATTTCTCAGTAGCATCCCGGTGTTTGGAAGTTGGTGGTGTGACACCCCTGTACCTTGGATAGCACGTAATGCCGTAGGTCTCCGACTGTCATTCGTAGATCTTTGATAGCCGCTATGGATAGTCAGATGCCAGAAAGTCTGACAACCAGTCTTACCAAGAGGTATAATGTTGCCCAGTACCTGGGTTGTGGAGGTCAGATAGGCAGTCGCTCCAAGTAAAACACTGGTATTCAGCTGCATCTGGTAAGACTGGAAGCCAACCCAATAGTTGGGAAAAGGCTAAGCACATAATGATTATCCCATTGCTGGGTATATAACCTTTTCCCATATCCATCCAGGTATAATTTTAGGGTTAGTTCAAACAATGAAAGTTTAAATTGCCCTACGGATTTGGAGCCAGAATTTCCCAAATTAGATTCTATAAAGCCAGTCAGTATGTTGATAGACTTAAAATAACCTGTTTCAATTAAACGAGGTTTCACCTGTTCCAAAATATGATAGTATTCTGATCGCTTTTGTGATTAATACCGTGTGGGTAGCTCGGAATTGTGGTGGTATTAAAATCCAATCAACGGAATAATATTCATTTGAACTGGTTCGGAAATTAAGGCCTAGTAGGAAATGTTAGTATTTATGAATACGTAGGTAAACTAAGGTATGATTCATAGTTTCATGTTTTGTGTCGAATGACATACTATCACGCCTGTGGTCGCCGAAAGGTTAGGCAGAGGTGTAACCAATACACCCACAGTTCGCCGGTATGGTTAGGTTCCATGTAATAGGTGGCGAGCCTATTGCCATTAACCGGGCACAAATCCTAACTCCGAGCTGCTATTGAGAATTTCATAGAAAAATCCAATAACACTTTGCTCGACCTGGGAATACACTCAAGACCTCTAGCGTAGCAGTCGTACCCCTAGTGCTACCGAGGCAGATATAAATAATAATAATAAATCTTTATTTCAGAGCATAATGTCCATATTAATAATAATTACAAAAAGTTTATAAAATTTGAGCACAAATAAACGTTTTTAAGATATTTGAGTCCTGTTTATCTGATATGACTTTTAGGATGCTGTTAGTGCTACCCCGGACTCTGCTTAACAAAGAAGCGAGCCGCTTGCGCATGATGGCATGAAAGCCGTCTACCCTGGCTTCCGCAAACATACCAGAGGCGCTACAAAAACGAGGCAGCCCTAACAACATCCTAAATCCATTGTTATATTGGACACGTAGGGCACTGAGCGGTCTCTGCGTATACCTGAACCACAGGCTGCACGTGTAGAAAGTCTGGCAGTAGGCTCTAAATAGTGTGACTTTAACTTGGTCACTACAACGCGCAAACCTGCGGGCCAGCATATTGCTTCTGACCGCCAATGCCCTACGTTCCCTTTCTATATCAACTCGGTCATCAAGACCCTCGGTAACGTAATGTCCAAGGTATTTAAACTGGTGAACCCGCTTCAGTTCAGTACCATTCAATTTAATCGCAGGTACATTTGACGGACACTTACCGGAGGCCTTGAAAACCATGTACTCACTCTTATTACAATTATACACTAATCCATGCTTATTGCTATATGTTTCACATATGGCTAACAACCGTCTCATTGAGCCTACAGTTGGGGTCAGCAGCACCATGTCATCAGCGTAACTAAAGTTGTTCATACTTACATTATCGATCGAGCATCCTACTCGTGTGCTGCTGAGTTCAACTATAAGCTCATTCACGTACAAGTTGAAGAGCTTCGGAGAGCTCAAACCGCCTTGCCTCACCCCGCACTCCAACCTGTACGCTTCGGAGAAGCTGCTCGCCCATCTTACATAATTTATCTGGTTCTGGTACCAGAAATGAAAAATTCGTTGTACCTGTGTAGGCACGCCAGTTCTCTTGAGCTTCTCCCATAATACGTCATAAGACACGAGGTCAAATGCTTTGGAAAGGTCAAGAAAGCACGCATACACAGGCGTACTTCTTTCAGTATAGTACTGAACAGTGTGCTTGAGACTCAGAATTGCGCTTTCAGTAGAAAGACCAGCGCGAAAACCGAACTGAGCGTCGTGAAGGTTAAGGTGTTTTTCAAGTTCTGAGTCAAGCACACTGTCCAACACCTTGGCAACAACAGTTGCCAAAGAAATAGGCCGGTAATTATTGTTATCGGACAAATCGCCAGTTTTGTTTTTAACGATTGGTACAACAACCGTTTTCATAAGGTCCGAGGGCAGGTACGAGTGATTCAGACAAATAGTATAGAACATCGCAAGCACGCGTGGCAGATGAACGCCAGCATACTTCAAATGCTCGACACTGAGCCCATCATGACCCGGCGACTTACCCCTAGACATACTACTCCCAATTTGACGCACTTGTTTGGCTGACACATTATATAAGTCGCCGGCCATGGTAGACCCAGGATCTCCAGATGACGGACCAAGCGATGATTTTGTCGCAAAATGCTCTCTAAACAGTTCAGCTATATCTCTGCTATCACTCGCGCCGCCCACACTTAATAAACTAATAAATAATAAATAAATATCTTGGGACAACTCACACACGGCTATCTGATCCCAAGCTAAGCAGAGCTTGTGTTATGGTAACCAGACAACTGATATACATACTTATACATAATTTATAGATACATACATATTATAGATATATCATCACACCCAGACACAGAACAAACATTCATGCTCATCACACAAAGTTTGTCCTGGGTGGGAATCGAACCCACGACCTCCGGCTTAGCAGTCAGGGCCGCTAACCACTAGACCAACAGGCCCGTCAAATATGATATCATCGTCAGATATGTTGACTTTATGTCAAATAAGTCGGCGGCAATACAAAACAACAAACTTCTTTTGTTGGCTTTGCTTCTGTTTGTTGTTTTGTATTGCCGCCGACTTCCAAAGCTAAAGTTATTTTTCTCTTTTTAGTTTTTGAAGGCGGTTGTCTTTTTTTGTAAAAAAGTTTTTTTCATGAATAATTAGTTTAATTATCAGAAAGTAATGCTTTATATTACATCATGCTACGACACACGAGAGCGGAGCAGTAACTCAAGGCGTTACTGAACCCGGGTGAAACGTACAAACTATTTGAAAAGTTTTTTATTTCTCGCTTTTTAGTATCATTTTTTTTATCCAAATCCATGAAGGAACTGTCATGTCATGTAAATTAACATGACACCGCTAAAAAAGTCATAAGATAGCAGAATACGTGATTTCGTTTACTTAGATGAGAAATCTTCAAATATTACTGTAAGTATACATCTGAGTAACTCTTTCGAGTGTACAGGCGCGATGTTATGTTGTGCAATTGCGTAAACAATGCATATTTATGCGATAGCAGCAATCGCGGTTGATTTGCTGAAATTTTTTGAAGAGTTCCGTTGTCTATCTCCGTAATCCATCATCAGATCTATATGAAATTTAAATGGAACCATTTGGGAAGTTTATCCTTTCCAACAAAAAAAGATAATCAAAATCGGTTCATAAACGACGAAGTTATCCGTGAACAAACATAATATAATAAAAAGTCCCTATCTCAAAACCTACTACCGTTAAGGAGTACTGTAGCATCATTATCAGGACAGCAGCATCAGATGTTGACGGGCCTGTTGGTCTAGTGGTTAGCGGCCCTGACTGCTAAGCCGGAGGTCGTGGGTTCGATTCCCACCCAGGACAAACTTTGTGTGATGAGCATGATTGTTTGTTCTGTGTCTGGGTGTGATTTATGTATAATATGTATGTATTTATAAATTATATAAGTATGTATATCAGTTGTCTGGTTACCATAACACAAGCTCTGCTTAGCTTGGGATCAGATAGCCGTGTGTGAGTTGTCCCAAGATATTTATTTATTTATTTATTTATGTTGACACCCTGAAGCATATACCTGAGTAAGACATGATTACGTAACAAAAACACCATACGAGCATACAATTTTCGGTGGTTGCCCTCGATTTCTCCTGGATTCCATCATCAGATCCTGGACTGGTGAAAATGGGACCACCTCGGAAGTGAACTCTATCGAACAAAAAAAAAATTTTCAAATCCGTCTATAATTGACGAAAATATCGGTGAACATACATAAAAAAAAAAAAATATTATACATACAGACGAATTGAGAACCTCCTCCTTTTTTGAAGTCGGTTAAAATGGTTAAAATTGGTCCAGTAGTTCCGGAGCTTATACGGTACAAACAAACGAAAAAAAAAACCTCTTAATAATATTAGTATGGATTGAACTAAGCAAATATGATTACCACTATCAACCAATTAATCTAAGTCCGATAATACCCTCCCTCAACACATTACAGTACATATCAGTCCCTCCAACATAAACTGCGACTATCTATATCCGACAGATAGTCAAAGATGGCCGCCGTTCGCGCGCTATCTCAATAGTGTAACTTAGCTTTTAGTGACGTCACTAAGCTTTCTCCGATAGTGCTAGTAAATCCTAATGTTTGGCTGATCTTTCGTATTTTTACTTGAAGTTTGGACGTGGTTTTAAGTAGTTGTCTGTGAATGTACAGTCGGTTGTCAACATTATCTGACCCACCCTAAACACAAACGAAATTGGACCCTCTGCCTATGATAATAAGGTTTATTCAATTTATATGAGCTTATCAGTCAAGTGCTCGAGACACGCATAAACCCACCCAACGTTGTCGGAACCACCGGCATTATATCATTTTGTTAAGCTATTTTAATCATTATCTCGTTGACATTAAAGTTTAAAACCTTTTAAGTCACCCTACATAATTAGAACCCAATCTTTAATTTCGTGGAGTCTTAACAAGTTCTTGTGGCTTAGCGGTTTGATGTTGGATTGCCGAGGAACAACATGTGGGTTCGAAAACATGGAGTATCAGTTCCTTTAGAGTTATCAGTTTCTTTTTTAATTTGATTTCATTTCTACAATATTGTTTGCATTATTAAAGAACGACCAATATGTTTTACGCCTAATAACTTATCTTGTAAACAGGTGGGTAAATTAAAAAAGTTTAAGTTCACATATATTTGCTTCGTGAGGTAGATAATAAATTCGTCTACATTATGTGACAAAAGTTACACTACGCCTATTAGCAGTGACTGCGCACACACATTTGTAAATCGTTTCGCATTACTCGTTAAGTATTTTTAAGCAATTTGGTGTAAAAAAGCATGTCGCAGCTTAATGACTATACCAAACATAAAATCATAATATATTTTTACATGAGCAGAATGTTGGAATTAGAGAGATTGGTCGTCGTCTTAATATAGCAGTAAGTGTTTTTTTTTATACCTATTTTATTTAATTGATTGTGATTAATGAACGCGTAGTTGGCTATTTTACTATTACATTTTCAAGTTACATAAACGGTTCCAAAAATGTTTTTTTTTTGTTTTAGAGAAATACGACTGTAGCTAAGACGTTATGGAGACAAAGTAAATATTCAGCGGATTCGTCCAGGGGCAAAAAACATCAAGTATAGTCCCGAATGCGATTGCCCATAAGTGTAACCGCAATGAAACACGATATTTCAGTGGAAACAGTGAGAAGGCATTTACACGCTGCTGGAATAAGGAATTATAAACCGGCACAGAAAATAGCATTGAAGAAGAAGGGTCCGTTTTGCCCAGGAATATTTAAATTTTAATTGGGAAGAAAATATTGTGATCTTCACTGATGAAAAAAAATCATTTAAATCGAACAAAAATGAACGTAACAAGGAACGGTGCGCCATCACTCCGCTACTAATTAATCTAGGATATTTTTAAACACACCATGTAAGTAAATGCTCAATGGATAGATTGTTAAACCATTAAAATGTTGCCAATTACGTGGTGATGTTATTGTTATAAATAGATTTTTTCTATTTAAATGACATGTTTATTCACTACATATAGGCAGCTATAAATCTTTAAAGTATTTCACAGATGAATTAATTTTTTTCTCGATAACAAACTTTCAAGCATAGACATGCCTTTTTTAATGTTTATAAATGGATAGATTTGATTATGGTATACTCATATAAATTGTTTATTAATTTGGAAATATGTGAGCATTTACTTACTTTATCTTACCTAAGTGTTTTAATGAAATAATAAACATTTTAAATTTGCAATTGTTTAGTTTTATTTCTATGCGTTATCCATTAAAGAAATGTAAAAAAAAAGTATAATTAAATAATTAAAAAAGACACCTGAGCAGAAGCTATATTTAGGGTAAACTTGATTTCGAACGTAAACAACAATTAGTGACCACAAGACTAAAGAATTTAAACCATATAGTATACTTTAATAAAGTTTATTCTTGCACAGCACAAGCAGCCAACCTTATCCTAGTGCAAATAGAATTTTGTATTTTATCCCTTCATTATTTAATCACTCCATTAAGACATGATAAAAAAACTACCTATAAAATAGAAAAAAATAAATTGTAAAGAGAAGTTGTTTTTGCAATTTAGTAAGGCAAGGTAAAATATGTTTGCGCGTTGTCACTGCATACCCTTAGTTAGTAGCATTTGAATACCAGTTTTACAATGAATACAAATATTTATTTTTCAACTACCCACTTTTTACAAGTTATGCCAAAATATTGCCATTTTAGAAACTTTATATTTGAAGATTATCCGTATATAGTTCTTTACAATAATACAAGAAATACTTTTAGAATAAATTCTAAATTGAAAGCAAAACAATATCTTCGTCGCAGGATTTGATCTCGCAACTTGTCACTCTCAGTCTTATACACAGACCACGAGACCAGAATTACTTGACCGAACTCATTAAAATAAGCTATTACACTTATTATATTATAACAAGTTGTTATAAGATTTAACCCAATGCTAACGTGATAAAGATCAAATTTGCGTGTGTGTATTATTATTGTATTTGTTCGTTCTCAGTTCTCGAACACTTGACTGATAACCTCATATAAATTGAAATTAAACCTTATTTTCATTGGCAGAAGGTCCAATTTCGATTGTGTTTAGGGTGGGTCAGATAATGTTGACAACCGACTGTACTATGTAAAATCGACAGAAAACAGTAATCTTTTGCGTGAATGTCGTAAAATTCTTACTAATATTATAAATGCGAAAGTAACTTTGTTTGTTACCTTTTCGCGCCTAAATCACTGAACCGATCATCCTGAAATTTTGCATGTCAGGACATCAAAATGTTGATTTTTTTTAATGTTTTTTTTTTATGAGCTTAATTTTGGATGTCATCTTTTTGTTGTCGGGTGTTCACCTGACAACTCCCGTCAAAAGTACTGTTGCCGAACAATTATGTTCTTATGATAATAGGTGGCGCCACGTGTCTCTCCAATCATGCTTGCATTTTAAATATAACCGACATTTACGCGGACGAAGTCACGGGCTGAAGCTTGTTAGTTTATATATATTTATACTTAAGTACCTACTAAAACTTTCGACTTTGGCTAGAGAGAGCTTTTATCCTTGGCTTTCGAACAAAAGTCAACGCAAATGAATGTGACAAATTGTTGTACGTGTAAGCGCCTGCGATTGGTTGTTCATAATTCAGTCAACCAATCACAGATTTAATCGAAAGACCGGGGATTAGATTCATGAACTGCTCATAATTAATTTAAATATACAGAAGCTATAACATACCAAGTACCTACAAGCTATTTACAATAGGTGAAGATAAAAAAGAACAATTCATAGATTTCGTGAAAGATAATTTTGCCGAGAAAAGGGTACATACTGACACGACAGCGGATAGAGACATTTTGGCAGATAAAGTCATATTGCGTACCCCAATCAGTTTGGATAAGTACATGAGAATGATGATGAGTGTATAGCACGCGAAGCTTCGGGTTATGATTGCTTTATTACAAAAAGTCTTCATCGCATTGTAACAGCTGATATCGTTTGGTAAATGACAAAAACCATGAACCGTTCGGGCAGTATCCGTTGGTGTGAGTATTGGCCAATCATTCAGTCCCTAAAGAGGCCCAGGGACCCATTCTATAAATTCAGTGAACATGAAAAATATTATTAGCAGCTTCAGTAAAATTTGATATAATATCCCATGGGAACCGTACAATTTTTCGGGTTCAAAAGTATCCTATGTGTTTATGCACATTACAATCTATCCCAGTGCCAAATTTCATCCAGATCTGTTCAAACGTTTTATCGTGAAAGAGTAACAAACACCCATCTATTAATCCTAATAAACTTTCGCGTTTATAATATTAGGAGGAGGATATGATAATAATGTAATATTCCTTCAACCGAGTTTCGTTCAATGCAATCTCAATGAAGACTGACCAAATACGCAGAGGACTATTAGCGCATAGGTGTATGCGCAAACACAGGTGCACTTCCTTTTCCCTCCATAGTTCAAAAGATCGGCAATCTAACACGACCGGGGAGATTTCAGGCGCAGGACCAACGGCTTTACGTGCTCTCCAATACACGGGAGTGTCACACCACCAACACCGAAGAATTATGATACTTATGCAAAGGTGTTAAATACTATTATTTGTTGACAGAGGAGCTGAGCGGTATATTCGTGAAGAGCATCAGTGAGGGCAGCTCAGCGGACTTATGCGGCAAGATACAAGTGAACGACAGGATCGTGGAGGTAAGGCTAGGGACCAGTGCTGGGGACATCCACAAAGATCTTCTTTCCGATGGACTTCCCCTCTCCTCTGTTTTTGCAGTGCCCGACAGGCTCCATAATGATTCTGTACTTTTATACTGATAAGACTATTATGTACATTATGGAACGCAATATCTAATTGAGCATTAAGATTTTCCACATCGGAAAAAAAATGGTGAAATATAGGACAAATATGATCGAGAAGATATTATAATGTTTATCAATATAAAACAGTTAATGTTTTTGTTTGTGAGGAGTAGTCTCTGAAAGTTCTGGTCTGATTATAAAAAATCTTTTACTGATATTTAGCTATTCTATTGCCGGCTTTCATAGGATATATCTTACGTAATCACGGGCACAAGCTAGTGCTGTACTGTAATACAATATAGGTCACCAAAACACAGCTCATTCTTCAGAACGGATCTGCCAAACATGATGAGCAACGAATAAACAATGTAAGAGATTATATCTATGGCTTATATTTGGAAAAAAATTAGGTATGTTAAACTTATTTTTGGCGCCCAACAAATAAATGGCGCCCAGCATGGGACACTTCAAATGAAAAGTGTCCCCATAAATGTTAAAGAAGAACATTAAAGCAGATAATACACTGTTGCATTCTCTGCGCCAATTTGTAACAGTCAACACAGCGTAAGGAATATTAGATGCTCTCAAGTTTCTTGACGGAGTAGGGAATATCTTTCAGGAACCATACACGTGTTCAGTGTAGGTATATCGACGTAATACGTAGATTAAGTTACACTTCATCTACAACATCAAACTGGAATAATGCTCAGCTCATTTAGAAAATCAAGTTACAGTTAAGAGCATACAAAGGAGATTGAGCAACTTACTATGGCACTTGGTTGCGCAACTTTTTACACAGTATAGTAGTGAAAATTGGACACAAATAAGGGGTAGTGTCATACTTTAAAACAAGGTTAAATTCAAAATTAAATATTGTGGGGTTTTTGAAAAATCCATGTACGTAAAATATTGACCATGGAATCCGTTGCCTCTCTGATTTGGCGTCTAGGCAGCGGGTGTGCTAATAAAAGAGAACAATTCACACAGCGCGACATGCTTTAAGTCTAGAACAAATCACCGTGGACGTAAAAACGTTCTAACAATTCACTTCGCAGCACACGCACAAAAAGAGTCAAATTGCTCGATGTAGTAGATAGACGTGGAGCCTCCACGTCTATCTACTACATCGAGTTGAGTTTTAGGATTCGTCCACGGTGGAGGAATCCTAAAACTCAACTCGACACGAATTTATATTTATTAGCAGATAAAAGCTAAAAACAATATTCTCGCCTTAACCCGCAGATGACACGGTAAGTAAACAAAACAGAAAACACGATTTTATTTGACATTTGACATAATTATCATCGAATAGTGTTGTGCCACAATAATAGACTAAGGGGCATCATAACATTATCGATTATATCTTAATTGTTTTATTTTTGCCTAGAAATTGTTTTTTAACGAAAGAAATAGTACCATAATTAAAGAATAATAATAATGACAACTCTTAATACTTTTTAGTTGCGAATGTAGATTTTTTGTTGTCCTATGATTTATGTTAGTGTTTAATCGATCGATTTTAATTGAAAAAGGAGTCGCTTCACTATTTTGGAAGGAATGACGTATTTATTGTATTAAATTATTAAATACTAAATAAAATGAAAATAGAAACTCCACAAATGATTTCAATGAATTTAAGTAAAAAATCAATAAAAATAATATTATGAATTATACATTAACTCAAATGGCCATACGCGTCAAAAAGTGAATCTATTCGTGCCCAATCTCCTTTGACTTTGTTATGTTTAAATATTGTTTATTCTCTTATCTGCCTCGTTAATCTAGTGGTCTTAAGCGCGACTGCTACAATAGTAGTCTTGGGTTCGATCGCAGGTTGAGCAAAAGTATTAATAGAAAACTACATTATTGCCGAATATTATTGTATTCATATAAGACTTTCATGCGAACGAAGTCACGAGCAAAAACAAGTGTATAATTTAAAAGTTACTGTAATGGAATGTAGGTCACCAAAACGTAGTTCATTCTTTTTAACGGATCTGCCAAACAAGATGAGCTATAAATAAACAATGTAAGAGATAATATCTATAAAATGGCTTATATTTGAAAAAGTTCTGTGTAGATAAAAAAAAAACATTTTCAGAAATTATTTAATTTTTGGCGCCCAACAAACAAATGGCGCCCAGCATGGGACTCTTCAAATGAAAAGTGTCCCCATACGTTAAAGAAAGCAGAAAGCAGATAATACACTGTTGCATTTTCTGCGCCAATTTGTAACAGTCAACACAACATAAAGCATATTACATGCTCTCATGTTTCTTGACGGAGTAGGGAACATCTTTCAGGAACTATACACGTGTACAGTGTGGGTACGTAGATTAAGTTACAATTCATCTACAACATTAAACTGAAATAACACACAGCCCAATTAGAAAATCAAGTTACAGTCGTAATACGAGCGCTGAAATTTCACTTGTATGTGTTTACACTGTCAAGCCTATTTTCTACTAAGGGTTAGGCAGAGGTGTACCAATGTACACCCCTGGTTCACCGGTATTGCATTGCATAAACCGGGAACACATCCTTACTCCGAGTTGCCACTGAGAATTTCATATGAAAACCCAATAACAATTTGCTCGACCTGGGGTCCGAACCCAAGTCCTTTAGCGTAGCAGTCGCGCTTAGGAACATTAGGCTACCGGGGCAGTTATTGTTTATTTATAAAATTACCGTCCATCACGCCTGTATTCCCCGAAGGGTTAGGCAGAAGTGTACCAATGTACACCCACAGTTCGCCGATATGCTTAGGTCCCATGTTATAGGGGCAAGCCTATTGCCATGCCAATTTATAAAATATTTAAGCCTAAATTTAAGCGAAAGCATTAGTATAGACTACGGGGTAGCTTAAGTTTCTCGATAGATTTTATTTACAACGGCGTTTCAAACAGCTTTTTTGCCTTGACTTATGTTTTACTTTACTTGGATTTCACTGATCAACGAAGATGTGATTTTAATCTACCTAGTTTTATGTATGTTAGTTACACTACTACCGTGAATTTTTCGAGATTCTTTTTACCAATTTCTCGACGTGTCTAATATGTATTTGTATATCCATGCCAAATTACAGTATTCTAGTTCTAAGAGGCACTAAGACACAGCGAAACTACTATACCAATAGGATTATTATATAAATGATCTACACTGGAGTTTTAAGCAATACCATTGGTTCATATTTCTCCGCTCTGCAGCCTAACTCTCCTTCAACGGACAGGAAGCCACTTACTTACTATTGGTGGTTACTGGTGGTCTGGTGACCACCAGGTCTGGTACTGGCGCTGGTTGGTTACTTATTTACTACGGAACCCTAAAAATGTCCCATTCTACACCAGCATCTGCCATCCATAATAATAACCAAATAACCGCCTCAAGTTGATAAAGTGAATTAAGCACAACAGATCCCCGCAGTGTCTCAATATAAGTTGGTTACGCTAACAAGCTCCGTATCAATCCATATCAAGTAACAAACTTGTCCCTCGTTACGTAGTTACCAGCCAACTGTGTTTATGACGCCGCGGTAGGGCTGCCTACACCAACATTACCGACTCTGGACACGAACTACCTCTTGGAAAGTCAAAGTCAAAGCATTCATTGCAATTAGACTATTTACAGTTACTTTTGAATTGTCAGTCGATGATAATCTTTGATTGATGACTTCGATAATAAACTTAAAACTTTAAATACACCAGACATTTTGGCATTTTGACATTTTGACTGCCTCGTTGGCCTAGTGGTCCTAAGCACGACTGCTACGCTAGAGGTCCTGGGTTCGTTCCCAGGTCGAGCAAAAAGTGTTATTGGGTTTTTCTATGAAATTCTCAGTAGCAGCTCGGAGTTTGGATTTGTGCCCGGTTAATGGCAATAGGCTCGCCCCCTATTACATGGGGACCTAAATATACCGGCGAACTGTGGGTGTACGTTGGTACACCTCTGCCTAACCCTTCGGGGATTACAGGCGTGATGGTATATATATATTTTTTTTATACAGACATTTTGGTGAAATTGAGATTCCCAGACCCCCAGACTCGTCCCCTTAAGAACATAAAAAAATAAAACCATCGCTTTCATTTCTATGTTCTTGTTAAATATCTTAATTTATTGTTTTATACCAGTTTGATATATTATTATCCCATAGGAACCGTAAGTTTTTCACGGATAAAAAGTAGCTAATGTGTTTTTTCACACTACAACCCCGTGCCAAAGGAGATGGCTAAATGGAAGTATCGACCACTGCCCCACTGCCCCACAGTAATATATAAATATGGTACCTAGCACAATGTAATGCTGAATGGCTAAATATTAGTATTTCATGTAAAACAAGTTTCAGGTACTTTTAGGGAATAATAATAAATGGTAAAATAATATTGCCTAAAAAGGAAAGAAGCTGTGTGTGACAGTATACAATTTTCTCCAACTGACACTTTGACATTTTCGAAAAAGAATAAAATTAAAACGAAAATGAGGTTGTATTATATATAAGCGAATGGTTGTGATGAAAAAGTTTTTCATCACAAAATTCAGGTATTCAAAACATATTTGCTAATTAGGATTTTCTTCTCAAATAAAATCGATATAAGTTATAATACAGCATACTTCACGTTAATTTACTTTTAAAATTAATCGCGTGTTATGTGCGTTATTATAATGCTATTAAGTGTGGAAGACCCACGCTTCGTTTCATCAAGTCAACATACAAAAATACTTTTTATTTTTTTTACTTGCAATATTACTTAAGATTTATTTTTAAGATTATTGCATTATGGTTTTTACACAATTCTGTGTGTTATAGTTTTAAAAAAGCAAGTTTTTTTTTTCTTTTCCTAACGAAACGAGGCTATATAATTAGGTCGAGTTATACGGTTCTGACGGCCTTTTCTTTATAACATAACCTGATAAAGTAACAATCAAACAAACTCCCATTTAAAGCACGTACTAGCCATGTTAGGTTTAATAATGTATATGGAAATAACACATGACTAGAAAAGGTTGTTTACAACTGCCTCTAACTGCCAAAAAATCAGTTGCCTAGCAACGGTTTGTTTATTCTTTTCCCAATGTGGAGAAATGTCAAACATGGTCTGTCAAACAAAAATAGCATAAAAAGCAATTGAGATACTTTATTATGTTTAATAGTTCACGAAAGTGCTAGGAAAGTATTAAACACTACATAATTCATGAATGATTTTTTAAATATCATGAGGATATGTAAGATTCTTATACATTTCAAGTGCTTGACTGCCCCGGGGCAGTCATTTAGCCATCACCTTTGATCCAAAATTGTTCAGCTGTTTGAGCGTGTAGAAGAGACAAACGTACAAACTTTCGCCTTCACAATATTAGTGTGATATAACTTATAAGTAGGATTTTGTATTTAATGAGGATTCCCTTGACATGAAAACTGTCCGGGATTTCTCCACGGACATTTAAACCACCTTCCAGAAGACCCAGAACTAGGAAAATGTAATTATCTTTATCCACACATTTAGTAATATGTGGATAACGTTGTCAGTAGCGTATTTGTCACCTCTATTATTAAGTTATAACCTATGTATACTTATACTGCTGTTTGTTGTGCCAAAGTAAATCTATGTATACTAATATTATAAAGAAGTAAGATTTGTTTGTAATGAAAAGGCTCCGAAATTACTGGACCGATTTTCACCAATTTTTCACCATTAGATAGCTACCTTATCCCCGAATAACATAGGCTATATAACATTACGCTACGACTTACGGGAGCGGAGCAGTAATAAAATACGTAACTTAACGCGGGTGAAATAAGCCGCGGGCAGTTCTCTACATAGGTACATAAACTCACGCCTTTTTCCCATGGGGGTAGGCAGAAACCACATAACGCCACCTGCTACGATCCTTACATACTACTTTCCTCTCGTCCACGCAGTTCTCTAGTAACTAAATTAATCCGGAGAATCCCGGACGGTTCGCAGCCCTAGCCAGTGAGATGCCAATAAAATAATATACCGCCGTAGTTAAATTAGATATAGCTCTATTAAACAGTGAGCAAAGGACAATGCCCGGAATGGCCCTTTGCAACAAAATGTATTGGAATACACGATAATTAACTGTCTATTTTATTATATTAAATGCAAATACTTTTGTAACATGGACTAGCTATATGCAAAAATGAACAATAAAAAGTATTTTACGCGACTAATAACATTAATCGCCGCCATCTTCACAAAACGTCATGTCGTGTCGATAAAGAATAGGGATGGCCAATTGATTGTAATCGATCGACTGAATTTTTAATTTTCTAAAAGTATCATTTAAATCGATTTGAAATCGATTCGAATCGTAAGCCTTGTATCGACTTACAAAAAAATCGTGGTCTAAAAGATCGATTTTATTTTTCAAGTGTACATTTATAATTATACAGGGTGTTTGGTGCATCGTGTGCCAAATTGAAATGGTCGACTGAAGGGGTCATCTGCTATCCTTTCAGACCCCTAAACACTTCTCATGCCCTGTGTATTATTTTTCATCGACTTTTTAAAGTTTTATAAAAAAAATACCAAAATTTTACATTCAAGTACATTTTTTTTAAAAGTACACGTCGTAGACTCTTTATTTTAATTTTATTTAGATGTGCATTGTACTACAGTACTTTTAAATTCAAAATTAGTGACATTAGCCATCTAGTTTTCTATTTATTTACTCGCAAAGTTTTGGACTTCAATTAAAGCTATCCATGTTACAGCTATTTACATGGCTATAAAAAAAAAACCAAATGAGACCGGGATCTAAGAACTTCGTCAAAAGTTCTCTAGTCTATCCTCTTGCTAGTGATGTGCCACATGCCATAAAAATCTTTTTACAACTTCGTGAATTCGCTAGAATTGTGAATCGAGTCACAAAATACAAAATTCCAAATTATGGTTTAAAAATTTTGTTTTGCTTAAATAACACCTGAAAAACGTATTAAATATATTATCTCACTCTTATAAGATAAAATCTGTCTCGTACCTCTCTTTTTTGGGGGAGGGGGTACTAGAAACAATAAAAAATGCATTTTTTACATTTATTTCATATTTTTTTTTGCATATTCTGCTTAAATTGTTGGCTTCTATTGCGAATGCAGGCCATACATCTATTTCGTATTTCCACAGTTGTTGTACGAAGTTGCATTTCCTCCTTAACCTCCTTTGAAAAGATTTCTGACTTTTAGCCAGAAAAGAAAGGAAAGGTTTAGTGTAAACGTTTGGGCAGGAGTGATTGGAATCAGGTAGTTGGATCGCATTACCTGCCCGAAAACTTCAATGGCGACAACTATTTGGATTTCCTTCAAAATGACGTGCCCGAATTAGTGGCCGAGGTGCCCGTATGTAATGAAAATGTGCCCAAAGTATTCCAGCATGACTGACGGCTGTCCCGCGCATTGGCATTTGACTGTGAGGGAATATCTTGCTAATGTGTTCCATAATGCGCGGATTGGTGGCCCTATTGCATGACCGGCACGTTTCCCAGGCCTAACTTCGCTAGACTTTTAACTATTTTTTGACTAGTATACGCCACGGAGGTTCCGACTAGGGATGTACTACTTCAACGCATTCAAACGGCTTTCAATAAAATTAAGGAGAAAATTCGACTTCGTACAACAACTGTGGCAATACGAAATAGATGTCTGGCCTGCATTCGCAATAGAGGCCAACAATTTAAGCAGAATATGCAAAAAAATATGAAATAAATGTTAATAATGCATTTTTTATTATTTCTAGTACCCCCTCCCCCAAAAAAGAGAGGTACGAGACAGATTTTATCTTATAAGAGTGAGATAATATATTTAATACGTTTTTCAGGTGTTATTTAAGCAAAACAAAATTTTTAAACCATAATTTGGAATTTTGTATTTTGTGACTCGATTCACAATTCTAGCGAATTTACGAAGTTGTAAAAAGATTTTTATGGCATGTGGCACATCATTAGCAAGAGGATAGACTAGAGAACTTTTGACGAAGTTCTTAGATCCCGGTCTCATTTGGTTTTTTTTTATAGCCATGTAAATAGCTGTAACATGGACAGCTTTAATTGAAGTCCAAAACTTTGCGAGTAAATAAATAGAAAACTAGATGGCTAATGTCACTAATTTTGAATTTAAAAGTACTGTAGTACAATGCACATCTAAATAAAATTAAAATAAAGAGTCTACGACGTGTACTTTAAAAAAAATATATACTTGAATGTAAAATTTTGGTATTTTTTTTATAAAACTTTAAAAAGTCGATGAAAAATAATACACAGGGCATGAGAAGTGTTTAGGGGTCTGAAAGGATAGCAGATGACCCCTTCAGTCGACCATTTCAATTTGGCACACGATGCACCAAACACCCTGTATATTTACTGCATCGTTGGCCTAGTGGTCCTGAGCGCGACTGCTACGCTAGAGGTCCTGAGCGCGACTGCTACGCTAGAGGTCCCGGGTTCGATACCCCGGGACGAGCAAAAAGTTATTGGGGTTTTTACACACATATACATACATTTATAATGTAAATATTATCCAATTTTTGAAAAACAAGAAAGATAATAAATGATCTCTTATCAGTAAAATCAGATTTGTTTCGATCAAAAAAAAATTGATCTATTTGACCTGAAAAATTAATTCTTCGATTAATTGATCTCAGATGGTCATCCCTAGTCACTTGTCACTGTCAGTTTACTGATGAACTGATGATTACAATAGCGTCGCTTGCTGTTTGTAATTTTATTGTTTGTATCGGTGTGTTTTGGTGACTTTTGGGACTATTATTGCATGTGTATTAATTAGTGTACAACAATGGACTGCACCTCTTTTGGTAATTATATTTCTACTTTGTCTGCATACGAGTATTTTGGGTTCCTTCGTGTTTATTATTCTATTTGCGTTCTTCTCGGCTGGTTAACAGTCACACGTTTGCGCTGTTCAAGCATGCGCCGTTTCTATTTTTACTATTTTTTCTCATTCCTAAACGAATTTTAAGAATACGGGTAATAGATTCTATGCATTTAAACATTGAACTTACATACACTTAGGCTTTAGAAAAAAACTGCATAGGTACCTACCCAATTATCTAGGGAGGTGCTTAAAATAGCTAAATACATTATGATATTGCTTTTCAGTTTCTTAAAAATCACTAAGCTATGAAAAACTATACCTAATATTCGTTGTTATGGTTCGATTATAACCTCAAAATCTGATTCTTTTTTTGGAATATATCTATTCTGCAGCTAGTCCGCTATAAAAATAAGATCACTATAGTTGTTTACTAATGATCGGCAACACAAAATATAATTTTCCGATGCTCTTGGTTCCAGGGCGAACAATGTATGGGCGCAGAGCAATCTCCTTTATACCTTTTGCGCTACTACTTTGACCTACATTCTTATTTACCGTTGTATGTTGCATCATCATTTATTTTTACCCGACTGCGCCAGAAGGAGGGTTATGTTTTTCGAGAGTATGTATGTATGTATGTATAATTGTTTTTCACGCTCTGCAGCCTGAACGGCTCAATGGATTTTAGCTTGAGAGGTGTCGTTAGGTTCGTATTTACTGTGAGAGTGATACTGGGTATAATAAAACGGTAATTTAAAAAACTAAAAAACCCAACTGCTTTTCGGAGTATTTATGAAAAATCCCGATTGCACTTAAAATTGTAGCAGTCGGGACCCATTCTAGAAATGGAGGCTTAGTGAATTGAGAGGACATACCTATATTAAATTGCAGATGGTCCCGAATGGGTCCCGACTGCTACAATTTTAAGTGCAATCGGGTACAACGACTTTCTTGTTTTAGGGATTTTTCATAATTACTCAGAAAAGCAGTAGGGTTTTTTAGTTTTTTAAATTACCGTTTTTCTCTTGAATTTTGTATAGTTGCGTACTAGGTTTCATTCCTTACCTAATTATGTCGATTTTACTGCTATAAAGGGTGGGAAATCGTAACGAAAACCTTTCTTTTGAGTTCAGTCACGTCTTTGGTTATTGCTCCGCTTCCGTTAGTCGTAGCGTGATGTTGTATACGTATAAACCTTCCTCGTGAATCAATCTACTTACGATGAAAACCTTATTCAGATCCGTTGCATAGTTTAAAAGATCTAAGCCTACAGAGTCATAGACGGCGGGAAGCGACTTTGTTTTATACCTATCACTTTTCCGAACGTTTTTTAGTCGAATATCATTTTACCGAAAACTATTGACCAATGTAATTTTTGCTACATGTATTATTTGACATATTTTTAGATCATCGAAGTATCATGTGTCAGATTTATTATTTTACCGAACTATGTTTCGCCGATTTACAAAATAACAGACAAATAGACGGACAGCGAAGTTTCAGTAATAGGGTCCCGTTTCACCCATTGGGTACGGAAACCTAGAAACGATTATAGTTGAAAAGTTTTAGGTGAAATGAAATTCGGTAAAATGTTTTTGAACTTATGATAGGTAACCATGTTGAGAAATACAGCTACAAAATCATACCTATACATTCACCATAATAACCTCGAAAAAAAATAACTGCACGGGGATATTCTTCGACCCCCCCAACCCTTCCCGTGCGTGTGTCCGGCCGCGGTCCCCCGCCGCCGGGGAACGCCGGGGAGCCATTAGTCCGGCTAATTTGTCACGCGGCGCGACATGCACCGGTGACGTGACGCGTCGATACTCTTGATTCACGGCGGGCGATTTGACGCGTGTTGCGGTAAGTTGAGCTTTTGTGCAGCGGTTGGTGGAGGGTTGATTAATTTGCTTGTGAGTATGTTTTTTTGCTTTATTTTGTGGTTCATCTAGATAGGTGTCCATATAGTATACGTCTGTATTTTGCAAAGGATTAGGTGGTGTACCAATGTACCTACACACACAGTTCGCCGGTATGTTTAGGTCCCATGTAATAGGGGGCGAGCCTATTGCCATTAACCGGGCACAAATCCAAACTCCGAGCTGCTACTGAGAATTTCATAGATCAACCCAATAACACTTTTTGCTCAACCTGAGAATCGAACCAAGGACCTCTCGCGTAGCAGTCGCACACACACATAATTTTCAGTACATAATTTTATTTCCAATTTAAGTTTAATTACCGTACTCCATATTTTAAAACTAGTGCAAGTAAAGTTGACTGTAACAAGCTCCACAGTAACCGCTGACAGCTCAAAGTTGCGTAGTGTCGCAGCTGAACTTCTTTAATTGGCAACTAGAACGACTTCGCAATCCCGACTTCCTGTATCAAGACTTCAAGAGTCGGTCCCCTGAAACTTGCTAATTTCATCTGCTTTATAAAATAATTTCCTGAAATTGCTCAACGTTTGGAAGTTCGTTTGAATTCCGAAAGTTTGGTTGCTCTCGGAATTATAAAATTACATTTTCGTGGATATTTTCGGCTGGAGAAATATTGGGATTCCTGTGGGATTGGGTACACTTTGTATGTTAAAATGTCACAAACTGGTTGGAAACTTCACAAAAGGAGGTTATTAATTCGGACTATGTTTTGAATGGTCTACTTTAGATTGTCTCCATATAAATAATATCAAAATTGGTTGAGTAGCTTCGATTTTAAATAAAAATAACTAAAAAAAGTTATGTCATCCAAGTAAACAAAATTGCGTATTTTGCTTTCTTGTGATTTTCAGTAGTGTTTATCTTGTTCATCTACGCTATTGTTACCGTTTATTTATGGATTTGGATGTTAGAAAGTAATAGGTAGTAAAAAATTTAAAATTGAAAACTTTTTTACAATAACCTTGTAAACATAACACTCCATTTTTGATGCAATCGTGTAAAGAAGACAACCACGTTCAAAACCTACGTACCTACACCGTGAAAAATAACTGTAGCTTTGGAAGTCGATGGCTTTGGTTCTGTTTGCTGTTTCTTGACTTCCAAAGCTATGCCATAGCTACAGCTATTTTTTACTTTGTAGTTTTTGACGGCAGCTGTCTTTTTTGTAAAAAGATTTTAAGAAACGTTGTCTTTAAAAAGCTTTGCCATTTTATTAGTCAAAACTTGTAACTCAATTTGCGCTCCCTCTTCACGTTGTAATATGTTTCCTTTCCGGACGCATGCGTGACAAAATACTCCTTCCTGTACACCCGTACAAAATGATTAGGGGCCGAGTGTACACGTGCACGCACGTTTAAGGTAACAGGCTCAATTCGATAGCACCTTTATCTCGTAGGAATAGAGACGGTTTTAGTTTAATAGACCCTTTTAAGGGGGGACCGTGCGTGCTCCGTCTTACTGCGAAGTGGTATGTGATGGATGGAAGATGGACTTGTGGGGAAGATTGATGGGAGGAACCGCTTCTGCGAAAGCTGTAGTGACTTACGTTTGGTGGGGTGATGTTATCCTTGTAAACATGTAGGGCTTTTAGTACCCTTGCATTTAGATACTCGTATCATTAGGTTCTGCTCGCGACTTCGCCTGCGTCCAAATTAATATACCACGGGAACCATACATTTTCCGGGATATAAAGTAAGCTGTTTGAAAATTTGGCATATCTCTGTGCCAAATTTAATCTAGATTCGTTCTATCCTTGCGTGATCGAGTAACAAACATATAGCTATCTAATAGTGATAGTAGAAAGATTTGAAATGTACCTGAATATGCTTAAAGGTATTTACATTATTTCTCCCATTTTTAATCTAGTTACAAAAGCCAACATTCTAAATAGCTAACTTCAAATAATCACATTTCGTATTTGTAGTCAAGGATTCTTCCACTATTTTTATTAAACATTGTCGGTATAAAATATATAACTATAGATGGATGGATGTTACTTTTTTCCGCTTATACGGCCGAACGGAATCAGCTACGTTTATATAATTTAATCCCGTTTTTAAGTTCTCATGGGAACACTTAGGACTTTGGTTTAATTCTGAAGTCTACGCAAACAAACTCACAGCTAGAACCTAGTCTTAATATAATTCATAAAGACCAAGGCACCAAAAAAAAACACCCAATCAGAATCACCTAACAGCAACTACCCAATTCTGAGCAATCGATACAATAGTATCACGACTGGTCCTAAACCGATCGCTCTCGCTATAACTCGATCAGTAGCTCTGACCTCCACTCGTCTAGATGCCAAATGAGATTACCAGCTCTACTTTATATCTGGAGTCTCGTCTTCACCCTTTCGTCTGTGTAGACCGAATGTTCCGTAGAGCCTTCGTTAGCCAGTTGTGGTAGTAAATTTGCAATGTTATAGTTAGGTTGTATAAGGTTTATTTTTGTATGTAAGGTAGTGTTTGATTGCTAAATGAAATATATTTAGGAAACAGTATACAGGGAGACTCAGTTGCGGACGTCTTATTGAAAATTTTGAAAGAAAGAGGCTTTTCAAAATACCCCTATGTACATTTTTCCGAAATAGAAAGTAGCATTTCAGACTATAATCTATCTCTAATACCTTTCATCCAGATTTGTTCAGCAGTGCTGGCGTGATAGAGTAACTAACATCCATTCATCCAAACTTCAGCTGTTCCATTCTATTTTGCATTATTGTAGGAAACAGCAATAGCGGCAATAGACTCGCCCCTTTTACATGAGCTCTGCCTAACCCTTCGGGGAATACAGGCGTGATGTTATGTGTTGTGTAGGAAACAGCTGATATTTACACGGCATAATTATCATCCCATCTGGAAAACTCATACACCCACGCGTTCGTTAATGAAAAACAATCTAGCTGCTATATTAATAAACGCCCCAATAACAGAGAACATAAGGTTGTATGTTAAATAACACTCGACAACAATAGGATATTTTTGAAAGAGGCTATTGTTGGAATAGCCGACCATTTTAATATTTATTTGCGAGTCGACACGGACGGGGGTGCTGATGAAACAAAGATTAAACCTTGCAGAATAATAATGTAAAAGAAGAAAGAAATGAATCGCACCTAGCTATTTCCGATGGTAATTGTATTCATACAGTCATCTCGGGTAACAGAATCAGATAGGTACAAATTGTAATAGTACACAAAGGAGAAAAATAGATGTCAAATGGAATAATTTGTTAAGTATTTGTGTTTTATTTTTAACTTCTCCACTTCTTCTTCTGGATTGTGGGTGTGTTTACATTTGTAAACTCACATACACAACTAATCAGACCTGGAATAACTTCCTGTAGGTCATACAAGTATTTCTTCCGATTAGAAATCAAACCTATGACACGCGGCGCAGCAACCACTATTTACCCGACTGCGACAGAAGGAGGGTTATGTTTTTCGAGGGTATGTTTGTATGTATGTATGTATGTATGTTTGTATGTATAATTGTTTGGCACGCTCTGCAGGCTGAACGGATCGATGGATTTTAGCTTGAGAGGTGTCGTTAGATTCGTATTTACTGTGAGAGTGACACTGGGTATATAAAAAAAAAAAAAAAAAAAATGCGGATTTTTGGCGCCAAATTCAAATGTTTGGCTCGCTCTGCAGGCTGAACGGCTCGATGGATTTTAGCTTGAGAGGTGTCGGTAGATTCGTATTTACTGTAAGAGTGAAACTGGGTATATTAATTCTTTTTTATTCATTCTAGAAATGGAGGATTAGTGAATTGAGAGCATATATACCTGTATTACATTGCAGATGGTCCCGAATGGGTCCCGACTGCTACAATTTATCTTGTTTTAGGGATTTTTAAAGAATAGCAGTCGGGTTTTTTAGTTTTTTAAATTACCGTTTTTTTATGTCATTGGATGGCAAACAAGCCGACGGCCCATCTGATGTTTAGTGGTCACAGCTGCCTATAGACATCAGCAATACAATAAAGTTTGTGAGTTTCTGAGGTTGTAAGAGGTAATCTCTGGATCTACTAAACCGATTTCGAAAATTATTTTACCTTTAGATAGTCACGTTATTTGTGAGTGTCATAGGCTATATAATATCATGCTACGACATACGGGAGCGGTGAAATAAGCCACGCGAAGACGAGGGTGCAGCTTCTTTCATTTAAAAAACAATAATTAGGGTTCCGTGCAAAACAACAAAACCCGGTGACAATCGACATTCACGCAAACAATGTCGCGGGCATAAGCTAGTATTAAGCTAGTATATTATTTAAATGAAATAATGAATAAATAACGTAACAGGAAAACCAGCTGTTGTATTTATTTTTAAATATAAACTAAACGGGAATTGAGCCTCGGTCTTAATATTTAAATATTGTGTAAATTTGCTCCGATATTAAACGAAACAAGGATTCCCTTTTCACAATGGAGGCGCTCCAATATCTAAATAATTCAAATTCCGCCCCAGTCATAACAAGAGTAACAAAAGTAAAAGGTAATACAGAATATCCTATCCTACTAGTGTAATATAATCCTGGTAATATAATAAATGCAAAAGTTTTTAAGGGATGGATGAATGTTTGTTACTCTTTTACGCTTAAACGGATGAACTGAGTGCCGAGTGGGAGTTTTTTCATTCACGTTCGATTGCGAGTGAATGAAAAATTCCCACTTAGAGTGTGTCCCACTCTGAGAATTTTGTATAGGAAAAAGTTATAGCGCCAACTGGTGGCCATTAGGGGAACCTAATTTGTCATACAAAACTCTAACACGCTCGCAATCGAACGTGAATGAAAAAACTCACACTCGGCGGATCAACTAGCACTAAGATCGATTGTAGTCTGGAATAACACAGGATAGTTTTTAACAGATTTGGACACGAAAACCTTTGAGCAGATTTGGATGAATTTTCATCTTAGGAAAGCTACTTTTTACACAGTCGAAGCCGCGAGCAGTAGCAAGTATCTAAATATTTCAAATTGGGTAGGTGACAGCACTAATCAATTGACGTACTTTTTATGAGCTGTCAAAACGTGATTTCCCCATAGATCTTGTATGACAATACTATACTATGACGTAATTTTTTTTGTTATCTCAATTCAACAACAATTTATTATATTTAAAGCAACTGCAAATGTAATTTTATAGTTATTTATAAGCAACTAAAATTAGTTATTTATAAATAAAACGGGTTTTAAGGGCTAAAATAAAAAGTTATGTCTTGGACGTATTATTTAATGGTGCCTACTACCCAATTTCGCCCCCAGTCATAACAAAGCAACAAAAGTACAAGGTAATATAGAATATCGTAATATAGAATATCGGATATAATTCTCATCTCCTTTCTACGTCGTATCATCCTTTTAAGCAAGACCACCATAAAGAAGTGCGTCGTCAACCGGATCCTTATTACTCCCAACATTGAGTCCTTGACCCATTTGTGTGACGTCACGCACCGGTCTCTCTTCGCGAATATTAATACGAGGATAATCGTCGGGAGTACTTGTCTGCTGTGAGGCCCTTGTTTTGATCTCCGGGGCCTGATTAGGACCGCAGCTTATGGGAATATGAAATATCCAATTTATGAAGTAACATATATGTAACACATTGTTCGGTACATTAGTAGTAATTATGATTGGTTAGGTTTTTGCAACTTTCTTTTGGATTGTGAAATTCCCAGGTCGGACAAAAAGTGTTATTTGGTTTTTTCCAGTAGGAATTTTCTCAGTAATAGTCCGGAGTCTGGAAGTTGGTGGTGTGACACCCCCATGCCTCGGAAAGCACGTAAAGCCGTTGGTCCCGGCTGTCATTCGTAGATCTTTGACAGTCGTTACGGATAGTCAGAAGCCAAGAAGTATGACAACCAGTCTAGCCAAGAGGTACCGTGTTGCCCAGTTACTGGGTTGTGGAGGTCAGATAGGCAGTCGCTCCATGTCAAACACTGGTATCCAGCTTCATCCGGTTAGACTGCAAGCCGACCCCAACGTAGTTGGGAAAAAGGCTAAGCAAATGATGATGATTTTGGATTGTAAAAT
Organism: Caradrina clavipalpis; assembly: GCA_932526535.1. Classification (NCBI taxonomy): domain Eukaryota; kingdom Metazoa; phylum Arthropoda; class Insecta; order Lepidoptera; family Noctuidae; genus Caradrina; species Caradrina clavipalpis. Next base: position 622,097 of record OW052111.1, on the reverse strand, counting down.
TCAAATTATGTACCTACTCTTTTACGTACAAGAAAAGTGGAACTTGAGGCAAGTTTGTGCACATTCCGCAGTTGTCCATTATGAGGAAGTACAGCATTGTTGTTATTGCCATAATATTAATTGAATTAATTGTTTTAAAAATTAGGGGTTTTAGGAACACTATAAAAAAACCTCTTACTTACCTACCCTTTTTGTCATTGACTGTCGCTGAGATGAGAATGATTGCGTCTATATTTTGAACATTTTTTACCCGACTGCGACAGAAGGAGGGTTATGTTTTTCGAGGGTATGTTTGTATGTATGTATGTATGTATGTATAATTGTTTGGCACGCTCTGCAGGCTAAACGGCTCGATGGATTTTAGCTTGAGAGGTGTCGTTAGATTCGTATTTACTGTGAGAGTGACACTGGGTATATAAAAAAAAAAAAACAAAATGGCGGATTTTTGGCGCCAAATTCAAATGTTTGGCTCGCTCTGCAGGCTGAACGGCTCGATGGATTTTAGCTTGAGAGGTGTCGGTAGATTCGTATTTACTGTAAGAGTGATACTGGGTATATTAATTTCTTTTTTAAAACACTAAAAAAATAAAAAATAAAAAACGGTAATTTAAAAAACTAAAAAACCCGACTGCTATTCTTTAAAAATCCCTAAAACAAGATAAATTGTAGCAGTCGGGACCCATTCGGGACCATCTGCAATGAAATATAGGTATGTGCTCTCAATTCACTAATCCTCCATTTCTAGAATGGGTCCCGACTGCTACAATTTATCTTGTTTTAGGGATTTTTAAAGAATAGCAGTCGGGTTTTTTAGTTTTTTAAATTACCGTTTTTTTTATTGGCAGGCTTTGCCTTCAGGTAAAGTCAAGTATGTCAAAACTTTTTATCTGGTAGGTATTTACTTATTCAAATACCTGTATTTTTGAAACCAAAGCCCTAATAAAAGTCAATCTATACATATACATCAGTATTGCAGCCATTAGATAATCCATTAGATTCTCCCAGTTTTGGCTTCAATTTTAAGATATTGAATCTCCGTAATTCGGAGCGTGCCAACACTGGCGCCGTGCCCGCTACACGTCGATATACTCGCTCCTATTACGTTGACACTCAATACTGTCTGCCGCTTGCCAAACGTGGGATTTCACTTTACACAACAATGTTTTCTTGGCTTCTTGTTTGTTTGGGAAGTCAAACTGCCAGTAGGTATGTATGTATTATGTTCTCTTCCGTGTTCTTATTTTGTTTTATAAATAACTGGGTCATCATCATCTGAATATTTCACAGCAATGTATTGAATAATCTTGCTTTGTCTAACATTAGTATATTACATAGACCTCCAACCCCCCAACTCTTGCCATCCAACGAGGTTTAATAAAATCAGTTTACCGTTTAAGTGTTAAATAACAATAAACATACAATCATCCATATGACCTTATGGCGATATGTTTTGCCGTGAAGGCGTACCAATATTAAATAAAAGGTATAAAGCATCCTAAAATACTTAAAAAACTAAATAAAACAACTAATGTAACGAAACCAAAAATTGATTAAAAAATATTAAACATTAGGTATCATTTAAAAAATCTGGAACAATATAATAACATGTTTCAATTAGTAGCGGGGTAAGAGCTTTGTATTCTAATTTTCATTCTGACAAACTTTCGCGTTTATTAAGTAATAGGAAGTCGGATGGTACTTAAATCCCAGGGTCCTCTAATTCACACAGTTACTCCTGCCATACCAGCATCATCAACATCTTCCTGGGGGCCGACCATAAGCTTTTACAAAACAATCTTTTTGCAGGAAGGTTTTGTTTCAACAACGCTGCAGTATTAATTCATTTCGTACCATGAGCTTAATCGCTCATTGTCATCGTATTCCTGCTTAGGGAAGGGAAAGAATGAACGTTTTCTATGAGTTTGTCTATTCCCTGCTAAAGCAGAAAAGAAACGACGCGATATATTGATCTGTATAGCGGTGTCTCTTTCACACGTTCACGGTCCGATTCGCATTATAAAGTTCATCATGGACCAAAAAATTATAACAATTAACTCAAAAGATGCCGTTAAAATATATTTTTAAGATTTATTTACGTTACTTATATAAAAATAACAACCATGCTTTAGATTTAACTTTAAAATGCTACAAAATTTATTAAAAAAAACTACAACTACGTTGTCAATGAGACGATTTTGTGATTCGGAACAACTGACAGCAGCGCGCGCGGCAATTTTTTATTTTTAAAATTTCAAGTGCTAATGTAAGAGTAATCTTTGTTTCACATACTTACTTCGTGGTTGAAACTTATTGTATACGGACATGGAATCAAGGTAAAGTTATACAGTGTAATTCAATGAAGTAACTTTAAAATATTCTTTCAATATTTAAATAGTTATGAAGATATTATAAAATAATAGTGTGTGATTAGTTTTTGTTGATAATTTTGCAGCCGAAGATCTCACCGCGTCTCGTCTCGGCAGTTAGATTTGTTGTGGGAATTCCTCAACAACAATAGGGATATTGCTTGCGCTTACAATAGGACATTGCAAGCGAAGGACTATTCGAAAAGAAAATGGCGAGAAATCGCAGAAGTCCTTAACGCCCAAGGTGATGGTGCTCATAAAGATTGGGCAGGCTGGTGTAAGGTCAGTAACTAATTGTTTTTATTTTGTCATGTTATTTTAATCTTTAGACCAATATGAAAAGATAAAACTTGTTTCAGTACTGGGTTGACTATAAGGCTAAAATTAAAAAGAAAGTTGGTGCTCTTAGAGCATCACATATGCAGACAGGAGGAGGGCCTTCAGCGGTCAACCCACTTAGTGACCAAGAATCAAGGTTTCTTGAAATTCTGGGAGAAGATTATGGCCAGGGTATACCAGGAGTTCGGGTGGAACCAGTAAGAAATAACATGTATAAACACTTAATTCAGCATTATTAATTTAATACATTAAAACTAAATTTTATGTTATCTCTTTACAGCCTCCACAGATAAATGTGTCAGAAGCAGATACAGAATCCCCGGCATCCCAATCAATCCTCCAACATTTTTCTATTTATCCCTCAACCAGCACTAACCATCCCCAAAGCAACCACACACCTACCAATACACCAACCTTGGAGCCTACTGCTACTGCACCTAACATCCAAGAGCCGCTTACTTCACCTACCATCCAAGAGCCAACGACCCACCCCGCCGCGACACTTACAGGCCGTTCCCCGAGACATCGGCGTAGGAGGCGCGAGACGCCGATGTCTCAGGAAGCTGCCAGACGTGCCCTAGTCAGAACATCACAAGTACACAGTGATGCTGCTGTGAGGACAGTTGACGAGGTGGCGAGGGGTGTCCAGATAATGGCTGAAGTCAGAGATATATTTCTGAGGATTGAAAGGTAAGCACAAAATCATAATACAATAAAATAGTTATTATTCTTTAAATCCAATAATAAGTCAACCATTGCTGATTTTTAAAGTATTGTTATTGTTGTTAAAGCAGTCATAGTAATTAGTAATGTTTATTAGAATGATAAGTGTCACTAGTTATGGGTCAAAGAAGTTTGAATAAAAAACAAAACAGTTCACAAAAATACATGTTATTTACTTATTATTTACATATCTAATTTCTACTAAATATAGGAACGAATATTGTAATAAAAAGGAATTGAAGTCCTAATATAAAATTGTTTTTCTTGTGTTTCAGGATCTTACATGGCGCCTTTCCCACAATCGCCGCACCAGAGAATTGCGAGTAGCAATACCCTGCTGAAGAGCGATGTTACTTCTTCGCACCAGCTCGCTCGAAGTATCTTGTGGCTGTAACTGGGCTTCTCGAATCGCATCTTCATTGCTTAACTGTTGCACAGGTATCATGGCTTTATTGCAAATGTTATGTAATATAACACAAGCATTTACAATAAGGCCAGCTACTTCCGGTGAGTAATGCAAGACTCTGTGCACAAGTAAGCAACGAAAACGAGCTTTGAGTAGCCCTATAGTGCGCTCTATGATGTTCCTAGCATGAACATGTAAATTTGTGTAATATGCTTCTGGCGAGTCGGGTGCTGCTTCCAGTATTGGAGTCATCATGCTCTTTCTCAAGGGGTATCCGGAATCTCCTAATGAACAAATACATATATTATTGAACTTAAAGTTGTATGTACAGATAATATGTAAATAGTTGTTTTATTTTTACATAGACTCAAGTTATTATTTGCTTTATTTTGACATTATTTCTTAATTTTTGTTTTTATTTCTGTTATCAATTTACTACATAATATTTATTTTATTTTTTATTAAGCCTTATCTTACAAATGTGGTTAATAAATTAATTAAACTTGTGATGCATACCAAGAAACCAAGTATCATCTGTGTTACTCAGATTTTCCAAATGTGCTCTTAATGGATGTGTAGACCATATATAAGAGTCATGAGTTGCACCACCATGACTTGCATCTACACTCATTATTTGCATGTTTGCATCACAAATCTGAAAAAATTTAAAAGGTACATAAATTAAAAATATTTGTTTTTTTTTATAAGTTTAATTACTGAGTAAACAAATACATGAATAAGTTATTATAAATAGTTTTTTTTATTATCACAGCCTCATTTTCATTGCACACCGTAGACTGAAACAATCAGTAAGCAGTACCCTACTTAGACAAACGCAACACTCCAATAAGTCACTTTTACTTATTTTAAAACTTGATGAATACTTACCAATTGAACATTCAATGAATGGTAATGTTTGCGACAAAAATATCTTTCCTCATGTATTACCGGCCTAACTATGGCTACTTGGGTGCAATCTATACATCCGAGAACCCCAGGCATGTGGAATTTATTGTTAAATCTGTAATAAATAAACAATATTAAAATTGAGAATATGTAAAGAGATTTATGATTTATGAGTATAATTATAAACAAAAGCACAACTTACAATACAAATTGTAAGAGATAAATTTGTGAAATCAAGAATAGGTCCCATTAACAAAATTCTGAATGTTGATCAGTATTAGTATCTTGTTTTTGTTTACATAATAATTGCAAAGTTTACATCAAGAAGCACATACTCACTCCATTTTAATTCTGTTCCGTTCTTGGTCATTCACTGGAAATTTGATATAGTTCTGCCTAATCACAAGCAGATTTAGACAGGCTGTAACCTGTGCAATGACTGATGAAACGGTCTGCTGAGCCACAAAATGACCTTCAATACAGCCTGTAGGACGTTGGTATGATCCAGTCGCATAAAAAGATAATGCTATCAACACCTTCAAAAATAAATATAGATAGTTTAGTTTGTTTCCCATACGTGAAAGTAGTTACTATGGCACTTTGAAACTATTTTTATGGTACATATTGATGATATTTACCTTCGTCTCTACAGATAAGTCTGTAGATTTTTTGGGACTTGTCATATGTGGCCGCAATTCATCACACAGACGATGCACTTGCTCCTTCGTGAGTCTGTACCGTTTTATAAACTCTGTCTCGCTTAACAGGAAGGGGTCAACTTCTTTGCGAAGCTGCAAACGACGTCTCTTTCGAGAAACTCGTGTTTGACTGTTATCCGCTTCCAAAAACTCGAATATTGCACAACTATTTGCCATCTAGAATTCATTATAAAATTAGTGAACGAAGTACAAAAATCAACAAATTAAACAATTAATTCGACGCTTTACGCATCTAAACAAATTTTACTTACTTTATATGCCACTTAAAATCGATAAATAATACAGAAATAATAATTATTAGTTAAAACAATAATGTATCCACTGCGTCCGAGTAACTTTTATTATGACGTTAAATTTGACATAAAAACAATACTGCTAGTTGTCAAAAACACGGTCATGGTACGAATAGAATGAACTTTTTAGCTAAAACGTCACAAAATCGCTACGAAAACAATAATGTTTATACAGCCCAACAAGCTTGTTTATAGGACGTCATGGTACGAAAAGGCAAAGTAAGATCGAAGTAATACTGCTGTAAGAGCTTGTGGTCGGCCCCCTGCCCTTATCCCATATTACTTGGGGCAACATGTTTTCTTCTGCCATACCATCGTCTATAAAACCTCTCTTGTTCCACAATACAATACAATATAGCAGAAACACATGTCCTTAACCCTGTTCCGCTTGTATTGTCGTCACGTGCGAGCTGTCCCATGGCGACTGCAGGGTTAATCGAGACATTATATTACGCGCTCGTATCGTCTTAATGTGCTTACATTTATAGTGCTGTTTTAGAAATATGTTGTCCTATTCAAGTTTTATATTTTCCATTACATACGTAGGAACGTTACTTCATGCTTGTATTTCTTTAAGAGGTAGTCAGTAGTGTGTACGCCAAGCTTTTGACAGTTATGTCTTGTTAATAGTTTTTTGGCCGCAGTCTCTTTCTACTATTGAACTCGGGGCATTGGATTCAATTTCCAGATCGTGTTAGGTTTTATTGGGGTTTTCCATTTGTTTATCAGTCCCGATTGCAGATAGCAGCCCGGAGTCTGGAAGTTAATAGTATGATATCCCCGTGTCTCGGAAAACACGCAAAGCTGATGATCTGGAGCAGACACTAAGCCATCAGCTTTGCTTGATTTACGTGTTTTGAGTGTTTTGTCGTCTCATTGGACTACGAGAATTAAGGAAGAGGGTGGGCGCCTGTGATTACCTGTTATTATTTTAGATCTTACCTTACCTTTATTCGTCTTTATTACATTTTTTCTCTTGCAACCTCCCATTCCATTTATCATCTTTTATGAAAACATTATAAAAACCATTACATTTTGAATATTACTTTCCTTATATCCTTCGTTCCTGCAGCTTCGTAGTCACGTCTCACTTATGATATACTCTAGAACACTGTGCTATTATTTGATGTCTCGTTTCTGTCCAAGTGCACTCCGAGAAATGAGGGCACTAAGAAAATAGTACAACTCATATGTTGATGCAGCAGAATTAGAAATGTCAAGGTTTTCTTACGAGTCAACACGTTGAACTAACTAAGTACCTATTGATTAAAGAAACTTCAGATGCGGAAAATTTAATAAAGTAAACGTTACTTTACAGTGTGATTGCTAATTGGAAATCATTTGGTATTATTTTTATTTGAATGTGTCAATGATCGATCACGAGTGATAGAAACTGCTATTATTTTCGTAATCAGATTCATGTAATGAATATTGTTTTGTTTAGGGTAAAAGTAACATTAGGGTTCACTAAATTCAACACTAGCTTCTGCTTGGGACTTTACGTATTTTTTTTTTTCACTTGCGTGAAGTTATGACTTTCGTTTACTGTAGTGCTATTATAAAAAGTTCATTTACAAAATCACTTCTCTGAATCAGCGGTGAGATTTTCATTTCGTATTCTTAAAATCAGTGAGTTCGACACTCTAGCGCTACCACGTGATGACGTAAGTGAGAAGTATTATATCGAGTGAGTGTTTTGACGTTTTTCAATAGGATTTGATATTCTGCGAAGCAAGCGTGACTTTCAAAATGATTTGCCTATTTCAGAATATCATAGCTGATCCGCTTCTGTAGGTCGTAACGTGGAGTATATAGCCTATACTATTCCTCATGAATTTGGCTATCATCTATACTAATATTATAAAGCTAAAGAGTTTGTTTGTTTGAACGCGCTAATCTCAGGGACTACTGGTTGGAATTGGAAAATTCTTTTAGTGTTGGATAGTCCATTTCTTGAGGAAGGCTATAGGCTATGTAACATCACGCTACGACCAACAGGTGCTGAGCAGCGAGGGTGAAACCGCGGGGAACAGCTAGTATACATATAAATATGTTTTCCAATCCGACAGAATATTCCGATAGAATATAGATAGATAGGTAGGTATAGATGGTAGGCGTCACAATTATTATCCAAATTGCCTAAGACCAGAACAATACCCACCTAATCAATAGATCCAATAATCCGCGGAGCTTGAAAGCAGTTCCTCTTAATTAGCAAAATCAATTGATGCGAAACAATTAGCTAGGGCTTAATGTTCACTAATCAAATTAATGAGGTCACTTAGTTGCGGCGTAGAGTATGCTAGATGGAGATACTGAGATGCTAGTGGTACTGGTTGGTGGAGGCTGGTAATTGGAAGATTTGTAGCTATAGTGGGATTGTAAGAAGCAGTAGAATTAAGGTTTATGAAAGCTGGTATGTATAAAGTAAACTGATTGTAACCATGACAATTGGTTTTAACTATATTATGTATAAAATAATTCGACTATACCCTGCGGTTTCTTCCGCGTTAAATCTTTGGTTACTGCTCCGCAACCATCCTAGACAAACAGGCTATATAAATTATATACAAATCATACTAAGACTAGCGCGTTCAAATAAACTCTAGCTTTATAATATAACTATAGATTAAAAGTTCATAAGAAATGCATAATAAATAAATGTTTTACTATAAATTGTTCATGAATAAAGTACTTGCGATTTATCGGTCAACCTTCAAGCCCTAAAAAACCATGCAATTTCTTCTAATTTATTTATTTATTTAGGGTCTCCAACTAAAGATTTTCACAAACAATAGTCAACAAAAGGTATTATGTTGGTGTACTCTGTCACTTATAGAACACAACATGCGGTAAAAAGTTGAATGAATGCAATGTTTATCTCTTCACAGGTGGATGGCGTTTCCCTCCATGGAGTCACGAATCATCGCGCGGTGGCGTTGCTGAGGGATGCGAAGGGGCCCGTAGTACGACTGAAAGCATTGAGGTAAGATGTGACACCCCCGGAACTATTTATAAGCATCCTCAGACAGTCATATTTGCCCAACTGCCCGGTTTGCCTCATAGTCGCGCAGGTTGGGCAAAAAGTGTTCTTGGGTTTTTCCCTTAGGAAGTTCTTAGTAGGAGCCCGAAGTTTGGAAGATCATGGTAGTCTCTCGGAAAACACTCAAAGCTGTTAGTCTCGGCTGTCATTCGTAGATCTTTGACAGGCGTTACGGATAGTCAGAAATCAGGAAGTTCGAAAACTAGTCTTACCAAGAAGTGTCGTGTTGCGTAGTAACTGGGTTGTGGAGTTTAGATAAGCAGTCACTCCATGTAGAATGCTAATATTTAGCTGCATGCAGTTAGACTGAAAGCTGACCGATAGTTGAGAAAAACCTAGGCAGATGAGAAATAATATAATAATATTAGCTTATTATAATTTGATATTTATGAGATTTATGCGATGCTGTTTCTAGGATTACAATAGTATGTCTGTGTTCTTAAACCCTTTCTAATTTCAGTAATAAAACTTCTAGGTACCTCCGCGGGGCGGGGTTTGAGAAGCTCCAGAAAGCGTTGGCTGCTCAGGATGGACGGAGATCACCGATCGCTCCACCCAGCCCCTCTGTCACCTCTCTAGCCAAGTATAGCTTTAGTGTGGTGAGTGAGAACCTGTCACAAATCCTCCTTTCATACAGATAAGGTACTAGTATTGACCACCATTCAAGTTTCTGGTCAATACATATGCTGTTACATCTCAAGTCATCTCTTATTTTTTTTTGAGTTGTATCATATATTTCTATCATACTGTCATACCAGCACGCCTGTATTCCCCGAAGGGTTAGGCAGAGGTATACCAATGTACACCCAGTATGCCAGCTCTCAACTTTTTTCTATCAACAACTTTTGATCTTTTAAAGCAAGGCTTCGGCTCTCATAACCCTATGTTGCTGTGCCCTACATGGTCCATAATGATCTCACTTAAAAGTTACCGCCTAAGAATACATAAATGGAAAATCAATAAAGATATGTATTGTGATTGGTTGATCCTAAATAATTAAGTATAGTCAATAAAATTGATATGGAATTTTTCGGGAAAGGCCACGCCGTTAATATTCAGCATTTAATGTTTATGATTATTGAGTGGTTTAAAGACCAATTCATATATGCCTCCACAGTACGACGAATCAACAGTAATAGAAGCGGAGCCCGAGTCAGGGATCCTGCCTCACTTGCCGTCGCCGATGTCTCCGTCCGAGGAGGCGGAGATAGTGATAGGAAGAGACGACGAGGTGTCGGAGCGGGAGGCGAGGCGCATCCAGGACAAGTGGCGGGACATACTGGGGCAGGAGTCCGACTGGCCTGGCCATCAGTACCAGTATGATATTGTGGTAAGAGATTTTTAGAAGTGAATAAGATTTTTGTTTCTTTTATTTATTAGATAATGGCGAACCGTCCCGACTTCGTAAGGGTGCAATTTTCCTACTTTTCTGGTAGATTTTCCAAAAATTGTCTTTCATTTATTTGAACCTTTGCCGGGAAATTACATACAAAACAAAAAAGAACCTGCCAATCGGTCCAGCCGTTCTCATGTTCGGAGCTTAGCATCACCATGTAGCCATTTATGTTGATCCTACATATTAGATTTACATTTTTGAATGTTACAAATCCTAGTTTACCAGTATCAGAAACAGGATTCAAGCTACCTGTGGTCGGGACTTCACAAAGAGTTACCTACTAACAATACGTTCCGTATCTAGAAGTACTGCCTTCTTAATCAATCCCTTGTTTCAACTGACTAACGAGAGCCTCCTTTGGTTATTATGGTATGGTAATTATAATACACATTTCCCTCCCCAGGTCGGTACAATAATAAAAGAGAAGGACAGCGGTCTAGGCATCTCGCTCGAAGGCACGGTACGAGTGGTGGCAGGGAAGGAGGTGCAAGCGAGGCACTACATCCGAGCGATAGCACCCAACGGACCCGTGGCCAAGCTCGGGATGTACAGGGTCGGGGATGAACTGTTAGAGGTGAGGTCATAGGGAGGGGTAAAGGCGATGGGGTTAGTTAATGGGCATCTTTGGTGGGGTGTAAAACTACGCGACGTTGGAATAGGATGTGAATAATCGCTAAAAATATTATCTATTGGAAGTTGGAAATATTACGAGTTACGAGAGATTTTTTTCTGGAGAAAGATATTTTTTTTATTTATTTTATAATATTATACAATAGCAATTATGGCAATAGGCTCGCCCCCTATTACATGGGACCTAAATATACCGGCGAACTGTGGGTGTACATTGGTACACCTCTGCCTATCCCTTCGGGGAACACAGGCGTGATGGTGGTATAATATTACTAGCGAACTATCCGCGACTTTGTCCGCTTGGCTTATTTCACCCGCGTTAAGTTACTGCTTTGCCCCCGTGTGTCGTACCGTGATGTTCTATAGCCTATGACACTCACAAATAACGTGGGTTTCTATGGGTAAACGATTTTTCTAAATCGGTTCAGTAGATAAAGACCCCCTACAACCTTACAAACGTCACTTCTTTATAATATGAGTATGGTTAAATTAGAAAATCATGACATTGAATGATTTTATATAATTCCAATACGAAGTAAGTAATTGATTACAGCAGAATTGATTTAATAAATATGTACTTGGCATAGCTGGTGTATTTTGTACTTTTGCATGTCGTTTTGTACAATGTGATTGTTGATAAAATATCTTATCTTATCTTATCTTACATCTCTCTTTTATATAAATAAGTTATTAACTTTAGTTGTTATGACAAGTGTTGATGCCTCTCATCTTGATAAATTACTTAGCAGCCTTAAACAATACCTATGGGACAGGCGTCAACGTTGCCGATAATTGACGATTAAGTGATTGTCACTTAACATTATTACTTTCTGAAGCCCGAAATTGTTAAGCCACTGACCACGATTAGGAAAATAGGTAGATGACACCACTAATCAATTGACATACTTTTTATAAGCTGTCGAAACGTGATTCCCGAAAATATTTTGTACGACAAGACTAAACTATGACGTCACTTTTTTGACATCCCAATTTACCAACTATTTATTGATTTCAAGGCAAATAAAAAACTAATTTCATGGTTATTTAAAAATTTGTCTTGGAATTATTGTTTAGTGGTGTCATCTACCCAGTTTATTACTGTTTTAAATATTTTTTCTTTTTTTCCAGGTCAACGGCTGGCGAGTACTAGGCGCACATCACGTAGAGGTAGTAACCAGATTACGAGCAGTGACGTCACCGGTCATACTGGTGGTGGTCAGGAAGAGAGACCAACAGTTTATCGTCAATGAACGAATATCCGACGCTGCGTTTGCTCGGGTAAGGGGGACAAACTAGTACAATTTTTTGCTGAACTCTATGATTTTTTTAAAGCAAGCCCGTAGGTGACGGTGGATATTCTGAAGATCTTTACATACTTGGAAAGCTATTGAAAGGCCGTAGTGATAAATTTTGGTCCAAGGAAAGATAAACGGTTCAAATAAATATAATTTTGTGATTTCCTTATTTTAGTGCTGCAGCAACGCCATCTATGTTTGTCAACCAACATTACTAGGATTAACGCCATCTAGTTATTTTACTTTTTAATTTTATGGCAGCACCGTACATGTGGCGTTTTGTACTGAAACCGTCACTGTAAAAGATACAATTATGTTTTTATGTCCAACCCTTTTTTTTTGGTTTGCTCTTAACTATAGTCTAAGTCAGAGGTGACAGAGACAAAGTCAACTATAGAGTGAGCTTACCCAGAAGAAGCCTGTTCTCTCTAACTTTGAAGAGACTTAGTTTCTTTACTTAATCCATTTATGTTTGTGTCCACAGAGTAACATCCTAGGCGGGAGTCTACAAGATCTGCTGAGCCCTCCACAGCGACTGATTAAGGCGAAGTCGGAGAGCTCGGTCGCGTCGCTGTGCAGTGCTACCACTGTCATGTCCGCTCAACATGATCATGACGGTAAGATTATTTGCATAGAATTGAGAATAGTTAGACAGTTTCCTTATCACACTCAGTCATGTAGGACTTGATAATACCATATGAGCATGGCTTTTACATTACTACTAATCCTCCTCTGGACTGGTCTCCATCTCATCTGGATTGATGTAGCACAGCATATTTTTATCTTCAATACATTTCTGTTAACCATCATCTCCGTACTCACTTGCTGTATCACCTTTCATAACATCCTTCGTCTTTCCTCCGTCTTTGGTTTATTGTGCTACTGCTTGACAAAGGTTTACCCATACCTTTCTGCTCTTCTCTGTGCCTTGGTAATATAGAAATAATATTGCTACATTCCATAGTTATCTATACTCAGGATTCCTTCTTTACTGCATACATGTGAGATTATGAATAGTTTGATAGTGGCTTATCATTTAAGAGTTTATTGTTTTATTTTACAGAATTCTGCACTGAAGATTTAGAACGCGTTCGGTCGCGGTCTCTGGAGCCTCTGAGTGGCCTGGCCATGTGGAGCGACAACGTGGAGTATATCGAGCTGCTGAAGGAAGATAGAGGACTTGGATTCTCTATATTGGACTATTTGGTAAGGATATGACTGTAGTGTTCCACAAAGAAGTGTCCTTGGTCTTACTTTGTTTTTGAGTTTTCAAACGTAATTGTTATTTTGCAGAAATTGTTTTTGGTACAGTTTTGAAAAATGTTACATTGCTTGCAATTTAAATTGATTTTGTAAGATTTTAATTTTTATTCCTACTCCTATTGTATTTTTCATTTATAAGGATCGTAAAGTTCCCTATGGAGCTTCTTATTGATGGTGTCTCGCCATCTGTGTCGGTATTTAGCATTATGTAGTGCGATGTGGAATTGGGTTTCCTGTGTGAAACGGACCGGATCGCTTCATCTTTTTACTTTCAAGTTTATGAAATACAGATTTGACTCTATTTTAGACAGTTTCAAAAAGTCATCATCATCATCATATCAGCCGCAGGACGTCCTCTGCTGGACATAGGCCTCCCCCATAGATTCCCAATAGGACCTTTTGGAAAAGTAATATGACACAATATGGCATTGTTCCTTCCTCAGGACCCATCGGAGCCGGGCAGCTCGGTGATAGTGGTGCGGTCGGTGGTGGCGGGCGGCGCGGCGGCTCGCGACGCGCGCCTCGCCCCGGGGGACCGCCTGGTGCGCGTCAACGGCCAGGACGTCGCGCGCGCGCCGCTCGCTAGAGCTGTCGCCGCCATCAAGAGCGCGCCCAAAGGTGACTATGATCGGTCTGATGATGACTGTGTGGAGTTATAGATGATAGATGACGAAGTTTTGGTGGAATGTGACGAAAACCAAGCAGATAGGGAGTTATTGATAGAATTGCGTTGAATTAATAAATGTAATATGGGCAGTATCTTTGAAATACTCGCTGGTCCAGAAAGTGATAGAGCTAAATTAATATGGCTAAATGTCGATGTCTCTGCATTTGTCGTAATTTATATCTTATTTATTATGTAGGTGTTTTTTATATCGTTTAAACGTAGGGTACGTTATAATGGGACTGACATGTCTTAAAATGATAAAATCGCTTAAAAAACAAAGAAAAAAATAGGCTGTTTAAGGAACTACCGGCAAAAGTCACCAAACAAAGATACCAATCACCAGCAACGGTAGCATGTAGGTAACGCTGCACCATTAGGATGTCGGTGATGCGCTCTCTGAGGCAGGTCGGTAATGCGGTTACGTAAGCATGTCGGTGATGCGATCCGTTCAGAGTGTCATGTTCATGTCGGTAACATAAAAATGTCTGCGATGCTGTATTATGACCATATCGGTGACACGATACCTTCAGCATGTCGGTGACGTGCAAAACCTACCAAAAAATTGTAACTTCAAAAAGGTGACGCCACATGTCACATCGCACTGAGCGAGTAGAACGGTCCCCGGTGTTATCGCGGTAGACAAATACTACAATGTTATCACATTGTGTTTAATGATATCTACAGCTAATTGTTACGACAAATACTTGCTCTGTGATACTTACAAGGAGATGTGAAGGAAATAAGACCAAATGGTATTTATTTAAAGAAAAATATGCTTTAGTTGTAATTAATAATTTTGTTGTTTAGTTGAAGTCAGTATTTACACTAGAATACATAACTTAGGGAGGAGCTCGTGGGTAAATAACTACAGCCGCATAGACCGATCTTCCGGGCTAAGCCACGCTTGCCGAGGTTGGTCTGTGGATGGGTGACCATTTACCATAGCGAGTTTCCTCCGTGCCTCGGAAAGTACGTAAAGCCGTTAGTCCCAGCTGTCATTTGTAGATCTTTGACAGTCGTTACTGTTAGTCAGAAGCCCGAAAGTCTGACAACCAGTCTTACCAAGAGTATCGTATTACCCATTACTGGGTTGTGGAGGTCTGATAGGCAGTCGCTCCATGTAAAATACTGATATTCAGCTGCATCCGGTTCGACTGGAAGCCGACGCCAACAT
The DNA here is from genome assembly GCA_932526535.1 of Caradrina clavipalpis. Lineage (NCBI taxonomy): Eukaryota > Metazoa > Arthropoda > Insecta > Lepidoptera > Noctuidae > Caradrina > Caradrina clavipalpis. Next base: position 606,877 of record OW052111.1, on the reverse strand, counting down.
AGTTGGGAAAAGGCTAGGCAGATGATGACATAATTTAGGGAATACATGACTTTTTTTAATCGCTTTAATTAACAAAGTATGAAAATCCCGTAGTTGAGACGACAAAAAGTGAAATTAAAATACGGCCATATAAGCTACGCACCGATTAGACAGAGATATCCGACTTTGACGTCATATAACACTCTGTCATATAAACTCTGTGTTTTTTGTTTTGCTATAAATAGATAGAAACAAATATTTGATGGCTTATATCGATTTTAATTTCACCGTTATTCGAAAAATTGTTTTACTTAACTGTTTATTACATAAATCGGATTATATAAAGCAAAAAAATACATGCTTTATTTCCTACCGTGGAGTTTAAATTCTGGTTAGTTTTCATTCCTGAACCATTTTTGTTTTGTAAGAATAAGGAATTACCTACCGCCTTCTTAACTCCTATCCCTACATTCACGGACATAACATTGTTATCAGTAATGACTACTTACGTTGATAACACGGAGTAAGTTGTGTGTAAACAAACATTGCAGATGGATCTACTGTTTCTCACACATAGAGTTACTTTTGGTTGAATCTGTAGTGACTGGAATAATAGAAACGCAAAAAAGCATAAAGTTGAGTGTATGAGTGTAAGTTGTAAATCTAGCAGTGGTTATATTGTGAATATTACGTGTTGTATCTATTTATTGAATTGCTATACTATAAGTATTACTATATGATGCCCCTGGTATTGCAGGCGTCCATAGGCTATGGCAGGGATGGCGAACCAATGGCACGCGTGCCAGTAGTGGCACGCGACAAAATAATTCGGGCACGCCAATATATGACAACTGTATATTTGTATTTGATCGAAAACAATTTACAACAGCAGAAGTCACACTAACCTTTTATTAAAATAAACATAAAATAGTAAATATTACGATTCTTGTACAAACTAGTTGCAAACAAAGAGTGTTAACAGCTTCTAGTTGTATTTTTCTCCATTCAATGACTAAGCCAAGATTCTTTGATGGCACGTCATAGTCACATTATTATTTTTCTATAAAAAATGGCACTATCACCGATAAAGGTTCGCCATCCCTGTGCTATGGTAATCGCATCAGACAGGCCGTACAATGTTTTCCATCACAAAGGTATAAAAAAAATACCCTGTTTTAAAATAAATTATGTTGCAGTTAATGTATCTTTTCAGGATTTTTTATAATATGCTAATATCCGAATAATTATTGAATGTGTTTATTTTGTTAAATCTTTTAATCAGACAAATATACAGTAGTCTAAAGGTCCATACTGCAAAATAAAAACCCCTTTGAATTTCTCTAAAAAACAGTTTTTAGTAAATCTATTGTAGGTCGTTGGAAATAAAAAATCTAATTTACCAATTTGTTTTACTCTTTTCACAGGAATAGTAACAATCGGAATAGCAAAGCCGTTACCGTGTAGTACGGTGGTCGGCGGAGAGAAGGCAAATGGGCATAGCATGCAGAGCAGTCAGGTACGACAAGAGTTTTATTCTGTTATTATTATAGAGACAACAATATTCTTATATCTTGTACACAACAGACCGTGTTGCTAATTTATAAAGGTATTTTGAGTTTTTGACAGCTCTTTCTATGTCGCAGTGAGATAAATAGTTTTGACATTTAGAGAAATATCTCAGACATTTCTCTGAATAGTAGTTTAGTTTTATGTTACCAAAATGTGGCTTATATGGGTTGTTGTGTACAAGAGTCTCAAAGTTAGCAAGTGTGTGAGTGTCTATTAGTAAAGTAAAAATAAAATTGAAACGTTGTGCTTCTCTTAAATATTTTTTTATTATACCAAAGTCAAATGGAAATGCACAAGGTTTGAATTTTTAATGGATAATTTAAAACATTTTAAAAAAAACCTCAATATTTATTTTAAAATTACTAATTTTAAATAAAAGACGTTTTACTTAATGTTATATGAGAAGTGTCGTGATATTGTACACTGAGGGGAAAATAAAAGTAAGTTCCGGTTTCTCATACTAAAGCTTGTCTTTGCTTAGAGCAGTACTCATTACCTATAACGTAGCATGCATTTTTATTACAATACTATTCTTACTTCCAAATTCTTCTTGTACAATAAAGGGAATAACATTACCGCTCTAAGGATTGTTCTAGCAATTAAGGAAATTAGTTTCTATTGAAATGTTGTTGTATGGAATATTTCCCTTTAGTGTACAATATTGTTTGCATGCTTTATTTGCTAAAAATATCATGTTTTATTTTCAATATTATTTAATCAACTATAGTCGTTTCTTTTTTCTGATGATTGCGTTTATAATAACGATTATAAATCAAAGCTTATTTGGCATAAATAAAAATAAAACCTTTACCTTACAGAAATTGGAATACTTCACAAAAATCCTGCGACTTATAATGTCCCTACACCGAGACATAATGGAACTCCAACTGCAATGCTCGCACGACATTATGGACCCGCAGCCGTTCCGAGTTCCTCCCAAGATCAAGGCGGAGATCACGATGAAATGACAAAAAGACCGACTGAATTATACAGTCAGCGTTGAAGTCCCAAATACTGGGAACTGTAGCAACCAGCATGAATTGAACTGTGATGAACTTGATATTTAATCAGTCATCGCAATGTACGAGACTATGTACCTTCAAATTCTTAAACGGCACCTAACTTTAAGTTGTTCTTGAGTCTTATTGTTGCTATTTTACTTCTAAAAGTAAAAAGATTTTCACCGCATGTCCTTTACTGATTGAAAGGGATGCTGTATGATATAAAGTAAAACTATGTATGTCACTTGATACGTTTATTGACTCCACGATCTTAACTAATGATAAATGAGGTGATGCTATGACGTGGTCCGAAAGTGAACTGAACTTGATGTCAATAATTTATTACAATTAAATTTTAATGAGAGTGAAATTATGCAATGGGCTGTTGCACTGTACAGACAGCTACAGTATAGGAGTTAACAGCAACTTAAAGTTGAGTCGAATTTGAGAATTGAGCTGACAAGTTAATAATTATACCTATTTGCTGTTGTGAAAAAAAGTCAGGTGTAAATCTCTAGGAAAATATAAAAAAATGTTTGTGTTAAATGTGAATTGTTTATTAGAGCTTTTTAATTGTTGTACACCTGTTCGAGCACATACAAATTCGAGCAAAAAGCCTCAGTAGTGTTTTAAGCAGTAGCTTATAATATTTCTTCAAGCAAGCCAATGGGTTGGTTAAGAACTGATTGATAGTGATAAGCTCAAGTTGTTGGAATTTTGATAAAAGAATTGATAACTGTATGGACCTGTAGCGTCTATTATCGGTTAGAACTTCATGTAAGACAAAAGGCATGAAAATGAGTGTAAGGAATAAGGTAGAAAGTTTTTACTAGTAATAAACAAAACTAAAGAGTAAAATTTAAGCTTATAAGCTAATTTGTGATGTAGTAGGAAAAGTACATACATACCAGCGAACTTTGAGTGTACATTAGTACACCTCTGCCTAACCCTTCGGGGCATACAGGCGTGATGATGGTATGTGTAGGAAAAATATGGATTTCACATAATAAAGTATGAAATTGGTAAAATAAAATAGATTCGTGAAAAGAAACTAAGGAGACGTCCACTTTTTAAATAATTATGAGCTTGAAAATTGGTCAATGTTGCTTTTGAAACTTCTCTAAATCTTATTGTATAATAAATTGTCCCATTTAATTAGTAAGCACTTAAATCTTTATCCCTATTGGGTTTTCTCGATCTTCATGTTAAAAATCTTTACCTATTCCTATTCAAAATGTTGCTTGATATAAAACTAGCTGTAATATACAGGAAAAGCTTTTAACCAGTGCGTAATTTTTTTTTTGGTAGTTCAGTGTCAGTAATAGGACACATTTCCGTGTTTAGTTAAAAAATAAATAAAAAAAATGTTTCATCCTTATCCGAGTTTGAAATAAGCAAAACATGGACATAATCTATTCGCCATACTATCAATGAAAACTCGCGGCCACCGCCGCCGCCGCCCGGGCGCATGGCTGGGGTGAGGGGGTGGGGAATGCGCCGAGTGACAATAAAATATGGTTTTAAGTAAACAGGTTTCGTAAGCGATAACTTTTTTTTTTTAGTACTAAGACATATCAAAATAAAATATACGTGTTTAATAAAACGTGTTGAAGTTTATTATGGCAAAATTTACGCACTGGTTAAAAAAAATCCTGTAGAATAAAGGCAATGCTGCGAAAGAATTAAATAATAATATAGATTTAGAAAAACTAAGATCAAGAAATGTTATTTATGAATGTACGTAGAAAGATTGAAGAAAAGAATAAAAAATACATAACAATAGCCAAAATAGCACTTTTTATGAAATGTCTAAATGTGTAGTCTGTCAAATAGCATGTGTGAAAAAAAACCATAGAAAAAATATGTGCTCAATTCCAATAAAAAAATCTGATTTTAGTACATAAATGTTATAATAAAATAATTGTGATTTTAGAAATCGATGTCTATTTATATCATGGTTGTGTAGTTTCGAAATATAGTAGATAAAACGTGTTAGCCGTCGGTTTCGGAAATGTGATAGTTGTTCTAGTCATACTTTCATTTTAAAGTGAAATGTCCAATAATTTTGTTTGTCATTAAAATACCACTCTAACAAAGGTACCTTTTGTACACATAATTGCAGTATAAAATCGGATTACCTTTTCTGTTTTCGTTGGTACATAAACTAGTTGATTTACAAACATAAATAAATGTGATACGCTACATTGGCATATAACTTTACTTGCAACAAAAATATAGCCAAAAAGCAACAAACTACAAATTTCTGCAATTCTTTGAATAATGGAATGGCGTAAATAATGTACCTCGATAAGGAAGTGAATATAGCTTTAAATAAAACAAAATGGAACAAACGCTTGTCTATTAAAACAATTATAAAGAAAGCAGTCAATTTGAGAGGAATTACATAAAGCTTCGCTTGAAATTATAAAAAAAAATATCTACAGGTAATTCATAACATATCATAGGTTAAGCATCGCATATTATTTTAGTAAATGTACAAGAACATTATTTATATAAATATATTTATTGTTTTATAAAATTATTTGAAAAATATAAAGACTGTTAGCACTTGTGTTATAAAATCGGACATTCCATTTGCGGATATTCGACGTTTTGATAAATGTCTGATTTGATATTACTGTCTACTACATAATTGATTATAATTTTGTGACCCACCTACGTAATTTTATTATTTATTTTTAAATATTGTATTAAGTACCAGCTTTGGGATATTAATGAAATGAAGAGTTATTGCTTGAACAATAATTCAAGACTGATTTGACATTGATAGACGCTGGAAATGTCGGCCTTTTTTTTAAATAAATTATATTTAATTCCTAAATTCATACTTCTGAAAACTTTCAAGCTAATAAATCAAAAATTAAAGTTTACTTTGACACTGGTGCTGATTTTCTTGTTCACAAACTTAACTAAATTTAAGTTAAATGCATCTTTCTCTTTCAATTTCTTAAAGAAAAGGACAGAAGATACATATTCGTTTAGTCCTGTCAAATTAGACAGCGCCTCAAGAAAATTGGCGTGTTTCTAGTCGCCACGTTTTTAATCGCATCTAAATTATCTATGGAGTGTCTAAATTTGACAGAACGTAACTAAAATTTTATCTTTTGTCCTTTTCTTAATGAAATGTAAAGAGAAAGATGAACATAACTTAAATTTAGTTAAGTTTGTGAACAAGAGAATCAGCACCAATGTCTTTAGTCAAACATCTCACCATGTGTCCAACTGGCCATTAAGATTATGGACAAATATAAGCTAAAAGCGAAAAGATTTTCAGCTCAATGCGCCAAAAGGCTAATTCTATTTGTATGAGTAATCTTCTAATTGCAGTTTGCCTCATGTAGGTAAAACCAAAGCTTCATTGTCACTAGTACCATTAACAGTTCCATGATGGAACTATTGATGATTTTTGTAACCACTAGTTCCATTTTGCAAGGCAAATGAAAATAATGGAACTAATGTTGAACTTTCGTTGTCACTAGTACCATAACAGTTCCATGATGGAACTATTGAAGTTTTTTTTTAGTCACTAGTTCCACATTATGACTTTAGGCACTTGTGAAATTTTTTAAGCGTTAAAAATCACTAGAGGTAAAAACACTTAGGTTTTATAATCATTTTAATCAATAAAATCAACATATTTTTTTTTTCATTTACGATTCAGAGAACGTACGATTTTCGGTTTTTGATTCGGATTCAGAGTATTCGCGATATTTCGAGATATTTCGCCTGTTATTAGTTGCATTTGGGCTTCAATGATCATCCAAAACGTGAAGAAATATTTTTTAAATTCATTTTAAGCTCACAACCTAAACGGCGAAGAATGAATCAAGACAGAAATGACTTGATCATTGAAACCCAAATGCAACTAATAACAGGCGAAATATCTATGGGCCAAAAATAAAATTCGTTGAGCACGTGCTGTAATGATTTTAATACTCTGAATCCGAATCGTAAATGAAAAAAAAATATGTTGATTTTTAACCCCCGACGCAAAAAGAGGGGTGTTATAAGTTTGACGTGTCTGTCTGTCTGTCGGTCTGTCTGTCTGTCTGTCTGTCTGTCTGTCTGTCTGTCTGTCTGTCTGTGGCATCATAGCTGCCGAACGGATGAAGCGATTTCAATTTAGTTTTTTTTGTATTAAAGGTGACCTATGTGCGAGTGTTCTTAGACATGTTTGATGAAAATCGGTTGAGCCGTTTAAAAGTTGTGGGGGTGAAAGTAGGGAAGAAAAACCGAATGTCTGTAAATATACTCGAGTGGGGTCTCAAACTTAACAAAATCGACATTATAATAAGTAGGTACCTATAAAAAGTATAAAATAAAAAATTAAATTAAAAATTTAAAAAACCCCCAACACAAAAACCTAAGTTCCCTTTAAAAAGTAAAAAAATAACAAAAAAATACGTCACGTTGGGGGAACGCTCGGGACGATCGTATCCTAAATGCAACATCGGTCCCCCAACGTGACGTATTTTTTTGTTATTTTTTTACTTTTTAAAGGGAACTTAGGTTTTTGTGTTGGGGGTTTTTTAAATTTTTTATTGATTAAAATGATTATAAAACCTAAGTGTTTTTACCTCTAGTGATTTTTAACGCTTAAAAAATTTCACAAGTGCCTAAAGTCATAATGTGGAACTAGTGACTAAAAAAAAACTTCAATAGTTCCATCATGGAACTGTTATGGTACTAGTGACAACGAAGGTTCAACATTAGTTCCATTATTTTAAGATGCCTTTTAAAATGGAACTAGTGATTACAAAAAACATCAATAGTTCCATCATGGAACTGTTATGGTACTAGTGACAACGAAGATTCAACATTAGTTCCATTATTTTCATTTGCCTTGCAAAATGGAACTAGTGGTTACAAAAATCATCAATAGTTCCATCATGGAACTGTTAATGGTACTAGTGCCAATGAAGCAAACCAAAAACCTACCTGCAAATTTGATACTGATAAAATGCTTGTACACCTCTGGCAAACCCTTAAGGGAATACAGGCGTGATGGTATGTCAATGTGTTAAAATGATTATTCTTTTGAAGGACTTGTTTAAAATGTCTGTCGTAATAACTCTTCACTAGAATGTTCTGTTCATCCATTGTCAAGGGTTAAGTTGTAATGTTCGTGAAGTAGACTTGTATGTCCGTCGCTTACGTCCGTGTTAAATGTTCTACGCTTCGTTGTGTGTCGCTAAATATACGTTGCACATGAATACTGTGTTTCATTTCTATTTCTAATGCAAAACTCAGTCCTATGTTATGTTCAAAATTGTTCGGTGTTTAGATAATTTCGACACGAATCCCTGAGAAGTCTTTATTATTTTGAGGGTGTCACATTCCCAAAGAAAAGTTGATGGTCTAAATCATCTCAGAAGTAATCATAAGGTCCAGAGCTCATGTCCAGACACGAGGCCAGTTTACAAATCAGCTCAGTCACTGTACTGCACGAATATATTTCAACACAGTTCAGTATTGACTTGTAAACTGACCTCATGTCATAAGTTCATCAGTCTATAGGTAACTGAAGAACCAAAGATCAACTGTCAATAAACAAGTAAATCAGAACGTTTTTCTTTATCACTACTGTTACTATTATTGACTTTAACATTCAACAGACTGTAAAACTCATTGTATGATGAGCAGACGCAACTACATCAGTAAAATAAACATCAATAATGACTTCACCATACGTTCGTCACGTCCCAGATTGAACCAAACGTTGGCTCACTCAAAACACTCATAAAATGTTAAGTAGTTTACACTTCGTTATTTTATTACCAACACCTACTGTTTCACAGGAATGCATCAACTCGTTGGCATCTGATGACCACACCGGCATGGACTCCTTCCACGAATGTCTGCAAGAATATGGCGAAGGTCTAGAGGTGGTACAAATATGTCTCGAACCTGAAGAATCTTCTATAAAAGATGATGAACTATCAGCCCTAGGAGACCTCAGTCTTGAAGATTGTAAGAAAATAAAAAAAGATTTAATCATAAATGTCAAAACTGAAATCAAAATTAACGGAGTAACTGAATTGAAGTATTCAAAGTCTGACGAGTCTTTAGATGAACATGATGATGATATGACAATAACAGAAGATGATATCTTAGTTCCTAGAGAACTCCCGGATACAAGAAGTAAATCCGCCGATAGAAAAGAGGATGGTGAAAGGTGTTTATCTAAACAACAAAGTAAAGACATATCTACTTCAGACGAAATGGTTTTCGCAGTCACACCAACCGGTCTAGAAAGAATAAGTTTTGATAAATATTGGAAAGAAAGTGACGTGAAAATAGATAAAGAATTAGTTAAAGTGAAAAGCGATGAAAGTTGGAAAGAGTGCCTCAATTCTCCACACGACGACACAGTCAGTTTCTACGATGCTACCACTAGAATTTCCGTCCAGGAAGAGAATAATTCCTTACTGTACATAGATCATGAGATTGACGGTTACGAAACATGTCTGGATGAAGACTCGTCATCACAAAAATATACAGTAAAAAACGCTCGTAAAATGAACGGGGATACTGACATCAAAGAGTTTAGTAAACACGACGAAAAAATAACATTTAAAAACAAAGACAACGATGTAAGTGCCAAAGTAGTGAAGGAACAGATCACTGCCAATGCTACGGGTGGCGACTACGCGTCGTACAGCCACCCGTACGTCCACGAACATATAATAAAGCAGATGAAATCATTGAGAATAGAACCTCTCAACGTTAACGTACACAAAAAGAAGAAGAAAGAAAAAAGTCCAACAAAACCGTCCAAAAAAGAAAGGATACAATGCGTCGAATACTACAACGATCAAGCTGAATGCTTAAAAGAAATACGACAAAAGAAACTAGAAGAAGAGAAAAAGCACAAAATAGAACACAAGCAGAAAGAGAAGAAAAAGCACGAAGAACACAAGCACAAAAGAGAACACAAGCACACAGAAAACAAGAGAAATACAGAAACGAGTCTTATGGTAATGGAAAAGAAGACTCATTTAGCACAACGTCCGAGTGAAGAATCCACAGATTTGGAAACCAACTACGTACCAGGTTGTCATAAGTGCTTCTTAGAGAACTATGCGTATGCAATAACGCAAGCATACATGGCTGAAGCAAACGCGTGTAAATATTGTGATGTGATTAGGGAGATGTTGGAAGTGCCTAAGAGTGCGAGTAGACGGGGCTCGGCGCCGGCCCTGGTGAACTTGGAAAGCAGTTCGGAGACGGAGGAAGAAGAACTCCTCATGGTGCCTACGGTGAAGGATAGGAGGAAGTCTGCGGGGATACTGAAGTTTCCTACGGCTGCGAGGAGACAGAGGTAAGTGATTTTTATTTACTACAGACAAACAGAGTGTATCTAAATATATATAACTCAAAGGTGACTGACTGACTGACATAGTGATCTATCAACGCACTGCCCAAACCACTAGACGGATCGGGCTGAAATTTGGCATGCAGGTAGATGTTATGACGTAGGCATCCGCTAAGAAAGGATTTTGATAAATTCCACCCCTAAGGGGATAAAATAGGGGATGAAAGATAATACTTCTTAACACGAGGGAAGCCGCGGGCAAAAGCTAGTTGAACATAAGTATAATTCGTCCTAAGAACTTTTTACTACTGGTAAAATAACTCCTCGCCTTGCCCAATCAATTTGAGTTGCAATATTTAGGTTAAGTGTCCTTTCTTTTTAATAAACGTTACCCCACTCTAGGGATTTATTTTCTATCGTAGGTGCGTAGGTAAACTCGCATACACCAACCACTTAACCAGGAGCAACTGTCTGACTATACAAATATTAGTTAAGTGCGGGAATTGAACTCTTGATACGCAGCGAAGCACTTAATTATTCAGCCACTGAGTCTACCGTGTCTTCAACGATGTCAAAGTGGGTACAATATGATCAGATTTTTAACTCATGTCTTGACATCAGGTTATTTTCAGGTGCAATTTGTTCTGTTCGAAAAAAAATGCCAGATATTTGTCCATACGCTACTGATGGAAGTACTGCTATAATTCCATTATATAACAATTAAACAATAATAATGAAACACAAACACACGGTGCACCGCAAAAGATTTCCTGCCTACTCGTGCCTAATGCGATGAAGCCCCACTGAAAGGACGGGCTTACGTCTATCTGTTTAGACCTTTACACTAACCACCATTCCAAAATCAACCTTACTTCATCAACAAGATAGTCCTATTTCGTAAAACATTCAGTGGCCTCCGGTCTTAGTACGTTGTGCAGACGAAATTGGACTCTATCTAGTAGGATGTCAAAGTGAATTTTCGGTTGTACTGAGTTTGGAAGGATGATCTTATAAACGTGATGCTTACTCTAATATCGTCGTCAAGTTCAAGTTGTCAAAGTCATTGCTGAATTCACGTGATCTAGAACATAAAGTCAGAAGTCAATTTTAAGTTAGGGATATAAGACTCACATTTGTTTGCCATATATAATGTTCCCAGATTTCCATTTTCGACATTCCATCAAATGTCATATGTCAAATTGCATGGTATCCATTGACCATTGATTGTGGCAGTAACTGGGATTGGGCTACCTATGTGTAGTAGTGGACATTGAACTTCTCAATACCATATACCTTGGAGATTCTCGCTCGTCCTTCTCCATAGAGAATGACCTACATTTTGGAACAAACAACTAGTTTCAACTTTCTATCTAAACTTCTTGACAATAAAAAATGCCTGTAAATAGTCTAATTAAAATAAATACTTTAACTTTTGACCTAAAAATTTCTTGGGCATAGCAAGATTGGATAGTGTCACGTTTTGTATAGAGTCCCAGAAATATTTTCCCAAAGAAATCAAATCATATATTCAGTCTATAAATTACGCTAAATACATCGACAGGTCATTATTTTGCAGGAGAATCTTAATATCGACATCTCTAATCAGATGTATAAACGTAGACGAGAGGAAAGTAGTATGTAAGGATCGTAGCAGGTGGAGTTCTGTGTTTCTGCCTACCCCCATGGCAAAAAGACGCGAGTTTATATTGTATGTCTTGGTCAAAATCGCTACTATTTTTTTGTCAACGTAAATTAAAATAGCATTTGGCTTATTGACAGATATACTACGAATATATAAGACTCATCATTTTAAGGGCGAATTTCACCAAACTTTTATACCTAGTTTCTATATTTCTATACATTTCTATATTTTCTATACATATAATAAAATCGTAACGAGACCAATTCTGTACATTCAATATTTTTTTCGAAAAGTGATTGCTACTTATCAAATACATCATACTGAATCCAAAATTATAGTTTTTGGAATTTTTGTCTGATTGTTTGTTTGTTTGTATGTACGCGCATAACTCAGTAACTCCTGCACCGATTTGAACGGAACTTCTTGTATTATGTTGGCAGTGACCTGGGCAAGGATCTTAGGTACAATTCATCACGCTATGTCACATAGGCGCGACAGATATACTACGAATATATAAGACTCATCATTTTAAGGGCGAATTTCACCAAACTTTTATACCTAGTTTATCCAATATAATTATTATTTTTTGACATTTATCCCATACAAAAACTATCGCATGTCAATTTTATTCCACAGATTAAAAACTTATCCTAGGTATAAAAACTCTGAAAAATCCTTCCTAATGTTTTATGTTTTCTCGTTTAACAGGCTCTTGTTACTTAGTCGGTATTTGTTGGAGTCATTTCAAAGGATCGCTATACACAATAATCAGGTTTGAACATTTGGCTTGGCATTTTCAAAACAAGTTGTATTCAGAATGCCGTAAAGTTGAAAAAAGCATTCATTTCCAATTCAAAAAACGAGCATTTATCTTGTCTCGAACCATATAAAGTTATACACAATTTTAGGGAGAGATCCACCACATCAAAACAAACATAATCAAATAATTAAATTAACCTTTTCACTGCAAACAGGCACAGCCAACAATATGCCAGTACAACAGCCGTGCTCTCGTGAATAATTCACATATTACTGTTTTACTAATTTTGCTAAGTGGGGCTCCCTCCTGGGAGGAAGCCGGGTATTCATGTAATGAAATATCTACCTCCAGACCTCGGGGGAGCGATATGTATTCAATAATATATCGCTTAACTTAGCTCTTATCAATATGCGAGCGGTGGAAGGGTTGGCTGCATGTTGTAATTAAAAGTTAATTGTTTTTCTGTTAAGTGGTCTTTTGATACTAATCTTTAGACATGCTGACTTTTTTGTCGTGTAGAAAAAAATAGGGTAGATATTATAATAGATAACGGAAAAACTAAAACAAAAAATTGACTCAAAAATCACAAACATGATTTTTATTTTTATTTTTTTTGGTTTAAATTTACATTAGATAAATAATAGTATTATTAGATACGTTAACAAAATTCAACTATTTTGAAAATTGTAATTTCTGTGTGTTTATTTCTGCTACGCTAGAGGTCCGGGGTTAGGTTTCCAGGTCGAGCAAAATTATTGGATTTTTCTATCAAATTCTTAGTAGTAGCTCGGAGGTAGGATTTATGCCTGGTTAAATAAATAATAATTATAACATAATGTTCATGTAAATAAATAAACATTGTAATTTAACTCTTGATAAGACGAATTCTTGACCAAAGAGAGAATTGAGAATCCAAGTCCTTAGCTTATGGGATTAGTCGGAAAATATTACAAATAGTAAATAGAAATATCGGCAAACGTGACTTCTAATACTAAGTGCTAATTAATGACAACTCTCCTTGCCCGTAATTAACTTTGTCACATGTAAGATTATACGCATCTAGTTTCTAATGAAGCGATTAGTTGCTTTAAAAAAGTCGCTTTCAGGACTTTTCATAGTTTATTAGATGACACTTTCATCCTTTTGCTCTTTTAAATCAATTTGTATGCTGACGCATCATATTTTTTTCTTCCATATTGTCATCTCTGTGCTTACTTTCTTAGCACTCTTATAATTCTTTACATAATCCTATCCGATAATCCTTTATACATTTATATGTATAAGGGATCTGGCAGAAAGATTATTCTTTCTGCCAGATCTCATGTCTGTATAATTAATTATATTCAAAACCATATTTTTTTTCAAAACTTTGCCCCACACGAGTATATACTCTTGTATCGTGGGTGCATTTACAAAAATTTATATATTATATTTGTCTGGCTCTGGAAGGGATGCACACATGTGACCAAAAGGGTTTTGGACATAATTTTGGATGGATGGAAAGGAAGAGGAAGGCCAAAGAAAAGATGGATGGATTGTGTGAAGAATGATATGAAAGAGAAGGGAGTCAGTGATAGTATGACGGCTGACAGGACGGCATGGAAGAAGAAAACGTGTTGCGCCGACCCCAAGTAACTTGGGATAAGGGCAGGAAGATGATGATTTGTCTGGCTCTCTTTATTTTGGCTGTTTGTGTGTGTCAGTTTTTACTGCCACACACAAACAGCCAGACTCGGAACAATTATCTATAGGCCATTCGTATATTTGTTCGGCAGGGGATCAAACCCGCGTCAATCGCTAAACCACTGCGCCAACAGTGCCTATTTGTTTATACAATCATATTCTTGTTTTAATTTATTTTTTAGTACTATCCAATTAAATTGTCTACTTACCGATACGACATCGCGTGCCCCGGCTATCCTTGGAGACAGTCTAACAAAATGGCAATGTTTTAGCTTATAACAAAACCGTTGTATAGAAAATTAATGAAAAATAAAATCCAGGCCCACGGCAGCTTATGAAGGATTAAAGAATACATTAGTGATGGGACACGCGGCGAGTTTGTGTGTCAGTGTCGATAGATTTGAAGGTGATCGGCACGGCGGAGACGCTTTGGTGTTTTTGTCATTTTTAAAACCTCCAAGCAATCATTTTTTGAAAATTTATTTTCATGTGAACATGATTGTGACATGTTTTCGTTTCCGTTTTAATATCTACCTAGTTTAAAAGAATAATAAATAATACAATAGCAACGGCAATAAGCTCGCCCCCTTATTACATGGGACCTAACCCTTCTGGTAATACAGGCGTCCCGCCATTGATCTCTCTATATGCTTAAATCTTTTGAACGGATATGAATGTGGTTTTCATTAAAAGATGAGTAATTCAAGGGAAAGGTTTTTACGTATAGAGCATCACGATACTACCTAACGGGAGCGGAACAGTAACCAAAGATGTAATAGGACGCGGGTGACACCGCGGAGTATAGTGGAGCCAGTTATCTATGAAACAAAGAATTTGAATATTTTATAAATTAAAAGATATTTTTTACTTATTTATACAGAGAAGAATTCCATTTAATTGTTCCTCAAATAAACACCTTACACTTCCTACTTCTTATAAACAAAAAAACTAAATGAATGAACAATAGCTCGCTATACAAGCAAACATTACTCTATTTTATCTCTGAATCGTTAATCAGTCATAGATACAAATGGTTTCAAATTCCGCTGAGCAGATAAATATACGCCAACAAATTAATGTTTCTACATGAACCGACTCTGGCATGACCAGTATATCTTGACATTTCATGGTGGCGCCACTCACTTAGCTAAATGTCAGATTCAGTACATTTTACGTTAGTTCCTTATTTTCCCGTGGTTCAAGTTAAACTGGTCGGTCAGCACTGTTTATTTCAGCCACATTTACAGCCGACAGACCAAACTTAAAGATTTACGCTTTAAACCATTAAAATGAATGATTTTCAACGTTTTTATGTCTTTGTCTGCAGTTCTTTGAACTTCTAAAGTAACTGCAAAACGCCAATAACTTCGAAAGGAGTCAGACAATTCATCAACGATATTATTAAACAAACTTTTCATTATGTCTGTATGTATTTTTGAACAAATATTGCGATCATCAATCAGTCTGTTGATTATATTGATATCGCAATTGTTCTTTGTAGCGTAAAGTCATTTATTATTATGACGCTCGATGTTTGATTAACTTTTCTTTGCTTCGACGTAAATACTTGTATAATCTTAACTAATATTACAAATGCGAAAGTATTTGTTAACTTTTAACGCCTAAACCACTGAACCGATTATCCTGAAATTTTGCATATACGTTGTCAGGTGTATAGGAACGGACATAGAGTACCTGTAATCTCGAAAAAAGTACTGTTCCCGAGGAAAACAACAATAATGTTCTTACGATAATAGATGGCGCCACGTGTCTTTCGAATCATGATTGAATTTTAAATATGACTGACATTAATTTACGCGGATGAAGTCGCAGGCAAAATCTATTATCTTATACAAATACATAATAAATAACGCAATTTTTTGTAGTTAAGTTAGTTTTTCCTTCAAGATAGTCTTATTACCTAGATGTCGATTTTAATAAAATATGATAACACTAGCTTTTGCACGCGACTTCGTCCACGTGGATTAATAGTTCCCGTTCCCGGGGGATTTCCGGGATGAAAACTATCCTATGTCCTTTCTCGGGTCCCAGACTATATCTGTACTAAATTTCATTGAAATCGGTTCAGTGGTTTAGGCGTGAAGAAGAGACAGACAGATAGACAGAGCTACTTTCGCATTTATAATATTAGTACGGAAAGTACGAATTCTGAAACACATATCTATCGACAAATCACTCCTCGACAAGTCACATCACTATTAGAAAATTGTTAATACCCGTAATTGAGTTATGTCCAAGCGACCTCAATGCTCCATTGTGGATTGTCAAGTCGCTGCTGGCAAACGTTACATACGACAATAGCCAATATATTCGGCGATAGGCCTGCTTTTCGCCGAAAGTATAAGGTTTCGGCGAAACTTTCGGCCAAGCCGGAGTCGGTAACCTCGGATCGTTGGACATGTAGTGTTGGCTAAAGGTGTATAGTGGTTACTGTGTCGGTAAGTTGATCAATTATAATAGCTAAGGATATTTTTTTTTTAATCTGAATTTTTTGACGTATTTATTAGATGCCAGGAATCTAAAAAAATTTTTGTCGTGAATGGATTCGAAAATGTCTATTTTGTATGTTAAAATAATTCTTTACAAAAAATGCTGATTGTTACAACTCATTATGTGATAATTACCTGACTCTTGAAGATTCTTTTAAAAGAGTTTTGTAAGTCTAATGAGTTTCTTTCTAAACGGAATAAACAATGATGCTTCTAAACGAATAATTTGCAGATATTATCTACCTCATTGAACATTATTCTTTATTTTAACGTATGTTTAAAAAGGACTTAAAAAAAAGTATTACATAAGTTGTCGTGATAGTTCAGTGGTTAAGTCGTCGCGCCGCCGGTCTCTCATGTATGAGGTTGCGGGTTCAATTCTGGGCAAGGACCGGGCAAGGACTTTTCCAATTCATATGTTACTTCTAAAAGGTATCGTGTTGCTCAGAAACTGGGTTGTGGAGCTCAAATAAGCAGTTGCTCCATGTAAAACACTGATATTCAGCTGCATCCGGTTAGACTGGAAGCCGACCCCAAGATAGTTGGGAAAAGGCTTCTTTTAAATAGTGGCTATTTTCCCCCATCGACGTATTAGCCTAAATCTGCATCGTCCACTGCATATCTACCGCTAACACAATTTCGTGCTACATCGAGCAGAAGAACTAGTGAACAGTGGCTACACTAGCGATGCCTCATCAAAGTGGCCGAAACTCTGATGAATTAGACGGAGTCTGCTGTTGATGGAGGTGGATTAAATATTATCAGAATATTTACTAAGTAGATTTTGCCCGAGACTTCGTCTATGTGGATATTTTTACCCGTGTTGAGTAACGTCTCTGGTTACTGCTCCGCTCCCGTGTGTCGTAGCGTGATGTTATATTGCCTATGATAGTCACAAATTACGTGGCTTTCTATGGGTACAATAATTTTTAAAATCGGTTCACCAGAGTCAGAGATTATCCCTTAGAACCTCACAAACTTTACCCCTTTATAATATTAGTAAGATATGAGGCTAAAATTATTTCTTTTTTGAACGCGGTAATCTCCGGAACTAATGGTCCGATTCTTGAAATTCTTTCGCTAATAGGAAACTACTTTATTCTAAAGTGATGTAGGCTATATGTTTAATGACACTTGACCTCCACTGGGACAAAATCATGGGCAGAAGTTACTATCTTTATATGCGGAACTAAGGACCAAACTCAAAATTCCGAGATATTTTGTTACGGATTTTTCTGGTTTTACTCACGGTTGATTAGGCAACTTGCCAACTATTTTTGGACTTCAACAGAGTATCTATTCAAAAGCTGGTTCATTTACAAGTTTTACATCAGCGCACTTGTGAAAGGCCTGCTAAAAATGGTCCTTCCGTCCTCACGTGTCGCTACAATTTATTCCAATGATAAAAGTCGCAAGTCTTGCAAACGAAGCTAAATCGTTTCCCCACGCGCCTGCGCAATGTTATTGTTTCAATAACAATTGCTTTAATTACTTCGTTGTAATTGTTATCAACATCTTTGTGTGGTACAGTGATGATGGATTTCTTGTGAATACGTTTTCTTGAAGTAAATACTCAATTATTTATTGCGTTAAAAAAAAATGGTCCTATGGAGCATAAAATATGATGAGTGTTGTTTCGCTTTTGAAATGGAGTTGCGTTCTACAGATGGCTTCATTGATTTTTCAACCGTATTAATTTAATTAATAGACGTTGCGAAGATTTACTTGTTTCGACTTTTAAATATCTCTAATCATCAATGTTACGATACGTATTAAACTAAATATATAACTAATTATAAACTTACAAATGTTTTTGCTGTAGAAACATACAACTACATACATACTGTGGAACATACAATTTAGAAAATTCAGAAACCCGAATGCTTAGATTACAAAAATCTAAAAATAAAGGAAAAGAAAAAACAAGTCCAACAAGATACCATCACGCCTGTAATCCCCGAAGAGTTAGGCAGAGGTGTATCAATATACACCCACAGTTCGCCAGTATGAAACAAGACTTCTGTTAAATAATAGTCGTAACCCAATAAAAATCTAGACCAGCTCAAATGTTCCCTGGGACACTGAATGACACTAGGGCGTGTGGGGTCGTCAGACCTTACTGCCCACATGATAAAGAAAGAAGACTGAATTGTCATGAAAACGTTTTCCCCGTAGTGTCAGTGTGCTATCGAGTGCCGTGCGACTATAGATATGATATAGTCATGATAGGGGGCGCGCCCTCGCGTCGTTGTGTGATTGATTCGTATGCATCTTGTACTGTCGTGGATAAAACTTGCTCGTATAAACAAGCTTTTGGAATTTCTTTTACAAGAGAAATATTTTTATGCGTTGTTGTTTGCTTCGATTTAGCTTATAAATCATTATCTTATAAGAAAAGGACGACGTTATAAATTCCTTTTTCTTCCTTCTCATTATTTTTACAAAAAAAAAACAAGACAAAAGTAACTTTACTTTCGGAAGTCGAGGAGTTCCCTTTTCTGGAAAAAAATATTTTTTCGAAAATGTACTGTTTATTCTTATTGAATTTGATGTGACAGTGATACAGATGCGTTAAGAAAGCTTCTATGGGGAACTAGCTTTAGCCTAGTCTAATTTATGTGTACTCTGTGACGACACAAGAGAAGATAAAAATAATAAATGCATGCACATAATTACACACTGTGAGCTCAAAAACATGCCTTGGACTATAGGAGTCTTTGAAATCATCATCACTGTTCATCTTGGAGCTGTATACCGCATCTGCCTACTGTATTTTATGATTGGTTTCATTTTATTTTCATCCAACTTTGGTCCTTTACTCATAAAACAGCTGAACTCCATTGCCTTTTAATTTTATTGTTTTATGATAAACTCCATTGACTTTTAATATTATTTGTTTACTATCGCCACGACTTCTGCTCTTGTAAGTACAACACACTAGTACTGTCAGCCGGCCGACAGGTATCCATTTAATCCATTCCGTTTTAATTTGTTTGAATGGACGAACGTTTAATACATCGCATCGCTGACGACGGGCTATTGATGTTTCATTTAATGGGTCCAGTTATAATTGGAGCGGTATTGTTTTCTGTTTGTTTGGTTAAACTCGATACATATAATATTTCCATAGTTGTCGTAAGTAGATATATTAACTCTTGCGAGAGTTTTGTAGTTGATAATAGTGCTTTCAACATCTAGCAAGATTTTTTTCTACTAACTTTTGTAGTATGATTAGCTTTTGACTTATGCCCAGTGCTCTGTGACTGTACGGGTGAAAATCGGTATTTCTTTTTGCGCGGAACCCTAATTCTTCTTCTAAAATAAAAATAGCCTTAGTTATTTCATATATTATGTAAAGATTATCATTAAATATCAAAGGTCAAACTTCCTTTTTTAGGAAAACAGGTTACAATCAGAGCTTAAAATATACCAGCAGACTGTGGGTGTACTTTGGTACACCTCTGCTTAATGAACCTTGGAGTCTTAGAATTAGGCTTTTTTTACCCGACTGCGCCAGAAGGAGGGTTATGTTTTTCGAGAGTATGTATGTATGTATGTATGTATGTATGTATGTATGTATGTATGTATGTATGTATGTATGTATGTATGTATAATTGTTTGGCACGCTCTGCAGGCTGAACGGCTCGATGGATTTTAGGTTGAGAGGTGTCGTTAGATTCGTATTTACTGTGAGAGTGACACTGGGTATATAAAAAAAAACAAAATGGCGGATTTTTGGCGCCAAATTCAAATGTTTGGCTCGCTCTGCAGGCTGAACGGCTTGATGGATTTTAGCTTGAGAGGTGTCGGTAGATTCGTATTTACTGTAAGAGTGATACTGGGTATATTAATTTCTTTTTTAAAACACTAAAAAAATAAAAAAACGGTAATTTAAAAAACTAAAAAACCCGACTGCTATTCTTTAAAAATCCCTAAAACAAGATAAATTGTAGCAGTCGGGACCCATTCGGGACCATCTGCAATGTAATATAGGTATGTGCTCTCAATTCACTAATCCTCCATTTCTAGAATGGGTCCCGACTGCTACAATTTATCTTGTTTTAGGGATTTTTAAAGAATAGCAGTCGGGTTTTTTAGTTTTTTAAATTACCGTTTTTTTATAGACGGGAAATCATCAAATAACTTCCCCCCCCCCCCCTAGTGTCAGACTTTTACTGACTAAAACCCGTCTATGTTCCTTCATGTGCCCTTTGCGTTCCGGGGGCGCGGTATCTCTTTCGAACAACCCGCAGTTAGAATTAGGCTGCGAACTAAACTTAATTAATACTTTCATCTGATTATTTTTCAACGTGACGTTGTTGATCCTAGCTATTGATACAATCCGCTTTTCAGTATGAGTCCGACAATTGATTCTAGTACACTTACATTACCTACCGAAATCAGTTTTCTTTATAAATCCAGCTATAGTGGAATTGAACAGAAACCCTGTCTTTTGTGTTTACATTGTCCAATTTACAAAACATCTAAAATTCAGTATGTTCTATGTTGACCTAACATTTTGTTCGACAAATTGGAACAATTTACACGAACACTCCTTTTTTAGACTCGAAGGAGCAAAAACTAAATGTTTGGTTGGTTGGTATTTCAATCTTTTACCAAGTACTTTTTTTATTATTTATAGATCTCAATTTATTATTACTAACAACGTTTACAGTGAACAGAAATTCTGCATTTTAAATTAATGTAGGTAGATAAAAATATCTGAATAAGTCTACACTAATGTTAGTGTAGACTTAATCAGTTTTTTTTTTCCTCCTTATAATTAAAGAGGAAAGATTTGTATTAAGTAAGATTACTGGACCGGTTTCAAAAATACTAGATACATTATCACCGAGTAACATAGGCTATATGACATCACGCTACGACACACGGGAGCGAAGCAATGACCAAAGTCGTAACTGAATACGGATGAAATAAGCAACGCAGGCGAAGTCGCGGATAGTTCGCTAGTCAGTCTAATAATGAATCATCACTTAACCGAAAGACGTCCTGACCTCAGCCTGCTTATTATGTAAGAAATCTCCCTCAGTGAATTAAGGTGAAGTAAGCTTAAAACTGGGCTGTCACTATACGATGCTAGGGATTGACAGGTCGCCACACGCTCACTTCACGGAAGGAGGGTTTTACAGAATAACACCGCAGATCAGTTGCTCGGTGCAAATTAGTTCGCCAGTATCCACGCCACAATACATCGTATCACGCCGGCCGGTGTCACTCGCGGCGTGCACTCCTCAATTGTTGGATATCGCACTTATCCACTTAAAGCAGTTATCCGTTCCGTTGTCCACTTACAAGATTCTATGTAGAGTGCGATATGATGGTATATGTAGGTATCATGCGTTTCCTTCACACAACATAGTTCCCTGGGTTGGGAAAGATACATAGACAATTAGAAGTTTGTGAGGATGGATAGACGTATGGATGTTTGTTACTCTTTCACGCTTAAACGGCTGAACGGGTCTGGGCGAAATTTGGCACAGAGGTAGATTTTAATGTGTAATAACACATAGGATAATTTTATCCCGGAAAAATACACTTCCCTACATCACTACCACCACATCTACTACCACTTTCACACTATTATAATACAGTTCCCGTGGGATAATATACCAAATTAGGCGCGGTTGAAATCGCAGGCAGAATCTAGTCGCGTTTAAAACACTTTGGTCCTAGTCCTAGTCAGATTGAAGGGGGACAATCGTAACAATGGTGGTGGTAACAGTGGTTAAGGCTTCCGCCTCTTATGTAATGTGACTTTTTCTAATTCATATGTACTTTCTTAGTTTATCTTGAACATCACTGACATCGGTAACCATGTCAGAGGCCCTTGAGGCGGTTTAGAAACTCTGACACTAGGGTGTGTGGGGTCGTAAGACCTTACTGCTTACACGATAAAGAAGAAATATTGTAACAATATTATGTCCAACAGCTACGCCCCGCCGACGATGACGGTGACGGTATCATCGGAGAGGCGCGCGGACGCCCTGGCGGCTCAGCGGTGGGGCTCGCCGCGACAGGTCACGCTCAAGCGCAGCCCCGGGGCTCCGCTCGGAGTCAGCATCGTTGGAGGGAAGGTGAGTTTATGTTGTTGAGAAGTTATATACAGGATTGACAGCAAAACCAGACATCGAGGGTTGATTACGTTACAACACTTATACTTATACTTCCATTTTAGTTCTAAGTTTTATAGCATAATTATGTTCTAATGTGTAACCGTTTATTTTCCCAAATAAAATAAAATAAAACAAAAACATTGGCATATGACTTTTTAATCCCCCGCTGATCTTTTCTGATTAGTTTCTTTGCGGGATCCGAGACTTTTGTATCGTTTCTCCGGTCGCCATTGTTGATTCTGGCTTTCAGGAGTTCCAGTAGCTAGGAATAGAGTGGCGGGCTTGTCCCTTAAAAAAAACATATATGACTTTTATCGAATTTCATGGTGAAAAAGCTCTCCTAAAATGTATGATGCAACAAAACAGAAGATATCTTCGAAGTAATAGAATCCTAATATGTGTATATTGTGTACAGGTTGACATAATCTCCAACCGTGATGGTGACGACTGCGAAGAAAAGGCGATATTCGGTATCTTCATCAAGAACGTGGTGCCAGGCAGTCCTGCAGGGAACTGTGGAGAATTACAGGTGAGTGACATCTATTAGAATGATATATTAAGTAGAACGAAGGTATAAACATGGATGGGACAGTAATGTGATGGATTAAATGGTTGATTACAAAGATAAGAAGTTGTATAGAATTTCCTCTTGCGCTGGATTGAAGTATTCAAAAACGAACATAGATGATTTGGATTATTTTTGTCTCCTTATGAGGACGGATCGGGAAAAAAGTTTAAGTTGTCCCCCTGTTAGCAACTCGGGGACTCGGGAGTTGTTTATTTTCTCCTAGAGGAGTGAATTAAGTTCGATTTGTCCCCTCGTTGATCCGACCCATAGGATCCGATGATTTTTGATAAGTTCTGGTTAATACTCACTTCTGGTCTTCACTCTAGTAAACAGGCAGCCGAACACCACGCCTAATGCACACTATCATAACCCCATCATTTGCCACAGACAGGCGACCGTATCCTCGAGGTGGACGGAGTGTGCGTGAGGTCTGCGCAGCACGACCGCGCCGTGCAGCTGATCAAAGCTGCCGGTGACACTGTCACACTCACAGTGCAGAGTCTACTTGCATGGGTATGTCTACTCATTATAGACTTTAGCTTGCATCATTACCTTTTCATCCAGTATTTTCTATAATAGTCATGCTGTCAAAAAAGTCAAAGCATTTTTTTAATTAGACCTTTTACAGCGACTTTTCAAGGGTCAAGAAGTTACAGTTTAAAGTTGAAGCTAGTTGCTCTATGGAGAAGAACAAGCAAGAAACTCCATGTACACTTTTTTCCTTCAATTTAGTTTTTACAAATCTTTGTTACAATATTCTTGTTGCTTCTATATGTGACAATGAATTTAAATATAAAACAATAAAAAAAAGATGTGAGCCATGGTAGATAAGAGATGACCAATCCCAATTGACAGCGCCCGTTCACGCAAATGCAGCTCAACCATCTTAAAGAGATATATAAAGATGATATTTAGAAGTACAGTCTCGACCTACACTTTAATACTCTGTTACCTACGCTATGTATAATTCTGTTTCATGTTCTTTAAATAAATAAATAGCTAAAAGCAATCTCGGTAAAAGTGTAAGACTTTGAAAGCGATGCTTTGGAAAAACGAAATGAACGCCTTGAAACTAGCTCTCGACTGACGCATTGTTAAATCTTGTAAGAGATCATCTTTTTGCACGACTGCCCCAAAAAGAAGAGTGTTATGTTTTTAGAGTTAATGCATGAATGTATGTGAGGTTTTTTTACCACCAAAACTTCTAAACGCCTGAACTGATTTAGATGTAAGGGATATGGTTACAATCCTTGTATCGTTTCGAGTACCTAACATACTACATAGGCTAGTAAAAAATAAAAAACCCAAATAATGGTCACTTATTAACCGACTTCATTAATTTAGAAAATGTGTGTAATCTCATGATAAATTGACATTCAATTGAATGAAAAACTAGCGCATATATTTTGAAATGGTGGTGATAGTAGTTGGTGGTTGTGGAAATGTATCCAACATTGTTATAATCCTGATCCTCATTACAGAACACAGACTCTTCGGACGTGGAAGCGTCGACGCCCCCCGCGTCCCCCACCCCCTCCGCGAGGAAGCTCCCCGCGTCGCCACAGAAGGACAACAGAACACCGCAGCATGAGATCAAGGTACTTAGACTTAAGAGTAACTTGTCAATTTGCCCCCAAAAAGGCCCTTTTAGCATTTTAATTCTTCGTTCTTTGCCTAGCACTTAAGAGGGTTTACACTTTACGGCATTTTATACAAACTTCTAAAGCTTTCTACACATAAGCAGGATACATAGGTCTAAAATGATAGTTGAGAGCATTTTCAAAAAAAAAATGTAAGAATAGGAATCTCTGTTTCTATGGAAAGATTAAATTCGCTCGAATTTAGCTGTAACACAATTTTTTGAGAATATTCTCAACTAACTTTTTAGACCAATGTATCCTGCTTATGTGAAGAAAGTTTCATTAAAATCGGTTTATTCATTTCGAAAAATAAGTACTTGAAAGTTTGTATGCAATGCCGTAAGACGTAAACGCTCTTAACTGATCCTATAACACCAAAATAAGAGAGAGAGAAATTCTAGTTTTAACAACCGATTTTAGTATGACCAATTTTTTTATAAACTATCTGTCATTATAAGGGAATTAGGTAATAGTCATAGAAATGGAACACAAAGCATTAAATAAATAAGCAAAGCTAACCTCGTCATACGGTTCCCTAAAAATAAAGATGGCCATGAAACAGTTTATGTTTCAAAGGTAAAAGTTGGTCTAGGTATAATTCATATTAATATCTCGCTACATACCAAGTTTAAATTCCTGCATAAATCATTACAGTCAAACAAAAGTCGGAACTTTTAAATATTTAAAATTATAAACTGTAACTGATGATTCCTATAGAGTTTTGTAAACATTTTTTAATAGAAATATGTGTATTGAATAATATCATTCGGATTTCTTTGCCATAGGGATTTCTAAATTACTTATTATTGCATTGAAGAGTATTACATATAACATATCATACCATCACGCTTGTATTCCGTGAAGGATTAGGCAGAGGCGTATCAATGTACACACACCTTTCGCAGGTATGGTTTAGGTCCCATGTAATAGGAGGAGAGCCTATTGCCATTAACCTGGCACGATCCTAAGAGTATTACACATACCTCATCAATTCGAAAGGTATCCATAACGAAAGAACGAGAAGAATACATATGGTATACATTAGGTCATACTTAAAATTAATAGTATGAACATTCGACTGCCTCGGTAGCCGAGTGATCCTAAGCGCGTCTGCTACGCTAGAGGTCTTGGGTTCGATTCCAAGGTCGAACAAATTGTTATTGGGTTTTTCTATAAGAAATTTTCAGTAGCAGCTCGGAGTTAGGATTTAATTGTCCCAGTTAATGGCAATAGGCTCGCCCCATATTACATGGGACCTAACACATACCTGCGAACTGCGGGTGTACATGACCTCTGCCTAACCCTTCGCGGAATACAGGCGTGATGGTATATATATATATATTATTTCGAAAGGTATCCTTAAAGAAAGAACAAATAGAATACATATCCTTAGGTCACACTAAACATAAATAGTGTAAACACTCGATCCTCAAACTGCACAATTTGCTCATACCTCATAATCTTCTGTACAGATAACAGTAACATCAGAAGCCGACGAAGAGAAGGAGGCAGAAGGAGACCCTGAGAAGCCGGTGGACACGACGCCTACAGAAGAAGAAGACACCGCTAAACCTGTGTACTCAGACGACTCTGATAGCAGCGACGAAGAAGATGAGAGGGAGTTGCAGGGCAGAACTTATTCTGATAAAGGAGTCGAGGTGAGTAAGAGTGTAACTATGTCCTTTATGACTGTTGATACTTGAGTACGTTTCTTGTAACTTCCCCGTTGGTCTCATGGTCGCAAGCACGACTGGTTTTTTTTTTTGTAGACGGGAAATCATCAAATAACTTCCCCCGCTCTGGGCGGGGCGGGAGGAACTATCAGACTTTTACTGACTAAAACCCGTTTATGTTCCTTTATGTGCCCTTTGCGTTCCGGGGACTTGGTATCTCTTTCGAACAACCCGCAGCCCCGGCAGGCATCGGCCCTCAGTGGCCCCTTCCAAGTTTGCTGAAAAGCACGACTGCTGATGTTCTGGGTTCGACTCCCAGGTCGGGCAAAAACTGTTATTGGCTTTTTCCAAAATGCTCTTAATATAACACAAAATTAGACATGTCCAAAAAATGGCAATATAGGTGAACTGATGTCATTTAGGTACACGAATAACATTTTAATTAATTGGAATTTATGAGCTTAATTACACCAACGTCCTAAAACATAAAATAATGATTACTCTAGCTTGTTTTAGCAACTATAACATTTTAGTGTCGACCTTGAATTCAAGGAAAATATTATTTTGGCTGGAAAAATACTACCTCATTAGCCTAGTGGTCCTTAGCTCGACTGCTACGCTAGGGTTCGATTCCTAGGTCGAGCAAAGCGTTATTGGGTGGTTCTATGAAATTCTCAGTAGCAGCTCGGAGTTAGGATTTGTGCCCGGTTAATAGCACCAGACTCTCCCTCTATTACATTGGACCTTAACATACCGGCGAAATGTGGGTGTACATTGATACACCTCTGCCTAATCCTTCGGGGAATATAGGCGTTTGCATGAAAAATAACTGGTTTTAGAAAGGTTGTAAGATCATAATACATGTTTTATTTATCCTCTAGATTGACCGGGCATCCGCGGGAGCAGTGAAACGCAGCAAAGAAGAGAAGGAGGCGGATCCGGAAGAAGAAGATGACTTCGGCTACACAACAAGTGAGTGGAAAGATACATTGTTCACTCTCATCAACTTCTCTTTCTATTTCGTTCACGTTTACTTCTATGCGTGCCTTATTGAACACAACAGGTGAACGTTGTCTTATAGAAGAACGTTACACGGAGGTTTTGTACTGTTTTCTTTACGACTGAAGTTTCTGTCTTCAGGGATTACCGTTTTCTATCTTTTGTCAGAGAAAACAATTAGAGTTTGTTTACAAAATTTATCAATTTACAAATATTTCTTGAAGAAAGGTTTAGTCGGTTTAAAATCAGCTCTTAAAAGAATAAGAAACGTTTTTGTCATTTTGATGGAACGTATTGATGAAGTGTTAATGGTCTGCGCAAATCTGATCGACTGATCGAACTACAAAATTAAACAAAAAATATTGACAAACCTCATTTGATTAAAGTGATGGCAATGAACTAGAATTTGTAGATCGTTTAACAGCAATCGTTATATATACGAACATATTCTAAGTAAGTGGAAAGAAAAATGTTAATATGGCTTATCCATTTCTATGGATAAGATTTAAATAATTACTATTTTAATAAGTGCCAAAACGAATGAAATGCTTTGCAATAAAAACTCTTTACTACCAGCGAAATTTGAATGGTTCGAAAAATTTAACTCATTGACCTATTCCATCTGCCATCTTTCAAATCCTCTGCAAATTACGGAAGTAAAAAATATTAAACGTACATTATTTTAAACTTTACAACACTATTATGCATCGTACCCATAAAACACCAGTCCAGCAACCGCAAACCACCCAGGAAACCATTTAGACCAGTAGTTACATAAACAGCATAATATTGTAACAGAGACGGAAGCTTGTGGTGCTACCAACATTCGTAAGTCAAGGCTACCGACGGGTTAAATATAGGAAACCTGTGATTACCTGTTGCTGGGGTTATTTGGACGAATTTACCATGATTTTAGCGTGGAACCGTATAATTATTTCAAAATTGGGTAGTTGATTCCACCATCAATAAATTGACATAATTTTTATGAACTGTCAAAACGCGATTCTCCCATAAATTTTGTATAGCAATATCGAACTGTGATGTCACTTATCGACCTACTCAATTGACCAATTATTTATTGATTTTAAAGTATGTTAAAATCTAATTTTACAATAAATTGAAAATTAATCGGTTTTCATGGGTAAAATAAGTGTTTTTTTAGAGAAGTTGTGAAAGTATTTGTTAGTGGTGTCAACTACTCAATTGCTTTGTTCTGGTCGAATCAGTGATACTTAGCAGTGTGTTAAATTACTAACTACTATGTTAACAGTCATTTTATTTAGTTCACCGATTCCAATATTAGTAACGAGTCGTTTTTTCTTACCACGTAACCATTACTATATTTGAAGATAGATTGACATATGAAAGACTTGACAATGCTTTCAGAAGCTTCAGTGGCTAAAAGTGTGTAAAAAAAATTAAACTTATTTTAGCTAGAAAAACTAAATTTTTTCCACTGGAAATTGAGATATAAATGGTGTTAGGCAAAGTTTAAATCGGATCCAAAAATATAAACGAGAAAAGTTAACTAAGTTACTTTTCGGATAGACCGAACGAAAATACCTTTCTGTAAGGATTTAGTGAACTTCAAGCTTTTGCGGTACCAAAGTTATAACTTTGGTTGAGGTATGCCGCGTTCTAGCGGCTAGGGATTCTTTGTCGAACTATTTTATTTGGGCAATTTGGTTAAAAATAATTTTATTCTTTTTTTACCCTATCATAAAGAATGGGTATTTGGTGTTGGCACGAGAGTTCTACTAGATTATTTCAAAATTAGTCCCTAGATAATCAATGGCAATATTAACAGACGACTGACAGTGCTTCCATTTGAATAAAAAAACATTTAAAAGCCTTAACACATTACAGTTTGTCATACAAACTTACAAATTCAAAAAATTGAAGATAATTTACTTATTTCAATTAAAATTGATACTTGTATGCAAGATACATAAGTTCAAAGCGGTTTAAAGTTTTCTATTGGAGATATATCGTGCGCTAAAAATGCGCTTCATTGTTATT
Organism: Caradrina clavipalpis; assembly: GCA_932526535.1. Classification (NCBI taxonomy): domain Eukaryota; kingdom Metazoa; phylum Arthropoda; class Insecta; order Lepidoptera; family Noctuidae; genus Caradrina; species Caradrina clavipalpis. The sequence continues at coordinate 577,364 of OW052111.1, read as the reverse complement.
GTCATAGTTACCTTTATATTGGATGCCAAACTAAAGTTACATTATTATTATCAGTTGCTGTAACACAGGCCAGTGATGGCAAACCAATGACAAAATTATTCGGGCACGCCGATAAATGACAAAACTATTTATTTGTTCGAAACTAATTTGCAACACAAGAAATTATACTAACCTTTTATTTAAATAAACATAAAATAGTAAATAATTATTACGATTCTTGTACAAACGAGTTGCAAACAAAGAGCTTATACGGTAGCATCAGTTGTATTTTTCTCCATTATACGGCTAAGTCAAGATTCTTTGATGGCACGTCATTGTCACAATTTTATTAATTTTATAAAAAAACGCACGTTCTCCGATAAAGGTTCGCCATCCCTGCTCTAGGCTCAGACTCCACCAAAGCGAAGAGGAGACGAGATGTCTTGTAAACAGCCAATAAGATACTATATTGCATTAAAGCTAAGCAGAGAAAAAAAAAGAAATATAAAAATACCGTCAGCCGATAGGTAGTACGAGACATTTCTTCCCCTCTCCGTGTTAGTGGAAACCGTGCCTTAATCTAATACTTCGGCTCAAAGGACCAATTTTTCTCCTAACATTTTAACATCAAGAGAAGTGTTGAATTTTTTGCTTTAACCCTTAACCTTCCTACTACTAGCCCGCTTTATATTACAAAGACAGTAGTTTCCACAATTGAATGGCTACCATTAGAGGTTGTATTATTTTTAATATCATATTTTTGTGTTTTTCACGTTGTACATAATACGAAACTTCACGTTTATTAATAATAATATTTTGATGATGTTGTTTGAATTCTAGTATTACTATACGAAAATAATTGACTTGAAAACTTCCCCGGATCACATACAACGTGAAAAAATATTTATGATTATTTAAAAGTTCGAAAGACCAAAAAAAATCTACATAGTACCGTAGTGAAGGCGCATAAAGAAACTGCCAATAGACTCTTAGAAATCATTGTAACACGTAGATGTTCTGTAGTTTGAATTTATTTCCATTTATTTAAATAATGTATCTTTTCACTGCTTGTTTTATATGTTTGTTTGTAAACATGTGTCAGTTTTGTAAATATACGTGTATGTTTTTTACAGAATTTTTATTATTTTGCTTGCACCATCCTATCCAAATAATATAGACTTACACACTAATAATACCTCCCTCTAAACTTTTTAACTGCATCCCCAATTGTGTATATATTATTATTCTACACAAAGCTCTTAAACTTAGTTAATTACTGCTAAAAATAGCGTTGGTTTAACTGGCACTAAACTTCTATAAGAAAATCTGCAATTGGCATCTTCGGTCTTAATACTCTTTACATACATACCGAAATTGCTTGTACCTTACAAGCAATTTCCGCTGCATGGTTTACTCCTTATTAGCAATTTTAACATGAAGACTTTTTTAAGGACTACTACAAAGGACCAATTTTCGCTATAATAGAATCAAATCAAATCACTTTTATTTGTTAACACAGGTACAAAATTTACAGATGCTATGTTATGCCATGTTATGCCAGCTTACAAATATGGTGAGCATCTAACTCAAGATTACAATTTAAAGTTTCTAAAAAGTATATTTGTAAAATCATGAATAAGTACTTATTTATGTATCATGGAATCTGAATCTAAGATCTTGTTTTAATAAAATTCCCCTTAATACTGAAATTAATTCATGTATTGAAGCATACTTTTATCAGTCAACATTACCGATAGTGTAATCAGTTACTACAGGCGTATCACGGATCAATACTATGCACAGTAATTGTGAACTTTATTTTATGGGATAACCGAAAAGTGTAGTTATTGAAAATAATAGGTACATGATGCATGTGTTAGTGACTTGTTTGTAGGGATGCCTCGATACGCCTTTTTGCCGATACGATACCGATACCGATACTCTTATAAAATAACCGCCATGCTGATACCGATACCGACCAAAAGTGCCTGTAAATAGTCTAATTGAAATAAATGCTTTGACTTTGAGTAACCCAAAGTATCGTCGATATATCGGTATCGGTATCGGATACATCCCTACTTGTTTGCTGAATGAAATTATATGCTCGACTAAATGGTATGTGGTCACAGCTGGTTGAGACTTTTGGTAGACCAAAAATTTTGCCGATATTATCACAATCTTGCCACTAAGAACACTTGAATCAATTTCTTTTGAAGAAGTTAAGAAAATCCACCATAGAACGGGTGTAAAAAGACACTGTACGAAAAGAAAAGTTACAATTTCTTTTCATCATCATAGGCCGTATCTGGTTAAGGAGATATTTAAGGTCAAAGGTCAAACTTCTTGTTTTAATATTACTAACTGAATTAGAATTTAAATACTATCACAGTCCTTGCACTGGCAATAGTGCACACAGCTACATGTAAGCGAGGGGTCCTGGGTTCGATTCCCAGGTCGAGTAAAAAGTGTTATTGGGTTTTTCTATGAATTTCTCAGTAGCAGCTCGGAGTTTGGATTTGTGCCCGGTTAATGGCAATAGGCTTGCCCCCTATTACATGGGACCTAAATATACTGGCGAACCGTGGGTGTACATTGGTACACCTCTGCCTAACCCTACGGGGAATACAGGCGTGATGGTATATAGCTACATGTAAATGTACCTGTGCGCACTATGTTTTGTTAGCTTTACCTAGTTTGATGAGCAGTATGTGCAGTTAACGACTACGTGTAATGATGTGTATTTTCATGTTCCGTATATAACAGTACTGATTCATTAAAGTACTACCAAGGCGATTTTGAGTTTTGTTTTACACCATACCATCACGCCTGTATTTCCCGAAGGGTTGAGGTGTACCAATTTATACCCACAGTTCGCCGGTATATTTAGGTCCCATGTAATAGGGGGCAAGCCTATTGCTATTAACCGGGCACAAATCCTAACTCCGAGCTGCTACTGAGAATTTCATAGAACCCAAGACCTCTAGCGTAGCAGTCGTGCTTAGAACCATTAGGCCAACGAGGCAGTTTTATTTTATTCAATTCGAATAATAAATTCATTCTCACACGTTACCGGTCTTCTTTTGATGCCACCCACGAAAGTCAATCTTATACACGTAATCAAGGCCGGATCCCATCACTCACAATCTCGCGAAACGATTCGTTATTCAATGGAAATGATGTAAAAATACATAATTAATTAAACACACACGCGTACCGCACAGCGCACACCTGTTCGCCGTATTGTTTATTGAAAGTGACCTTCGTCCATCAAAAATAGATGCTTATACACATAATATGGAGTTTGCGTACAGAAGGACCAGACTTGATAGGGATCTGTTTGTAACTGAAAAGTCATAAAGGGATTATTTATTTAAAGTATATGCAATAATAGGCGAACCTAATGCCTCAAGCATGCCTTACCAGTCAACCGAAGGTGGGAAAGAGATCACATGTTATGTATTAGTACGACTTATTGCAATTCATTTAAAAAAAAGTATGTATTGAGTTTCTCACCAATTCATCTCTATACGAAACTACCTTTTGGAATAGGCAACTAGATTCAATATTATTAATTTTTGAAGTGAAAACTTCTTTAGCGGAGTTGTACACTTTTTTTGGAATGGGAAAAAAATTTTAAACTCGCGTCAGGACACGTGACCCTGATCGAAAATTCGCAAGCGGCGTTGTGCACTTGTTTTGGAATGGGTAAAGAATGTTAAACTCGCGTCAGGACACGTGACCTGATCGAAAATCTTACGAATTTTTTTTTTTTTTTTTTTTTTTTGCTTTTTCATTTCTGCCGGCACTCTCGGAGTGCAACCCGTCGTTTTTTTCTCATATAACAGACGCACAAAAATATCTTTTAATTAAAATAAATTAATTGACTTTGATATAACAGGTGCATGTATTCGTAAAACAGAATAAAAGAACAAAAAGCTACAAAATACATATATTTTTTAATCGCAAAAGGGTTCTTCTCGCATGCTTTGGTGAGAAGATGAATTTGTCAGTATAGTAAGTGTACAGTTGGATGGGTAGAGGCAGAATCACATATAAGAAAAAAAATGAAGTCACGAAGATGCTTTCTGCAATTTTTGTTTCTATAGTGGTTCTTCTGAGCTAACGTTTATTAAGTACACAAAAATGGCAAAATGAAAGTAACATTACATAGAAAGTCGGGAAGGATTAGGAAACCCGGCTCATGTTTACAAGAAAAGTTGTTTATTCATGTAGATGTAGGAGTTACCAGAGTTACCAGTAATGTGACTAGATGTATGAATATGGACGAGGCGAAAGAATATGTAAAGATTGTAGCGGGTGGCGGTCTGTGGTTTCTGCATACCCTCATGGGAAAAAGGGGTGAGTGCATGTATGTATGTGTATGTAAGAGTAAAGGAAAAACATTACCTATTCTAATTATTTTACTGGAAATTAGCATTTTGTCCGTGACTTTGACACCCTATTGCGCATCTTTAAAGAACGGCTTGGAAAAACGATGGAAGGAATAATTCTCAGAGATAAGCTATCTCTAGGACAAAATACATGAAAATTGGTTTTACAATGAAAATGTTGCAAATTATTATAATTACTTCCACAGTCACATTAGTTATAGATAAGTATTTATCAGTGGAAACTTGTGAATGGCCTTCAATTTTGTATTTTTCACAAGCACTGTTTTACGCTAAATCTGTAAGATTAATGAAATAAAACCAAAAAATTCAGGTAATTTTTTAGGTACAGGCTACCACATTAATTAATACCACCACACGAATCATCAGCGTGAAGCCCTAACGAAATAAATGATTGCCAATTAACACGAAACACTTCATCGCGTGACACGTCTCTTTCTGACCTTTTTGATTTTGTCCATCAATAACTTTCCAGTAATTGATATTGTTAATTTATGAATAGAATTCTAATAATAAGCTCAATAATAACAATTCTTCTAACATTAGAATGAGCACGAATGTTTTTACAGCTTTAATCTGAAAACATCCGGTGTGTTCGAAATTACCGGGGAGTTCTATTGCGTCGCTTCTTTAGCGCGATTTTGGTGAATATTATTCTGTCTTTGATGCTTAGAAAGCGCAAATTGGTGATAGGCTATTTTTTATCTCATTGAAAGGCACACTTGAACTGATGGCCCAACTGACTTCAAGTGGTCACCGTTGCTTGTAAACAACTGCAATACCAGAGGCTGACCAAATGCGTTGCGATACCAGAAACTAAGCTGAAATGTCTCATGTGCCTGTAAATACACCAACACCTATACCCTTCAAACTGGAACACAGCAATGCTGCTTTGCAGCAGAAATATGTATAGCGGTAGTACTTACCCGAAAAAGCTCTCTCACTAAAAGCTACTACTTTTTGATATTCAAATAAAATCACGGTCAGTGGTGAAAATAAAAATAGTCTTTAATTAAGATCAAGCATTGCAGCGGTAAGCTCATTTTAGCAATAAAGTTATGAGATAATTCGAAGATGTTCGTTATGACATTAAATTGTCTTCTTTCAGGCTTTTAGTAGGTATGTATGGAACCAAAATACTAACGGTATAAAATATTCTTCCTCGACTGCTACGCTAGAGGTATTGGGCTCGATTCCAAGGTCGAGCTGTGGTATTGGATTTTTCTATAAAATTCTCAGTAGCAGATCGGAGTTAGGATTTGTGTCCGGTTATGGCAATAAGCTCCCCGTTATTACATAGGATCTAAACATAGCAGAAAACTGTGGATGTACATTGGTACACCTCTGCCTAACCCTTCGTGGAATAAAGCCTTATGATATGTGTAAAATTTTCTTCATTTTCTTGTGATGAAAATTTTATCCTAGTTTCCAAATTATGGTTAGTCTTTTGAGCTCTCTGTAATTATGATGACAAAGACTGTCTCTACATATTATGAAAATAGTATGTATGGAATTTCTTGCCTATTCTTCTCCATATGAAACTACCTTTTGGAATGGTCAACTAGATTCAGATTGCTTTTTCTTGTAAATGCTGTTCAAAAGAGCCTTTTATTGGTCTAATTAAAGTAAAGGATTTGGACTTTGACTTTATGTCATACGTCAGCCATCACTAAAACACGAAAACCATACCTACCATCATAATGATGACATCACTATTTTCCATCGACGTTTATATCTTTATAAAAATACATAACTATTCAGTACCGGAACTCCTCTATAAAAATAAACATAGTTTACGACTTACATGCGATTGGAATTAATTCGTCAGAGTACATCACACACAGCAGTCTGTCTGAAGACTGATCTTATGATGTATCGTCGGTATGAAGATTATTATGTTTTATTGTGTCGTAAAAATGTTACTACGTGTGTACTGGAATGCTTTCTATTTATGTTTTGTGATGTATGGACAGCTCGGGGGGCGAGCTTGTTGACGAGCAAATTGGGCATGAGGTTCACTTTTTGGTAACGAATTGTGTTAGTTCCCGGTATAGAGAAACTGATGACTAGTTGAGATTTCATTGGGCGTACTTCAAAAGTTACTTACGCAACCACAAAATTTAGCGGTTACAGCAACAGGATTTCAACTTTGTAACAAATCTAGCTACCTTATTTTTGGTCCTTTGTAAATGCATTTTATAAATGATTAAATACATTTTTATAAATAATGTAACGTATTTTATAAATGATTAAATACATTTTTATAAATAATGTAACGCATTATATAAATGATTAAATACATATTTCTAAATATAAGAATATTATTCACTAGCGAACTAACCGCGACTTCGTCCGCGTGGCTTATTTTACCCTTGTTAAGTTACGTATTTGATTACTGCTCCGCTCCCGTGTGTCGTAGAGTGATGTTAAATGGCCTATGTTAGTCTGAGATATAGTAGCTTTCTAACGGCAAAAGAATTTTTGAAATCGGTTCAGCAGTTTTTTAGTTTATTCGTTACATACAAAAATACTAATCTTTCCTCTTTATAATATTACTAGCTGACCCAGCAAACATTGTTTTGCCATATAAATATTTTCTAGGGGTATGTTTTTTAGGGATATGTAAAATAGATGTTGGCCGATTTTCAGACCTACCCGATATGCACAATTTTTTTTATTGAAATCGGTCCAGCCGTTTCAGAGGAGTATGGTAACTGACATTGTGACAAGAGAATTTTATTTATAAGATTTATTAGTGTAGATTTCAATATTAGGGTTCGAGTTGTCAATTCTTCAGTACCATGTGTATTATAACACGGAACGCCGAACGGGCACCTGAATGCATTCAAGTGGAACTTGCACGAATGTGTGTACCGAGTTATGTTGTGTGCTCCACGTTTGAATATTTTAGAATTAGATTCGTTGGCCTTGCGCTAGTGTACGATAGACTTGAACCTACACGAGAAAAAGTTCATGGAAGAATGTTTCGAGAAATATTACAAAGAAGCAAAAGGTCATAAGCAAACATTTTCTTGTAGTATTTTATTCTATTTTTGTATACCTAGGGAATAAGAAAAAAAAGATCATTATAAAAATCCAACAAGAGAATGAAGTCTCAAAAATATAGATTGGTCCTTGTTGACTGCCGTTTGCCTACTTGTCCTAAGCACGACTGCTACGCTAGAGGTCTTGGGTCCGATTCCCAGATCGAGCAAAAAGTGTTATTGGATTTTTCTATGAAAAATTCTCAGTAGCAGCTCGGAGTTATGATTTGTGCCCAATTAATAGCAATAAGCTCGCCCCCTATTACATGGGGTCTAAAAACATACCGGCGTACAGTGAGTGTACTTTGGTACACTTCTGCCTTACCCTTCGGAGAATACAAGTGTGATGGTATGTTGTGTTCCTTGTGTCCAATACTTCTTGTATGTCGATTTGTTTGAACACTATTACCATCTGTTTCACTAACACCAGTGTTTACTTAATCGCGCCAACTGTGGTGAATTAAATCGAACTATAACTATTAAAGTTTGGCAACTAAACTATACATTACTGAACGTTCCATGAATCATTAGGGCACCATGCCAATTGAAATGCGATACCATTTAGTTAAATTATTCTTTATGTAAAAAATTTAATTCTCCAGGCCGATTCCGGCCTCGGCGGCTAACCTTAATGCAGACTAGCCACGTGCGCAGGAGATATTAACTATAGTGCATAAGTGTGTGCGCAAACACAGGTGCACTCCCTCTTCCCTCACTCTCATAGCTCGATGGGACGGCAATCCGACACGACCGGAGAGAGATCAGGCGCAGGACCAACGGCTTTACTTGCTTTCCGAGACACGTTGGTGTCACACCACCAACTTCCAACCTCCGGGGTGCTACTGAGAAATTCCTATTGGAAAAACCCAATAACACTTTTTGCCCGACCTGGGAATCGAACCTGGGGCCCCTTTCTCAGCAGTCGCGCGTGCGGCCACGAGACCAACGAGGCAGTCAACGGGGAAGTTATTCTTTATATTAGAAGAGCTATGGATGGGATAATAAATATGTAAAAAGACAGTAAAAGATGCTGAAAGTTACACGTTGTTACTAACATTGAGATATTTATTTGTACTAGATTATACCTGAGAACCTTTTGGTTACGGAGATCTTGAAGGTCAAAGTCCCATTTTTCATTTCATGAATTTTTACGAAAAGTAGTTTTAATAGTTAAATTGAAACTTTCAGTATCTATCGCCACGGGCCTCGTACTTTGACGTCCACCCTTCTAATGTTTTGTTTTGCTTTTTTACTTAATATTGATGGGCAGTATGTAGTTAACGGCTGTGTTGTATTCAGTTATTTGCCGTATAAATAAAACAAGATAAGTTAACTACCTAATAACAGGTAGTTCCGCTCTTAAGCGGCTCTTGCCCAATTTGAGGGGGCCAAACGCCTCCTGCCGGAGGCTCTACGCCGGGGTCGTGCGTTCGATGGCCCTTTACGGGGCCCCGGTGTGGGCGCGGGGCTTGAAGCGGCTTGCCGCCCACTACCTGAACGCGTCCCAGCGGGTGATCGCCATAAGGGTCATCCGCGGATACCGCACGATCTCCGGCGAGGCAGCGAGCCTCCTTGCCGGATTGCCGCCATGGGATCTGGAGGCGCTGGTCCTCGCGCGCCTACACGAGTGGCGCGCGGAGGCACTGGGCCGGGGCGAAACTCCGCTGCCGCGGCAAATTGCCGCCCTGCGGACGGAACTCCGGCTCGATCTCATGGCGACATGGAGAGAACGACTGTCGCAACCTCGTGCAGGGCTCGCCTCGATTGAGGCGGTGAGACCCCTCTTTGAGGAGTGGCTGGAGCGGCGCCACGGCGCCCTCACCTACCGCCTGACGCAGGTCCTCACCGGACACGGATGTTTCGGGAGGTTCCTGCACCTCATCGGGCGGGAGGAATCGCCCGGGTGTCACCATTGTGAGGATCGCCCCGAGGACACGGTGGAGCATACTTTGGCGGTGTGCCCTGCTTGGGCTGAGCACCGCCGAGTCCTCGAGGCGGCCATCGGCGGCGGCGCCCTCTCGCGTCCGGCACTGGTCCAGGCCATGGTCCGGAGCGAGGGGGAATGGGAAGCAGTCGCCTCCTTCTGCGAAGCTGTAATGCTAGAGAAGGAGGCGGCGGGACGGGAGAGGGAAAGGAGGGTCCCCCGTCCCAGCGGCCGCCGCGGTGGACGATCCGGGCGTCGGGAGCCACGTGACGACTCCCGGCCACCGTAGACGCGGGTCTGTGGACGGTGAGCAATGGGTAGCTCACCGTCCGTACGTTCACTAGCGACAGACCGTGTCGACGGCGCGTTCGTGTTCCACGCGCGCCTCAAAGAGATGTCAGCAAAAATTGGATGGGGCCACTGAGGGCCGATGCCTGCCGGGGCTGCGGGTTGTTCGAAAGAGATACCGCGCCCCCGGAACGCAAAGGGCACATGAAGGAACATAGACGGGTTTTAGTCAGTAAAAGTCTGACACTCCCTCCCGCCCCGCCCAGGGCGGGGGAAGTTATTTGATGATTTCCCGTCTATAAAAAAAAAAAAAAAAAAAAATAACAGGTAGTTACAGGATAATAAATGGATATATTTTTTCTAGCCTGCATTTTTTCCTCTCTTTTGCTGGGCAAAGGCCTCCCCCAAGTCTATTCAGGCACACACTGGAAAATGTACTGTAAATTCTTTAATTTGAGGTTGGTTTTCTTTTACCATGCATTTCCTTTATGTATTTTCTTATAGCCCGGGAAGAGAGATTCACGTCATAGCATAGAGGTATATTTTAAATCTCCCAACAGACCATTCGATACTCCATCAGAGTCAATCTACGAGATCCTAAATTATTTTGCAACGAAGTCATACGTAAACAATGAATTCCTCACTAAAATCCCACCGTTCATGAATATTTCTCACATCATTACCTAAATAATGTTGTATTAAATTACCAACTTTTGTTTGCTGATAAGAAACTCTGTTCTTTAATTTTTCATTGCAAAATCAACTTTAAGTCTTTGGAATACGATTGTTTAGTTTTCCACATTCGAAAAACCAACGGCGGTATTAAAAAAGCTCTGCTAACGAGCGCAAACTCCCGACCGGTGACGAATTTTCACGAGTTGTCAACTTTTCCATATTTGTAAAGTACTTGAGGGCTACTTGCCAAGTCATAACTCACTCTATTGATATTGAGGCATGGTTTGATGTCGAATGCATGTTTTTATTCATGCTTCTATTTTCTCCAGCTGAATTCTAGAACGGCATTTTTGAAATTGGACTTTATGTTGAGGTTATAAGGTTAAATATCGTTTGTGTGTTGTTGAATGAGGAACCACGTGTTTAGTTTTCCTTCAGTGGCGCGTCAGCTATGCTCGAGGTCAGACGTCTCGTGTGACGGTTTTCGCGCGTTTTTCCTTTTCATGCCGTATTTTCTTTTCAATTTAATTTCGCGAGTTCGTATTAAGTTTCAATAGTGTTTTTAATTCCCCTTTAAAAAACAAGTGTTTGTGTTTAAAAATAATGTTTTAAATAATTTTAAAATGTAAATAAAGTGTAAAATATGTAAATTAATATTGTATCTATTTTTCATGGATTAACAGTTAACGGTATAGTAACGTCACAATTGCGTCAACATTTACCTATTAAAAAAAAAAAATATTTAAAAACCGTTTTCCTTCCTCCTACTTAATAGAGATATAGTCGCTCCATGCATAGTAACTAATCACTAACCAATGTCAAAAATAGACTACTTATATTTACAATAAAAAAGTGGAGAAAATTCTCAAACTACACCTTTTAATATGACAAAGGTCCATCTACGCATAAAGACTTCTAAATCATGAAATTATGGTCCCCTTTCATATCTAAGAACTTTATACTTCGAAGCTGTAAGAAATTACCGGTCGGTCAGATATAGGAATTGGGATCAGCCTTATTATTAATTCACTAGCACAAGTTCTGAACTCCGTGGAAGTCAAATATACATAGGCAGGTAGAAGTACTATATTACATAGCCTAAGACACATTTCAATTGGGAAGTTTTCTGTCATATACATATTTTTTTTTGTAATTTTGTCAAGTCAAACTCAATGCATTTATTTCAAAAAGACTTTCCTATAATTTGGTTTTTACAAAATCTTGGTTACAATATTCTTGTTGCTTCTTTATGTAAAAACAATGAAGGTGAATATTAAACAATTAAAAAGTCAATAATAATAATCGGACCAGTACTTCTAGATATAACTTCTTATAACCAAAAAAATAAAATATTTATAAAGATGGCCATCTAAATGCTCTTATTCCCACTGTATGACAAAGTAGAATAAACAAATAAATAAATAAAAATATTGATAATCAAAAATAAGCAAAAATATTCTAGAACCATCATAATTATATTAATTTGTATTACTTTATACCTACTTGCTTACCAAACACCACGATATAATATTAGAATGTTTTTAAAAACAAATCACAATCGCTTATTCGATTTTCGAATGCGGTTTTCCTCACCTCGTGACGTCATCAGGATAGTTTATATCGAGTTAGAAAAATTTGTTAGTCAATCGTATTGATACAAGAATATTATTACTCGTAGGAGAGTATTTGACCAATTTAAATAAAAAATATACCTTGCTAGCGTTTTTTATAGTAACAGTCTTAAAAGCACACGTACTGAAATTTTAAGCACAGTAAAAAAATAAAGAAATAAAATAAAAGCCGTATTTTCTGCAGACTGACTTTTAATTTACAGACCATTTTTCAGGGAGTAAAATAACACACAATCTTCCTATGAGACCAGCCGTGAAATGTAAAAAAAAAACTAGCAGTTTCATACATTTTGAACGTGTTCTTGTGCGTTTGGGGAACAGTTGATTTTTTCATATTTCAGAGGCGGTTACATAATAAAAGTTGTTCATATTTATGAGTAAAAGTGAGCCTATTTATCCGAACGATGGATATAGTAAAATACTGGTTGTAAACCAATGAAATTTTAATGGTTCATAAAAAATACAGCCCAAATAGTATATCATTACTTCTTCAAACACAATATGTCAGAATAATAATAGCTTCAGCATACAAAGCTAATAATTTCACGCTTGTTGGCTTGTAACACAAATGGCCTTGAACGACATTTTAAATGATATCAACACGGATTGATTAGATGACATCGTACACAATGTACGTACTTGAAACATGTAAGGACCATTTGGGTACCTGTAGTGTAACTATGTTTACACTACAGGTACCCAAATGGTCCTTAGAGGAGAAGTTTCTTTAGGAGACCACAGAATTGCTCTTAAAGGTATAGTGTTCAATTAGGCAGCTACCTTTTACACGAACATAAATAATAACGAGTATTATATTTCTTTTTTGCGTAGGTTTAGTTTTACGAAAACACTTATAAATTAGAAAGAATTGGTAAATATTAGTACTATTATGTGTATCTTCGAATTTAAGTACACCATAAAACATAATATATCAGTATTTTTTTTATGATCGCACTAGTACCACACATTATTTAAGCTAGTACTTCCAGAAAATACCTCTTACGAACAAACAAATAATTACATCCCCTTCGTAATAATAGTGTAAATAAACATGAAATGTCATAATGATCAATTGATTCAACCAGGATAGGGAATATTACCATGATATTATTTTGCCACAATATTTCTATAACCAAAAACATCTATTTGTGTTTACCTAGTACACCAAAGGCCATCTCTACATTTTTTATTTCAATGTCTGTTTAATACCACATCTTATATACCTAACAGCTAAGATTACAAATTTCATTAAGATTTGTTTTAAGAGAACGAGACTTCATTAAGATGAGTAGGCACTATCGTGATTGTGTCTAGAATCAAATCTAGACTTAACGTAAAACAAAAACATAGTTGTACTAGTTTATTTATTGTTGTGAAAGTGTGACTACAATGTAGAAATATGTCCAGTTAATCGCTCTGGTAATTGATCCATTGGTCCTTATTGAGCGATGGACGTGTATATAAGGACCGCAGAATGCAATAAATTGTGCCGCATTCACTATTTTGACGACATGATCAATCAAATGCGGCCATCAAACGTGCTGTACTCGATAGTCATCGTTCAACTATGTACAGCAGAGTGTAATAAACAAGATTTCAGACACCATACGAATTACATAATATTTTTAATATCGTCAGACTGCCTCGTTGGCCTAGTGGTCCTAAGCGCGACAGCTTCGCTAGAGGTCTTGGGTTTGATTCCCAGGTCCAGCAAATAGTGTTATTGGGTTTTGCTTTAGCAGCTCGGAGTTTGGATTTGTGCCCGATTCATGGCAATAGGCTCGCCTCCTATTACAAGGGGCTTAAACATACCGGCGAACTGTGGGTGTACATTGGTACACCTCTGCCTTTCCCTTCGAGGAATACAGGCGTGTTGGTATGTTGTTTTAATATCGTGTCCAGTAACACGCTAATTTTATTATTGGTCCTTCGAGTCGTACTTCAAACGTGGGTGTAAAATATGTTTCACTCAAATTAAAACTCTCTCTAACTTTTCAAATTTGGAAGTAATTCAACTTTAACTTAATACCTAACGTTTCTAAATAAAAAGATTTGTTAAAATTACCTACTTGACATTATAAAGAAATCGATGTTGTTTGCATACACCCGCTTGGAAGTATTCGATGTGATATTGATCCTATTGGACTAAGTGCTGTGGAATTCCCTGAGGGGAGGCAATCATTTATTAAAGAGTTTTGCTGGCTAGGAAGGTACTTACGCGTTACTTGATAATTTTATGCTTGGTTTGTTCTGGTTAGATTGGTAAAATCAACGTTAAAGAATGTGGAAGTTTAATGAATTGGGTTTTGTTTTTCTTTCTTTTAAATTCCATGAATGGTAGTCTGTTATTAGAGAGCTGAATCTACAGTGTCATTCTGTAAAAAAATATTGGTGAAGTGAGTTGAAAGTGAGTTGTCTTCTCACTTCGTGCTAGAGACTTACAGAATAGATGATGTCTTAATCAGATCGGTAAATATCTTATTAACAATGCTCTAGAATTTGACTCCAAAATATAGCGAGCATCGAATTGTTACATAGCAAGTGCGTGAGTTATTTATAAGTAGAGCACATTAGATTAGACCAGGGGGCCTACCACAAACTCTTATAGCAGTATTACTTCGATCTTACTTTGCCTTTTCGTACCATGACGTCCTATAAACAAGCTTGTTGGGCTGTATAAACATTATTGTTTTCGTAGCGATTTTGTGACGTTTTAGCTAAAAAGTTCATTCTATTCGTACCATGACCGTGTTTTTGACAACTAGCAGTATTGTTTTTATGTCAAATTTAACGTCGTAATAAAAGTTACTCGGACGCAGTGGATACATTATTGTTTTAACTAATAATAAATTATTTCTGTATTATTTACCGATTTTAAGTGGCATATAAAGTAAGTAAAATTTGTTTAGATGCGTAAAGCGTCGAATTAATTGTTTAATTTGTTGATTTTTGTACTTCGGTCACTAATTTTATAATGAATTCTAGATGGCAAATAGTTGTGCAAAATTCGAGTTTTTGGAAGCGGATAACAGTCAAACACGAGTTTCACGAAAGAGACGTCGTTTGCAGCTTCGCAAAGAAGTTGACCCCTTCCTGTTAAGCGAGACAGAGTTTATAAAGCGGTACAGACTCACGAAGGAGCAAGTGCATCGTCTGTGTGATGAATTGCGGCCACATATGACAAGTCCCAAAAAATCTACAGACTTATCTGCAGAGACGAAGGTAAATATCATCAATATGTACCATAAAAATAGTTTTAAAGTGCCATAGTAACTACTTTCACGTATGGGAAACAAACTAAACTACCTATCTATATTTATTTTTGAAGGTGTTGATAGCATTATCTTTTTATGCGACTGGATCATACCAACGTCCTACAGGCTGTATTGAAGGTCATTTTGTGGCTCAGCAGACCGTTTCGTCAGTCATTGCACAGGTTACAGCCTGTCTAAATCTGCTTGAGATTAGGCAGAACTATATCAAATTTCCAGTGAATGACCAAGAACGGAACAGAATTAAAATGGAGTGAGTATGTGCTTCTTGATGTAAACTTTGCAATTATTATGTAAACAAAACCAAGATACTAATACTGATCAACATTCAGAATTTTGTTAATGGGACCTATTCTTGATTTCACAAATTTATCTTTTACAATTTGTATTGTAAGTTGTGCTTTCGTTTATAATTATACTCGTAAATCATAAATCTCTTTACATATTCTCAATTTTAATATTGTTTATTTATTACAGATTTAACAATAAATTCCACATGCCTGGGGTTCTAGGATGTATAGATTGCACCCAAGTAGCCATAGTTAGGCCGGCAATACATGAGGAAAGATATTTTTGTCGCAAACATTACCATTCATTGAATGTTCAATTGGTAAGTATTCATCAAGTGCTAAAATAAGTAAAAGTGACTTATTGGAGTGTTGCCTTTGTCTAAGTAGGGTACTGCTTACTGATTGTTTCAGTCTACGGTGTGCAATGAAAATGAGGCTGTGATAATAAAAAAAACTATTTATAATAACTTATTCATGTATTTGTTTACTCAGTCATTAAACTTATAAAAAACAAATATTTTTAATTTATGTACCTTTCAAATTTTTTCAGATTTGTGATGCAAACATGCAAATAATGAGTGTAGATGCAAGTCATGGTGGTGCAACTCATGACTCATATATTATATGGTCTACACACCCATTAAGAGCACATTTGGAAAATCTCAGTAACACAAATGATACTTGGTTTCTTGGTATGCATCACAAGTTTAATTAATTTATTAACCACATTTGTAAGATAAGGCTTAATAAAAAATAAAATAAAGATGTAGTAAATTGATAACAGAAATAAAAACAAAAATTAAGAAATAATGTCAAAATAAATCTAATAAAGCAAATAATAACTTGAGTCTATGTAAAAATAAAACAACTATTTACTTAATCTGTACATACAACTTCAACAATATATGTATTTGTTCATTAGGAGATTCCGGATACCCCTTGAGAAAGAGCATGATGACTCCAATACTGGAAGCAGCACCCGACTCGCCAGAAGCATATTACACAAATTTACATGTTCATGCTAGGAACATCATAGAGCGCACTATAGGGCTACTCAAAGCTCGTTTTCGTTGCTTACTTGTGCACAGAGTCTTGCATTACTCACCGGAAGTAGCTGGCCTTATTGTAAATGCTTGTGTTATATTACATAACATTTGCAATAAAGCCATGATACCTGTGCAACAGTTAAGCAATGAAGATGCGATTCGAGAAGCCCAGTTACAGCCACAAGATACTTCGAGCGAGCTGGTGCGAAGAAGTAACATCGCTCTTCAGCAGGGTGTTGCTACTCGCAATTCTCTGGTGCGGCGATTGTGGGAAAGGCGCCATGTAAGATCCTGAAACACAAGAAAAACAATTTTATATTAGGACTTCAATTCCTTTTTATTACAATATTCGTTCCTATATTTAGTAGAAATTAGATATGTAAATAATAAGTAAATAACATGTATTTTTGTGAACTGTTTTGTTTTTTATTCAAACTTCTTTGACCCATAACTAGTGACACTTATCATTCTAATAAACATTACTAATTACTATGACTGCTTTAACAACAATAACAATACTTTAAAAATCAGCAATGGTTGACTTATTATTGGATTTAAAGAATAATAACTATTTTATTGTATTATGATTTTGTGCTTACCTTTCAATCCTCAGAAATATATCTCTGACTTCAGCCATTATCTGGACACCCCTCGCCACCTCGTCAGCTGTCCTCACAGCAGCATCACTGTGTACTTGTGATGTTCTGACTAGGGCACGTCTGGCAGCTTCCTGAGACATCGGCGTCTCGCGCCTCCTACGCCGATGTCTCGGGGAACGGCCTGTAAGTGTCGCGGCGGGGTGGGTCGTTGGCTCTTGGATGGTAGGTGAAGTAAGCGGCTCTTGGATGTTAGGTGCAGTAGCAGTAGGCTCCAAGGTTGGTGTATTGGTAGGTGTGTGGTTGCTTTGGGGATGGTTAGTGCTGGTTGAGGGATAAATGGAATAATGTTGGAGGATTGATTGGGATGCCGGGGATTCTGTATCTGCTTCTGACACATTTATCTGTGGAGGCTGTAAAGAGATAACATAAAATTTAGTTTTAATGTATTAAATTAATAATGATGAACTAAGTGTTTATACATGTTATTTCTTACTGGTTCCACCCGAACTCCTGGTATTCCCTGGCCATAATCTTCTCCCAGAATTTCAAGAAACCTTGATTCTTGGTCACTGAGTGGGTTGACCGCTGAAGGCCCTCCTCCTGTCTGCATGTGTGATGCTCTAAGAGCACCAACTTTCTTTATAATTTTAGCCTTATAGTCAACCCAGTACTGAAACAAGTTTTATCTTTTCATATTGGTCTAAAGATTAAAATAACATGACAAAATAAAAATAATTAGTTACTGACCTTACACCAGCCTGCCCAATCTTTATGAGCACCATCACCTTGGGCGTTAAGGACTTCTGCGATTTCTCGCCATTTCCTTTTGGAATAGTCCTTCGCTTGCAATGTCCTATTGTAAGCGCAAGCAATATCCCTATTACTGTTGAGGAATTCCCATAGCAAATCTAACTGCCGAGACGAGACGCGGTGAGATCTTCGGCTGCAAAATTATCAACAAAAACTAATCACATTTATCACACACTATTATTTTATAATATCTTCATAACAATTTAAATATTGAAAGAATATTTTAAAGTTACTTCATTGAATTACACTGTATAACTTTACCTTGATTCCATGTCCGTATACAATAAGTTTCAACCACGAAGTAAGTATGTGAAACAAAGATTACTCTCTAAACATTAGCACATGAAATTTTAAAAATAAAAAATTGCCGCGCGCGCATCTGTCAGTTGTTCCGAATCACAAAATCGTCTCATTGACAACGTAGTTGTAGTTTTTTTAATAAATTTTGTAGCATTTTAAAGTTAAATCTAAAAAATGGTTGTTATTTTTATATAAGTAACGTAAATAAATCTTAAAAATATATTTTAACGGCATCTTTTGAGTTAATTGTTATAAGTTTTTGGTCCATGATGAACTTTATAATGCGAATCGGACCGTGACCGTGTGAAAGAGACACCGCTATACAGATCAATATATCGCGTCGTTTCTTTGCTGCTTTGGCAGGGAATAGACAAACTCATAGAAAACGTTCATTCTTTCCCTTCCCTAAGCAGGAATACGATGATAATGAGCGATTGAGCTCATGGTACGAAATGAATTAATACTGCAGCATTGTTGAAACAAAACCTTCCTGCAAAAAGATTGTTTTGTAAAAGCTTATGGTCGGCCCCCTGAGCACATTTTATCTAAAGATTTGAAATATTTATTGGCCAGAAAGACATACACATAATAATTATAGCGGTGTTTGCACTCAACTCAAGGCTTGTATCGTAAGAACCTTTTTTTTAAATGCCCCTGACCGATTCCGGCCACGGTGGCTAATCTTAATGAGGAGTAGCCATGTACGCAGGAGATATTATAGTGCACAAGTGTGTGCGCAAACACAGGTGCACTCCCTCTTCCTTAACTCTCATCGTCCAAAGGGACGGCAATCCGACACGACCGGAGAGAGATTAAGCGCAGAACCAACTGCTTTACGTGCTTTCCGAGTCACGGGGGTGTCACACCACCAACTCCCAAACACCGGGCTGCTACTGAGAAATTCATAAATCCATAAACCATGTCAATAAACTCTTACATACAAAAATATGACATAACCAAGGAATCTTTCCAAACATTGCAATTTGATTGAGTATCAAAAATTCATTCAAAGATGACAATAAAAAGATTCGATCTGTATGAAATGCTTGCTACCAGAAAATAAATCGGTCGTTTCTTTAATCCCCATGGGTTAGAAGATGACAAAGGGATAACGTTAAGAATACCAGCATTCTCCATCAATAGAGGGAAGTTTTTTACTGTTGAACAAGAATTATTTACCTTAATATTCGATCGAACCTTACTATTGTAAAAAGAGTTATTTAAAGAGTATCCACAATGACCATATATTTAAAAGATAACAATGAATCATAATTATTGTTATTTGTAGATCTTTGACAGTCGTTACTGTTAGTCAGAAGCCAGAAAGTCTGACAACCAGTCTTACCAAGAGTATGGTATTACCCATTACTGGGTTGTGGAGGTCTGATAGGCAGTCGCTCCATGTAAAATACTGATATTCAGCTGCATCCGGTTCGACTGGAAGCCGACCCCAACATACTTGGGAAAAAGGCTAGGCAGATGATGAATGAATCATAATTATTGTAACATGGTAATGTGGTCATTGATCTGTTGGAAAAAAGAGATGATGCTATCAGTCATGATAAGCTTCATCTCTCTCTTGCACATACATACCATCACGCCTGTATTCCCCGAAGGGTTAGGCAGAGGTGTACCAATGTACACCCACAGTTCGCCGGTACGTTTAGGCCCCATGTAATAGGGGGCGAACCTATTGCCATTAACCGGGTACAAATCAAAACTCCGTGCTGCTACTAAGCTGCTGCTGGTCTCTCTTGCATTAGAAAAATAATGGCATTAACGGTTCACAATTTGGTAGTGCTATTCTTTAGACACCATCCTCGGTGAAATTAGTCATGTGATGTGTAGATACTGGATGCTAGGGATTGATAGCTTACCTCAAGTTGGCTTTACCAACATTCATAGACGGAGATTTCGATAGAATAAACTAACAATACAATATTGTATAGTTTTATATTTGACTATATTCTGCCCGCGACTTCAACTGCGTCAAAATTGACATATTATCCCACGGGAACCGTACATTTTTTCGGGATAAAACGAAGTTTATGTATTAGTCCGCACTATTACCTATCGCAATGCTAAACATTTGGATCCGTTCAGCCGTTTGAGCGTGAAGAAGAGACAAGCATACAAACTTTCGCTTTTATAATATTACTGTGATTTTATTATATTCTTGTTACTAATTAGATATTAGCTTGGGACATTGCTGCGGGAGGACACTGATCTCTAAGACATAGAGGTCACCCCTAGTTTGGAGATCAGGGTTTCAATGAGTCATGCATTCTATAAGCCACTTAGCTATAATAACATTGTTTCAGTATGTAGGCTTTTTCTTTAATAAATAGCACCCTGAACAATTCTTCTTCACATTGAATATAGCTCAGTTTTTTTATCATGGCTTGTTTACTCAGAGTAGGCCTAAGTCCCGGCAGTAGGAACATCATATCCAGATCATAGTTATAAACTACTAGCTTTTGCCCGCGACTTCGTCCGCGTGGATTAATAGTTCCCGTTCCCGGGGGATTTCCGGGATGAAAACTATCCTATGTCCTTTCTCGGGTCCCAGACTATATCTGTACCAAATTTCATTGAAA
This sequence comes from Caradrina clavipalpis, assembly GCA_932526535.1. NCBI lineage: Eukaryota > Metazoa > Arthropoda > Insecta > Lepidoptera > Noctuidae > Caradrina > Caradrina clavipalpis. Next base: position 556,500 of record OW052111.1, on the reverse strand, counting down.
TCGGTTCAGTGGTTTAGGCGTGAAGAAGAGACAGACAGACAGACAGAGTTACTTTCGCATTTATAATATTAGTACGGATTAGTACAGACTAGCGCCTAGCGGACTATCCGTACCTTGGTCCGAGTGGTTTATTTCACCTGTGTTAAGTTACGTCTTTGGTTACTGCTCCGCTCCCATAGGTTGTAGCGTGATGTTATATAGCCAATATTACTCAGTGATAATATAGCTACCTACCGGCAAAATAATTTTTGAACTCGATTCAGTAGTTTTTGAGTGTATTGGTTAAATATAAAAATTGTATAGACTAGCTCTTGTTCACGTGAATTTTCTTACGTATCCCTATATTATTTTCACAATAAAACATAGCCTGGAAGCACTCAGTGATAGCGTCGCTTCCGGAGATTAGCGCGATCAAACAAGAAAAAAATAAATAAACACTCTTCAGATACATAATAGTTATATACCTAGATTATTATGTATCTCATAGCAATTCTGCAGTAGACGCAGATAGATATATACCTACAGATATCAGATTGGTGTAACTAGTAAATAACAAAAGAAACTAACTAACATCTAAAAAGGTAGGTATCTACACAAATGCTCCGTCAGGCTAGTGGTCCTAAGGGTGACTGCTACGCTGGAGGTCTTGGGTTCGAGCAAAGTGTTATTGGGTTTTTCTATGAAATTCTCAGTAGCAGCTTGAAGTTAGGATTTGTGCCCGGTTAGTGGCAATAGGCCCTATTACATTGGAACTAAACATACCGGCGCACTTTGAGTCTATATTGGTACACCTCTGCCTAATCCTTCGGGGAATACGTGATGGTATGTATGTATCTATACAACATGACCGAAAGACAGCGGCGTTTCGTTCGACGCCACTGACAATTGACCCCATATAATTGAATGCTACTAATAGTTTATGAGAATGGATCTATTGCTGTATATTGTATCTATTTATTACTTACAGACATGCCTTTAGTTACTGCTAAACGTTAAATATAAGGTACGACTGGAGAGGGGACGTACACGACGCAAACTATTATTATGGCAATAAGCTCGCCCCGTATTACATGGGACCTAAACATACCGGCGAACTGTGGGTGTAGAGGTACACTACTACACCTCTGCCTAACCCTTCGGGAAATACAGGCGTGATGGTATGCGTATGCATATTATTATCTAGTTCATTAAAATAGGAAGAAAGAAGAACATACGTACAGATAGAGAGATTGTTCATTGAAAGTAGGATTAATGCCGTGGAGATCCGTTCCTTATGAAGTAGCAGATGGCGTTCTATGCCTGCCTACCCCCATGGGAAAGAGGCGTGATTTCATGTATGTAGGTATGTTCATTAAAGTATTTAAATTAAAATCACGGATATTTGTATAGTGTTATCTTCTATCAAGTTTCTTCTACTAATTCTTTCTTTAACTTTTTCATTTACAATATTATCTACAACGTCTTTATAAATGCCTCATTTTTTTGTCTTATTTAACCAAGTCTTATTGTTCTCAATGGCTTATACACCATTCTACATTATTTAATCTGTTTGCAACTATCAAATTAACTAATTATTTTATATGTCTCTTCTTATTTCATACTATGTTACCATTATGATTGGTCTTCTTATTGTCAATCTAGATCAGTTTCAGATAAATTTGAGATTATAAACCACTTTCTTTTGACAAAAGATTAATACGAGTTATCTTAAGCAGAAAGAACACATTCTTTTAAAAGTCCTTTTAACGATTATGCTTTTAGACCCTGTCACTATGTCTTAGTCCATTAATATAGAGCTAAATAGCGGGCCTAAGAGCAAAGTTACTTAGTTCTCGACTTTGCAAAAAGGAAAAAATGTTGCTAACCATTCTAGCCGTGAAAAATGCATGAAGTCATAACAGAGACAACTTCGGAGCTTTTCCGTTAACACAAATAGGTCATGATGCGATCTCCTTCGATTTAACAGAGACATTTGTTTTTATCTGATCGAGCGGTAGATGGAAGAAAAACAGCGTGTCGTTTATTTTCTTGTCCTAGATAGAACTTGTGAAATATTCCGAGAATTACAAGCAGGAATATCCATTGGTTTTGCTTTTTTAAAAAGATGAAATATAATCGTGGAATCTCACAAAGGTGAATAAAGAAAACGTTGTGATAAAATGTTGGATCAAAATTCAAAAACCGGCCAAAAGCAATTGCTTTTGACCTAACTCATTAGTTGGGCTTGCATAATTTAGGGTTCGGGGACAAACCATAGTGAGCAGTCCATACGAATTGTGGGTTTACCGTAATTACTATATTGTGATTTGCAAAATAAACCTGCGCTAGCTCCTGAAGTACACATCTAAATGACAAACTTCGCTTAACTTTGACTTTGGTACGCTAAAATAAGCTGATTCTGAAAATGAGTAGACTCAAAGTCTAGAAATCCAATATAACAAAGTCTGACCCAATTAATTAGCAATAAAGATAATTTTATAGGTATCGATAACTCGGTATTATATCTACGTAATTAATTGGCAATAGTTTCGGTTTGATTGGTTGGGCCTTTTTTGGCTTACTTAGGTATTATGTCATCCGGGGCTGCGGGTTGTTCGAAAGAGATACCGCGCCCCCGGAACGCAAAGGGCACATGAAGGAACATAGACGGGTTTTAGTCAGTAAAAGTCTGACACTCCCTCCCGCCCCGCCCAGGGCGGGGGAAGTTACTTGATGATTTCCCGTCTATAAAAAAAAAAAAAAAAAAAGGTAATATGTCATGGTGTAATAAAATTATTTCGATATACTCTACTACGTCTACGGTTTTATAAAACTCTAAGACAACTCTGCGAACTGCCCCGTTGGTCTCGTGGTGGCAAGTACGACTGTTGAGCGTATGGTCCTTCGTTCCATTCAAGCAAAGCCAGGTCAAGCAAAAAATGTTACTGGGTTTTCCATTAGTAATTTATCCGTAACAGCCCGGAGTTTGAAAGTCGGTGGTGTGATACCCCCATGTCTCGGAAAGCACGGAGAGCCTTTGGTCTTACACCTGATCTCCCCCCGTTTATGTCGGATTGCAATCCCATAGGACTATGAGAGTTGGGAAAGAGGGAATGCACCCATGTTTGCGCACACACTTGTGCACTATAATATCTCCTGCGTACTTGGCTAGTCTTCTTTAAGATCAGTCACCGTCCGAAATCGGTCAGGAGAATAGGTATTTTTTTTTACGTACATACAAGACAACTCATCACCGGATTGCAAGGTAGCCATCTGGAAAGACGGGCTCTCTTTAAAAATGTATTCACACTCTCACAATGTTGAGCAAATATAAAGGAAAAATTAACTATTTAGTACTCTTGAAACGTCATCACTAAAATGGAAATTCTTGAATGGAGGACAAAAAATAGGTCGTTGACATACATACCATCACGCCTGTATTCCCCGAAGGGTTAGGTAGAGGTGTACAATGTACACCCAAAGTTCGCCGGTATGTTTTTAGGTTCCATATAATAGGGGGCGAGCCTATTGCCATTAACTGGGCACAAATCCAAACTCCGAGCTACTGAGAATTCTATAGAAAAACCCAATAACACTTTTTGCTCGACGTGGGAATCGGACCTAAGACCTCTAGCGTAGCAGTCGCGCTTAGGACCACTAGGCCAACGAGGCAGTTGAGGTTGGTGTAATAGGTCGTTGAATAGAACATTATTATTCGTTATTATACATTGTATAGGCAAACATTTAAATATTATTATGAGGTCGCAAAATGGAGTGAAAGAGATAATAGACAGAAATTTAAAACAACGCGTGTTGGCTTTGAAAAAAAACGATGTGCTTATGTCGTATTATCTCGAAAGCCTTTGCCGCTATGGGATTAGGGAAATTTTACCCTCTCTTACATTATATGGGACATGGTATGCAAATTCAGAAATTGTATTCAGCTTTTTTTGTAAATTGCGTGGAAGAAGAGAGTAGAACTGAAAATCCTACCAATATTATAAATGCGAAAGTTTGTTAGAACGGATAGATGGATGAAAGGTTGGATGGATGTTTGCTACTCTTTCACCCTTAAACGGCTGAATGGATCTGGATGAAATTTGGCATTGAGATAGATTGTAGTCTGGAATAACACATAGGATACTTTTTATCCCGGAAAAATGTACGGTTCCTGTGGGATTACCAATAAAATTTTACGCGGATGAAGTCGCGGGCAGAACCTAGTACATTCTATTATTAACACACAAATTACTGTAAAGAAAGTAATAATAAATTACTAGGGTCACTGAATACTTTATTTATATTCAACATTGAATAATGATCTCTGCCTCTCATAAATTAAAGCTACTGAAAACTGAATGAAAATCATTTCGACCAAAAGGACCAAAAGATCCCTTTCGTTGACAATCTGATTTCCTCACCAAACTTCTCATCCGTGGGAATTTGCATGTTGTCACGTAATTTATGCAAGAACTTGAGTAACATTTGACAACTTATTAGTGAGTTTTAAGGGATATGACTTGGAATAAATACCTATTTAACATTGTAGTCTGTGATACGGAGATTGACACACGTGAAAATCGTGCAGTCAGCGAAGTCAAAACTTAATGCGGGTTGAAACTGCGGGTTACTTAATATACCTACATACATAAACTCACGCTTTTTTCACTTGGGGGTAGCCAGAAACCACAGAACGCTACCTGATACGATCCTTACATACTCTTTCCGCCTCCTCCACATTCATAAATACATCTGCCGGCTTATTCTGTAAGAAATCTCCCTCAGTGAATTAAGGTGAAGTGAGCTAAAACTGGGCTGTCACTATACGATGCTCTAGGGATTGACAGGTCGCCATACGCTCACTTCACGGAGGGAGGGTTTTACAGAATAACATCGCAGATCATACAAACACGACCTTTCTGAAAATATAGGAAGCAGAAAATTGCGTGCTTATAAACTAATTCCAGTTGAAGAGATCCTAGACAGAAACATAATATCTTTTGTACGAAGCTGTGTAATTTATCGTTACAAGATAGTCTCAAAGTTTTATGTCAGTATTAAATACTGCAATAAACGTGCTGTCGTCGTTTCAAAGCATCACGTACAGCGGCGACTCGTGGGCGCTAACCTTTATTACAACTCAAATGTGGACTATTATGTCTTTACTGTTGAGAAAAGTTTTCACAGCCCTGGTTTTTGATTGTGGTTTTAGTTGGCAAGATTCTTTTTCGTCATTATACTGTTCTTTTACGTGCCACTGCTGGGCAAAAGCTTCCCCAACATTTTTCCAGGTATTCTTTCGTTGCGCCACTTAGGACCAGCCCTCGCGTTGCGCATCTAATTCATTTCACCGCCTCATCCTGGGTCGGTAACGCGGTCCATCTTCAGGCACCTATTGTATGAAGATTTGTTCAAGAGGTCACTGTGTACTACACGAATTTCTACTAATATTATAAACAGGTAAAGTTTCTGAGGTTGTAGGGTATAATCTCTAGATTTACTGAACCGATTTTGAAAATTCTTTTACCGATAGAAAGCGACGTTATTTATAAATGCAATAGGCTATATAACATCTCGCTACGACCCATGGGACCGGAGCAGTTACCAAAGACGAAACGCGGGTGAAATAAGTCACGAGAACGAAATCGCGAGTAGTTCGCTAATATTATTTTGTTATTGTAAAATCTCGAACTTCGAACCATGTGATTTCCCAATGAAACCTAAAATTTTACCCAATATTTTGGGTTCACAGTAACATATGGGACAATTACAAGTGTTTTGCAAACCGTTGTTGGTGCAACTGAAGAAAACTGAAATCCTAAACACACTTTACGTGAGATTTGTAAATCATCGGTATGACGTCGGCTCCATCACTATTCAACATTGACGTCAGAACACAAATGCACGCGGTCAAGAACTTTGTTTAACAATACTGATAGCGTCATGAGATTAAAAACGGAAACTCATATAAATAGCTTCCTTGGCTCGTACATTTACATAGGATGAAACCCACGCGAGGTATCAAGAGAATATCCTTGGGTGCTATTGATTGATCACATCGATTCTGTACGTATGTAGTAAGGATGGCAAAGCTTTACATTTAAGAATTATTTGTGGATAAGACGGATTTATGGTGGAACAGACAATATAAGCAAAGAAAGTAATGTTTGGATTTAAGGACCAGAGCAGATTTCTGGTTGACTGGTTCTTGGTTAAACACTGAGATTCAGTAAGCATATCGAAGGACGACTTTTACAAATTGAGTAAGGCGACGGGGATTTACTGGATTAGTAAAATGAGCGGATTTGGTCTTTTGGCCCAAAAGACCAAATTCATAATACTGGTGTCAATTTTCTTACCTGACTATGATAAAATATGAAAGTGGGTTATGGTTTTAGCAGACTATGGATTGGTGTATGTTCAAATGCGCCCTTAAGTACTCGTAGTATTTTAACAATAGAGGTATTTCCTATCGTTATCTTTGGAAGCATCATTTTGTTTTCCGGGTATATATTACATACATAGGCTATTTAATGTCACATAAAATCCAACATCTTCTTCTTCTTTATCGAGTGGGCAGTAAGATCTAACGACACACCTTAGTGTCAGAGTTTCTAAACCGCTACAAGGGCCTCTGACATTGTTACCGATGATAACGATCCACCATTGTGGCATATCAATGAAAAAAGGACAAAAGAAGATTAAAATATCATGTTTGGCATCATTTTTATTCTTCTTTTCGAATCGATTTTAGATTTATCTTTTTTAATAAAAATACTTGGCCCTAGTTTTAGTAGTAGGCAATTTTTGTATCATTTTTTTTTTGTGTTTGGTCTCATTAAATTTGGAAGTAAAAAGATATTAGGTAATGTTACATTTCTTTCCAGCCAGCCCTGTAACAAGCAATGCTATAAGCGTAGGTAATGCACTCGAAGTGGATGCGATGCTCTAAACTTGGCACGTTCCGCCGCGGGTTCGCGCTGTATGCTTTCAGATTATAACTGACGTTCCTATTGTAACGTACACTCTGGAATTCTCACGTAAACCTCTAATTCTCACTGGGGTGCATGAAAGGAGCCTCCCCGAGCGACGTACTCTCCGACCTCTGTTACGTCCGGCGCACCCTGGGCAATCGACTTCGGTCGATTGGCTAATCCTTTCACCACGATGGCAAATCTAAGGCCCTCCTCAGGGCCAAACAGTCCACTCACAAAACCAGCCTTGTGTGTAGTCTCGATCAACATCGAAGGGTTCTCTCAGGATAAGGCAGAAATTCTGTCCGAATTATCTTGCAAGACGCACTGTGACATCTTGTGCGTCCAAGAGACCCATCGGGACGGCACTCAGAGCAGGCCTCACATACCTGGACTGTCACTTGTCGCCGAGATCTACCACCCGAAGCACGGTAACGCAGTGTTTGCTGCTCCCGGCGTAAGTATCATTTCTACAAAATGCTCTAGTGATAACAATATTGAAATCATTACGATAGAGCTTGAAAACTGCACTATAATATCTGTGTATAAACCCCCCGGCACTCCATTTAAATTCGAAACACCTGATTTTAACATCCAGCGCACAAAAATTGTAGTTGGCGATTTCAACAGTCATAGCTCCAGTTGGGGCTATCGCTCCACGAACTCAGACGGTCAAGCTGTCGAAGAATGGGCAGAAGCTAACGACCTGACCTTAATCCATGACCCAAAACAACCTGCGTCGTTCAACAGCGGACGTTGGAAGCGCGGGTACAACCCAGATCTGATATTTGTCAGCTCAAATATTAGCTCTCAGAGCAAAAAGACCGTATGTTCACCAATCCCCCGAACACAACATAGACCGATAATGTGCAATATTCAGTCCGTCGTTAACCCAGTGACTATGCCATTTAAACGTCGCTTTAACTATTTGAAAGCTGATTGGGAACAATTCTCGAAAACCGTAGATACTAAATTACTTAAACTCCCACCTACCCCACAAAACTATGACAAATTTGTGAGTGTAGTTTCAGTTACATCCCGTAAATATATCCCCCGAGGATGTCGTACCTCGTACATTCCGGGAATATCATAAGAATCTGGTGAGCTCCTGAAAGCATACGAACATCTTTATGGTAATGATCCTTTCTCGGAAGAGACTATGGAAGCTGGAGACAAATTGCTGGCACAGATAAGCGAGAGACGCCAGGAAAAATGGATGGAGACCGTCACTAATATCGACATGACTCATAATAGCAAAAAAGCTTGGAACACTATTCGCAAATTGACCAGCGAACCTCCACCAGCACATACACCCAGCACAGTGACGCCTAACCAGGTAGCTCACCAGCTCCTTCTTAACGGCAAACCACCAAAACGCCTTAGTAAAACCCCTAAAATCAAGGACTTTAGTACGCCCTCTGGGTCCGTATGTAACCCATTCCAACTAACGGACATCATCTTAGCTATTCAACGACTGAGCTATGGCAAGGCCTCTGGAGTGGACAACATATCGGTCGAACAAATTAAACACCTTGGCCCAGTATCTGTGTCGTGGTTGTTACAACTTTTTAACCACTGTCTGGAGTCTGCAAAAATACCTCGCCTTTGGAGGAAATCAAAGATTATCGCAATACCCAAACCAGGAAAGCCACATGACGACCCAAAAAACTTTCGCCCTATTTCTCTTCTCTGCCATACTTACAAACTGTTTGAACGATTACTGCTAGCCCGTCTCACAAGCCTTGTCGACCCAAAACTTATTCCAGAGCAAGCTGGATTTAGACCTGGAAAGTCTTGCTGCGGCCAGGTCCTTAACCTCACGCAACATATTGAGGATGGGTTTGAAACAAGAAAAGTAACGGGTGCAGTATTTGTAGATCTGTCGGCAGCCTACGACACCGTTAACATCCAGCGCTTGCTGTGGAAGGTTACCAACTTAACAGAGGATACAAAGCTTACTCGAATTCTCAGAGAACTCCTCAGTAACCGACGATTTCAAGTAAACCTTCTCGATCAAAAGAGTAGGTGGCGAATCCAAAAGAATGGGTTGCCTCAGGGTAGTGTGCTGGCTCCTTTGCTGTTTAATATTTACACTAATGACCAACCGGTAAGCCCTAACACAACCCGCTTCCTGTATGCAGACGACCTGGCACTAACCTGCCGATCCACTGATTTTGAGGAGATTGAGGCTAACCTATCCGCCGCCCTCTCAGATCTCAGCCATTACTATTCTGACAATGCATTGAAACCAAATCCCTCAAAAACGCAGTCGTGCGCCTTCCACCTACGCAACAGACAAGCGGGTCGTACACTGAAGATTTCATGGCAGGGAGAGCCAATCATCCACAGCCCCCACCCAAAATACCTTGGCATCACTTTGGACAGGTCCCTCAACTTCAAGAGAAACTGTGAGTCTGTTAAACAGAAAGTGCACGCAAGAAACAACTTGTTACGCCGCCTTACATCCACCAGTTGGGGGGCGTCCCCCCAAGTCCTGCGAACAACAGGAATGGCACTCTGTTTCTCCGCTGGTGAATATGCTTGCCCAGTATGGAGTCGCTCTGCCCACACTAACTTGGTGGATACAGCTCTAAATGAGACGTGCCGGATTGCCACTGGTTGCCTTAATCCCACTCCGCTACGTATGCTGTATCCGCTAATTGGCATTGCGCCCCCTGGAATTCGTAGGACCGTAGCAAGCCGCATAGAAATGGCGAAAGTAGAAAGGGACCCACGCCACCCAATGCACAATTGTGCTTGCGTCCCGCAGAGACTAAAAAGTCGGAAAAGTTTTCTAAGATGCGTGAGGCCATCTGATGGCAACTCTACCTCGGAAAGATGCCATCTTTGGCGAGAGAAGCTTAAACCTCCTGAACCATTCATTGAGCCATCAGAGAAACTTTCACCTGGGCACACGTTGCCGTGGCCGACTTGGAAAACTTTAAACAGACTCCGCACCCAAGTCGGCCGAAGCAAAGACAACCTCCAACGGTGGGGTTTCGCAGATGGCACCGACCTTCAGTGCCTGTGCGGGGTCTCTCCGCAGACCATGCCCCACCTTTTGTCTTGTGCCGCATGCCCTGTCACCTGCACACGTGAGGACTTAATGACTGCGTCGGCGGATGGTGTTGCCGTGGCCAAATTTTGGGTCAAACATAGTATTTAGAAAATATCTTATATAATTATTAATATTTTGTTATTTGCCATCGATACGCTAAGAAGAAGACGTAAACCTTACTGAAATACTTGTGTTTGTTTAAAAGTCGTTATACTGAAAACATGCTTTGGTCTGATTTTGACCTGATCTCCTTGATATCATATCAATATTTTTATGTTTTAACATTGACACAAGGAATTTCTTTTTATATACCCACATTCACACTCTAACAGTACAACTACCGCAAGACCAAATATTTCGATGGTCCCTATTTACAATGCCGGATATACATTTTTATCAATTTTTATTTTATTTTATTGGAAATCATTATATTATGTCAGTTTCTTAGTTAATATTGTCGGTTGCAATAACTTTAAACTGCTCTACTGAACAGTAGTATTTTGGCAGAACTGACATTGCCCTTTCCGTGCTAACAACAAAAATATGTGTTTTTTTACGCACATGCGCGTCGCCCGCACTTAAAGGGTTAAAAGGAACCATCGATTTGTTCCCTGTAGGAATTGATCCCGTGACACGCTCTGCAGCATCCAATCACACAGCATCTGTGTCGTATTGGTTCTATCATAGCTAGTTGCGTGATCATTATAGTCATTATTTACAATCCTAGTCATAATGATAATATTATAAACGGCTATGAACGCCTTCCGTCCCGATTTGTTTGATCTTCATACAGATTATTATATCTTAGCTTTATAGCATTTTCTTGTGCTAAAGAAACTGTTTGTTTTTGATGACTAATTATAATCTGTGCAATGTGACAGCTTTATGAAAAACCTTGTTTATTAATCTCCGATAAAAAATGAGTTCACGATACTAAAATTAAAAGCCGCAATTTTACAGCTATTTTGTTGACCTGTAAATTTTTTAGTAAAATTTTCCAATTAACCCAATAAATTTTAATGTAAGTTTTTTACGAGGCGGTAAAACAACAGTGTTGTATGTTTATACTGCCATGGATGAATGTGTTAACTGTCTTTTTATTATTTGTTTATGAGCAGTCGTGCAATGTGACTAATTACTCTTCACTTATGGTGCTCTAGTTATAATTACTGAAGTGGTATATCATGCTCTGAAAGACGATGTTGTGTTTTGAAATTAAAAGCGTAGATACCAAAATAAACTGGTAGATTCTTAACTCACATATCATCCTATAAATCAGTGGATTTTTTTACTAACTATAATCCACTATATCAGAGTAATAAATGCAATACCATTTCCATATTTAACATTTACATAAGATAGTACACATACATACATACCACCACGCCTGTATTCCCCGAAGGGTTAGGCAGAGGTGTTAATACCAATGTACACCCACAGCTCGCCGGTATGTTTAGGTCTCATGTTATAGGGGCAAGCCTATTGCTATTAACCGAGCACAAATCCAAACTCCGAGCTGCTACTGAGAAATTCATAGAAAAACCCAATAACACTTTTTACTCGACCTGGGAATGGAACCCAAAACCTCTAACGTAGAAGTCGCGCTTAGGCCACTAGGCCAACGAGGCAGTTTACAGTTACAGAAGCAGTTCCATAAGATAGTTACTTCTAAATAAGTTTTTTTTACGTACTTAACAATATAATAATTACGTCATTCATAATTCATATCACAACAGTTATAGATAGATTGCTAATGTTATTAGAATACAAATTACTAATTGGACGTAGTTACGCGAAAACGATCCAACCCTCAAAGTGTTGATACGCAAAAAGGATCCAACTCTCAAAGTGTCCACTTTGAGATTTGGATCCTTTTTGCGTATCAACACTTTGAGGGTTGGATCGTTTTTGCGTAACTACGTCCAATTAATAATCCAACATAAATTCTTACTCCTCTCTCATAGTCCCTACTCATACCCTTCCCAAGGATTTCGCCACCAAGGACCAACACAAACTCGATTAAGCAAAATATGAAGTAATTTACGTACATAAAGGTGTGCCTTCCTAAGAGTCCTGGCACACATCTTCATTAACAAAGCGTAATATAAATGGCCGAACGTGTTAGTAGCTTATTCTCTGTGATGGCATGAGTAGGCTACGTGTGGCTGTGCCACAGATTAGATCAGAAGAACAAGTCACGTAGTCATGGGTACACTTATGGTCATGCCAGTGGCAACCCAACAAACATTTAGCCGTCAATTAAAGCTTGTTTTAGAATTTTCGGGATATAAAGGCGCTACAGCAGCAGTACCGACAACCTTTGGCGACAAAAGAGCGTAGACACGCAAAATATATCACTTACACCTATATTACAGATCTATAAGGGCGATAATAGGGTGAGTTTAGAGGTTAAAGACGTAGAGCAGCAACTTTTAACACCACAATACGGACTAAGCATCTTGTTTTATTGTGCTTTAAGTGAATCTTATAACTTCTCGTATAAGACCCCCGATAACTGCCCCGTTGGTCTCGTGGTCGCAAGCGCGACTGCTGAGCGAGGGGCCCTAGGTCAAATTCCCAGGTCGAGCAAAAAGTGTTATTGGTGTTTTTCATAACGAATTTCTCAGTAGCAGCCCGGAGTTTGGGAGTTGGTGGTGTGACACCCCGTGTCTCGGAAAGCACGTAAAGCCGTTGGTCCTGGGCCTGATCTCTCTTCGGTCGTGTCGGATTTCTCTCCCAATGAAGTCAAAGTCAAAGTCAAATCATTTATTTCAATTAGACCATTAAAAGGCAGTTTTGAACGTCAACATAATTAAAACTAATGAATCTAGTTGCCCATTCCAAACGAGTTATGAGAGTTAGGGAAGAGGGAGTGCACTTGTGTTTGCGCACACACTTGTGCACTATAATATATCCTGCGTACGTGTCTAGTGTGCATTAAGATTAGACGCCGAGGCCGGAATTGGTCTGGATTACATTACATTGTCGCCTATCTGTGTGCGTACATTCTCGCTCATTCTATTAAGTTAGCCTTCTGTATCACTCTGTTCTTTGGCTTTGTTAAAACGCGTCTCCCATACAATTAGTGGCACATCTCATGGTCGTTGTATGATAGTATGTCATTCGACTATCATGTGATTCTATCATTATTGTCAGCTGATTTGTGCGTCAATTCTGTTGTTCGTTGATAATTAATCTACTTTGCAGAGTTTATTAAATTTTTTTTTATTAACATTTACGGTTTGTCTATTATACCTTGACTATCATCAGCTTAGCTTCATTTCAAGCCGTCATATATTGTATTCCTTCAGCTTTAACGTATAAAAGGACCATTAAAAATGGTCCTAATAAAAGTGGTCCTTCTATTTTTCGTTTTCTTTTTGTTATTGTTGTGTAATAACGCAAGAATTTCTAATATAGTTACAACAACTTCACACATGTCCAAGTACACGGTATGTTCAAGTAATTATCACTTGGTCCTCGCGTCAGTAGGCAAGTGCCAGTTTTCTCACGATGGCTTATTAAGTTAGAAACTAGCAGCAATATAAGTGAAGTATGACAGGCCTATGATAACTATAATTTAAAAAATACTATAAAATGTTTAACGAATATAAAATACGTTTATGAGCCAATTCTATCTTGACTTTATTCCCACTTAAGTGTTCTTTTGCCTTTTCTTGAGTTAACATAAGCATTAGTGTACATCCACCTACGGTTAGTCTTTTTACTAGGACTGCGCTGTCCGTCTGTTTGTCTGTCTATCTGTCACTAGGCTATATCTCATGAACGGTAATAGTTAGACAGCTGAAATTTTCACAGATTTTTTTTTATAGAAAATGTTACGGAACCCTTCCTGCGCGAGTCCGAATCGCACTTGGCCGATTTTTATGCTTGTCGTTGCATCCAAAAACGGATCGTTTAACTTACCAACCGTCACTGGTAACAGTTACTAATAGTGATTGGTAGGATATAGAAAGTGGGGTTCAAATCGTCTTATTGTAGTGGCTACATTGCCTTGACGGCTAATTATTCTTAGAACAAAGGTACAGCATGCGACCAGCTCAGCAAGCTATTGTGTTGAGCCATTATTACTATTGAAAGCTTAACCGACTAGTTCCAGATTCTGTGCGGTTATTATAACTTCATCGAGTTCACTAATTTTCCTATGTGACTGAAATAATTTCCACTAATATTCGATCGACACTAAACTCAGTACTTTGATTAACAGTTTGTAATTTAATATTGCGTGGTTTTGACCTTATTTTGGTAACAGAACTCATTGTGTTAGCCTTCAACTTTCAAATGAGGTTACAATACTAACTTTCTCTTTACATCACGGGTAGTTACCAAACTATATAATTAAATTAAATTAGAGCTTCAAACATCGTTTTAAAACACAAACCAACTGAAACAAAAAATGAATAAAAGTATTCCAAAAAGTGCCCTATAAAACCCCACCACCAAAATCAGAACAATTATTAAACCAGTGCCAAAAACAACACCAGTTAAGTGCAACAACGCAAAAGCCTCACCAATAAAGTGCAACAACAGTGATGTTTAGTTCAGTGCCGACACCGTAACAACAACAACAGTTGTTGTTGTTTCTTCTCCGTGGCGAGTAACAACAGCCACGTTGTTGCTGAGCACGTGCGGGGAGTGCGCGCGGCGTGCCGGGCGCGCGCGGTGCACGCTCGCGCGCGAGCTCGAGCCATGCGCTGACCGGGTCATGGAGACCATCTCCGAGGATGCTGAGGCTGAATTGGAACTTGGTAATGTTTGATTACGTTGGTATTACTGTAATTGGTATGTGTTGTGAAAATCCAGTGGTTAAGGCGCCCGCCTGTCATGCACGAGGTTGTGAGTTCGCAACCGGGCATGGGCAAGTACTTAGGTGACTTTTTCTACATACATACATAAACTCACGCCTTTTTCCCATGGGGGTAGGTAGAAACCACAGAATGCCACCTGCTACGATCCTTACATACTCCTTTCACCTCGGTCACATTCATACATCTGGACATACAAGCACGCCGGTTACGAGTACTGCGCACCTGACCGTTCTGAAGAACCTCACCAATAAAGTCAGGGTAGGTCTTTCTAGAGCGTCCCCTCCCGGCGTTGCCACTCACATCTGCCTTAGAAACCCCTTTTGTTAGTCGCCTTTCACTCATCCTCTCAATATGACCGAACCATCTGAGCATACTCTTTTCAACCTTTGTCATTCCATCGTCTTGTTAATAATGTTGGTATTATTGTATTTGCTAGGTATCATTTTTTGTGTTGGTCACGTAATGTGACCAGGCAACAATGTCGCGAGGACAAGAGACCAAAGGACCACTCGAGGTATACATAAACCAGCTAATAAGATAAATACTGCAAAGGTTTTCTGCAAATATATTCAAACAGATTTATTTTTATTAATTTTTGGTCCTTACGACGAAATGGTCCTTTTATACGCGAACCCTAATGAGAAGACTCATAATTATAAACAGAATTTCTGTATTTTATAAAATTCAGGGATAGGAGATAACACAATGCTTCCCAAAATAAAGTTTCACTAAATAGTAGGTATTTCAAGTAAAGACGCAAACATCTTCTACTTCTTTCAAACTTTTAATTACCCTTATCAAGTACCTATCTAATTATCATACAAGTCACATAGAAAGTAATAATTATTTGTTTCTTAAAAACATACCATCACGCCCGTATTCCTCGAAGGTTAAGGCAGAGGCGCACCAATGCACACCCACTGTTAGCCGGTATGTTTAGGTCCCATGTAATATGGAGCGAGCCTATTGCCATTAACCGGGCACAAATCATAACTTCGAGCTGCTACTGAGAATTTTATAGAAAAACCCAATAACGCTTCTTGCGCGACCTGGGCATCCAACCCAAAACCTCTAGCGTAGCAGTCGCGCTAAAGACCACTAGGCTAACGAGGCAGCTCGAAGGAGTTGTTTCTTAACTACGTTCTAAAATATTTCTTCAGGTAAACTCCGAGTAAAACATTGTTTTTATGTTTCAATTTGTAAAGAATTCCGGCGTTTCTCGTCGACTTTAATTTGTAATAACAAATGATGCGTCAGTCAAACGGCTGAGCTCTTCAACATTACTTCTTCTGGTAAATTAATGTTCTTTTCAATATTGTTTACAAGTTACTGAAAACTCATTCGTTTTCTGGGTTTCATCACAAAATGATAACAGTATTACATTTATCTTTTTATTATTTATTTTCTTTACAACTGCCTCGTTAGCCTAGTGGTCTTAAGCTTGACTACTACGCTAGAGATCTTGAATTCGCTTCCCAGGTCGAGCAAAGTGTTATCGGGATGAAATTCTCAGTACCAGCTTGGAGTTAGAATTTCTGCCCGCCGGTTAATGGTAATAGACTCGCCTTATTACAAGGGACCTAAACTTCTGGCGATCTGTGGGTGTATGTACATTGGCACACCTCATATTCATATTTATTTATTTGCATACCATAATGTGTATACAGGTGTTACATAAGGCTTAAAGCTAAAAGAACAGATGTACCCTATTTGGGCACAGCAACATTTAAGGTAAAATTAAACTGAAAAATACAAATAAAAAATAAAAATAAAATACCCTCTGCCTAAGCCTTTGGGGAATACAGGCGTGATGGTATGTTATGTTACGTAAATATATGTACCGCCTAATTAATCAGGGTTTCAATCAACCAATTTAGCAAAGCGATAGGCTAGGTACGTTGTCCATTTAATCTATGCTAACACCACCACGCCTATTTTTCTCTTATTTACTCAATACCGAATTCCCTATAAATAGTCCATCGATCGCCCTTCATCAGTACCGGCGTGGTACATACTTCACAGTTCAAATAGTTGGAATATTGACCAGCTCTGTAATTGGTTCCGATATAGCCACATGTGAACTTTGCTTATTATACTCGCGTTTATTGGGTTCCGTGGTAAAAAGGTGAAGTTTATATTGTTTTGGAAACAATGTTTCGTTCGTGTTTGACACTTTAGAATTATTTTCATTAATTTTATGAATTTTCTATTGTATATGTACTGTGTATATCATTCATATTCATTCATTCATTCAGGTAGAGGGTACCTCTATACCTTTACTGTAAGGAGAACTACCATCGTTATTTTGATTTTCATCTTTATTTCTTCGTATCTTTTTCTTGAATTTTAGTAACAAATTATTCATTAACTGCCGCGTTAGCCTAGTGGTCCTAAGCGCGACTGCTACGTTAGAGGTCTTGGGTGCTATTGCCAGGTCGAGTAAATTGTTATTGTGTTTATTTATGAAATTCTCAGTAGCAGCTTGGAGTTAGGATTTGTGTGGTAAATGGCAAAAAGTCCCCAATTACATGGAACCTAAACATACCGGCGAACTGTGGGTGTAGATTTGTACACCTCTGCCTAACCCTTCGGGGAATATAGGCGTAATAGTATGTACGGATGGTGTTTATTAATTAATTCGGTCAATATGAAATGTTTCAGAAACCAGACAAGTTCCTAAATTGAATAACTTTTTTTGTGTACCAAACCTTGTATTGTTCAAACCGGGCCGCACTTGACAGATTTTTCCAAAAGGTTCAGTAGCGTTGCCATAGTCACGTTGTGAAGGGTCGAAACTTTCTACAAGTTGTGTATCACGTGTATCGAAAGGGTTGAGGGTTCGTGTCCCTTCGTCCAGCATACTCACCATGGAATCCTGATATTTCATGAATGTCAAAAAACTGTTCTGAAATAGTGCTAAATAGTGCCCAAAGGAAAAAAATAGTGCTCTTGTACTTGCGAAGTTATAGCCATAGTTCGATGAGTATGCTGGACGAAGGTTTCGCCCAGCATACTCACCTCCGTCCGGAGAATCTGTATACGCTTCAAACATAATTCATACTTCAAAAAATAGTTCCCAAATAGTGCCAAACGGTGCCCAAAAAGAAAAAACAGTGCTCGAATAACTTCGGAGTTATAGGCTTCGTTCAGTGAGTATGCTGGGCGTAGGTTCTACGCCCAGCATACTCACCTCAGTGCGCGAATATCGAACGAGCTATAGGTACAATTTACGTCTCAAAAAATTGTGCTTGAAATAGTGCCCAATATCAGTCCAATTTTTGCTTGACTTTTGACCTAGAAAACCATTAAATTTGATTGTAAACTTCTACATACATTACATTGAGTACAGTCGAATACAATATTATTAACTTTCTTTCTAACAATTTTTGTCTTGTGTAAATTATTAATTGTCTATGTAAGGGAGTATTTACTTTAGAATCGCAATATTATTAATTACACATTATTTTAATAATACTTTATAATAATATGATTAAGCCTTCGCGCGTCGCATGGGACCCCGGTAGCTAGGAACAATGATTTTATATATTTTGTCTAGATCACGGCGCTTGAAGGATTAAGATATCAAATGAAGTAAATCATGCATGGAAAATAAAGTTGCTGTTATTAATGCTTAATTTACATTGATTATATTATGAATGTTAACAAAAGCTGTGAACTAGTTAACTAGAATTCTGATTACTTTGGCCCTTTAAATAGTAATAAATAACGTAAGTAATTAAAAATGTTTTTTATTGCTAAACCTTTCATTGATGAAACTATTGGAAAGAGTTTTAAAAATTTGTATAACTATGTCACAGTACTAGTTTTGACTGGTTATAAGTTTTGCCTGCAACATATATACAAAAAGAAACTGTATAATTTCCTTTTTACAATTTTTCAAGATATTAATTTTATTGGCTGCAAATGACTGTTTTTATTCAGACAAACACACAATGCAATGAAGTAATAGACTTCATTTACGCTTAAAGTTTCATTCATTTATTATTATTTATAAAATATATAATAATGCATTTAATCGAAAGTTTTTGACATGTGAGAAAATACCATAATTATTTCCAATAACATGAAGTCTACAATTAGAAAGTTTAATATTTTTGTCCAAAAACATGTGTCGACGACTGTACCCCATTTTACGTTAGTATGTAGAAGTTTACATTAAAATTTAATGGTTTTCTAAGTCAAAAGTCAAGCAAAAATTGGACTGATATTGGGCACTATTTCAAGCACAATTTTTTGAGACGTAAATTGTACCTATAGCTCGTTCGATATTCGCGCACTGAGGTGAGTATGCTGGGCGTAGAACCTACGCCCAGCATACTCACTGAACGAAGCCTATAACTCCGAAGTTATTCGAGCACTGTTTTTTCTTTTTGGGCACCGTTTGGCACTATTTGGGAACTATTTTTTGAAGTATGAATTATGTTTGAAGCGTATACAGATTCTCCGGACGGAGGTGAGTATGCTGGGCGAAACCTTCGTCCAGCATACTCATCGAACTATGGCTATAACTTCGCAAGTACAAGAGCACTATTTTTTTCCTTTGGGCACTATTTAGCACTATTTCAGAACAGTTTTTTGACATTCATGAAATATCAGGATTCCATGGTGAGTATGCTGGACGAAGGGACACGAGGGTTCACTTATCAGAATTTTCCTACTTCACAGTTTTTTATTTGAAGTTCTTGCGCACGTGGATTTGCTATTTGGTATTTTTCCTCCTAGTGAACAAATTACACCGAGGGATATTGTTTGAAAATTGAGAGCTTTCGTAATGATTAAGGAGAAATCGCTGGGGTGCCCCTCGAGTTTTCTTACTTTTTTGTGGGCATCGGGTTGTTTGGTAAAATAAAATAAGCAGTGAAGGGGACTGCCGACAGAAGTAAACGGTCTGGAGCAACATATCACATTGGCATGTTGGTGACGAGTTCACTTTAGCATGTCGGTGTCGCAGCCGCTTTAAGATGCCGTTGACGTAGTCCGATTAGCATTTCGGTGACGCTGTCAGATATGCATGTCAGTGAAGCAGTATCATTAGGATGTCAGTGACGCGAGATACATCAGTATGTCGATGAGCCGTCGCTTTGGCGTATCGGTGACGCCGTTGCTTCAGCATGTCGGTGACACGAACTCCTAAGTTTGGCCTCTACCAAAAATTGCTAATCGCGGCTAAAGAAGTTTTCACTTCTAAAATACACAACTTACTATTAAGAAAAAGAAAAGTTGTGAGGCCCATTGCAAGTATTTTTTAAATTACTGAGCCTACCTCTATTATACAAAATACATTAATATTTATTCTCGCTCTAATTTAAATGGACCTTAAACATGGTTCGGATGATCTTACACGCTTTACGATACAGGCGTGATGTTCGGGATACGTGCATCTCAATGTCTGGTACAATGAACGTTCGTAGTGGGATTATGCTTCTAGCACCTCGCCTAATAAATACATTAGTGCCGACGTCGGCGCACGCTCGGCTTTACTAAGAGATTCAATCTGTTGGATTCTGTGGGATATATTGGTGCTTGAAATTACAGCTGCGTTTTGTGATTTTGAGTTAGAGGCATCGGAAATACCTTTATGTAATTTGTTGCTGGTCAATTGTCACTTACAATCAAGTAAAAAACGCAAATAATGTATTAAATTAGAGCATTAGCAATCGTCGTGATGGCTAACTGGTTAAGGCAACCATCTCTCGTGCATGAGGTTCGGGTTCGATCCCGGGCAAGTACTAATGTGACTGTTTCAATTCATAATGTATTTTCTAAGTTTATCTTAGACATTACTGACATCGGTAAAGGAAAACATGAAGTTATGTCTGAAATAGCCAATCCGCCTTGAGCAAACGTGGTGATCCAATGCTCATGCGCTCTCTGCATAGGAAGAGGCCTTTGCATTGCAGTGGGGCAGTTATTTAAAAAATATAACCTAATAACTATCCCTAACTAACCCTATTACATGGGACCTGAACATACCAGCGAACTGTGGGTATACACCTCTGCCTAACCCTTCGGGGAATACAAGCGTGATGGTATGTAACCTAATAACTATCGTTATATGACAGATTTTTGTTGAATACTATAATAAATTTAATATAGGTACAGTTTAACAGATAAATTCCATCTCACAATACTTTCGATCCGGAGCGCAGTGATGGGATGGGATCAAAGTGTTTACTCATTTAATTCGCGCAGGCCAGGTGTTCTCGATTGTGTGAGCTATTTATACACCCACACCACATAGCTCGCGAATTTTCAATGAGAAGAACAACACATTACACTTACGAGATATCCGGAATTATCTTATGGAGGAACTTAGTCTTTCTAATGGATTAGTTATAATCATTTCATAGCCAATTAATCATAGAGATAATGATTCTTAAACCACAATTAATTATTTTGACGTAACATTTGTAACTTAGGACCAAAGGACCAATTTTGACCCTGAATTTCGTCCCAAACGCAGTGTGAAGCACTATCATAGGAAATGCGACACCTCCTTAGTTGCCCGTCGTACAGAACCACCAGCACCATCCAAGATCTAAACGAGGGCAGTGATAGAGCTGTACAAGTTGCTCAATACTGGTCGAACAAAATTTAATGGGTCAATTGACACGAAAAAAAAGGTGAAGACCCTGAATGTTTGTATTGCCGATGGAATAGTAGTGTTACTTAAGAGACTAGGACCAATTTTGAACCTACGTTTTGTAATTGGTACGTTTCTAACAAACATTGACAGTCCCATAACTCTGCCATCCTCTCGTAGAATACAAGCTTATTAAAGAAACAAAAGGAAATACCACCAACAGTAGTGTAATTTGGACGGAAGGACCAATTTTGAGCGTCGTAACTCTCTGACAACAAACTGTAGCTACAAGACAACTGGCCTATTACTTGTGTAATTAATCTCCTTCTTTTTGTGTCCTTGCCAGTGAGGAGTATGGCGAAGTCTCTCCTATTTCATAATATTGTAAAAGATCTGTTTACCATTGACAATTTAAGATCTCTTGCCTATTTTATGAGATTCTGTCTCGTTAGCCGAGTGCTCCTAAGCGCGACTGCGACGCTAGAGGTCTAAGATTCGATTGCCAGGTCGAGCAAAGTTATAGGGTTTTTCTATGATTTTTTCTGTAACAGCTCGGAGTTAGGATTATTTATGCCCGGTTAATGGAAATAGGCTCGTCACCTATTACATGGGACCTAAACATACCGGGACCGGCGGACTGTGGCGGTACATTGATACACCTCTGCCTAACCCTTCGTGGAATACAGGCGTGATGTATGTTATGTTACATTCTGCCCGCAACGTCACTTGGGTGTACTTCACAATTAAGCCATTAATTTACCTTAATATAGATACACAAAATAGGTAAAAAATATAATTTAGGTATATTTCAAAATATCATTTTTATTGCCGAATTTTGTCTAATTTCTTTCAGGCATTCAAGCTTAAAAAAGTAACAAACAACCACCCATCCTACAAATTTTCGTGTTTATAATAGTAAATACAATACGAGGATTATTTTAAACCCCCAACTTAATTGCCTGCTAAGCCAGATCTTGGACTCGTTTCTGTTTATGTTAATCACAGTTTTATTTTCTAAATTAATTCTATAACTTTCTTGTTTTATTCGCAAGAACGACAATATCTTTAGATTAGGCTAGACGCTATCCCATCCTATCTGGCTTCGTAATCAGAATACATGGACTGTCAGGTGGATGACCTGGAAAAAAAGCCATGTTAGAATAAAAATTCTCATTCTCAGAGAATTTCCATTTCAAGATAACAATATTACAATATTATGTAAAGTATAGCAATTATCAATTCAGCTCATGACTCCTCTTCATTCATACGGAATACGGGAGTATTGTAGAGATGTAGACGCTGCCATTTTTCGCGGAGTTGCGATGATAAATGATAATATCAATGTTATCTTTGTATTAGTATGATAATGTTATTGTAATTATATATAAAACGGAGCTTGTCTGGAATTGTATTCCTTGTTGTAAAATTTTGTTTTTAAATAAGTATTGGGATTTAGACTCTAAAGAATGTGCATACACAATCCTTAGAGTTCTAGACCTGCTTTGGCTTATTTCCTCGAAAAGAATATTGGTTTCCATAAGAGGATAAATTAAGTTTTTATTTTATTTTTTATTTAGTTGCCATGTTATTCCTTCATCTTTGGTTGACTTGTAGATAATTACTTCTTTTTTAATTATATTATTAATTATTCGTTGATTATTATTAGGTTTTTATTTATTTATAATGTCTAACGCACTAACTCCGCCTCTGTAAATAAATACTTAAAGATAAGTACTTACCTGAAAGTGCCACCAACATCGATCGATAATCGCGACCAGAAACGTAGATCCGTTCAGTCTAACTAAGTAAGGTCTGATGCATACATACATACATGTACTCACTCCTTTTTCTCGTGGGGGTAGGCAGAAACTACGGAACGCCACCTGCTACGATCCTTACATACTCCTTTCGCCTTGTCCACATTCATACATCTGGCCATACGTCTGATGCACCCACCAGAATACGATTATTGTTACATCGAATCGAATCCTAGACCTCTTAATCAACGTGGTAGTCGTCTATTGCTTATCGATCCCTAAACAGCGAAAGCAGAAAAAAAACAATTGACACACTAATAAATCAAGTCTCTCTTTCATCCTCCAATTATAAACTCCTCCGCGCCATTCTATTGGATTTGCGTTAAAAAGAAACAAAACAATAGCGTTGTTGTCGGTTGTTCTTTGTTGTTCGATTGTTTTTAATACGGTTTCGTGTTTGCTGAAGTTGTTTTCGTGTGCTAGGAAGTCATGCGTCAGATTTTTGACGGGAGGAAGTGGTGGGGCATGGTCTTTAGGTTATTATTGTTCAATGGCATGGCTATTTGACGTTATACTGATATGTCAAATAGCCATGTGTGTTGTTGTGTTAACTGCCTCATTAGCTTATTGGTCCTAAGCGCGACTCCAACGCTAGAGATCTTGGGTTTGACTCCCAGGTTGAGCAAAAAGTGTTATTGGGTTTTTCTATTTTTTTCTACATATATATTTGTCATGATGGCCCAGTGGTTAAAGCGCCCGCCTCTCATGCACGAGGTTGTGGGTTCGCAACCAGGCACGGGCAAGTACAAATGTGCCTTTTTCTAATCCATATGTACTTTCTAAGTTTATCTTGGATATCACTGACATCGCTAACCATATCTAAGGACCTTGAGGCGGTTTAGAAACTCTGACACTAGAGTGTATGGGGTCGTCAGACCTTACTGCTCACACGATTAAGAAAGAAAAAAGGGGTCTTTCCTATAAAATTCTCAGTAGAAGAGTTAGGATTTGTGCCCGGTTAATGGCAATAGGCTCGCCCTATATAAAACCTAAACATACCGGAGAACTGGGTACACCTCTGCGTAACCTTTCAGAGAATACAGGCGTCATGGTGTTGTTTACTATTATGTTTTGTCTTGTGGTTACTAAGAAGATACGCAGGCCTTTGAAATTGTGGATAAGATCAATTTCCAGTCACCAATCTGTCTGTCAACTGTCAAGTGCCACGCTTTCTATAGAAACTATTGTTTTGACGCCCACTAACATTATTCAACAGATAAAAATAAAATCTGCCAAAGAAAAACCACTTAATATTCATCTCAAAGGCTTGTAAGATATTTTTATTTGAGAGAAATGCCTTTAGTACTCGACAAACAACCCTAATTCGTCCTAGACATACCACGCATATATAACCAAGTACCAGGGCCGCATGAAAAACAGAAGGTAATAAAACAAAAGTTCGCAACATTCCCCACAGTACTGTTTACGTCACCAATATGAGCTACAAGGTCAACGACCTTCACGTAGTTTTGACATTAAAGCACTTTGCTTGGCAATAAGACCAGGGAGACGCATTTAGGGTAAAAGGACCAATAAGTTATTGGTTAAAGCGAAGTGCTTTACTCAGCGCTTTCATGGTGGTATGTACGAGATTTGGTCGTCGCTATATTTGAGTTAAATATTTGTAAATGATTATTTATTTCTTTTTCAAGTACATTTAGTTACTATTAGCTTATGACTGTGGCTTTGTCTACGTGGATCGGATTTTGTTTACCATTTCTTTGGTTTTATTTCTTTAAGCGGAACTCTAATTTGTTTTCTAAATTAAGAGTTACTTCTTATAACATTGATTATCTACCATTGAAAGTTTCTTCAAAATTAGTCAAGTTGTTTCTGAGATTAGCCGGAACAAACGCAAAGGCAGACAGACAGTCTCCATTGTTTGTTTTTTTATTCATATACATTTACATACATACATAATAAACTCAAGCCTTTTACTCTATGAGTAGGCAGAAACCACAGAACACCACCTGCTACGACCTTAAAACACTGCTTTCGTCTCATCCACGTCCATATACATTAAGTAAAATACATTTGTTTTATTTATTGAGCTTTCATGAATTATTTTATCTATATATACCATCACGCCTGTGTTCTCCGAAGGGTTAGGCAGAGGTGTACAAATGTTAACCTACAGTTCGCCGGTATATTTTAGGTCTGTGGCCTATTGCCATTAACCGGGCATAAATCCAAACTCCGAGATGCTACTGAGAATTTAATAGAAAAACCCAATAACACTTTTTGCTCGACCTGGGAATCGAACCCAGAATCCGTAGCGTAGCATTCGTGTTAAGGACCACTAGGCTAACGAGGCAGTTAATTAATTTTATTTGTGTCTACTTCTATCGCCAGTAAAGTTCAGGTCCCATATTATAAGGCCAAGCCTACAGTCATTAGACCATATACTGAAATCCAATTTACCATTACTAACACTAGTCTGTCGCACATTATTAGAAAACAAATACGTAATGATACAGTAAGACCAGTGAGTGAATAGTTCACTGAGTTAAATTATTCAATGAAATAGACTCGATTGATTGGGGAACATAGCGTGCTTCTTTCAGTTATAGGTTCCTGGTATCTGAGAACGTGAATAGCCACTTTTATTTGTAGGGTGATTGATGGAAATATTGGAGTAAATGAGGCCATGAATATGGTAAAAAGTTCAGTTGTAGTAAGTAGTAGAGCTCTTTGTGAAGGAGCTCGTCCGGGAAAGTACTACCACCATACCTATTTGCCTGCCGTAAAGCAACGTTGCTGTGCTTCGGTTTTAAGGGTATGGGTGCCGGTATAATTACAGGCACATGAGACATTTCAACTTTGTCTCTGAGAGGGCAATGTATTTGCAAGGCCTCTGGTATTGCAGATGTCTAAAGGCAGTGGTGACCACTTAACTTCAGGTGGGCCGTCGGCTTGTTTGCCGTTCAATGATATAAAGAAAAGAAGTGCCACCGAATACCTGATAAAATTATTGTGATAATTTTCATTTACCATGTTATCTCTTCACCACCTTTGGTTGGCTATTAAAGTGTTTTGCAACTTTGTTGCATAGAGTTTAGATAAATAAAATCAAACAAAAAACTTAAAATCTACACCAATATAATATAGCTGAAAAGGTTTTTTGATCGTTTAAACGCAATAATTTCTGTAACTGCCAGCCAATTTTTAAAAAAAATACTCGTTTATATAATAGCCGGATTCACGAGGAATAGTATAGGCTTTATAACATCACGCTACAAGCCCCGAGAGTGGAGCAATAACCAAAGACGTACGTATAATTTAACGCGGATCCAACCACAGTATATAACCAATAATTAATAATTTTTCACAATAATAACAAATGAATGAGTGTCATCACTTGACAGCGAACAGATCGAGCGGTCGGACAGTGTCAAGTGCGCGTGAACGAGCCATACGGTTAATTATAACTGGCCACTTACCAGAGGTGAATGGAGCTCGACTATACTATTACTACTCGAGATTAAATATGAATGGAACTGGCTCGTTACTGCTAATTGTTTCTAATGCTTCCTTTACATTTACAGGCTGGGTTATACAAGGCGTTGATTTGCATCCTCGTCAAATTCAAGGAGTTAACTATGCTCGTGATTCTTAATACGAAAAATAAAATAAATTGTTTTTTTTTTTTACGTGATTTTCAAATTCGAGCTAGCCATCTCGTCAGAGGGTTTAGGCGCTATGTACCCATTGATATAGCCGCGCGACAACTCTGCCTACCGCATACGCAACTGGGCGATTCTGAATTTTGCAAGAGGAGTATTCTGGAATACTGTTATTTGATAGTTGCAACTAAAAAAACAAGTATTTATTAGATATTGGCCAGGTATCGTAATTATATTTGATTACTTCTATTTTTTTATGACAAGCTCCTAAAATTTGACGAGGATGCAAATCAACACCTGGTATAGGAAAACATTGTGAGGAAACCTAGACTTATAATAATTAATAGTTGTATAATGCAAAAAGATATTTTTATATCGGACCAATAGTTCCTCTGATTAACGTAAACACTCTTCAGCTTGATAATATTGGTATATATTTCGTGTACTTTTTAATAATGATATCTACCGAACTCATCATCATCTGCTTAGCCTTTTCCCAACTATGTTGGGGTCGGCTTCCAGTCTAACCGGATGCAGCTGAATACCAGTGTTTTACATGGAGCGACTGCCTATCTGACCTCCACAACCCAGTAACTGGGCAACACGATACCTCTTGGTTAGACTGGTTGTCAGACTTCTTGGCTTCTGACTATCCGTAACGACTGTCAAAGGTCTACGAATGACAGCCGGGACCAGCGGCTTTACGTGCTTTCTGAGGCACGGGGGTGTCACACCACCAACTTCCAAACTCCGGGCTGCTACTGAGAAATTCCTAATCTGATATCTACCGAAAATAAAAATATGTTGTTTTGTACGCCATCATATGACAAAACATGCAGATGTACCTTTTAGGTATTTTAAGACCTTGCACAAATTATTTGATAGATACTCATGTTTTTACAATCAATAAAAAAAACATTCCAAATTATTCCCACTTCAATTTAATATTTTATCAATATACCGTTTTCACAACGTGCAACACATACCATATTATTTATACGTAAGTACAGTCGTATTGAATGCAATTCTATATAAAAGCTTGGTGAGCCCAGTCATGCGTTGAGTTCAGAGTAGTACTGGCGACGACAAAAGAGTTATCGAGTAGCTTGTTTTAAATAAATTTATAAAAAAATACTATTGTTAATGTAATCATTGATAATATTGGATGGCGTATTTTAATATAACACACTATCATGCCTGTATTCTCCGAAAGGTTCGGCAGAGGTGTACCAATGTACAGCCACAGTTCATGTTTAGGTCCCAAGTAACAGGGGGCGAGCCTATTGCTACTTTTAGCTCGACCTGGGAACTGATCCCAAAATCTGTAGTGTAGCAGTCGCGATGAAGACCACTACGCCAACGAAGCAGTTAAGGCGTATTTTATTTTATTGTAAAATGTAACCTACTTTAATATTCATTATTATATCATTGTAAAATTCTTCTCTTAATATTTGTTTGACAAGACACAATATAAGAAAATTCTGATACTTTTTGATCAGGAAAAAATCCTACAGGAAATCGAACACAACAGTATTACGCGAACAAAAGCACACGTGTCGACATTTTCCTAGAGACTGGCCCCTACTTGAATGTAAAAAATATACAAAAATAAGGAAAAAGACTAACCTAAATAAAATCGTTTACATATACTTCTCTGACTGTCACTTTGTGCTCTTATTTCTAAGTAGATAACATACACACATATTAACAACATATTTTAATGTACTAACATTAAAATCAATTCAGTGGTTCTCACATAAAATTAAAAAAATATACCATCACGCCTGTTTTTCCCGAAGGGTTTGGCAGAGGTGTACCAATGTACACCTACAGTTCGCCGGTATGTTTTTAGGTCCATTTAATAGGGGGCGAGCCTTTTGCCATTAACAGGGCACAAATCCTAACTCCGAGCTGCTACTAAGAATTTCATAGAAAAACCCAATAACACTTTTTGCACGACCTGAGAATCGAACCCAAGACCTCTAGCGTAGCAGTCACGCTTAGGACCACTAGGCCAACGAGGCAGTTACATAATTATGTACCAAACAGACAGACAGACATATTATTTTATTTTATTACTCGAGATGGGTTTACTCTTGACTCTAGTCTAGGTCAGAGATGACAGAGAAAAAGTTGATGTTTTTTTTTTTTTTTTTTTTTTTATACACGGGAAATCATCAAATAACTTCCCCCGCCCTGGGCGGGGCGGGAGGGAGTGTCAGACTTTTACTGACTAAAACCCGTCTATGTTCCTTCATGTGCCCTTTGCGTTCCGGGGGCGCGGTATCTCTTTCGAACAACCCGCAGAAAAGTTGATGATGGAGTGAGCTTACCTAGAAGAAGCCTGTTCACTCTAACTTTAAAGAGATTAGGATTGAATGCGTTTGGAAATACAGACGCAGGTATAATAATAATTATAATAATTTATTTATTTGCATTAAACATGGTATACAAGGGTGATAAATATACAAACTGAGGCACAAGCATGTTTAGCTAGGATAAAACATAGCATGCAAAATTTTAAAGATACGTTTAGGCAACAACAATCGTTTTTTTTTTAAACATCAACATTTATTATCCCTAAATTCTTTTAGACTGTAAAAACTACACTCGAGTATCCATTTACGAAATTTAATTTTAAATAATTTTGTATTTAAAGCTTTCAAATGCCTAGGTATTTTATTATAAATGCGTACACACATTGCCAAGCAGTTACTATTATATTTAGCCAGGTAGAGAGTTCCACTCCTTTGCAGTGCGCATTATAAAAGGCGATTGTTTATTCGTTTAAAAAAACCGGCCAACTGCAAGTCGGACTCGCGCACGGAGGGTTCCGTACCGTTATCTTATACAAACGGCAAAAAAACACATTTGTTGTATGGGAGCCCCCCTACATATTTATTTTATTAGTATTTGTTGTTATAGCGGCAATAGAAATACATCATAATTATTATGTGAAAATTTTCAGCTGTCTAATTATCACGGTTCATGAGATACAGCCTGGTGACAGACAGATAGACGGACAGCGAAGTTTTAGTAATAGGGTCCCGTTTTACCCTTTTGGGTACGGAACCCTAAAAAACAACACGAAAATTTAATTTGTGAAATAGTGAAGCCGCGGTTTTGAGCTATCCGTTAATTAATGGAATTCCCTTCGTACTAAGATTATTTGCGAAAACATTTTGGCGCCTTTATCAAAATAAACGGCGAGACATGAAAGGATCGCAATTATTTCTGCGTTATTGTTTACCCTTCAGTCTCGCTTACTAATCTATTGTTTTTAAGTGTTGTTGTACGGATTTAGAAAGATTTTCCATTAAAATAAATATTATTTTTTCTAAATCGTTTTATAAATGACGGTTTTGAGGTAAATAAAGAAAAAACAAAACAGAATCGAATTAGGAACTTCCTTTTTTGAAGTCGATTGAGAACAATTTAACTTAAAATATTTTATGTTTTTTATTTTTTGTTTTATGTTATTTTTTAGATGAAATTCTTAGGGTGAAATTGAGTGAGCACTGTTAGACAAACTTGAAAAACAATGCAAAATGAACTTTAAAGTTAGCGATAAATGTGAGAGCAAGTACGTAGATATATGTACTTGAAGCTTTAGAATCTTTTTTGAATTACCCACTTTACAAGAATATTGATAAAGTAACATTATCCGTTTTGTTATTTTTAAATATGTATGTGTATAATAATAATACCAGCTTATTATTGACCCACTCTTAAATACCCTGCTCAGGCGGATCAGCGATCGCAGACTTAACACGTAAATTAAATAATTTTCATAATAATAACAGGTGGCTTTAACATTTTCCGTCGATTATTAAATATAAAAGTACATCTGTTCCATATACTTTGGCTATATAGGTATTGTGTTTTTGTATGAAACACCAGATATTCAATTAACCGACTGAATAGATAACGTTAGGGGATCTAGAATCACTAGAATCACTGAATCCATAATAAAACCTTTCGTTACGGGGTCCCATCCACCATATCTGAACTAATATTATAAGGAGGTAAGATTTTTTGTTTGTTTGTTTGTAACGAATAGGCTCGGAAACTACTGGGCCGATTTTAAAAATTTTTTCACCTATAGATAGCTACATAATTCCTGAGTAAAACAGGATATATAACATACATTTATACATTCACCTTCATTGTTTTCACATATAGAAGCAACAAGAATATTGTAACCAAGATTTTGTAAAAACCAAATTGAAAGAAAAGAGTGTCCATGGAGTTTCTTGCTCGTTCTTCTCCATAGAGACCTACGTATTGGAACGAGCAACTAGCTTCAATTCTAAACTGTAACTTCTTGACATTCAAAAGTGCCTGTAAATGGTCTAATTGAAATAAATGCTTTGACTTTGACTTTGAACATTACGCTACAACACTTGGAAGCGGAGCAATAACCAAAGACATAACGTGGGTGAAATAGCCACGCGGAGTAAGTCGCGGGCAGTTCTCTATTAAAATATGTATATACGTAGTATGACATACACACAGAACACATTATTCTACAACATACATACTCAAACTCGCGACTTTTTCCCATGGGGGTAGGCAGAAACCAAAGAACACCACCTGCTACGATCCTCACATACCCCTTTCACCTTATTCTTTTTACCTTCAACAACTATAATAAAAGAAACCAACCTACTAATAGTTGTATAACTAGGTATAAAGGCGTAGACACACTGTCTAACTAATCGATCAGAGCGAATGTCAGCCAGCGGTCAATAGCAGAGAACTAGTACATGATGGATGAAGTGGAGGGAACGAGTATATTAATTAAGTAGTTGTGTTAGAGGTTTAGATCAATAAGATTACTTGGTTAAAAACTAGAGGAAAATAATCTATACTAATATTATAAAGAGGTATAGTTTGTGAGGTTGTAGGGGGTAACCTCTGGATCTACTGAACTGATTTTGAAAATAAAATTCCCTCACCCATAGAAAGTCCCGTTATTCCGGAGTAACATAGGCTGTATAACATCACGCTACGACACACGGGAGCGGAGCATTAACCAAAAACGTAACTTATGGCGGGTGCAATGAGGTAGGTACGCGGATAAAGTCGCGGGCAGTTTGGTAGTATAATATAAAAGTGTAAAATTTTAGTTTTCATGTTAATTACTTTCTTTAAATACCAACACTCCATTAAACAAAATATTAGAAAAATAGTCACCATCATCACGCCTGTATTCCCCGAAGGGTTAGGCAGAGGTGTACCAATTAACACCTACAGTTCGCCAGTATATTTAGGTCCCATGTAAAAAATAGTCAATTTTATTATAAAAAATAAAAATCCTTACTGTGTAAAACAAGAACTTTAAAAAACATAACAGAAAAAAAAGTCCAGTAGTCTAAAATTCTGTTAAGCAACAGTCGGGACACATTAAAAATGTAGACTCTAAAATTTAACCAAAAAATATCTACAAAACTTCTACCATATCTTCAAATCTAGTACTAACGACATTTCAGGAGTCACCAACGTAAAGAAAAGAAAAACTATTCAACAATCGTAAATCGACGACTTCCCTACGTCCACTCTTCCCAGTTTACAGACGAAATACTTCACTCAGCTCGAACTAGAACTTACTACTTCTAAACCTCTCTAATTCTTCCTAAGCCAAAAAGAGCCACTAAGTTGTACCAACAAACGTAAATATTGTTCAGCGGTGGGCCATGATGGGCCACGGTGGGCCACGGCGGGCCACGGTGGGCCATGATGGGCCACTCGTAACGTGGGATAAAACCATTAAAAGTTTATAATGAGGGTACCCGAGCCGCGGTAACTGATACTGTGCTCGACTGTACCTGCAGGGGTGGCACGTGGTGGCAACGTGATGGCTAATAGAAGACTTGTTTCACTTTTGTTTATGAAGGTACTTGTGCAACCATACAAGTGTTCTGCTGCAGATTTGCTTATTATTTTGCTACGGTAACATTTCTTACGTAATAGCTTTTGCCGCGTCAATTTTCTTACGGATTTCTGTTGCTCTGAAAGTAAATATAGCCTATAGCACTCAGGGGTAACGTGGCTTCCTATTGGCAAAAGATTTTATGAAATCGGATTAGTTTCGGAGATTACCTTCTTCAATAGATTCAAAGAAATGTTACCTCTTTATAATATCAGTATAGACAAGCTTCTACCCACAACTTTGCTAATGTTAAAATCATTGAAGTCAAAGTCAATTTCTTAGCTGTCTTCTTCTAGCAATAAACTACCTACCTGCCTAATATCAGCTTCATATGTGAAGTAATTTTCGTCATTTCGTGTTTAGTTAGTGAGTAAATCATGACTTTTTGCTTTTAGGTATTTTGCATCTATTGCAGTGTTGTATATTTTTTGTTTTTTTGTAAACTGTGTAATTTTCATTCCAGGTTAAAATGAAAACACAAAAAAACCCCCAACACAAAAACCTAAGTACCCTTTAAAAAGTAAAAAAAATAACAAAAAAAATACGTCACGTTGGGGGACCGCTCGATACGATCGTATCCTAAATGCAACATCGGTCCCCCAACGTGACGTATTTTTTTTGTTATTTTTTTACTTTTTAAAGGGTACTTAGGTTTTTGTGTTGGGGTT
Organism: Caradrina clavipalpis; assembly: GCA_932526535.1. Lineage (NCBI taxonomy): Eukaryota > Metazoa > Arthropoda > Insecta > Lepidoptera > Noctuidae > Caradrina > Caradrina clavipalpis. The sequence continues at coordinate 523,016 of OW052111.1, read as the reverse complement.
TTTTTAAATTTTTAATTTATTTTTTTATTTTATACTTTTTATAGGTACCTACTTATTATAATGTCGATTTTGTTAAGTTTGAGACCCCACTCGAGTATATTTACAGACATTCGGTTTTTCTTCCCTACTTTCACCCCCACAACTTTTAAACGGCTCAACGGAAAACTAAATTGAAATCGCTTCATCCGTTCGGCAGCTATGATGCCACAGACAGACAGACAGACAGACAGACAGACAGACAGACAGACAGACCGACAGACAGACACGTCAAACTTATAACACCCCTCTTTTTGCGTCGGGGGTTAAAAAACAGTGATTTTGTTAATTTTCTATAGTAGTGACAAAACAATATTTTAAAGACTTAGTCTCCAACCTAAAGGTTGAAGAATAGAAGGTTGGGTTGAGGTTGGTTAGGGAGGGTTGGTTGGTTAGAATATACACATCTAAAGATGTGTATATTCTATTTGTTCTAAAAGCTTATTATACATTGGCAACCCTGCTAGCGCGAATTATTTCAGTGCATTTTCATCTTTTGTTGTCGCGTTTATTAAATTAAACAGAATTAGTGTTGCCAGCTGTTCTAGGACAACTGGACTTGTTTGTTAAGGGGTTCTACTACTACTCGTGTTATTTCTTGTCATTTCAGAGAAAACGTTACTTTAGTTTTTCTCTGAATGAAATATATAATTGGATTTTTTTTAGTTCGTTTATTAATTGTGTGTACTGTCATGTCTGTTATGGCAATTTCTTGATTGTCTTCCATAATTAGTTGGCAAGTGATACTTACCTTATTTTAAACTAGCTCTACCCCGCGGTTGCACCTATGTTAAGCTACGTTTTTGCTTACAGGTCCACTCTTGAGTTGTAGTGTTATCATCATCTGCTTAGCCTTTTATTGTTAGTGTAATGTTATATTTAAAATAAATAAAAATAAATAAAAATCATTTATTTCAGACTGTAGGTCCATATTAGGTTAGTAACAAACAGACTTATAAACTATGTTAGTACAACACAAAAATAAATAAAAACAACAACAATTAAAACAATTAAAATATTTGATATCCTATAAACTTCTTAGATAAGCGAGCTTTATAACGCAAGATTATTCAAAATGGAACTTATGGTTACTGAGATTAACATGTATAAACAAACAAACTCTTCAGCTTTATAATATTACTAAGTATATACTCTGTGGTGTCATCCGCATTGAATTACGTCTTTGGTTATTGCTCCGCTCCTGTTGGTTGTATACGTATAAAACTTCCTCTTGAATCACTCTATCTATTTCTAAAACTGCATCAAAATCCATTGCGTAGTTTAAAAGATCTAAGCATACATACAGCGGGCGCGACTTTGTTATATACTATGGAATGATATACCTAAGTACAGATACATGAAATATATTTCTTCTATGTTCTGGACTATTGCCAGTCATATATTGCTTTATTATAATCTTGATCGGTTTGCGTTTGGCAACAATGAGCCAAGTCTGTCGTAAAGATACATAAATTTATCATGAGTAATCGTTTGATGCCGTTCTTTTCTTTTTTATTTCTTTTATACCGATGGGAAATCATCAAATGACTTCTCCCGCCCTGGGCGGAGCGGGAGGGAGTGTCAGACTTTTGCTGACTAAAACCCATCTATGTTTCTTCTAGTGCCCTTTGCGTTCCGGGGGCGCAGTATCTCTTTCGAACAACTCGCAGCCCCTGCTTGTTGCCTGTCTGCATGCATCACTAGTTTATGATCGTAGTCAAAATACCATTTAATCATTATTGGCGGATTAATGAAAGTTCTACCAGATATTATTATACTGCTTATCTTCTTTACATACTTTTTAGGATTGCGGATTCAAAGGGACCCAAGCGGAACCCTATTACTAAGATCCGCTGCTTTGTCTGACCGTCTCTCACAGGGCTGTATCTTTTGAAATATAATACGCAGACATTTTTAAAACTTTAGTATATTATTATAGTTGCTATAACAAGAAATAATAAAAACCTAATAAGAATTATAATCAAAGGGAGTCCCTAATATAAGGAAGGTTTATTTTCGATAGTTTAAGAAACTAAAGTTAAATATTATATTAAGGCGGTAGTAAAACATACCGGTGAACTGTGGGTGTACATTGGTACATCTCTGCCCAACCCTTCGGGGAATACAGGCGAGATGGTATAGTGGTAGTGAACCTTTCGTGTGCGAAGTATTTTTTACTTCTAAAGATAAAGCCATTAAAATGTGTATCACATTTTTATAAAAATCTCGATAAAATCTTCAAATCACTTTAGCCCCCGCGCTCACCATTTTACATGTTCGTAACACAATCTCGATAAACGCCGAGACCTCACACTATTGCCTCATAGCAACGTTCTGGCGCTCTGACAGCGATTGTACTTGCATCTTCATAATATTCAATATATTCTATCTTGAAGATTGATCTAGAAAAGTTCTTTGAAAGGTATTGAGATTTAAAGTATTGCTACAAATCTTATTTCAAACTTTTTAGAATGAAATGTCTGCAATGCATCATTTCATAGAACCTTATTGTTGAGTGTCTTCAGATAGGTCGAGTGCGCTGTATTCTTAAACGGCGAAAGGAGTATGTAAGGATTATGGCAGGTGACGCTCTGTGGTTTCTGTTTAACCCCATGGGACAAACGCGTGGGTTTATGTACATATGTGTACATTATAGAACAGTTATGATCACGTCTTAATCATCAATTTTACAAACACATAGATAATAAAATTACTACATTAGTATTTCTTCTCTCCCATATCACACGTACAAACAAGGATAGAAAAAAATTAAAACGAGCTGTGATTCAATGTTCTTAAAAATAATAAAATAAACTATGAATCTATCAATCCATAAATTGCAAATCCATTAATCTATTACATTACACACGTTAAATGATATAAAAGCTTTTATATTTTAATAGCTTTAAAATGCAATTCCGAGATTCCACTCAATCATACGTTTCATGCAAATTAATTAATTGATTGCAAAAAAAAAAGGTAATTATAGGCTCTTTATTGCAATTGAATATTTCAGTTAGTATTGTTTGCTTTATACAAGAAAACTGCCCGCGACTTCGTCCACGTGGCTTTTTTCATACGCGTTATGTCTTCGATTACTGTTCCGCTCCCGACTGTCATAGCTGGATGTTTCATAACCTGGATTACTCAAGAATAATTTAGCTATCTGTTGGTGAAAAATTGATAAAATCGGTCCAATACTTTTGGAGCCTATACGTTACAAACAAACAAACGAACAAACAAAAAAATCTTTCCTTTTATAATATTCGTTTAGATTATTTTGAAATACCACTTACATTCAAATAAATTCATTTTAACATTCGAATCGACAAGCCGTGGACCGTTTCGACAATATCGCGGTTTCTCAAAGTGGGTCAAACTGATCCATTAGTTTGGTCTCCTCTGAAGTAATGGTTAACTTAAATGTGCCCATTTGTATGATGAATGTTCATTTAGGGAAAGCTGCAGGTGAATGTTAATGAGTGCAGAGCAATTGGTTGGATACTGGGATGGAAGATCAACCATTGATTTTTAATAAAACTTCCGAATGAACACTGGGAAGAACGTACCATCACGCCTATATTCCCCGAAGAGTTAGACAGAGGTGTACCAATGTACACCAACAGTTCGCAGGTATTCCACACACACCACACACACTAGAAAGACATGAAACTAGTGGATGGATTGTGCGAATGGTATGGCTATAAAGGAGATGAAGGCTACTGATATAACAGCTAATAGAGACAATAATAATTACGTTATAAGATGAAATGCTGTGCCGAACACAAACAGATTCGAATAAGTACAGACTAATGAGGAAGATCCATATAAATAAGCATTAAGAAAAATCATAAAAAAATATTCAACTTAACACAAGGAAGTCATCAACATAATACACACATCTATAACTATGGGATAACAAGCGCTATGTAAATCAAGACCCAAATTCTGCAGAAACGAACAAATGACAAAAACATTAGAGCTACCTACCCTCACTAAAAAAGGACGGATTACATTATGCCCGTCGGATCCTAAAAACACACTTGGAAACTGTGGGAATTATGCGCAAAAGTAATAAAAAACTTTTACCGTGTACCCACATATGCGTAGATCTTCAACATGGAGAAATTTTGAGAGTTTTTGACGCTTTGAAAACAAAAGCAAGATGTTAAGACTACAGTAGCAGCTACTGCTGATAGCTCTTATTAATTAAATATTTGGCCAGTGTTATGGCTAGAGTTTTTGAACCACATGATTGTGAGGACTCTTTTGGGCAATGATCTCTAAAGTACCGCTAACAATAAAAATAATTCCAGCCTATAATTTCCCACTGCATGCCAAAGGTCTCTTCCCAAGCAGAGAAGGCACGAGCATTGATTACCACGCTTGCTCAAGGCGGATTGGCTATTTCACACTTATATTAATTATAATCACAAGTTACCTCATGATGTTTTTCTTTATTGATGCCAATAATGTAGAAAGTACATAGTAAAGTAAATATAAAAATTTACATTGATACTTGCCAGTGCCCGATTGCCACCCCACAAACTCAAAAGTACGCACCGTAATAGCTGAACCATCTAAAGTACTACGTATACTATTTTAATGCATAGACAATACAAATTGTTCATCATCTGCTTAGTCTTTTCCCAACTGTGTTGGGGTCGGTTTCCAGTCTAGCCGGGTGCAGCTAAATACCAGCGTTTTACATGGAGCGACTGCTTATCTGACCTTAACAACCCAGTAACTGGGAACACGATACCTCTTAGTTAAACTGGTTTTCAGATTTCTTGGCTTCTGACAATCCGTAATGACTGTCAAAGATCTCCGAATGACAGCCAATACAAATTGATAAGAAGCTTAATATACAAAATTTTTGGTACACAGAAAAACTCACATCCAGCTTTTTCTTTCCAACAACCAAAGGTTGTAGCGACCTTGATCCCACATAATGTAACATGATTCGACAAAAGGGTTTTATCAAAAGCACACACAACTCTTTGTCACCCTTTTAACACAAACGGTTAAGAGTTATTCTCCATCAAAGACGGAGTAAACTAAGCGTGAGTCACTATCTCTCAAAGTGTGGAAGCCTGGCTTTCCTTTGCATTTCTTCACAACCGCATTCAGTGCGCTCAGTCGATAAATATTTACAAGCTGCGATTGAAATATTACCTCGACGATGCTTTGTTTGGGGAATGTGTTGAATTGGGTGAACTGCAATAAAAAGTGAATGTACACAAATAGTTACTAGGGCAACTTTATGTTTATTTTGTAAATGCACATTTTGGTGGACTTTAAAATCTTACAAATCAAATAGTAAATCGATCTTCGTGTTCAGAAAAACGTAATGAATTGAAAACTCATAAAACAACATCTATATAATTCTGAACACAATTCTATGTTGTAGGTATTGAAGGATGAAATCGTAGCTAGGGTACGTTTTTGCTTTTTTGACATAGCGGTCAAAAGGTTAAAACTGATTCTGTTCACTTCTTATCTACACCGATATTGGATCCTTCAATTTTGAGACAATTTATCACAATGCTGACTATCGCATATTGGATTCCATGTTCTTCGTCGACCTTATGAATCTTTTTGTTGATAGTACATGCATATATCGATACCAGAAGTATCAATTAATGTAAGGGACAAAACACGGTTTTTCAGGAGAGCCAAAAAACGATTTTATTTTTTTAAATCTGGGTATAACTTTTTACTGTCTGCTCCAATTTTAATTGTGTCTAGAGCAAAGTTTCTTAGAATTTCCTCTTCTTTCATGCTCTAAACGAAAGATTTAGGAATACCCAGCGGATTAAAATATAGCATGTCCTTTACATTAAAAAAATATGTTTAGTTGTGCCTTACGTTACTAATATTTTATGTGTAAACCGTCAAGCATAGTGTAAGCAGCAAGAGAAATAGAAAATTATACGTAATCCTATTGTAAAGGACTTTTACAGTGTTGCAATTTGATGTAACTATAGATTATCTACTAAAACTATGGTATTTTAACACCATGGAAATAGGTTCTTTGCATGATTAATGTTAGTTTCAGCTTAGCTATCACAGATTTAAATGAAAGGAGATGGCTAAATGGAAGTATATACCACTGCCCCATGTGCCAGGTACCATGTATAAATATGGTACTAGGTACAATGTAATGCTGAATGGCTAAATATTAGTATTTCATGTAAAAAAGATTCAGATACTTCTTGGGAATAATATAATGGTAAAATAATATTGCCTAAAAAGGAAAAAAAGGTGTGTGATAGTATATAATTTTCTTCAACTGACAAAAAATAAAACGAAAAAGAATAAAACTAAAAACGTAAATGAGGTTGTATATTTATAAGCGAATGTTTGTGATGAAAAAGTTTTTTTTTTTAGATACTTTATTATGTTTAATAAATAGTTCACGAAAGTGCTAGGAAAATATTAAACACTACATAATTCATGAATGATTTTTTAAATATTATGAGGCTATGTAAGATTCATATACATTCCAGAATGTATCTGGCCCGGAGGCAGTCATTTAGCCATCACCTTTAGAAATAATTCTTAAAAAACTCTAATCATGAATTAAAGTAAGGGACATGGTATTTAAATCGATTGAGGTTGTAAATTATTAACACTATGACTTACTTTATTTTTCAGAGAAAAAAAAATGTAAACGTCCGTTACATCATTTTTTTTTCATAAATCGTTTTACGCAGGCCAAATTTTTTTAACGTAAGGGATTTTTTTTTAACGATAGAATTTTTTTAATAATACCAATCGATAGAGCAGAAAATTCTGAATCCAATGATATATATAACTCATTTTCGCCAAAATGTCCCTTACGTTAATTGATACTTCTGGTATCGATATGCCATCACGCCTGTATTCCCCGAAGTGTATTAGGCAGAGGCGTACTAATGTACACTGACAGTTCGCCGATGTTTTAAGTCCCATGAAATAGGGGGCGAGTCTATTGCCATTAACTGAACACAAATCCTAACTCCGAGCTGCTACTGAGAATTTCACAAAAAAAACCAATAACATTTTGCTCTTCCGGAGAATCGAATTCAATGACCTCTAACGTAGCAGTCGCGCTTAGGACCACTAGGCTGACGAGGCAGTCAGTTTGATAGTAAGCAGGTATATTTCCCCATCAGCATGAAAGGCACCGACAAACAATTACCATGTTGCCACAATTAGTTTTCCCGTGGGTAGTCTAATGTTTATGCTTCCGTGGGCATTGACCTACTCTTCTAAATACATCGTTACAATTTGCTCATTTTGTTGTTCTTTGATTCACGTTTCAATGTACACACGAAATGATAGAAATAAAATCATGAAGTCACTAATTGGTTTTAGTGTAAACTTGGTGATTAATTTTTCCAGGCGTGTTAATGATTTCTCTTTCATTATGACATACAATTTCTTTGATGTAATCTAGATAGTTCCCCTGTAACTCTTTAAATTCCTTTGCAAAAAATTCAAGTTTAAAAGTGCAATGCCACTAACTTTTAAGATCGACCGTAATTTAATCTCAGTTTCAATCTGTCAAAAATACTGCTACATTTTTTATATTTTTGCTGTTTAAATGTGATTGCATTTTGATTATGAACGCTTATGATTAGTAGAATTCGCTGTCATGTTTTGGTGATGTGTGCAATTTTTGAAATCTTCTCTAGCCTCGTTGAGTTATTTTTGGTAGAAGATAATCTTACGAGCTTGCGTCACCGACATGCTAATGTGACGTTTAGTTTTCACTTCTATCAACGGTCCCCACGACTGCCTATTTTATTCTTCCTTTCACTTATCTCAATATTCTCCTAATTTCTTCCAACCATCGTATAAACATTTTCTTCGGTCGCGAGCCGTTGGGGACGTCTCCGCCTTTTACTGCCCATTAAAGTTATCGCCTCTTGCTTTCAACGATTTATATACTACTAAAACAGATAACGAGATGCAGATCGGGTTTTTTACAAAAGAAACCGTTACTTTTATTCTGAATTAACTGCTTTGGGGGTTTTGGTGAACTTAATGGAATTCCAGTTTATTGAAGTCTTTTGCTGGAGATTGACCTTGACCTGAGTATTATTTGGCTTTATTCTTAAATGAGGACGCCTTTTTATCTTCCTTACTACTTCCCTGTTCTTTTCTGATTAATTTCGTTGCGATTTCCAAGACAGCGTTGCTGTTTTGCGGTTTGAAGTATATGGGTGTCGGTGAAATTACAGGCACATGAGACATTTCAACTTTATCTCTGGTGTGGGAACGCAATTGCAAGGCCTCTGGAATTGCAGATGTCTATAGGACGAGGTGATCACTTAAAATCAGGTGGGCTGTGAGCTTGTCTGCCATCCAATAATAAAAAAAAAAAGACAGTTGAGTCGTTTCTCCGGAACTCGTCGAGCTTTATTGTCTCGGCGCTTTTCTGGTGTTCGCCACAGTCGATTCTAGCTTTCAGGGGTTGCATTAGTTAAGAATAGTGGTGGGTTTTCCCCATTAAGAAAACATAAGGCCGCCTAACCAAACTTTATGATAAACCTAGTAATTTTTCCAAAAAGAAAATGGAAGTTGGTCTACCTACCCAACAGTAATTTAACATACGTCGTTGAAAAGATTTTTCTGTGTACTTAATTCATTTCTGGCCTCCTTTTTCCATACAAGTACCTCGCTACGCCTGCATATTACCACCCTCAATACAAATGAGGTTGTTTAAAATCTCAATCAACGTGCCCATAGTGTCGCGTCGCTTGTAAGAGCTTCATTAAAAAGCAATTACTTCGGTCGAGGACCACCGGCCTGTAGCCACACTATGATTGCGGTGTTAACTATTTAATTAACTTATAGACTGCATTAACTAGTATTCAGGGTTATGAGTATAAGGATAAGGTTTAAATTGCCTGTGATAATTAAGTATGAGGGATGATATTTGCCAAATAGCATATTTTTTATAAGCACTGTTTTAAATTAGCTGTAGGTTTTCTGAATAAAATAAAAGGGGCAACTAGGTTCAATATTTTTGTACATACACACGTATAATTTTTTCCTCTTTATAATATCAATATAGAATAGCTTCTGCCCGCGACTTCACCCGCGTCAAAGTTGATATTTTATCCCACGGGAACCGTACATTTTTCCGAAATAAAAAGTATTCTATGTGTTATTCCACACTAAAATCTCTCAGTGCCAAATTTCATCCAGATCCGTTCAGCAGTATAATCGGGAAAGAGTAACAAACATCCATCCATCCCTCCATCCTCACAGAGTTTCGTATTTATAATATTATAGTACAGATGAACAATTTACAAAGGAGATGGGAAAAAACTCATCCGCGTCGCTGTTAAAGAGACAAGAGCCCAAAAGACACCCACAAAATGATTATGTAAATCCTTAGATATTTTTAAATTAAAACGGGAAATAAAAGTTGTTCTTATTTCATTTAAAAATGGAACCATTTCTTGCGAACCTCTAGCCACGATGACTAAAAAGGTTTTATTAATAGTCCTTCTGAGAATCCATTGAGGGTTTTCATCCCACTTGTTTGTTTAGGGTTCCGTGGTAAAACGGGACCCTATTACTAATGGCGGGTCCACAGACTTAACACAGACTTCTATAGAATTTTGTCTGTACAAAAAATCAGTACAGACAAATGTCGGTGTATCAGAAAAGTCGGAAGTCTGCGTACATGTCTGTACGATTGTCGGAGCAAAACTCATGATTATTGAATTACTCAATTTATTCATTAAAATCGAAGTCTGAACTGATGAAAAGTCTGCACAGACATTTGGTAAAGACCTCTGAGTAAAAATTTGTATAAAAAAATAAAAATAAATATACCATAACGCCTGTATTCCCCGAAGGGTTAGGCAGAGGTGTACCAATGTACACCCACAGTTCGCCGGTATATTTAGGTCCCATGTAATAGGGGGCGAGCCTATTGCCATTAACTGGGCACAAATCCAAACTCCGAACACCTACTGAGAATTTCATAGAAAAACCCAATAATACTTTTTGCTCGACCTGAAATTTGGAAATTTTTACTCAGACTTTATACTAGTCTGTGCAGATATCTGTACAGACAAAAGTCTGTATCATGTGGACCCACCATAAGACTTCGCCGTCTGTCTGTCCGCCCGTCTGTCACTAGGCTGTATCTCATGAACCGTGATAGATAGACAGTTAAAATTTGTATTTCTGTTTGCCGCTATAACAACAAACACTAAAAACCTGAATAAAACAAACATTTAACGGGAGCTCCCATACAACAAACGTATTTTTTTTTGTTTCCATTTTTATAGATAATGGCACGGAACCCTTCATGCGCGAGTCCGACTCGCACTTAGCCAGTTTTTTACCGTTCCTAAGAAAATCTCCAAGCGTAGGTCCAAGCTGAGTGGTTGACATTTAACATAAGAGTAGGAAATAGGCTCTCTTGTGCTCTAGCTGTATTATAGTGACGTCACAACGTGCTCGCCTGCCAATGCATGTTGTATCGCGATCTTCGGCTGAACTGTTCAAGTCTTCACTTGACCTAGAAGGCAGTGCTGTACTGAACTTGGGCGGTTTTTGTTTAAGAAGTCTGGGTAGAAGTTTGAGTGATGTAAGTTTGTAGGTTGTAGGTACTTTTGTTCTAGAATTCAATTCTAAGTTTTATACAAATTAAAGCCTTATAAAATACAAAGTTTTAAATGTCAGAAGACTAGTTAAACCATTACCAATTAAATTCGCACAAAAACATAGGTATGTGTACATTTTCTTCATTTTTGTAGTAGGTATTCTTATTCTTTTAAAAAAAACGACGGGTTGCACTCCGGGAGTGCCGGCAGAAGTGAAAACTTGAATATTAACGTTGTGCATTTTTTATATTTTGAAATGGTTAGGGAATAATTTCGCACGAATTGCTTTAATTCAGTATAATAGTACTATCATTTATGTGGTAGAATACAATATTCATTTATTGCGCCATGACAATTCATGACAATTCGCGTCAGGACACGTGACCTGATCGAGAATTTTACGAATTTTCGATCAGGTCACGTGTCCTGACGCGAAATTATCATTTTTTACCCATTACAAAAAAAGCGTACAACGCCGCTAAAGAAGTTTTCACTTCAAAAACGTTTTAAAAACATAAATAATTATACTCGAAAAACATGACCCGCATTCTGGTGTAGTCGGATAATGATGCAGCTTCAAGCTAGGAATTTCGTAGACTCGAGGGGCTCGTAGCCGTCAAGCTACGGCGTAGGCCGGTTGGCGTAGCAATATAACTGACTTCTTTGAACTTGAAGTCAGAGTAACAAAAATAATGTGTGATAAATATAAAAATAAAAATATACCATCACGCCTGTATTCCCCGAAGGGCTAGGCAGAGGTGTACCAATGTACACCCACAGTTCGCCGGTATATTTAGGTCCCATGTAATAGGGGACGAGCCTATTGCCATTAACCGGGCACAAATCCAAACTCCGAGCTGCTACTGAGAATTTCATAGAAAAACCCAATAACACTTTTTGCTCGACCTGGGAATCGAACCCGGGACTCCTTGCACAGCAGTCGCACTTGCGACCACGAGACCAACGGGGCAGTTATTTTATAGTTGATTAATTATTTATTTTGAAACTAAAAAGAACTTTGTAAGGACAGTACTACCTGCTACGATCCTTACGAAGTTCTTTTTTAGTTTCTAAATAATTAATCAACTATAATTAAATATTTTATGATTTTACTACGATCTTCATTTACTTTCTACCTACCCCCGTGGAACGCAATCGTGAGCTATTATAACTATGTACAATGTTTGTAATTAATTTCCTGCTTTATAACCTTGGGTATGTTATGTTCTGTTATGTGTTACTGACTGTTATATAAAAATAATAAGGCTAGTTCTCACTGTGAATGTGTTCAGTGTGTCACTGCTTTGTTAGTCGACGATGTCCGGGTCAAGTGTGCGCCGGCCTTAACTTTGTACTTTGTCTTGTAGAAATGGGTCAGAAGGTATATATGTAGACATTGAACTTATACAACAGCAATAATCTTACTTATTATTATAGATGTGAAAGTTAGGATAGATGGATTTTTGTAACACAATCACGTCAGAACGGCTGAACGGAATTGGATGGAATTTGGCGCAGGGATACACTATAGTCTGGAATAGCACATATTTTAGACTTATCTCGGTAAAACATACGATACTCATGGGAATACTAACAGGCCTTCCAAAACGGCTTGACCGCTTTTAACGAGACTGTTTCTGGCATATAGTTCATGTTATAAGGAGTAACTTCATCATCGTTATATCAGTCTTAGGACGTCTACTGCTGGACACCCCCCATACATTTCCAAGAGGAGTAACTTAGGCTGCTCTTAATTTAAAGAAAGGACTGCAATTGAATTGAATGATTGAATTGATTGAGAATTGAATTGGCTGTTTGTGTATGTCAATATATGTTTGTAAACGCACCCACGATACGGGAGCAATTCCTAGTGTAGTGTACGTTTTAGAAAGAGAGAGAGAGAGATAATTTTAGGTACCGCGCCACAGAAATCTTTCTTATATCTGATATTTACGCTAGTGAAGCCACGAGCAGAAGCTAGTAGTTAAATAAAAAAAGGTTTATTCATAAGTACCAACACACATGAAGGACGTTACAACCCTGCCCTTCTGCCTATCCCCTTACCGCTAGTACTCTGCCCCATATCTTGGTCGCCACAACCTAATAGCGTTTGCACTGATAACAGCCTCTCACTCGCGCGCCACTCACTCGAGCCACACTTTCATATCACCTGCTACCATCATACATACATATCATCACGCCTGTATTCCCCGAAGGGTTAGGCAGAGTTGTACCAATGTACACATTGTACACCCACAGTCCACCGGTATGTTTTAGGTCCCATGTAATAGGGGGCGAGCCTATTGCCATTAACCGGGTACATATTCTATCTCCGAGCTGCTACTTAGAATTATTTCAAATAACACATAATTACTTTCTACGGCGGCTTTTTAACTGCCTCGTTGGCCTAGTGGTCCTAAGCGCGACTGCTGCGCAAGAGGTCTTGGGTTCGATTCCCAGGTCGAGCAAAAAGTGTTATTGGGTTTTTCTATGAATTTCTCACTAGCAGCTCGGAGTTTGGATTTGTGCCCGGTTAATGGTAATAGGCTCGCCCCCTATTACATGGGACCTAAAAACATACCAGCGTACTGTGGGTATCTTGGTACACCTCTGCCTAACCCTTCGGGGAATACAGGCGTGATGGTATGTATGTATGTACTTTGTAGAAAGCTTTTCTAGAAGACAGTAATTTTCACAAGGATTTTTAATCATAAGATAAAACTTCTGTTTCGTTATATTCCTTAGTTATCTTTAAGTTTCTCGTAATAGGGGGCAAGCCTATAGCTCTCAACCGCTCACAGGTCCAGGCTCTAAGTTGCTACTGTAGTACCAGCCCATTATTGTCCCACTGCAGGGCAAAGGCCTCTTCTCATACAGAGAAGGCTCGAGCCATTGATCACGTTTGCTCAAGGCGGATTGGCGATTTCAGCTTTATATTAAAGTACAGATTTCTCTTGACGTTTCCCTGCACCGTCGGATCAAAGTGATGTTCAAGATAAACTTGGATAGTACATGATATGATTTGAAAAAGTCACATTGGTACTTGCCCGGGTTTAAAGTCGTAACCTCAGGCACAAGAGGCGGGTGCCTTAACCACAGGGCTATCACGACAGCAGTTGCTTCCGAGAAAATCTTAAAGGAAACACCAAAAAGCACTTTACCCTGTTCGGTAGATCCCAGGACCCGAGCTGAGTAGATGCCCTTGTGACCACTAGTCCCATACATGTTGAGCATATAAACATTTTGTTAAAACCACATTGAATGAAGAGAGTCTCCGTGGAGTTTCTTGCTCGTTCTTCTACATAGAGACCTACGTTTATGAACGAGCAACTAGCTTCAACGTTAAACTGTAACTTTTTGACAAATCAAAAGTGTCTGTACGTGGTCTAATTAAAATAAATACTTTGACTTTGATTCAGAGTGGATTACATAATCACCAAAATTGTTCGCGAAGATTGCTGTTTATCCAGAGTTTGTTTTTTGAGCGTGTTAATCTCCGAAACTGGTAATCCAATTCTGAAAATTCTTTTACTAATTGAAAGATACATTATGTCTGAGTGCTACATGCTATATTTTATTTTATTTATTTCAAAGTCAAAGTCAAAGCATTTATTTCAATTAGACCATTTACAGGCACTTTTGAATGTCAAGAAGTTACAGTTTAAAGTTGAAGCTAGTTGCTTGTTCCAAAGCGTAGATCTCTATGGAGAAGAACGAGCAAAAAACTCCATGGACACTCTTTTTCTTCAATTTGGTTTTACAAAATCTTGGTTACAATATTCATGTTGCTTCTATATGCCAGAATATAAATACTTACTCGTATAATAAAATGGTGAAATAATTTTAGTCTCACTTTATTCGACTTATAAAATATTTCATGATAATAATATCAAAACAATGAAAAATTTAAAGAAAATTCACGAATGAAAAAAATAAAATTTGTGAATAAATAAATGCTATAGAGCTGCTACAAAACTTGTTACCTCATTTAGTCACTTCAAAGACATCCATTCGTTATCATCCATTATCTTCAAAGTTAGAGGCTTTTTCTGGGTAATCTCACTCTATCGTAGACTTTGCCTATGTCACCTGTGACCTAGACTAGAGTAAAAAAAAATCTTTAACCAGTCATAAACGGTTCCACGTTCAACACGACACCAGAATCGACAAAAGTTAAAGGTTAATTCGTGACCTTGAAAATATTTCCGGACGGAGTGATTAATAACACTCCTCAATATTTCCACAGCGTTATATACAGAAATATTTTCCTTAAGGAACACCCTTTAACCTTTAAAAGAACGCTACAAGAAGTCTCTCCATCCATTACTGAGGTCCCCGCGCCTTCCTCCCCTCACACAAATTGAGTTTATGCGTCGATAACGTCCCGATATCCCCGATATATCGCTCGAAGGGTGACTGTGAGAAAATGGCACAGAATAATATGAAGCCAGAAGCTTCTCTTGGAAAAAATGCATGGCAATGAGGTAACCGGCAATGAGATACACACGGTAATGAGATACACACGGCAATGAGATAACTAAAGTAACCAACATACTCCAGCGAATCAGCAGTGCCTTAAGTAGACAATGTGTGTTGCTCAGTGATGACGTATGGCTTTGAAATGTGGTCCCTTACCATGGGCCTTATTAGCAAGCTCATAGTAGCCCAACGAGCGATGAAGAGGACTATGCTTGTAGTCTCTCTGCGGGATTGAATCAGAAATGAGGAGATCCGCAGATGAACTAAAGATACCGATATAGCCGATCGAATCAGTAAGTTGAAGTTGTTGGGCACAAGACACGCAGAAGTGATGGTCGATGAGGCCGGAAAGTTCTTGAATGGAGACTACGCACTAGTAAGCGCAGCGTAGAACGGATGACCTAATAAAGACCGCAGAAAAACGCTGGAAACCCATTGGGGAGGCTTATTTATTTATTAAAACTTTATGCACAAATGTAAAAATATACCGTACCAAGGCGGACTTAATGCCATAAGCTTATGTCCAGCAGTAGACATCGTACGGCTGATTTATAAGGAACGAGGTTTTGGCTCTTTAAAAATTTTCATAAATAAAATCGCAGCGGTTTCTGAAGTTCACTAACCAATGTTACTGATTAGATATTCTTTTTACAAGGTACAAGCTATAAAAAGCTCACGCTAAAAAAGAAAACGAGTAGATAATCACGTTGTAAGTCTCAGCAACAGCGCAGATTGCTCCTTAAAAAACATTTCGTATCCAAACTGTGTTTTAATAGATTCTTAAATCTAGATTTCTATGTAGGTATAACTTGTTTTCCAGCATTAGTCATCTCAGAATTCATTACATTTCTAGTCATAATATAATTTTTTACATAATACATTCATCGTCTTTCTCAACTATCTCTCCTACTCTGGCTCTCCACAATCATATCGTTCATTCTTCTGCACATGCCCATGCCCTTTTTTTGTTGGGAAATCTTCGTGGATAACCTCGGTCTGCGGGGAGAAGGGAGGGCTATGTCGGACTTTTACCGACTTAAACCCCACGGTTCCTCCTGTTACTCGTACCATAAGTCGGGAGCCCGGTATTCGCTCAACGCATGATCTGCGCCTTTGACTGGTATTGGACCGCCATCGGCGAGCCCCCTCACCATATGCGGCCTATCCTGCGACCGCACATTCCTATAAAGAGTCAAGCACGGAACACAGCGTGTCTATGTCCCAGGCCTATGTCTGATCGAGCGGCGAACTGCCTCTAGTTTGCGCCAGGTGAAGGGCCACCTTTACGGTGGCCGCAAGTCATTAAGCCTCCTCCTGCGCCTTGCTGCGGTTCTGGTACCAGTGGAGCGAGAAATAACAATCTAGTTAACCAACTTCTACACAGCTACTTAAAGAAACATTGACTTGTCCTTCTGTACCTTCTTCCTCTGTGCCACGATGTAACTATGAAGTGTCGGATTTATTGTCCGTCACCGCTAGGGCTGCGCGAGTTATGTTCATTCTGTACTCGTTAAGTGCACAACGATTATGTAGATGTGATGACCCTGTGGCTTCGAGTGCTCTTCTTTTGTTTTTGTTGCCTTCTCTGTTAAGAACTGGGTTTTATTATAAGAATAGCAAGTGCTTCAAATTGTGGATATAGTCAGTATCTTCCTGAAATTTTGAGCTATTTAACGGATAACTTATTTTGAAGTTGTAGAGAGTTCTTCTTGAGCACAAAAATTAAGGTAAGTAAATAAAGCCCGATACCGGACCCAATCCAATCAACCGCAATTTCACGCACTAATCACTGTGCCATCACGACAGTATACGTATCATCATTATATCAGCTGAACGACGTCCACTGCTGGACGTAGGCCTCCCCTAACAATAGGCACTATGACCGTCCCGTTTCCAGCAATTTCCCGCGACTTTTACCAGGTCATCGTTCGGCCTTTCAACACTGTCGTGGTCGCCACTCGAAAGATTTACAAATCCAACGGTCCTGCCCTGCCTATTGTTATTTGGGTTTCCCAATTTTGAGAGCTATGTCTATTACCGTACCTACTTCTTCTGCGGATCTCTTTACTTCTGATTCATTCTTGCAGTGATACCGAGAATTGCCCTCATCATTTCTCTGAGCATATTCATTCAAAACAATTTTTATAGTAATAATAATCGTTAGGAGATTCCTTTCTCAGGAGCCCTAACCCCACCGGTGGACTTGGACCCTGTTCCCGACGCCGGTGGGCTTATTTTTTATATTAATATTTAAAAATGTAATTTGTATGTATTTTAATTGAATAAATGAGAATAATAATAATCATTTATTACAAGTAACAAGACTCATAGTGTTAGTAACAATATATTATACTTATAAACTATGTTAGTAAAACAATCACAGAGACAAAAACCAGACATAAAAACAGAAACAAGCAGATGACGGCAGACGATGACTACTGCAAGGTTCAGGCTCAGCCGAAATCTTGCAGCAGTGGTTTACAAAAACACAACTCAACCTACTTGCTATTATAGCCTATGTAAATGAAAAAAAAATACGAAAAACTCGCCCAAGTAACACACGACAAAGACAAACCTTTTCCACTCCAAAGGGCACAGAATAAAGACATCGCGTCCTCATCCTGCCAATTTGGCAGTCGTCCTGTAAGCGACACTCGATTTAAGAACCGGAATCGTCTTACAATGTCAGCGCGTCCTACGGGTAACTGTGCCCGCGATTTAACGACTCACTGACTTTTACATTGAGAGTATTTTTTTTCTTCTATCTGGAATAAAGACTTTGGGGGGTATTATGTGGTTGGGAGAAGTACTGGGAGTTAAATAACCGTAGGTTTGTTATTGCGGGCGTAATTTGGTTAAAGTAAAGAAAACCCACGCAGGCGACTTCCTTTGCGTTCAAATAAAATCAGCATTATGTTACTCCTTATAACATTTAGCTAACTGCAAGTGAAGGACAAGATTAGTCCACCCGTTTCAGCAATTAGTCGGAATAAAAAGATAGACAGAAAAAACACTTAAAAAAAAATTGTTTAATTACCGTATATACTTTCATATGCAATTGGTGAAAAGTTGTTGATTTGAAATTACAAACAGACAGTTCAATTTTATTTATTTGTATTGTAAATGTATGTATGTATGTATGTATTTGTATGTGTATGTAGGTAAAGATTTCATACCAAACTTCTCAAAAGGAAAAAACACATCAATGATTTCTAAATCAGATAACTCATAGCCCCACGATTCTCCGTAGACTAAACACTATTATGAACAAGCGAGGACCAACGCAGCAGTGCACAAACAAACCTTCGCCGATAATATTACAGACAGACGAACTGCGTCGCGAACATCGATAGCAATCGTATTACACGGCGGATTGCTCCGGGCTAGTCGCGACGGAGGAAGCTTTGGGAAACAATGTAACTCAGTTACAACTGCGCTGTGTTGATACTGATCAGTTGGGGAGACGCGGTTGATTTTTGTGATGTTTAAATTGACATTCTAAAGACTGAGAATGCAGTGTTTTTTGCGATAAGCGCGTTTTGTATCAAACATGATGTTTGATAAGTTTAGTTTTCAATGAGCCGACTCACAATCTCTCAATTATTAAATTAATTATGTGAAACTAGTTCAATATATCCAATTCAATGCCACTGATGATGTGGTAAATGTGGCCACCGACTGGGACCAAAAATTATGAAATTATCATTAACTCGAAAAAAATATTAAAGGTGTCCAATGTGTTTCATTACCATCCTGCAATTTCGTAATGCTTAAAATATATTTTAAAATCAGTGTGAAATATCCAAAATCAGTAACTGTGATCAGTTACCTAATTAGAATAATGGAAACGTTTCTTGTTTCGATTTGGCAGAACTAACCTCAATTATTGTGTTAGGAGCTCGTGGCTAAATAATTACAGCCGCATAGACCGATCTCCCGGGTTAAGCCACGCTTGCCGAGGTTGGTCTGTGGATGGGTGACCATTTACTATAGCGAGTTTCCTCCGTGCCTCGGAAAGCACGTAAAGCCGTTGGTCCCGGCTGTCATTTGTAGATCTTTGACAGTGGTTACTGTTAGTCAGAAGCCCGAAAGTCTGACAACCAGTCTTACCAAGAGTATCGTATTACCCATTACTGGGTTGTGGAGGTCTGATAGGCAGTCGCTCCATGTAAAATACTGATATTCAGCTGCATCCGGTTCGATTGGAAGCCGACCCCAACATAGTTGGGAAAAGGCTAGGCAGATGATGAACCTCAATTATTGTGTTATGCCAAATTAAATCTAACAACTAATTACTAAGTACTAATTCATACTGTAGTTAGTAAAAACAAAAGGTTTAATGAATAAATCGTAAAAAGCAGTCAATCAATTATTGTACACACGTTCTCAGTTCAAATAATGTACAAAACGTGTATTCCTTTTTCAAAACTCACGATTTTATCACATACGTCAAAATATTCGTGCTAGCCCTTCATTTATTTTTCATCTACACCAATAACCTAACCACCTCCTTTCTTTCCAGATAAAATCCGCAAGAAGTACGCGGGGCTGGGCGACTCGGTGGTGTCGGTCCGGCTGGAGCGGGCCCCGCGCGGGGCCCTGGGGCTCAGCCTGGCCGGGCACCGGGACCGCAGCCGCATGGCCGTGTTCGTGTGCGGGTTGCACCCCACCGGCGCAGCCGCTAAAGCCGTCCCTGCTGTTAAAGTTGGCGATGAGATTTTGGAGGTGAGTTTTTGATGCTTTTACTATTTGTACAGGTATGGCAGATCTTTTGAGATATTTTCAGGTATCTAGGCATAGTTTTTTTGTTATTAAGGAATAATATGGCTATGTATTGGTGAAAGAATGATTAAAATCGGTCCAGTCGTTTTGAAGCGTAATCGATACAAACAAAAAAAAAAAAAAACATCCGATTTGATAACCCGAATTTTGAAGTCGTTTAAAAAAATCATTCCACTTTATAATTTTAGTATAGATTAGACGTATTTTGGACTGATTGAAACTATAATTAGATTATGAACGTTCGTAAAAGTTCGTAGAATTGTCTTCCAGATTTTATCAAAGCACAGACATACATACATAAACTCACGCCTTTTTCCCATGGGGGTAGGCAGAAACCACGGACCGCCACCTGCTACGATCCTTACACACTCCTTTCGCCTCGTCCACATTCATACATCTGGTCATACAAGCACGCCGGTTACGAGTACTGCGCACCTGACCTTTCTGAAGAACCTCACCGATAAGGTCAAGGTAGGTCTTTCTAGGGCGTCCCCTCCCGGCATTGCCCCTCACATCTGCCATGTAAATCCCTTTTGTTAGTCGCCCTTCACTCATCCTCTCAACATGACCGAACCATCTAAGCATACTCTTTTCAACCTTTGTCACTACATCCTCTTTTAAACTAAAAGCAAAACAGAAAAAAAAGCTGACATAGTAACATTGTATTTTTGGCACGATCTGTAGTTAGCTAGAATGATATATACGTACATACACATACCATCACGCCTGTATTCCCCGAAAGTTTACCGAAGTACACCCACAGTCCGCCGGTATGTTTAGGTCTCATGTAATCAGGGCGAGCCTATTGCCATTAACCGGGCACAAATCCAAACTCCGAGCTGCTACTGAGAATTTCATAGAAAAACCCAGTAACACTTTGATCGGCCTGGGAATTGCACCCGCGACCTCTAGCGTAGCTGTCGCGTATAGGACCACTAGGCTAACGAGGCAGTTAGTCGTCTTTTGGAGTAGTCGGTCGGTCGCTAGAATCAGACCTTATTTAGGGCGCTTTCAATTTAGACGGTTGGTGCCGGACTGCTGCCGCACGGTTGTTACGACCATGAGCCGTACTGCTGCCGGACGACAGCAGTACGACGTAAATCGTCTTATTTGAAGAGATACGCGGCTGCAGTCCGGTCGAATTTCTAAGAAACACGATGCGTTCACAGCACTAGCGAACAACGACTGAGCTGAGACACTGACAGGTTGTTGCCGTTCCGCCAACGGACGTGCGCCGCACTGCTGTCGCACGACTTTGCGTCGAGACATTTTGTATGAAAAATCATAACCGCCCGTGCGCAGTACGATACCCGGACTGCAGCAGTCCGGCACCAATCGTCTAAGTTGAAAGCGCCCTAAAAGTTGGCTAAAAACGTAAAAAAAAAATTGACATAGTAACATTGCTCTTGGCACGATCTAGAGTTAGAATGATATATACGTACATACATCCTGTACTATGTACAAACCTATTATTTATTGTTCCCTGCACTGAATTACCCGGACTGTACACACTGTTTATTTCGTTCAGTCAGGAATTTGTGTCAGTGTGGTCTTGGCTTTAGATTAGCTTTAGATTATCGTTGAGGAATTTTACGAGAGTCTTTCAGAATAGAAGGGGAGGGGGTGTGGGAGTTTTGAATCTGGGGGGTTTACTGGTAGATGCTGTGCTGTCTTAAGTTCGGTTCACGGTTGAAAGAAATATTTGTATGGGTCTGGATATTTATGTAAGTATGTGAATTTATATGTTTGGAAATGCACTTACGAGAAATTCGTCGTGACACGGCAAGGTTTAAAAGGAAAAAGCTTTGTCCAATTTTTGTATGGTTTGTTAATTTCTTATTGTGGTTAGTTTCTAAACAATTTTTGTTATTGTTTATTTAATAAAAAATATAAATAAAATATTGATAAACTGTCCAATGTCCCAAGTCCATCAAAACTTTGGTGACATCCTCGGAGCCCGCCCGGAGTCCTGTCAGCGAAGTCTCCTGTCAGTGAAGAGTCCCGTCGAAGTATTTTACTTCTCTTCTTGTCGGTGTTCAGCCTGTCGGCGTAGAGTCTGTTGGCGTTTAGGCGTACACTCTATCAACAGAAAGTGGGAGGTCATGAGCGTCAATAACCTTCCTCACTATTTTTTTTTGCTCCATAGGCATTTAACTTCTAAGAAATTTAAAATCAAGATCATGCTCTTCGAATGCAATGACCAAAACGTCTCAACTTGCTACAAGTACATATAGCCTACATCTAAATATTCAACGCACGTTGCTAAGCAGAACCAGATCAATAGAACTTGTATAATTTCACACTCAGATTCGCGTCTGTGGAATAACTAACATTATAATGAGAAGGGGTCACGACTAATCAATACTATCCTTTGTAACACTAGCTTCTGTCCCTGACTTTCTCTGCGTGGAAATCAAGTAGGCATACAATAAAACTTAGCTTATGACACTGGGCCATAGTGAAGCTTTCTATCAGGGAAAGATTTTTTGTGATTGGACCAGTGCTTTCGGAGAGGTAATCTCTTACAAACAAACAAAGTTTATTTCTTTATAATAAATACTATGGGCCTTACTTATAAAAATAACGCTAATTCATACTTAGCTACCTCTTATGTGACTGACTGAACGACGAAACACTATTTTAATCTGCCAACACTTAGACGGTCAGCATAGAGCATGACCAAATTATTCGACTAAAGAACGAAATCGTACGAACAATTGAACATAATTGTCAAAATTTACAATAGAATCCATGGACCAAAAATGTCATCGTCACAGCTGATTGTAGCCCGCCATTTTACTTTCGAACTATACTTAAACAACGGGTCGCCGCTGTTTAAATTTTCTGTCACTTAGGCAACATCTCAACGCTGATTAACGTTTATAGGTAGGATTTTTCACCTGAGACACCGTTGAAAGTGGTTGCTATGTAAAACATAATTGATTTTTAGTCAAGGCTTTGAGAGTTAATCAATTGATAAGTAGCTAAGTATTATTTAGCGTTATTTTTATAAGTAAGGCTGTATATAGCTTTTGTTTTGATTTGATATATTATTACCGTATTTTTTTCCGGGACAAAAAGTATATGTGTTATTTAACACTACAATCTATCTCTGTGCAAAATTTTATTTACATCCATTCAGCCGTTCAAGCGTGAAAGAGTAACAAACATCCATCCATCCATCCTCAAAACTTTTGCATTTATCTAATTAGTACGACTAATTAGTACCATATCAACTCTTCATTAAGATTTCTCTAGGATTATAATGATGAAACTCAAAACCTCAGTGTTGTCAGTCCTATCCATCTACCTACATCTTCACAGGATTGTAAATTCTCGCTCTAAATATGAAAGTAAGTTGGTTTTTAACACGCTTTTATTAGGTCGACCTGTATGTATGTAACAATGTAATCAAATCTAAGAAACCTAATTTAACCATCTTCTAAAGATCGTAGCGTTATGAAAATTGGCAGTTGTATGTACTTTTGATAACAATACAATAACATGGTACTGTCGAGCTGATCTGATGATGGAGCCGGAAGATATGAACTGGAACTTCATGATGGATGATCGTATCATAGCCGTGTTTGGACTTGTTAGAAAGGTCTTGTAATGAACGTTGACCATGATTAGGTTTCAAGGTCTGATGATGAAGCCGGAAGATAGGCACTAGCATTCCATGATGAAATATCGTATCATAGCCGTGTTTGGACTTGTTAGAAAGGTCTTAACTTTGACCACGATTAAAAGCTAAAGTGTGTTTTTTAATTTTTTTTAAACGATTAATTTTTATTATTTACCTTTACTTTAGCAGCCTGAAATTTTGTATATACGTTGTCTGGTGTACAGAAACTAAAAAGGACTGTTCCCAAAGAAAACAACGCCA
Organism: Caradrina clavipalpis; assembly: GCA_932526535.1. Classification (NCBI taxonomy): domain Eukaryota; kingdom Metazoa; phylum Arthropoda; class Insecta; order Lepidoptera; family Noctuidae; genus Caradrina; species Caradrina clavipalpis. The sequence continues at coordinate 499,220 of OW052111.1, read as the reverse complement.
CGTGTCTTTTGAATCATGATCCAATCTTAAATATTATAACCCATTTATGCTCTTTGGGAGACCTTCGGACCAACAAGACGGCTATAGGTAGATATGGTGATGATTATAACCGATATTTATGCTGACGATGTCGCAATCAAAAGCCAGTCACAAATAAATGGCAAATGACTTTAAAATACACAATTAAAAACATTTCAAGTTCTTCTCCTTTCCATAAAAAGTGTGCACAATTATTCATCTCTTCATAAACTGAAGCAAACAAATGAGCGTGTCACAGTGTCATCCGCCATGTTTTACATACCGCGTTGGAGCGCGTCCAACTACTAGAGCATTCATCTTAACGATATAATATATTACGTAGAGAAGACGTCAAGACTTCAGTTCTGTTGATCGGTAATGTATCGTGTGATGCGTCAAGTGTTAGTCGTGGATTTGTGTAGGATTAATCGGTTGATAGCTTGCACTTGGGAGTCAAATCATCATATTTTTTGATGATAGGAACACGAAAGGTTCTCCAATGTTCTGCTTCATAGAGAAGCTGTGAGTTTTTTCCTATTTCAAATGTACTTTGTGAGTTTATATTACACTAGCGAACTGCCCGCGACTTCGTCCGCGTGGCTTTTTTCACCCGCACTAAGTGACGTATTCGGTTAGTGCTCCGCTTCCGTGTGTCGTACCGTGATGTTATATAGTTTATATCATTAAGGAATAATGTAGGCTACTAACGGCAAAATAATTTTTGAAATCGGTCTAGTAGTTTTCAATTTTATTCGTTACGTACAAAAAGACAAATCATTTCTCTTTATAATATTAGTGTAGATGTAGAACGGCCCGCAACTTCGTCAGTGTAACTTGTCGTTGGTTTCTGCTCCGGTCCCTGTATCGTACCGTGATATTACATAGCCTAAATCATTCAGGAATAATGTAGCTATCTGTTAGTGAAAAAATGGTTGAAATCGGTCCAGTATTTCCGCAGCCTTTTCGGAACAAACAAGCAATTAAAAATCTTTCCTTTTTATAATTATTATCATAGTTTATATTATAAAAATCTTAATATATAAAATATTCATATCACATTGGTGAAGGAAAACATCGTGAGGAAACCCTGGACTTACAATTAATTATACTTCTGAAACCACCAATCCGCCTTGAGCAACCGTGATGATCAATGCTCGTACCTTCTCTATATAAGAAGAGGCCTTTGTCCTGCAGTGGGACAATATTAGGCTGGTGTTATAATTATGATTGCTCATAATATTTATACACAACTATTGCCCCGCATACCACACCGTGTCCAGATGCGATGCTATCTGTTGTAATGCCCACAATAGATACAGATATAGCACCGAGCTATCGGCAGCTGATAGATAGTGACGCGTATCTTCGCACTATGATACATAAATATAGACAGAGAAGTTTTATACAAAAGTACGCCTATTACAGTCCCACTGCACTGCAAAGGTCTCTTCTCATACAGAGAAGACACGAGCATTGACCACCACGCTTTCTCAAGGCGGATTGGCGATTTCAGCCTTATATTAACTACAAGTCCAGGTTTCCTGACGATGTTTTCCTTTCCAGGATGTCAGTGATGTCCAAGATAAACTTAGAAAGTACATAATATTATGAATTGAAAAGTCACATTAGTTGTTGCGCTTTTTTGAACTCGCAACCTCATATTATATGAGGTGCCTTAACTACTGGGCCATCATGGCACTTAACTATTATTACAACGGTAAAATTAGAGAAAATAATGGTTAGGCAGTTAACTAACTGGGTTGTGGAGGTCAGATAGACAGTCGCTTCTTGTAAAACACTGGTATTTAGCTGCATCTGGTAAGACTGAAAGCCGACCCTAACATAGATGCGAAGAGGCTAAGCAGATGATGATGAATGGGTAGGCAGTTGGATCAAAACCAGTCTTTATTCAAAATCCATATTAAAAATAAGGCTACTGAAAATAACTTCAGCCGAAGTAAAGAATATAAGTGAATTCATCAAGTCGAGTCAACAATTAGAAGCAGAATCATTATGAAGTACACGCTGTTGATATATTTACATAAATTAGCGGCGCGTGTGTTGTTTCTGTGCGTACTGGCACAGAGCCAGCGCGGGGTAAGGGCTGAGAGCGGCGGAGATGGTAGCGGGGCGGGCGACGAAGCGGATGATAGTATTGGTTTTTTAATTTTTAAAACAGAATATTTATATGCCAGAATCATGGTATATTTACAGGGTGGTTCACAGAACTCCCTTCATCTTCTTTATCGTGTGGACAGTAAGGTCTCATGACCCCACACACCTTAGTGTCAGAGTTTCTAAACCGCCTCAAGGGCCTCTGGCATGGTTACCGATGTCAGTGATGTCCTAGATAAACTCAGAAAGTACATATGCATTAGAAAAAGTCACATTGGTACTTGCCCGTGCCCGGTTGCGAATCCACAACCTCGTGCATGAAAGGCGGGTGCCTTAACCACGTGGCCATCACGACATGGAACTCCCTTAGCCATGCCAATTCTAGAAGGTTTGTAAATATGGTATGTAGGAACCAACAAAAGTCACGTTTCATACTAATTTCTGGGTACTTCACAAACAGAACAAAATAACAAATAGTCAACTCTTTAACTGATGTAATTGGTCAATGGCCATATTCTTATGTAAAAGTAAAATAAATAACGAAACTCACCAGTTTGGGTTCAACCCACGACCATTTTATCACCAGACTAATACTTAATTGCTAACAATCTACCTACCTAGGCATTGACCGCATTATCGACAAACTCTTCATCAATTAATTTCACGTTTTATTGATCTTTACTATCTTGAAAGAATTTATCATAACACACACATCACGCCTGAACTCACCGAAGGGTCAGGCAGAGGAGTACCAATACCAATGTACACCAACAGTTTGACGGTATGTTTAGAATTCACCATCTTGTCTTGTCTACAAAAATGCTTCACACAGACATTTTCTTTGGAAATTGCCAAAATCGTCCAAATCGCGTCCGCCTCCGCTCCGCTCATCACTAAGCCCGCGCCTCACCCCGCAACTAGATGGAAACTATTCCGGAGTAACGCCTGTTGCGATTGAAACATTACCTCCGACTAACACGTGAACTGTAACTGATTCTAACTGACTTTCACTTGTTTTACCTTCTCGTGTTCAATTGTTTCTTTGGAATTTGTTTGAAAGGTCAACTGAGGTCAGTGTCAATGATATGCACGTCTAGGTCAGATGGGCAAAGGTTGCTACACACACTTGCAACAGTAGTAGTACAGCGATTTGTGAAGGAGCTCGTCCGGCGAAGTTCTACCACCATACCTATTTCTGTCGCATAGCAGCGTTGCTGTGTGCCGGTTTAAAGGGTGTGGGTGTTGTGGGTGTTGTGTCGTTTATGAACCGATTTTGATTATTCTTTTTTTGTTGGAAAGGGTAATCTTCCCAAATAGTCCCATTTAAATTTCATATAGATCTGATGATGGATTCCGGAGACAGACAACGGAACTCTTCAAAAAATTACAGCAAATCAACCGCGATTGCTGCTATCGCATAAATATGCATTGTTTACGCAATTACACAACATAACATCGCGCCTGTACACTCGAAAGAGTTACTCAGATGTATACTTACAGTAATATTTGAAAATTTCTCATCTAAGTAAACGAAATCGCGTATTCTGCTTTCTTATGACTTTTTTTTAGCGGTGTCATGTTAATTTACATGACATGACAGTTCCTTCATGGATTTGGATAAAAGAATTGATACTAAAAAGCGAGAAATAAAAAACTTTTTTACAAAAAAAACAACCGCCTTCAAAAACTAAAAAGAGAAAAATTACTTTAGCTTTGGAAGTCGGCGGCAATACAAAACAACAAACAGAACCAAAGCCGCCGACTTCCAAAGCTAAAGTTATTTTTCTCTTTTTAGTTTTTGAAGGCGGTTGTTTTAACAACGCTCTTTTGGCGTCGGAGGTTAAAGAAGCTTACAACAGTCGCACAACAATAAACTAACTGTCTAGCCTTTTCTCCACTATGTGGAGTGGTGTGTGGGTCAGCTTTCAGTCTAACCGAATACAGCTGAATACTAGTGTTTTACATGGAGCGACTGAATATCTGACCTCCACAACCTAGTAACTGGGCAACACGATACCTCTTGGTTAGACTGGTTGTCAGACTTCCCGGCTTCTGACTATTCGTAACGACTGTTAATAATCTACGAATGGCAGCTGGGTTAGCAGTCGAATAACAGCTAATTCTAACTATCATTAATATGACCGTTCCATAAGTCATTCTACATACATAATGAAATAGGTAGGTACCTATTTAAATGACAGTCTCATACTTAATTAGGTAATTAAGTGTGAGACAGAGTGTCGTCACTTTACTTAAAACGAAATAGGTAATTATGTGACAGACATAATGAAAGGTGACCCTAATCACATCTGTTCGATGAACTAACTTCTTTCTGCGACGTCGTTCACGTGAATTTTATAAATCCCTGATACATACATAAACTCACTCCTTTTTCCTATGGGGGTAGGCAGAAACCACAGAACGCCACTTGCTACTATCCTTACATACTCCTTTCGCCTCATCCACGTTCGTACATCTGATCATACAAGCACGCCAGCTACGAGTACTGCGCTCCCGACCTTTCTGAAGAACCTCATCAATAAACGTCCCCTATTACATGGGTCCTAAACATACAGGCGAACTGTGGGTGCCACCTCTGCCTAACCCTTCGGGGAATACAGGCGTGACGGATGGTAGTTCTGATTATCTTTTTCAACTTTCTTTACAAAACCTCAACTAAATATTAGATAACGTTATGTCGGATAACCCTTTACGATAAATATTCGCATTGTCTGCGTGTTCGCTCTTCTGAACTGTGAGATCGGACAAACGAGTGTTCAGCATCAGCAGAACCCTTTAGATAAAAAAAAATGTGCTTGTTCAAAAGATCGTTGACCTTTTGGTTGTATAATAAATGTAGGAATGGGGAAGAAAGGGTGTTATTAGATATATGGAAACTCTATTATTATAAAGGTACCTAAAGAGTTTGTCACTTGGAAAGGGCGAAGCTTCCTGGCACAAGGTAATTAATTGCAGAATGCTCCTTATTGTAACTAGCGTAAGTTACTTTTTAATTTTATTTTTTTATTCATTCTCAGTAGCAGCTCGGAGTTAGGATTTGTGCACGGTTAATGGCAATAGGTTCACCCTCTATTACATGGGATTTAAACCATACCGGCGAACTGTGGTGAGAGATCAGGTGCACGATCAACGGCTTTTGAACCTAGTAATGTCATGGCACGTAGAAGCAACAAGAATATTACTACACTTAAACTAGCTTCAACTTTAAACTGTAACTTCTTTACAATTCAAAAGTGCCTGTAAATGGTCTAATTGACATAAATCCTCTGACTTTGACTGTTTTATAAAGAGTTGGTAGAAAATATTGGTGTATCACGAACTCTCAATACAATCTAACCTGATTTGGTCTGTTTAGATTTTAAGCAATCTAAAGTGGATTACCTACGAGGCGAATTCTAGCCAGTTCGGAAGTTAATATACAGTTTGAAATGAAGTAGGAAGCAGAAACTGGTGAAGTATAAGCAGATTAGCAAGCGGATGAACATTTATTAGATAATTCTGACATTAACGCGAAGCGCCTAACGGTGTGTAATAAGCAAATGTTACGGTTCAAATGTTATTGCTATAAAGTTTTTAATAGGCGCTATATTTATTTAATCACTAGCTGACCCGCCACGACTTCGTTCGCGTGGTATCCTACCCCTACCCTACCCTACCCCTACCTTACCCGTACCCTACCCCTACCCTACCCCTACCCTACCCTACCCTACCCCTACCCTACCCTACCCCTACCCTACCCCTACCCTACCCCTACCCTACCCCTACCCCTACCCTACACCTACCCTACCCCTACCCTACCCCTACCCTACCCCTACCCTACCCCTACCCTACCCCTACCCTACCCCTACCCTACCCCTACCCTACCCCTACCCTACCCTACCCCTACCCTACCCTACCCCTACCCTACCCCTACCCCTACCCAACCCCTACCCTACCCCTACCCTACTCCTACCCCTACCCAACCCCTACCCTACCCCTACCGACATTATAAGTATTATCACAAATCTTTTGTATGGGAGTATAGAAAATTGTTGTTTTTAGACTTTTTCAGGTTTTTTTTTTTTACAATATTTCTCCCCGTAAGAACCATCCTCGTACTTCAAGGAATATTTAAAAAAAAGAATTTGCGAAATCGGTCCACCCGTTCTCGAGTTATGCGCTTACCAACACATTTTGCGATTCATTTTTATATTATAGATTTTGCTACTTAAACATGCCAAAAAGCGTCGATTCTAGTTACTATTCTGTAAAAGCTAGACATTAAGGCTCTTACAAAACGTTACACTATTGCAGTTGCAATAACTATATTTTTAGTTTGCGTGTGTGAATAAATAGATAGCAATATTTTCTTACGTAAATATTCGTGAAGAATAAATAAAAAACATGACGATCTACGCTTTCTATAAAATAGAATTATCAGTGTGATGTATTCATATACAACAACATTTAGCTAAAATGTTGTTTTCAATGTAAACTTCCTGCCATGTTAAATGTATGAGTATGTATGAGGATCACATTTATTCATCACGTGACCGTTCGCCGGCTTGTCAGTGGCATATGTTAGTGGTCACGTGGTGCACCGCCAGTATGGGTGTAGGGGTAACGACTTTGTCGGTAGTACATACCTGCCGGAACGTGCTAAGGGCTTCACATCCCTTGAAATAAAGTACTGTTTAGGTTGTATGCCAAAGCAATCTGGCTAAAGAGTGTTATCCAAATACTCTGGCAAATTCCTGAGTGTGTTGTCTCGGTACCTGACTGTGTGTAGGCTTATCCAGCACTGAGATCATCAGAAGTCGAGGACTCTACTGGGGGATGAACTGGTTACAGTACCTACATAATTCTTTCTTTTAAATAAAACGTTGCCCCGCACTAGGAATTTCTCCTGTACCATGGGTGCGTTTACAAACATATAAACTCACCCTTGTTTGTACAGACACCCTTACGAGGACCTTGTATGTACTTGTACGAACCGAGGACCCTCCAAAAAACTGGTTTAAATACGTCGCAGGCCTTTTTCAATAAGATAGAAAGGGAGAGGTGAGTAAATCTATTGTAATGAGAGCATCGAGATAGTGCTATCTCAAAAAAAAACTATATGAATTACGGCTATCGTACCGAGGACCTGAAATACACAGCTAAATGTGACCAGCGATGCACATACGAGGACTTTGTGTAAGTTAACCGAGGACCTCTTACGTAAGCCCTGGGACGCCCTTCCGAGGACGTACTTTCACACAATATTTCTTATTTCTTGTACGAAGCGCGGACGCTGTGTTAGACTTTATTTCACCTTACCGAGGACAGTTTTCCTGTAGAACTTGTATAAACCGAGGACTTGGAAAATCTACATACCTAAACCAATTTTTACGTTTAAGATAATTTATTAACTTATGTAGAATGTTCTGATTTATTTCTAACACACATTTTCTAAAATGAAGTACCAAGCGAGGACGAGTTTATGTCTTTACGTTTTTCGGTGCTTCCCAAAGAGAGGCTTAAAATAATTACTTATAGAAAGAGAGTCTTCGTACAAGCTCTTTTCGAGCTAACAAATATGCCATACGCATAAAGATTATCTAGTGATCCAGTCACCAGTCAGTCTCCAGTTTGAGCTAATGCTGCAGCCAGGTCGTTTCTTCATGAGGGAACTCTTCAAAAGTTGATAGGGTCGTCTTGGTATTTGGCATATGCGTTAGGATTACATAGTATAACAAATATAATAACCAAATTGGGCTGAAGCTGCAGCCAAGGTGGTTTCTTCATGAGGGAACTCCTCAACAGTTGGTAGCACCGTCTTCAAATTTGGCATACGCGTTAGGATTACATAGCCTAACAAATATAATAACCAAATTGTGCTGATGCTGCAGCCAGGGTGGTTTATTCATGAGGGAACTCCTCAACAGTTTATAGCATCGTCTTCAAATTTAGCATACGCATTAGGTTTACATAGTATAACAAATATAATAACCAAATTGTGCTGAAGCTGCAGCCAGGTTGGTTTCTTCATGAAGGAACTCTTCAAAAGTTGATAGGGTCGTCTTGATTTTTAGTATATGCGTTAGGTTTACATAGTATAACAAATATAATAACCAAATTGTGCTGATGCTGCAGCCAGGGTGGTTTCTTTATGAGGGAACTCCTCAACAGTTTACAGCATCGTCTTCAAATTTAGCATACGCGTTAGGTTTACATAGTACAACAAATATAATAACCAAATTGTGCTGAACCTGCAGCCAGGGTGGTTTCTTCATGAGAGAACTCCTCAACAGTTGGTAGCACCGTGTTCAAATTTGGCATATGCGTTAAGTTAACATAGTTTAATAAATATAATAACGAAATTGTGCTGAAGCTGCAGCCAGGGTGGTTTCTTCATGAGGGAACTCCTCAACAGTTCATAGCATCGTCTTCAAATTAAGCATACGCGTTAGGTTTACATAGTATAACAAATATAATAACCAAATTGTGCTGAAGCTGCAGCCAGGTTGGTTTCTTCATGAAGGAACTCCTCAACAGTTTATAGCCTCGTCTTCAAATTTAGCATACGCATTAGGTTTACATAATACAACCAATATAATAACCAAATTGTGCTGAACCTGCAAGCCAGGATGATTTCTTCATGAGGGAACTCCTCAACAGTTGGTAGCACCGTCTTCAAATTTGGCATATGCGTTAAGTTAACATAGTTTAATAAATATAGTAACGAAATTGTATTGAAATTGCAGCCAGGGTGGTTTCTTCATGAGGGAACTCCTCAATAGTTCATAGCATCGTCTTCAAATTAAGCATACGCGTTAGGTTTACATAGTATAACAAATATAATAACCAAATTGTGCTGAAGCTGCAGCCAGGGTGGTTTCTTCATGAGGGAACTCCTCAACAGTTTATAGCATCGTCTTCAAATTTAGCATACGCGTTAGGTTTGCATAGTACAACAAATATAATAACCAAATTGTGCTGAAGCTGCAGCCAGGGTGGTTTCTTCATGAAGGAACTCCTCAACAGTTTATAGCATCGTCTTCAAATTTAGCATACGCATTAGGTTTACATAGTACAACAAATATAATAACCAAATTGTGCTGAACCTGCAGCCAGGGTGGTTTCTTCATGAGAGAACTCCTCAACAGTTGGTAGCACCGTGTTCAAATTTGGCATATGCGTTAAGTTAACATAGTTTAATAAATATAATAACGAAATTGTGCTGAAGCTGCAGCCAGGGTGGTTTCTTCATGAGGGAACTCCTCAACAGTTCATAGCATCGTCTTCAAATTAAGCATACGCGTTAGGTTTACATAGTATAACAAATATAATAACCAAATTGTGCTGAAGCTGCAGCCAGGTTGGTTTCTTCATGAAGGAACTCCTCAACAGTTTATAGCCTCGTCTTCAAATTTAGCATACGCATTAGGTTTACATAATACAACCAATATAATAACCAAATTGTGCTGAACCTGCAAGCCAGGATGATTTCTTCATGAGGGAACTCCTCAACAGTTGGTAGCACCGTCTTCAAATTTGGCATATGCGTTAAGTTAACATAGTTTAATAAATATAGTAACGAAATTGTATTGAAATTGCAGCCAGGGTGGTTTCTTCATGAGGGAACTCCTCAATAGTTCATAGCATCGTCTTCAAATTAAGCATACGCGTTAGGTTTACATAGTATAACAAATATAATAACCAAATTGTGCTGAAGCTGCAGCCAGGGTGGTTTCTTCATGAGGGAACTCCTCAACAGTTTATAGCATCGTCTTCAAATTTAGCATACGCGTTAGGTTTGCATAGTACAACAAATATAATAACCAAATTGTGCTGAAGCTGCAGCCAGGATGGTTTCTTCATGAAGGAACTCCTCAACAGTTTATAGCATCGTCTTCAAATTTAGCATACGCATTAGGTTTACATAATACAACCAATATAATAACCAAATTGTGCTGAAGCTGCAGCCAGGGTGGTTTCTTCATGAGGGAACTCCTCAACAGTTGGTAGCACCGTCTTCAAATTTGGCATATGCGTTAAGTTAACATAGTTTAATAAATATAGTAACGAAATTGTGCTGAAGCTGCAGCCAGGGTGGTTTCTTCATGAGGGAACTCCTCAACAGTTTATAGCATCGTCTTCAAATTTAGCATACACATTAGGTTTACATAATTTAACAAATTTAATAACCAAATTGTGCTGAAGCTGCAGCCAGGGTGGTTTCTTCATGAGGGAACTCCTCAACAGTTGGTAGCACCGTCTTCAAATTTGGCATATGCGTTAAGTTAACATAGTTTAATAAATATAGTAACGAAATTGTATTGAAATTGCAGCCAGGGTGGTTTCTTCATGAGGGAACTCCTCAATAGTTCATAGCATCGTCTTCAAATTAAGCATACGCGTTAGGTTTACATAGTATAACAAATATAATAACCAAATTGTGCTGAAGCTGCAGCCAGGGTGGTTTCTTCATGAGGGAACTCCTCAACAGTTTATAGCATCGTCTTCAAATTTAGCATACGCGTTAGGTTTGCATAGTACAACAAATATAATAACCAAATTGTGCTGAAGCTGCAGCCAGGGTGGTTTCTTCATGAAGGAACTCCTCAACAGTTTATAGCATCGTCTTCAAATTTAGCATACGCATTAGGTTTACATAATACAACCAATATAATAACCAAATTGTGCTGAACCTGCAAGCCAGGATGATTTCTTCATGAGGGAACTCCTCAACAGTTGGTAGCACCGTCTTCAAATTTGGCATATGCGTTAAGTTAACATAGTTTAATAAATATAGTAACGAAATTGTATTGAAATTGCAGCCAGGGTGGTTTCTTCATGAGGGAACTCCTCAATAGTTCATAGCATCGTCTTCAAATTAAGCATACGCGTTAGGTTTACATAGTATAACAAATATAATAACCAAATTGTGCTGAAGCTGCAGCCAGGGTGGTTTCTTCATGAGGGAACTCCTCAACAGTTTATAGCATCGTCTTCAAATTTAGCATACGCGTTAGGTTTGCATAGTACAACAAATATAATAACCAAATTGTGCTGAAGCTGCAGCCAGGGTGGTTTCTTCATGAGGGAACTCCTCAACAGTTTATAGCATCGTCTTCAAATTTAGCATACGCATTAGGTTTACATAATACAACCAATATAATAACCAAATTGTGCTGAAGCTGCAGCCAGGGTGGTTTCTTCATGAGGGAACTCCTCAACAGTTGGTAGCACCGTCTTCAAATTTGGCATATGCGTTAAGTTAACATAGTTTAATAAATATAGTAACGAAATTGTGCTGAAGCTGCAGCCAGGGTGGTTTCTTCATGAGGGAACTCCTCAACAGTTTATAGCATCGTCTTCAAATTTAGCATACACATTAGGTTTACATAATTTAACAAATTTAATAACCAAATTGTGCTGAAGCTGCAGCCAGGGTGGTTTCTTCATGAGGGAACTCCTCAACAGTTGGTAGCACCGTCTTCAAATTTGGCATACGCGTTAAGTTAACATAGTTTATAGCATCGTCTTCAAATTTAGCATACGCGTTAGGTTTGCATAGTACAACAAATATAATAACCAAATTGTGCTGAAGCTGCAACCAGGGTGGTTTCTTCAGAAAGAGAGAAAATGAAAGGTTGACTGAATCCTTAAACAAATCGTTAGAAGCTACTCCTATGTACACGCCTGCTTAGATTACACAACATTATGATTTTCTTTTCACCATAAATTGTTGTATTGTCATGGGTGCTTAATCCGTGTGCTCTTCATGAAAAATCAAAAGTAGAAATGTCTTCCTAGGTGAAATGACGGCAGCAAAATTTGAAACAATCAAAAAGTACAATGAAAAATACGTAACAAATAATATTAGATGACAAACTTGAGAACGACGCTATCAACTGTTGAGGAGTTCCCTCATGAAGAAACCACCCTGGCTGCAGCTTCAGCACAATTTGGTTATTATATTTATTATACTATGTTAACTTAAGGCGAATGCTAAATTTGAAGACGGTGCTACCAACTGTTGAGGAGTTCCCTCATGAAGAAACCACCCTAGCTGCAGCTTCAGCACAATTTGGTTATTAAATTTGTTAAATTATGTAAACCTAATGTGTATGCTAAATTTGAAGACGATGCTATAAACTGTTGAGGAGTTCCCTCATGAAGAAACCACCCTGGCTGCAGCTTCAGCACAATTTCGTTACTATATTTATTAAACTATGTTAACTTAATGCATATGCCAAATTTGAAGACGGTGCTACCAACTGTTGAGGAGTTCCCTCATGAAGAAACCACCCTGGCTGCAGCTTCAGCACAATTTGGTTATTATATTGGTTGTATTATGTAAACCTAATGCGTATGCTAAATTTGAAGACGATGCTATAAACTGTTGAGGAGTTCCTTCATGAAGAAACCACCCTGGCTGCAGCTTCAGCACAATTTGGTTATTATATTTGTTGTACTATGCAAACCTAATGCGTATGCTAAATTTGAAGACGATGCTATAAACTGTTGAGGAGTTCCCTCATGAAGAAACCACCCTGGCTGCAGCTTCAGCACAATTTGGTTATTATATTTGTTATACTATGTAAACCTAACGCGTATGCTTAATTTGAAGACGATGCTATGAACTATTGAGGAGTTCCCTCATGAAGAAACCACCCTGGCTGCAGTTTCAACACAATTTCGTTACTATATTTATTAAACTATGTTAACTTAACGCATATGCCAAATTTGAAGACGGTGCTATAAACTGTTGAGGAGTTCCCTCATGAAGAAACCACCCTGGCTGCAGCTTCAGCACAATTTGGTTATTATATTTGTTATACTATGTAATCCTAACGCGTATGCCAAATTTGAAGACGGTGCTACTATCTGTTGAGGAGTTCCCTCATGAAGAAACCACCCTGGCTGCAGCTTCAGCACAATTTGGTTATTATATTTGTTATACTATGTAAACCTAACGCGTATGCTAAATTTTAAGACGATGCTATAAACTGTTGAGGCGTTCCCAGTGATAGCACACTACACACGAGGGAAACTGTTAAAGCGAGGACTAAAATACACACTGTTTGGAAAATCTAGCAAACCGAGGTCTTAAATACACATTGCGTGGAAAAGCTGCCTAACCGAGGTCTTAAATACACATTGCGCGGAAAAGCTGCCTAACCGAGGTCTTAAATACACATTGCGCGGAAAAGCTGCCTAACCGAGGACTTTTGTGTTAAAGTTAACACATAGGTCCTCGTATAATACAACAAACGTGAAATGAGTGTAAAGAGGCTGTGTGTGAGGCGACAGTGGCGCCACTAAGTGGATACACAAATCGAGTGTAAGATTATGAATATTTTTGATCAAACCGAGGTTCAGACAACTTTTTCTTATTAAGTATACAGAAAGACTCAAAATCGCTCGCAGAATACGAATCTTTGGTCAAGTCAAACCGAGGACCCTCGAAAAAGTCCTCGGTTTGAAAAGGTCCTCGGTCGTGCCTTGTGTATTCATACGCACGTCCTCGGATGGTACTTAAAACAAACACACATACACAAACAGCCAGACCCGGAACAACTATCTGTAGGTCATACAAATATTTGTCCCGTACGGGAATCAACCCCGCGACACGCAACGCAGCACTCGAACACTCTGCGGGTTGTTCGAAAGAGATACCGCGCCCCCGGAACGCAAAGGGCACATGAAGGAACATAGACGGGTTTTAGTCAGTAAAAGTCTGACACTCCCTCCCGCCCCGCCCAGGGCGGGGGAAGTTATTTGATGATTTCCCGTCTATAAAAAAAAAAAAAAAAAAAAGCACTCGAACGCTCGGCCACTGCGCCAACCGTGTTGTCAATTATTTTCTTAGTTTTATGTTGGGCTCAATGATTAAGGCTTTGGAAAGTGCATTTTCTGTAAATCAATCAGTCCTTAACCCAACTCCCTAGGATATTTTACCTTTGAGCTGTGTCTGTGACGTCACAGAACCACACTGATCCTCATCTTGTTCCAGGTGAACGGCATCGTGCTGCACGGGAGGTGTCACCTCAACGCGTCTGCCATCATCAAGGGGCTGGTCGGACCTGTCTTCAAGATCATACTGTTGAGGTAAGGAACCTACAAATAAGAACATCTACTGTGCGTAAACGATCCTCAGATTTCTCAATATTCATGTAATTGGAATGAAGTGACCTGAACCTGTAAGTGTTCACCGCTGCCTTTGGACACCTGTTTTGTAGGTGTACTAGCGTATGAATGTGTGCATTATTAGATACGGTATCAAGTAAAGGGTTAAGAAGTGTTCACACATGAACATAACGTATCATCTTGGCTGTATTTGCTGAAGGGTTAGGCAGAGCGTAGCAGACGTAGCAGGGCGTAGCAGCACTCTAGCGAAGCAGTCGCGCTTATTACCACTAGGCAATAAGCGCGACTGCTTCGCTAGAGTCTTGGGTCATGTGTAACTGCCTCGTTAGCCTAGTGGCTAACGAGGCAGTTAGCCGAGGTCATCGTACATACCATCACGCCTGTATTCCTCGAAGGGTTAGACAGAGGTGTACCAAAATAGGTACACCCACAGTATTAGCCGAGGTGTCTGTCTGATTCTTTATTTGATTAATTATGTATTTTATGACAACCTACTGAAATTTACCGAAGATGCAAAACTGCATTGTATGTATGCATCATTCGTGTCAGTCACCACCTGACCTACACTAAATTTAAACAAACCAATAATGTTAAATATGAATTCCATTACATATGTTAATAAGGGCTATTTTAGTTTCCACTCATCGTCTGAACAATACAAGCGATTACCGAAAATAGACACAGTAATACATTATGTATGTTAAAAAAATATTCAAAGTTATCTATCTATAGAGTTCCATTGTATACCAAGTACTTATGTAAGGAAATTTGGATCTTAATGTATGCGTGTCAAAGTCACAGACAGGAACCGACAAAAAGTTGAATATAGTTGCCCCTTCCAAAAGGTCGTTTTGTGTGGAGGAGTATGGGTAAGAAACTCCAGTCTTTTTTTATTATTTTTTATTCGAGATGGGTAACCTCTTCACACTAGTCTTGGTCAAAGGTGACATAGACAGTCTACGATGGAGCGAGAATACCCAGAAAAAGCCTGTTCAGTCTTAAAAAAAAAATATAATTATTTATTACCAGTGTCGAAAAGGTCAAAAGCAAAAGCCCCATACCTATTTCTACCGCTAAACAGCGTTGCTGTGTTCCGATTTGGTCCAAGGTCTCTGGTATTGCAGATGTCTATAGGTAGCAGTGACCACTGAACATAATGTGGGCCATAGGCTTATTTGCCATAAAATGATATAAAAAACTTAAACTTTACGAAAATTAGTTTTAGCTTCATTTATTTCTTGAATGCTACTTATACAATGGCTTGGTGATCAGAACTGCTGATGGAGATCTGAACTATACAAAATACTTAGTATAAGTAGGTACCTACTTTGGGGTTAAAGGCTACATTTAACAGACAAAGATGCTTTGACCGCCATTTACACTGAGATACTGCGACTGGAAGCGAATAACCAAATAGCAAAAAAGAGACATAATAATTATCTTGCAATTATTTTTCTGATTTTTTGTCGTTGTTTTATCTACATTTGGAATATGCAAGTTTTGTAGATAGCATTTTAGAATAAGCCGGAATGAAGCATCTTCCAAAATAAATCAAGTCTAATCTACAAATACCTAACCGTTAGTCGTTAACTGCCTTATTTCATAATAAAATAGAAAGTCGTGCTATATCATCTTAAACACAGTTAAAGATCGTGTGCAAAAAATTCTAACGGTATTTACATGTAACTTTTTAACTTTATTTCTGTTCTATTTTAGTTCATTATCGATTAATAAATAAAACTGTTTGCACTGACAGTTTGATAAACATAGATTTTGTGAAGAATATAACCTACAGCTTTCTCTCCAAACGTCCCCAAACGTGCCACTTCCAGAAGTACTCCTGCCGCGTCTGTCCACAAAACGATTCATCTTTATTATCCGGCTGTCCTAATTCAAGCCATCTCGAGCCTGTAACAGTTGTCACTTGATAGCTCTATCTATCTTCATCCCTTCTCCACATTAGAGGGCCAGTAGACGCCTTATTACTATAATTTTATTTCTTCAACTGATCTGTTGGTCTCCGCTACTAAGCAGGGGGTCCTGAATACGATACCCAGTTGTGCAAGGTGTTATTGGGATTTTCCGTTAGATAAGTATCTACCTTAAGTTAAATAGGTGGTGGTGTGACAAACCCGTGTTCTTAAAGCATATAAAACCTAATCAAAAAAAAAAAAAATAAGCCATAAAGCCATGTCTGTCTCGTTAGCCTGGTGGTCCTAAGCGTGACTGCTACGCTAGATGTCCTGGGTTCGATTCCGAGGTCGAGCAAAGTGTTATTGAGTTTTTCTAAGAAATTTTCAGTAGCAGCTCGGAGTTCAGATTTGAGCCCGGTTAATAGCAATAGGCTCGCCCCCTATTACATGGAACCTAAACATACCGACTAACTGTAGGTGTACCTACATTGGTACGCCTCTGTCTAACCCTTCAGGGAATACAGGCGTGATGGTATGTATCTCTGATCTCTCCCTAGTCGTGTCTGATATTTGCCGTCCGTCCCATCAGATTATAAGGGTGAGTGCACCTGTGTCTGCGTTGACACTAACATATATTATGCACTATATTGTATAAGTAGAAGATATTACAATATGTTCTGCGTACTGGGATAATCTTCAAAGGGATTATTCGATCAGGAGAACATTTTTATAAGCTTTTGCCCGCGTCTTCGTAGGCTTAGAATTCAAAGTCGAATCTACTTATACCATATATCTACTTTTACCTACTGAGTATGACGTCTTGACTGCCAAATTTTAGGTTCATAGGTCATGCAGTTCTTGTCGTTTCGTAATTAATCCGTAAATGGTATATATACAATAAATTATGTATAAATATGTAATTAATATTATTATATACCATCACGCCTGCATTCCCTGAAGGGTTAGGCAGAGGTGTACCAAAGTACACCCACAGTTCGCCGATATCTTTAGGTCCTATGTAATAGGGGGCGAGCATGTTGCCATTAACCGGGTACAAATCATAACTCCGAGCTACTGCTGAGAATTTCATAGAAAAACCCAATATTTTTTTTTGCTCGACCTTGAAATCCAACCCAAGACCTCTAGCGTAGCAGTTACGCTTAGGACTACTAGGCCAACGAGGCAGTCTTAAATACTACAGTAATACGTTTTGAAGTGAAAACTTCTTTAGCGGCGTTGTGCACTTTTTTTGGAATGGGTAAAAAATGTTAAACTCGCGTCAGGACACGTGACCTGATCGAAAATCTTACGAATTTGTCACATTTGTGTACGTCTTTAGCATTTTCACTTCTGCCGGCACTCCCGGAGTGCAACCCGTCGTTTTTTTTTAAAGAGTATGTATGGAGTTTCTTGCCCTTTCTTTTCCATACGAAACCAATCTTTTGGCAACAATATTCAATTGTTTCAATTAATTGACGTTCAAAAGTGCCTTTTAATGGCCTGATTGAAATGAATGATTTGACTTTGACATTGACTTTACTGTGAGAATACCTGCTATTATATAAACAATCAATAGACATGTACTAAGTGTTTCTAAAGATCACGAATGACTTACTAATATCCGCTCCACCATTTGGTTTTAATAAGAAAATAAACATTTCACACACTTCCTAGGAATTGTTTTCGTTCGATTCTTTAAACTGATTAAGATGCTACTGTTCTGCCAGCCATTGTTATCACAACACCCACGGGAATCAATACACTTTACCAGTGAAACCAGATGGCAGCTTATAAGCATATAGAAATCAATGGATAGTAAAAATGAAAAATAAAATTTAATATTAGCCTATTAATTTTTTATACGAGAACGTTGCGGATTAAAAGATGATGTAGTGACAAAGGTTGAAAAGAGTATGCTTAGATGGTTCGGTTATGTTGAGAGGATGAGTGAAAGGCGACTGACAAAAGGGATTAATATGGCAGATGAGAGTGGCAATGCCGGGAGGGTACGTCCTAGAAAGACCTACCTTGACCTTATCGGTGAGGTTCTTCAGAAAGGTCGGGTGCGCAGCAATCGTAACCGGCGTGCTTGTATGACCAGATGTTTGAATGTGCACGAGGCGAAAGGAGTATGTAAGAATCGTAGCAGGAGGCGTTCTGTGGTCTCTGCATACCCCCATGGGAAAAAGGCGTGAGTTTATGTATGTACGTATGCACGAACCTATTATTGTCTCACTGTAGGGCAAACATACAGAGAAGGCATGAGAATTGATTAACACGCTTGCTCAAGGCGTATCGGAGATTTCAATCTTACGTTAATTATAAATCCAGGTTTCCTCACGACGTTTTCATTTTCCTTCACCAATGCCAGTATCTAATGTAACATTACCATCACGCCATTATTCCCCGAAGGGTTAAGCAGGGGTGTACCAATGTACATCCACAGTACCTAATGTCCAAATTAAAATAAAGTAGGTACATGATTGTGACTTGTATAAGTCACATTGATACTGGTCCGGTATTGAAACTGCAACCTTATGCATTAGAGGTGGAGTCTTAACCACTTGGTGAACATGACATTATGAAAAAAATACATACATACATACATACATAAATATACATATACATACATACCATCACGCCTGTATTCCCTGAAGGGCTAGGCAGAGGTGTACCAATATACACTCACGGTTCGCCGGTATGTTTAGGTCCCATGGAATAGGGGGGGAGCCTATCGCCATTAACTCCTGCCGCTGCGGATTTCATAGAAAAACCCAATAACACTTCACTCAACCTGAGAATCTAAGCCAAGACCTCTAGCGCATCAGACACGCTTAGGACCACTAACGTAGCAGTCAAACCGAGACAGGCAGTGAAAAAAATACCTGCCAATAATTATTCTGTGGGTAAGGTACTTAAATATAGTGTCGAGACAGCGATAACTCATAACACCGAGTGCAATCACCTTTGGTTAAAGATCATCGGCCCGACATATCAAGCAAAAAACACTTTGCGGCACAAGATTCAAGAATAATGACGGTGTCTTAATTTTGTATGGGTTCCTATATGCAATCAACCGTTGGTAAAATAACGACTCGTTAAAGTTACCATTCAAGAAACGTAAAGTTTTATCTACTTGATAAATATTGTTTTTTATACTTATAAAACACGAACTACCGGCGACTTCGTCCGCGTGGCTTATTTCACCCACGTGTAGTTACGTCTTTGGTTACTGCTCCGCTCCCGTGGGTCTTAACGTGGTGTTATATAGCCTATGACACTCATGAAGAACATGGTTTTCTTTGGGTAAAAGAATTTTCAAAATCGGTTCAGTAGACCCAGAGATTACCCCTTACAAACTCACAAACTACCTCTTTATAGTATTAGTATAGATACAATAATTATTTCCTAATGTGTCTCTTATATTTTTAGGCGAAAGTCAGCGTTAGAAGATGTTGCAGTCAAGCCACTGACTCCTGCGCAGTTCCCCGTCGCTTTAGAAGAAGAGGTAAGTCTATCACTTAGATGCTAATTCTTTACGTATTAGGAAATTTTCCACCATGTCTGGGCTTCAATATCTTGATTGAGAGATCGACAAAAGTGCGGATAAAAGGACCACGGGTGTGACATCTCTGCCAGGGCGGCGTTTTTTTTTCGGAAGAGTCACCGCGGCCCTGGAACGCAAAGGCCAATAAGAGGAACACGGGTGGGTTTTAGTCAGAAAGAGTCTGACACTCCCTTCCAATCCAACCAAAGCGGAAGAAATCATTTGATGATTTAAAAAAATAAGGGTGTGACATCTCAATAAAACTCAACACACTTTAATTTGTATGCAAGAAGCAGCGATCTTCTTCTTTATCGTGTAGGCAGTAAGGTCTAACGAACCCACACGCCCTAGTGTCAGAGTTTCTAAACCGCCTCAAGGGCCTCTGACATAGTTACCGATGTCTGTGATGTCCAAGATCACTTAGAAAGTACATATGAATTAGAAAAAGTCACATTGGTACTTGCCCGTGCCCGGTAGCGAACCTACAACCTCGTGCATGAGAGGCGGGGACCCACATGTCATGTCAGTGATGTCAAAGATAAACTTAGAAAGTACACATGAATTAGAAAAAGTCACATAGGAGGTTATATTAGAAGTAGCGATGCAAGGTATAGATACCTGTTTAAAATGATGGCGCCAGCAATCTGAGCATCGTCCCCCTGCAAGTGATGTCACCTGTCTTCCACCCACGCTCCCCACAATGAACGGTTATTTTTAACTCACAAATAATAGGAGCCAGTACACATCTGATACTGTTACATTGTTAGTTAATCCGTGATTTTCCTGTCTTTGTCACTTCAGCACTGCATATGTAACTAATTGTAATTACATAGGTACATGTATTGGTAATATAAATTATAATATAATATTTACTCTGTTATAGAGAGAGAGAGAGAGAGCTAGAGGTCCTGGGTTCGATTCCCAGGTCGAGCAAAAAGTGTTATTGGGTTTTTCTATGAAATTCTCAGTAGCAGCTCGGAGTTTGGATTTGTGCCCGGTTAATGGCAATAGGCTCGCCCCCTATTACATGGGACCTAAATATACCGGCGAACTGTGGGTGTACATTGGTACGCCTCTGCCTAACCCTTCGGGGAAGACAGGCGTGATGGTTACTCTGTTATTTAAACAGCAACTAGTAACACATCTTACTTTTTAATCTAGATCCTGACAATGTAAATGCAATTTCAGGATAATCGGTTCAGTGGTTTAGGCGTGAAAATGTAACAAACAAACTTACTTTCGCATATAATATAATATAAGTTAGAATATACCAACGATGCAGTCTTGAAAGACTAAATACTTTTAAGTCTTTATATTTTAATGTTTCGACTTCTACAAAGGCAAAAACACATAAAATCCTTACAGAGCGGGGTGACAACACGGCGTTCACAATACATGGTATTATTTACCTTACAATGTGCTAGAGATAGCAAGATAAAGCTTGCAGTTTTATTACTATAACCTTTAGAACAAAATTATAATTCCAGTTACTAAACTTGGTGTTTTAGTACTAATTGTAATGTACTGGTCCTTCTAGTCGCCAAAAGAACCAGGTTACAGAATATTTAAAATTTTAGAAGATGTATCTGAAACCATTTCTGAATTATTCTTCTTCATCATCATCAACATCATATCAGCCACAGGACCCCACTGCTAGACTTGCTAGGCCATGCTAGGCTATTTCCAAAAGGACCAGTTGGAAGCGGCCTGCGTCCAACGCCTTCCTGCGGTGTTAATCATTGAATTATTCTTAACTGGAGTATATTAATTCGATAGTGCTTATCTGTTCAATATCGTGACGTATTGTATTCCTAAACAGACAATTATTGAAAGTTTATTTAAAGATCTTGGGAACTGAAGGGTCTTTCTCATGCATGAAAGGAATGAACAAAACGAGTTCAGACCCTTAAAATTCCTCTTTTTAGTAAATAGTGTGGCTGTTATTAGTTAAGTTTTACACATCACAACCTTTCATTAATAGGTACCTACAAAGGTAATTGCAAAATTTCGGAACGTTCACAATGACCTGTACAGACACACAGGAGTGTTTTAATTTTTTTCTTTGAGTACATTATACTATTCAAAAAAGTATTTTTGCACATAATGTAGATTATCAAGAACTTGGTAATAATTTGTACACGTCCTGTACCTACATTATTATTTACTTTGTGGTCTTATCGTCCGTCTACCTAATAGCATGGAGGCGGACCGTAGGACCATAAACCATAAAATTGATTGATAACAAAAACTCTATAAATCTGAAAAATTTATGAATGATGATTCTTAATTATTACACTGACTATTAAATAATTATTATCAGTATCTTTTACGACACCCACTACAAGATATCTGATAGCCTATTACATTCAAGAAATAACACTGAGTAGCAGATAAACAGCTGATTCAATAATATCCTATGTTTTTCTCTCTGAGTACTGAACCACGTGTATCAGAAACGTGTCTCCGCTGAACTATGCAACTCCACATAATATACAACACGCATACACACACAAGAAGTTATTTAAAAAATAACTCTTTCGTTCCGAACTAAAAACATCGGGAATCGAAAAATTCACAATTATTTATGAAGAACATTTACATATTATATAAAACCAGTCTTTAATATATGAGAAGTAATTCTCAAACTTTATAATATTATGTTATGAGGCTGACCTTGTCGATATATTCCGTCTCTTTCGCACTCACGGATTACTGCCCCCGGAGATTTTCGAAGCGTTTTCCTAAGTGCCTCCCGCGGACAAGTTTAAACTCTAAAATATTGCGTATAAAATTTATTATCGATTGCTTGTTACATTTTTCAGTGTTTATCTTTTGTACCGATTCGAGAATGACGCAAGTACGACTCGGAAACAAAGGTGATATAAACTTTATTTCGTGGAGAATATGATCGGTTTTCAACTGAATTGTTTAGTAGAGTTACGGTATTTATAAGTGGGTGTATACTAAATGTATTATCTGGCATTTTAGCAGTGTCATATTGAAAACACTGTTAGTATTTAGTACGATTTCGGAGACGAAGTACCGCGGGTCGAGTTAGTTGCTAAAATAAAAAGAAATTATAACAAAATACCTGAACACGTACTTTAATTGTTGAAGTTATTCAGTGACGAAGTTAAGTGGTTCGTTAATTAAAATCAAGTGATAATAAGTGACACTCACAGTGTTTTATTTATATAGTGTAGTTTAACAGGTAAACTATACGTATAGTGCGAATCAGAGAATTTTGTGCTCGTATGTAATCAATATAAATAAATACATTGATAGGTTTATTTTTGACCCGTTCGCAATATTGTCCTGCGCGAATATTGTTCATTTAGCGGCATTTTTTAAAAGTGATCTTAAATGTCATAGTATTAAAAATTAATATTAAATACAAGAATCAATACAATATGCTAAATATTAGCTTTATTATGATACTACCTACTACCTCTTTTTATAGATTAAAGGTACTTTTAATTCTTAGAGTTGCAGTGGTCTGACGGACGCCGGTTTTTTCTCATCCTCACTACAAAACGCTACAAAGTATCAAGAAATATCACATGATAAAAATATCTTGATAAGACTACAAGAACGATTTTGATTATATCCAGATTTACTAGTTACTTAGACTCGTCAATCCAGTTTAACTTAAAACCGACAACTGCAAAATATCAGACTATTATAAAACTCATTAATTATCCTAAAGATAAAAAACCACGGTGAGGTTAAGTGCAATTTAAATAGGTACTTACTTATTTATAATCCCGCAATACTTGAGGATTTCCAATCATCAATATCGCAGCATGCCCAAATAATTGACATCAAATCTTTTACGCTGCACAGATGTTTGTTCCAAAGTAGCATTCAATTGTTTTATCTAACAGTTAAGAGTAGATTACAGAGATTGCCTTGTAGCAAAAGACGCAGTTTTCAGCATAGCCAGATGCAGTTATCCTACTGTAATTAACAGGCATTCCATAAGAAGAAAAATCGAGCATTGATCACCACCCTTGCCTATTGCGATTACAGACACTTAAGTCTAGGCTACCTTTGATGCTGTTATTAGTGATGTCGTACAAGAATTTATATCAACTCAGTCTGTCGTAGTCTATTGTTGCACATAGCTCTCTTTCACATTACTTCACATTTGTTAGTACTCCGTCTTTCGCAATGAATCTGTCCCAGATGCCTTTTCAAGTTCGTCAGTACATCCAGCTAGGGATATTCCTGACTAGGCTTACCCGGAACCTTCTTGTCAATCAATGGTGAATACCAGTTATTCAATTTCTAAATAACTTGCTTAAAAATCGAGCTATTTAGTCCCCAAGGACCACAAATCACCTGAACTTTTTATATCGCCTCCAAAAGCGCCCATGATGAGATGAGGTCAAACTATTTTTAGCCGTGAATCACTTCGCCACATGATAACTATGGTCAATTTCGGTCACATCTGCGTTAGTTTACTTTAAAATCGTTTAACATAATTATTGTATCTTATATCTAACGGTTTTGTGAGATCAACTCCTACGCTTAGCTCAGCGGTACAGTTACATTCGAGTCATTTGCATCTTTCAGAGTCACTAAACAAATAATTTTCTGATGATAATGTTGGTCTTTTTGGCTAGCCCAAGGGCATAAGGACCAGGATTTGAAACTGCTACATTATTTCTTCTAGATACCTATATCACGTGTCTTTTACTTTTTAGTTTGTTTGTCTTAATTTATGCTTATACACTATATGAGACGCCACTGGCTTAAGGAAAATATCGTGAGAAAACTAAGATTTGATAGTCGGAAATCGCCAACAGGCCCTGAGCATGATTCGTAATCAATGCTGTCTATATGATCTCACAAATCAAAGAGTTTGTTATTAATAGGGCTAGGGATTCAAGGAAATATTATTTATGTTAGGGAATCAACCTTTACTGTTAAGCCGTTTTTCTTCCAAATGAGATTTATTTCACATTATTACTAAAGCAGCGCCGGGGTAGTGTTGTTAGTAATGATATCAGCGTAGTATTGATTACCTACGTATCAATTTACATCGTGGGAGTATTAATGATATTGACCTTTATTATTATAAACAGTAAGTAAATATTTACATTCTTAAATACTTGTGGCGTTCCAAAAAACAGTAAATCTGTCTCCTTACGAATGTGATTGTTTGAAGAAGTATTACCACCATGTCTATTTCTGGCTCGAAGGACCAATAATAACACCAGCTTATTATTGTCCCATTGTAGGGTACAGGCTTCTTCCTAAGCAGAGAAAGCATTTATCACCACACTTGCTCAAGGCAAATGGTTTATAAGGCCATTAAGTTCTCTTAGAGTATTTTCCTTTACCAATGTCAGCGATGTCCAAAATAAATTTAGAAAGTGTATATAAATTAGAAAAATCACTTTAGTACCAGGTGTGTGTGCCAGGTTGGAAACCCACAACTTCGTTCATGAGAGGCGCCTTTATTACTGCGCCATCATGACCTTCTCAGGAAGGACCATTGATTTATTCCTAATTGAGGTATATGAATATTCGTGAAATTATAGACAAGACTGTTGTTTGTGTTGATAGTTTCTCATTTCTAATGTCCTAGATAGTGCAAATCTTTTCCAAAAATGCTGTTATTCCACAAAGTCTTTCCTTGGTTGTGTTTATCTTTAGTCAAAGCTTCTGTCTTTAAGCTATTCTGTTCACGCAATTCGCTCCTAATGGATAGTCAGGCTTTTTGCTACAATTTGGCTCTCATTTGTGACCTTTTGTTTTTATATCTCTAAGTATACTCGTCCACTCTCCTGAATCATAAGGACCACAATTATTAATAACTTCTCTGCTTCTTGTGGCAACTACAAAGTTGTACAAAAAAACTACATGTTAGCTGAACTCTTTGTTATACCGCATCTCATTATTGTCACTTGTAGAACCTGTATATTGGCGACTAGCGAACTGCTCGCGACTTCGTCCGCGTGGCTTATTTCACCCGCCTTACGTTACGTCTTTGGTTACTGCTCAGCTCCCGTGTGTCAGAGCGTAATGTTATATAGCCTATGACACTCACAAATAACGTGGTTACCTATAGGTAAAAGATTTTTTTTAAATCGGTTAAGTATATCCAGATATTACTCCCTACAACCTCACAAACTTTACCTGTTTATAATATTAGTACAAATATGAACTACAAACAAATCCTGACTCCAAGCTGCTACTAAGAATTTCATAGAAAAACCCAATAACACTTTGCTCGACCTGAGAATCGAACCCAAAACCTCCAGCGTAGCAGTCACGCTTAGGCTAACGAGGCAGTTGGCAAAATTACAAGCCGCCGTTAACACCATAAAACAATAATGCATTCCACACGTTACTGCCCTTGATTTAATATGATCTCTCCGGATTATGTGGGCTTTGGTCGGTGTTTGTAGTTACTTATCAAAGTGGCCGGCGTTATCGGGCGCGCTTCATACGGCGACGGTGTGTGGGCGATATAATCGCATCCTCTGTGGCCAGCCTTAGATAACGCAGTTTTATTTAGTGCTTTATAATCCAGCCTGGAGTTTAGGAAGTGTATGGTTTGGTAGTAGCTGTATTTTGGTTGCTATCCTACTATCATACTAATTTTATAAATGCGAAAGTTTGTGAGGATGAATGGATGTTTGTTACTCTTTCACGCTTAAACGGCTGAATGGATTTGGACGAAATTTGGCACATATATAGATTATAGTCTGGAATAGCACATATGCTACATTTTATCCGAGAAAAAGGTACGGTTCCTGTGGGATAATGTATTAACTTTGCGGAGGAAGTCGCGTTATTTAAATGATTCTTCATTTAGAAAGAAAGAAAGAAAGAAAGGAAGGAAGAAAATCCATTTATTCTTGCGAAAGCGACGCACAACACAAAAAAAAAAAACAAAAACAATATAAAATCGTATCGTATCGTATTATTTCGTGTCGATTGACTCTTTTTAAATTTTATTCCACCAGGATTGAATAACATGTACTCTATCATTATAGCTCTATTCTATCATTAGCCTTGTTTAGATCTTGGTTACTTTAATTTAATTATGGTTCTAAAGAGTTATAATTCTCACAAGATTTCTATAGGTTATCCAGGCGTTTTCCCTATAATATCTCCTATTACTAGGCTAGTCTACATTGAGATAAACCGCCGCCGCGCCGTGACAGAAATTAGTTAGGGAGAATTTTGCTTTGACTGAAAAATTTTCGCCTAGGTAGCTCTTGATTAAATTTTCGTAGGTAACTGTTTTGAAAGCAATCCATTGACAGTTTATTTTAAGAAAAAGTATTTATCAAAAAACCGCTTTAAATAATTTTATAATAGTGGAAAAATAATTTTGAAAATCGTTTAAAACTTTCACTAAATATCAAAACCGAAACCAAAATAAGAATAAAAGTTAGATCTTAATAGCCACCGTTGTATCTGTAACCACTACGCGTTATATGCGTCTGTTATGCCATAAACCACTCCTCATAAATCACACACAAGCGTTCCACACGGAACAGACATCTGTTGGCCTCACACATTAGTTGGATGTGGTTAAACTGTACCGAAAAACAGGGAGCAAAACAATTTAATACGTTCGTTTTACTCCCGATTTTTGCAAAAGAAAAATTTATGTGACAGATTTATCAAATGCGCGTAAACTACATACCAATGCAGAGTTGGTGTGCCAATGTACACCCACAGTTCGCCGGTGTGTTTTAGCTCCCATGTAAAAGGGGGCGAGCCTATTGCCATTATCCGGATACAAATCCTGAGTCCGAGATGCTACTGAGAATTTCATAAAAAAAACAATAACACTTTGACCTGATAATTGAACTCAAAACCTCTAGCGTAGCAGTCGCGGTTTGGACCACTAGGCTAACGAGGCAAATAACGCGAACGTTTTTTTATACCAGTGGATGCCAAGTCGACGGCTTTGCAAATGCGTTTCCATCCCACACAAAGTTGAAATGTCTCATGTGTCTGTAATTACACCGGCACCCATACCCTTCAAACCGGAACGCAGCAACGTTGCTTAGCAACAGAAATAGGTAGTTGGTAGTACTGACAAGCGCCTTCACAAAGAGCTCTACTACTACTACTGCCATGACTGCTTATAGTTTAGTCAACTTAAAACCGTCGTTTACGCGTTAGACAATTTATCACATTCATTTTTTGGTTCGGAAACCGCGGATCAGTCTTGTATCGTTCTGAACTTTTGATTTTACCTGAAATATCATCAGATCATCGTCAAACGTAACATTTCATCAAGTTGGAATTGGGACCGAACAATGATGTCACGATGATATCATTTTGGGAAATTAGAACTTTTAGGTCTATATAATTATTTATTTACTCTTTTACATTATTTACATGTTTTAATTAGCAATAAAAGTATACCTATATGAATAGGTAGTAGGTAGTTTTAGACTAATATTGATACCTAATTGCGTCATTAGGTCATTAATAAACCTAAAATTGAAATACTCATAATATTTCCTTATTGATTAAGCAGCACAAATAAAGGCACAAATATAAACTTCAAAGTAACACCTATAGAACATACTTGTTTAAAGTTAAAATAAAAAACTGCCAGTGATTGTCAAAAAAGGGCGTCTTTACCGACTCCATCAAAAAGTGCGACTTTTCCGACTGCAACAAAAAGTGCGACTTTTCCGACTGCAACAAAAAGTGCGACGGTAGTCTGCCACAGAGTGATGTTGTAACAAAGTGATGACTGTGATGACTGAGGTGCGCTCCCGGCGCCCCCTATCGGAACAATACTGCATACCCTCCACGTTTCTCAGGACAATATGGCGGCGGACGCTGTCATTCAAAAAGAGGAAGGTGAGTTTTGATGGTGTTCTTTTTTTAAACAATAAAAATGTACAGGTTTTTATATTGATTGGTGGTGAATCTTGGTATTGGATACAATAAAATAAAATAAAGTAAAATAAAAAGTTTATTTTAAACAATTGGAATTACTTTGAGTATGCCTAATTTGCGTTAACTATGAAGACAAAATAATAGTTTAAGGTGTGAAATTCATATTAATATATTTATTTTTTTGTTCATAAACCTTTGTCCCACTCTAAGAATTTCTCTTGTATCGTGTGTGCGTTTACAAACAAATAAACTCACATACACAAACAGCCAGACCCGGAAGAAATACGTGTAGGCTATACAAATATTTGTATCGTCCGGGAATCGAGCTTGAGACACGCAGCGTAGCAGCCGATCACTTAGCCATTCTGTGAATTCTTCCGTCTTATTGCGCTCTATAGGTATATTTTGGGATAAGTAGTAGGCTTTGCATATGCATTCAAACGATTTTACCCTCTCCTCGCATCGTATACCTCAATTCTGAGAGTCGTGAAGTGAATAATTTTTCAATTCATACACACATACCATCACGCCTGTATTAGGCAGAGGTGTACCAATGTACACCCACAGTTCACCGGTATGTTTAGGTCCCATGTAATAGGGGCGGGCCTATTACATGGGATTAACCGGGCACAAATCCTAACTCCGAGCTTCTACTGAGAATTTCATAGAAAAACCCTTTAGATTGTAATGATTTTGGATTTCTGTTCTGATTCTGTTCTATAAATAAATTTTGGACGTACATTGAATTATTCTTCCTGCATAGTAATGTAACATTTTTAACAAATCGACAAGTTTGGCGTGCCTCATTAATTAAATCATTGAGAGATTATGAGCCGGCTTGTTATGCAAAATTAAGCTCTAATGCATTTAGTATACGGACGCATTCGAATGCAGCATGCAGCGAATCAACAAAAATACTGTCAGTTATTTGGCAGCGTTTCGCATTAGCTCTGTCTCACTCTGTTATATAGTGAAATGGGATAGCTGCATCCTTGTCGGTACTGTTTCGCACGTGACTGCGAAATAGTTGTTACACTAACATTTCACTAGTGATATTTCGCATTGCAGTGTGTCACCACACGATCTATCCGTACGGACATATTTTCGCATGATAAAAAACGGCAATATAGTTTTTATTTTACATTTAATACGTAATTAACCCCAATTGTATGCAATTGGATACGCAGTTTACAAAAATGCGTACAAAAACGTGGTGGCGTGGTGGAGGGGCATTCAAGAGGCGACGAATGGTAAGAAATTTCTTGCTTATATTTTTGTCTCAGTAGCAGTTCGGAGTAAGGTTTTTGTGACCGATTAATGACACACCCACAGTCCACGAAAGCTACAATGACATTTCTTTGCGAAATAACTCCAGTGTACTAACGTTCCGCAGATGACATTTCGCTTCCGCAATAGTTTCGCAGAGTTTTGCTGCCGCATGCGAATGCGTTGGTGTACCAAAGACGTTAATATTTATAAATGCGAAAGTTTGTAAGGATGGATGTGTGAATGCTTGTTAGGTACTCTTTCACGCTTAAATGACTGAACGGATCTGGATGAAATTTGGCACTGAGATAGATTATAATGTAGAATAACATAGAAAGTACCCTATACTTTCTATCTCGGAAAAATGTACCTATGCCCCGTTTTCCGCAAGATAATATAAATCAAACGCGAACGATGTCGCGGATAGAAGCTATAACTATAAATGCGAAAGTCATCTGTCTGTCTATTACGCTTTTGCAACTAAAACACTAATCCGATTTTGATGAAATTTAGCACATTCCATTCCATCTGCGTCCGCGTTAACCGCATTGACCCGGCCAAAACCGCGAGCAAAAGTTAATATTTATATAAAATGACAATTAAATTAGTTTTTCCTTTATTCTATTCACAAATATGTTATGATAGCAGCCTCCTTTGACCGCGGTATCACTAAGCAAAGCCGCCCGTATTTGCCGTGTACTGACGTAGGTACGTCTCTTGTGCACACACGCCGCACGCGTGTGGAGCGTGCATCTTCTCCCATTGTCACGTAGCTTAGCAACGAGATTGTATAGAGTTAGCGTGTAGGACAATGTTAGAAGATATAGTCTAATATTATAAAGAGGCAATATTTGTATGTATGTAACGAATAAATTAAAAAAATACTGGACTGATTTCAAAACTTCTTTCAACACTAAGATGTTACATTATCTCTGATTAACATAGGCTATATAATATCACGCTACGACACACGGAAGCGTAGCAGTAACCAAACACGTAACTTAACTCGGGTGAAATAAGTCAGGCGAACAAAGTCGCGAATAGTTCGTTAGTGAGAAATAATTACAATAGTTACAATTTGTTTTTAAACTTAGCTGCTACTGACAATTTCCTAATGGAAAGAGCCAACAAAACTTTTTGCCTTTTTTTTTTTTTTTATAGACGGGAAATCATCAAATAACTTCCCCCGCCCTGGGCGGGGCGGGAGGGAGTGTCAGACTTTTACTGACTAAAACCCGTCTATGTTCCTTCATGTGCCCTTTGCGTTCCGGGGGCGCGGTATCTCTTTCGAACAACCCGCAGCCCCGGCAGGCATCGGCCCTCAGTGGCCCCATTTTTTTTTTTTTTTTTTTTTTATTTTTTTTTTTTTTTTTTTTTTTTTTGTTTTTTGCCCTCCTTGGAGTCGCACCCGGGACCCCATGCTCAACAGTCGCGCTAACGACGACAAAGCGAACGAGGCAGTTGTGTTCAATAATTCCTTTTTTTTATTCTATCGATTCGATTTTTGATATGAAAATTTCTAATGCCGCTTTGAGCGATTTTTGTAGGGACAAAACTTATGGGTACACATCACCGACATGCAAAAACCGTGCTACCGACATGCTAATGTGACATGTAACGCAAGACTGGCGACCAAGATTATTCAAAAGTTCTAAGTTTTCGCTCCTTTTTTTAATTTTGATCCAGAAATCATACGAAAAAAAAAAACATTGCTCCGCACTAGGAATTTCTCCTGTATCGTGGGTGCGTTTACAAACATTATAAACTCACATACACTAACAGCCAGACCTGGAACAACTATCTGTAGGGCATACAAAAACTGCTCCATGCGGGAATCGAACCCTTACTTAGCGCAGCAGCCAATATCGCCCAGCCACTGCGACCGAAAAAATTGACCTTAAGACTAATGGTGGGTCCACACTATACAGACTTGACACAGACTTCTATAGAATTTTGTCTGTACAACAAATCAGTACAGACAAATGTCGGTGTATTAGAAAAGTCGGAAGTCTGCGTACATGTCTGTACGATTGTCGGAGCAAAACTCATGATTATTGAATTACTTAATTTATTCATTAAAATCGAAGTGAACTGATGAAAAGTCTGCACAGACATTTGGTAAAGACCTCTGAGTAAAAATTTTTACTCAGACTTTATAGTCTGTGCAGATGTCTGTACAGACAAAAGTCTGTGTCGTGTGGACCCACCATAATATAGATATTAAGTACCTATGTATTTATATAATAATGATTACCTAATACTCGAACTTGTAACTCGGATAGTTTTTATCACTTGTTTTTCGTCTGCAAAAGTCATATAACTTGTTTGAATGTATTAAGCAAATAATATAGCATTTAACTTTATATCATTATTTAAGACTGACCACTTTTTGTACCTGCATTTTGGAATTTAGCAGCGATATAATAATTTATGCTGTTTTTAGGTATACATATAAGAATATTAATATAAATTGCTTATCATTCATCTTATTTCGTACTAATAATATTATAAATGCGAAAGTTTGCGAGAATACTCTTTCACGCTGGCTTGGCACTGAGATAGATTGTAGTGTGGAATAGCACATAGGATACTTTTTATCCCGGAAAAATGTACGGATCCCGTGGGATAATATACCAAAGGTGATGGCTAAATGGAAGTATCGACCACTGCCCCAGAATGTATAAATATGGTACCTAGCACAATGTAATGCTGAATGGCTAAATATTAGTATTTCATGTAAAAAAGTTTCAGATACTTTTAGGGAATAATATAATGGTAAAATTATATTGCCTATAAAAAAAGTGTGTGTGACAGTATATAATTTTCTTCAACAGACACTTTGACATTTTCGAAAAAAAAGAATAAAACTAAAAACGAAATTGAGGTTGTATATTTATAAGCGAATGTTTGTGATGAATGAGTTATTCATATTTTTTTTTAAGATACTTTAATATGTGCACGAAAGTTCTAGGAAAATATTAAACACTACATAATTCATGAATGATTTTTTAAATATTATGAGGTTATGTAAGATTCATATACATTCCAGAATATATCTGGCCCGGGGGCAGTCATTTAGCCATCACCTTTAACGCAGACGAAGTCATGGGCTTTGGTATTTTCACAATGAGATAAAACGCGACCGTTAGTTATTCAGTAATTATCCATGTTCATCATCATCATCATCATCTCAGCCATAGGATGTCCACTGCTGAACATAGGTCTCCCCTTTAGATCTCCATATAAGTATACCATTTTTATCCATGTTACCAACTCAGAATATGAGAAGACTAGGGAACTATCCGCGACTTCGTCCGCGTGGCTTATTTCACCCGCGGTAAGTTACTTTGGATACTGCCCCGCTATTGTGGGTGGTAGCGTGATGTTATATAGCCTATGTTACTCAGTGATAATGTAGCTTTCTAGCGGTAAAAGAATTTTTGAAATCAGTAGTAGGTATTTAAGTTCGCCCCCTATTACATGGGACCTAAATATACCGGCGAACTGTGGGTTTACATCGGTACACCTCTGCCTAACCCTTCGGGGAATACAGGCGTGATGGTATATTTAGTATTTAAGTTAGATACAAAAATATCAATCTTTCCTCTTTATAATATTTTTTAAACATTTTTGTTGTTAGATAAAAAAAATATATATATAAATATTAATATTATAGTGTAGATGTAGATGGCTGCGGGTTGTTCGAAAGAGATACCGCGCCCCCGGAACGCAAAGGGCGCAAGAAGGAACATGAATGGGTATTAGTCAGTAAAAGTCTGACACTCCCTTCCGCCCTGCCCAGGGCCGGAGAAGTCATTTGATAATTTCCCATCCGAAAAAAAATAATTTCGATATATAAAAGATAGTGTCATCTCTTCCTTTGATAGCAGATGCTTTAGATTACTACTCATTATCTGTTGTGATAGTGATTTTTTCCGGTATTTGATAAAAAATAATATATTTTTATCTATTTACCTTTGCAAGTACTTATCTACATTGACATACTTATTATATCTCTCACTAGTGAGACGCCCTTGCTTCGCTCAGAGTACCATTATATTTTGCTTGTTTGGGTTACATTATCGTAATTTTCTTAAGGATCTCCAATTTTTTTCATGAAAGATTATAGCCTATGTTACTTACTGATATTTTAGCTATGTACTAGTGAAAAAATTGTTAAAATCGGTCCATTAATTACGGAGCTTATTCAGTACAAACAAACAAAACATCTATTGTCTTTATAATATTAGTACAGATTAAGTCATTTTTCAAATTCGAATCGAATGGTATCTACTTTAAAAACAAATGAATAATGTATTACGAATAATTAGAAAACGCATTCATTGGTCATCATAATAGAAATCAGTTTATTGTATAAAGCATTAGCCGAAAAGACACAACATACATACATACATACAATCATGCCTGTATTCCCCGAAGGGTTAGGCAGAGGTGTACCAATGTACACCCACAGTTCGAGAGCCTATTGCCATTAATCGGGTACAAATCCTAACTCCGAGCTGCTACTGAGAATTTCAAAGAAAAACCCAATGAAAGTTTTTGCTCGACCTTCGGAATCGAACCCAAGACCTCTAGCTTAGTAGTTGCGCTTAGGACCACTAGGCCAACGAGGCAGTCACAACATGTTTTGACCAAGATAATAAATTATATAATTTTATATGGAAATTTGTATGACAGGATAATTCAATTTGACATTGTGATTTAATTATTTTATTAAAATTGTAATATTATGTTATCTAAAAAATTAAATTAAAAATTTAAAAAACCCCCAACACAAAAACCTAAGTTCCCTTTAAAAAGTAAAAAAATAACAAAAAAAATACGTCACGTTGGGGGACCGCTCGGGACGATCGTATCCTAAATGCAACATCGGTCCCCCAACGTGACGTATTTTTTTTGTTATTTTTTTACTTTTTAAAGGGAACTTAGGTTTTTGTGTTGGGGGTTTTTTAAATTTTTAATTTAATTTTTTATTTTATACTTTTTATAAGTATCTACTTATTATAATGTCGATTTTTAAACTTTTAAACGGCTTAACCGATTTTCATCAAACATGTCTAAGAACACTCGCAGATAGGTCACCTTTAATACAAAAAAACTAAATTGAAATCGCTTCATCCGTTCGGCAGCTATGATGCCACAGACAGACAGACAGACAGACAGACAGACACCCCTCTTTTTGCGTCGGGGGTTAAAAAATTTGCATGCCGAATTCAGTAAGCGGAATATGAAGAACGTGTATATGTTATGAGATCTGTAGAATACCATATTTCAGGCAAATGAATAAATGAATTATGAATTATAATACACTTACAACTAACTTCAGCCTGCGACTTCACCCGCCTAAAGTTACGTCTTGGATTACTGCTCCGCTCCCATGAATCGTAGCGAGATGCCTATACTATACCTCATGAATCCAGCTATGATATACAAAAAGAATTTTCCAATGCGACTGTTAGTTCCGGAGATTAGCGCGCTTAAACCAACATACAAAAAACTGTTCAGCTTTATTATATTAGTATAGTTGAGTAAACATTATAATTTACATATGCCTATGTATTCTATATCGGTTATCATTGAAGCAAATTTTTCGCACCTATTTATACAAAGCAAAGAGGTTTGTTTACGGAATGAGATCACATAATAAAAACCGGCCAAGTGCGAGTCGAACTCGCGCACGAAGGGTTCCGTATACCATTATCTATAACGACGTATTTAAAAAAAACTTTTTAGAAGTTACGGGGGGGGGACGTTTTACCACTTTGGAAGTGTCTCTCGCGCAAAATTTTCAGTTTAGAAAAAAAAGATATCGGAAACCTTAATATAATTTTTGAAGACCTATCCATAGATACCACAAATGTATGGATTTGATGAAAAAAAAAAATAAGTTTCAGTTCTAAGTATAACCCCCAAAATTTATTGTTTTTTTTTATAAATTTGTGTAAAAATGTTAATGCGGCTCACAGAATGCATCAACTTACCAAGTTTCAACAACATAGCTAATAAAGTTTCGGAAAAAGTGGCAGTGTCGCGTGACACACGGACGGACAGACAGACAGACAGACATGACGAATCCAAAGGGGTTCCATTTTTAGCCATTTGACCACGGAACCCTAAAAATGAAATAGTTATGTACCGTACCTATCTATATTTTCTTTAGCTACATCTTATAATTTCAAAATGAGGTGACCTACTAAGTACCTACCTTCCTATGATCAAAGAAGTGTCGTCTGAAAATAAATAGTGTGATAATAATATTATGTACTTAATATTTTTCTCTCATGTCCCAATTCCTTTATTTTCTTCTATGTCAATTGTGTTCTCGAAACTTTCATATACTTACTAATATTATAAAACTGAAGAGTTTGTTTTGTTAGTTTTGTTTGGTTAGTTGAACGCGCTATTCTCACTAACCACAGGATCGAATTGAAAAAAAAAATGTGTTGGATAGTCTATTCACCGAGGAAGGAAATCCAAATATTAATTGAGAAAAGCTATTACAAAATTGAAGACTTCCTTAATGATAAATCTCTGCACTGACTGACATACTATTATTACATACATGTTCCTACTTTGTCATTTTTTACTGTGCTTGACATTTTGACATAGTTTATATTTTTTTTTTTGCTTACATTCATGCCTTGACATTTTTGACATACTTTATATTTTTTTGTTTACACTCATGACGTTACTACTGTTATTAGTCTGTGCTTTTAATTTTTTGATTTAATTTGTGACTCTATAATGATGATATGATTGTATAATTTTAGAGTTGAATATTTTTTGCATGCCCATGAGATGGTAGAACATGGAGAACCATATTTTCAAGAAAACATCGATGTACCACTTACCCATGTTTGCAAAAATAAATTATTTGATTTGATTTGATTTGAAGGCTTTAGGGTGTTTAACATCAAGTCACGAGAAATAGGAGCGGAGCAGTAACCAAAGACGTAACTTGTGGCGGTTGAAATAAGTTCGCTAGTCATATTATAATAATGAATGAATGAGCATATAGGCGTGAATGAGAACAAGATTTTAAAAAGGGGTTTTAATATTGAAATTATGTAGTTTTTTTGCGACATAGAACACTAAATTGTTAATAATAATTCTTAAAAAAAAATGTTGTTTTTAGCAACAATCGTTCAATCCTTTTCACTTCGTTTCAACGGCGGGTCTCGTGACTCTGAAATATCATTCATTTTCATAGAACTTTCTTTTCGTTTGAATCCCAGGCTACATCAAAAATTGATAAATCATATTCCATCTAACAGTCAAAAATGTTGTTGATTTACGGCGAATTCTATCAATATCTTCTTTGATACAACAATCTCAATATTTAACCTTTAAATTCGGCGTGATGTTACAATTTATATCTGTTTGATGTTGCCCTACTCATGTACCACAAACACAGCCGTTTAATACAAAAACAAAGCATTACCGAGCCGGGAATACAACCCGGAACTAAACGGTCAGCCACATTGTAAGAGAACGCAGAAGGTGTACTAACAAAAATGTAAGATAAGTTTTTGGTGTCGGTGTAACTACAGGCACATGAGACATTTCGACTTTGTCTCTAGGTTTTTTTTTACCGATGGGAAATCATCAAATGACTTCTGGTTTCTGAGATGGCAACGCATTTGCAAGGCCTCTGGTATTGCAGATGTCTATATAGGTAACGGTGACCACTTAACATTAGAAGGGTAACTCCCGTAAGTTTAGTAATGATCGCATTCAGTTTTTGCTCACTTCCATGGGGAAAAGACGTCACTCTATGTATACATATGTATGATCGCATTACAATTTTAGTCTTAATTTGCATAAATATGCCTCTAATTTACCATTTTTTTTTACAAGTTTTAGACATTTAGTAAAATTAACCTTTAGGTAGGCCGTCGAATGGTTAGCCATCCAATGACATACATAAATACAAACAATATAGTTGCTAGGAATTTAAAACACTCAAATTCCTTTATCATTGCATTTAAACCACCTATTCACTAATTACCTTTATCGGTGTCAATTAAACGAAATAAATAAGAATTGTTTCGAGATTATCTGGTTGCAACTGCCTCGTTAGCCTAGTTGTCCTAAGCGCGAATGCTATATATGCTTGGTTTTTTTTATTAAATTCTCAGTAGCAGCTCAGAGTTAGTATTTGTGCCCGGTTAAAGACAATAGGCTTGCCCCCTATAACATGGGATCTAAATATACCGGCGAACTGTGGGTGTACATTGGTACACCTCTGCCTAACCCTTCGGGGAATACAGGCGTGATGGTATTTATTCTCAGTAGCAGCTCGGAGTTAGGATTTATGCCCGCTTAAAGACAATAGGCTTGCCCCCTATAACATGGGAGCTAAAACATACCGGCTAACTATGGGTGAACCATTAGTACATTTTTTTTTGTTTTTCAAGATGGGAAATCATCAAATGACTTCCCCCGCCCTGGGCGGGAGTTTCAGACTTTTACTGACTAAAACCTTGTTATGTTCCTTTTTGTGCCCTTTGCGTTCTGGGGGTGCGGTATCTCTTTCGAACAATCCGCAGCCCCGGCATTAGTACACCCCTGCCTTACCCTTCAGGGAATACAAACGTGATAGTATATTATGATATTGGTCACAATTAAACGAAATAAACAAAATGCTTTCAAGATAATCTCATTGTTTATTTGAGGTATTTCTCACGCCGATACATCTGTGTTCGTTATCACTATCACGTTTTATATGAAGTGGGTCTTCTGACCTCTTACTCCGAATGACTCACAGCCCGCCGTGTTATGTAAACTTGTTAATAAAAACATTATTTATGCGTAATTTATGCGCGAACCCGTCGAGATGCGAACATTAGTTTGTGATATGATTCACTGGTGGGTAACAGCTGGTGCCTTCGAAGTTTTGGATAGTTTACTGGATAAAAGGGCATAGCTAGCCTTGTGTAGGAATGCCGACCTTTCGGTGTTAAAATAGAATTGATTTCTCTTTATTCTAGTATCGATGTCTTAAATATTTTTAAGTAGAGACAGCAACAAAAGTAAAATTATATTTTAGATTTTTAAATTCTAATTATAGCACAATATTAAAGGAAATACGAATACCAGTCTTACCAAGAGTATCGTATTACCCATTACTGGGTTGTGGAGGTCTGATAGGCAGTCGCTCCATGTAAAATACTGATATTCAGCTGCATCCGGTTCGACTGGAAGCCGACCCCAATATAGTTGGGAAAAGGCTAGGCAGATGATGATGATTCAAGGAAATACGACATTTAAAATTAATATTATATAAATAAATTAAAAAATAAATTATTATTTAAAATAATAAATTAATTTAATTAATTTTAATTTTTAATAAATTATTTTATTATTATTTAAATTAATATTAATATTATATTAATATTATTATTATTCCATTTATTAAATTAATCAAACATATAAATTACATTTTTAAATATTAGTAAAAAATATAAAAACATTTAAAAATATAAAATATAGTAGCCCACCGGCGTCGGGAACAGGGTCCAAGCCAGGGTTTATTATTATTATTATTTATATTTTTTAGGTATTGCCTAAAATTCTAAATATAATGCAGTTGTTATTTTCTCAATTTAAATAATATTTGATATATTATTTAAAAAAAATCTTTTTAAATAATAATGAAATATATTTATGACTATCTTCTGCTCGCAACTGTGTCCACGGGATCCGTACATTTTTTCCAAATAAAAAGAAATCTATGTATTATTCCACACTACAATCTATCTCAGTGCCACATCTAGATCCGTTTAGCCGTCTAAACGTGAAAGAATAACAAACATCCATCCATCTTCACAAACTTTCGTATTTGTAATATAAATTATGATAATATATTTTAGAACCGTTCGATCTCTGTAATAGATAATAATTGCAATAACTGTAATTAGTTATAATTAGACATCTAAGCTCATTGTAAGTGAACTGTGTCACAGATTACTAAATCGTACTGTGTTCTCTATAAGTAATAAAAATCATAAAATTTTATTATTAATTAATTTTGCACAATGCAGGAAAACGTAGTAAGAAACACTACAGCTAATTATTGTAATGTACTCTGAGTACCTATTTATTAATTTTGCAGTTTATATTCTCAATGCTTCTTTGCAGGTCTTGGGTTCGATTCCCAGGTCGAGCAAAAAGTATTAATGGGTTTTTCTATGAAATTCAAAGGTAGCAGCTCGGAGTTTGGACTTGTGCCCGGTTAATGGCAATAGGCTCGCCCCCTATTACATGGGACCTAAATATACTGGCGAACTGTGGGTGTACATTGGTACACCTCTGCCTAACCCTTCGGGGAATACAGGCGTGATGGTGATGGTATTGAATCTATGTTTGTCTCTTTTTGCCTTTTTTTTATTTTTTTCCTACCTGCCTGCAAAACATAAATAGTGCAACGGTAGTGGGTAAAACAGCTACATAATTTGCAAACAATTGTACAAACACAGGCACGCTTCATAAACATTGCCCATACGTGTTGTGGAAACCTGAAACAGGTTTATTTTATGTCGTTAGGTATGTGAATTTCCTACTTTCTAGGACTTTATTCAAGAAGTAATTTATTTATTAAGTAAGATTAAATTAACAGAATTCAATATTTACAAACTTAAAATTAATTTAAAAAAAAAACCTTAAAAATCCAAAAAAATATAAAGAATTCAAAACTAGGTATATCGCATCATTCCTACTTTCTATAAAATTAACTTGACCTTTTGGTGAAAGAAAACATCGTGAAGAAACCTGGACTTAATTATTTATAATTCTGACCAATACTCGTGCTTTCTCTGTAGGGAAGAACTCTTTGCTTAGCAATGGGAAATAAGCCCAAATGGAATAAGCTTCTATTATTGTTGAATGTACATACATACATACATAAACTCACGCCTTTTTCCCATGGGGGTAGGCAGAAACCACAGAACGCCACCTGCTACGATCCTTACATACTGCTTTCGCCTCGTTCACGTTCATACATCTGGTCATACAAGCACGCCGCCGCCGGTTACGAATGTACAATACTGTTTTTTTAATGATAGGTAATCATCAAATGACTTCTTCCGTACTGGGCGGAATGAAACGGAGTTTCAGACTCTTACTGACTAAAACTCGTCCGTGTTCCTCCTAATGCCCTTTGCGTTCCAGGGCCGCGGTGACGTTTTCGAACTTATTCCGCAACCCTGGTAGACCATCATCTCCTAGACTTCTAAATCCTTCTGAAGTGTTTTATGATATTGTATTTTTTGAGATAGGACTAATGTACCTTTGGGAAGATCACGCCTTTATAATGTTTATAAAATTAAAAAGAAATAATTAAATATATGTTATTGTTTGTTTCAGTCGTCAGAAGACCGGTTCGCTGGCTACAAGGGAGTCAGGGATATCACCATCAAGAAGGTGAGAGCAGTTCTGATATCTGTAGGCTAGGTCAATATTTGTGCCATGAGGGCATTGAACTTGGGACACGTAGCGAGCAGACTATCGCTCAGCTACTGTCACAACCCTGCCTAACCCTTCGGGGACTACAGGCGTGATGGTGTGTACTGTGTCAATCCTGGCTTCTAAAGTTTGATGAATGTAGACAGATTGAAAATTTCAAAACTGTCCAATTCTCCTCATGGTTTCCTCAGTCTTATTAGTATTTGAACTCTGAAAGATGCCTATAACACATTTTGGATGAAATCGGCAACCAAATCAGTCGGATCGGATCAAATCCCTGCGCCATTTTTCACAAATCTTGGTCCGAAATTATGATTTTTATTAATTTTTTCTCTCATTTCCCCATTACACCCTCGTCTTTAGCTCGAGACGCAATAAAATTCAACGTCAAACATAATGACAAACATACTACACTTGTATCATAACGTCCTATTACGGCAGTGTTCCTAACCCCAATGTGGAATGTTTCAGGGTCCGTCTGGTCTCGGCATCATGATTATCGAGGGTCGCCACACGGAGGCAGGCCGGGGGATCTTCGTGTCGGACCTGCAGGAAGGCAGTGCAGCTGAACAGGTCAGTTTATGTGCTGGTCTTCTAGCAATTTTGATCTTCACTTTTAATTTTTGCCAATATTCCACCTCTTGTTTTTTTATATCTCTCGGTTACCTTTTAGTTATGTACCTTATCTTTAGGGAAGGCTTATGTCTAGCAATGGACATCGTTGGGCTGATAAACGAAAATTGCTATTTGCATCCTCAAAATATGTGAGAGGTTCCCTTAATTTCTAATTTTTTCGTCATCATAGCTAGATTCTGATAAATATGGGATCAATCAGAAGGATATACATAAAAAAAAAGTTTTCCAAATCGTTTATAAATGACGGAGTTACAAAAAATATAAACAAGCAAAATACAACCGAATTGAGGAATTCTTCCTTTTTTTTAATCGATTGAAAACAGGTTGTTTATACCACGCCATTCCGAAGTAATCGTTCTGATTTTGAGCGGTTTTTGCTACCTAAACAATAATAAGGCATAGGTTCTGATATACATACCTAACTGGACTACATACATTACTGGTTAGTCATCATCATCTTCCTGCCCTTATCCCAAGTTACTTGGGGTCGGTGTAACACGTAATAATAATTGGTTAGTAATTTGCCATAATTAGAATATTGGATAAGTTTGAGAAATAGTAGGCTGGCTTGTTGTTAGTATATTTCTGTAGAAGTTGAACTCATTTTGCGTCACCGTCCATATTTTTGTAACATGCCTTTCAAGAATTTAGAATGCAGAAATAATTGAATTTCATTCATCTGTATTTGTTACGCGTAAGTAGAAAAATAGGTAGGTACCTGAAGGTAATATTTGCAACATAGGAGCACATATAAGGTAATTATTTTTTCCTAAACCACGCGATAATAATAAATAGTACAATTACTTTGAAAAATGCGAGAAATTTTGCTATTGCTAGTATAATTGGTAACACAAAGCTTATAAATAATAATGAAATAACAAAGTGAGTATGTTCAATTTATAAAAAAAAGCTCATAACAATGGGTGACAAAAATAACGCCATTGAAATTACAAATATATCGTTTAAATAAATTAATAATTAAAGCCTACAGGTAAATGCCTGAAATTTAATATATACCGTGACTAAGTCGGCATTGATCTTCAACAGTACACGACAGTGTCAACTCGGTTTATTTTTAACTCATGAGGCATTGGTTCCTCTTTAAATAGTAACAATTGAAATGATTGTATCTTCAGTTAGGTACTAACTATTAACCTGAATGGTGAAAGATATCCGCCAATCCTTGGGCGTGTTGATCAATGCTCGAGCCTTCTTTGTATTAGAAGAGGCTTTTGCCCTGTAGTGCGGCAGTAAGGCTGGTATTATCCTGCTGCTGGTATTATCATGCTGCTCCGGGCTGCCCTGCTGGTCTTGTGGTGGCCCACGAGACCAACGGGGCAGCCTGGAGCAGCATGGGATCCTGGGTTCGATTCCCACGTTGGGCAAAGTGTTATTGGGTTTTTTCATTAGGAATTTCTTAGTAACAGCCCGGAGTTTGGAAGTTGGTGGTGTGACACACCTCGGAAAGCACGTAAAGCCGTTGGTCCTGCGAATAATCTATCCCCGGTTGTCTCGGATTGTCGTCCCATCTCCCAACGGACCATGAGAGTTAGGGAAAAAGGAGTGCACCTGTGTTTGCGCACACACTTGTGCACTATAATATCTCCTGCGTGCTTGGCTAGTCTGCTTTAAGATTAGCGCTTGGCTAGTCTGCTTTAAGATTAGCCGGAATCGGTCTGAAGAATACACAAATCAGGGTTTTC
Organism: Caradrina clavipalpis; assembly: GCA_932526535.1. NCBI lineage: Eukaryota > Metazoa > Arthropoda > Insecta > Lepidoptera > Noctuidae > Caradrina > Caradrina clavipalpis. The sequence continues at coordinate 455,517 of OW052111.1, read as the reverse complement.
TACTATTACTATGATCAATACTCTCCGGTCTGTCTTTCTCATCATACATCATCTCAACGTAAATATTTTTCTGATTTCAGGGCGGACTACAGATTGGTGATATGCTGTTAGCAGTGAATAGAGACTCCTTACTCAACTGCAGTTATGATGCAGTAAGTTTTTCAACTTACCCTGACAAAGCCACCTTTTGGAAGGGGCAACTAGATTTAATTCTCTTCTTGTATAAATAAGACATTCAAAAGAGGCTTTTGATGGTCTCATTTATATTTAAAAAAAAATGACTTTGCAGCATTATATTTACATAAATCATTATTATGACACAAATCAATGAATAAAGTTTGACGTTCACAACCGGTCATTGTGGCTATCTCTAGGGGAGGCCTATGTCCAGCAGTGGACTTCGATTGGTTGATAATTATGATGATGATGATAAGGTCTGCAAAAATAACGTTAAAACCTTCCAAGAATTTAAGTCCTATACAGATTATTCAATAGAACCTAAACGACGGAAAATTCAAGTATAATACCTTGTCTAGTTTTAAATCAATACAGGATCAAAATCGCTGTTCCTGTTTATTCGATAAGGGACAATTTTCTTTGATCATCATTTGCTGATTCAATACCTCATCTTTCCAGGCGGCAGCAAAGCTCAAGCAGACGGAAGGCGTGGTGGTCCTCACAGTATGCACTCCCAACCTGAAGGATCCTGGAGACGATTCCTCAGCCACCACACCCGGGACACCGGGCGCTGGTATGTCATCGACCTAGCTTCTTTAAGAGTCCTGGTCTTCAATAAAACTTAGTGGAATGGGGGATACAACAGTATCCGCGTTTAAGTGGATTAGTGACAATTATGTTTTTTCTGCTACGCTAGAGGTCTTGGGTTCGATTCCCAGCTCGAGCAAAGTGTTATTGGGTTTTTCTATGAAATTCTCAGTAGCAGCTCGGAGTTAGGATTTGTGTTATTACATAGGACCTAACAGGCGTGATGGTATGTTATGTTTTTTCTTGTTCTTCCTCTAATATTTTCTGATTATCTCCGAGACTCGTCGAGCTTCGGCAGTTTTCTGGCGGTTTACACTGTTGATTCTGGGTTTCAGGAGTTACATTGGTTGTGAACAGTAAGGAGGGACCAAATACAAAAAATTGCATCTTTTTATATCCCAAATGGTTCTCCTTCCAGGAGGTCCATCAGGCCCGGGTGGAGCCTCCCGGCCAGCCAGCAGGAATGCCAACGAGACCCTCGCGGCCAGCAGACCGCAGACACCGCGACCCACACCCTCACCTATTAAAGGTATGTAGACTTTATTACGATAAAAATAAACTTATCATGGAAGCAGCTATTACATAAATGCTCAACTTTGTAAATCGAAAAAAATATAGCAGTCAACGACTTTTCTTTTCCTGAAAACGTTCAAAAATACTTTTGCCAACCTTTCCGCCACAGTAGACGTTTTTACTTTTATTCCCAAACTATTTGAAATCTCCAGTTTTCAAAGCCTCTTTCAAATTACATTGTAGGAGGCTTTCAACTTGAGATCAGCATAATCTTTGTATAATATTCAAATTATTGTCATCTCCCTTTGTCTAAGGGACCCAACACGACTGTTGATCATAGGGTCTTAGGTTCAGTCCTTAGATAGAACGACAGAACAAACAGTTATTGAGTTGTTCATTCTGGGGTCTTCTTCATTGTTGTGTAATGTAATAAATCATCGTTATCATCATCATCATGCCCAACCACCACTTTTGGTCATAGGCCTACCTCTAAAGATAGCCACAGTATAATGAGTGTGTGTCCATGGAGTTTCTTGCTCGTTCTTCTCCATAGAGACCTCCGTTTTGGAACGAGCAACTAGCTTCAATTGTAAATTGTAACTTCTTGACAATTCAAAAGTGCCTGTAAATGGTCTAATTTAAATGAATGCTTTGACTTGACTTGAATGGATGTTATTCACCAACCCTCAGTGGAGCCTCCTCCGGACCCCGCGACGGCGCCGGTGGCCCCCAACGCGGACACCGTCATAGAGATCAACTCCGCCAACGAGGTGCTCGGGGTACTGCTGCTCGGAGGCAGCGACACCTTAATCAATGTAAGTACTAGTAGTATATGGAATGTAATGAATTATGCTTAGTTCTGTTGCTAGGTCAACCCACAACACGTAAATATAAAATAACAAAAAAAAAATTTCGTCATCCAAGTTCACAGTTGATGAAATTATGATGGGAGGTAACCCAGTATTACATGTGGTGGCTGTGATAAGAGCCAGGAAGTTACAACCCTATCCTCTGAACTAAGTGGAACCTGTATCTCAGGAGATAGATAGTTGAAAAAATATTATAACCACGTCATACCAATTCCATTAGCCCAATGTGTTAAGCTAACTACTATCCAGCAATTTTAGTTCAATATACACTTAAAAGTTATGCTTAAAAAAGATTTAAAATTAATCTGTAACACCCGAAATGTTTACACAATGTGTAATCCCAATTGAAAAATACCTTCTAATATCCTTTTATCTATGACCTAAAAAACATTTATCACCAATAGTTTTATAAATATATCATAAGCAACTATAACTTATACTGATTGTATTGTTGCAGGGAGCGGCAGCAATAATCCTAGATGTGTACAACAACGGTGCCATCGCGAAGGACGGTCGACTGAAGCCCGGAGACCAGATCCTCGAGTGTAACGGAATATCCATCACCAAGGAAATGGCGCACGAGAGACTCTGTCTTTCCATCAAGCAGAAAACTGCTAAGGTACTACAATTATTTACTTACTCAATTACTTGTTTAGAAGTCGTAGAACTCTTTGTGAAGGAGCTCGTCCGGGGAAGTACTACCACCATACCTATTTCTGCCGCAAAGCAACGTTGCTGTGTTCCGATTGGAAAGGTATGGATGCTGCAATTATAGGCACATGAGACATTTTAACTTTGTCTCGCATTTAACATAAAGTATACCGTCGCGTCCGCTTCTTTGCCATTCAACGAGAAAAAAAACAATTATGGTTGTGAAAGTACGTACGTAGTAAGTTGATTTAGAACAACTTTTACTATGGAATCAACCAGACAATTTGAAAAAAAAAGTTGTTTTTTTTTTCTAAAAAAAAGTACAATGGCGGACTTAATGCCTTATGCATTTTCACCCGTCAACCAAAGGTGGTGAAGAGATAACACGTGTTGTTGTGTTTCTTTTCAATTTCAGAGTTACTCTCATAATAAAATCTGATCATATTTCACGCACACAGCAGACCTAACTGATAACCCTTCATGTTCCAGCTAAAACTGACAGTCCATCGACCAGAGCCGCTGAAGTACGAGGAGATAGAGATAGACCTGAGTCGCAAGGCGGGCAAAGCGCTCGGCCTCACGTGTGTCGCGCCTGTACAAGCTCCCGGCGTCTACATAGGGCAACTTGTGAGTATCAACACTGAATGTGGACTTATCAAATATGATGGTGAAGTCATCATCATTTCAGTCGCAGGACGTTCACTGCTGGACATAGGCCTCCCCCCTATAGATTTCCAAAAAAACCGGATGGAAGCGGCCTGCCTCCAGCGTCTTCTGGTCGGTCGCCTGACCACCTAGTGTGTAGACGTCCTACGCTGCGCTTGCCGGTGCGTGGTCTCCATTCGAGAACTTTGCGGCCCCATCAGCCATCAGCTCTGGCTGCCATGTGCCTTGCCCACCGTGTTATTAATATCATTGACGGGCCTGTTGGTCTAGTGGTTAGCGGCAATGACTGCTAAGTCGGAGGTCGTGGGTTCGATTCCCACCCAGGACAAACTTTGTGTGATGAGCATGATTGTTTGTTCTGTCTGTGTTTGTCTGGGTGTGATTTATCTATAATATGTATGTATTTATAAATTACCTATATAAGTATGTATATCAGTTGTCTGGTTACCATAACACAAGCTCTGCTTAGCTTGGGATCAGATAGCCGTGTGTGAGTTGTCTCAAAATATTTATTTATTTTTATTTATTAGCTATCATTCAAAGGGTGCTTTTTAACTTTACCCCGTTTTTCTACCTCCAGCTCCCCGGCACGCCGGCAGACCTGGACGGTCGCATCCAGCGCGGCGACTTCTTGGTGGCAGTGGACGGTAAGGACGTGTCGTCAGCCGACCTGCTGGGGTGCGCCACTGCACTCAAGCTGTGCGCCAACAAGGCCACCATCAAGGTCAAGCGGTTCAAGACAGTTCGGTAAATCCTCACTACAAGTTTTGGTGTCACCGTTTTTCGGATGGAAAGACCAACATTCTGCCGTGCAGACCCTAAAACGCAGTATTTTTTTTATTGTAGATGATTGGGGCTCGCCCCCTATTACATGGGACCCAAATATACTGGCGAACTGTGGGTGTACATTGGTCCACCTCTGCCTAACCCTTCTGGGAATACAGGCGTGATGGTATTTTTTTTTTTTTTTGTAGATCACCGTGTTCCTTATTACATGTTCGTTAAGGTTCAATATTCAACAAAAAAAATGTTTACTGCGTTTTAGAGTCTGCACGGCAGCATTCTAAGGACTATGAAGTGTGATTAATAGCGTATAGTTACGTTTATTGACTATTAGTGTTGATTATTTAATAGTTAAAGTGATTAAAGATTATGCGAAAGAGTATGCGGGAGCTGTAAATATGAAAGGAAGTGAAAAAAGTGAAATATTAATTAAAAGAGAAAGATTTATTTTGGTGAATAGATGGTAGGAAAAAATAAAGGTAAGGATGCGTAAGAGAGAGGCAGAGAAGGGAGATAATAATATATCGAAAGGTTTATAGAAAAGGTACAAAATCTAAGCATTTTTTTTTATTATTTTGTTTTTTTGGTCCTTTGATTGTGTGTCACATGTTATTCATATTTTAAGAGATAGATCAGATCACCTATTGTTATCTTTGACAACGTTACTGTTTCTTTAGATAACGTTACTTTTGGTGGATTTATCTGTTGAAGGATGAGATTACTCGAAATAATTGTATACTAGGTAGTATAGGTACTCGAATAATAACATACTTACTTAACCGACTATAACATACTTTTATTTAGTAAACTGTGACACCAAAACTAGGACAACTAGTAGGTAGGTATAGGTTCGATAGTGTGCAGACCAAAATACTATTTTAATTAAGAAATTATTTAATTTCTATCTTCCATCCAAAGTACACATACAAGTTTTATTGAAGTTGTCTCGAAAGACCAAAAAAAATTGGTCCTTTCGGGTTTTAATCACTGTTACACTTTGCCTTAAGGGATTTACAAAAAGTGACATTTTGATCTGCAGATATATCGCTTATTAACTTAGAATAAATTCTAGGCCAAATAATATAATACTTACCTAGTTATTCAGTAGTTAACATCGGATGTTGACAAGTGATTAGACAATAAATTACACTCATTCGATACATTCGTTGCGTTATACCGATTGCTAACCCGACTTAAAAATCGATTAGACGAAATTATACTACTTATTTACATCAATCGGTACGAAGCAATTTTTAAGTTATTTTGCTTCAAACAGTGATGTTTATGTAACTAAACATTTACCTTTTCTCACGATAATGTATGATAGAATAAAAGGCGCGTTTTAATACATAATTTGATTCTAAATATCCATGTAGTCATTTTGCAAACTGTAATATTCAAATAAAACTACGAATGCAAACAGCATTCTCTTAGAATTGGTTTATTACAACGCGCCTTTAAATTAATTTCACCTTTTGCAAAATACATTTTTTTAAATACCTGCCTACCTACATTTGCGAATCTTGAAGTCGATCAAATTAAATATGTTTTGTAAAAAGTTTAGTGGGTCAGTTAAGTTTAGATCAAAAATATTTGCCATTGTTTAAAATTTAGTTTTGTTTAGTCTAAGATAATTTGAGATTTAGATTTATTTGCTAAGGCCGATAAAACCCTTGGTTTGTAGCTTAGAAAATGCCTCAGTATTTTATAATTGCAGTTTTTAAGTACACCTTAATATCAGTACAACAACTTAGATTGTAGGATTTTTAATTAGTTGTATTGTGTATCCCTAATTTTGGGAGATAACAAGGAAAAAGTTAGCTTTTGTTTATTATTTTGCAAACATTTATTTAAATGTTTAGTTACAATTTTTATGTCGTCATTTACAAATAAATAATAATTGTAAAACATTAGAAAATATTTACATAAACTATTGCTGAATTGGTGCATATTTTCATAAAGTTTTATTACAGCAAATTAAAGTATCATTATTTGACGTTATTATTTTGTTTTTAGAAACACTAAAATAAGTGCCACGTATACTTTCGGAATGCACTAGACAGATTATTAATAAACAAAACATAATAATAAAAGTACACTAAAATCTAGTCGTATTTAATAGAAGTCATCTAAGTTGCCTTGTAGCGTAGGCTTCACCGCTATTCTCGCTAGAAGCTAGTATCTCCGTAATATCTACTTGAAGTACTGAAATACCACTATTAGGTGACGCACTTCGCACCAAGAATATATAAAACTCTTGTAACTAGAGCAAGATGTAGGAAAAAATCGAATTTTAGAGAAAAAAAATGCCAAGCAAATTGCTTCGCTTTTTGTGAGGCACGCGTCAGACAGAAGGCGGGACTTTGATAAACAAATGACTGAACGGACTTGAAGAATAAAAGCCAATGTACTGTCAATTAAGTAGGTATGTGAAAATCAAAGATGGTTTTATAAAGAATAATTTTAAACAAGACAGATCTGTGTACAGCGCTAGAACCACCAGGTTTTGTCTTTACGCGTCTAGCCTTATGTCTGACGCAAAATTTATTTAATTCTTAACTGTTTTCTATGTCTACACGTGACTCTTCATTGAAATGTAACGTAAAGGGATTATTTCCTTGGATTTCTGATATTTTATTGCCTATACAACTACCTAGTTCCATTTCGATGTTAGGGTTAAAATAAGATTATTAGAACACCGTCCAAAATTTACATTGAAACAAAGAAAAGAAATATATGAATGACAGACCCTATGCTAATATAGTTTCAATAAATTGTAAAAGAAAGCAAAAATATTTATTTAGTTACTAAAAAAAAACTAGTGACGGTGTTCATAACTATAACGTGTAAAAAATACTATTTCGTAAATTTTCAAGTTTCGCTGATAGCTAATTATAAAAAAAATATTATGAAAATTTGCGACTTTTTATATAAATTAAAATTTAAAATAATGCATTTAAATAATGAATGGATTGCGTAGCATAATTCTAAAACATTGTAAAGTGTATAAAGTCTTTCCCCTTTTTAATAATAATTACATTATTTTAGTGAAAAAGTACTGTTAGTCTAAAAATAGACGATTTTTCATAACGGTTCTAGTACGGGATGACCGAATAGAGTTTTTAAAAACAATTCAATACCTAATTAAATTGATGTATTGTATACAAAATCAGCAATTTTTAATGTTGAATTTGGTCTTTTGGTCCTTGGGTACTAGAACCATTTAGATTTTTGTAGTATGGCCTCACTTGTAGCTAAATCTTGTATAAATAGCATTTATATTTTTAAAGCTTTTCTAAATTAATACGAAACAGTGCCACGAATAAAAACGTTGAATATATTTGGTAAAAAAAGTAATCAATGTTTTATAATTTTTGCTTTCGAACAAATAACATTTAGACAACTGTATTTTTGGCAACTAAATTCAGTAAAGATTTAGTTCATATAATGAAACAATTTTACAATCATTACCGACATTTGAATTGGTTGGCGAAACCTAAAACAAGAAATATTGTTTTAAGTCTATTATGCGAATAAAAAAGAAATCTCCTTTTATGAAAATAATTTTAAGTCCAATTTAAGGTGCTTTAGACGTTCCAATTTTAAACCCTTTTCCAAAGCATTTAACATCTCGCTTTTATGATATTTGAGTAGTCTTTTCAAAGTCCGAACTGACGCCGAAAATAGGCCGTACCTACTTTCGAGGATTTTACCAAAATCAGGTTTGAAATTGGAACGTCTTTAAGCAATCCTGCTGTTATGCTATTTATGTACCAATCTGAATAGTATTCCTCTAGATATAAGTAGAAATTTGTGATCTTCATTACTATAAATAAACTCCTTACAATTATTGTAAATGATCTAACTTTAGAATAACGTAACTAACTCTTTTCAGTACTTATTTAGTTATACCCTTTTTCCCTGTCGTCTAAGATTCGCCTTGATAAAGTAATTTTAAACTCTATTGTAATGAAGTTTAGGTGTATATTAGAATAGTTTCAGTTTTACTAGACGCGTTCTAGTGTAGGAACTTAAGATTTTAATAAAGTTTTATTGTTGGAGTTTACGTAATAATATAATATAAACAGAAACTGTATGAGATAGTGATACTGTAATAAAACGTGCGCTTTTTTACACAATTGTTTTATTTTCTTTACATACATAGACTCACGCCTTTTTCCCATGGGGGTAGGCAGAAACCATAGAACGCCACCTGCTACGATCCTTACATACTCCTTTCGCCTTGCCTCGCCTTATTTTCTTTAGTTTTTATTAATTGTCAATGTGACTTAATTCATAGCCATGTACTTTCTGAGGTTATTTTGGATGTCACCGACTTCGGTGAAAGAAAAACCTGAAATTATTTGGTAAAAAATAAAAATTAAATTAAAAATTTAAAAAACCCCCGACACAAAATCCTAAGTTCCCTTTAAAAAGTAAAAAAATAAAATACGTCGCGTTGGGGGACCGATGTTGCATTTAGGGTACGACCGTCCCAAGCGGTCCCCCAACGCGACGTATTTTATTTTTTTACTTTTTAAAGGGAACTTAGGATTTTGTGTCGGGGGTTTTTTAAATTTTTAATTTAATTTTTATTTTATACTTTTTATAGGTACATACTTATTATAATGTCGATTTTGTTAAGCTGTAAGTACATAGGTTCCTAATAATTTAATAACCCACATGACAAATCATTTTTTAGTTTTTCTTCCCCACTTTCACACCCATAACTTTTAAACGGCTCAACCGATTTTCATTAAACATGTCTAAGAACACTCGTACGTAAGTCACCTTTCATACAAAAAAAACTAAATTGAAATCGCTTCATCCGTTCGGGAGCTATGATGCCACAGACAGACAGACAGACAGACAGACAGACAGACAGACAGACAGACAGACAGACAGACAGACAGACAGACAGACACGTGAAACTTATAACACCCCTCTTTTTGCGTCGGGGGTTAAAAATATCTGAAATCGCCAAATCGTCTTGAGCAAGCGTGATGATCAATCCTCGTGCCTTCTTTGTATGGGAAGAGACCTTTGACCCTGCAGTGGGACAATAATAGGCACGTATTATTATTATTTTTGACAAAAATTACCTCTTGCGGACTTCGTGAAAGGAATACCTAATTGTTCCCTTCGGGGAATACAGGCGTGATGGAATACCTAATTGCTTGTTATAATAAAACCCAAATTATTATCTTCATAATATTCACTTTATTTGGGAACTTCTAAACTCAACAATAAGTATGTACACAGTTAATTATAAAGTTACAATGAATGTTAATGCAGATCTTAGTTGTTATTTTGTTCGAAAATCTACGTAATGGTCGAAACACATTGATATATTATAATTTCTTTTAAGTACACACCAACAGCATTTAGCGTCTCCCCACACGACCGGGAAGCGGACCGATTATCGGGTCGATTTTTGACAGTTTCTTCTCACAGACGTAGAAATCTGTCAGAAATCGGCCCGTTTATCGGTCGTGGGGGTAGACCCTTAAACGGACCATCACAAGGGTCACTATTCACTTATGCGAGTTAGCATTCTCAATACAACATTTGATAACGTTTTAAAGAAAATGCCATCCCGGTTATGAAATTTCTGAAAGTCAATTTATACGTAATACAATTAATGAAATTGTAATAGTATGTCGATGTAATTTTTTGATAAATCAAAAATAAATACAATCACTGATATAGTTTGGTACAAAACTAAACTTAAAATTTAGAGCCCGTTTTGTTTAGGGCTTATGCAGATGACAAGACATTTTATGCCATCAAACCTGAGACGACCACACAATCTGCTGCCAAACTGTTTGCTTCTACTCCGAGTGATTATCAAAAATAATAAATAACGAATACATGATAAACCACAAAATCACAAATTTTACCATAATTATATTGTTAAGACATCTCAGATTTCGTACGTCACACAATGTCGGTCTCATAGTCACCCAAAATTTTTTCGATTGGTGTAATACAAGGGGTTTTTAAAGAACCTTACGATAATTATTTACAGTATTAACCAATTCTATGTGTATCGCCATAATAATGTGATGCAATGACTAGACAATAATATTAAGTACTTACAATAATAGGTAGGATCATAATATTAACTTAAATCTAACAATTATTAATTTAAATCACAAATTGTTCTGAGCCGCGGTTAAAAGGTTATTTTGGTAATTTGCTTAAAAATCAAAGTTTGTAACAAGTCACTGGTAAAAGATAGAAGACGAATATATAATAATATTTAACATAATGAAAAAATAAATGGATACACAAAAGAGAAAAAAAATGGTCCTTTGATCCGAAATTGAAATTTCTTCCACTCTGTTCAGATGATTTACGTTCTAAAAATATTGTGATGTAATAAATATGTAGTTTAAGAATTAAATAGATTGTTATTATAACCTTGAGCAAAACACTAACACATTATACCAACAACATTTTTGATCTTTGATTTTTAAAGTCATTTTATTTTGTCAATAAATAAACTTAACCAGATGACAAAAACAATCTTATAAACTTCTTTGCCATCTGGGCAGATAGATAATAAAAAGTTTTTTTTTTTTTAAATTAGCCACATCAGCATTTACATTTAATTCTACACAATCTTTTTAAGTACCTGCTTCATGACTCAAAATCTGGTTACCTAAATTGATCCATTCGTTTCTGATTACAATGGCAACATACATACACACAATCATTCCTAATATTTTATCGTATTCTACTGTTTAAATAGCTACATGAAAATCTTACAAAGGCACTGTTTAATAATTTAATTTACAATTTCTCGTTTGAATTTTTCTTAATGACCAATGGCTTTAACCTACTGCGAAGCTTCACCAAGCGCTTGCTGACTTTTCCTGAAGGATTCGTCACTGGTATTCTCAAATCTGGCATTGATTTACTCTCGTGTACAGGCAGCTGCTCTGTCGACTTCGACATACTTCCATAGTACCTTGGCATACTAAAATCTTCTTGATACATCATTGCTGATTGTTGTTTTATACTCTGCAAGCTCGTCTCTCCTTTGTATTCTGGCAAATTTGGACAGTCGGTAAAGAATCTTGGGAGATTGTTACTCTTTATGATCGGAGTGTCAGGCAGTTGGCTAAGCTTCAACTCTTCTGTAACCGACATGACTCCTACCATTGATTTGCTCTTGATTAATGGAGGTTTTTCAGGTGCTAAATGTTCGGGAATATTCAAGAATGATGCACTTCTATGTGGCACTCTCGATAGTACTTTGTTTAATTTGTTAGGATCTAAGTTCTTCAAACTATCGACCCTGCTTAGCGTCGGTCTCGATAGCTTGCCGCTGCTGTCGACTCTGTCTAGAGACTTAGGACTGTTACATCTCGGGGATTCATTATCTGCTCTTAGCCGTAAAATTCCTTTAACGCTCTCCACTTTCGGTAAAGAAAATGCGGACGGTAAAGCCATAGACGATACAGGGTCATATTGATATATAGGATTAAGAGTTGTGATCTTAGTTTCATCTTTGATGGTTATAGTACTGGGTTTAATAACGTCTTGTTTCTTAATTGCTACGTTCATTGTAAGCCCTTCTTCCGTATCCTGACTTTGTCGGTCACTTTCTTCTTCTTCCTCAATCTTGAACATGTCATGATTGGCGAGAAGTTCATCTTTGAACATGATTTCGAAGTCAGTGATGGGTGAATTGATTTCATCTTCGAAGTAGACTTTGGTTCTATTCGGTCTGTCTGACAGGTAGTCGGGTTCGGATTTGGTTTCCAACTCATCCAGTGAGTTTATGCTCGCCGTTTTATCTTTTAACTCATGTTCGTCTCTAAATATTAGGGATTTAGAAAATACCTGGAAAAAATAAAAGAGATAATGTTAGCTTTGTAGCTTGTAAATGATAACTAAACTCTTGAATATACACAAGTCACAGCTGATGGCAGAACTTAAAATGTTACCGCACCAATCGATCTATCGTCGATTGATGCCATCGATCAATGGCAGAATGGATTGGTCGATCGATTGTTGTAGTAAAAACTATCAACAGACGTTGACTAATCCATTCTACCATCGATTTACTGCCGAGCGATTGGACCCTAAGGGTGAAACCAGACGAGCGTATTTTTTTGTGTCGAGAGTCGCGTAATTTCGGTAGCTTTATTACAAAACTCCTGTTTCTTTCACACGGCTGGACACGGCGACGCAAAATGAGACAAAATTACGTTTGTGTGGCCTCACCCTTAAAGTGACAACTGTTGGGATATCAAGTGTCAATACTGACACGTACGACACAGTCAATTTCAGGACTCTTGAGTATCAGGCATCAGAGTCAAGTGTCTGTGACCCAAATAATCATCAGATTGAACAAAGCAATCATCATCATTCTCTCACCTCATAAAGTTTGTCAGCATGCAGAGGCACCTCGTTCACCTCGCGGCCGGTGATGGCGCGGTGCGGCAGGTGGTTGTTGTTGACCGGCTGCTCGGTGACCACGCTCTCCAGGCTCGCCCCGTTGTTGACGTAGCCGTTCTTGTGGCTTGCATCTTCGTCTAGTCTGGAAGGAGTTATTTAAAGATGAATATGGATGGAGAGTTTTAGGAAGATCTTTTTGGTGGACTACACAATAAGGTTATTTGGTTCTATTTTGTTTGATTTTTGTATTTTGAACTGCCTCGTTAGCCTAGTGGTCCTAAGCGCGACTGCAACGCTAAAGATCTTGGGTTCGATTACCAGGTCGAGCAAAGTGTTATTGGGATTTTTCTATGAGATTTTTTAGCAGCTCGGAGGTAGGATTCGTGCCCGGTAAATTGCAATAGGCTCGACCGATATTACATGGGAGTCAGGGGACATAAACATACCGGCGAACTGTGGGTGTACATAGGTACATATCCACCTAACTCTCTTCTTCCGGGAATACTGACGTGATGATATGTAGTACATAATTATGTACTCACTCATTACAGTATTATCGCTTTTCTTTATGTCGTAGGTTAATTAATGTATTAGGACTTTCTATTAAAACCATCATCGTCAATTATCTGTATACGTACATTTCTGGCAAATTTCTATTTCTTTAACTCAAATAAATGTTAGAACAAACAACTGACTATCAAGATCATTGCGTGTTTGTGCGTTTGCGCACGGTTCGACGAGTCTGGTGATTGCTTAGACAAACAGATGATAAGATTTATGAAGAAAACTAGCATTTTGTATGTGCGTTTGTTACTTATGGGTTGGCCCGTTGGTCCTTATTGCGACTACTTCACTTAGGGTTCTAGGTTTGATTAGAAAGTCGGGCAAATTACTATCAGGTTTTATCTACTTCTGGTACTGGGTACTGGTTCTAACTAGCTTCAATATTAAACTGTAACTTCTTGACAATTTAAAAGTGCCTGTAAATGGTCTAATTGAAATAAATGCTTTGATTTGATTTGATTTGATTATCCTTAGGAACTTTTCAGTAGAAGCCTGGAGTTAGGAAATTGGTTGGAACGCAAAACAGTCGGTCTTGCGCCTATTCTCCGGTTGTATGGATTTACCGTCCCACTTGCACCGAACCAAAGGAATGAGAGAAAAGGGAGTGCACCTGTTTTTGCACTATAATATCTCTTCTGTGCATGGCTAGTTTTTGTTGAGATTCACCACCGTCACTGGGAAATTCGATCGGCAAAATATTCAAGTTACTAGTTGGGAAATTCACGCTAAAACAGTAGAGGTATTTATTTTATTTTATTATTGGTATCTCGTCGCCAATGAATCATTTCATCAACATTATTTAGTAAAACAAATAAACAGCTATATTCTATTGCGCTTGAACAGATAGTTGACGTGAAAACTGTATTAATTTCATGAAAGTTTCAAATGTAAGAAACGCATTTCTTGCTGGCGAGAATTTCGTGCTCGCTGTTACTGTTATTATCTTAGAAATGCCTTCGAAGAAGTGTGTAATTCATCTATGTTAAGATAGAGCTGATTCAGAGATTATTAATATATCTATAAATGAGGCAAAACGTCATAATCCCAAGTCAAACTCATTCAATAAGATAATATATTATTTTACTCTCTAAAATGAGAGTTCAATATAAAAGGCTCAAAGTTATGCTTAGAATAGATTTCTAATGAATACTGGATGCAGGCCGCTTCCATCCAGTCCTTTTGGAAATCTATGGGGGAGGACTAAGTCCAGTACTGGACGTCTTGCGGCTGATATGATGATGATGAGGATACAAAATTATAACAGTTACTTAGAAAAAATGATTTATTTTGACGTGTGATAGTTCGTTTAACCCTAATTGTAATTATCGTATTATTCATCTTCATGTTATAACATCTCGGTAATACTTAATTAATATTCGCAAGTAAATCCACGCTTATCACATTACTGAGACAGCAACACCGACGGTTGACGTCGGTTTTCATATGGTTTTCCTACACAATGATTTACTACACAACACTTTAGTTTACAATGCTATTTACATAAACCTTTTACACTCATTAGACATGCATGTTCCACATATCAATCATATAATATGACGTTAGATACTTCCCGGAAAATCGCTAACAATTATAAAGAAGATACACTAACTAACTAACTGGCAGGCACGGTGGTCATTCTAAGAGATGACTAACCATTGGCGAAGGACATAATTATAGTTCGCGAGTGTGAGCGCAAACACACTTTCCTCACTCTTATAATCCGATTTATTTTTGTTTTTTTTTAATACATATGGGAAATCATCAAATGACTTCCCCCGCCCTGGGCGGGGCGGGAGGGAGTGTCAGACTTTTACTGACCAAAACCCATCTATGTTTCTTCTTGTGCCCTTTGCGTTCCGGGGGCGCGGCATCTCTTTCGAACAACCCGCAGCCCCGGCAGGCATCGGCCCTTAGTGGCCCCTCTGAATAGTATTGTATGATTGATAAGTATTGACTGAAATGGTATTTCAGGAAGTCTCACCAAACCTTAGAATGTCGTATGGCACTGCATACGTAGGTATATGAGCGTATAGATAAACGCCAGTTTGATGCTCAGCTTGGCTTCCACTTTCATGAATAAATAAATAATAAGATGGAAAAAATAAAGGGAATCAAGATACTACAGCGTCTCAGTTAAAACAAATACTTGTCTTTGAGAAAAACACTAAGTAAACAACGTAAATTCCTCGCTGTTTAAATAATTTGTTCTAGCTTCTGTGTAAGGCCGTATGTTTGTTTATCATCAGACGGAAAGAAATGATTTATTGTCCCCCATTGAATCATCATTTCTTATCCGACTGTCTGGAGAAAGGTAATGTTCTTGTATCTTATCTGAGCATGTTTTCAAAGATAGAATGATAGGACGAGAATGGAGCAGTTCAGTTTTTGGAACTCAAAAATGGAATGTCAAAGCAAAAAAAAGTGTGGAAAGTTGAGATAAGAACTTTTAGGTGTTTTTTTTATTTTGCTTTTAAAAGGCATTTCCACATAGGTGCGATAGTCGTGGGATATTGAGATATCTGTCCGAAGAACGATTTCTATGAAATAACGTACGTACGCAACCTGGGATATTTTCTCCCCTGTGATAAACACATGTTTTAAAGGGGTCTAGTTCACAATATCGACAGTCACTACATCGATGGTCGCTGTATCGAAAACGTTCCATCGACGGGCTAATGTATCGACAGTACCCCAAATCGATGGTACGCTACATCGACAGTACCCTAAATCGTTGGTGCGCTACATCGTTAGTACACTTAAGCGACGGTATGCTACATCGATAGTAAACCAAATCGATAGTACGCTGCATCGACTACCCGATCCGAGCCAGATTTGAATAAAAAACACAGCATTTTTAAAAGTTTTTAATCACAATTTGTTAAATCTGTAAATTGCTTAATTTTGATGGAACCCACATTAAATGGTTGAAAATAAAAACATAAATTCGTATTCAGTAGGTAGTTCGTACAGAGGTTTAGTAATTGTAGCTTTGCCTTAAACAAGATTTTTCGTACTACCCTCATGAGTTTGTAATATGGTTTTGAATCATTTTGTCGTCTGTCTTGGTATTTGTTTCAATTAATTAAATATAAACACAATGGAAAAACCATGTCACATAATAAACCGCAATCTAGAGATGGTGCCAACATCTAGTGCATGTACATTTTACCAAATAAAAATGCATTAAGGCAAGTGCTAAAACGATCCCGAGCAAAGAATAGACCATCAGAACCACAATCTATCGATGACATAATGATGGTCTAATTGAAACAAATACCAAGACAGACGACAAAATGATTCAAAACCATATTACAAACTCATGAGGGTAGTACGAAAAATCTTGTTTAAGGCAAAGCTACAATTACTAAACCTCTGTACGAACTACCTACTGAATACGAATTTATGTTTTTATTTTCAACCATTTAATGTGGGTTCCATCAAAATGAAGCAATTTACAGATTTAACAAATTGTAAAAATTTTAAAAATGCTGTGTTTTTTATTCAAATCTGGCTCGGATCGGGTAGTCGATGCAGCGTACTATCGATTTGGTTTACTATCGATGTAGCATACCGTCGCTTAAGTGTACTAACGATGTAGCGCACCAACGATTTAGGGTACTGTCGATGTAGCGTACCATCGATTTGGGGTACTGTCGATACATTAGCCCGTTGATGGAACGTTTTCGATACAGCGACCATCGATGTAGTGACTGTCGATATTGTGAACTAGACCCGTTTTAAAGGCCATATGAGGAAGACCCAAGAGATAACATAAATGTTCACTATTAAATATTTGTCATTTCAGAGATAAAGAAATTTCCAAAATCCTAACAACCAGTATTTTTTCGGCTTACTTATTTGGGTGAAAATCAACTAGATTTACATCGTTTCGTCGGCTTTCAGCGCTCCCAAGTTATGAATTAAATAGATCTAATGGATGACTTTCAAACTTCAGCTAATAGGTATTAATCCATGCATACACAACGTGACACTTCTTAACAGCTGAAAGATTCCAAGGCCACTCCTAACATTCTCAGCATCCATTCAGACATTCTCTATGCGAGTGATCGCCTCAGCTCATCTAATCCCGCCATCACGACGGATGACGTCACACAATTGTCACTCATTACGTGAACTTGTCAATACGTATCATTACATCGAACCGTGAACATCGATAGGTAAAGACGTCGGTCGCGTGGCCACATGACTTGTTTGTTACCAACTTGAAAATTCTAACACATACCATCACACCTGTATTCCCGAAGGTATAGGCAGAGGTGTACTAATGTACACCCACAGTTCGCCGGTATGTTTAAGTCCCATGTATTAGCCTATGTAGAAGCCTATGTGAAGGCCGAGTTGATTGATTGCTATGGAAGGCAAAATGTAAGTGAGTGTGTCAACAAGTTACGACAAGCCTAATAAATTATCTTGTCGTTACGAGCGACACTCCTATATATTTAATGCTGTATCATGCTTGTGCTACTATAATCGTCTAACTACCTCACTTATAAACACTTTTTACTAACTAATTCAAGCTCATTATTATTTACAACCTTAAAATTGGATTGAAAAAAAAACCCTTAATAATAACAAAAAAGAAACTAAAACTATAAGGCATCGAAAACTTGCTCTGCGTCGCCATCAAACGGAAAAGTGCCCAAAAGACTGGCGGCATTGCTACATTGGATGGCAATGCCAATTCTCTGGCCGATGCAAAAGCCACCAGCCTTTGGGTCACGAGAAGTGTAAACTGACATAATGACTATAATCTAGTTTAATATAAGTAGGTAGTAGAGCTTTTTGTGAAGGAGCTCGTCCGGTGAAGGACTACCACCATACCTATTTCTGTCGCAAAGCAGGTTGCTGTGTTCGGGTTTGAAGAGTATAGGTGCCGGTGTAATTACAAGCGCATGAGACAATTCAACTCTGTTTCTGGGATGGCAACGTATTTGCAAGGGGTCTGTCTGGTATTGCAGATGTCTATAGGCAGAGGTGACTACTTAACATCAGGTGGGCCGTCGGCTTGATTGCCATCCAATGGCATAAAAGAAGTGTGTTAATACTTACTTGTAGGTTGCGATCTTCTTGTCGAAACAGAATCTCTCCTCGCAACAATTCCAGTACATCGTCTCCAGACAGCTGTGGACAAGAGGAATCATTGTTACAAAGCTTATAAAGTATAAAAAAGGGAAGGAGAGGAGTTTATAGGACATTCAAAAACGTCGACATCGCTGTCAATTAGACTAGTGGCAAAGGCTTGCAGCGTTGCCACGTTGCATGGCAATGACCAATGATGGTTCTTTCACTCAGAAAAGGTCAAGACCACTAGATACTAATTCACTAGTACCCTATTACTCAATTTAAGACTAGCTTACACCCGCGGCTTCGTCCGCGTGGCTATTTCACGCGCGTTTTATCTTCGTTTATTGCTCCGCTCCCGTCGGTCATAGCGTGATGTTATATAGCCTATGTTACTCAGATATAATGAAGATATCTTTTGGTGAAAACCTTTTTTACAAAAAAGAGAACCGCCTTCACCAACTGAAAAGGCGGCAATACAAAACAACAAACAGAACCAAAGCCGCCGACTTCTAAAGCTAAAGTTTTTTTTCTCTTTTTAGTTTTTGAAGGCTCTTTTTTGTAAAAAAGTTTTCAACTCAATTTCAATCAACTTCCTGTGTAGTAAGTAGTAGTAATCTGTGGAAAGTATTTGGTACGTTACATGTTATAACACTTTGTATATTCTTAGTATTTCACAGTTAGTTTTCCCTAAAGAAAATAATAAATAAACAGAGGTAGGTTCGTTAGTTCATGCGTCAACTGTCAGCTTGTGTACACCACAAACATTTAGGAAAACCGCTTTGGCTTATAATTTTAAATACACACGGAAAATAAACTATTACTACATGGAAGTACCCGTTACTCTTTCCTACTACAACACGTCATAAAACGGCATTGATAAACTATCAAATCACACATTTATATCACTATGATTCATAAACAAAATTCTATCGAATTTGACTCACCTGTTTACGAGTTAGGGTAAAACAAACTGGCTCACACAACTAACTGATAATAAATGTACCTAGAAGTCACATTGCTGATCACTTCACATTTAATTAATGTTAATTAACGGTAATTACTGTTAAAGACGCGACTTTCCAGTCTTGCTGTAACATGGGAACTGAGGCTTAAACAATATAAAAATACACAATAGGCACGCGTTGACAGTTCTTTTAAAAGAATTCGTCAAGATTTATTTTTAGTCATCTCTGCCTATTTACCTACATCTGCAATATCAAAGGCTTTGCAAATGCGTTGCCATTTGAGAGGCAAAATTGAAATGTCTCATGTGCCTGTAATTACACCGACACCCATACCGTTCAAACCGGACATGTCTTCAATAGTAATATTATAAAGAGGAAAGACTTTCTTGTTTGTTTGTACCGAATAAGCTCCGAAACTACTTGACCGATCTCAACCATTTCTTCACCAATAGATAGCTACATTATTCCTGAGTAGCATAGGCTATATAACATCACCCTACCATACACGGGAGCGGGGCAGTAACCAGAAACGTAACTTGACACAGGTGAAATAAGCCACACGGATAAAGTTGCAGGCAGTTAGGTAGTATTGTGTAAGACTGTCAGTTATTAACGTCATCGTCAACGGTGACTACCATACATCGGGATGACAGAAAACTGTACAAGTTTTGAAGTTTAAATGACACACGTACACTTTGCACGCAAATAGTATTGGTAGTTACGACATGGCACTACCATTTTATTACTGTAATTAATTTGCAGGGGTTTTACTGTGATTTGCATTGCTATATAAGCTATATGTATGTGTATCTATTATATAGATACACATACATATAGCTTAATACAAGTACCTACTCGTTAAGAAAAAAGCTATAAAACTGTGATTTATGATTGTTTTTTACAATGTTAACTAATTGGTATTCATTTATCCTACTATTATTATAAGTGCGAGAATTTGTGAGGATGGATGTTTGTTACTCTTTCACGCGTAAACGGCTGAACGGATCTGAATAAAACCGGCACTGAGATAGATTGTAGTGTGGAATTACACATGACATAGAATACTTGTTATGCTAGTAATTACTGTGTAAGTTAGCTCATCTTTTTGTTTATACACGCCTGTATTCCCTGAAGGGTTAGGCAGTAACACTATAACACTATAAACCCAATAACACTTTTTGCTCGATCTGGGAATCGAACCCAGGACCTCTAGGCTAACGAGTAACGAGGCAGTTTTTGTTTTTATATGTAATAATCGCACTGTACGTATACTTAAACAATGTTACCTAGTAATATAAATAAATAAATTTAAAATATTACACACGTACACTTTTACAAAGATATTTGTTCCACTAGAAACGCCTAACAAAACGCACGCACGGTAGCAAAAACTACACTAATACTTTAAAACTTCCACTACATTAAACTACGGTACATATCCCAAGTATGTATTGTTGTGCACTAAGGAGATACGCCTCGAATGAGGCATTATCTTGACACTGACTGACACTATCAGGAGCGAAGGCATTTCGTGTAGCGTGATCATCTGTGGTTGCAGATTCTTGCCTAGCGACCTATAGTTAGGTACCTTGTTATTAATTAATATAACGAGTGAATGCGTCAGTCAACGAACAACTGTAAGGTATTTCTTAGAGCCTGTCCAGATAAGGCGTTTTACGCGAGTCCACTCGCGCGTATGCACTCGCGCGTACTCGAGATACTAGAGCTACATACATCCCGTCCAGATGCTCTCGCGCGTTACCTCAGGCAACGGGGGTCTACGCGCGAGTAGACTCGCGCGTAAAACGCCTCATCTGGACAGGCTCTTAGAAGCAGCATGTGATATTAATTATTACAACGGCAGCAACCCTGAATCTCTTACGAATGGCTCGTCTCATGGGGTTTAAGATATGTTAATATACTGCCTTGCTACTTATCTGTTGGTGTAAACTAAATCTATAATTATATAAATCCTCAATTTAAATAAAAAAATATTGAAAACGGAAGCTATCTAAAAAATTGGTTTTATAATAAGTTTTTTTATTAAATTGCACAAAAAAGAAAAAAATAAACCAAGGAGTTTATAAAACCGTATCTCCAACCTCAAAGCTTGAAGTTCATTCCTAATTTGAATTCCCAATTTAGATTTTAGGGGAAAGAATTTCTAAGGAAATTACTCAATAGGTACACACACATATGTATGTTTGCTTCAATTAAAATATGTAAAGCTAAATAAACACTCACTACTGGCATGACTTGCACAGCTTGAGCAGCATCTTGTCGTGTTCACATAGTGTCCACGCGTGCTGAGCCGGGCGCGGGGCGTGGACGCGCTACGGTGTCGCTGTACTGGAACACCGCATTCCTGGAACAAGGGAGGGATTATTAGTTTAAAAAATACACAAATATACATATTACTGGCACAACTATCTACTTTGTGTCAGAAATCAACAACACCTCTAAGCATTAGCTAAGTAGAATTTAATTATACATAGAACCTACTTCTAACTAATTTAGATGACAGCGGAGTTATCATAGTGCACAAAAATGTGCAAACACATGTGCATTCCCTCCTTCCTCACTCTCATAATCCGATCGGCTAGCAAACACGACTAGGGAGAGATCAAGCTCAGGATCACTTTACGTACTTTCCTAAGTAATTAGGATATCAAACCACCAACTTCAAAACTCAGGTGAGGTCTGTTACTAAGAAATTCAATAAAACTTTATCCGAACAAAGAATCGAAAGCTTAGCAGTCGCACTTGCGATTACGAGACCAAAGGGGCAATCAAATTAATTTGTATCCTTAAAATTAAATTTAATAGTAAATAATCAAAATCCCTGTCAGGCATTTCGATATTTAGTAAGGAGAATTACGTAAATAAATATTACAAAAGAGGAAAAAAAGTAAGTCATCGCCGAGAATACTAACTTAATTAAAACTTATCAAATGACTTGTCTCACCGGTTTTGTTATGATTTGGAATGAAAGGAACTCGGTGATCTCAGTATTTTTGTTTTTTTTTGTTGTTTATTGTGTTCTCGCACATTCTCAGTGGAAATTAATAAACTGATTTTAATTACACTTGATACGTGCTTAGGTATACCTAAAAAGAATCATAAGTCTAAAGAGTTTGCAGTTTTTTTTTTCGAAGAAGTGTTTTAAAGTTAGTTTATCGCCACTTTATTGTTTTTTTTGCCATTATGATAAAGAAGCCGATGCGACGGTCCGCCTGACGTTAAGTCATCACCGCTACCATCAATCATCATCGTCATCGTCGTCGTCATTGTCATCTGCAATACCAGAGGCCTTGCAGATACATTGCCAAGCAGAGACAAAGTTGAAACTTGCCTGTAATTCACCGGCACCCATTCCTTTCAAATCGGAACACAGCAACGGAGAATAGATATGGTGGCAGTACCGGACAAGCTTCTTCACTAAGAGCTACAATTTTTTTTAAAATGTAATTATTGACAAGCCACCTTAATCGTAATTGCTTGTTTTTGTTGATTTTGCACGCCATAGATTAGCAAATCTTAGTGCACATATATTTTAGACATATTGTCTATATAGGTTACTGACAGTATACTATCAGCAACCATACCTTTTTCTTTTTCAAAATAAATGATTTAATTGAAAGCAATACGATAATGTGGTCTCAACCTCTCCAAACTGGTTCCAATTACAACACCATCAGTACGCCTACCTAACATCTTTGCCCACTAGTACAGCTAGACCCTTAAGGTCCACAGCCTTGTTGTACACAGAAGTGTGTCAATCAGAGGTCTCATTAGAATACAATGGTTATGGTATTCAGAACAATCTGCTCGTCACCTCGTTGTTAGAGGAACATTATCTGTCAGTTGGAACTAGATACATAATATCATTGCTGTGGTACTTGATAGCCAATGACACTTGCGGTGGGCGTTTACATACTGTTCCAATAAAAACTTTCTGTCTTTGTTTATTTGACACAGATTTTAAAATAGTTTAGTTGGTCGTTTGGTTCTGCTTTTTACAAAATAATTACGGGTGTTTACACAGTACTTTGAGGGGATCGATTTTGACAAGAGTTTCACTGGCAAATAGCTGATGTTATAAGGAGTAACTTAAGATATTTTAAATTGCGAAAGAATGCCCAGAGCGATACCCGTACCTCAACCAATGGTAGTTGGAGGAGCCACCATGGGGTTTTTGTCGGTAGGAGTCCGACATACCCCTCCGCTTTGCCAGAGGCGGAGGCAAGTCATGAGGATTTTCCCCAAGAAAAATAAAATAGGCTATTTTTATTAAAAAGTAAAGGTTTCTTGTCTATTTCTAATATGAAAGAATACATTTTGGAATTAGATTCAATTCTTCATTATTTTTTTCTTGCACATAACGTTTATAACAGCCATTTAATGGTGTAATGAAAATAAATGACTGACTATACGTTAAAAAAAAGGTAAATGACTATGTATCCGTCATTAAAAACCTTAAACATCTATCTTATTACACCTGAAACACACAATCATCGTGTATCTAATCACACACACAAACACTCGACAACCGATCACAAGTAAGTACCGACTTCCGTTTATATAACAATACATTATGTATTTAATAGGCTTCACAAGCAGATGTAGCTACGTGACCATTTTAGAGGTCATTATGAGGCCCATGGGATTTGGTAATAGGCACCTTTTGCGGACTGTGGCCTTAAGTTTGATGGCATGAATCGGTGGGTCATTGAGCTCCTAAAATTGGCATGTCTGTTATTTCGGACAACCCCTAGTCAGAACTAATAAGAATTGACTAAGTGTGAGTAGGACTGCTGACGAAGGGTTCTGTACTACCCCTACTGTATTACTACACAGAAACAAAACACGATTCTGGTATGATTCTCCCCTTTAATTTTTTACTCAAGTCATTATCATCTGCTTAGCCTTTTTCCCAACTGCGTTGGGGTTGGCTTCCAATCTAACCGAATGCAACTGGATACCAGTGTTTCACATAGAGCGACTGCCTATCTGACCTCTACAACCAATGATATATAAAAACTTCATTCTCTACAACCCAATAACTGGGCAACAGTAAAAAATTACCAGTCTAACCAAGAGGTATCGCCTCTTGGTTAGACTGGTATTTTTTTACTCAAGTCAAGTCAAAACAAATCGTTTGTTTCAATTAGACCATTAAAAGACACTTTCGAACATCTATTAATTAAAACTACTGAATCTAATTGCCCATTCCAAAAGGTAGTTTTGTATGGAGAAAAACGGGGAAGAAACTCCATACATACTCTTTTAAAAAGCGTATTACATACTTTTTTGTTTTTCATAGTTTTAGTATCTAATACATAGTCTGTGAAAATGTGTCTAACTTTCACAGTTCAAAGATATACAGCAGAGAAACAGCAGAGTACCTAATAGGATTCCGTTTGATACTCTTTGGGTACGAAACCCTGTTTGTTAGAGGTAATTTCTAGAAGTAGTGATATTCCAGTGATAAAAAGGCATAGGGATAAATTGCTGAAGATTACATTATTTATTTTAGTAGGTACCCTAACAGTATTCGAACTTTGACGTAGGCAAAGTCGCAGGCAGAAGGTAGTTCACAAGTGGAAGATGTTTACATTGCAATCGTATTGATTGTTAACACACGCTATTTTTAATCAGCGCTAAACGTTTAGGTGTTCATACCGGTAACACCAGTATTACCAGTATTCATAACAAATTGTCCAAGCAAAATTATAGTTTTCCATGCAAATAAACACATACATATTATACCTAATACTTATGTTTTCTATGTAAATGACATTTAATCGATTTGGTCCTAATATAGTAAAATAAATAAGCTTTATTTTTATAAATTACTACTTATATATTATTATACATCGCGATTTACCCGCGTTTATTGACGTCTTTGATTACTGCTCCGTTCCATGAGTCATAGCGTGATATTATAGGTGTAGTCTATTTATTATAACGAGCTGTTATACGAGATAAGCGCGTTCAAAAAAAACAAACTCTTCAGCTTTATGTTAGTATTAGTATACATTTGAAAAATTCTAGGTTACGGAGCGCAATCAACTTATTAACCTAATTCATTACATTGGTAGATTGAAATGAAAATCCAAAATTCTATGTCTACAGGCAAAGGTGACTACATAACATCCAATTAAACAATCCTTCAAGCCACAATACAACAGTCGTGAAACAACACTTACATAGAGATACTGATCATAATTATTTTCCCGTGTCTTACAAATCCACTCTCATCATCACAAAACACTGTGCAAACCCGTATTTTCCCAAGAACCTACACAATATATCTACATAATCACACGTCCCATACACTCTAGATCACAATGTACTTCTAGATTTTATATTCATAATATCTTGTAGTTTATCTCATTATTGTCATTACAATAAGTGTTGTGTGCTAACCTCGTTCCGTGACACACATTTGCAAGATAATCAGCTAGCGTTTGCAGTGATCTGCGGTGTTATTCTGTAAAACCCTCCTTCCGTGAAGTGAGCGTGTGGCGGCCTGTCAATCCCTAGCTTCGTATGACAGCCCAGTTTTAGCTCACTTCACCTTTATTCACTGAGGGAGATTTCTTACAGAATAAGCCGGCTGGTGGAGAATACACCTTGGTAAGGCACGTCTTGGGGAAATTCCTTGTTAGCTAACTATCGCCGAAGCGTGTACAGACGTTTCATCCAAAATTTATTGCAATAAATCCAGACAATTACCGATCAAATAAAATAACCCTTATTGCCACTTGTATAGATTCAAGTGTAACAGCAAAATATCAGTAATCACAAATTTCACAAATTTTAATAGTCATCTCAAAAGTATGGTTAAATATTCCAATAGTTTATTTTTTCCTGGGATTATAAAATTTTGTAACACTTTCAGAAATATTTAACCATCGTTTTGAGATGAATATAAAAAATTGTCTACTCACCTTGGATATTTATAAAAAAAAAACTAAATAATGTACTCAATAGCATACAAATTATTCTAATTTTAGTCCATTACGTGGAAAAAACAATGGAAAATAGTTTTTACAATATTCAAAATCTACAATTTGAATAAAATAATTGCGACGGATTGGAGATAAAGAAGTAATCTGTGTGGCAAATGTTAGTTACGTTGGCTTTAGTTTTATTTTATCGCAAATTGCATCGAAAAACTACTTATTTTTGATAGATTTGCAATCGCGTCCTTAACGACTTTTATCCGATGAATATTTCATTGGACAAAAGGCGATAAAAGTGACACTTTTCCTAGGGACAAGGGTATTTCCCCAAGATAAGATAATGAGGAACATAATGCAACAATTGAAGAAGATAATGAGGAAACTGTAACGCATATTTACAATAATAATTGGACGAAAGAACTTAAGGCAATGTGTTATTATTAATTAATTACGATATAAAAATTGAAAAACCATAATGCAATATTTGTTAAAGGTACTTAATTAAAAAAACTGCAAGTGAAATGTACATTGACGAAGTTGTTTACCAATATTTTGTAATAAAGCATTTAATTTTGTACCAAATGACAAATACTGCGTCCGCCATTTTTCAACAATCAAACCATGTTTAATTTTAGTTCAATCAATACACTAATGTATTATAAATTACTAACAGAAATCTTAGCACCCACAAATCCTGCTAACACCCCTAATTACATAGCACTTACATATTCAGACTTACATAAACAGTTTGATAGCACTAGCCTGACACTTAAGACTGATGTTATTGATATAGAGATAGTGAGCTAAAAATATTAGCGCTATCTGAACAGCAGAGATTAATAGCAGATAGTGATGACGGATTGGACTAGGCGGGAAGAAAGATATACACTTTAATGTACACTTAAAAGAAAAACGGAATAAGAAGCGAACTGACGTCAATCTTATCGGTAATCTCGTAAGGAAGTAAAGGATTAAAGCGATAATAGAAGAAGAATGAAAAAAGAATTTCGCATGTAGCGGAGATGAGAATGTTGATATGGATGTGTGGAGTGACCAGAATGGATAAGGAGACGGATGAGTATATTAAAGAAAGTTCGAAAGTAGCACCAGTGACAGAAAAGTTGAAAGGGAACCGTTTGTCTTGGTATGTGAAGAGGAGGGATGAAACGCAATTGACCAAAAGATTTATGAATATAAATGTGGATGCATGGAGAGGAAGAGAAAGGCCAAGAAAAGATATTGGAGAATATTAGATTATTGTTATTGGAGATTGTGTGAAAAATGATATGAAAGAAAAGGGAGCCAGTGATATCAGGGCGGTTAACAGGACGGAATGGAAGAGATAATGTGTTGCGCCGAGCCCAAGGAACATGGGATAAGGGTAGAAAGATGATGAGACGTTCTTGGCAAATTGCAGCAAATAGCTAATAGCCTTTTGTTGGACAAACGTTTATCCTTGTCAGAGGAGACTATTTATAGAATTTATTGCCCGTTCTTCTCCATATGAAACTTTGGGCAAAAGACTTAGATATAATTATTTCTTCTTGTATATGGCGTTCAATGGCCTTTTAACGGTCTTATCGAAATAAATGATTTGACTTTGAGCTTAATTTTCCATGGCCATATCAGTTAGTATTCAATTGGTGCTGATCTTCCAAGAAGAGCTTTCAAGTTGACGAGTAATTAACAGTATCAACAAGTAGAAGTTAAGTTTCGTGAAGTTTAAGTCAAATTGGTATAATATTACCTTCACCAGGGTATAAGTCAAGTTTCTTAGTATAGGAGTGTAAAATCGTATTGTCATATTATCCATAATATTAATTACTTCAACATCATTCATAGCTGTTATTTGCATGGTTACTGAAATGCCGATTTTAGATGCCGATGTTAGTTTATTTGAATTGTAAGTGACGGTGAGTTGATGTGTTTATCGTGCGAAAGTAAGTTTGTTTGTTAGTTACATTTTCACGCCTAAACCACTGAACCGATCACCCTGAAATTTTATATATACGTTGTCAGGTGAACAGAAACGGACATAGGGTACCTTTCATCTCCAA
This sequence comes from Caradrina clavipalpis, assembly GCA_932526535.1. NCBI lineage: Eukaryota > Metazoa > Arthropoda > Insecta > Lepidoptera > Noctuidae > Caradrina > Caradrina clavipalpis. The sequence goes on along the minus strand of OW052111.1, from coordinate 427,222 downwards.
AAAAAGTACTGTTCCCGGGGAAATATTATTGTAAAAACCATAACGTTCTCAAGATGGCGCCACGTGTCTTTCGAATCGTGATAGCATTTTAAATATAACCCACATTCCATTTGAAATAGAATCTTTACTATCCACTATAATAAACGCAGTAAGTCACCCATTTATGACTCAATGACAATGAAACAATCAAATCTTAATTGTTTTATTACTTTATCATTGAAGATAAAGTAGAAATAGGGTAATGTTTTGCGAACAATATTATCATTCATAGATAATCTGATTGCCTTGGCTTGATTGTAGATAAGATGTTATAATGCAGAAGATTACATGCCTTCTGTAATTCAGAAGTAATAATATGGTAAACAGATAAACGACTGAAGGTTATGAAATTACCTATGATGGATATCGGTAGGGGTAATGCTATAAAACTATTAGCTTTCTTCTTTTAGCTTGAGTTAAAACTCAAGTATAAACCTATTCTAAGTCACTCGGTAATAATATAGCTTTGAAATTTCAATTTTAATTTCAGTGAAAGAATTTTTAAACTCGGTTTAGTACTTCCAAAGTACTTTTCCGATGATATAAGGTAAGGCGATAATAATGATAATTATAAAATCATTTGCATAAACATTGATAATTTTCGAAACGGGAGGATAGAATATTAATGGGATGTCTTAATAATATAGTAGCATTACACTACAGTAGGTACAGCAAAGAGACAATTTCGCAAAAAAAGACAACCGCCTTCAAAAACTAAAAAGAGAAAAATAACTTTAGCTTTGGAAGTCGGCGGCTTTGGTTCTGTTTGTTGTTTTATATTGCCGCCGACTTCCAAAGCTAAAGTTATTTTTCTCTTTTTAGTTTTTGAAGGCGGTTGTCTTTTTATGTAAAAAAGTTTTTTATTTCTCGCTTTTTAGTATCAATTTTTTTATCCAAATCCATGAAGGAACTGTCATGTCATGTAAATTAACATGACACCGCTAAAAAAAGTCATAAGAAAGCAGAATACGCGATTTCGTTTACTTAGATGAGAAATTTTCAAATATTACTGTAAGTATACATGTGTGTAACTCTTTCGAGTGTACAGGCGCGATGTTATGTTGTGTAATTGCGTAAACAATGCATAATAATAATAATAAGTATTTATTTGTCAGAATAATGTTACAATAGATCTTAAATTTATTACATGTCCAAATTATTCTACCGTTTTCGGTGTACAAATACTGGTTATGAAAATGTCAATGTTGATAATTAGAAAAAAAAATAATAGTGTCAAATTATAATATTATATTCGAGAATTTTATTGCAATATGGTAATGTAATGTCAATCTTTACAATTGAGAAAATCATTTATTGAATAAAAACATTTGTCCAAGAGCCATGAAAACATTCGACTTCTAAATTTATTATATGTGAGTATTCTCAATTCTGCAGGTAGTTTATTAAAAATTTTGATTGCCATGCAATATACATTTCTGCTATATAACTGTAATCTTTGAGAAGGTACCTGTAACTTCCCAGGATTTCTCCTATGTAGCCGTCCTGATATGTGCTCGTTCAATGGGAACAAGTAAGAGTATTTTTTCACAAATAAGCAAATTTCAAGAATATATAAACATGGAAGTGGCAGAACCTTTAATTGTTTGAATAAAGGAGTACATGGATCTAAATACTCTGCTCCACTTATGGCTCTAATACATTTTTTTTGGGCAACAAATGCTCTATTTATGTCGACAGAGTTCCCCCAAATTATTAATCCATAACGTAGTGTAGACGAAACATATCCATGATAAGCACTTTTTGCTGTTTTTTTATCAGATACTAATTTTAGCTTTCTGAGAGCAAATACAAATTTGTCAAGCTTAGTACAAACTCTGTCCACATGTTCTTTCCAATTTAATTTTTTGTCAATAACTATGCCTAAAAATAAAGTTGATTGTACAGGTGATAGAATAGAATTGTTGTGTCGTATTATTGTTGGAATAAATGTCGAGTTATGAGTTTCAAAGTGAACTAATTTGGTTTTATCAATATTAACTTGTAGATTGTTGTCCTCTAACCATTTGATTGTTCTTGTTAATTCACTATTCGTGTTACTTTCTAGGTCCGTTTTGTTTACACATTTTATTGTCAGAGTTGTGTCGTCAGCAAATTGTATACAGTCATGATTTAATACATTCCTAAGGTCATTTATATATAAAATAAATAATAATGGCCCTAGTACGCTTCCTTGTGGGACGCCGCTAGCGTTATATTTTTGGTCCGAACTATATGTCACCCTAACATTATTTTCAATTTTTGTTATTACAGTCCTCTGATTGCGATTAGATAAATAACTTACGAGCCAATCATGTGCTTTACCCCTGATGCCATATCTGTCTAGTTTGTATAATAGCCGTTTATGCGATACAAAATCGAAGGCTTTACTCATGTCTAGAAATATTGACGTTACTGCCATTTTATTATTTAACGCCTCAGTAACTGATTTTACCAAAGAAAAGCAAGCTAAGGAAGTTGAGCAATTTTTTTTTGAGATAGCAGCAATCGCGGTTGATTTGCTGAAATTTTTTGAAGAGTTCCGTTGTCTGTCTCCGTAATCCATCATCAGATCTATATGAAATTTAAATGGAACCATTTGGGAAGTTTACCCTTTCCAACAAAAAAAGAATAATCAAAATCGGTTCATAAACGACGAAGTTATCCGCGAACAAACATAATATAATAAAAAGTCCCTATCTCAAAAACTACTACCGTTAAGGAGTACTGTAGCATCATCATCAGGACAGCAGCATCAGATGTTGACACCCTGAAGCATATACCTGAGTAAGACATGATTACGTAACAAAAACACCATACGAGCATGCAATTTTCGGTGGTTGCCCTCGATTTCTCCTGGAATCCATGATCAGATCCTGGACTGGTGAAAATGGGACTACCTCAGAAGTGAACTCTATCCAACAAAAAAAAAATTTGAAATCCGTCTGTAATTGAAGAAAATATCGGTGAACATACATAAAAAAAAAAAAAAAATATTATACATACAGACGAATTGAGAACCTCCTCCTTTTTTGAAGTCGGTTAAAAACATTATTTTCTGAAGAGTCACTGTTATTTTTGAGATGGTGAGTAAGACGTTGTCCTGAGTCCTTTGGATGGTTGCCAAGAATGTGAAGTCTTATAACACACTGGTCATTAATTAACTACTTGATGACAGACATGTTGAGGACATGAGTCTTGCAGAACTAAGAATGTTTTTATGTGGAGCGGTACTTTTTTATCTTGCCTATTATGCATCCCACTGCAGCTGTGCAAATACCTCCCTTTGTCCTTCTAAACCCAGCCAACCAGCCCAGAACCAGCCTTAGCCCGGGTAATATTTTTTTAAGTATCAGTTGATACTAGCCCAGTTGAGCTGTCTGTCTGTCTGTCTGCTGGCTGTTGGGCTGGTTGAGTTGCTGCTAGCAGTTGGGCTGTTGAGTTGAGTTAGTTGAGCTCTAGAGCGGAAGAAATCAGTTGATTTCTTCCGCTCTAGAGCGCGCGAATGGATGTGTTAACTCTTACTGACTAATACCTATCCGTGTTCCTCCTAATGCCCTTTGCGTTCCAGGGTCGCAGTGACTCTTTCGAACCAACACTGCAACTCTGGTTTGCTACTAACACTTGCAAATCGTTTAACTATGGCAATAGTTATTGCTGTACAGATCGTGATAGAACTATGTATATTCCAGGGATTGACAGGTCACAGCAAGCTCGCTTTCACCTAAATTCACCGAGGAAGATATTTACAGAAAACATTGCTGGTCTTAACTTGTGAGTACCTTTAAAGTAATCACTATCAATCTAGATAGCTCAACTACTCGAACCAACTACACAGGTAGCTCCCGTAAGTCACTGCGTCGCCAGATAAGCGGGGAAAGCGTCGGCCGGCGCGGAGTACATGTAGGTACCAGTTAGCACACAGCTTGCTTACTTTCCCGACTTACTGGCTATTAATAGAAACACGTTAGAATATAAATAAACAAGGCTATTTGCCGTGTCGATAATAAATTCTTGAGTTTTAAAAGTGGATCTTTTGCTACGTAGGATTAGAGTTTGTTTGGAGTTATTTGCTCATTAGGTCTTCCCATTATTACCATCATACGATTACGCTTGTATTCCCCAAAGGGTTAGGCAGATTTGTAACAATGGCACCTCTACCTAACACTTCGGGTTCCACAGTTCGCCGTAGGTCCCATGTAATAGGAGGCGAGCCTATTGCCGTTAACCGGGCACAAATCCTAACTCCGAGCTGCTGCTGAGAATTTCGTAAAGAGTCCCAATAACACTTTTTAGCTCGACCTGGGAATCGAACCCTAGACCTCTAGCGTAGTAGTCGCGCTAAGGACCACTTAGGTAACGAGACCTAAACTTGATGAAAAAAACAAATAAAAAATAATATAACAACTAAAAAAAACAGTGTTACATTGAATAATGCTATCCACGAGACACAATAGAAATTATTCCTATCTGCTTCTTCTTTATCGTGTGGGCAGTAAGGTCTAAACGACCCCACACACCCTAGTGTCAGAGTTTCTAAACCGCCTCAAGGGCCTCTGACACGGTTACCGATGTCAGTGATATCCAAGATAAACTTAGAAAGTACATATGAATTAGAAAAAGTCACATTGGTACTTGCCCGTGCCCGGTTGCGAACCTGCAACCTCGTGCATGAGAGGTGGGTGCCTTAACCACTAGGCCATCACGACATACAGAAGGATTCCTATGCTAAGTTAGACTACACCTGATGTATGCAACAATTCAATTACATAATATGACGATTGTTAAGTAATGTAAGTACAGTGTATCAAGATACTTCCCAGTGCAGGGGTCGAGGGTTATTTAAAGTTCAGAGTTAAAATGACGCATCATCACGCCTGTATATACCACGAGGGGTTAGGCAGAGGTGTATCAATGTACACCTACAGTCCGTCGGAATGTTTAGGTCCCATGTAATAGGGACCGAACCTATTGCCATTTACGGGGTACAAATTCTTATAACATTTTGCTCGACCTAGGAATCGAATCCAAGACCTCTAGCGCTTCCGCGCTTAGCATCACTATGCCAACGCGGTGGCTGACAAAATTTGTTTTTTGTGCAAAAAAAAACGTACTTAACAGAAAGTTTTACCGGTGGAACTTTGACCATCATTATCTACCTACGTAATCACAAGATTCCCAAGTATGGTCCGAAACAAAAAAAAACATCGCAGCTATGTTTATTTACACCCGTTATTCAATTCAGGACTGAAGTAATTATCACGCATTTCAACTTCATATTTAGGGTTCCGTACCCAAGGGTAATACGGGATCCCATTACTGACACTTCGCTATCCGTCTGTCTGCCTGTCAGTCCGTCTGTCTGTAGCTGTATCTCATGAACCGTGACAGTTAGACAGCCGAAATTTTCACTGATATATTTTTTTGTTGCTGCTATAACAACAAATAGTTAAAACCAGAATAAAATAAATATTTAAGGGGGGCTCCCATACAACAAACGTTATTTTTTTGCCGCTTTTTAAAGAAAATGGCACGGAACCCTTCGTGCGGGAGTCCGACTCCCACACGCCGGTTTTTATTGCCCTTAACGATTGTAAAAATCTTGTCAAAATACCACCCATAATTCGCCACAAATTGGTCCATTTCATCAATCAGCGGTAATCAAATTAAAATTACATACATTTTGTCCACTTAATTTTTTGCCTTCTGCCAAGTAATTCTCGTAATAATCACTCTACAAAACAATTGGGGGTGTTATTAACATTGGTATGACTGTCGTAAAATACTGTGCTTTTGTTTCGAAGAAAAACGTGAATGTACTATATTATTATGTAGTGTTTTATTTATGACAATTCGAGAAATTGTGTGCGTCACACGTTGAGAATGGACCAATTTAGTTCAAGATAAGCATGCAAATGCCATATGGTAAGCAAATGTAATGTTATGTCTACAATAACGCATCGCGGCAACAAATAAGGTTCAAAATAGCGATACTTTTGATGTAAGTTGTATAGAATAACCAAAATCACAGTAATTTTGAGGTTTTCATTAATGAAATGTATTTTTTTCTCAATTTAAATTAAAAAAATTATACATTACTCAGTGGAATATTTTATAGAATGGCTTTAGTTCATGAAATTCCCTACAAAATGATAGGCTCGTATTATTTAAGCACGTAACGTAGTAACGCTTTTTCAGTGATGAGGTTCCGCGGTTGTCTGTTTTAAAATTAAAAATTTAAAAAACCCCCAACACAAAAACCTATGTTCCCTTTAAAAAGTAAAAAAATAACAAAAAGAAATACGTCACGTTGGGGGACCGCTCGGGACGATCGTATCCTAAATGCAACATCGGTCCCCAATTTAATTTTTTATTTTATACTTTTTATAGGTAAGTACCTACTTATTATAATGTCGATTTTGTTAAGTTTGAGACCCCACTCGAGTATATTTACAGACATTCGGTTTTTCTTTCCTACTTTCACCCCCACAACTTTTAAACGGCTCAACCGATTTTCATCAAACATGTCTAAGAACACTCGCACATAGGTCACCTTTAATACAAAAAAAACTAAATTGAAATCGCTTCATCCGTTCGGCAGCTATGATGCCACAGACAGACAGACAGACAGACAGACACGTCAAACTTATAACACCCCTCTTTTTGCGTCGGGGGTTAATAAAGACGATCTTTATCTACAAGTCATAAATAAACTCGCACGTGCCTGACACTTCCCCAAGACCATCTGTCGTGCTATAAATGAAAGTGTAAAGCTTACAGCCTAACGCGCCACTTCCTCTCGGCCAAATGTCACCGACCGACCTTGCGCACTGTTTACTTACAGGTTCCTTGTACCTACATACATACAGTCAACTGCACACACAACTTACCAACTACATAGTTGTGTTGGGGTATCTCTTTCGAATAACCCGCAGCCCCGGCAGGCATGGCCCTTAGTGGCCCCTTCGAATGTTTGCTGACATCTCTTTGAGGCGCGGGTGGAACACGAACGCGCCGTCGACACGGTCTGTCGTTAACTTAACGTACGGACGGTGAGCTACCCATTGCTCACCGTCCACAGACCCGCGTCTACAGTGGCCGGGAGTGGTCTCGCGGCTCCCGACACATTCATTTGGATCTGCAGTTGTCCTTTTCACGCCTAGCGGTTGCAGGCAACAGCGATTGTTCCTTACTTAATACTTAATTTTCAAAAATCTCTCCGCCCGTTTGTCGTATTCGTAACACACTTTATTTCATAGCTGTACATACAAGTTTTCGTTATCCAAGTGTGACTTAAACGTGTGGTTGACAGTACATGGTACGTAATTTAATACAATGTAGGAGCTCCGAGGAAATCCTTATTCATAAGCGAAGGTAGCAGGTATCGATTATTCGGATCGGATTAATCGAGAGATAGTGTTGTTATTTAGATGTATCGGATATTTGATAGATTACTTGAGACTTTATTACATCCTTATCAGTATTGATAAGGATGTAATAAAGTGAGCATATGATCCGATGGAGCACAAAGGTATTCGATTGTGTCTTTCAGTGAATAGCAAACAAGCCGACGGCCCACCTGATGTTAAGTGGTCACCGCTGCCTATTAATAGACATCTGCAATACCAGAGTCTTAGCAAATGCGTTGCCATCCCAGAGACAAAGTTGAAACGTGTCATGTGCCTGTAATTACAGCAGCAACCATATCTTTAAAGCCGAAAAAAATTGCTTCTTCATGATATTTTCCTACATCGACAGTCATTAATAACTTGGAAAACGAAATAACAATCAAATTGAAACCGACACTGAAGTACCATTTTGTCAGAGTTTGAGACATAACAAAGGACAATTTATCACGAAAAATGCCGTTGCTACATGCAAATAAGTACCCAATTGCAGTATTATTAGAGTCAATTTAGCAAAACGTTTATCGTTAACAATAATCTTAGCCGGTTAACCACAGTGGAATGCCCCATCATACACGAGGTTCATTTTATCCGACAAAGAAACTATTAACAATATAATCACGTCTCACAATACTTGGACATTCTAAAATGTCGCGAATGTTCCCCAACTGTAGGGAAAACCATACATCATCACGCCTGTAATGTAGGCACAGGTGTGCCAGTGTACACCCAGTCCACAAGTACAGTACGCAGGTATGTTTAGGCCCCATGTAATAGGGGTCGAGCCTATTGCCATTAACCGGGCACAATTCCTGCCACCGAACAGAGCGGGGAACACCATGCGCGCCTTATTCTTGGACCGGTCTGTTTGGGCGATAGTTGGATGGATGTTTGTCACTCTTTCACGAACGGCTGAACGGATCTGGATGAAATTTGGCACTAACATAAACTGTAGTGAGGAATGACACATATGCAACTTTTTATCCCAGAAAAATGTACGGTTCCCGTGGGATAATATATCAAATTTGAAGCGAACGAAGTCGCGGGGAGAAGCTAGCAACATTCTAAATACTCTTGAATGAAGTTCGTTACATAGTGGTGGTACCATCATACCTACTCGTAAGTAATTAACATTAAAAACCTGCCAAATGCGAGTCGGACTCGCGCACGAAGGGTTCCGTACCATTACCTACAAAAAAGAGCAAAGAAACCACGTTCGTTGGGACGACATTGCTAAACAAGTATCTAATTTCAGCATTATTTGTTGTTTTAGCAGCAACCCAAATACATCATCTGTAAAAATTTCAACTGTCTAATTATCACGGTTCATGAGATACAGCCTGGTGACAGACGGACGGACAGACAGACAGCAAAGTCTCAGTAATAGGGTCCCGTTTTACCCTATGTGTACGGAACCCTAAAGTAAATAAAATTAAAAATGAGCGAGTGTATTGCGAGTGAGTGCTGTATAATGACATACCGTACCACACACACACCGGACAGACATTCCGGACAAAAACTTGGTCACACACGTAATGAGCTGCTCTGGTGGTCAGTGATTATGATGAGAGCATTTTGTTATTTATTTAGTACTTGTTAAGTTTAAAAGAATTTTGAATGTCAGGGAAAAGTGGAGTTAATAAGACTTTAACGGTGATTGAAATAGTCACTGATTTACCTATGAACATAATAAAGCTGAAGAGTTTTTTGTTTGTTTAAACTCGTTAATCTCTAAAAGGAACGGTACCCAAAGACTTAATGCGAGTGGAAAAAAAATAAGCGAACGAATAAAAAAAAAAACAAGTTAAATATCCCGGCGAATTGAGAACATCCCACGTTTTTTGAAGTCAGTCACATAGTAAAAAATAACTTTAGTTTCGGAAGTTGGCGACTTTGGTTCTGTTTGTTGTTTTGTATTGCGACCGACTGCCAACGCGGGTTGTCTTTGATGCCACACTTTTCGATCGTCACTGAATTTCAGGTTTCTCCACGAAGTTTTTCATTGACTGCAACGTCTGCAAGTCATTGACACTCAAGATTGATTTCAGAAACTACCCAGTAGTATTAATCGGAGGTAGGTATCACAATCCTATAGGTACTTCGAAGTGCTAAGAATGTCAGAAATACGCGGATAAACTACCAGGTGTTACTAGTACATAGTCAAGTACCTACACAATAATCCGACACTATTTCCGTGTGGCCACCGACCATGAGTACGCATTATGATTTGATCCACTTCGAATGTCACGAAGTTCGTCATTATATTAATAACCGCCTATTTTTACGTCTCGCTAAATGTTATCAAAACACAAAACGCCTAAGGCTGAGACTACATTAGGCAGCGACGCGATATGCGACACATGAGCGATTAAAAAAAAATGCTCAAGTACCTATTAGGGCTTCACCGTACATCAAATATTAGTAGCGATCCTTGATTTCTATACGAGGGACAACATTACTATCATCACGGCATCGAAATTGAACTGAATTTATTACAAAATTTCTCACTTATACGAATACTTTCGCTTATAATGTATGGCCAGACCATGTTTATCTCGTTTCGTTCTTCCAGTCGCTGCGTACTGTAGCCTCAGCCTAACAGCTGATTTATTGTGAATGCGAAATGCGAAAACAGACAACACATGTCATGTTTTTTTCGGTTTTGTTCATTGGTTTAAATTACTGAACTGATTTTGATAAGGTTTGACACATATTAGACATTTCAGTCTCTGGGATGGCAACGCATCTGCAAGGTGCTTGCATTGCAGATGTCTATAGGCAGCGGTGACCATTTAACATCAGGTGGGCCGTGGGCTTATTTACCGTCCAAGAAATAACAACACAAACAAAAAAGGTTGTGCAGAATTTTATCATTTTCAAAATACACTGGGTTGGGTACCGATTAGGTACTTAAGATAATTATGGTCACGTTTTAATGTTTTTTTTTTTTATACAAAACGGCTGGTGTGTCGACCAAAAAAAGTAAATTATACATGAAATCATTTTCGAGTGGAAGGCGACTGACAAATCGAATTTATATGGGTGATGTGAGTGACAACCCTGGGAGGGGACACCCTAGGAGGACCTACACTGACTTTATTGGTGAGGTTCTTCAGAAAGGTCAGATGCGCAGTAGGTACTCGTAACCGGCGTGCTTGTATGACCAGCAGTGCGATTCTCTAAAATGCAAACTCGAAAACGAGTCTCACTAAAGTGATCGCGCTCACTTCGATAACGAACCAACCTGTCATTGGTTTAGTATTTGTTCGCCGTGGTGACGTCGCCGGGCGTGATCGTGTTTAACAGAATACCATTTTGTAATCTCACTGCGGATTCAGCTTTCGGATTACGAAGTGAGGCTTAGGGAATCACACTGCAGGTGTATGAATGTGGAGGCGAAAGGAGTATGTAAGGATCGTAGCAGGTGGCGTTCTGTGGTTTCTGCCCTCCCCCATAAGAAAAAGGCGTGAGTTTATGTATTTATGTATGTATAAAATAATCTTCGACTAAGATAAACATAATATTTTGGTTGATTATAAAATTGAACATGACGTCAGAGAAAATAAATGATTATACCTATATCATAAACGGATGTAAATATTTTGAAACGATTATCATCAATAATTTATGGATGATTAAAAAAATTGATAATGATTAATCAGTGGCTGGCATTTGACTTCTAAATCAATCAACAACAATACGAATCTTATCGTAATCATGATATTAATGGAAATGGAAATACCGTGTTTATTTATTTGATGTTAATTTTCTTTGTTTTTACGGTTCCATACCTCATATGGAAAAACGGAACCAACATACAATCACGCCTGTATTCCCCGAAGGGTTAGGCAGAGGTGCACCAATGTATATATGTCGTAGGATAATTTGATACTTCGAATCTTCGCGGAAAACCTAGGGGTTTTGCGAAAACGCGGATAATTAGACATAGGCGAAAAATTATCAAATCTTACTGGACAAAGTCAGGATTTTTGCGAAAATACTCGTTATTATAGCAATATTGCGAAACGAAACGCTGGCTGTTATGAAATAAGAACGCTGATTGGTCGGTCAGCGCGTTCAATAAGAGATCGTCTCTGATTGGTTGACGTCTTAAATGTCAATCATTTGTTGCCGCACGTTATTTGTTTACGTTTGTGTCTGAGTTAAATTGCAGAAGTGTTTTGTTTTTTATCGTAAATAGTGTACCTACTTGGACTTAAATAAAGTGGTAAATAAAAGTGCTACTTCATAACGCTATGATACAATACTTGAAGTTAATCATCGGCAAACTAGGAACCAATTAGAAGTCAGCCAGCAAAATTGTAGCCAATCAGTGTTGAGCACATCAAATCTTACTATAGTAACGAGTATTTTCGCAAAAATCCTGACTTTGTCCAGTAAGATTTGATAATTTTTCGCCTATGTCTAATTATCCGCGTTTTCGCAAAACCCCTAGGATTTCCGCGAAGATTCGAAGTATCAAATTATCCTACGACATATACACCCACAGTTCGCCGTTATGTTTTAGGTCCCATGTAATAGGGGGCGAGCCTATTGCCATTAACCGGGCACACACATCCTAACTCCGAGCTGCTACTGAGAATTCCATAGAAAAACCCAATAACACTTTTTGCTCGACCTGGGAATCGAACCCAAGACCTCTAGCGTTGCAGTCGCGCTTAGTACCACTAGGCCACCGAGGCAGTTCAAAAAACGGAAAACAGAACCCTTATAGGATAATTTTGTTGTCCGTCCATCTGTCTGTTTTTATTTGTAAAATCTAAATAATGAGTTATTTTTCTACCAAGTTATACGAGAAGTATGAATTTGTTCACATCTATATACATATAGTGATAGGACTTAATGTCCATAGTTTATGCTCAAAGCCAAAATAAAAACAAAAAAAAACTAAAAATATTCCCAGAATATTTTTCAAACCATAACCTGTTTAGAACAGCCATAATTAAATAAGTTGGGTTTTTAAGAGTTTTTTAGAATTCTTCGAGTTTTTCTATACGAAACGAGTTAATAAACCTGTTTATTATTAAATCCAAAATAATTGAGTTCTAGCATGTTTGGGTTATTGTGAAATGAGCGTTGTTTAATATGTATTATATTTTATGTCTTTAGATAATGTAATTGGCCAAGGGCCGTTTTATGCTAAAGTAAAAAAAACGAATAAACATACACACATCAACAGAATCTAGGGATACCTTAATCTTAAATTATTTACGACTTTGTAGTTTAAAATCTTTCTAGTTTTCTATGAAAAGTTTATATACAGATTGAAACCTCGTATATTCTATTTTCAAAATTTAAAAATTAAAATTAAAAAAAACAAAAGAAAAAACAAAATACGGCGGTAAAATTGCTAGAAATTTGTTGCGTTAAGGAAAATTAAAATTGTTTTATTAATATTAATTAATGAAAAGGGATTAGATTTTTTTTCTTTTTTAATTTAACGTGTCGTGTGAGCTTTAGGAGTCATGTGACGTCGTCATTTGAGTCGAGATGAAATGTTACGGGCCCTGGGCATGTTAGAAAATGGTGCCATTCAACGCGTCCTTGCTGAGGTCCTATACACCAGCCAAACCGTGATATCAAGGTTGTAGTCACGTTATCGCAGTACTGGGGATGTGGCTGAACGGCACACGGGTAGATATCGTGTTACTTCGCAGAAACAGGATCGATTTCTCCAAATGACTGCCAGAAGACAACCGAATATCACAGCGATGCAACTAGTACAAAGGCTCCAGGAGGATCACCAGCTACTGGTAAGCGACCAAACCGTACGAAGGAGGTTGCATGAAGTTGGTCTTCATGCTCGAAGACTGCTACGTGTTCCAGCATTGCGACGTGGCAATCGCGGTCGGCGTCTTTCGTGAGCTCGGGAGAATTTACCATGGAGTGACGTACAATGGTCTTTGGTGCTGTTCACCGATAAGTCCCGGTTTGGGTTTCATCCGGAATCACGAAGAACATGTGTTTGGAGAACTTCAGGGCGAGTTAGCCGTCTTTGGCACCCTCAGGAGGTCCGCTCATACCAAGGCGGCACAATCATCATGTGGGCAGGAATTTGTCTTAGCGGACCAACCCAGCTCGTTTGGATCCAAGGCTGCATGACTGCACGAAAATACCACAACGAGGTAGTAGAGACTGTTATTGTCCCACACAGACTCTAAATGGGCCAGGAATTTGTACTCATGCACGATAATGCTCTTTTCCATACGGCGCGGCTGGTGTCTGCCGCTCTCCGAGACCACGATATTCAAGTTTTGGATTGGCCTGCACAGTCTCCCGACTTAAATCCTATCGAGCATGCCTGGGACATGTAACAACGAAAAGCTTTGACAGATTTCCCGCAAAATTTGACGACGGAACAACAACTTTTCGATCATTTGTAAAGAACATGGGACCTCATACCGCAGCAAGACATTGACAATTCAATTTTAAGTATTAAAATTCGTTGTCGATGTGTAATTAATGTGAGAGGTAGCAACACAGATTATTAATTAACAGATTTTATTATTTTTATTCAATTTTAATTAAAATTAATAGTTTTATAAGAAGAAACATAAATTTTTTGTCATCCAAATTTTCTACGGCGATGAAAAAAAAAATATTTTCTATTAAAACAACAAAAAAAGGAAATGTTTTTTAATTTTTTATTAAAGACCTTAAAATAACCTATCATTCTCCCATTTACAATACCAGAAAATTCTTCATAGATTTTTAGATATTTGATGAAATATAAAATATCCCTAGATTTTGTTGATGTGTGTACATAGGTACATAAACTCACGCCTTTCTTTTTCTTTGCTTTCTTTCTAATAGATAAGTTTTTTTTTTAATATCACGGTGATGTCAAACAGGCATATGTATGTCCCGCCTGATGGCAAGCGGTAACCGTAGCCTATGGACGCCTGCAACACCAGGGCCATCGCCCATCACACGCGCTTTGCTGATCATTAAAAAACCGATTCCCTCCCATCTTGAAGAACGCCATACCTTGGGAAAACCTCGGGAGGGATATAGATTCGGTAGGATCTTTCTACAATCAAAGTGAAATAATAAAGGAAGTTATGATAACTTGTAGGTATTTATTATTTACAACTCAATAAAATTTAAAACCTAATGAATAAATTTTGCATATTTATTAGGAGAAACTGGTATTTTTTGGATTTTCCAATAGAAAAAATGCATATTGCCTTAATAAACTTTGAGGAAAAACCAAAATAAACGCGACCTTGACAACATATCTTCGTAATAGTGTGTTTGTTTTTATAATTATGTATACGGATTCAAATACACACATAAACTTACGCCTTTTTCCCATGGGGGTAGGCAGAAAACACGTAACGTCGCCTGCTTTAAAAAATACTGCGTTCCATTTGTAAGTTTTAACTATAAGGCATAATAATAAATGGTATTATATATAGCATTACATGTATAGGACAATAACAGACACAATGTTGTCCCACTCCAGAGCAAAGCCTCTTCTCATACAAAGAAGGCACGAGCATTGATCACCACGATTGTTCAAGACAATTTGGTGTAGCATGATGTTATATAGCCTATGGCACTCACAAATAACATGGCTTTCTATGGGTAAAAGAATTTTCAAAATCGGTTCAGTAGATTCAGAGATAACCTCGCAAACTTTACCTCTTTAATAATTATGAGACAGTAAAAAATAATATTGTTTTTTATTTCGTCAATAAATTATAAATAATAATAAGTACAATTAAATCCGCACTGTACATAAATGTTATTTTTAATGGTTCATGCATTATTTCATTGGAAACTAAAAAGAGCTCAATGTCATGCCATTCATAAGAATAACAATGGGTGAGCTATAATACTTTTTAGTCACATTTAAAACGGTTCAGCGGTTTCTGAGAAAAGTCACACAGAGGTATATGACTACATTTGCACTTAAATTGAGTGCAATTTAAAGTAATTGTGTTGTTATGTCGTAGAGACTAAACACAAGTTTGGGTAGATACCTAAATTCCAAACTTCTTTTAATTTTTTTATTCAAGATGGTTAAGCTCTTGACTGTAGGTAGTCTAAAATAAATATAATCTTTTATAAAATAAAAGTAGCCTCATAACAGTCGCTAGTAATAACATCAGGTATCTATTAATTAAAGTCTCATCAAAATCGATCAAGCCGTTTCGGGTATTCGCCGAAACAAACAGACAGACAAACATTAATTCTAAAAATTGTGCTTTTGTAAATGAATACCGTGTAAATGTTCAAATGTATGTAGGTATTAATGTAGTAAGAGAGCTGTTATTTTGACATTGTAAAACACTTCAATTTATTTGTGTTAATCTACGCCCAGAAGAAGTGTTTGGCAAACATAAACAAATTATTTTATTTTAATAAGAGAGAATTATCCAATGTTTGTTTATTTAGTAGTATTCAGTAGTACCTAGTAGAGCTCTTTGTGAAAGAGCCCGTCCGGGGAAGTACTACCACCATACCTATTTCAACCGCAAAGCAGCGTTGCTGTGTTCCGATTTGAAGAGTATGGGTACCGGTGTAATTACCGTCACATGAGATAATTCAACTTTGTCTTTGGAATGGCAACGCATTTGCAAGGCCTCTGGTATTGCAGATGTCTATAGGCAGCGGTGACCACTTACCATCAGGTGGGTCGTGGCCTTATTTGCCATCCAATGACATAAAAAAAAATCAATAACAATATTGTTGATTTTACTCACAAGTACTACATAGTAATCTCTCAACTGACTGTTGGTTTACCATCGAGTTATTGACATAACATACTACATAACTGCTAATTGCGAACGCATGAAAACATAACAACAGTTTACAAACTAACGAACAAACATACAACATGTTGTAGTAAATAATAATAACGTATAGTAAATATGTAGATAGCTCACGACTTTCTCAGGCGCCATCGCCGAGACATTACATGCTGGGCGAGAATGGCACTTTGGGACTTAGAATATGGGTTCTGGGTTTTGTGCCTGATTGGTGGCAATTCTCGCCTTTTAGTATATTCGTTTAATTGTCAAAAGACACTTAATAGGAGCCTCTACCTAACCCTTCAGGGAATACAGGCGTAATGGTTGTGTACAAAGAGGATTGCAAAAGAGTAAATTTTACATGCAAAAAGCGACAACGTATTCCCCCTGTAAACATAGTAAAATTTTCATATTGTTTTGGAAATAACTATTGTGTACCCATATTTGCAAATAAACCTATTCTGTTCTATTCTTAATATTGTAGATATGTGAAAAACTAAGTCTGTAAGTTTTCATTCTAAAGATATACGAGTATAAGAACTAACGATATAAGTTGTTAGCATCGAAATAATATCTATATTTTGACGACTTAAAACTTGCTCGAGCAATTTTTTTTTCGATATATTAAACTGAATTACTGAAAAAGAAATACGTACAGACCTAGATTAAGGTGTAGTGTATCTAATGAAATCAAAATTGACTCATTTCGTAAATGAGGAGGCGAAACCGTTATCGCCCGAAACAATGTGATGTGACTTGTTGACACCCCTTAATAAGAGTGTTTGCTTAAAAACATGAAGTTTTGGGCAGTCTATTCCTTTGTAGACCTTGATGAATGATTTACATACATACATAACATCATGCCTGTATTCCCCGACGGGTTAGACAGAGGTGTACCAATGTACACCCACAGTTCGCCGATGAATGATCTATGCAGTATTAATCTTTGTAAAACGTCAGTTAGCTGAATCATACGGTGCAGATAATTATTTTCCTTAATACTAAGTATCATATTAAGTTGTTGTAGGTATACTTTAGAAGTTATTGCAGGTTTTAATAAAATTTTGCAAGTTATTCGAAACCCTAATTTGGCCGGTTTTTATTATTTTTCACGACATGTCATATGATTTTATTGTTACCCATTTTTGGTTTGTTATTTTATTTTGGCAAAATTAAATGTACCTATTGGTAATTATTTATTGCCTTAATATTCTTAAAATCAATGAGGCAGTTCTGTAAATCTACATATAAGTGTAGATATCAACTAATATAGGTGCATTAAATGACATAAAAAAAACAAACAAAAAATTCCTTGACTTTTTGAAAATCGAACTCTTTATTTATTTCAACTGCCGTTCTAAGTCATAGTAACTATTTTAAGTGTTAATCATTTCAAAACGTATGTTATCAACACCCCACAAAAAAAAAAAAACAACAAAATAATCCAACTTCGCGTAACCAACAAAACGAAAACTTACCTTTAAACAAAACTCCCTCAACTTTCCACACACACTTTAATCAATAAACTCTTTCTTTCCACTATCACTTCTCCACTTTTGTTCACTTCGATCACTAAGAAGTGCGTACACTCGATCAGTTTGGTCACGTCGTTGTGCGCGGGCGTGTTTTGGTCACAAGCGGGTACATTGGCCCGATGCGGTAGTGAAACTGAGCCGGTGAGCGTACTACCAGCGAGACGTGATTCATTGACGAGTAGCGGGGGTGCAAGCTACAAGCGGTAGCGGGTGAACGTGGCTTTAAGGGTGAGGCTACAGGAACATAATTTTGTGAATTGTGAGTGTTGTGATTCGCATAATTTACTTTGTATTGAAACTGACAACTCATTTTGCGTCGTCGTCGTCTTTATTTGTATACCATAATGTGTATAAAAGACGTTACAAACGGCTTAAGGCTAAAATACAGTTATGTAAAGTATAAGTTCAACGTAACCCTAACAACATACAGATGAACATCAATGTAATCAGATGCGCATCAGAAATGTGATTCTGTGTATAATTTACCTATTGCAAATTACCACATATTAATTATAGTAAGCCAGAAGTTCTGCTTCTTACAATGTGTGAAGAAAGTACGAAACGGTCTCCCAGATACATATGTTCGAAGATAAACAAAATGTGGGCTCGGATTAGCAGTAGACGCGTCCCTGTGCCAATGTGCCCATTTTCGCTTTTTGTTTGAAGTCAACCTTCTGTACTATAGTCTGTTTGCTTTGTACACGTGACGTTGTGATTTACATTGACATCGGTTAAGATGTTGATCGGAGTGTATTAATTTATAGTTATTATTTATATAATTTATATCCAGGGGGCTAGTATCGTAAATGTTGATGGAATTACTGTTTTTCTTGAATAAATGTATTTTTATTGAACAGTTAAGAGTTATGTTAACTATTTATAACATCCATACGACCACGTCTGTATTCTCCAAAGGGTTAGGCAGAGGTGCGCCAATATACACCCACAGTTCGCCGGTATGTTTTAGGTCCCACGTAATACGGGGCGAGCCTATTGCCATTAACCGGGCTCAAATCTTAACTCCAAGCTGCTAACAAAAATTTCATAGAAAAACCCAAAAACACCTTTTGCTCGACCTGGAAATCGAACCTAAGACATATACATTTCAAACTTTATTGGTTTTAAATATTTCTTAGTCACATAAAATAACAATGACTTGTTACGTTAAATTCAATGTCAAGTTACAATGTAACAATGAAGTAATTCGTCACAGAAATAAATCTCGATCATGTAAATGTCTTTCACATCTACATGTTAACGCACTTCGCTAATTGGGCATTTATAATAATGTCTCTAGCAATGGCAATGGCCTTGCCAATGTCAATTGTTTTGGCGCTAATGTCACTTCAAGAGCAGATGATTTTGATTTGACCTATATTTTTCTGTAACTGCTGTCATATTTTAGCAAGATTATGATGTTAAATGTTTGGACACAGTCATCATCTACATAGCCTTTTTCGACTATATTGACTATGTTGGGGTCTGCTTCCAGTCTTACCAGATGCAGCTGAATACCAGTGTATTACAAGGAGAGGCTGCCTATTTTGATCACTGTAAAAGAAACAATTTTTTTTCGACTTCTAATAAACATACATGAGTATATTTTTACTAAAGCAAAATATTTTTTAAACCATGTTATTGAAACAAAAAGTAGTACAGAATTACGGTTAATTTCGTCACCTCGCCACCCGCTACCGCTCATGCCTTGCATTCACAACGCAATTTTATTAATAGTGACGTAACGACGGCATTGGGCACCGGTTTCTAATGAACTAGTGACGTATTCACCGTAGCCTGCCTATAGCACAGCCGTCCATCGTCACGTAGGCTTTCCCAATAAACATGACAACCCGAGCAGGTACCTAAACATTTTGAGAATCTTCTCCATAATTGTGACGTCATAATTTTGTGTGTTGACGTCAAGTTTTATGGTGAACAGGCAGATGACCCAACTGTGAGGAAATGTATTATTGTTTCAACGTCAAAGGGTTTAATTTCCCATTGGTTTTTTGACTGCCTCGTTAGCCTAGTGGTCCTAAGCGCGACTGCTACGCTGGAGGTCTTGGATTGGATTGCTAGATCGAGCCGTTGCTCGATCTAGCAATCCAATCCAAGACCTCCTCCTGTTATTGGAATTTTCTATGAAATTCTTAGTTAGTAGTAGCTCGGAGTTTGGATTTGAGCCCGGTAAATGGCAATAGGCTCGCCCCCTATTACATGGGACCTAAAACATACCGGCGAACTATGGGTGAACATTGGTACACCTCTGAATAACCCCTCGGGATACAAGCATGAGGGTAGAGGGTATGTTATGTTATTTGTTGAATTAAATCAAGAGCTCAAAAGTTATTTGAAACTATAGAACCAAAAGGTAATCTGATGGTTTTTCCGAAAGGTTTATTTATGCGGAGATAAACTTGTTATTCCGCATGATAGTCATACAGATAATTCTACTGACTTTGCTTAGAGTTTAAGATTAAGTATAAGATGATTTCATCTTTCCTGTATCGATAAAGACTGTAAAGATAAAATAGATTGAAAGATGTGGAATAAAAACAATGAATGAAATAGATAGATTTTCTTGTCCTGTGTTAGAATAGGATGGCAACATACAATGCTTTTTACTTCTTTTCACGAACAAAGAGACTACTTATGTATTCTCTAATTACGTGTAACAAACGGAAAGAATTCGTAAAATAATTGTTTTCTTTACATTCTAGTGACCACGTGCCGGTCTGATAACTGTGCTATTAAGATTCACCTTACGTATTAAACAGTCTTCAAGAAAATTCCTACTTTAAACCACTGACTATAAAGTCTAAACTCAATTAACTAGCAAAAAGTAAGTGTAGGTTTGCTGACTACATTTTGAACCGTATTATAATTGAATAAGGTTTGAATTAAAGTTGGTTTTCATAGTCCCTTAACATCAGCCGATCGAATTGAGCCGATATGACTGATTGCAGATGATAATTGTCTTGACATGAATTAAGGCTTGATATGGACGGACGACTCCGTCGCAAATTGCTGCAAAAAGTCGCGGTAATTGTGGAATTAAATTTTAGTCGATTATAATTATAGTATTGAGAGGAAAATGGTCTCTGTGGATACTTCGTTGCAAATCATTGCTGTCTGTCGCTTTTATTATTGCATTTACTTATGTTATTTTGTAGATTATTAGCTTGTCCATGAGATGGTAGAATATGTACGATTATATTTTAAGAAAACATCTATAATTCTGTACCAATTATGTTTGCAAAAATAAATGATTTGATTTGATTCGAGTACTTGAGTGCTTAGTACTATGTGTCCTTTACCTTTTAAAGCCAGATATTTGCTATAATAAATAACCAGAAGTTCAATTCTCTTAATTGTAACGTTCAAAATCTAGTCGCAATTAAGTCTCTGCGACAAAATCAATGCCAAAGTTTTTTCATAAATTAGAGGCATTTTGTACAGATTACGACAGAAATTAGATTGCAATATTTTCCTAAAAGTTTTATGAAGTGCCCGCCTGAGAAAATAGCCATACCTGTATGCCACTTGTATATCAGATAAAATGTCACATTAAAAACGACGGGTTGCACTCCGGGAGTGCCGGCAGCAGTGAAAACGCTAAAGACGTACACAACTATGACAATTCGGGTCAGCGAATTGTCATATGTGTGTACGATAAATTCGTAAGATTTTCGATTAGGTCACGTGTCCTGACGCGAGTTTAACATTTTTTACCCATTCCAAAACAAGTGCTCAACGCCGCTTACAAGTTTTCGATCAGGGTCACGTGTCCTGACGCCAGTTTAACATTTTTTACCCATTCCAAAAAAGTGCACAACGCCGCTAAAGAAGTTTTCACTTCAAAAAATGGTTACTGCTCATTCAATCGTGACAATCGATGTGCAGCTAATTCCTAACCTTCAACCCAATAACCAACCACAATACCATCGTTGTCGCCACTTCTAAACAATGCCTAACACCGATTGATACGCAGCGCCGGCGCCGGCGCCGCCGCCCGCAAGAGCGTTTCGCAAATAATTTCTAAGTATCGGCTATCGTAACGCGATGGCCTTTGATACACTTAATTGGTGATCGTTTTGAAATGGAACCCAGTGTAGTGTGCAGGGAATACCTTACGCTTTGTATGTAAGAAGGTAAGCAGGGATGTAACAGTCGATCGCTTGTCTAGATCCTTGGTTGCAATTATGTTGTTGCATAGGAACTAATAAATTTTAGCTACCGGAGACAATTGAGCCATTAACTGAGCATTGAAAAGATATCCAATTTAACCTAAGACCAATTCTACTAATAAAAAAACCTAAAAAGTCTGGTTGCAATCTCTTTCCAGCAACCAATTTCTACCGCAAAGCAGCGTTGCTGTGTTCCGGTTTGAAGGGTATGGGTGCCGGTGTAATTACAGGCACATACGGCATTTCAACTTTGTTTTTGAGATGACAACGTATTTGCAAGGCCTCTGGTATTGCAGATGTCTAACACGTCATGTCCACTTAACATGGGCTTGTTTGCCATCCAATAATATAATAAAAAATTAAGGTAAATCAGATGCTTTTTTGACAGCTCTTATATCTAAAAACTAGTAGAATTGTCCCCCAAATGATAGTAACAACTATAACACAAAGCTATTAAAATTCGCACTTCACAACAAAAGGCAATAAAAAACAAATGAATAATCAAACAAAAGAACACTCCATTCAAGTTTTTGTACGCTAATATAAATAGTAGTATTGTATCTGAGCAAGATCAAGGTTAGTAGGTACCATTGAGACAGTACTACAGTTACAGTAGAGACACGTGCGACCTTGTTTGAGTCGTCAAAAACTTCAGTGTTAATTGTTGTCATGTGGGAAGGACGTTCGGAGTTAGAAGATAAAGAAAACTGCAACATTTATTTACAAATTATTGAACTGTGTGGGTTCGCGACCGGGTTTGATTGTGATCTCAGGAAGACGCTTGGTGCAGGCTGCTTCCAACTGGTCTTTTTGGAAATTTATTGGGGAGGCCTATATCCAGCAGTGGCTGATATGATGATGATGAACCGCGCATGGGCAATTGAGCATGTACCAATGTAACTTTTTCCATTTTATATGTACATACTTTCCAAGATTTTATCACAATCGTTACGGATTAGTCAGAAGCCAGGAAGTCTAACAAATAGTCTTGATAGATAACCAAGGGGTACCGTGTTTCCCAGTAACTGGATTGTGGAGGTCAGATAGGCAGTCGCTTCATGTAAAACGCGGGTATTAAGCTGCAACCGGCTAGACTGGAAGCCGACCTCAACTTATTTGGGAAAAAGGCTAAGCAGATGATAAGTCGTTTAAAAACAGCATTGCAGGAGTTGACGTTCAATAGTTCTGAAACTACTAGACCCATATAATGACGAAAATACAGACTGCAATACTCCAGTAAAGCAACAGAACTGTAGCTGAGAAGAGAAAGGATGGCTATCGCACGCACGCTCGATCTTATTGTGTTCCTTACTCGAAGGGGATTGCTTCACGATCCCGGTATGCGAGTCATGCCGATATACATGGTGCAATAATAACGAGCTGTCAATAGATGGTGAATGTGGAGTTATTTAGAAATAGAACAATAACTTGGACTGTGAGGGAATAGTTTATTTATTTATTTGCTCTTAATCTTAGGTCTTTCATTACAGGTTCAACCAATGCTGAAAATGCTTATATAAAATAATTGCTCATTCACTCAGAGTACAAAAGAATAGATCATCACCATCATCATCATCATATGAGCCGCAGGACGTCCACTACTGGATATAGGCCTCCCCCATAGATTTCTAAAAGGACCGGTTGGAAGCGGCCTGCATCCAGCGTCTTCCTGCGGTCTTAATCAGGTCGTTCGTCCACCTTGTAGGTGGACATCCTACGCTGTGCTTGCCGGCTTGCGCCTTGCCCAATGACTTAAGTCGAAAGCCTTCGACCAGTGTGTATTGCCAGTGATGACGTATGGCTCTGAAACGTGGTCTCTTACCACGGGCCTTATAAGCAAGCTCAAAGTATTCCAACAAACGACTACTACTACTACGAACTATGAAGAGGGCGCTTTGCAAGGTCGAATCAGAAATTATTGAAAAAATAGGTCCTTCTTACTTAAGTGTTCCAAATGTTGGGTCCAAATATTTGCAGTTCTACTGAAAAAGTCCAGCTGTTTCTGCATGTGGGAATTACAACTGTACATGCACCAAGTAAAAAGAAATGTGTATGTTACCCCGCCTAGCCTGAAAGCGTTACAGTTGACGCAGTGGCTGAGCGATTGGAGGGTTTGATTCCCGCGTGGAACATTTATGACGTACAGATAGTGGTACCAGATCGGACTGTTTGTGTATGTGACTTTAAGTGTTTGTAAACGCATGCATGAGGCAGGAGCAATTACTAGTGAGACGAGGTGTTAAGTTTAAAAAATAAACAAAAGGGAAAGTTCTTTTACTTGATTCGATTAAACTTTTGAATAGACATTTGTAATATTATTAAACAGTATCTGCCAAACAGCATTTTCAACATTTCAAAACAATTCTGCAACAACAAAAGTTTATGAACATAATCTACCAAAAAGTTTAGTTCAGTCGCCAAAAAAAAAACGAAAAAATCCCAAAATGTGGTTTTGCAACTTAATTATTTTGTGTTTTCCCCAAAAGAGATATTTAAAACATCGTCCTATTGTCAATCGATATCTGGGTTGGTTGTTCTTCTTCGAGATTACCAAATAGAAAAACCCAAAACGAACAATAAATCTATTCACTTCAAAAAGGTCAAATGGGCCCTTCTACCTGAGACCGCCCGTTATGGAGAATGTTCCGTGTCGGATGGGTATTGCATCACCCTACTGCACCGTGACGACAATCATGGTGCAATAGTTAACAGCTTTCGTATCTAGTCGAATGTTCTGGAATATTCTACATTCCTAGTTCGAGGAATATTAAATCGAATCGTGATTACTGTCAAGTTATCTGTTATCAATGGTATCTAAACAATGTTAAAATGATTTTGAGTAGTGATAGGATTATTCCCACGTCATATTAATTATAATTCTATTTACATACCGGCGAATTGTCTATATACAGTGCTACACATTTGCCTAACCCTTCGGGGAATACAGGCGTAGTGGTATGTTATTTACGCCACACTGTCATATATGTCGACACGTAGGCGAATCTTTAGTGTTCTCTCTTTGGGTTACTCGGACAAGCAAAAGACGGTATTGGTTTACAATGGTTTTACTTTAGTTACATAGCTTTACACAATATGAAACACCACTCTTAGAGTGAACCGACAGGTTCAGTGACATCATTCTAGTCCGCCATGACCAACACCGCTCTCTCAAGCCTTCTGTCACCAGACTGTGTCACCGACGCCCGCCCAGGTACTGACTACCTGACAACTCTATTAGTAGGTACCTGAGTTCACACTAGAGGGCGTAGCCAATCCATAGATGGAATTCAACCTCTTTTCAGAAGCAGCAAATAGATTTTAATCTCCGACATTATACAAACTTGCAAACCCAAATTCATGAAGCGAATTTGATCAAATTTAGGTAATAATGCATGCATAACTCTAAAGGATTATTTGAGAACCATTTTGGGAAATAGTTCTAATTTCCAAGCTTTACGATTTGAAGTTGCATGAAATAGAGAGTGCCTTCTATTCTTTAAAGCCCATTATTTACCTGTACATAGAGAGGCCGGTAATTTCTATGATTCTTCTTCTTTTCGAATCTAATTTTAATTACTATTCTCTAGAACGTGGCCACTTTTATCGAGACCCTTTGATCAAGCCGCAGTACTGCATACCAAGCAGATGCAAGCAAGTTTTTTAGCGCTCATCAAAATCTGTTCAACATTTTTCGAGCGCACACCACACATACATACACACATGGAGTTATCCTTACTGGCACAAGACCCTGCCCCAATTGTGACAACCTAGAACATTATATTAAAGCCTACCTTCGATAATTAATACATATTTATCCATATCCAACTTCTCGCCTTATGTCTTTCTAAACATGATCTTATTGGATCTCGTTAAGATCTACATCATTACATCTTGCACTTACAACAACTCTTATAATTGTGTAACTTAAGGTTTAATATTGCTTATCTCAACGTTAACTTAACATGGTATCTGATAAAAGTCTGCCAAGTTTAAAATTGCGTTCAATTTCATCTGTATGTCCATTCAATACGATTGATTTTGCTTTGGTCAGATGGAATATCTAAGTTGGTTGTTAACTTAATGTCCTACCGTCCGTTTCATATAATTGGTACAGATTGCGTGTAAGGCGAATATAATAAATTACTAAATAGTAAAGTACACAGCTTTATGTACGGGCGCGATATAAAACGTTCGTATTTAGATTAGAACGTCGAGACAAGTTAATAAAATTGTACCTCAACTTGTAATGGGACAACTAATAGTAGTTAGATCGTTTACTTGTGTAGTATTAATGTTTCTTGGGGGAAACTGAGAATTAAATATGTAGACTATACAACATTATTATGTAGGTAGAATATAAAATGATATTTTTCTTCATCTATCTACTCTGCCTCAAAAGCCTATTGAGACTGCTACGCTAGAGGTCTTGAATTCGACTCCCAAGACGAGCAAAGTGTTATTGGGTTTTTCTATGATATTTTCAGTAGCTGCTCGAAGTTAGGATTTGTGCCCAGTTAATGGCATGAGGGTCACCCCATATTACATGAGACCTAAACATACCGGCCGGCGAACTGTGGGTTATCGCTTTTTTTGTGAAAATCTATGGAGGAGGCCTATGTCTAGCAGTGGTCGTCCTACGGCTGATAACAATAATAAATGATGATGATTGATCGCTTCTCTAGAAAATAAAGATTTGGATCGAAATTCTATCTAACTATAGTTATAGCTCCAATGTCATTGATAGTACAGTTATATGACTTAGAAGCCAACCATTGTGACCAACTGCTGTTGGTAGTCCAACAAAGAAACAACAAATTATTTGGGCCAACATTGGCAAGTAACAGAACTCTTTTGAAAGATGACCTATTGAGAGCAACTGTATAGAATTTAGCAATTTGGAACACAAAACCCAATTCGATGAGATATTGGTTCCGCTTTACATCCGATTATGTATTGCCTACAAAGGAATTAGATGGAGATACGATCTAACTTGACAATTGCTTATTTAGGCAGGAAACCTACTGACAATACAATATAGTGTGGGAAATGTAAAGGGTTTAAGAGCGCCGTGATCAAAGGGTGTAAAACCATTACTAAGACTGGCTGTCTGATTATTTCAGGTTTCTTTTTAAAGTTAACGAAATTGTGTTTGCCATATCTACGTGTCCTTTCCTGAGTAATTATTTTTTCCTTTATTTTTTTTCGTCATAGCCTTACCTCTACCTAGTTGTCGGCTGCGTAAACGGACTTTCCTGTGGTGCCTAAAAAATTAAGAGCCCCCTCGCTGGAAGTTCGGACCTCGGTTTAGAGCGTCCCTGGGGGAGGGCAGCAAGAGGAACAGGCTTGATTGGGTCTTGAATATTTAGGCATGAATTGAAAGCTATACTGGCTCAACGGCGTGGGTTAGCTCTAATTTACTTTTAACAATGCAATGGACTGAAATAGTGTAGAATTCTGTATTCTGTTACTTTCGAAACAAATAAAGATATATTCTAGTCTTTATATTGTAAAATAATTGATTCAGCTTAGCCAAATACCGTGTCTTCTTCGTCAGCACATTATGGAAAACCAACAGAAATGTTATACTGTGGTCAAACCCAATAACACTTTACTCGACCAATCAGTTGTATTATCTTGTAATACAACCAATTTGTATGCGAATCGCTTATCAATGTAATAAGTATCTTTTACATATTCATAACACGTGCCTATTGCTTCAAATTGTGTCTGAGTTGAATTAGGTTTAAGTTTGTGTTCGTTTTGCGGTGTGTGTGTGTTACTGTTACCTATTGTGTTTCGACATTAAGATGTAGGCTTGTAGGTTTAATCTTGATGTAACCAATTATGTAGGTTGTTAGGACCTCCTTAGTTGATTGAATCTTAATGTAGGTACAAAGGCTTGATTACATAACTAGTTCCTTCCCGTGACTTCACCTGCGTATCATTTGAAAGAAAGCGGCCAAGTGCGAGTCGGATTAAAAAAAAACTTTTTTACAAAAAAAGACAACCGCCTTCAAAAACTAAAAAGAGAAAAATAACTTTAGCTTTGGAAGTCGGCGGCTTTTCTTCTGTTTGTTGTTTTGTATTGCCGCCGACTTCCAAAGCTAAAGTTATTTTTCTCTTTTTAGTTTTTGAAGGCGGTTGTCTTTTTTTGTAAAAAAGTTTTTTATTTCTCGCTTTTTAGTATCATTTTTTTATCCAAATCCATGAAGGAACTGTCATGTCATGTAAATTAACATGACACCGCTAAAAAAAGTCATAAGAAAGCAGAATACGCGATTTCGTTTACTTAGATGAGAAATTTTCAAATATTACTGTAAGTATACATCTGAGTAACTCTTTCGAGTGTACAGGCGCGATGTTATGTTGTGCATATTTATGCGATAGCAGCAATCGCGGTTGATTTGCTGATTTTTTTTGAAGAGTTCCGTTGTCTGTCTCCGTAATCTATCATCAGATCTATATGAAATTTAAATGGAACCATTTGGGAAGTTTACCCTTTCCAACAAAAAAGAATAATCAAAATCGGTTCATAAACGACGAAGTTAGACGCGAACAAACATAATATAATAAAAAGTCCCTATCTCAAAAACTACTACCGTTAAGGAGTACTATAGCATCATCATCAGGACAGCAGCATCAGATATTGACACCCTGAAGCATATACCTGAGTAAGACATGATTACGTAACAAAAACACCATACGAGCATACAATTTTCGGTGGTTGCCCTCGATTTCTCCTGGATTCCAACATCAGATCCTGGACTGGTGAAAATGGGACCACCTCAGAAGTGAACTCTACCCAACAAAAAATTTTTTTTTCAAATCCGTCTATAATTGACGAAAATATCGGTGAACATAAATAAAAAAAAAAAAATATTATACATACAGACGAATTGAGAACCTCCTCCTTTTTTGAAGTCGGTTAAAAAACTACTAACTAGATCTCGTTCAAACCAATTTTCGTTGGAAGTTTACATGGTAATGTACATCATATATTTTTATTTATTTATTTATTTTATTTTATTTTATTTATTAGGGACAAAAAACACCTTCACCATCACCACCACCACCATCACCATCACCATTTACTTTTATCATTCTTTTATTTTAGAAGTTACAAGGGGGGGAGGGAGGCACATTTTACCCCTTTGGAAGTGTCTCTCGCGCAAGCTATTGGCTTTAGAAAAAAATGATACAATAAACCTCAATATCATTTTTGAAGAGCTATCCATAGATACTAAACACGTATGGGTCTGATGAAAAAACAAAATGAGTTTCAGTTGTCAGTATAGGAAACCCTACTTTTTTGTTTTTATTTCTATTTGTGTGTGAAAATCTTAATGCGGTTTACAGAATACATCTAATTACCAAGACGTTTCAACAGTATATATAGCTCTTATAGTTTCGGAAAAAAGTGGCTGTGACATACGGACTTACAGACAGACAGATATGACGAACCCGTAAGGGTTCCGATTTTTTAACCCCCGACGCAAAAAGAGGGGTGTTATAAGTTTGACGTGTCTGTCTGTCTGTCTGTCGGTCTGTCTGTCTGTCTGTCTGTCTGTCTGTCTGTCTGTCTGTCTGTCTGTGGCATCATAGCTGCCGAACGGATGAAGCGATTTCAATTTAGTTTTTTTTGTATTAAAGGTGACCTATGTGCGAGTGTTCTTAGACATGTTTGATGAAAATCGGTTGAGCCGTTTAAAAGATGTGGGGGTGAAAGTAGGGAAGAAAAACTGAATGTCTGTAAATATACTCGAGTGGGGTCTCAAACTTAACAAAATCGACATTATAATAAGTAGGTTCCTATAAAAAGTATAAAATAAAAAATTAAATTAAAAATTTAAAAAACCCCCAACACAAAAACCTAAGTTCCCTTTAAAAAGTAAAAAAATAACAAAAAAATACGTCACGTTGGGGGACCGATGTTGCATTTAGGATACGATCGTCCCGAGCGGTCCCCCAACGTGACGTATTTTTTTGTTATTTTTTTACTTTTTAAAGGGAACTTAGGTTTTTGTGTTGGGGGTTTTTTAAATTTTTAATTTTTATTTCCTCTTATAAACAAACAACTTTTTCCTCGTCATAATTTTAGCTTATATTCATTTCCAATGTGATCATAGGTACTGTTTTCTGTTACCTGCTAATGCGATGAGTGGCAGGCACACGCTCAGTAATTTACTGACGTTTGTTATGAAGGTGATAATATTATGAAATATTTATATTGAACGTCATTATTGTGGTAAAACCAAACAATAACATAATCATTATAAACAATAAAAATAATGATGATTCTTAAAGAACATGATAATACTATAGAAATAACAGTACGGTGTTTATTGACTATTAGCAAACTACCTTTCTTTACTGCTCCGCTCCCGTGTTTTGTAGCGTGATGTTATATAGCCTGTATTACTCAGTGATAATGTAGATTTTTAACAGCAAAATATTTTTTGAAATCGGTCCAGTAGTTTTAAGTTTATTCGTTCCATACAAAAATACAAATCATTCCTCTTTATAATATTAGTGTAGATGTAGAAGTATAGATTAGCAACAAGAATATTATAAAAACCTAAATAAAAAGAGTGCCCGTGGAGTTGCTTGCTCGTTGTTTTCCATTTGGCACACCTCTGCTTACCCCTTCGGGGTGTACAGGCGTGATGGTATGTGTGTGTTTTGACTTTGACAAATTACAAAAATTACAGCATCATAAATAACCACTCGTATATAATAACAGGAAAAACTATTGCTTTGTAGTTTTATTAAGTACAGAGTAGATATATGCAGTAGGACCACTTTTCTTACACGGATTACATGTTAATAATTTTTTTTTATACAACGAACAATTAATATTGTTATTAGGTACAATCAGCTTTAATTGGACATTTTCTCTGCATTTTTAGAAGCAAATATTTGTAATTATCGATCAATTAAATTCTACGATCACGCTTGGTCGTGATGACCCTGCCTCTCATGCACGAGGTGGTGGGTACGCAGCCAGGCATAGATCAGCAACAACGTGCTTACGTGCTTTCTTAGTTCTTCTTAGACATCACTGATATCGGAGAAGGAAAACATCACGAGGAATGCTGGATTTATCTTTATTTAACCTACTACTTAATATAATAAGGTTAAAGAATGTGCATGTTTGTTTTTTACGCGTTACACGCTAATTTCCGGAAATACTGGACTGATTCTGAAAATTCTTTCATTCACAGAAAGCTTCGTTATCTTCATTGATTATCAAAAAACTTGGGATTTGTGAGAAAATTCACGCAGAGGAAGTCGCAAGCAAAAGCTAGTAGGAAATATTAATAAGTCTCAAATCGCCAATTACATTATTACATGGGACCTAAAAATACCTGCGAACTATGGGTGTGCATTCTTATACCCCTTTTTTTTTTTTTTTTTTTTTTTATAGACGGGAAATCATCAAATAACTTCCCCCGCCCTGGGCGGGGCGGGAGGGAGTGTCAGACTTTTACTGACTAAAACCCGTCTATGTTCCTTCATGTGCCCTTTGCGTTCCGGGGGCGCGGTATCTCTTTCGAACAACCCGCAGCCCCGGCAGGCATCGGCCCTCAGTGGCCCCATCCAATTTTGCTGACATCTCTTTGAGGCGCGCGTGGAACACAAACGCGCCGTCGACACGGTCTGTCGCTAGTGAACGTACGGACGGTGAGCTACCCATTGCTCACCGTCCACAGACCCGCGTCTACGGTGGCCGGGAGTCGTCACGTGGCTCCCGACGCCCGGATCGTCTACCGCGGCGGCCGCTGGGACGGGGGACCCTCCTTTCCCTCTCCCGTCCCGCCGCCTCCTTCTCTAGCATTACAGCTTCGCAGAAGGAGGCGACTGCTTCCCATTCCCCCTCGCTCCGGACCATGGCCTGGACCAGTGCCGGACGCGAGAGGGCGCCGCCGCCGATGGCCGCCTCGAGGACTCGGCGGTGCTCAGCCCAAGCAGGGCACACCGCCAAAGTATGCTCCACCGTGTCCTCGGGGCGATCCTCACAATGGTGACACCCGGGCGATTCCTCCCGCCCGATGAGGTGCAGGAACCTCCCGAAACATCCGTGTCCGGTGAGGACCTGCGTCAGGCGGTAGGTGAGGGCGCCGTGGCGCCGCTCCAGCCACTCCTCAAAGAGGGGTCTTACCGCCTCAATCGAGGCGAGCCCTGCACGAGGTTGCGACAGTCGTTCTCTCCATGTCGCCATGAGATCGAGCCGGAGTTCCGTCCGCAGGGCGGCAATTTGCCGCGGCAGCGGAGTTTCGCCCCGGCCCAGTGCCTCCGCGCGCCACTCGTGTAGGCGCGCGAGGACCAGCGCCTCCAGATCCCATGGCGGCAATCCGGCAAGGAGGCTCGCTGCCTCGCCGGAGATCGTGCGGTATCCGCGGATGACCCTTATGGCGATCACCCGCTGGGACGCGTTCAGGTAGTGGGCGGCAAGCCGCTTCAAGCCCCGCGCCCACACCGGGGCCCCGTAAAGGGCCATCGAACGCACGACCCCGGCGTAGAGCCTCCGGCAGGAGGCGTTTGGCCCCCTCAAATTGGGCAAGAGCCGCTTAAGAGCGGCCGACGCCCGTGCCAACTTGGGAGCCAAACGTCGGAAATGTTCCACGAAGTTCCATCGGCTGTCGAGGACAAGTCCCAGGTACTTCATCGTCGACCCGACGCCGACGGAAACCCCTCCTACCGTTATTTGGGATCCCGAAGGTGGCGCGTTCCGAAGCCCATGAAAGCACAGGACTTCGGACTTGTGCAAGGCCACCTCGAGACCCAATTGCCGGATCCTCTCGACGACTATCGCAACCCCGCGTGTCATAAGGTCGGCCGCCGCCTCGTGCGACCACCCCTGCGCCAGGACCAACGTGTCGTCTGCGTAGCAAACTACGCTGGCGCCCTCGGGGAGGTCAGCACGTAGCACCCAGTCGTAGCCGATGTTCCACAGGAGCGGCCCCAGCACCGATCCCTGCGGAACACCGCACGACATCTCTCGCCGGTTCCATTCACCATTTCGACCAGGGTAGATCACGGCTCTATCACACAGATAGGCCCCGACCACCCGACGGAGGTAGTTCGGCACCCGGTGGTACCGGAGTGCCTCCCTAATGCAGGACCAGGGCAGGGAGTTAAACGCGTTGGCGATGTCCAGCGACACCGCCAGCACAACCCTGCCCCGGGACACAGCATCCCCCGCCGAGAGAGCTCTCACGCGCATGATGGCATCCACCGTAGAGCGCCCCCTGCGGAAGCCGAACTGGCAGTCCGCAAGGTCCGGCCCCATCCCAGACAGGTGCCCGACGAGGCGGCCCGCAATCACTCTTTCAAAGAGCTTGCCCACCTCGTCGAGCAGCACGATGCGCCGGTATGCGGACGGAGAGTCCGCAGGGCGCCCAGGCTTCTGAATGAGGACCAGCTTCCCCGTCTTCCAACGAAGTGGGAACCGGCCCCTCTCCAAACATGCGCTTAGGAGCCCCTCCAATCGGGGCCCTAGAGCCTCTGAGGCCAGGACCCAGGCTTTCCCAGGCAAGCCGTCGGGTCCCGGGGCGGTATTTTTGCCTTTCAGCTTACGTACCGCCACCCTCAGGTCTACCCCAGTCACCTCTGGTGTGTCGTCGTCGGTGTGGTCCGCTTCCGGCATCGCAGGCGGCGGAGCCATGGGCGGGGGAGGATGTTCTCCCCGCGAGGGGAACAGAGCGCTCACCACGTCCTCAACGAGCTCCGGCCGGAGACTCTGCGTCAGCGGGGGGGCCCAGGTGCGGATCTTGTTCCGCACCGTCTTGTAAGGGCGCCCCCACGGATCCGCGTTCAGAGTCCCCAGCAACTCCTCGCGGGCCTGAGATTTAGCCCGCGAAATGGCCTCGTTGAGGGCGGTCTTCGCCTCTCTGTACCCCTCGTACAGCTCCGCCTCAATGGCCGCCGCATTCGGTGGCCGAATGCGGAGCCTGCGATGATGGGCGTACGGGTGTCGCGCAGCGACGCATGCCTCCCGCAGCGCCGAAATCTCTTGCGACCACCAGTACACCTAACGGCGGGCGCCGCCTTGCGGGACTCGGGGCATTGCCACGTCACAAATCTCGGACATGGCCCCCTGGAACCACTCCACCTCACTGTCTATGTCGGCAGGCCTGTCCGGTGATGACACCCAGGCCTGCACGATCGAGGCTTCCAGGAGGAGCTCCCGGTCCAACTGCTTCAGCGCCCAACGCGGACCACTCGGGGCCTGCACGACCGGCGCGCTGGAGTCCGGGGCGGAGACGTCAAACCGGATGTACCGGTGATCGGAGTAGGTCTCCACCCCCTCCACAACGCGCCAGTCAAGAACCCGCGGCGACAGAGCGGGGCTGGCGAACGAGATGTCCACCACCGATTCGCCCCGCATCCGCACGCACGTGGGTACAGAACCCCGATTCAGGATGACTAGACCCTTCTCCAGGGTCCAGTCCTCCAGCATCCTCCCCCGCACATCCGTGCAGCGAGAACCCCAAGCCAAGTTTTTGGCATTGAAGTCCCCGAGCACTAGCACGGGGAGGGAATGGCTTCCGACGACGACACTCAACTCCATGAGGGAGTTGTGGAACTCGGCGAGAGTTCGGTTCGGGGAGAAGTAGCAACCAACTACAACGATCCCCCCGAACCGGGCTGCTACGCACCCCTGTCCTTTCTTGACTCCCTCAAGGGACGGGGTGCCGGCGGCGGCCGACGCAATTATGGCCACTGAGCCGCTAAGGTCCTCCACCCAGGTGTCTCTGGGCGGGACAAAGTACGGCTCAGCGACCACGGCGATGTGTATCGACCACTGCGCCATGCTCTGGAGCAACAGATCCTGAGCGGCGACGCAGTGGTTGATGTTCGCCTGTAGGAGGCGCAATGGTGCCGTTATTGGCAGTCCATTGCACCCCCCTGAATAGCCGTTGCGGCGACGGCTGGCGCGGACTCAGCGGCGGCTGCGGTTGCGGCCACGGCGACAGCAGCGGCGGCGGCGGTGACAGCGGCGGCGGCGCGGGGCCTTCCCCCGGCTTTGGCGGGCACGGCGCAGGCCTTACCCCCAGCCCGGTGATCGGCCGGCTTGCTAGCCCCCGCACATGCGTCGCAGTGCGGCGGGGCATCGCAAGTCGCGGCCTTGTGACCGGGCTTGCCGCAGCGGAAGCACAAGCCGCTGCGGTCGACCTCTGAGGCGCATCGGCATGCCACGTGATTTCCCACGTGGCAGCGGAAGCACCTCATGGGCCTGGGCTCCAGCAGTCTGACCTGCGCCGATACCCAGCCCACCAACAGCCTACGGCCCCCAACAATAGCCCTGGCCGCCGCCACAGGGCAGCTGACTGTCACAGCCCGCATGCCCGAGTGCTCCGGACGGATGGTGCCTGCCCTGACCTGTTCGGCAGGGCATCCACCCGTCCTGGCGACGGCGGCCACCACCTCCTCCGCGGTGACCGAGTCATCCAGGCCAAGGATGCGCAGGTCTGCGCATCTGACGGGCCTGGAGACTCGGGCCTCGTCCGCGTCTAGGGACGCTCTCAGCCTTTCGGCTAGAGCGTCTGCAGACGGGCCGCTGGTGGCACCGGGGACCTCCAACATCCTGGCCCCCGTAGCCGTCACCCGGAGCCGGAGCCCTCCGGTGATGCCGAGCTCCGCGAGGTTCACCGCCGCTCTAGCTTTGCCGAGGACCTGCCCGTACGACACGCCCCGCTTCTCCGCCTCCGGCTGCAGTGTTATCACCACAGCCGCGGATTTCGGGGCGCGGAGCTTAGCCTCGGCAGCTCGCTGCCTGCGCCGCCGCCGTTCCTCTGTCCTCCTGGAGGCCGCCCTGGCCGCTCTGGCCGCCTTCCGCCCCTTCTCCTTCGCTCCGGCCACTTGCCATTCGGCTTCTGCCGGAGGATTGGGATTAGAGGGCGGGGGGGGCGGGGGCGGCTGGGACGCCGCCTTGCCCCTAGAGGACACCGCCTTTTGCACCGGCGCCGGTTTAGCCGGGGCCGGTTTCGCGGGGGCCAGCACAGCCCTGCTGGGGGGCTGGTTGCCCGGCCTCAGCACAGAGGCGGCGGCCGCATAGGAGGCCTGCCTGCCACCCGTGGCCGTCCCGCTCGCCGCCAGAGGGGGGCGCAGCACGATTCCCTCCAGCACGGAGAACCGAGCGTGGAAGGCCTGCAACTCCCTCTGAACCAGGGCCAGGACCTGGTTCTCCACTGGCACGGGCACGGGCTGGGGCTGGGGCTGGGGCTGGCCACGCTGGCCACCCGACTTGGGCGCCTGGCGGGAACCGGACCCGCGGATTTCCGCCAGGTCAGCCTGGAGCTTCCGATTTTCCTCCATGAGGAGCCTCATTTCCGCCGACAGGCGGGCCACCTCCGCCCGTAGCTGCGGGACCTCGCCCGCAAACCGGGCCTCCGCAGCCGCCGCAATAGTGGCCGAAGCCTCGTGCATGGCCCGAGACTTCGACCCCTTCATTTTTTTGCGAGCCACGCTCGCGACCGCCGCATTGATTGCTTCCATAAATTTGGACTTACGCTCCTCCTCGGAGCCGCCAGGTGCATCTGCCTCGTCGCAGGACGTCGTCGCGGTCGGGTGCTGCCCTACCATCGCAGGTGTCGCTGGTCGCCCCGCAACACTGCTCCTCAGGGCAGTCACCCTCCCTGGGCCTCTCTCCTGGACCCCACCGCGTTTGCTGGTGGGGATCTTGCGAGCCGAGGCCAGCTGCTCGCCGTCGGAGGACGCCCGTTCGTCCTCCTCCGATCTGGGCCGCTTCCTATAGAATTGGCCCAGATCAATCGCCTCATGGCGGGAGCCCAACGGGCTCACGCTCACCATGCTGGGGGAGGAGTCGGACTCCGACCCTGCATCCCCCTTCCCTCCTTCTGCGTCTTTATTTATATTTATGTTTATTGTATCCATTTTGTTCCCACGAGTATTATAATTTTCCAACCATCCAACCAAAAGCAAGTGGTTCGCACTAGCGACTGATGTCCCATAGGGACGCCCGTCAGCCATACATCCCGTCACGGTGCGCCGCCGCTTGGGATTCGGGGTGACTTTTTATAGAGGGTTTCTACCTCGCGGTCCGGGCGGTTAAGCCAAGACCCTCGGTGCCAATCGAAGCCGCGAGACATGACCACGACACTCCGATATGGGGTTACGATGTACGACGGTGACAGAGAAGAACCACCCTCCTCTCTGTCTGCTCGGTGGCAGGGTGAGTGCACGCCGAGCCCGTCCTCACTCCTCCGCTGTGCCCTCTGCTGATCAGAGGGACACGCGGAGAAACGCCCTTGGTCCGTCCTCGGACCCCGCCCGTCAGAATATTGGCCACGAGCAGTGACATTCCCCAAAGAATAGGAATCTCTTCCCATTCCTCAGGGAAGATCACTACCCGCGCCCAGGGTGCACCGGCCAGCCAGCTGCCGTTCCCTCAAGACGTGTCCGGAGGGACAAGCAACCGACGGCACGCTTGGAGGTTTTCTGACCAGCACCCCTTCTTATACCCCTGCAGGCGTAATAGTATGTGTGTCAAATCGCCAATCTGCCTTGAGCAAGCGTTATGATCAATACTCGTGTCTTCTGTATGAGATAGATAACCAGGCAGCAGTTCTTTGGGCCTTCTCTTCTCCTTGCAACTGCATGCAGTAGGAAGGAAATAGTCAATTTACTTGAAACTGTGTGATTAGGTGTTTATTTGATGCCGTTTCCGTTTGTAAGCTATCAAGGTCCGTGTGATACGACCTGACTCTAATAATTACTTGTTTATGGACACTTTAATCGCTTTGACACATATTTTAAACTAGCAAACTGCCCGCAACTTGGACCGCGTGACGTCTTTGGTTACTGCTCCGCTCCCGTGGGTCGTAGCGTGATGTTATATAGCCTATGTTACTCATGAATAATGCAGCTATCTATTGGTGAAAAAATAATTAAAATTGGTCCAGTAGTTTCGGAGCCTATTCGTTACAAACAAACAAACGAATCTTACCTCTTTATAATATAAGTATAGATTACAATGGTGGCACGGTGCTTAGTTAAAGGTCGTTTAAGAATTATTTAATCTATGTCCCAGGTCGAGCAAAAAGTGTTATTGGATTTTTCTATGAAATACTCAGTAGCAGCTCGGAGTTTGGATTTGTGCCCGGTTAATGGCAATAGGCTCGCCCCCTATTACATGGGACCTAAATATACCGGCGAACTGTGGGTGTACATTGGTACACCTCTGCCTAACCCTTCGGGGAATACAGGCGTGATGGTATATTTTTATTTTTTTTAATCTATGTCAACCAATGTCTAAGCAGCATGGCACCACCATGTTCTTTGGAGCGTAGTAATTATTGTGCTTGATACGATTGGGCAATAATGGTGTTTGTGGTGTACGACCATCATGCTTTATGGTTTCATTATACTTGTAGTTGATTATACCAGACTTTGTGTAGAATTTTATTTCAATTGCATAGACAGTGTTGCAATATTACAACTTGAATTTTGTTGAAATTGGTTATTTTTTTTTACTGGTCACTTTGGTTTTTTTTTCATTGCAAGCTGTTGGCGTCTTCGACATTGACGTTTATAGGTTGACACAACTTAAATCCATCCTACTAATATTATAAATGCGAAAGTTTGTGTGGATGGATGGATGTTTGTTCCTCTTTCACGGTTAAACTGGTAATCGGACCTGGGCGAAATTTGGCATTAAGAAAGATTGCAGTGTGGAATAACACATAATAATATAATATTGTTATTATTTATACATTTTAAAATTGCAAATTAAAGATGAATATAAAGTTTATAATAGTTTAAATAGCTATACTTAAGGGACTCTTGACCTAAAATCCCACCTGCTTTAAAGCGCTGTACTGTAACTCAAATGTATCGAAGCGACACACCTGTTCGTACTACAAGAGTGGCTCGACTTGGAGAAAGCAACGCGTTCACTCATGTTCCGCATTCACTTGTACACTAACTGTTAGTAGTGGCGAATATATACTGTCTATGTTTACGCTTACTTTTAAGGGGGGTAGCAGAACTATCGATTTAAAACCGGTGTGTAGTAGTGTGTTACATAACTTACATATTACATATAACAGGTAAAGTAAAAGTCAAATTATTTAATTCAATTGGACGATTAAGACACTTTTCGTATAGTTGCACTTTAGAGAAGAAACTCTATACTTACTTATATACTAAAACTAAGAAAATAACCTGCATGGCAAATAAACTTTTAAAAGGAATTAAGATCAGAATGTGTTTGCTTATATTTTACAGGAAATATTATAAGTACAACAATTTCACGTGTCGTGAAAAATTTGATTTCGCTGATCTAAATCTTCTTCTCTTTATGCATGAAGCAGCTCGTCCGGGGAAGAACTATCACCATAGCTACTTCTGCCGCCAAGCAGCGTTGCTGGGTTCAGGTTTGACGAGTTTGGGTGCCGGTGTAATTACAGGCACATGAGACATTTCAACTTTGTCTCTGGGATGGCAACGCATTTGTAAAGCCTGTAGTATTGCGGATAGGCAGCGGTGACCACTTAACATCAGGTGGGCTGTCGGCTTGTGTGCTAACCAACGATGTTTATAAACATATTATCTTATTCGACAATCATAAATTCCTTATTGTACTTCTTACTTTTATAAAAAAGCAACCTTGAGATCCGCCTTTGTTTTACAAAGCAATCATCATTATGTTTGGTTACAATTAAAATAAGTACTGTATACTCTAACATTATTATAGCCATTCATTATACCCGGAGACAAGTTTTAATAACGACCATTTTTGTAGCACATTGTAT
Organism: Caradrina clavipalpis; assembly: GCA_932526535.1. Classification (NCBI taxonomy): domain Eukaryota; kingdom Metazoa; phylum Arthropoda; class Insecta; order Lepidoptera; family Noctuidae; genus Caradrina; species Caradrina clavipalpis. The sequence goes on along the minus strand of OW052111.1, from coordinate 387,504 downwards.
TTTTTTGTATAAATCAGAAATAGTTTACATTGCTTTATATTTATGCCCGCGACTTCTTATGGCTTTTTTCACCCGCGTTTAGTTATATCTTTGGTTACTGCTCCGCTCTCGTATGTCGTACCGTGATGTTATATGAATATTCTTCTAGCTTCTGCCCGCAACTTCCTTCGCGTCAAAGATGATTATACAGGATAAGTTTTTAACCAGTGCGTAAATTTTGTAGTTCAGTGTCAGTAATAGAACACATTTCCGTGTTTAGTTAAAAAAAAAAAAAAAAAAAAATTAATCCTTATCCGAGTTTGAAATAAGCAAAACATGGACATAATCTATTCGCCATACTATCAATGAAAACTCGCAGCCGCCACCCGGGTGACCCGGGCGCATGGCTGGGGTGAGGGGGTGGGGAATGCGCTAGCGCCGAGTGACAATAAAATATGGTTTTAAGTACACATGTTTCGTAAGCGATAACTTTTTTTTTTAGTACTAAGACATATCAAAATAAAATAAAATATACGTGTTTAATAAAACGTGTTGAAGTTTATTGCAAAATTTACGCACTGGTTAAAAAAAATTCCTGTATAATTCCATGGGAACCGTACATTTTTCAAAGATAAAAAGTTGCCTATGTTAATTGAGTTTGAAACATCCATCCATCCAAATTTTCGCATGAACAATAGGGAACTGGTATTATAACGAAATATCTTAAGATCTATACCAGTTATTTATCTAAAGTTTGAATGGGTTATTATTATAAGTAAAATTCAATTAGGTGACACTCCCATTATTATAATTTGGATAGTGTTGATGATTAGAAATGCAAACTTCATCCTGCTTACTCTATCGGTCACATGTTTTCTTGTTGACCTGCAGTGTTCAAATATTTATTTATTTTCTTAAGGACAACAAATAGCATCATCATCATCTTCATATCAGCCGTAAGATGTAGTTTGCTGGAAATAGGCCTTCCCCGTAGATTCCCAAAAGAGCCGGTTTGAAGCGGCCTGGATTTTCCTGCAGTGTTATTGATTGATTTTGGTGAGTTTTAGGTAAGCTGTCATCTCAATGCCCTCCTGGCAGTCAATCCTGATTGTGATCTGTTTGCCGATGAATGGAGAGAGAAAATGCGAGTGTGTCTGAAGTTTTGCGAGAGAAAGTATGAGAGAATATCCACTGTTATTTATTAAATGTGTAGTAGATTTTATAATAATATTAGTCTTCGGCTCTAGGTTAATTATTGTAATTGGTGTGTAACCGTTTTAATTAACTATAAATAAATAAATAAAATAAATCTCACTGATGATAAGAAATGACCTCAAATTCACTTCAGCGAGTGGTTTTTCACAGAATAGCAGTTGAGCGTTTGCTTTTTTAATAGGTAGTTTTGTGTCTGGCAATATAAAGTTTGACACCATAAGTATGTTTATAGTGTGTTCAAAACTATCAATTTAAAAGTAAACACATTTGTATTCATGTGATAAATATAAAGTAAATATTTACCTCAATAAGTTGGTACTGCCTTCCAAAGTAGATATCACGATCTAACGTGTTATCACTGATAATCACATCAAAAATGATCACTATTAATTATCAACACTTTTATTAGTAACACTTATCAGATCACTGTCACAAAAATAATTGATGATTTCAAAAATAAACTGTCGAATAACCGCGTTAAATTCAAAATCACTGTTCCCGAAAAAAATACTTGCAAGAACTGTTATTTTATAACAGTTATTTTTTAAGAACCGAATACCTAATATTTGTTTTTATATTTTTACGTAAAAAGCCTTGATATTTTATTTGGTTTTCGTATCACACAATTGGTAACAATTTTCACATGCGTCTCGCTTGCGTGTTTAACAATGACTGACATTATAGTACAAAGTTTCGTGAGAATTAGTGGTTTCCTTAACATTTATTGTATTGTGTTAGTTTTCTTAACAAGATGAATTGTAACCAAAAAATATGACGGTTAAAAACTTTTTCTATGTGATAGATTGACGTTGAGAAAAACTACAGATTTTTGCAGACCTTTATAATTAGTACATACATAAATGTCCCAGGTTCAGAGTTGATGTTTCTATGTAAATGAAAAACGAACTAGTTTGTCGTATTTTTCAGAAATTCAACACCTGAGAGGTTTAGAGGAGGAGATATCGAATGAATGAATATTGTTTCTTTTATGGATTGATTTTATACGAGATCTACGTGGGCAAAGTCGCTGGCAAAGTGCTAGTAGAATAATAAAATATTGTAAAATCAAAAATAATACCAGCCTATACGAAACTTTGATCGAGTCAACCGTGAACTTTTAAAACAACAATAGCCCAACGGATCAATATCAACAGAAAGGGCATGAGGTCAAACCTTACAATATTAATAACATTATTAAAAGTTCGTAACGGTCACTCTTACGTAATTACAGTTTTTGACAAGATACGTTTAAAATTAAGTGCTTTTTATCTGGGACAATTTCAACGTGATTTCATTATTATAGGTAATCCGTTTGACCTTTCAAATATTTCGGTACAGTAATTTTAATATCTACTAAGATAAGATTTTGCCCGCGACAGTACAAAAAGACAGATCCCAAAATGTCCACACCAGATTAGCAGCTTAAAGGCCTATTCAGACCTAAGCGGTATTCGCTACCGTCTGCGGCAGAGAAAACCCAGTGGGTATGCGGTAATATTACTGTTCAGACTTAAGCGGTATTCACCACCGTTCGTAACCTGCGTGGTATGTACCTCTACCCACAGCGGCAGCGAATATCGCTCAGGTCGCTCTAGTCGCGGTACTTGATACTAAATACCTGAGCGAAACCCGCGCGGTATGTGCCTCTACCCACAGCGGCAGCGAATATCGCTCAGGTTTGAATAGGCCTTAATAGCCAACCTTGAAATTCTGCTCACTCCAGAAGCGTGAATAGGCGTGAAGATCGGATCTGAATAGAGAGATAAATGAATACTGTAGGAAATGTTTCATCATTGTCATTAAAAGAATCGATCACTTCTTTTGTGTTAAAAATCTAATTATGGCAAGTAGGTTTACCATGTTTTTTGTTTTAAACAGTTTTTTTTTAACCCCCGACGCAAAAAGAGGGGTGTTATAAGTTTGACGTGTCTGTCTGTCTGTCTGTCTGTGGCATCATAGCTGCCGAACGGATGAAGCGATTTCAATTTAGTTTTTTTTTGTATTAAAGGTGACCTATGTGCGAGTGTTCTTAGACATGTTTGATGAAAATCGGTTGAGCCGTTTAAAAGTTGTGGGGGTGAAAGTAGGGAAGAAAATCCGAATGTCTGTAAATATACTCGAGTGGGGTCTCAAACTTAACAAAATCGACATTATAATAAGTATGTACCAAGAGTTGCGCGACCCTTGAGCAAGAAAAGCAACAGCACACATTTAAATGATAAAAAAACCTAAGTTCCCTTTAAAAAGTAAAAAATAACAAAAATAAATACGTCACGTTGGGGGACCGATGTTGCATTTAGGATACGATCGTCCCAAACGGTCCCCCAACGTGACGTATTTTTTTTGTTATTTTTTTACTTTTTAAAGGGAACTTAGGTTTTTGTGTTGGGGGTTTTTATTTAAATTGTGTCTAGTAGTTCTATGTCATCTGCATACTTAGTTGGTTTGCTGGATTTCTAATATTCTGTTTGTAAGTTACCTCAGATATTCAGTTATAATTATACAGTTGGACTCTTACGTGCATTTTATAATTTTGATACTTTTATCATATTTGCCCCAAATCTCTAGATTTTACCTTATTTTTTAAATCTCAAATCTTTATTACAATCCTTAATGTGAACATACAGGTAGTAGGTGTTCATAAATATAAACAATTATAGACCCAGTTGGGCACAGCAAAATAATAGGTAAGTAAAGAGGCACAGCGCTATCATATACCTAGCCTTATAGGGTAATATTTAATAATAGTTATACCATACTATTTAATGTTATGTTTAAAAGTTTTTCCTTCTATTGAGGACATAAATTGCGCTGTCACTCTACTCAATATAGTTTTTCTGCTGTTCATCCATGAGTGATCAGCTAGTTTGTCATCGTGTTACGCTCCATCCGCGCGTAGCTTGAAGGTTGTCACCACGTTGTCACATTACACGGTACGGAGAAGAATCGTCTTTTGTTTTTGTCAGCATTGACGTACTTCTTTATATAATGACCACTTCATATACAATTACATACAAAATTTCAAATACATATACCTAATAATATTCTCTCGACCGGTATTTCGGTAAGAGCGTGGCGGTTTATATGAATGCAGACTAGCTAAGTATGCAGGTGATAAAACATTGCACAGTGTGTATGCAGACACAGGTGCACTCCCTCTTCCCTCACTCTCTCAGTTCGATGAGACGGCAATCCGACACGGCCCTTGGGAGATCAGGAGCAATACCAATGGCTTTACGTGCTTTTCGGGACAAAGGGGTGTCACAGCACTAACTTCCAATCTCTGGGCTGCTGTTAAAAAATCTTCAATGGAAAAACCCAAAATGACAATGTAACCACGTGTAAATAGTGCATTTTTTAAATATACAATTCTGACAGGAAGACGTTTTCCAACCGGTCCTTTTGGGAATCTATGGGGGAGGCCTATGTCCAGCAAAGGACGTCCTGCTGCTGATATGATGATGATGCATTCTGACAAACCTACATAATGAAATCAAAGAATGTTGATGAAAAAAAATATATATATATATACCATCACGCCTGTATTCCCCGAAGGGTTATGCAGAGGTGAACCAATGTACACCCACAGTTCACCGGTATATTTAGGTCCCATGTAATAGAGGGCGAGCCTATTGCCATTAACCGGGCACAAATCCAAACTCCGAGCTGCTACTGAGAATTTCATAAAAAAACTTTTTGCTCGACCTGGGAATCGAACCCAGGACCTCCAACGAGGCAGTTAGTTGATGAAAAATGATAAATCTATTATCTGTCTCTGAGAGTGATCAATCCGATACATTGTTACTGAAATAAAGATCAGTTTCGCAAATCTACGCCACATTTTTTCTGATCTAGGTCACTCAAATACATATTTATATATCAGTTTCCTTTTCTATAATAATGATTACTTCCTTTTCTCTCGGCTCCAATCACGGAGCCCGTATAAGGCTAACACATCATTAGTGCGTTGGCTTGCATTCTTTAGCAAGTGCCAGACACATTGCAACTAGGTTTTTATAAATATTTATTGTAGGAGCTTATGGGATCAAATCATAAAAGATGAATAGCTGTTTTAAGGTTTTTTGTATGTGGATCAATAAGGATTAATACAGTAACTAAAGGCCATATCAGGACCAATTCTTTTGCAGGTACTCGGAGTGAATTCACAACAAATGCATTGCTTATATTAAGATGATAATAAGTTATAGGTGTAATTAATTAACAATGAATTTATACAGGCGCATTTATCGCATTGTGTGAAGCTATAAAGATAGATGTAAGATAGAGAGAAAATAAATAATAAAAAATCTGTAGATCGTTCTACAGATTGCACTATAAAAAACAGCCATTTAACAATTGTTTTTCAGTGAGAGCGCCTGATATTTTTACCCGACTGCGACAGAAGGAGGGTTATGTTTTTCGAGAGTATGCATGTAAGTATGTATGTATGCATGTATGTATGTATGTATGTATAATTGTTTGGCACGCTCTGCAGCTTGAACGGCTCAATGGATTTTGGCTTGAGAGGTGTCGTTAGATTCGTATTTACTGTGAGAGTGACGAGAGCGCCTGATATTATTGCAGTAGTGAAGTGGCCGAGTGTGTACTTATAAACAAATTCAGGCATTTATTTTATGACTGGTGTTTCACCGCAATATTTATTTATATAATATTGTAGTCACATAAACCGACTGCGGATTTAATTTACCCACAAACATTGACTTTCGTTTCTCATGAATCTTTTACAGCTACCTTCAATGTCTTGTAAAGTAGGTAGGTACGTTACTAATTATTGTTGTTGTACTCGTCTAATATTGTCTGTCTGTCTGTCTCGGACCCGAGAAAGGACATAGGATAGTTTTCATCCCGGAATTCCCCGGGAACGGGAACTATTAATCCACGCAGATGAAGCCGCGGGCAAAAGCTAGTAGTTCATAAAATATTCGGGTTACCTCGCCTGTTTCCAGTAAATAAAGATTCTTTAATCACATATATACCTACCTCATTAAGATTGCAAAAGTTCAATGACCGTGTGAATGTTATGTAAGAATGTACCACTTCTTTCAGACTAATATTAGAACTATTGGAAAATGAGTAGGAAGGGAAGAGTCGTGACATCCTCAACGCCTTCCAAGAAACTACGAGCTAAACGTGCTCTGTTTGTGGATCTTGTTCAAATGTAAACAGCGCCATCTATCGCTAGCACTAGTTAACGACCCACCATCACACAAAAAAAATGACAAATGTAACAGTTCAATGTATAGGTATTATATTAAAAAATCATGCTTAGAATTTATTTAAAAGTCAACGTTATGTGTAGTAAAATTTCTCATGAATGTGGCTATCATAATATACAACAAAATTTTGTTCGAATCTGACTGGATTTTCTAGAGATTAGCGTCTTTAAACAAATACGTACTTACACTTTTAGCTTTACTATATTGAAATAGATTCGACTACCACAAACTTGGAGTTTTGTAAGCGATAAAAAAAGAAGTTGCTTCTGCAATCCCTAATCAAGCTTGCAATCCTTTTAGAAAAAATAGGTGTTGTATGGAAAAGAATAGGGTTTAGATTGGTATAAATAAAATGCAAAACTTCCTTACTCTAAATTATTATATTTAACGTTTATAGGTACTTCAAAAATATATACATATTAAATTACCCTGACTGTCGGCCAAACGGCTTTGTCCAATCACAAAATGACAAAGTGATCTTTGATCCAACAGCCAATACTTTGATCAATCAAATATCGTTTCAATAACTCCATAATTGTTTGAAACAATCAATAACATCAATTTTCGTGACCTCTTTACCAATCACATTCAGTCTTACGTCCTCTATAAAGACGGAATATTTTTGGTAAAAATGTATAAAATACAATAACTTACATCATTATAAAAAGTAACATTTGATCCAAGTCTCATCTCCAACTAGAAATAAAACTTCAACACAAAACACTATTTTCATTTCTAGTTGCAAATATACCCGATCGATACCAAAATAACAGTAACAGTTATTTACAAATACCTGTTATTTTAAAGTAAAATTTCCAACGGTCAGTATTTTAAAAGTTCGTTACAAAAGCGTCTCTATTTCAAGACACATAAAATCCATCTTCTATAAAACATTTCACAACATTCCTTTCATCACATCACGAAAACTTTCAGACTAGTAAACTGTAAATGCATATGCCCGACCTGCCAGGTGAACTGGAAGACTTTATACATTAAATAATCATGGTATGTGATCATCACGAGCTGGTCGCGACGGCTCTCGGTACGTTAACGATAGTCTCATCTGCTGTTCTTGTAACAGTACTAGTTTCATTACTCCTAGGCTCGACCCTGGTGTCAGTGCTATCGGTAGAAGTCTGCGCCGCCAGGGCTGTGGTTATCGGTGTTGTGATTGGCTGCACTTGGTAGTTGGGGTAGTGGACACCCACAACCTCATCGTAGCTGGGCGGTGCCATGCATTCTGAAATTGAGATAAAGAAAATGTTAGTGATGTGATTGGAATAAAGATAACTTGTTCCTGGGAAGAGTGTTTCGTGACATAGAGAGGTGAAATAATGTAGAAAAGTACTGTTCTCGTGATACCATTTGATGAACCTAATAAAATACTCAAGTACTTCATAACACGTTGTACCTTCACGTGCCTACTTATCTACTTGTACATAATCTAATAGTATGAATATTATTCATATCCTGTTGATTTGGTGGATGATTATTTCGCTTTTATATGGACGGTATTGATGTATTTTATCTCGTTATCTGGGAACCTAGGCAAATAGCATCTTGATGATCTAATACGCTATCTGAACTAATATCTGTTTAAATGCGCAAATATTTGGAACAATTACGCGACGATTTATGGGATCGGAGCAGTAACCATAATCGTAACTTGATAATTAGGTATCAATGGCATATACATGATATAAGGGCAATAGGGTCGCCCTCTATTACATGGGACCTTAACATACCGGTGAACTGTGCAGAGGTATACCAATGCGGTGTGCATTGGTATACCTCTGCCTAACCTTTAGGGGAATACAGGCGTGTAAGCAAAAATCCTAACTCCGAAATGCTACTAAGAATTTCACAGCACTTATATCCTTATGTTGTTAGATAAACTTAGGCATAGATTGTTCTGTATATTTTTAGAACGTTATAAGCATTTATAAACGAAACATGTTCTCTAGTAAGTAGTTATAATCGTTAGTATTAACTTTGCTCGTACATACCAAAGATTGACGAGACGTGAATTGAAATATTTGTTTGTACAACATTGAACTATACCTTAAAATAAAGAAGATACTCACCATATTTGGGTGGGGGAGGCAAATTGGAAGGGCTGACGTATATAGACGGCTCCTGCTGCGCCAGCGACGGACGAGCGCGAGACCCCACATACATTCGCCTCTGCTGCGGACTGCGCGTTTTTTGCCCTGAAATAGAGATAATTGAGAAATTAGTCATACATAATAATATCTTTCCCGATTGAATTTCGGGCATGGCAGCCAACCTCAATGGAGGCTAGCCTGGTACACTGGAAATATTATAATGTACAAGTGTTTTTTTTTAAGATGGGAAATCATCTAATGTTCCCCCCCCCCCCCGCCCTGGGCGGGACGGGAGGGAGTGTCAGACTTTTACTGACTAAAAACCATCTATGTGCCTTCGTGTGCGATTTGCTTTCCGGGGGCGCGCTATCTCTTTCGACCAACCCGCAGCCCCGGCAAATGTACAAGTGTGTGCTCTCACTCTCATAGTCCGATGGGAGGGCAATCGGACACGAGCGCCGAGGAATCAGGAGAAGGGTTAAAGGCTTTACGTGCGTTCCGAGTAATGGGGCTGTCACACCACCAACCTCCAAGGTGCTACTGAGAAATTGGATGGTGAAGTGGTTGCACCACTATATCAACGAGTAGAGGTACCACAAAAAAGTGCAATCGTTAATTAAATGACATAATAGGTATTGATAACAACAACTAGTAAACAAAATATAAAGTATCGTAGTCGGCATAGTAACTAATATAATATACCTAATTAATACTTAAACGGTTATTTTAAAATAACAGTTCACTGAAACATAATATACCACAGAAATATCCATGACCGTGAGGTAAAATAGGTAAAAAATATATTTTCCTGTAAGCTATTACGGATAACATAAAAGTTGAGGACATAATTAATAAATTGTAACTTTAGGGATTGTTCATAATATGCATTTTGAGTTATAGTCTTTCCTGTACTTTAACAAGTTCTGTGTTCTGTTAAACGAACGACATAAAGTATTCGAATTTTCTTTAAAAATATTCGCACGAAATTTTTGTTCATCGCAAACTTAACCTGATAATTCGATCCCTGATATAAAAATGATATGATATCGAGTGAAAGAGATTACCTACTGATTAGTGCAAGTACATCAGTCGTAGCTTATAACTTTGTCCAAAATGTATTTTGTACGATAAGAATATTCTACGAATAGGTATACGCGCGCGCTAAGTCCCCAATACCTCGCACTCTGTCTGCACTGAATGATCTCTTGGATTCCAATCCAACAAACGATCTGTTTGCGGATGAATGGACGAAGATTTTATTGGTATGTCAGGAGTACTGTGAGAAGAACTTATGAAAGGGATGATCTTGTATTGTTCTGTTCTACATTTTTTATTTGTGTTTTCTTTTCTTTTTAATATTTTTCTTTTTTTACATTTTTAAACTGTGTACCTTTAATTATTGTAATTGATGACATTGTTATCGTTTTAATTAAAGTAAATAAATAAATAAATAAATACGGTAGAGATACAAAGTCACTTATAATTTCTGATATGATTACCGCAGGCACAAGTGCTCAAGCACTAATGTCAACTATGATTAACATAACGTACCTATTATTTGAATTGTCAAAGTAGGAAGAAGTTACTAGAGTTAGTGTTGATAAGCGATTGATAGACAAATAACATTATTTTATAAAGTATTGAATTTTTTTATATTTTACCCGCGACTTCGTCCTCGTCAAATTTATTATCGGCACAGTGCATTATTCCGGGATAAAAAGTCTATATGCTATAACAGACTAAATTTATCTCTGTGCTAAATTTCATCTAGATTCATACAGCCAAACTTTCGCATTTTTAATAGTAAGTACATAAATGTCCTTATTATTTTCTATAGGTACCCTATGAGAGACAATACTAAAGAATACCTGAAAACCTACTTGAATGCGCAAACAAAAATGCTATTGCAACTCAACTTGAAGTCAATAAATCTATCACTACACACCTATGATTATGATGCCATAACAATCATGATCTCACATAAAATCAATAAGGAAAATGACAATAAGCAATGCATACCTATTATAACGACCCTGACACAGGTGACTATAAAGATTATAATCAAGAATAAGGTCGTAGTACTAAGGGCAGACCACACGATGTCGGCAACAGAGCTGCTATCATTTTGAACTGATAATAAGTCTTCGTTGCTCTCCGCCGACGAAGATTCGAACGTAGTAAAATTAAGAGATTCCATTTTTGAATAATTAAAAATACTTGAGTAACAGTTCCGAATAACAGTTCACTAAATACGCGAATAGGACTACACTATCGCCATCTGTCAGTGACAGTTGTCAAAAATTTCAGTTAACTGTTTACGATCAAATTCGATTAAATTAATCCGATTTAAAAGTTCATTCACAACCTCAGAAGCATTTAATTGTATGATTACTATTTATTCGATTAACATTCCGAAAATAAAATTGTCAATTACTTAATTCACTTTTCACTGCAATTTATCACTCGCGACCGGTACAAATTCGAATGGCAGCCAAATTAACATAATCGATACAGTGTAAAACTTTATCAAATTCGATTTTATCTCGGATTAACATTGAATTATTTATGGTTATATGCCCCCTATGTTTTATTATTATCAGAGACTTAGTTTTAGATGTTATTTCTAAGACGGTTCTCAAGTAACTAATGTGCTGATGACGATATCTTATTGATTACTGATTCGATTTTAATTATCAATGCAATTTACTCGATGTTTGTTTACGTAATAAGTAACCGTAGTAGGTGTGTGTACGTCTAAAAACATATTATTCCAAGTTTCCTGGTTAGTAAAGTAGATGACTACAAGATTGATAAATGACACAAGCCTGACTTCAAGTCATGATGAGACTTTGAGGAGTGGCTGGAGCGGCGCCACGGCGCCCTCACCTACCGCCTGACGCAGGTCCTCACCGGACACGGATGTTTCGGGAGGTTCCTGCACCTCATCGGGCGGGAGGAAACGCCCGGGTGTCACCATTGTGAGGATCGCCCCGAGGACACGGTGGAGCATACTTTGGCGGTGTGCCCTGCTTGGGCTGAGCACCGCCGAGTCCTCGAGGCGGCCATCGGCGGCGGCGCCCTCTCGCGTCCGGCACTGGTCCAGGCCATGGTCCGGAGCGAGGGGGAATGGGAAGCAGTCGCCTCCTTCTGCGAAGCTGTAATGCTAGAGAAGGAGGCGGCGGGACGGGAGAGGGAAAGGAGGGTCCCCCGTCCCAGCGGCCGCCGCGGTAGACGATCCGGGCGTCGGGAGCCACGTGACGACTCCCGGCCACCGTAGACGCGGGTCTGTGGACGGTGAGCAATGGGTAGCTCACCGTCCGTACGTTCACTAGCGACAGACCGTGTCGACGGCGCGTTCGTGTTCCACGCGCGCCTCAAAGAGATGTCAGCAAAATTGGATGGGGCCACTGAGGGCCGATGCCTGCCGGGGCTGCGGGTTGTTCGAAAGAGATACCGCGCCCCCGGAACGCAAAGGGCACATGAAGGAACATAGACGGGTTTTAGTCAGTAAAAGTCTGACACTCCCTCCCGCCCCGCCCAGGGCGGGGGAAGTTATTTGATGGTTTCCCGTCTATAAAAAAAAAAAAAAAAAAAAAGTCATGATGAGACCAGAAAATCAATATAATCCATTACTGATAATAATTGCAATAATCAAGCCAAAATAGTAGTACTTGTTTAAATGATTGATCGAAGATTGAAAGCACGATAAATTAGTGAAACTTGATACTTCAATGTTGCACTAAATAGATAAAGGGGCATTTCACTGTTTTTGTAAACCCCCGAGTACCTGGTGTGGTTGTACACGAATATATTCATCCATACTATATTAATATTAGAACGTCCGTCTGTCTGTCTGTCTGTCTGTTACTCTTCCACGATTAAACAAATGAACCAATTTCGATGAGATTTCGAAAGGAATAAGTTTGAAACCCAAGAAAAGATATACTGCTACTGTTCATTCCGCGATTTCGTCTTCTTTGCAATGATCGACATTTGAAGATGAAGTCGCGGGCAAAAGCTGTTAGCTAAGCATATGATAACAACTCAGACATCAATTTTAAAGCATTGGTGATGCAAAACGTGACATTGAAGGAAGAGATTGTGCACTTTTCTGCGCAGTCAGGGAAATTACCCCCGCTACCTATGAAGAAAATTTAGAAAATTCCATCGCTATTCATAGACGAACACAATCAAAAAGGTACTCGAGACACTCCACCAATCAGTGATAAAATTGGAGACCAAGCGTTGACGTGTCTTCACAACAATGACATACTCAAGTTAACTAATCCATTTGACGTTGATACATATTTAAAATTTACAAGCTATTAAGCCCTTTATGTAAGTGACGCAAATGATTGATTAACAATTGACGTACCTATAGTATAGTAATTGACAGAATTTCGAGTACACACTCAATAATTCTGTCCAGGTACTGCATGGTACATAAATGTGCACATGTTAGCTAATATATAATTATATCAGCCTGTCATTGTCCCACTGCAGGGCAAAGACATCTAGACATCTTCTGGTTGTACTTTGTTGTTACTTGGCCCGTGTCTGGTTACGAACCCAGACTTGTGATGAGAGACGGGCTCTTTAACCATTGGGTTAACACGACATGTTAGTTAAAGAGATACTAAATAAACTGCCCCGTTGGTCTCGTGGTCGTAAGTGCGACTGCTGTGCAAGGGGTCCCGGGTTCGATTCCCAGATCGAGCAAAAAGTGTTATTGGGTTTTTCTATGAAATTCTCAGTAGCAGTTCGGAGTTTGGATTTGTGCCCGGTTAATGGCAATAGGCTCGCCCCCTATTACATGGGACCTAAATATACCGGCGAACTGTGGGTGTACATTGGTACACCTCTGCCTAACCCTTCGGGGAATACAGGCGTGATGGTATATTATTATATTATTATTATTAAATAAAGTCTTACGTAGAAATTCTCTAGGTACTACTACTGATGAAATAATTGGAGCTACGAATAATATTATGTTGACTGAGAACGTACAGAATGTATAGTACACAATAATTGAGTGGAATATAATAATGATCACCGCAAGGTAATTGATTATAGAAGACTAACAACCAGTTTCGAATCAACAGGTGATTTTCCGGTACATGTAACGATGTTCGGTTTGAAACTACACAATTCAGAAAGGTCGGGTGCACAGTACTCTTAACCGGCTTGCCTGTATGAAAAGATTTATGAATGTGGATGAGGCGATAGGAGTATGTAAGGATCGTAACTGGTGGCGTTCTGTGGTTTCTGCCTACCCCATGTCAAAAAGGCGTGAGTTTATGTGTGTATGTATATGTACTGCACAATCTTAAAATAAACGCTATAATCCGTCACAACTAGAAAATAAGACAAAGTGGGATTAAGATGGCAATGTGTGCTATCAACAAGATACGATCTAATCTGCTATTCACACCTTTTATATAGAAGTATATTAAACTATGGACAATTCTCTACGTCTTAGTATTAAAGCAACAAATTACTCATGGCAATGATCCTTAGACAGGTGAACATGAAGAGCCACGTGAGCAGCATCCCGATCAGAATGATCATGTACCAGAACGCCATCTGACTCAGACTGGCCGGGTCATGCGCTTCCTTCTGCTCACTATTATATTCTTCAGACTCATCCCCTGTTTCGAAGAAGTTCACATTCGGGTGATATGGTGCCATGTTTGATCAAATATTTGCTTCTTCCGATGTTGAAACAAGTATTGGTGCCAATATTGGATTAGTTTTGTTGTACGGTTGGCACTACGTCGTAGACGTGATCAAAGTTTTCCAACACAACTGGTTAAATTTTCACAGATCGTAGAAATACGATTAAAAATGTATTTACACTACAATTTTACTACGTTATTAGACGTTAGTCGCTTGAAAACTCAAGAACCTTCTAAATTGTTTGTAGAACAAACGATTAGAGTTCTCGAAGATCACTTAAACACTCACAACTAATTTGAATCAACAAATTATTGGAATGACTTTACACTGACCACAGACGTTCTCACTGATTCACAATAATTAATATATTTGGACACATTTTGACGCGGTACTCATGGCTTTTCGTTCGCTGAACATTGTGGTAGTGTTACGACTGTATCGAGCACATCTATTGATAACAGATATTATCTCTGATATGTCAGCGCTATCGCAAAGGTTAAGCAATGTTTTCAAGAGTCCGTGTTTTAGAATTCCAACAGTTGGTATGTTATCAAAATGTAGGTTTTAAATTATTACGTGTTAATAATCGTTACGTTACAGCAGCCGGGAAGTCTGATAGTGTCTGTGGAGGTCAGATAGGCAGTCGCTCCATGTAAAACAGTGGTATTCGGCGGCTTCTGGTTAGACTGGAAGCCGACCCTAATATTAATAGCTGGGAAAAGGCTAGGCATAATAGATCTTAAATTATTACAATAGCCTGAATGATGAAGAATAGAAAAAAAACATTTCAGCTTGTTTCCCAAACAAAAAAAATATAGGGTTCTCAAAATCTGACCGGAATAGGTACCATGCTTATAATTATGTCACAGCATCTAGAACTATATACTAAGATGGAAACTGAAAAGCATTTGTAAAGGAAAAGAAAACACCAACACCAACCCAAATAAATAGTAATAAGGGCAAGAAGGTTATGGATGTTGAACTAGAAGTGTGTTAAGAGGCCACAGGGAGGAACTAATTAAATGAACAAAAAAGAAAGAAGTCATTGTTATCATGACGGTTGACATGACGGTATGGATGGAAGAAGACAACGTGTTGCGCCGAGTTTACGTAACATGGGGTAAGGACAGTAAGATGATGTAGACAAATAAAAATAATATACCTAATTGAGACATCTTCAAACACATTATAAGGAAGGCCATGACCAGTGCAGTGAACAGCACTGATATGTACACCACATGGTATACCGTCACATTGCTTGTACTTGACACTTCTTCCATATTCGGCGCCATCTTTGTTTCTTTATTATTTTTCCGTGATTCTTGGTTATTTTAATAAAAGGCTTTGTTGTTTACTTCTAATTCTTCTTTTGTTATTTCTTTTCCTTTGATATTGACAATTCCTTTCTCTTTTTGTAGTTTGATTGGTTTATCTTTAGTGATTAATTTACTGTTAACTTAATGATTAATAGTAATTATCACTGTAAGGATATTAATTGGTTTTAGGAATTCAATGAATTTCAATTTTGATAGAAATTCAGTAATCCTTTCCTTCCCAATCTTGTCACTATCAACGACCTTTAGATTATGTTTAATTACGTTATTGTCAATGAAAACAAAACGAATTATTACAGATGCTTCTTCACAATCGCACAAAATGTTTATTTTATAAAGAACATAATGATATTCGCCATTTTATATGAGATATTTCAGATTTATCTTTGTGTATTATTTCACAAATCGCACTAGTATTCTTTGAATCACTAAAATAAACTGTACCCCATATATTTTCTCTTACAGAAACGTCATTCCATATGACTGATCATCGGATATCGATATCTACTCGTATCACTTTATTTATTTCAGGCAAAATGGACCTTATTGCATTGTGTTATAGGCCATATAAAAGTGTGACTGTAAAGCCGATTTTGTTTTTCCTACTTATCTTCAGAATTATCATGGACTTAAATATACGTGTCAGAAATGTTAGATTTATGAGATTTGATAACCAAAGTCCGTATGTAGGTATAATGTCTACATATTTACTTTGTAGTAAAACAGTGCGAATTGGGAGAAGCAGAGTATTTAGCCTAGTGTAATGGTTACGCTGAATTTGAATACGTATGTATGATAGACACATTATAGTAATGACGTCATACTGAAGATGAATGACATTCTGAAGAAGGCTTAATCAGTATTAATTGATAAGTGTATTCTTGCCTTAGAAAGAGATAAGACAAAGAAGAAGAATGTTATTGATGTACTAGCCATCTAGCAACAGAAGAACATAAAACAGAAAACCAAAGAAGAATATATGAGGTAGATTGACAAGAAAATGGTGGAAGGGAGATGAAAACAGAAAACAATGGACGATCAACAAGTCACCTTCACGATAACCGGAGGGAAAGGACGTTAGGCAGTGTGGAGGCTATTAAAAGAAAGATCGTTGACTTACGGCATAAACTTGCAAATTTGAAAATCACTATAAGAATCGCGATACCCACAACCACATAAAAATACGTATAATTCAAAGACATTTTATTTTACAATCAACAAACAGTGGACGCGATGTATTTCAAGGCATTACTGACTAATTATTAAAATATTTCGATAAAAAGAATGACAATAAAATCGATAATGTTATCAGTAAAGATATCCTTTTCTATTATCTTCATTAATGTTTGTTGTCAGATCTTTAACCTAGAGCAATGCTTGGAACTTAGATCCTAGAAGTCAGGGCGAAGGACGGTACGTCTGACAGATAAGTAGATTAAAAATTAACTTAGAAGAGTGTCAAATATGATAATGGATGAAGGTAGAAAACCACACGGAAAGAAATGTTAGAAAAATAATGAAATGGAGTAAACGACTAGGTGGCACTTGGCATCTAATAATGAAGTTATATGTATGTAATAATATAAACCTATTTTCGTCCCAATGGAGGACAAAAGCCTATAGAAAAAGTATGAGTGCTGTTGAGGAAACTGTAAGTGACAAACACAATTACATCACTAGTATGTACACCTAACATGAAACCAAACCAAGCAAAGGGAAATATACCTAAGTAGAAGATTATAGACGGCTTAACGACTATAAACTAGGCAATCATCTAGTCAAAGAAGCCGATACCCGCAGATAAGACCAACAACAATCATAGGAAAACTTTAGACAGAAATGTACTCACTCTTCAACTTGACCACAATCACAATAATAATAACGACGTAGAACATAAAACCCCAGAAGAAACCCCACAAATATTTACTGTTAAAGATATTCATTGTCTTACACTTATAACAATACCACCAACCCCTGCACAAACTGGTGAACTTTAAATAAATCAACAGGATAGTCAGCAATTAAATACTAAAGATAAATTGGGTGATGAAATTGATACTGAATTTCTATTAAATAATTTATGACTACATTCATTTTGTTGGTTTCCAGGAATTGTGTGGTGTATAGATGACTGTAAATGACGTGACTCTGACGTATTAAATACATTAATAGAATACTGATTGCACTCACAAGCAGACACGTAGGAAGGCCAACACGGTAAAAAGTTAAAAAATCAGATTCTGATATGATTTTACTTAAAACAGAGTACCATTTCAATATTACTTTGTAATTTAATTTGTAGGATTTTTAACTCTCGACGCTAAGCCGAGCACCGAAAATCCATCAGTGCGGAAGGCAAAGTAACATTAAAATAATACTGTGTTTGATAGATTGAGTCGATTTATGGTTTTTCCTGTAAACGTACTACTCATGAAACACTTTGGGGAAAGGCACAAAAGGCATAGCTCATGTGAGTAATTTAAGGGATTTATCATATTTGATTATGTTGTTGCTAACTATCACCAGCCCCCCTAGCCAAGTCGCAAACGATAATCGTAAACGCTCGGTAGGTACCAATAGATTTTCAACTTTATACACCAGAATATAGCCTTAAGTTGAAAATCTATTAAAGATTTCTAAGCGTTAGCGACTGGAAAGAACGAAAAAGCTATGCAACTTAAAACCAAGCACATAAAGTTGAAGATCTATTAAAGCCTACTCAGCGTTTGCGTTTATTGTTTGTTACATGGCTACAGGGGCAGATAAATGATAGAGGTGGATGAGATACATCGTCTTCTTTTCGAGTCAATGATAATCTTGTAATGTCTCTGCCCAGTAGGTGGGCACGTTTATCGCGACGTCATTAGCGTTTTTAATGGTCTATAAAGTGCAGATGGAGAGCCATTTTGGGCACCGAGATACTTCATCATACCATCACTCCTGCATTTACCGAAGGGTTAGGCAGAGGTGTACCAATGTACACCCACAGTTAGCCGATATGTTTAGGTCCCATGTAATAGAGGGCGAGCGTATTGGCACGAATCCTAACCCCGAGTTGCTACTGAGAATTTTATAGAAAACCAAATAACACTTTGCTTGACTTTGCTTGATACTTATGAATAGAAATAGAAAATAACAATTTTATTAATTAACTTACATGTTGTCCAACACAATCCGAAATATATTAACGATGTGAGAACAAATATTATATAGAAGAATATCCATCCAAAACCCATTGTACAACAGTTCAACACACGCTCACTACTTGAAAACTTGACGCATCACTGAAGATAGTGACAACTGGAAATATTTCAAGACATTCTATGAATTAATTATCTTATCAATGTGAAGGACCACCTCTCAAAGTGAATGTATGGGAGAGCGGATGTTAATACCAAACTAAGGAATAAATTAACGAAGAAAGCAATGAGGAGAACTATAAGAATCAACCAATTGGTGCCAGAAACAGTGTGCTAGTAGTAGTTTGCAACAAAGCTAGCAGTTTTCTCAGTAGCAGCTCGGAGTTAGGATTTGTGCCCGGTTAATGGCAATACGTTCGCCCCCTATTACATGGGACCTAAACATACCGGCGAACTGTAGGTGTACATTGGTACACCTCTACCTAACCTTTCGGGGAATACCTGCAGGCGTAAAGCTCTATTGACTATATAGCAAACAAAAGAAAGGCTAAAGGATAATGGTATTAACAGCATAAGATAAATGATAAAATATACCTATAGATGTTATAATACGTCATTTTTATCTATACTGCATCGTAGTTTGATACTCAATCTCGCCAGGACGGCTGAACGAATCTGGATGAAATTTAGCACAGAGATAGATTATACTCGTAGTCTGGAAAGAAGCACGTATGAAAGATGTATCAAGTGATATATCAACTTTGACGCGGACGAAGTGGCAGACAGCAGAAAGTTTTTTATACTAGAGAGTTTTGTAATATTAGAGAATTGCCATATTCTAAATTTTCCTGAAACTTTACTTTAGCTATGCAAATAAATAAAATTATGAAAATGTATTATTGATTAACTTACGTGCTAATAAGTAGAGTATATAACACAGCCTAAAAATAATTGACAAACTTAGAATAGTTGTAAGCAACGACAGAATCCTATACATTTTTAGAAGAAGGAACAAATCACTGATCTTGTGATAAATTAGGAATATCTCGCGATCCTAAGTATAGGTGAACGTATAACGTGAACAACTGTCGAACAGCGGTACAACGAATGTTATAGAAACTGACGATTCAGTTACTAAAATAGGACCAATGGGGAAGGAAAATAATTTAGGCAGTCCTTAGTATGACTCACGTCACAAAATTCGGGAGTCCTTACTAATATTACAAATGCGAAAGTAAGTTTGTTTGTTACATTTTCACGCCTAAACCACTGAACGGATCATCTTGAATGTTATACGTTGTCAGGTGTACAGAAACGGACATAAGGTACCTTTCATCCCGAAAAAAGTACTATTCCCGAGGAAAACAACAATAAAGTTCTTATGATTATAGATGGCGAAACGACTTTCGAATCATGATTGAATTTTAAATATGACCGACATTTACGCAGACAAAGTCGCGGGCAAAAGCTAAGAAAGAGATTAAGGAAAAGTTTAATTGCCTAACATGAAATTCACACAATTTGCACTCATGAACTACATTATTAAATTGATCGAAAAATCACGAAATTTTTGATATTCCGATACAAAGCTTTTTATTTAATTTAAATTAATATTAATGACTTTCTAAATGATGATGTAAACCATATAAAAATCCAATGTGAATATGTGTGATCGGAAAATCCACAAAAAGCAATTGTACATTACTTACTCCTTTTTAAAACCGCAATTATTAGTAATAGCACAGCCAACACTGCAATTGCAACGCAGAATGCCGTGGTCGGAAACCTAATCATAACTTTTGAAAAAATAAAATTATATTGTCTCTTAGAATAGGATTCAGGAAATTCTAGTACAACGACTACATCGACAATCGTATTTGGAAGAGTCAATAAACAAAATTTTTACAAAGAATCAGAGTAAACACTGACAGTGGAATGAGTCAAATTGTAATTAAACTACTTTATGTATTGTTAACAAAAGTACCCGCTGTTATCAAACTATCTCTATCTAATCTGATTATCCTGACTGACTAACACACCCTTAAACAATTCAATTCAACTTGGGTTACACCTACACAATTTAGAACAGCGCCATCTAGCTTCAACCGCTATAACTTTTTGTCGTCATGAATGGTACATATTTTCAAAATGACCTCGATATTATCTTAGAAATACGTCATAGAAAAAGCACTAAATAAACGCGTAGTTATAATAATTATGTGCAGTTAGCACTCTGTTAAGTAATTTGAAAGTATAACTTACTCGTGTACAGAATGTAAACCGCAGTCCCTAAAGAGCCCGCAATAAGAAACACTCCAACTGCAGTGGTAATAGAAGACATGTTCTAATTTAAAATACAACAGCTGCGACTCTCACACGTCTGTAAAGAACTAATACAAAATGTCGGGCTTTTTTCTACAAAATTATACAAAGGCTTTAATCGATAAACAATTAATTTATCAGTGTGTTATCTTATCAAGCCGGAGCAAGCAACGTCACTGACGGATGGGCTACCTTTTGTAACAAAACGATATCAAACTAAAACTCTGTACCGCCCCTCATTATATTGGACTTTACCAAAGCTTTATTAAGTTCTAAAATGGTAGTTATTTTATTCTCATTCTAAACAATAACGTTATATTTAAAATTGTTTGCTAGCCTCTCGCTACATTTATGATTGTGAATCATCAAAAATATTAAGTTCTCTAAACGTGTAAAATCTGCGTAACTTAAAAACAAAGTAATATATTATAAACAATTATTTCGTCAGTCAATCAACCATCGTATAGTTAGTAATTTAAAAAGCTGCCCAAATATTGTTTCACGATATAAGGTAGAGGGCGCTGTTTTAAAATTGCTTGCAACCTTAAACAACGCCATCTAGTGATAATAGCAGAAATGAAAAAAATACGCTAAATATTCGTAAAAATAGGCAGGTACCTTCTGTCTTTTCCTCTTGAACTACATCTTAAGAATGATGATTATCCGTAAAGATACTAATAAATTATGATAACATTTTTGTTGCAAAGCCCTTCGTGAGCATTCCAGCAAAAAAAATGGAAGTCTATGTATAAAAGTGTACATAAAATCTAGTTTCTAAAGGACAATGGCCAATTGTTTCATGTTTCTGCGCACTAAATAATAATACTCGTGCTTAATTAAAGTTATCGCGATCCCCAAATCTCGAAACATACCTATTTATCAACTTTATCTCTAGGATTACAGCTTGGCTACATCGTCTAGAAGCTTTTGTTCAAAGATAGGTATTTCTTTTTCTTCTACGTGCTTGTGTTGGTGCCATAGATAAGATTACATTTATTTTTTTGGCTATAGAACAATATGTTAGCTACCTACATTTATTTATTGTTATCTTACTACTTTTTAAATGCCAAATATTGAATGAATGGATGGATGTTTGTTACTCAATCACGCCAGAACGGCTTAACGGATTTAGGTGAAATTCGGCAGAAATATAGATTACAGTTTTGAATAGGTAGCACATTGACTTTTTATCCCAAAATAAGACGCGAACGACACGCGGCGCGTTGTATCATTGATTGTTAAATTAGTTTTAAGCTCTTATTATGTAACTGTTTGCTGTTCCTTTCAATAAAAATAAAATAAAATAAAACGAAATCACCGGCAGAAGCTAGTTTAAAATAAACGAAAACCGATCTCAACGAATTTAGTTTAACCAAAAACCTACTACGAGTATTACAATTTTACCATTTATGTACCCAAACATTTACTTAGTTCCGTTATCTAAGTATAATAAAGAAAAAAACATTAACACAATAAACAATAAAACAAAACACATTAACTTACGTCTTATTCGGTAATACACCACCAATATTAAACTTATTAAAAACAAACTCCAAAATACAGTCTGAAATATATAATAGTCGCTATCGCTTTGCATGTTTGTTTTTCAAATATTGCGCCAAAAATATCGAACACCGGTAACGTCACTCACTGTTATTAAAAGTGATACTAACTAATATTGAATGCATATTCGATAAGACCAAAAAAAAGGCCTTATCAGTTTATTATCTTATCACAATAAGTGAAATAATTAACTCTCTATAACATTCCGTACCGGCACTCGTACGGGCTGGTTGTGTTTGTTGTCGCGGACCTTATTTCTATCCCCACTGCGCTAAGAGTTGTTTACGTACTGCCACGTGCTGCAGGTGTGCGCCGGACCACCCGGTTCCGTGTGCCTTACGCGATGGCAGATGGTGATGACGTAAGCGCATCACCGCGCTGTGCTACGCCTATTTTTAAAAATGACGTTCGAAGCTTGCTGAACGATCTTTCGGATATGGATGATGATGACCAAAATGAAGAAGCGCGTTCAAGAGCGGAAAAAAGGGGAAGGGATGACAGTACGGAAGATGAAGAAGGTTGGACAGAAATTAAAGGGAGTAAAAAGAAGATGTGTCATGGTAGTAAAAATACTGTGCAAGAAGAAAAATATGAAGTCTATGCTTCTTCTAAGGACCGTCTGCCTAAACAGTTTGCGATGGCACGTATTTTAAAAGAAAACAATATCACACGTATTCGACAAATTAAGTATTTAAACCCTTTTAAAATACGCTTTGAATTTGAGTGTGAATCAGCTGCTCAGAACCTACTGATGTGTGAGAAGCTTTTAGAAAAGGGTTGGAGATTTCAAAAAGCTATGCAATTGTCAGTGTGCTATGGCCTAATCAAGGATGTAGACCTAGATTTTTCGGATGATGAGATCCTTAAAAATATTTCATGTCCAGCTCCCGCTAAACTTTTATCTTTTAAGAGGCTAGACCGTCGTAACAGAGATGAAGGTGGTTGGTGCCCCAGCGAAACCCTTAGGCTTTGTTTTGACGGTGACTATCTGCCTGCGTCAGTCCGTGTATGTGACATCAATATTAAAGTTCTGCCTTACATACATCAAGTATCCCAATGTTCTCAGTGCTGGAGGTTAGGCCATCAGAAGAAAATGTGCCCTTCAAAAAACGTGGTTTGCCCGAAGTGTGGTGGGCGTCATGAAAATTGCGACACTTTAATATTCTCATGTGTCAACTGTAAGGGTAACCATATATCCTTGAGTAAGTCTTGTCCAATTTATAAGAAGGAGAGGAAGTTAAGAGAAATCATGGCTGAGTTTGGATGCACATACAGGAAAGCCTTAGAATGCTATGTTCCACCCGAAATTGTCGTCCCTTCCGAAACTGGCGTAAATCTTCGAGCTTCAGTAGCCACTGAAAATTATTTCTCTGCGTTACCTCTCCCTTTAGACGACCCTTCTCATTCTAGGATAACTGATCTGGAAGCCTCACCTCGCCCCAGTTATGCTGAAATACTTCAGACTAAGGCCACCGTCCATAAGGAACGTACGCCTTTTACGGTTAGAAAGGATGATAACCCTCCTACGTCTAAAGTTTCTCAAACGCCGAAAGGGAAAAACAACCCTCCTAAAGATGACTGGATGTTTTGGAGTTCAGATACACCTGCATCTGACCAAATACCCAATGTTGGAGAGGGTAACGATGAACGTCCATCGGTCAAGGAGTTGTGGTGTAGAATAAAGGAAGTTATCTACCTTAAAAAGACTAGCTTAATTTTTAAGATAAGGTCTATTTTTCAATTGTGCCTAGAATGGTTAACCCTAGTGTCAGTGAGTTTAGTTTCAGAGTGGCCGTGGATAAAAGCATTGTTTAACCTTTTTATTTCCTGTGATGGCTAACAAATCAGTTAAATTAAATATCTTGCAGTGGAACGCCCAAAGTATTAGACCTAAGTTAGCTTCGTTTCATCAACTTTTGTGCCAAGAAAAAGTACATATTGCTGCCCTTAGTGAGACATGGCTTGAACCAGAAAGTAATTTTAAAGTTAGTGATTATGTTGTTTACCGCGCGGACCGGGATGACTCATACGGCGGTGTAGCTATCGTTGTACACAAATCTGTTAAGTCACAGCTGCGACGCGTGCACGTGAATAATAACGGTATTGAGGTAGTGTGCGTGCAGTTATTTAACTGCGATCCGTTTGATAATATAGTTTCTATTTATTGTCCATCTAGAATCGCTATCACTCAACAAGATGTGGATAATCTGCTATCATCATGGCCTTCGAAAACTTTAATACTTGGTGACTTTAACGCCCATCACGTCAGTTGGTCTTATAAAACTGACCACAGAGGCAGGCTTATTCACGATTTACTTATAGACAGCAATTTTATTTCTTTAAACGATGGATCACATACGCGAGTACGTTTAGTGGATAATAATTTGCAACAATCTTCTCCAGATATATCTTTGGCATCTTCAGATATTGCACTAAATTGCAATTGGACCGTCTTGAATGAAAATTTAGGCAGCGACCACTTAATAATTAAAATTTCCACATTATGTACCTCTTACCTCCCTTCAGTTAACAAAAGAAATTTTGCTAAAGCAGACTGGGTTTCATTTAAAAAAGATCTCAAACTGAAACTTTCCTCTTCTTGTTTACCGAATGACCTTCAAAAAGCTTACGATTTATTTTTAGATATTTTAAATGAAGCTGCAAACAAATTCATCCCTTTTTTAAAATTTAACCAAAATCCCACTTCAGTTTTTACCCCTAAGCCCTATTGGTCTGCCGAACTTTCACACGCTGTGGCTCAACGTAGGCTTGCGTTATCCAAATTTAGACGAAACCCCACTCCCCAAAACCTCGATACTCTTAACAGACGGATAGGAATATCACAAAAGCTAATCCGTCAGGCTAAGGGAGTGAACTGGCAAAATTTTTGTTCCTCAGTGGACCACACTACTACATCTAGTGATTTGTGGCGCAAAATGAGATGGTTGAAAGGTTACCGGTCGCCTAGACATTTCGTGGACGCTCAAAGTGCTACAAATCTCCTTAACTCCTTAACACCAGATTATGTGTCCCCTTCGACCCCTACGGTTCACCATAATAACCCAATATTAGAATGTGAGATCTCCATGCAGGAGCTAGATAAATGTATTAAATCTAAAGATACATCTCCTGGATGCGATGGTATTTCTTATTCTATGGTTAAGAATTTACCTGATGTAGGTAAGTCTATATTACTAACATTATTTAATAACTTTTTTAAACACAGTTTTATTCCCTCTCAGTGGCGCGACATTTGCATCATACCTATCCCAAAACCTGGTCGTGACCCTAGTAACGTTTCTTCCCTCCGACCCATATCCCTGATGTCATGCATTTGCAAAATTTTCCATTATGTTTTATTTCGAAGATTGGAATGGTTTCTGGAAAGAAATAACATATTTTCTGCGAACACGGTTGGCTTCCGTAGGGGTAGGTCGTGTTTGGATGGTCTGAGTTGCCTCATCTCCACAATACAATCTGGTTTTTCCGAGGGTTGTTCTACTATCGGTTGCTTTTTAGATATAAATAATGCGTATAATAATGTCAATAATACTATTTTAATCAATATTTTAGACAATCTTAAAGTAGGATCACGTATCTGTAAATATTTATGGAATTTTCTTCATAGAAGAGTACTTAAAATAAGAGCTGGTAATACCTTTATTAGTAGACATTCTGGACGTGGTTTGGCTCAGGGTGATCCGTTATCTCCACTTTTATTTAATATAATAACATCGGATATTTGTAAACGTTTGCAGAACTACACTTGCATATCCCAATATGCGGATGACTTCGCTATATATGTACAGTGTTCTTCTATTAGTGACGGGCAATCTAAAATTCAGTCTACTCTAAATTTAATTAACAGCATGTTAATGCACGTAGGTTTAGATATTTCTCCCGCTAAAAGTAAAATTTGTTTGTTTAGTAGAGGTTACCGTAGACCAGATATAAAAATACGCTTAGATGGGACCTTGTTAGAGCTAGTAGACCATGTCAAGTATTTAGGACTATGGTTGGATAAGGGTCTTCGATGGAAGAAACATATCAATGAGGTTCGTGATCGTGTACTCAAATTGATTAATATTTTTAAGGTTTTGGTTGGACCTGGGTGGGGTATTCACCCCAACCACTTAAGACGACTGTATATCTCCCTTATTCGTAGCCGTATAGACTTCGGTAGTTTCCTATTAGATAATAGCGCTGACACACATTTAGCTAAACTGGACAGATTACAAAACATTTGTCTACGTTTAATAGGTGGGTTTATTAAAAGCACGCCTATTCACGTGATGGAATCCGAATTAATGATGCCTCCTCTTTTTATTCGCCGGCAGTACTTAGCAGATAAATTTTACTTAAAGTCTAAATGTTTTAAATTTCCTGTTATAGATATACTAGATAAGCTACATGGTCTTTGTTACAATAATGCTTATTGGAGAAAAAAGAAAAAGCCACTGTTGGTTTTGTCTCATGATGTTCTTAAGCAAGAACAGATGTATTGCAGTAATAAAGTTGATACGTTCTCCATGTCTACTTGGGTTAGCAATATTGATCTATCAGGTACAGTAAAGCCCAATTTAGATTCTGTAGATAAACCTAAGCATTGTTATAATTTACACAATTTAAGATCAGTATGTTGTAAGTCTCTAAATGCACTGTATTCTGGCTTTTACTGTGTTTATACTGACGGTTCTAGACATGAGAGTTTTTATGGCGCAGCTTTTTTTGATTCGGAAATAGGTGCTTCTTACAAATTTCAGATTTTGTCTAAAGTGTCAATAATGCACTTAGAGCTAATCGCTATTGCCGAAGCTTTGGCTTATGTCGATTCATTGGGCGGTGATCGTTTCGTTATCTTGACTGATTCGAAAAGTGCTCTCCTACATCTGTTGAGATGTACGACTACTTCATCATCTAGGGGGCTTCCACTAGCTTATACTATATTAAGAACGATTGCTGATTTTGTTGCCAAAAATAAAACTGTTGTCTTACAATGGATTCCCTCTCATGTTGGATTAGAGGGTAACGAGGTGGTTGATCGGTTAGCAAATGAAGCCTGTTCGGATGGGGAAATTTATAAGTGTCTTCCGTGGCACACCGAGATCTTACCCTTAGTTAGAGACAGATGTATTAAATCTTGGGCAGAATATTTTGATAAAAGATCTTTAACGAAAGGCATTTGGTACAAGACGATTCAGCCATCTCTTCCGCGGATGCTTTGGTTCAGCGAGGGAGGGATGAATAGACAGGAGGTTGTGACGGCTTTGAGACTTCGATCCGGCCACATACCACTCAATAGTTTCGGATACATGATGCGCAAGGTTCATTCTCCCAATTGTGTTGTCTGTGGAGTCATAGAAGACGTTCATCATATCCTATCGGAGTGTGTTCGTATTGGGGTCCAAAGGCGGCAAGCTTTTGTTAATAGTTGTAATGTTGGCTTTTATAATAGCGTTCTATCCTCTCCGTTATCAGATGAGGCTAGGACGCTTTATCGTATTATTATAATAGGTTTAAGGTTGCGAGTAGATTAGTATTTAGTATGTACTTATAATTAATTTGTTTTCAATCATCGGGGTGACATATTCTGTTTAGAAAAAACCCCGTAAATAAAATAAGAATAAAAAAAAAAAAAAAAAAACTCTCTATAATTCAAAGAAAATACATTCTTAGCCCAACAAGCTCTTGACGTGTATTGAGAATAGCGCCATCTAGTGTTGACCGTCACAACTAAATTCATTAGACGTCACGTCGAAACGTCACTGATAAATATTGTTTTGTGGCAATACATTGATAGGTTTAAAATCTTCACAATACCGGCGCAGAAACGGTAAAACCACTAATAATTGAGAAATAGTTAAGTTAGCAATTTACGCCCTACATCTTTATCTTAAAAAAGAAAGAAACATCTAAAAACTGCAAGTCATTACATAATTAATGAACATTGATTGGTAGATAAAAACACAAATTAAAATACTTAATTCTATGCACTTACTCAACTTACTGATTGATTTATAAACGGCAACCGAAAGAAAGAGAAGTATCGAAGCAATCAGAAGTACCAACCGAAAAATATCAAAAGCATACATATTTAGGTTGTCACCAAAGAAAATAATAATATGTATTCACTTTGTCTGAAACACCTAGTTATGTACCTACTGAGGAAACAACGCACCGAGAACTAAACGATAATGTTAATAATTAATGCGATAACTATCCAAATCTTATCATTCACCTTGTTTCCACTACCTATGTACATTAAACGATCGATAATTCAGAATTTCGGAGAAACAGGACTCGTTAGAATTACGACAAAGATCTTAGACAATAAATATAAAGACATACGCCAACAAGAGCGAACTGCAGCGAATCCAATGAGTAGCATCACGACAACCCACCCTGTTAATACTAACAGTTGAAAAAACACTAAATCAAACATTACAATTCAAAATTCGCTTTCAACGTAAAAGAAAGTACTGAATCTAATAAAAAGCTAGTATCAAATGAAGACGGACACATACTTTCGGCTAATATAGGGTTGTGAAATCTTATCGTTAATAAATTTTGGCGATTGTCGAAATTATATTCAAATAAACCGTATTTCTATAGTAGGTTGAAATTGAACGCACATGATAAGTAATGATTATTATCAGACGGTATTTTTCCTACTATAGAATTGTTGATGATCGAGCATTGATGACATGCTGGCTTAATTAGTACACGATTTCAAAAATAGGTCGGTGGTTAGAATCAAATAATATAAAAAAAGGACTTACTCCATTTCCTAAAGGCAATTATGGCAATTAAGATGGCGATGAATAACACCCAAAACATTAAAACAAATAGATGATACCATATTGACACATGAGTGGGGTACATTATTTAAATAAAATCGACGGCCGCAGCAAAATAGCACAGTGATAACAATGCGACTAATTAAATGACAGAAGATTAAAGAAATCTACTTATCAATGAAATTAAATCTTATCACTTGGAACTTCAGATGATTAGAAACGAGATTTGGAGTTATTCAAGGTTTAAAACATAATTTTTAGATAGCGGATGTCCTTACCTTTCATTACCCCGGAAATTGTTAATATGACAATAAAAATCGCCACCCAAAATAAAAATATATACCACATATACATTTTCGAATAAAGTATAATGTATATTTATATAACACTAGTAAACAACCGGTATAATTGAGAGTCAATGTCGATATAACATCGAGATTAATGATAATACGAGTATTTTCCATTAATGATGTGTCAGGTCTTATCATTTTTCAGCGATTATTTTAAGCTAGCTATGCCCACGGCTCTGCTCAAGTACGCTAAGTGTAACGGGATGATTGAATAGTCTATTTTAGACAAAAATGAAAGAAAACAAATATGATGCAACATACCTCATATTAAAAATCGCGATAAAGAAGGTATGTATTCTCCAGACATATTCCGGCCACAGCTGCTAATCTTAATGCAGACTAGCTGTATACGCAGGAGATCACACAGAGAAAGGACTATAATAGTGTTCAAGTGTGTGCGGAAACACGAGAGCATTCCCCCTTTCCTAACTCCCATAGTCCGATAGGAATGCAATTCGATACAACCGGGGAGAGATCAAGCGCAGAACCAACGGCTTCACGTGCTTTCCGAGACACTAGGGTGACACCACCAGCTTCCAAACTCCGGGCTGTTACTGAGAAATTCCTAATGGAAACACCCCATAACACTTTTTGCCCGACCTGGGAATCCGATCCAGGACCCCAAGCTGAACGGTCTCGCTTGCCACCACGAGATCAACGGGGCAGTAAAAGACAAAGAAATAAAACTAAGATTAAGATGAAGATATTGAACAAATAAAATTATTATATTCTATAATAAGCGATAAAGAATAACCAATAGACAGACCAGGCCAGTGGAGCATATTCATGCAAAATTACATCAGAATGTATCCGGTAGTAATTGCGTGATGTTTCAACATACATTAATTTGTTACGATTTTATTATACGTAAATAGATTCGCTACGGTGTGTCCTGCGGTTTATCAAGTGATGCTAAGTTTACGTCGACCGATATGATTGGTTGTTGTTATAATTTTATCCAACCAATCGTAATCGTAATTCTTTATTATCTTTGACGTGAAATCTTATCACTTAAAACTTTGGGTGATTTAAAAGTTTTTTACAAAAAAGACAACCGCCTTCAACAACTACAAAGTAAAATCTTTAGTTTTGGCAGTCGGCGGCTTTGGTTCTGACTGTTGTTTTGTATTGCCACGGACTTCCAAACTAATGTTATTGTTCACTTTGCAGTTTTTGTAGTATATACTTTCTATCATGTAAATCCATGAAGCAAAGGTAACACATTTCCTTTTTTAATTATTTTGATTTACAAGCAAAGCTACTATACCGATTTTGAAAAATTTTCTATAGGACTTTTGGGAGTACAAACTCATTGAAACAAAAAAGAATTTTCAAAATCGGTCCACAATAGACTACAGAAGCAAGGAACAGGCTTAAAAAAAGATTAAAGCGAACTGCGAACCTTCTCCGTTTGTTGCTTTATTTTTTCTTGACAAAGTTATAAAATGTTACACTTACATTTTTTGCTTATAATCCCAGAAACTACTGACATCAGAATGAATAAAAAAATCAAAACGAAAAACATAATTCAAACAAGATCCAAGAGGTATATTGACTGGAAAACAACCGGTACATTTGAAAGTCTAGGTCGAAATAACTTTGAGATTACAATAATTATCATATTTAATTATGATGACTCATTAAAAAAGCATCGATTAGTTAAAAAAATGCATCACATCGTGGTGATTCCCCAGTTTTATCTGATGCTAAGTTATTATTGATAAAAAAATGCTTGTAGAAAGTATTCAGAGCTCATTCAATATTATGATGGAAAAGTTTTAACTGTTCCACTTGAAGCAAAATTCGCTGAAGAGGCAAAGGAATAGCGTTGTATTAAAACAAAAAAATATCGTTTACCTCATTGCTTACGTCAATCCGTAATCAAGCGATATCGAAATACAAGATATGGCATAATAAATGAGCTTTACACTTACTGCGAGACTTGTAAACACCTAATGCTATACAAATAGCGATGAACACAGCCCATACTATGAACATAACAGTTCTGAAATGCATACTGAAAGGAAAACTAATTAAAATCCACTGACACAACGTGATACTTACCTATCTGTTATTAAGAAGCATTATGAAGCTATTTGTGATAACGTACCTATCGCAGATTTATCTATACTTAATTTCAGCGATGATCGACATGTATTTAGTCGTGTCAATACATATTGAGAAAGTATTTATTGAGGAGCATGTAAGGATCGTAGCAGGTGGCGTTCTTTGGTTTTAGCCTACCTCCATGGGAAAAAAACCGTAAGTTTATGTATGTATGTATTTATTGAGGTAATAGGGACCTAACAGTTGTAACTACATAAGTAAAATAGAAAGAAAAAGTCCTTGCAGTCGTTCAGTGAACCGAATGAGAAATGAACTGATGAATGAATGATTATGCGAAACTTTTAAATGAAAACAAAGCAATGATAATCTACAAGTTTTGTAAATAAAATCAAAAGAACTTACACCATTTTCTTACGGAGGTAAAAGTTAGTACAATAAGCATAAATGTCAGCCAAAGTAAGATCACAATCATGGTGTTGTATAGCAGTTCTGTAGACGCATAATCGCCAATCACCAACACAGTAAAACAAACACTGATCGTTGGTACATTTATGGCTCAAGCACAGAAAGGGAAAGATAAAATTATAATACATGATAACACTACAGGGTATAGAGAATCTTATCTCTACATTAATTTATGAGCTGTTATTATTTTCAGCATCGGACATAGTCCTTTTATTGACGACTTTTAAAAAGTACTTATGATTCGGCTAACATGAACTAGTGGTGAAGTATTTATTTCTAGATTAGAAAAATATAATCAAAAACTTACACATATGATGCCTGTACACAGAAATTACCATCATTAACAATATTAACGTTACCATTACTAAAAACAAAAACATTTTGATATATAGAAGGTAATCTAGGTTTTTGAAAAAAATAAACGATCCTCTTTAGCACTGAAATAGGCACTGACCGGTTTGCTTTATAAAAGTGGAGGGAATTCAATCATGATTCTTGATAACACTGGCCAAATCTTATCAAGTAATTATATTTTTATCTAATAAGGTGATTAATATTTGCAGTGGCCAAATTGGACTGCCCTATTTTGCTTTAAATGTCAACTTGAAAATAAAATGGTGAAGTCTCTATTTACAAGGTATACCCAAAAATAAGGCAATAAAGTCACTCTTAATATTTAACTCTATTTGAAAAAGTGTTTTGTAACACAAAGGCAACGGAAAAGTACAATAAAAACAAAGCCAACAAAAAATGAGAGAACTTTACTTAATTCACACAAACTCAGTATAGATGGCGCTGATTAAAGTTTTAAGTAGAAACATTTATCGTGCGGTAAATAATTTGCTTAATCTGTTCAAAACTTACTCAAATGATGTTTGTACGCAGAAGTCACCATCATGATCAAGATGGTCGTGATCAATATAAGAAACAACAACATTTTAAATAATTATTATTGTGTCAAAAACAAAATAAACAGTCTTTACTTCTACGTTTCAATAAGCACTGAGCACATTAGATATTCAATAACTCCACAGATTTTAATGACTATAATGCTTGATAAAACGAGAAATCTTATCGATTATATAATAATAATAATAAACTTTTATTAAACTATTACTACTACTACTTTTATTATTACTTTTATTATATAAGTTTAGGTAATTCATTATGTTAATTAGCCAATATGGTACTGATTTATTTTAAATAATAAGTTTCCTAAAATACAACATAGATGGCTCTGATTACAGTTTTGAATTACAAAAGCGCCATCTGGTGGCAATGTTGAACAAGATGACCGATAGCTTTAAAAAAAATATCCACCATGCGCCAAATTTACGTTTCGCTAAATAGCAAATAACACTAATTAATTCACAAGGAACGTTTGTCTTAAGTAGGTATTTAGGTACTGCAAAGCGGTTTTTATTAATACAAAGTTTTGTCTGAAGTTTTAGAAAAGCATTTTACCACTAAAAATTTTCCTACGTCGTGTGAATACGATTTCCTGTATTTTATTAGGAAAGCCTACATGAGAGGTAACACATAGTGGTATAGAGGCACATTGGGTATAATAGTGGGTATCACCACATTTTCACCAGGACCCTTCAACCAATACGATTTTAAAAGAACATAGAAACGACTCACCACAATATTTCACCATTACCGCGTAAATGACCCAAAACAACGCTATATTCACGAACATAAAGATCAAAGCTGTTGTTAAATCCGGCATTTTGGCAAGTTTAATATGGACTAACTTTTATAGCAATATTATAAGCACTAAATGATCCGCGTCGCCAATCGTCGATACGTACACGTACCTGCGTGATACGAATATGATATACTATCTGTTGATAAGAGCGTTAATTACCGGTTTTTTTGTTATGTTTTTATAAATATAAGATATAGAAAATGTATGTTATAAACCTACCTGTGTACAGGTTTTTCCTGTAAAGATAGCTAGAAACAATGTAAAGCCAAGAGCCAAAATTAGTCTAGATTATTTACAAATACATGTTTACTTCACACTTGGCTCCCCCCCCCCCCATACCATAGGCTCGCCCCCTATTACATGGGACCTAAATATAACGGCGAACTGTGAGTGTACATTGGAACACCTCTGCCTGACCCTTCGGGGAATATAGGCGTGATGGTTGGCTGGCTATACTAATCCTACTAATATTCCTAACCTGCTAATATTATAAATGCGAAAGTTTATGAGGATGGATGGATGTTTGTTACTCTTTCACGTTGAAACTGTATTGAAACTACAGAACCGATTTCTCACAAATCAATAGCTACATTATTCCTGAGTAATATAGGTTAACATGACGCTACGACACACGAGGGCGGGGCAGTAACCAAAGACGTAACTTAATACGGGTATAAAACTAGGCGGACAAAGTAGCAGGCAGAAGATAGTTAAGAATAAATTGGCCGATAAGACAGTTCATTTTAATTAATCACTATTCGTAATTTACTCCTAAATTCTTTACTTTCAGAACTTATATTATTTAGAACACCCAGTATAACGTCAATGCCGGGGGCCGGGGCTGCGGGTTGTTCGAAAGAGATACCGCGCCCCCGGAACGCAAGGGGCACATGAAGGAACATGGACGGGTTTTAGTCAGTAAAAGTCTGACACTCCCTCCCGCCACGCCCAGGGCGGGGGAAGTTATTTGATGATTTCCCGTATATAAAAAAAAAAAAAAGTATAACGTCAAACATTTGACAGAATGTATTAGTATCCCCATGTAGGCTTCATGCACTCCGGAACCACCATAACACTGATAACGTTATCAAAGCTGTACCCGTCTTATGATACTGACCAGATTATTTATGTAATCCTACACCTCTAGCAGCTGATATTATCGAAACATATAAACGAAAACTTTGGACACGTAATAATTTTTGATTCTTTCTTCTTTATCGTGTGGGCAGTAAGGTCTAACGACCCCACACACCCTAGTGTCAGAGTTTCAAAACCGCCTCAAGGGCCTATGACATGGTTACCGATATCAGTGGTGTCCAAGATAAACTTAGAAAGTACATATGAATTAGGAGAGCAGTGGGCGAGAGCTGGTGGAAGAGGAGTTGGTACACCTACAGTCTGATGTCAGATGAAAGAATGATCAAGAAAAGGAATGAACCTACATTAGACTAGCAGACACTTAGAAAGAACGCCGCAATAAACTGCCCTAAAATATATCCCAAACCTTCGAATAAAGACCAAACATATACATTAATTATACATATGTACAATAATACCAGCCTATTACTGTGCCACTGCAGAACAAAAGCCTCTTTTTCATAGCCAGATTAATGA
Source organism: Caradrina clavipalpis (assembly GCA_932526535.1). NCBI lineage: Eukaryota > Metazoa > Arthropoda > Insecta > Lepidoptera > Noctuidae > Caradrina > Caradrina clavipalpis. The sequence continues at coordinate 351,932 of OW052111.1, read as the reverse complement.
GGAATAATAGTATAGGCCTAGGGTATTTAACACGCTGCAACTTACGGGAACGGAACCAAAGACATAGCACGGGCAAAAGAATACCCGCAGACGAAGACACAGGCAAAAACCAGTCATTAATAAAAAATCTAGAGTAGTTAATGGTGCTATTGTCTCTTATTGTGTCGGGAATGGTATGGCTATAGTACATCTCTGCCTAACCCTTTGGGGAATACGGCGTGAGGTATGTTGTTGTTGTTGTTGTCTGAGCATTGTTGAACGAGTACACAATAATGTGGTATCAATAATATCACCTTCAATCATTTGCATTATCAGTCAGTGCCTTATGTTCTCGACCACTGCTTGTCAGACAGATACTGTCAATTTCTTTTTATAAACACACTGGCTTTTGCCCGCAATTTCGCCCTCATAAACGGGAACATAGACTGAGTCGCTGAATAGTGTAAGATTTCAACCAAACGGTTAGGTCCGCGTGTATACCATTCCGAGCAACATAAATCACATGCAAACATGAACCTTAACTACTGTGTGGAAGCCTGAATTTACTTTAGCACCGTGTGAAATGCGCTCCGTCGCTGCTCGTTTGGCGAAAATCGTACATAGAAGGAAGCTATGTCCTTTCTTAGGTTTTAAACGTACCCTGTACCAAATTTCATCAAAATTTATTTGGCGGTTTAGTCGTGAAAGGTAACGAACAGACTATAATAATATACTTTCGCATTCATAATAATTATTAGAATGGACGTATGGATAGTAAAGTTATAGTACCTATACAAGTAAGTAAGTAAATAATAACTGCCTCGCCTATCGTTCTTATCGCGACTGCTATGCTAGAGGTTCTGGGTTCGATTCGCAGGGCGAGTGAAAAGTATTATTGGGTTTTTCTATGAAATTCTTAGTAGCAGTTCGGAGTTTCGGAGTTAGGATTTGTTTCCGGTTAATGGCTCGCCCTATTACATGGGACCTAAACATGCCGGCGAACTGTGGGTGCACATTGGTACACCTCTGCTTAACCCTTCGGGGAATACAGGCGTGATGTTATGTAAGTAAGTAAATAAGAATGGATTGCCATACGCTAAGAATTTCTCCTGTAGTGTGGGTGTGTGTAGTATCGTGGGTGCATTTACGAACATAATTTAATATTTGCATGCCAACACCAAATGGCGAAATGTTTTTTTTTTCACTTTATATTATAATGTAGGCCATCTCCGTACCTACTGCATGTTAGGCAAATCGATTCTGATCAACCATGGAAAATTGGTTCCGCGGGCACGGAAATCGAATCCGCAAAATCATACAGATTTTTTTTATATTTTCTTTGATTTCCACTGCCTCGTTAGCGTAGCGGATCTAAGCGCGACTACTACGCTAGAGGTCTTGGGTTTGCTTCCCAGGTCGAGCAAAAAGTGTTATTGGGTTTTTCTACGAAATTCTCAGCAGCAGCTCAGAGTTAGGATTTGTGCCCGGTTAATGGCAATAGGCTCGCCCCCTTTTACATGGGACCTAAACATACCGGTGGACTGTGGGTCAACGAACACGTCCTACAGTAAGTCGGTGTCACGATGGAATCGGTCCTACAAAACTCAGTCATGGCCGGAAAGGCTAAAACACAAAATTTTGGCGTCATTGATAAAAGAATGGAGATCTAATGGGTGCAAGGTTCTATCTAGATAAGATAGGTAATTGTGGTACGTTTATTACTAAGCGCGTTGGAGTTAGTCACGTTTTCACATGGCAAGTAAAAAATTAAATTTAACTATTACTACTACTATTATTTACCACTATTTATGTATTTTAATTTAATTAGTCTTTTTATTAAATTTGGTTTAAAAAAAGAATCTTAATGAAGTCGAAAGTAAGGTACATGTTCTGCCGTCATAACTAAGAATGCAGTAATCGCAAAATGGCGGTTCCGAGATAATCGCAAAAAACATATTTCATATGATCTGAGCCAGTTGTTCGTATTTTATTGGCCATATTATATATCTAAAAAATCGGAAAAAAATCAAGCTTTTACAAGATAATTTTCCTTTATTTAATTTACTAATATATGCAATTATAATACGTATTACTGCGTTTCGGTTTATCATCAGGTCGTTTTCGAGTCACAGGATACTAAAACTAAATGCAGCACTTGCGCGTATTACTGCATTATGTCTTAGCACAAGTTGATTACTGCATTCTTTTTTAGTAATTATTGCCATTATTATATGCTCGGAACTAAGTTGAAGTGTACTGGGTCTTCTCAACGATTTATATAGGTGCATTTTAAGGTTAAGGTTTTTTTAGTTTCTTAGCTACGACCTAAGTTTTTACATCGTGGAATGCAAATAAAGTATTGAGTAAACTATACGGATGTTAAAAACCTACTTTATGTTCTTATAATATGCAGCATTAGGGTGAAGTAAAAAAAAACATGTTTTTGCAAATTCGTATTCGTATTACTCCACCGAATGACGTCGCCGAACTGATTTACTAAGACAAAACGCGGCAATGGATCGCACTGCTACGACTACGGCTACGACTTCGCAAGTCTTTACTACACTTAAATACAGTAATGTGGAGTACTGCGTTTTGATTTAGCAATTTGTCTACTGGATGTAAAACAAAACAATAAAGTAGTGGATATTACTGCATTCTGTTTTAGTTTATTCTTGCAAGTACTGCATTCTTTCTTAGGTCATGCTTAATACTGCGTTTTTTCTTATCATTGAAGCACTTTTCATGCAAGTACGGCGAAAATCATATCATAAAAAACATACTTCGAGTGAATTTTTTTATGAAAATAATTTTTTTTTCATGTGCATAAACCTCCTGGGATGCCATTTCTGGAAAAAAGTGAAAATCACAAAAATGTCGATTACTGCATTCTTTGTTATCAGGGCAGTGTTATTTCCCATCATTGCTGTGCTAGACCAGAGCCTTCTATTTACATAGATATTTAGAAAGATCAAAGTTCCAACAAATTTAAGAGCGTGCATCCAGAAAGTTGGCAACGTCGCAAACAGCTGTCAAATATTTCCCTGTTTTGATTAATTTGTCAATATTACTGTATGAAAATAAGAAATATGGCTTACTAATGCACTAGAATATTAATAACATTAGTTGACATTAGTTGTGACGTCTCTGTTTATTTACAACCGGATAAATACGGACTAGGCATTACAGTGTTTGTTATATCCTGCTTTCCACTAGTCCACTACTATATAAATGCGAAAGTTTGTATGGATAGATCGATGGATGGATGTTTGTTACTCTTTCACGCTTAAACGGCTGAGCGGATCTAAATAAAATTTGGCACTGAGATAGATTGTAGTGTGGAATAACACTTAGAATACTTTTTATCTCGGAAATATGTGCAGTTCCCGTAGGATAATATATCAAATTTGGTTGCGGAGAAAGTTACGGGCAGAAGCTAGTTGTTTTCCTAAAGATAAACTGACTACGGCAGGTATCGACACCAAAAGTTTCGAATACTGTCCATACCAAAATGGATATTGTTGATCGATTATTACTCGAAAAAATAACGATGACAATCCTAAATTCAAAACATTACAGTTTATCATGAAGTTTCACTCAGTCATTATGACAAGTTGTACATATTCAATACATTGTTTATTAAAAAAAATATACTAAAGATTAAGCGTCTCTCCACACGACCGACAATCGGACCGATTATGTCGGTCGTGGGAGCATACCCTTAACCTGTGACAAAAGCAATGACAAATATAGGAAAAACCACTGTTATGGTCAATATTACGACATTTACGGAAAACACACTAAAATACAGCAAAAAATTGGTAAAAAACACTTACGTCTTTTGACACAATTCCCGAAACAGAACCACAGCCAAAACAAATAGATGAACATAGCAATCAGTACTCCAATAAAAATACTTCCTAACAAATCCATTGTGTTTACTCTGTGTACCGATCAACACTGGACGAAATACATTCAACGTAATCTTATCTCACACATCGCGAAAGCAGCTCTACATCAGTCTTAACATTATTTATTATAAAAGTACTAAGTTGATGATAAAATAAAGTAAAGATTTACATTATTTTGTGAGAGCGGTTGCCCGAGACTGATGGCGGGAATAAACTGGCGAGGAATCGTAATAGGAAGGACAACCGATGCGGTTTTCCATTGTGGCTGTCGTGTCGGAAAATACAAATTATTAGCTTGAAAATGCGTGGGTGTGTTTGTCATAAGGGGAAACTACCAAGTACTTAATATAAAGGGTAAGTCACGTTTAGTGTTGCAATAAACAAAACAAATAAACATTGACAAAAACAGATGATAAAACTGTAACGCTTTTCATTGACAGTGTGCTAAAGCACCAACATTTTCCTTACAAGCAAAACAAGCAATGGACATTTGACAATGACGTAGATTGTTATCAACAAATAACGAATACTCACGAAGCCACACGACGAAAGATATGCAGTACATGATCATAATAAACAGTAATAGTAATGCAACTGCAGGCAGCGTCATTATAATCATTATAGCCGCCGTTTCATCCATTATTATAAAATAATTAACTTCGTATTTAGTTGACACGGTAAGCTACTTAGCCACGATTGACGTTGGACTCGGGTTTCATAATGATAAAGTACTCATTCAAAATATTTTAATACTTATCAGCAATTATGATATCTCTGAGTAAGTACTCACGACAATTGGTTCGAGTTCTTGTTCATTGTTTAGGTATTTTTATCCATATAATAAATTTATTAGTGTCAGGTGTATTTATCTATATTTTTATCTGGCTAGAGTCGGCTAGGCTATTAACAAACTCTTTCATATAGTGACTAATGATCATAAAATTTTGAGCTATTGCTCTTTTATTAAAACAATGTTTCAGATTACGCCGTTCTCGTGTACCTAAATCCGGCCGATAAGGCCTAAAAACAATAATTTTAACACGTGTATAAATGGAGGACTTGTCTGTCAAACTTCTGCTAATATTCAATTTAAATTCCTCATCATCTTCCTGCCCTTATCCCATTTTACTTGGGGCCGGCGCAACATGTTTTCTTCTTCCATGCCAACCTGTCAACCGTCATACTATCACTGACTCCCTTCTCTTTCATATCATTCTTCACACAATCCATCCATCTTTTCTTTGGCCTCCCTCTTCCTCTACATCCATCCACATTTACATTCATAACTTTTTGGGTCACAATTTAAATTCCTATTTCTAACAAAAAGTCAAATATACTTTCTAACAAGTGAATACAAGACCTCAGTTCTACCCACACATTTGGAAAATCCTTTTAATATTACAACGTGAGCAAAACTGTAAACAATTACAAACTTGGTTTGTCCCACAATACAAAATAAATCAAATAAATCGATAACAATAAAAGCGTACAACTTTACACACACAAATATCTTAAAATATCGCAAAGAATAACCATTGCTACTACCTCTACCAATCATTCCGTGTCGACAATCGACACACATATCACATATTGGAACACACCATCGCTAGAGAATTTGACTCCTTACGATAAGAAGTAGGTATGGTTGCATTTTACTGTTACGATAGAAAATAATATTATGACTATATCTAGCTGCAACACGGCAGTTTAATGATGGACACCAACTTGTTTACGACTTAAAGTGTTATATTACCCATTAGGTATCGGTTTCGATACCGGCACGGTACCAATGTGACTTTTTCAACTCATATGAACTTGAAGTTGGTCTTAGACATTACTGACAGCGGTGCAGCAAAACATAGCGAGTAAGCCTGGACTTATAATTAATATAAGTCTAAATCTAATTATAGGAATTCAGACACGATGTTAAAATCGTTATTTAATACTTGAATTAAAAAAAAAACGCCTTAAGCAAGCAGCTGATCAATGCTTGTCGAATGACAGTTGTTTTCTTTTTTAAACATCGTTAGATGCCTCTACCTACAGACATCTGCCATACATGCCTTGCAAAAGCGTTGCCTGTAATTACACCGGCACCCAAACCCTTTAAACCGGAACACAGCAACGCTGCTTTGCGGCAGAAATAGGTGTGATGGTAGAACTTCCCGGACGAGCTCCTTCACAAAGAGCAGCACAATAAATAGGCTGGTATTGTTATTATCATTTTGAATTAGTCCAGCCTCACCTAATGCGGCTGATCAATATTAAATAGAACACCTGCCACTCGACCTTCGCAAGCCAAATGATAAAGGATCATAACTTTACGATGGCTGCGACCGACGCGTCTAATGCGCGACATTGAGAATCCATTGTTTTGTGAATGACGAGAGATCACCTGCGTATCCATGTATAGTTTGTGGAGGTATATAAGAGAATAAAGAATATACTCGTATTTATTAATAGGACAAGCTCGCCACACTATTCCCAAACCACTGCAACTCTTGTAAGCCAGAATCAACAGTGGAGACCGCCAGAAAAGCGTCGAGATAATAAAGATCGACGAGTCCCGGAAAAACGATTCAACTGTCTTGAAAACACGGGGGGTGCCCTTAGCGTTTAGTTGCTTGGTTTATAAGTTTTACGCTTAAAATTTTAAGGCACCATAGACGCCTTGTGAGATGCCTTGCATACATTGTTGTTAATCGAAGATAAATTAGAAGCGCTTTTGACAGACTGAGACTGAAATGATATTGCAATCGATCCAAAAAGTTAGTGGAATTGCCCCCAAGATATTTTTATCAGACGAAACTACCTCTTTAGCAGTAACCAAAATCAATTCATTCCTTCATCTATTCAAACCTACCAGACAAGCAGACAGACATTTTCTCGTATATTTATAATAAGGATGTAGAGCAACAAATCAACCCACCACACAACGTTATGTAGTACCGAGCTACCAACGAAGACGGGAAGAAATTATCCAATTGACCTGCATGTCAACCTAGCCACCGAACGATGTATCATTGTACCCATTACCCAGCATTCCTTGACCTGTCACAGTGGAGCCACTTGTCACGACAAAATGTCAATGAACTGACAAATGCCATTCATTTATTAGTTCCATGTTTTGCCGCAGTGCTGGGTATACTGGACGTTTAGTGCTCTGTGTATGGCTTCATACAGTTATTATGTCACCGGCGATGAATGACTTGGTTGCTAATGTAATTGATTGTGTGTCTCATACATTATCTGAGTTTAATTTGATAAAATATTTTTATACACTTTAAAAATGTTAAGGTCTTTAAATAAATTGTCGTGATAACCCAGTGGTTAAGGAGCCCGCGTCTCATTCACGAGGCTGTGCTTTCGCTTTTTTGCTTTCTAAGTTTTTCTTAGACATTTCTGTCTTCGATGAAGGAAAACATCGTGAGGAAATCGGGACTTATAATTTATATATTAAGTTTGTGATCGCCAATCTGCCTTGAGCAAGCGTGGTGATTAAATCTCGTGCCTTCTCGCCACTGACATTAATTAACCAACGATTTCAAAAAACATCGAACGTAGGTACCGACTACTACAAATAAGTTGAGATTTGGGCGAAGAAGATGACCATTGACAATAACTATCAAACCCAATTAAAAAAACATAATTATGATTAAATTATGAAGTTTGTCTTTCTTTCTTATTCACGTAACTACTTAATCAAGGCGTCCAAAACAACGTAATATACCTAACATTAAAATCTAAATCTACGGTTGATAGTTTATTACCGAACTCTGACTTAACTAAAACGCAATCAATAATAATTAATAGGCAGGTACTAACAACCTTCGGAGAACTAAGCAACGATAATTAACTTGGGAATTTGTATTGCTCACAAGACCTTCATACAAAATAATGACGTACCTAATATTTATGTAAACAACGTAATATTATGTACCTAGCAAAACAAATGACCGTCGTTCTAACAGGATGACGTTTATGCTGAGCTGGATCATCTACGTGTCGACATACGTGTGGGACGCCTCTACGTACACTCAACAGCATAAAGTGGAATTATATACTTCGCAGCTAGTGCACTGGCTGCGGATTCCATTCCCGCACAGAACAAAAATATTGTATACCCTACGGATAGGTGTTCGGGATCTAGCTGTTTGTGTATGTAAGTTTATATGTTTGTAAACGCCCCACCATACACGAGAAAGTACCTATATAAGTTCCTAGTGTGGGTGGTTAAATATCGTAATGATTTTTCAACAAAGATTAAAACTAAGTCTAATGTCATTTCAGAGGCACATAAGGAGCCTACCAGCAGTAGATGTAGACCCTTCACAGCATCATTAATAGATTCGACATTAGCAGATTCGGCAGGCGACGTCACTATAGAAAATATTTGACTTTAAGTTTTAAGTTTTCCGAATAAAATAAAATAAATAAATACACAAGTAAAAGCTAGTGTTATAAATAGACGGAAAACATAATTATTGAGCATGCGCGAAAAAGAAAAGAAAATCGGCATTTGTGTCAGGGGTATAAAAAAGATTTATTTGAAAGACAATTTCAGATTTAAAATGTCTAGAGGAGGTACCTATGTGAAGACAGAATTGCTGTATTATTGATTTGAAGTAGGTACTTGACAATGATGCAATAGTAATAGACACCATTTTGACGCAAATCATAATCTAGAGGATCACTTTAAAGTCTATTTTTAGCACAAAGGTAGGTAATAGATATACTCACGACAATACATCGTCCAATATCTGAGACACACGAATAACAACACTATGAAAGCGAATATACTAGGAAAAGCAATCACTAATGTAGTGGAACGCATTGTTTTAGAATCAAGATGACACAATCATTACAATCACATTTGAGTTCAAAAAGAATCTTAAAACTGATTCTAATATTTTTTGACTCACTGAAAAATTTGGAAAATTGGAAAAATAATAATTAAAAAAAAAAGTTTATTCTGTATTGCTTAGCAACAAATAAAATTCAATACTAAATAGTTGTTAACAATCACGGTTAGTCGTCTATTGTAAGTAATCGGTAGAAGGGGGGCAAATAATAAAACCGTTTGTATGGGCACAAAGAGATAGTGGTATCATAATCTTATCGGGAAATGGGAGAGGTGTGAAGTGGCTCTGTGACGTCACCGCCCGATAGTGCGGTGCAAGGACGGGATCGGGACTATTTGAGTCAGTTCATGGAAGGTTTTCTGATGGCATTGGCCTCAAATGATAAAATTGTAGGTTTTAGTCGCTCGAGTGCAGTTTCTGAACCAGGTAATCCGGTCAAGTGTGGTTTTTGTTATTGAACCAGGTTCCGAAAATGCGGCTGGAGTACCTAGCCAATACGTACGATTTGAAACTTCAGAAAAATAAATAAGGATTCCACGGAAAAAAGACGAATCCTCGTGATATCTGACGATCATGAAAATGAAGTCTCGTGCATAAATAATAAATAAATAGGTATGAAAAGTATTGTTTTTTTTTTATCAATATTTATGTCAAAACTGATAAAAGAAAAAAAAATATCAAAGTCGTATCTTTTACAGTATTCACTTTTGCCTTACCTGGCGCCATCTATACAAAATAACCTGAACTATTTTGTTTGGCTGCTTATCAAGTGACAACTCCGATAAAGCAGTACAAAACAAATGAAGTACTGCTACTCGCCACTAGATGGAAGCACATATAGTTCAAAATACTGGATACTAGTTTTTGTACATTGCGAATGAACATCGATCTATTGTAAAAGGGATATGGGAAGAAAAACGTCACAGTTACTCGTCAAACGGAGTGTAACATTACGCCTGCGTTCGGCGAAGGGTAAACAGAGAATGTAGTAGACAGAAGCAAATGTCGGCAGCTAAGTTAAAATACATCATACCTGCCTATAGGAGTAAGTTGCCGTTAAGTAAGCAAAATATTTATCAGCCACCGGGCTGCTACTGGAAATTTTCTAATAGGAAATCCTAAACGTATAGTAATATCTCACATAATGGAGAACGTGCTTGAATTAGGCATAATTATTATATTTTTTTTAAAATACCTGTAAAGGATAACATTTATAATGCTGAATTGTGTTAAAACCCACTTCCCACTAATACCTATTATAAATACGAAAGTTTGTGAGAATAGATGGATGAATAGAAGGATGATTATTACCTACTCTACTAATGCCTGAACGGACTGATAGATTGTAGTGTGGAATAATATTTAAAATACATTTTAGCCCGGAAAAATATACGGTTCTCGTGGGATTTATCTTATATCAAATTTGACGCGGACGAAGTCGCAGGCAGAAGCTAGTTAATTAATAATGATATTTTATATTAATACCTACATATATTGACCTAACTATATTGTCAATTTAATTGTATTACCAAACGTAATTATGAAATAAAAGTAAATAATTTTTGCAATAGCAAAAAAAAATAAGTAGTCGTTCCATGTAAAATACTGATATTCAGCTTCATCCGGTTCGACTGGCAGCCGACCCCAACATAGTTGGGAAAAGGCTAGGCAGATGATGATGAATAGCAAAAAAAAAATCGAAAAGCTTTTGACTTTGCTTTAAGAATACTCCGAGACACAACATTACTATGGTAATAATAGAGTTTATATTTGAATACTCACTTAGTAGGTAAAATTCAAACATATAGCCAGTAACACCGAACAATATTACACCGACAATAATAAAAATAACAACCTCCATGTTTAATTATTAAATTTCATTAAAATAAAAACACAAAGCTTACACAATCACAGTCGTTGAATGTTTACATTAAAATAAATAAATTAGATATATTTTTTGTGTAGTATCGATTAGATATAATAGGTACTATTGAGACCCAGTTTTCATAATCTATTATAATAATGTTTTGTTTACCCACTTAGGTAGATACTATCGTGGTACGTGGCACAATGCACTCTATACGTTAACAGATAAAGACTTCATTTAGTTTGAATTATTTGATATTACTTATAGATTAACATATTTGGTTCTATTATGTAGATATCTATACTAAACTAGGTATAAGTCATAAGATTTTCTTTATTACCTTTATTTATGCGAGAGAGCTCTTGACTCTAGTCTAAGTCAGAGGTGACAAAGACAAAGTGAACGATGGAGTGAGGCTACCCAGAGGAAGCTTGTTCACTCTAATTTTGAAGAGATTAGGGTTGAATGCGTTCGGAAATACAGACGCAGGTAGAGAAAATGTCCGTTTCCCTGAAATCAAGCTATCGCTCTGAAAAAATCTACTATAATCTTTGTTTTAGTTTAGCTCAAATAAAATTAAAGCCAAATCATTTATTTCATTTAAACCATTAACCGGGACTTCAAAATTACCCAGGAGTCGGTCAGTCAGTCGGAAAGTTGAAATTGTCTGAAAAAAAGGTAAGTAGTCTATATGGAGAAGGACGACCAAAAAACTCGACGGACACTCTTTCCAATCAAGTTTCTAAAAGCAAACATACAGAGAGACTTACTCTGTTGTACTTTTAAACAGCATTACAGTATGCAGACCAGTTGAATGAACATGTACGAGGCGAAAGGAGTATGTAAGGATCATACCAGGTGGCGTTTTGTGATTTCTGCCAAGCCGCATGTTAAAGAGGCGTAAGTTTATGTATGTATAGAGTACACAGAAACCTTGTGAAAACGTCATTGAATCAAAATAGAATGATGAATGAATATTACGAAACTTAATTACTTAGGCACATTATGTTTCCGTTGTGTTGTAATCGGCAGTAAACGCTAATGGTCGACAGATCACTGGCGTTTGATACGGCGAGGTAGCGCTGGTCACGTATGCAGTGACGGACTGCGTAATGTGACGGAGAACTATACACGAGGACGGCCCGCGAATCATCGATTAGCAGAAAGTTATTTCATTAATATTTTGGACGAATAAAATATTTAAGGCTCAAAGGACCAACCAGAAGGCTGCCTAGTGGTCCTAAGCGCCCAGATCGAGCAAAGTGTTATACATTATATTTACGTTTTTCTATAAAATTCTTAGTAGCAACTCGGAGTTAGGATTTAAACCTGGTTAATGGCAATAGGCTCGCCCCCTATCACATGGGACTTAAACATATCGGTGAACTGTGGGTGTACATTGGTACACCTCTGCCTCACCCTTCGGGGAATGCAAGCGTGATGGCATGATGTTCGAAGGACCAAAAACTTTAGACTTTTAGAGAACGAGCAACTAGCTTCAACTTTAAACTGTAACTTCTTGACAATGCAAAAATGCATATAAATGATCTAATTTAAATAAATGCCTTGACTTTGCTTTGAAAAAAAAAAATGTAAAAATAATTTAAATAAAATGTATAATTCAATCAATGGCCTGTTCCGCCGGCCGGTTTTATAAGGAAAAAATGTAGATGATGATAAAAATAAGTAGTACTACAACATCGTCTCATGTAGTCGTGATGTCGTGCATACTCTTAATGGTATCTATTGACAATATAATGGTAATGTAGTGGACATATTTGTAATACAATGACACGACTCAACGCTAATATGGTTGGAAAGTGCTAACTAAGTATTCTGTGCGTGCAAACAACTCGTAAGCAACTTGATGGTGGTTTGAAATGATGAACTGTCACTGTTTGCCATTTTGTAATCATCGACGAAATTAAGTAGTTACTAATATTTTTTGCAAATAAGGCTGCCTAATCTTGTTCTGAACAAACTAATACTGCTTATGCTTGGTTCCATGGCAAAACGGATAGTTTACTCACCAGTCGTAATTTTAAATGCTTGACTGGTCGTTTATGAAAATTCTGATGACAATTTTGAATGTGTTTCAAAAATCATGGAATTAAACCTAGCCTTATGCAGAAAAATAAACTCCAATAACAGCGAAAATACGAAGGTATTTGTTTGTAAGGTATGGTTTACTGATACCGGTTGGTAAGTTTTAGGAATCAGGCATTTATGTACAAGACCATTGTGACCAAGTACCAATGTGATTTTATCTGAATTATAATATTATTTTTTATGCACTTTCTAAGTTTATCTTGGACATCACTGACATCGGTAACCATAAAAAACTCTGACACTAGGGTGTGTGGGGAGCCGGGGCTGCGGGTTGTTCGAGAGATACCGCACCCCCGGAACACAAAGGGCACATGAAAGGAATATAGACGGGTTTTAGTCAGTAAAAGTCTGACACTCCCTCCCGCCCCGCCCAGGGCGGGGGAAGTGATTTGATGATTTCCCGTCTTAAAAAAAAAGGGTGTGTGGGGTTGTAAGACCTTACTGCCCACACGATAAAGAAGAAGAATATCGTGAAGAATTCTTTACTGCCTTTACTTCTAGCAAGCATTTTGACTGCCGATCCTGGTCAATGATGGACTTTCTATAAGAGAAGACGAGTTTAGTCTGCAGTGCGATAACTACCTATATACCTACTAACATTATGATATATTATTATGTACTTTATTTATCATTAGTTACAATCAGAAGCTAGGTAAGATAATTAATTACCGGTAAATATTTATGTGCACTATCATAAAATAAAGTTTGCTTTAGAATTACTATTATTTGCTACTTATTTTAGTGATCGAAACAAATATAACTATTTTCTCGACAGGTAAAAGAAAGACTTTTAAGATCTTCCTAGAGTTTCATAAATATGAAAAGAAGTTATGTTAGAAGATATCCCACCTGCGTAAGATGGATTGACAATGATACAAAACATGAATAAGACTGACATGCGAACGATAATATTATGAGTAAGTACGAAGCTTAACATAGGCACAGCTAAGGCTATACCTAAGTAGAAAATACCCATGTTACCTTTACGCATAATTAAAACTTTAATCATATTGAACATATTGTCCTATTACATAGGACCTAAACATACCGGCGAAATGTGCGTGTACATTGCTACACCTCTGCGTAACCATTCGGGGAATACAGGTGCGATGGTATATATGTAAAACACTAAACAACTGAAACTTTGAGAAGAAGCAGGCAGATGATAATATGTACAACATAACATAACTATCACGCCTGTATTACCCGAAAGGTGAGGCAGAGGTGTACCAATGTACACCCACAGTCCGCCGGTATATTTAGGGGGCGAGACTATTGCTATTACCCTGGCACAAATCCTAACTCCAAACTTCTACTGAGAATTTCATAGAAGAAAAACCCAAAAACACTTTGCTTGACCTGGGAATCGACCCCAAGACCTCTAGCTTCGCAGTCGCGCTTTAAGCCACTAAGCTATCGAATGATTTTTTAAAAGCCACTTCCAGTTTTCAGCTTCACTCGTGTAAGTACACATTAACTGAAAAGCTTGACTTGGCTTATTCTAATAGCCGACGTCGTCAGTTTGTGTGACGAATGACAAAAGTAAAAGTCCCATGTTTAGTTCAAAACTAGTCGGATATTTCTGTAACACAATCTTTGCGTAAGACTACACCCATTCACTCACGTTACCTTTCATATCTACACTTCTACACTAAAAGATTTGTATTTTTGTATGTAACGAATAAACTTAAAAACTATATTGGACCGATCAAAAAACATTTTACTGTTAGAAAGCTACGTTATCACTGAGTGTAACATAGGCTATATAACATCACGCTACGACTCACGGGAGCGGAGCAGTAACCAAAGACGTAACTAAAGGCGGGTTAAACAAGCAACCCGGGCGAAGTCGCGGATACTTCGCTAGTATTATGTATAACTAGCTTCTGCTCCCGACTTTGTTCGCGCCAGAATAAAAATATGACATATTATCCTAGGTACATTTTCCTGGATAAAAAGTAGCCTATGTGTTATTCCACGCTACAATTTATCTCAGTGCCAAATTTCATCCAGATCCGTTCTGCCGTTTGAGCGTGAAGAAGAGACAAACACACAATCTTTGGCCTTTATAATTATTAGTGTGATTGAAACAACGAACTCACCGATCCGGTACTTCGTCAGATAGTACAGAAGTAGCAACGTCAGCAAGTACATGAGGTAGCACACGATAGGCGCCATCACTACGCAGATTAGTCCTGCCATATCATTCAACATTATGAAGAATGTTTAAGCGATCGCAAAGAAAATAGAAAGTCACTGATTGGCACTGCAAGAGGATGAAAATATTTTTCAAGATGGCGGACAAATTTCGATAACAATTTGCACAAAAAAAAATAGGATATTCAAGCATACAAGGCAATTTTGCAAGAAATATTTTATTTAATTAAATTTTTAAGGATCACTGCAAAAATTAATTTGTCTAATTAGAAACTGTGTCCACGACCTCGGGATACGCGAATAGCTGAAACACTGAAGTTCTGCGTATCTCTGTATGTTCTAGCAAAAGTACACAAAGTATAAAAATGTTATGTTACTCGAGATAGCAGTGAAGGTTAATGTCTCGTAATCTATTATCATTTCCATGTTCCTCAAGTTTAAGGCTATATTTCCTAATTAATCTTTTAACGCCTTAGTGTTCGTGTCTTATGGAAATGTTTCAGGAAGCATCTAAAAGGTTGGATGTAGATACGTCATCCCCAGCATTCAAAATTCTGCTAACAGCCTAATTTGAGCTTAGTTCAGTCTAAACGAGCCAACCTCTCGATATTCAAATTAATGACATCAAACCAAACTAACATTTCAAATGTATTACATTACTTTAAGGCAATAATTTAAAGTTCAATTTACTTCTATCTACCACAACACGTGTACTTACTTAGAATTCATTTTAAGCCAATCAGTGTTAAATATCCAAAAATGTAATAAATGTTATGCTATGTTGAAATTATCTACATTAACGATTCTAATTATCCTTTGCTTTCCAAATAAAGTACTGAAAGCTTTCTGTTTAGCCGTTGAAGTATTTAAAAGAGTAACTATCATATCTATCTATCCTCATAAAACTTTCAATTTTATAATAGTTGTAGGATTAGTGATTCTCTAAACAGGTAGAACTGCCTCATTACCCTAGTAGTACTAAACGCGACGGCTAAGCTAGAGGTCTTGGGTTCAATTCCTAGGTCGAGCAAATTTTATTAGGTTTTCTTGGAAATTCTCAGTAGCAGCTCGGAGTTACGATTTGCACCCGATTTATGGCAATAGACTCGCCCTATTATTACATAGGACCTAAACATGTGAGGGTACATTGGTACACCTCTGCCAAACCCTTAATACAGGCGTGATGGTATGTTATGTTAAACAGGTAGCTACATAAAACCAGGTCTTCTAATTACTGCAAAACATGTGTGACCACGCATACTTTCCGCCCATCAATAAGGATATAAACATGTTATGTTACAGTTTTGGTCCTTGGAGCCGAAAATAACACTTCTCCTTTCAAATTTTTCCTTCTTACCTCTAAAAGTTATCAAAACAAATTTCCGACGCCTAGAGGAAGTTATATAAAAACATGTAACTATTACAGTACATAGTAGTGTTATCTTAGATATGTAGAGGCTGTGTATAAATAGGAGTTTTATAACAATGTACCTAACTACCTAGGTGATAAAATTAAAATTACAATGTACCGTCCCTGATGATGTTTTGTAGGAAATTGAAGAATTTTGTAGGTTGTTATTTCCTCGGGAAACTTACTATTTTTACGAGGAAATAACAATCTACAATACTAATTACTATCTTACTAATATTATAAATGCGAAAGTTTTTTCGGATAAATGGATGATGGGTGGATGGATGTTTGTAACTCTTTCACGCTTAAACAGCTGAACGGTTCTGGCTGAAATTGGCACTGAGATAGATTGTAGTGTTAAATAGCACATAGAATACTTTTTATCCCGGAAAAATGTTCAGTTCCCGCGGATAATATATCAAATTTGATGCGGATAAAGTTGCAGGTAGAAGCAACTTAATAATTAAACAAGCTTTTGACACGAGAACAGTGTAAAACATGTCCTATGACACTGCAATAGTGTAGCATTTTACAAGTGAAATAGTTTTTGTAATCATAATTATATCCAATGATAACCTCTTAATAAGGAACAGTTTTACCTGTTAAAATACTAGTTTAGATAAAAACAAAAACATGAATAAACTGTTGCTATTAATAGAAGCTCTGTGATTATATTTCTAATATTACTTGCACTTAAGTGTAATTTGACAGACTGATATCTTGCGTGTTGACTTGTCAGTTCTAAAGATTACATACATACGAGTACATACCATCACGCCTGCATTACCCGAAGGGTTAGGCAGAGGTGTACCAATGTACAACCACAGTTCGTCGGTATGTTTAGCTCCCATGTTACAGGAACGAATCCTAATCCCGAGCTGCTATTAAGAATTTATAGAAGAACCCAATAACACTTTGCTCGGCCTGGAAATTGAACCCAAGACCTCCAGCGTAGCAGTCGCGCTTACGACCACTAGGCTAATGAAGCAGTCTAAAGAGTATTCGTTTAAATACATTCTAACAAAAGAGATCGGAAAAATTGCACTCTATATCAATCTAATCTGATATAATGATCTATAGTCTAAACATTAATAGCCCACGAAATATATGGACTTTGTCCGTCCAACTAATATTAGTTCACCTTCACGCCTCCGTTGCTATGCCATCACAATTATGAGACAGCAACATTAGTATGATGCTAATCACAGGATCATAAAAACCTATGAATGCCACAACCGGAGCTCATAAAAACCGGCCAAGTGCAAGTCGGACAGCACGCAGGGTTCCGTACCATTTTCTATAAAAACGAGCAAAAAAATCACGTTTGTTGTATGGGAGCCCCCTTAAATATATATTTTATTCTGTATTTTAGTATAGCTTTGTTGTTATAGCGGCAACAGAAATACATCATCTGTGATTTTCAACTGTCTAACTATCACGGTTCATGAGATACAGCCTGGTGACAGATAGCGTAGTTTCAGTAATAGGGCCCCGTTTTACCCTTTGGGTACGGTACCCTAAAAACGAAATGAATCCTTCTGATTGGTTCATACGTCCACTAATCTATGTGCACTGTTAATGGATCGAGTTAATAGATGACGGCCGGACTATTGCAATTTGTTTTATGAGCGGCTTTAGACCTTGTCATTAATGCAAGGTCTGGGCCACATGGCTTGATCAGGGCAAAACGATTTATAATCAGCTTTGAACACGTCTTGTAATTGATGATAAGTTCAAAAAGATCACGTCAAAGCGAACAGCGTAAGTATACTTGGATCAGCAGTGCTAATCTGTAAATATTTCCTTTGGTGTGTTATGATGAAGTGGGATAAAAGTGAGCGGGTTTCATTCTCATTACACCTAATGCGGGGAATTGACATCTCACCTCAAGCTCATTAAATTCGTCGAGTGAGATTTTTACAGAATATACTAGCTGTAATTCAATGAGAAAGTGTTATTTTCTCATAATGCACAAAAAGCTTTTGCTCCTATGTTAGAATCATTATAAACTGGGGAGATAGAAAGTTAAACTGTATTTAATACATATTATAATAAGCTCAGTGTTGTACAGTCGGGTGGCAAATGGATCAATACGATTGATAAGTAATACAAACACAGTTCACTTTCACAGATAGCAAATAATCGAATGTGAACAGAAATAAAAACATTCTGATGGCGAAATAGGAACTAAATAAATATATTAAAAATAAATTTAGCAGCTTGGAGGATTTGTGCCCGGTTAATGGCAATAGGCTCGCACCCTATTACATGGGACCTAAACATACTGGCGAGTCTGGGTTCACGTTGGTACACCTCTGCCTAACCCTTCGGAGAATATAGGCGTGATGGTATGTTATGTAAAATTTTTTGGACTTTGATTTTCATTTTCCAGTTTTGTGGTCTTTTGTTCCGAATTGTACGTAGGCAAAAATATTTTTCGCAGTTTTGTATAACATTATTTTTATTTGGTCTCGGGAATGATGAGTAATATCTGTCTTAAATAGACCATAAACTATGATTTCTCAACCATTAGCTCAGATATCGTATGTTGTAATTACATTTGCATATTGCGACAGAGGAGTTCATCATGGTGACGATAAGATATCCCATATCTATTCAGGACAACGGACCATCAAACACGTTATTGTGTGTAAACGCAGAAACAATAGAATCAAACAATAGGTAGCAACAGGCATTTAAAGTAATGAAACATGAAATTAACCATTATGTCATATTTCTTTACTAAAATAAAATCGCGTTTAAAAAGATAATACACTGATCACTTTAGAAACCCATAATTATAATAGTTTTTTCTTATACGAGTACAATTATTTACCTTGTATTTCAAAAGCATAATGAAAGAATTCTTTTCCATTTGTTGGTCTTTTTGTCCGAGCGATGAGAACTCCAAGGACTAATGTATGCATAATAAATCGGCAATATTGTATTATTAGAAAATATTTGTAGGTACCTAACGTACTTACACAGAATGTTGCATAATTCATAAAGCGTGAATATTTATGTAAACAAAAAATACTTACATTTCCAAGTTATTTTTGTAGCAGGTATACACTAAACATATTAATATTATAAACGATATCGTGAGCGGTAACGCTACGAGTTTAAACCAAACACTCCTAACTACACCTGTTTGAGCTAAAGTGTCGATCTCAGTCGAATTTGCCTCCATTTTTTTAATAAAAAAATAACTTCTAAAACACTTAAAAAGCAAAACAATATTTCTTTTTACAAAACAATATGGATAAAAAATTTTGTTACTAAAAATATTGCCCCGTTATTTAATTTCTAGAGCTTTTCTTTTTTGGGATTTTTGCATATTTTAACGTTTAACGTTTATGTTTAACAAGCAAGGTTAGATTATTACGGTTGCCATTACTTTGCATACGAACGGCTGTTATCTAGCCATTATCGTCTATTATCTGCAAAAGTTTGATTTTAACTAACCATTGTTTACGGGTTCACTCGGCGAAATTGTAATATAGATCACATTATCAAACTAATATTATAAAGGCGAAAGTTTGCATGTTTGTCTCTTCTTCACGCTCAAACGGCGGAACGTATCTGGATGAAATTTGGCATTGAGATAGATTGTAGCGTAGAATTACACATTGGATACTTTTTATCCCAAAAAAACGTACGGTTCCCGTGGGGTAATATATCAACTTTAACGCGGAAGAACCACCAGCATCACGCCTGTATTCCCCGAAGGGTTAGGCAGAGATGTACCAATGTACACCGCGGAAGAAGTCGCGGGTAAAAGCAAGTATTGCAGTAATTGCTTGATTCATCGCAACGAAGATTTTTACCGTGCATTCAGTTCATGACGTGAGATGAGACAGAGATGTAAACTTTTTGTTCAATATAAAAAAAAAACGGCTGGTCCATAAAAAATATATATTTCCACATTCCAAACTAATCCGCGGACCGAAGGACCAGTTTCATTTCTCTTGCAAATATTCTTAAGTTAAGGAAATACAAACACTACAGTGTTTTTTAATATGTTTATGAGACATTAGCTAACATGAAAACCGTGTTTAATACTAATCTTTGTGATAATGTGCGCAAATAGTAGTTATCTCTGTATAACTGTTAGTGGGATTTAGTTAAGTAATTAGGAGGTTTGCACTTTTGATTATGAATCAACATATCGTAATTTTTTGGGTTTCCTAGATTTTTAACATTTTGCGTTGTAAGATTGGCAAAAAATACAACTACAGTAACTAAGACAGGTTTTTAAAGAATTTGTGTTTTCTTTTTTATAGATGGGAAATCATCAAATAACTTCCCCCGCCCTGGGCGGGACGGGAGGGAGTGTCAGACTTTTACTGACTGAAACCCATCCATGTTCCTTCTTGTGTCCTTTGCGTTCCGGGGGCGCGGTATCTCTTGCAAACAACCCGCAGCCCCGGCAAAAGAATTTGTGTTATCTTTATAATAACAACATGTTTACAGCTTAAAGAATCATAGATTTATGAAGAATATTTAAAGGCCAATAAAAGTGATAACGATAATTAAGTTACGATTAGAAATCAACAATGAATGGATATTGAAATAGGACCATCTTCGCTAAAAATATCGCAGATAAAAATAAACCCGGTTATTGATGAAAAACAAAAACAAGTATAGATTTAAATAAATCCACTCAGGGAACATTACGTTCAGATAGTACTGGTTTCAAAAGGGCCGGTCTCGAGAGGGGCTTAGCGAAATTACTGATAAATTCCCAGCGTGACTCTGTCACATGATTCTACTTGACTTTTATCTTACAGATCATATCTTCTTCTATATATAGTGAAATGAGAATGTTTGTCCTTCGGTACGCGTTATTTGAAAACTTAAAAAAGGCATACTTATGTATATAGGTATTTATTAACCAAATATAGCTACATAATTATTCCGTAGCAGCCTGTTTCAACTTTTATAAATTATTAATTAACACAATTTTCATAAACAAGGTTTAATTGATTAAGCGCTATCGCTTAATCAATTAAACCTTGTTTATGAAAAATATACCTAGCAAAATTAAACTGAATAGCAATAAAAGAGAGAGACTAAAATTAGGATTAACATTACAAAAATATTGCATGCACGCTGAAAGGCTGAATATAGCTGAAATTTATGCTCTAATATATATAATTTATTTATGTATAACATCTATATTTATACCTATAATCGCAATAAATGAATTTGAATTTTGAAGCCTCCTTGAGAAGTAGCTTCAATACCAATTTGACTGCCTGCCCAACCTAGTCAATGATCTGTGAGGTTCTTCTTGGCAAAATAATAAAAGCAGAGGTAATCAGAAATTAATAGGGAAATGAAAATCCCCAAACAAATCCTAAAACACTAATGATCCTTGCTCTTTCCTCAAACTAATGTCAACGTTATCTTGTAATCAAAAAATCTCGAGTATAGGTATGTATGTAGGTCGTGTATGAATGATCTCGTTCATTTTCTTTTATCTTGACTTTCGATCAGTGTTCCGATCGTCTTCTGACGCACCGCTCACCCAGAATAGAAGGCCGACTGATTTATCGGTGATTATAAAATAAGATGTCACGTCCTCCGATAATAACAGAACTATTTTGGAATATTGTATGTTAAATTATAGGTACTAAAGGTCGATCACTGGTCAAAACGAAACCGTTATTATTTAAATAGTAGTAGAGCTCTTTGTGAAGGCAGTCGTCCGGAGAAGTACTACTACTGCCACCGGTGCCGGTGTAACTACAGGCACATAAGACATTACAACTTTGTCTCTAGGATTGCGACGCATTCGCAAGGCCACTGGTATTGCAGATGTGTGAAGGTACTTATCATCAGGTGAGTCATGAGCTTGTTTGCCATCCAATGGCATAAATCATCATTTTTTATTTCAGCATCAATCAGGCATCTTTTATTACAGCTTTCTCATTTTTCATGTAAGCTTTTACAATACCGAATATACACTCATCCAAGCTCGCAGTATGCTTAAAAAGGTGTACAAAATTTCTCTTTACGTATTTATGTTTAAATACTGCAAAATTCATTGTCCAACTGTGGCTACTGCAAAATTCATAGTTTTCGCTCATATTTCTTTACAAAAATAAAAGTTTAAAATATACCTAAGAGAAATAGCTTATAATATACGCTGCATGACCATAAGTGCAAGATCACGAGAAAGCGTGTTTGTTTCGTATATCTGTCAGTCAGTCACGACGATCAAATGGATTTGCTATAAATATAATGTATAGTGCACTCGATTTACTTTCATATTTACACAAATAGATTTTTGCGGAAAAGCCCATGTTTATAGCAAGTACATTATTGCATTGTAATAACTGCCACGGTAGCCTAGTGTTCCTGGGAATCGAAGACCTTTGTCTTCAATTCCCAGTTCGAACAAAAAGTGTTATTGAAATTCTTAGTAGCAGCTCGGAGTTAGGAGCTGTGCCTGGTTAATGGCAATAGGCTCGCACCCTATTACATGGGACCTAAACAAACCGGCGATCTGTGAAAGTACATTGGTACACCTCTTTTTTTTTTTTTTTTTTTTTTTTTTATAGACGGGAAATCATCAAATAACTTCCCCCACCCTGGGCGGGGCGAGAGGGAGTGTCAGACTTTTACTGACTAAAACCCGTCTATGTTCCTTCATGTGCCCTTTGCGTTCCGGGGGCGCGGTATCTCTTTCGAACAACCCGCAGATTGGTACACCTCTGCCTTACCCTGGGGAATATAGGCGTGATGTATGTGTGTACATTATTGCCACGTCGGAGGCAATAATCAGATCATGAAGGGTGCAAGTGAATGAACAATTGGTACACTCCAGCATATAGGACATTGTTTGATCAGGTGCTCCGCAGTCGCACTGGCAAACTACTGGACCCATATAGTATAAATAATGATAAATTTATCATCAATACGAAAAGAAACAGCCAGTATATTAGCGGTATCTCTTTGAATTCTTGTCTCATACCACGGAAACAGCGAACGACCTTTACTGTGTACAGCTTTAACATATTGTATCACTAGACAATGATATGTCAAGTGCCTTGATAATTCTTTAACTACAAATTGGATAGACAAATGGAATGCTGACAAAGATCTGTGTGCTAACGAGTATTGTATGTAATTATAGTGGTAAGATCCGTCGGTATGTGAGGTATTGTATGCACAAGGACAAAACAGAACGTAGGGTTTAACTTAAAATACAAATTAATTATAATGGAATTAGAATTTACATTGAGTTATTGTAGGGTAACTGCCTCGGCAGCCGAGTGGTCCTAAGCGCGACAGCTACGCTAGAGGACTTGGTTTCGATCCCGGGTCAAGCAAAGTGTTATTGGGTTTTTGTATGATATTCTCAGTAGCAGCTTGGAATTAGGATTTGTGCACGGTTAATTGCAATAGGGACGCCCCCTATTACATGAGACCTAAATGTGAGTGTACATTGGTACACTTCTGCCAAACCCCGGTGAACTGCGCGTGTACTTTAGCCCACCTCTACCTAACCCTTCGAGAAATACAAGCGTAATGGTATATGTGTGTATGGAGTCCTGTTATATCTCATTTTTTATTCCTCAAGGTAAAAGTTATCACGGATCTTAGGACCAGTCCGTCTTATCTCAAAGATTTTTACATCTCTGCTTGACAATTTTAAGCTATGCTAGCCTAAATAAATCCCTTGGGCAGCGCATCCCTAATCCTTCTACAAGATCAATCTTTATTAATTGACATTTGTGTATCAAATGCAGATAATTTTACCAGAACGAATGCAGTTCTTTTCGAGATTATTCGAAAACTGAGTAATACCGGCGAGAAATTTGGACAAGTTTCCAAGTATAAAATGAGCTCAAAAATAAAATAAAAAACCTTAGGGTAAGGCGGAATTCAAACAGGAAAAGGAAAAACCCTGTAATTTTTACAAGTAAGTTTCGGCCTTAAGAAAACTAATGTAATTACTTCATAAACAAATAAAAGATTAATTCTCTTCATCTATCACTACAGCCACTCGACAAGATCATTCACTAAGGACCAAAAACATTCCGATAAAAAATCGAGCATTTTATCATTATCGATCTGGCTGATATAAAAATAGCTAAATATCATTTCGCAACTGCATGTTAAAAGTCACGAGACACATGACTAATGGTTATCATGAATTGATCTTATTGTATATGCGCAAATCATCTGAAATCTGTCACCTGAATATTTGAAGAGGCTTGCCACTATTTGCGTCAACTAAAAATATCTCAAGTGTTTTTGAAAATAGATTTTTGCTTTTCATGTTTGTCTTAATATGTTGTTCATGAGAATGTTAGTATAGTATGGTGTTAATTAGTATTATTTAATACAAGGTCATTCAATCAACAATTAAATATGAAAGCTAGAAAACCGCGCATACCTGGAAAACAACTAAGAAGTTTTGAGTTCCGCGTAGACGTTTTTATATAATAAAATCAATGCGTGGCCTATAATGTTTTATGTAAATGTTATTTTATAATATTACTGTCAATACCCGCAATAAAATACCTAAAAGCATATGAAATATAATGAGGCAAATTGAGGTGGTTATAAGTATAAGGTATTCATAATTATTACTAAAATCAACTGAATAAATAAATAAATCATGTCCTTCAAGATTGTCTATTATAATTACTGAATAGAAAACATAACTCTTTAGAGGGTGTAAGCACATAATTCATAAACAGCGACGAATCTTGAACAAAAGCCTTTTTTAATGCAAATTAGTTAATGAATCTCAACTTTTGTCATCAAAATCTACATATGTACTTAATATCTTCGTATCGGTCAACTTGACCGGCGACGATAGACTTGAAATAAGTATTAAGATAAGTCACTTACGGTCCACGTATTATTATTGAATATATTCTAGACTTGTTAATCTCTTACTATTGTTCATTTATCATACAATGACCTACATGTCGAGTCAATATAATTAACACATTTCTTATCTTTGTCTGTACTTAAGACTCTCTACGTGACTATAATTAATTCTAATGTAATATTAACTCGAAAGTTTTGATCGTTTGCTTTTATGTGAGTGTGTAATGGCACTGGTCCTTTGATACGCGTTTTATTATACTGCAGATTGTATGCGTCCTTGAATATTAAATAATGGCCTGAAATTCCTTGTATACCCATTCCATGTATGCTCTTATCGTTTAGTACTATACTAGCAGCAGCAGTGCAGGGTAATGACCTCTTCTCACACAGATAAGCATAAACCATTGATCACCATGCTTGCTCAAGGCGAATCGGCGATTAAGACTTATATTATATTATTAGTAAAACTCCAAGTTTCCTCACGATTTTTTAGTTTACCGATGTCAGTGATGTCAAAAATAATCTTTGGAAAGTTCATATGAATTGTCAAAAATTATGTTGGTACTTTCTTATTACCCGTTGTCGACCCTGCAACAATTGAACTGCACTGGGACATTACAACTATCCAAGGTTTCCAAGATATTCCAAGGTACCTTCTAATACAGCAAGGTATGCCGTTAGTGCTCTCACTCTAAGCCTAAGCGAACAGGTTTGAGTAATCTCTAACGTGTCGGGATAAGATTGAAGATTGTTGACGAAGTCGCGTAACCAGTTCGAAAATACGAGATTATATTTAGATTTTTTCTATATTAAGACTAGACGCCTTGAGTGATGCTGACATTGAAACGAAACCAATTTAAAAAATACGCGTTTGAAATTGTTTTGGGAAACTTTTGAATAATTTAATATTATGTTATGAAATCTACCACTATTTCTGTAACATAACAGTTATATTACCATAACAGTCTAGTTTGTGGTTTTCTATGAATAGAACGTTTTATTTGAGCGTAGGTGTGTGTCGTAACTAGG
The DNA here is from genome assembly GCA_932526535.1 of Caradrina clavipalpis. Lineage (NCBI taxonomy): Eukaryota > Metazoa > Arthropoda > Insecta > Lepidoptera > Noctuidae > Caradrina > Caradrina clavipalpis. Next base: position 325,757 of record OW052111.1, on the reverse strand, counting down.
TACGACACGGTAGCCTTACTTTACGACATCGATAACACTGTTAAAAACATATTGCTATTGTTATAGTTATTAATGGCAAAAAACTTGTGACTTGTATTTTTTTTTTACCAGTAGTAAATCATCCGGTAACTTCCCCCGCCTTGGGCGGGGCGGGAGGGAGTGTCAGACTTTTACTGACTAAAGCCCTAAAAACTTGTCATCATCATCTGCTTAGCCTTTTCCAACTATTTTGGGGTCGGCTTCCAGCCCTAAAACTTGTATAAGATGCATATTCCTTAAAACACTTAAGTAAACAAAATCTACAATAAATAATGTAAAATAAGTCCTACAACATTTTCATAATCATCATATCAGCCGCAGGACGTCAGATTTCCAAAAGGATCGTTTGGAAGCGGCTTACCTCCAGCTACACTATGCATTATCATTATTATTGTCCTCTTAGTACTTACTGCCTGCTTCAGCAGCACTTAGTGATAATAAAAGTGAAATAGTTTCTGTCCTTGGTTAATTCGATGATAAAGCAAGGTTGTTGACTTCTTAGAAACAGAATGCATACTTAAAGTGCTTCAGATAAGTAAATAGGTGAGGTGTAATAACAGTTTGTATTATTATGTAATGGTATTATGTCGATTCTATATTTAACGTAATTTTGTTTGTGTTTAACTGCCAAAGTCACCTGTGTGATCTCCAATATGGTTCACTAACCTACTTAAAGAGAAAATGTTTCATTTTGCTTTATTTTATTTGCGTCGAAATTAAAATTAGTAAAATTTTGAAAACTTGGCACTTATTTTCAGTCATATGTACTTTAAGAAAAGGCTGGTCCTTAGAGTCTAACCAAGTTGGTTGTAGCACCTCAACAATTTTAAATAATATTGAATAATATATTTTGAATAATAATGTAATAAACTAAAACTCGACTACAATAAAAACGTTCACCGAAAAACTATGCTAAGACTTTGTTGGGTATTTTATGTATTTGTTATAACATTATAAATTGTAAACTATCAAAATTATTGTACAATAGCAAGAACAATGTTTATTATGATGCCTACGACTTTAATAGGATGAATAATAGAGCACAAGTTACCTTCTATGCTACATAACATAACAAACCATCACGCCTGTATACCCCGAAGGATTAGGTAGAGGTGTACCAATCTTCTTCTTCTTATCGTGTGGGCAGTAAGGTCTAACGACCCCAAACACCCTAGCGTCAGAGTTTCTAAACCGCCTCAAGGGCCTCTGACATGGTTACAATAACCTAATAAGCCAATAGCCATAAAAATAAGCCAATATTGGTAATAGTGTACTAATTACACACCCACAGTTCGCCGGCATGTTTAAGCCCTATGTAATAGGGAGCGAGCCTATTGCCATTAACCGGGCACAAATTCTAACTCCGAGTTGCTACTGAGCCGGCCTTCTATACTAAGTTTACAATAACACAATACGACCCTGCTCAAACTTGCCAAGTTCAATCTAACGATAGAAGCGTGCTCTGTGTTCCAGTACCTTCAATGTCAAATGTTTTGTTGATGCGTGAAGTAATTAAAAGACACAAGGATGCAGTCAAAATGCACTTGAAAAAACGTTTTTTAATTGATTGAGCTCTATATATACGTATTGTTCACCTTGATAATAGCTTCAGTTCTTTGTCATTAAATAGTTGTCATTACCTAAATGTATGATAATTTATTTTCAAAGTCATTGAAAACCCAGAATTCGATTTTTTTAATGGATAAAGGTACCTATTTAGTTTTCCTAATTTTAATGTAATTAAATAAACCAGCTGTTCTTATTGGAGTCTAGCGACTTCCTCTGCGTGGCTTATTTCAACCGCCTTTCTTCATGTCTTTGTTACATAGCCTATGATACTCACTAATAACGTGGCTTTCTATGGGCGAAAGAATTTTCAAAATCTGATCAATACAACCCTACAAACTCACAACTTTACCTCTTCATAATATTAAGTATAGATTTTAAGATTTAGATGTTAAAAACGAACATGATTCAATAAATTAATTTAAGTTCATTTGTTTCTCGAATAAACTTTAACTGTGCCAAAACACTCTTCTCACTCTCCATTCAATATGTCTAAAAAAAGGAACTAAGTTTTCTCTTCACGTATAAATCGGACGGGCCTGTTGGTCTAGAGGTTAGTGGCCCTGACTGCTAAGCCGGAGGTCGTGGGTTCGATTCCCACCCAGGACAAACTTTGTGTGATGAGCATGATTGTTTGTTCTGTGTCTGGGTGTGATTTATCTATAATATGTATGTATTTATAAATTATATAAGTATGTATATCAGTTGTCTGGTTACCATAACACAAGCTCTGCTTAGCGTGGGATCAGATAGCCGTGTGTGAGTTGTCCCAAGATATTTATTTATTTATTTATTTATTTAAATGTATAGATTCTAATACAGTACCTATATTCTAATGTCTCAACTTCAGCAGTTAAAATTGTTTAAGAACGCAAACAAGTTTTGCAGACTGATCGATGATCAGAGCTCTCGAGTACAGATTGAAAAGAGAAAGGCAAAGATAAATGTTATGATGATAAATATTAAATTGCAATGCATATCTGAATGTATTGGCAGCAGCCAGACGCAGGACTTTCTCAAGAGGAGAGTACGCTTTAAAATGGTACCTAATGGTGTAAAAACACACTGATAGAACTTTGCGGACTTTTGGAAGTAACCAGTTTTTGGAATGTTTCTCATATGTCATCTTTTACCCGTCTGCGGCGAAGACTAAAAGGAGGGTTATATGTTTGACCTGCATGTATGTTTGTCTGTTCCGCCGAATGGCGTACTAGAATGTGTATAGTAAAAAGTAAATTTAATTAACTTGAATTAAAAAGAAAAAGAACAAATTAGTACCTACTCTAGATTTTACGTACTAATATGTACACAAGACTTTCACAGTCGGCACCTATTAAAAATCTAGACAGGTTTCCAAATAATGGGTCCCGGCTGTGAAAGTAACAGCACAGACAGCAGCGACAGTACTTCAAGTACAGAGTTATTTTTAAATTTTTGGTAACTTCTTAACTAAATAAAATATTACGTCCAAATCTATCTATAAATATCGAATGTTCTAGTTTGTCACTAACAAATTACTCTAGAGACAAAAACTAACATTACATACTAAATTAGGCATATACCTACCTATACATAACTATCAACTAGTAAATGACTGGTAATCACGGCCACTACAATGAACATACGAGCCATAATGACCACCTATGGTTACCCGGAGGCAGATAGATTAGCGAGAGAATAAAGTATTGTTACACCACTGAATACTTTATGAGAACCTGGTACAACATAACATAAACAATACCATCACGCCTGTATTCCCCGAACGGTTAGGCAGAGGAGTACCAACCCACATTACGCCGGTATGTTTAGGTCCCATGTCATTAGGGGGCGAGCCTTTTGTCATTAACCGCACACAAATTCTTACTCCAAGCTGCTACTGAGAATTATATAGAAAAATCCAATAACAGCTTGCTCGACCTGGGAATCGAAACCCAAGATCTCTAGCCTAGCAGTCGTGCTTAGCACCACTAGGCTAAGGACGCAGTTACAACAATTTGATATAAACACGTAGGATTTATTTAAATTATCAATCTTTATAAACTGAGTAGCTGAGAGGTTATTTATAATAATTATAGGTAACCTTCGTCATTATTATGCAAACAATGAAGATAACTAGTATGACGTTAAAGATTAAACACAAAGTGCAGTCTAATCGCTAGGAGCTATTGCACCGGAGTACGTTTGAATGAACAAGATCTATAGATCAGATAACGTTATTGATAACATCTCAATTTCGTATATGATACTCAATACTTAAGTATGTGGTCATGATGGCCCAGTGGTTAAGGCGCCCGCCTCTCATGCACGAAGTTGTAGGTTCGCAACCGGGCACGGGCAAGTACCAATGTGACTTTTTCTAATTCATATGTACTTTCTAAGTTTATCTTGTACATCACTGACATCGGTAACCATGTCAGAGGCCCTTGAGGCGGTTTAGAAACTCTGACACTAGGGTGTGTGGGGTCGTTAGGCCTTACTGCCCACACGATAAAGAAGAAGATTGACTACCTGACTGAAAACTTGTGCTTAAACAAAAGATGACGAATTCTTTAATTATCTTACAGTACTTAGGAAATATAATTAGGCAGACAAAACAGTAAATAAAAGATTAGAGTTAGATCCTGTGTCCTCAATGTCGAACGTTTGGCGGGACTTTCCGTCTCTAGTACATATTGTGTGGTTAGCCAAGTCTTGAGTAAATATTAACGTTCTCTCAATTCTAGAGCTCGCGGTAATGACGTTATTTTATGAGGTTCTATAAATATTATGCAAAGAATTTTATTGTATTTCGTTTTGGTCCTTTTACCGAATTTGTTTCGGTGATAACGTACGTCATTACCTAATACGTTTGTTAATGCTAAACTTAATTTAAGACGTCATTGTAACGATTACCTGCCTGCAGTTAACTGCCTCGATAGCCTAGTGGTCCTAAGCGCGAGTGCTACGCTAGAAGTCAAGGGTTCTAGTCCCAAGTTGAGCAAAAAATGTCATTGGGTTTTTCTATGAAATGCTCAGTAGCAGCTCGGAGTTAGGAGGACTTGTGCCCGGTTAATGACAATAGGCTCGCCCCCTATTACATGGGACTTAAAACATACCGGCGAATTGTGAGTGTACATTGGTATATCTCTGCGACTCTGCCTAACCCTTCGGGGTATTTAGGCGTGATAGTGTGTGTAACGGTTATTTTATTCCTGTGTTGATATGACATACGTGAATAGCTCATGTTATGACATCAAGCTTGGTTTGAGCCGGACCGCGCGGCCTTCGAACGTCATTCGTTGATATTATTTTAACTGACACATCGACTAGAGCGGGTTAATTGAAGTGGAATAGGCCAGCTTCTACCTGTGACTTCTTAAATATATATTGTTAAACATAGTCTTTAGCAAGATTATTTATAATCAGACAAGAAATCCAGACATTATCTCTTATAAACAACTATAATAATATTATAAAGAGGTACATTTTTTTTAACGTATTGGTTCCGAAGCTACCAAACCGATTTTAACATTTTTTTCACTAATAAATAGCTACATTATTCCTGAGTAACATAGGCTATATAACATCACGCTACGACACACGAGGGTGGAGCATTAACCAAAGACGTAACTTATGGCGGGTGAAATAAGTCACGCGGTCGAAGTTCTGGGCAGACCGCTAGTCTCCTATAAATAAAAAATTGTATTATAGATATAGATTTAAGTGCTATCCACCTATAGTTTACTAGTAATAAAAGGTATCCTTCATCATTATACCACTATCTACACGTACAAGCTCAAATATCCTAGACATCAATGTCATCTACTAAACATCTCAACACGGCGCCTTCGGTTGCGCAGACCTTGCCTCACTCGCAGCTCACTTATCTCTTACAATTTGCGCAAACGTTGCACGATCCACGGTAAATATTTTTCGAGCTAACGTCAAGTATGTTTAGCTAGAATATAAAATACGTACTTTGTGCATTAGAACGAGACATAGTCGTGACGACACGACTGTCAATAAGTAGGTTTGCTAGCGAAAAATATTGGTCCTTCGCTCCGAACACCAACGTATGCGGATCCGAGGACCAAGATTTTTTTTAGAAGTGTTTTGTGAGTTATGATCATATCCTACTACTATTATAAAGGCGAAAGTTTGTATGTATGGATGTATGGATGTATGTATGGATGTTTGTTACTCTTTCACGCTTAAACGGCTGAATGGATCTGGATGAAATTTGGCACAAAGATAGATTATAGTCTGGAATAACACATAGGCTACTTTTTATCCCGGGAAAATGTACGGTACCCGTAGGATAACACATCAACTGTGACGCGGACGAAGTCGCGGGCAGAAGCTAGTTTTACATAAATTATGCAGACTTGATGTCATAGAACTCGCGTTTTGAATGTAAAGATAATAAAATAACAGTAAAGAAATGAGCAGTCTAGTGAGATGTTTGGAAATAGACATAAACTAGATACTTATGTTATAAAACATCTTGTTTAACTAGTATAAAAAGTAAGAGTTTATTCCTTATTTTCTTGATACTTGCGCAGTTAAATTCCAAAGGACCAAAATCTTAATAAATAACGTTACCCGCCTACCCAGTCGGGTAACTGGCGATTCATTTGTTAAAACCAGTTGACCGAACCAAAACTTGCGTTGGTCGGGAATGCTAATTTCTGTTATTCATGTCCAAATTAGAATGGAATCTAGTTAAATTATGCAAATGTTATGATCAACATCGTAAGAAACTTCTAAAAGCGTCTTGAATGAGAGCACAATATCTGCTCTTTAGTTAAATGCTTCAGACTAATGACTGGAATTACACAAGTGGGTATATTCACTTGTTTAAACTAACATTATAAAGAGAATAGATTTTCTTTGTTTGTTTATACCGCATAAGCTCCGAAACTACTGGAACGGTTTTAAAGATTTTTCACCAATAGATAGCTACATTAATCCTGAGTAACATAGGCTATATAACATCATGCTCCGACATATGGGAGCGGAGCAGTAGCCAAAGGCGTAACTCAACGCGAGTAAAATAAGCCATGAATCGAAGTCGCGGGGAAAAGCTAGTTTACCATAATTACACAATATTTAGTCAAATGATTTTGGATAAAACAAGGTCTTTTGTTAAATAAACACTTCGACAGATTGTAATAATGTGTCTGTGAGTTTTCAGTTTTTTCTTCAACAAGTAAGCATTATTTTAACTCATATTTTTTTTATGTCATTGGATGGCAAACAAGCCTTCGGCCCACCTGATGTTAAGTGTTCACCGCTGCCGATAGACATCTTCAATACCAGACGCCTTTCAAATGCGTTGCCATCCCAGAGACAAAATTGAAGTGTCTCATGGACCTGTCATTACACTGGCACCCATACGCTTCAAACTGGAACACAGCAACGCTGCTTTGCGGCAGAAATAGGCATGGTGGTAGTACTTCCCGGATGAACTCCTTCACAAACAACTCCACTACTAGTTAAAAATAATGCTTACCTATAGACCTTGACAGTATACCTTTTTGTAAATAAGTGGAAAGTGATAAGATCAGTATTCGTCCTACATGTTTACGGCTTTATATTTTTAACTACCTTATTCCCGCGACCTTGTACCTCTAAATATCAGTCATCATCATCATTTTTGGCAGTTATTTCTATAAAATTTTAAATAAAATAAACAATAATTAAAAAATAGCCCTTTTTACTTCTCATAACATCAAACTATCTGGCAGTAATTCTTTTCATAATCAGTTCAGCCTTTTCAGAGATTATTTCTTTAATATTTATTAATTTACGTTATTTAATTTACGTATTTAGTTTACGTTATTTTGCCACTTGTGACCACAGAAAAACACTTCAATTTTATTTATTTAAACAGATACATGCAATAACACTTGTAGGTATGTGCTTAAAGTTAAAAAATGGATAGGTACAAACATAAATTATTCAAATAGATTCGACAAAACAAAAAAACAAAACTTATTTTCGTCCATAGCACTTATGAAATTGGATCGCTAATTGAATATTAATTTATTCAAAGCCATTAATAGATCCAATTGATTATGCCTTGCCCTTTTAACATGGTACTCAATATCACCTCGGTCGAAGTATGTATACGCAGTAGGTACGCTGTAACCTACATTATGTCACAACTGTAAGGTACTACGTAATCTAGGTTACAGTTGCATGACCTATAACCGCAGACTTATTACTCACTACATTCAGAATGTGCCAAGTAACAACCATAACGCCTGTATTCCCCGAAGGGTTAGACAGAGGTGTGCGAATATACACCCACAGTTCACCGGTAATTTTGATTACGCCTGGCACAAATCCCAACTCCGATTTTGCCCTTAACACTTTGCCCGACCTGCGATTCGAACCAAAGACCTCCAGCGTAGCATTCGTGTTTAGCACCACTAGGCTAACGAGGCAGTCAGCTGTTTGCAGCAATTCGCTTAAGTAGAAGAAATTAATATTAATTAAGCAGAAACCAATTAATGTCTTGACGGTCTAGTGGTTGATACACCCATCTCCAATGCAGGAGATCGCGGGTTCGATACCGGATCTGTACTATCACTACCTCTGAAGTATGACCTACCAAACCATCATGAAAATCTATTCAGAATTGGTGGAATAATTGCAATAAAAAAAACATACTACATATACTATACATAGAATTGATAACCTCCTCCTTTTTTGAAGTCGGTTAAAAAACAGATCAAAACTCATATTGTGTTACGGAAAATATCGCATAAAAATCCTAAAGAATGCAAAAACAAAGTGATTTAATGAATGCGATTGCAATTAAATTAACATAATGATACCTTGATCGGGTTTCGTCTGGACTGGATTTAATTAAAAATTAAATTCTAAATATAAGTTGTCTAGAAGCCTAATAAAAATAATAAAATATTAATTAATGACATCAACTTGTATTCATTTATGTATTAGAATAAGAGCAATAAAATAGATTAGATAGGTATGTTTTTAAATGAAGCACACAGATTGTTATTTTAATAAGATAAAACCAGAAAGATGTTTTTACCTCTCCCATTATTTTCTAAGAACAAAAGAAACATTTACAGTTAAAATAAGTTCTAAAATCATTTTAACAAAATAACCATCACCATCACGCCTGTATTCCCCGAAGGGTTAGGCAGAGGTGTACCAATGTACACCCACAGTTCGCCGGTATATTTAGGTCCCATGTAATAGGGGGCGAGCCTATTGCCATTAACCAGGCATAAATCCTAACTCCGAGCTGCTACTGAGAATTTCATAGAAAAACCCAATAACACTTTTTGCTCGACCTGGGAATCGAACCCGGGACCCACAGCAGCCGCACTTGCGACCACAAGACCAACGGGGCAGTTAACAAAATAAGTCGCGCTTAAAACCACTAGGCTAACGTGGTAGTACTATTCTACTTTTCCACTATTCAAATTCGTCAACAATAATATCCAAAGTTAACCTAAAATGTAGAGCAGTGACCTCTCTCCCACTCATACTGCTTAAACCCATACAAATGTATGAAGTACTTAGTATGAAGGTCTCGACAGCTCACGACCAGCGTACCATAACAATGGCGAGGTATGACGGTAGAATATCAAGTGACGTACTTGCGTACTCTCCACTTCGTAAAGGCTATATATCAAGTTGTTTTGATCATGTGTTACTGTCAATCTTAGCTGTCATAAAGAAAATGGTTAGTGGACCGTAGGTACGGATTACGTTCATTAATTATTAGCTGAGGTAGCTGGCGAACTGTGGGTGTACATTGGTAAACCTCTGCCTAGCCCTTCGGGGAATACAGGCGTGATGGTGATAAAGAGTCGTTATTTTATATTTTCAGTAGCTTAATTCTGCCCGCGACTTCGTCCGCGTCAAATTTGATATTATTATCCCACGGGAACCGTAAATTATTCCGGGGTAAAAAGTATCCTATGTGTAATTCCACACTACAATCTATCTCAGAGCCAAATTTCATCCTGATCCGTTCAGCCGTTTGAGCGTGAAAGAGTAACAAACATTCATCCATCCTTTCAGCCTCACAAACTTAACAAAGCGTTGATATTTTTATAACCTTTCTGTATTCTTGTATTCTAGTAGATTCTAAAGATCTTTATTGTTGTAATCACATCTTTAAAGTTCGGTATGTAAGTACATTGAAGATGAAAAGACGTTTACATACCTACCAGTAACTAGCAACTTATGTCGGAATGATTCGTCAACATTTTCAATAGAATCGTTTTTGTGCGTCTGTGCTCATCAGACACTGACTAGTACAGCAAGAATACCCGGAGACGTGAGCAAAAACTAAGGTTTTACTACTGCGTCAACTAAATACCAAACTATTTATATTTTAGAATTGAATAGACATAAACATTGTGATGGTCCAGTGGTTAATGCACATGCCTCATAAGCACAAGGCTGGATTCGCAACCAGGTACGGGCAAGTACCAATGTGACTTTTTCTATTTCATAAGTAGGTACTTAGGCCGGATCTCTCTCCGGTCGTGTCGGATTGCCGTTCCAACGGGCTATGAGAGTAAGGGAAGAGGGAGTGCACCTGTGTTTGCGCACACACTTGTGCACTATAATATCTCCTGCGTACATGGCTAGTCTGCATGAAGATTAGCCGCCGTGGCCGGAATCGGTCTGGAGAATTTCTTTTTTTTTTCAAGTAGGTACTTTTACATGGAGCGACTGCCTATCTGACATCCACAACCCAGTAACTCGGCAACACGGTAAATCTTGGTCTGACTAGTTGTCAGACTACTTGGCTTCTGACTATCCGTAATGACACGACTGTCAAAGAAGCAAAAAGTTGTATTCATTATAAATAGCATGGTTATTAAATATTTCAATTTGAAGAGTGGGCTATAAATAACATACCAATGTGAATGTGGTCACCCTTGAGAGTCTACCTAAAAGTTCGATGCTCTGCCCACGAGGGACATACGCCCATAAATATCAAACGCCACTCCTAGTACTCACGATGAATGAAGCTATATATTTCTAGAACAAGCTGACCTCACATTTTACAGAACACCCGTGCGAAACGAGGTCAACTTATAATGGAAGATGTAGTATGAGACATTGTGTCGTCGTGTGTACTAGTTTATAACTACACTAGCAGACTTATTTCACCCTTAAGTTACGTTTTCGGTTATTCCTATATGTCGTAGCGTGATGTTATATAGCCCATGACACTCACAAATAACGTGGATTTCTGTGGGTGAGAGAATTTTCAAAATCGGTTCAGTAGATCCAGAGATTACCCCCTACAACCTCACAAACTATACTTCTTTATAATATTAGTTACTTTACTTCCAGACTGACGGCTTACAGGCTTCGCGTATTTGGAAGTCTTCATAAACCTAAGCCTATTAAATTGGTCAAAACAAATCCTTGGCAACAAAACCTTCACTCGATGTATTGCGGTCACTTACATTAACACCTGTATTACCTATTTACTTAACTTTAACATAAAACGGCCATTGGCCAATTACTTAGTTAAAGACATTTGCAATATTACCGACATTCACACGCTCATCTCACAATACTACAAACATACTGACAAGATCGTCTTCCACTCGTCCGCGAACAGATCACAGTCAGAAATTGTCAAATCTTTAGGAAAAAAAACGTTCCCACCGTTTGCACGTTTTGGTAAAAAAAATGTTTTGTCTAAGTATAACGTTTTAGTAAAATATCAAGCCTATACTGTGCGATTCTCTAAAATGCAAACTCGAAAACGAGTCTCACTAAAGTGATCGCGCTCACTTCGATAACGAACCAACTTGTCATTGGTTTAGTATTCGTTCGCCGTGGTGACGTCACCGGCGTGATCGTGTTTAACATAATACCATTTTGTAATCTCACTGCGGATTCAGCTTTCGAATTACGAAGTGAAGCTTAGAGAATCACACTGCTGTTCAGCATTGTAAAAATATTTACCTTAATTTACTATGGACGATGTAGAATCAAAAGTTCAAAGAGTATGCTTAGATGGTTCGGTCATGTTGAGAGGATGAGTGAAAGGCGACTAACCAAAGGGATTTATATGGCAGATGTGAGTGGCAATGCCGGGAGGGGACGCCCTAGAAAGACCTACCCTGACCTTATTGGAGAGGTTCTTCAGAAAGGTCAGGTGCGCAGTACTCGTAACCGGCTTGCTTGTTTGACCAGATGTAGATGTAGCAGCTCGTTGTTAGGATTTGTGTCCAGTTAATGGCAATAGGCTCGCCAACTGTTACATGGGACCTAAAAATACCGGCGAACTTACTGTGGAGGTACTCTGCCTAACCCTTCGGGGAATACAGGCGTGATGATGGTATTTAGTTGTTGTGAAAGCGACAAGACAGACAGTTACTTTCGTATGTATAATATTAGTAAAATTGCAAAGTAAGATAGTCTCTTCGTGACATTTTTTCTCCAAAACTGTTAAACCTATTCAGATTAAATTCAGTAGACATACAGTTTAGTCGAACCTGCGGTCACAAACTCACATACATCACTTGTGTTACGTACAAGTTTGCCTCGCTAACTCGTAGTATTAGTTTGTCTCGTCTGTGATGACTTCCATTACGTGTGGCAATGGGGTCACGGACGAACGAACCTTACAATAATACATATTTTCAAAAAAGTTTTGTATTTGAATCCGTGAAGAATTTTGTTGAAGGTTACTTTAAAACAATTATGTATACATATAGAAAATGTGAACTCGTTATTATCATATTATCAGTCCTCTTTTAAACATGGACCTAACCTTCTAGAAGATACATAAACTTACGCTTATTTCTCACGGGGTAGGCAGAAACCACAATATAGGCATAGCAATTGAATAAAAACAGTAGTAGAATTTTCTTATGATTATAATAACCGCCCTAAGAAGAATATTGCTTTGAAAAACATATTATGTACCATCACGCCTATATTCCTCGAAGGGTTAGGCAGAGGTGTACCAATGTACACCCACAGTTAGCCGGTATGTTTGAGGTCCTATGTAATAGAGAGCGAGTCTACACATCATTATCTACAAATTAATTAATAAACGGTCCTTTTAGAAATCTATGGGGAAGTCCTATGCCCAACAGTGGACGTCCTGTGGCTGATACGATGATGATGAATAAATAAACAAGTAAGTTCACCGAAGATACAAAACACAGATTGAAATCTCAGTAAACCACTCGATGTACAATCACCGCATAATATAAGATCTTATGAAGACGGTCATCGGCACGAATGAACTGACAGGCGACAAGACAATGCAGTGAATCATTTGGAAGTTGTTATTGTCCACCACACAAAGATTAACCGTGACAGGTTGACACAATACACATTTTTGATCTAAGAAAAATAGCGTGTTAGTCAGAACAACGATATTAAGAGCGATGACGAAGTCCGGATGAAAGGACCAATTTTTCGGAAAGACAAAATGGAAAATACCTGAAAATAAATATTTTGAGGAGGATAGACATTGTCATAAGCGTTTATTTTTCACACTAGCCAAGTAGCCACGTGCCGTCGAAGCTCCCACCGTTAAAAATACTTTTCTTCGTGCAGGTGAAATTAACATGATCGTGGTAATCGCTTGCCATTTCCCCACTATTTAAACTGCATACTGACGCCCGTTACTTAGCATACATGTACAGTCCTGCAGACCGTTACGGAATTTAGTTAAATGTATGCCAATCCTTTTCGTGTTAAATATTCTATTTAAACAGCTGCTTGCCTGCCTCGTTGGCCTATTGGTCATAAGCGCGACTGCTACGCTAGAGGTCTTGGGTTTGATTACCAGGTCAAGCAAAGTGTTGTTAGGTTTTCTATGAAATTCGCAGTTAAGATTTGTGCCCGGTTAATGGCAATAGGCTCGCCACCTATTACATGGGTCCTAAAAACATACGCGCGAACTGTGGGTGTACATTGGTACACCTATTGGTATGTGTGTACACAGCTGCTTGGTTTTGGTATGGGTGTTTGTACCAGTACGATTTGTGCCTTCAATCTAAACGCGCCCACCACTTGTAGACGACGGACAACCTTATCGACTCAGCTTGCATCAAACGTCATCACTTATATTACTATTGTTAAGCCCCCACTTTATGTATTCAGCACTATCTGACAATAACCTACCAGTCTTTATAGCTACTTCACTGTTATTAGTGTTATCAGATTTATACACAATTATTAATAACTGTTTGTGGTGCTACTATTTACACGCACATACCATCACGCCTGTATTCCCCGAAGGGTTAGGCAGATGTGTACCAATGTACACCCACAGTTCGCCGGTATATTTAGGTCCCATGTAACAGGGGGCGAGCCTATTGCCATTAACCGAGCACAAATCCGAACTCCGAGCTGCTACTGAGAATTTCATAGAAAAACCAAATAACACTTTTTGCTCGAGCTGGGAATCGAACCCAGGACCATGACATAAGGATGAGGATATTATGACTTATTTTTGCAATTGTACCATTTTGCAATCCAGCTAAGGTTTATACAAATGCCAAGTGGTTTCAAACTGGTCAATCAGTTGTACAGTTTCAGTGGTTCAATAAAACAGGATTTAATATAATAAATATAACTATGTAACTGTTAAACATAATAGATTTCTATCTTTATAAAATGGTAAATCGATAACTTAAAGACAGATTAGAATAGACTATCCAATAAGTTCTGGAATGTATTAAACATGAATATGTTTAAATAACAGTTTTGAGGGCAAAGGTGATAGGTATTCACATCCGCCTTTTAATTTATATAAATTAGTGCCTAGAAAAGGCGATAAAACTGGATATTTTAGAGTAATTTAAAAGTGCTGAGAGAAAACTTGAAATCGAATAGCGCGTATCTAAGGACCACATTTTAATCATCCAGCTATATAATTTAATTAATCGAAATTGCACACATATTAGACTGGCCGTACGACTTGTATTAGTTTTACATTTCGTAACGACCAACATAGAAACAATTTATGCATTATTTTACTGCATTCTTCTACAAATCTGTTAGTTACGCGAGTTATTCTTTACGCAACAAAAATCAAGGCCCCGCCAAGCCACTGAACTAATTAAATTAATGGAGGGTATATTCCGTTAATACCAAGGGCGATAGTTATACCATTCAGTTAAAATTATTATAGACATTTTATGGTTTGAGGGTTTGGTGTTGTTGTTGAAATGTATTATGAAAAGCTTTTACTAAAACAATGAATAATGATGATGAATAATGATGATGAATATAAAAACTTTGGGAAGAGTTACCTTAGATAGACATAGACGACGTTGTTATGTCATACGGAAAGGTCACAATCGTAGTATTCACAACCGATCAATAAAAAAAAAACGTTGTAATAATGACTTGACGTTCAGTAGTTTCTTCCTATTAATCAGCAAAAAGGTGTGACTAGAATAGTTATATCCTACTACTATTATAAAGGCGAAAGTTTGTAAGTATGGATGTATGGATGTATGGATGTATGGATGTTTGTTACTCTTTCACGCTTAAACGGCTGAATGGATCTGGATGAAATTTGGCACAAAGATAGATTATAGTCTGGAATAACACATAGGCTACTTTTTATCCCGGGAAAATGTACAGTACCCGTAGGATAACACATCAACTGTGACGCGGACGAAGTCGCGGGCAGAAGCTAGTGTATAATATTTGACTAAAAGAATAATAGTAAAGCAGATCGTCCGGTTATCTCGAGGTGAAGAGGTCGAACACCATAATTGTGTAGACACTAGTACTATCTATAAACGGGTTTATCTCGAAAGAGCTGGTCGTATTGAATGCAGTCGATACACCTACCTACCCACAGTGCTCAGGAATGTGGATGAAGCAAAAAGAGAGAGAGAGGGGTCAGGCAGTGGGTTAGCTAGGCTGTGGTACTATGTGTGATGGAAGTAGTCAAAATATCAGTTAATAACTAATGATCTAGCCAAATTAAGGCTCTTCAAATCACGGAATTAGTAACAAAAAAATATCATTAACTGCTCTTGAATTCACATGAGACGTAAAGTATCAAACAGCTACATATGACAATATTTAAGTATGTGTCTGTACACCTACTTAAATAAATATTATCATCTAAAGTTTTGAACCCGGAATCTGAACAAGAAACCTGTTCGTTTAAACTCGAGTGTTTAAATACTGGAAAATGTCAGTCTTCAATATAATTAATTATTTATATTCAGTGCAGATTGCAATGTTCCAAGGAAATAATAATGTAGGCAATTGTGTTTTTGGTCCTTCGGTACAAACGAGTACGATTTCAAGTTATTTGAACATCTTTTCCCTTAATCTATTGATAACACAGATTTTAATGAGGTTTGCAAACTGGAACGTGTACCAAAATATTTATAAATATTATCTTTCTATTTACTACAGATATGAAATAATTATTTACATTTTATTAATCTACGATTAAAATTTAGGCGAACTCTGTGATAATATTTACAAAACAAATAACATATATTAAATCAGATGCGTAATTAAATTGTTTACCATGCTTTAATATTAAAGTTTAAAATTTCCAAAGCTAAAAATACATTCCTGGGATGTTGTTGTTCGCCAAAAGTTATTTTTAACCGACCGGTTTAACAAAACCTGTTGTTGTTTGTCAAGAAAACTAATTATTGTGAAATGTAAACTTACCGAAACTTTTGTACAGAGTCCAGGATATCCTTAGAACGATTATTAGAACTAGTATGAACATAGGTAGTAGTCCTAGCAGCCTTTTGTCCGTCACATACGTCGGAAACTCCTCCCCTTTCGGTTCTGCATGTTGGTTCTCCATTTTAAAATGTAAAGTCACTCAATTCACGCACAAAAAACAAAAGTTATTTTCTAAAAGTATTCACACTTATTTTCCAAAAACAAAAAATAGAAAACTTTGTTTCATAAGTCCAACATTCAATTTTAAATCGAACACATTTTCCACGAAAATTCTTTCAACTATTATTTTTGAACAACACACTGATTTTGTTTTGAAAAAAAAAATAGTACAAATAAATATTTTTTCAAATAACAGTTCTTTTCTGTTATTTTAATAGAAAATAAAAACGTTCTGTAGAGTATAATGTTAGCGCGCGCGTTTGCTCCGCGTCGGTCGTACAGTAAATAGTAACAGAAAGGCTGGCAAGCCTGAGTCGCGTACTATGTACACACCACGCATTATCTCTAGTTCATTGATAAACAGCCGTGACTTTGCCGTAAGAAACCTATTATTAAATACTAGGTTAATTTAATAACCGATTATTTTTGTGTTATTTGCAATTATTATTATCTCTCGATCTAATAATGAACCGCTATTATCGATTGGAGCAAGGACCAAGATAATGTTTATAAGTTGGAATGCTGTGTTATTAAATGTTATTATTACTGTTATCTTGTGTTATTAATAACTGAATGATTTTTAAGCCGATTATGTTAGTATTTATCTTGTTGACATAATGTGCGTTAGTATAGTAACGTTTATGAATGTAGGTTAAGGGCTCTGCTAGGTAATTTAAACTCGGATCAAAGGTTTCACATACCACCACCATACGCCTGTAATCCCCGAAGGGTTAGGCAGAGGTGTACCAATGTACACCCACATTTCGCCGGTATGTTTAGGTCTCATGTAATAGGGCGCGAGCATATTGCCATTAAAGAGCTGTTACTAAGAATTTAATAGAAAAACCCAATAGCAGTTTACTCGACCTGGGAATCGAACCTTGTAGCGTAGCAGTCGCACTTAGGACCACACGCCTAACGAGGCAGTGAAAAATAAATTCCTTTAAAACTAATTTACACAGTAAATAGCTTTAAAAAGTGCGTTATATCATCCCTTTGTAAACTTCCACAGCTTAAATTAGATTCCCAACAAATAATAAAAAAAAATGTTTCAAAGAAAATCTCAAGTAATTTCGTACTAAACTTATAATTGAAATATCCATTTTAATATGCCATTCAATACAAACATCTGAAGTGGTTTCAGTTACTTACAACTGAACAATAGAATCGCCGCCGGTGATAAGATTAGAAACTTGGAAATTATTTTGAGATTGGAAACGCACAATAAGCAGCATCCGTGACTTAACATTATTAATCAGCAGTCAGCTCAACTACACTTGATGACTGATTAAGAATAATCAGTCAATCATTGCGTGGTTGCAAGGAAAAGATTTTTACTGTAATCGCAAAAACCCACCAAGTGCGAATCAAACATTTTCTGTTCTATTAAATTCTCAGTAGCAGCTCGGAGTTAGGATTTGTGCCCGGTTAGTGGCAATAGGCTCGCCCCCTATTACATGGGACCTAAACATACCGGCGAACTGTCGGTGTACATTGGTACACCTCTGCCTAACCCTTCAAGGAATACAGGCGTGTGGAATAGTATGTGAGTATAGTATGTATGTGATATATTCAATTAATAGTACGTCTCTACATTATTTATTTCGACAATCTCTTAGTATCGACCTTCACTTACAAATATGGAATGTGTTCCGTGTATGAGATGTGTATGGGAGCGATTTACATTGATAGTAGTTAGTACAAAAAACGTACAATAATTGTGTGAAAATAAACTGGTTGACATTTGAATGGTCTTTTGATCCGCGTTGACAATTAGCGAGAAAAGTATTTTATTATCAATTATCAACTTCTGCCCCAGATTTCGTCCATCATACATTTTTCCGAGATAAGAAATATCAATCTATCTCAGTGCCAAATTTTATCCAAATCCAGTCAGCCGCTTAAGCGTGAAAGAGTAACAAGCATCCATCCATCCTCACAAACTTACGCATTTATAATATTAGTAGGATCTAATTCCTGGCACAGACACTTAAATCTGTTTATTATGTACACAACAACATAGAAGCGTTATCATTTATCTTAGTATCACATCGACTAATGAGGTAAGGAGGTGGGTTCCGTTGTGACGTCATCGTACACAATGATAGCAGAGTCGGTGATTATTAAGTCATTTGCTCAATGTTTGTGGTTTTCTGTCGCCGTATCTACTTTCTTGATTGAATTTTCACTCGGAAATATTTTGGGCGAGTTTAGAACTATGTTTTCTCACTTTGATAGTCAAAATTTGAAAAATGATAAGAGCAACCGATAGAACTATGATTTGGGCCGTGCCCACCCCAGAATGGTCTTGTGCCTACCCCAGGCTGTAGGGCTCACCTTCCGCCTGACCGCATTGCATCGCATCGGCCATGGCATCTTAGGGGCCAGGCCCCCCCTGAAAATTAACTCTAGATACACCAATGATTATCCCACTGGAACCGTATTTTTTTCCGGAATAAAAAGTATCCTATGTACTATTCCACACTACAATCTATCTCCGTACTCAATTTCATCCAGATTCGTTCAGCCGTTTGAGCGTGAAGAAGAGACAAACACATAAACTTTCGGCTTTATAATATTAGTGTGAAAATCGAGAAGTCAAAATACACACACATCACATACCATCACGCCTGTATTCCGCGAAGGGTTAGGCAGAGGTGTACTAATATACACCCACAGGTCGCTAGGATGATTAGGTCCCATGTAATAAGGGGCGAGCCTTTTGCCAGATAATAATAAATAAAATATTTTACATATCTGATGATTAAATCTATTTGACCAACAAATACTTGGAATTGCAAATGCTGCGTATTGCAGCCGGATCAGTAAAGACAGCGTGTTAGCGCTCACGTCTGCTGTGACCTAGCTTGTGGACGAATGGCTGCGTTACGAAATGATCAGTAGGTAGCTACCACGTAGTCGTATGACTCGTAATGTACACAGTACTGTCAGGGCCGGATTAACCATGTCGCATGTCGGGCCCCTAGACAATGCATGTCTCGGGGGCTCTTTATCCTTTTCTAACATACCATCAAACCATCACGCCTGTATTGCCTGAAGGATTAGGTAGAGGTGTACAAATGTACACCCACAGTTCGCCGGTGTGTTTTAGTTTCCATGTATAGGGCAAGCCTATTGCCATTAACCTGGCACATAATCCTAACTCCTTTATTCTTTCAGAGAATGTCAAAATCAAAATCCCAATAACACTTTGTTCGACCTGGGAATTGAACTCAAGACCCTTGGGTCCTTTTCTAACTCCAAAAAATATTTTTGTTTGACCTCATTAATAATTATGCATATTTTTTTTTTATTTTTTTTTATTTTTTATTTTTTTATTTATTATTTTTTGCTACAATGAGAAGATATGGCCATCACACTATTTTATCAAAAATGAAACAACTGAAAAAAAATATAATACCTTCATGTGTGTGTATTTTTAAATTTAGGGTTTGTTACATACAAACTTAATTCTTTGAAGAAACATTTTCAATTGCTTTTTTTGTAGAGCTCGGGGCCCTTACCCAATTCGGGGGCCCCAACCTTAAACTGCCTATTGGATAATCTGTCCCTGGATACGGCCGACGTGACAGGAGTGCAGACACAAAGCCGAGCTGACAATGTCGCGCCGGTGACAGACAGTGGCGCCATCTATTGAGCATGAACGATATTCACTATGTACTAGGTATCTACATAGTGAATAATCTGAACGAATTTTACTATTTTCTGAACCGGTCCTGCACGTTACATGAATACATAGGTAATGTATAACAGACGGTTCAATCTGATGACACTAAAATCTGCAAGTTTTTTTTTCGTAAATTAATTAGGTAGGTCCTGGTAGGTATTTCTTTTGTATTTTCTAGAAACAAGTTATCTTTTAGAATAGAATAGAATATTCATTGATTTAATTATGTATTTGTATTATCTAATTTATAAACTTGATGTTTGGCCTGTTGGTGGTGCCTGTATAAGACCGTGACTGATAATGTACTACACTTAAGATCTAAACTATCTAGGTATACAGAATTAAGAAAATAAACCACACCTTAGATAATAAATAATAGAAAAACTCGCAGCTTAGTTAGTTAGATATCATTTAACACGCAAGAAGATTTTTAGTTGTAGTAGAGCTCTTTGTAAAGGAGCTCGTCCGGGGAAGTACTACCACCATACCTATTTCTGCCGCAAAGCAGCGTTACTGTGCTCTGGTTGGAAGGGTATGGATGGCGGTGTAATTACAGGGACATGAGGCATTTCAACTATGTCTCTGGAATTGCAACGCATTTGCAAGGCCTCTGCATCTGGTATTGCAGATGTTTATAGGCAGAGGTGACCAATTAACATCAGGTAGGCCGGAAGCTTGTTTGCCAACCAAGGCTGTTAAAAAATATCTATAGAGTCTCCTGCACCAACTCAAGCTTGGAGTCTAAAATCTTATATTATACTACTTACCGCCTACTACTACTCCTACCGCTTGCTACACTTACCGCCTAACCAAATACTAATAAAAAAAATATAAAAGGACCAATTGCGACATAGGTACGTGACGATTATTGGCGTATTATCATCACCACAGTCATTAATTGAAGTAGTCGAGTGTGTCACAGGAGCCAGGAAACGTGAGCACAGTGTTGCGTCTTGTGTGTTATCACGTGACGCGTATTATGTAGTGAATGAGATTAAACCCCTTTGTGGTGAACAGATTCATTATGACGTCAGCACTTTTGTTTGAACTTAGAGTTAACTTTCTTATCAAATTGAGTTAAATTTGTCCCACTATTGGCAGTATTTTTTTAAGTTATCAAATATCAAAGTCAAAGCAAAAATCAAAGTTGATTTCAATTAGACCATTATAAAGTAATTTGAAAATAATTTACAAGGGAAAATATAATTGAATGTGCTTGTTTCTTCTTCTTAAAAGGTAATTTAGTGTGTTTTTATTTTATCACATGAAGAACGATGTGAAGCAATTGTTCACCTAATTTGAACTAAACGTTCAATAGAAATCATTAGCATTATAACTCATTGTTTTGCAAACAAAACTTGCAGTTGATGGCATGTAAATACCTAGCAGCGCCATCTAGTTCAAATTGGGTACATTATGATAATTTGTCTTTTAGACACTAGATGGCAGTAAATGCACCCCGTTTTAAAATTGCTACTCGCCGCTAGATGGCACTGTTATAAATTTTGCTTTTATATCTCAACTTAATTTCATGCGTTTAAACAATAATAATAATATTTAAATATGTGTACAAAAATATATAACAACAAAACATTACGCTGTATTCTTGGCAAACGTGCAATAACTTTGTGCCCTCTAAAAATAGCCACGGCGCGGCGGCGAGGCAATTTGTCACTCAATACTCATCCCAGGATTGCGCTGACTGACTACCAAGGTGTACAGAGCACAGAGCAGTAGGCACAGATTTGGAACCATCAGGACAATGGCCAGGAATAATAGCGTGCTATGTACGGAACACGACCTACAGCAATCCTACGAGATTGTCTTTTGACAAAATCAAATACACTTCAAATTGATTTTTACAACATACACAGTTATCATCACGCCTGTATTCCTCGAAGGGTTTGGCAGAAGTGTACCAATGGACACCCACAGTTCGCCGGTAGGTATATTTAGATCCCATGTAATAGAGGGCGAGCCTATTGCCATTAACTGGGCACGAATCCTAACTCCGAGTAATGAAATAAGAAAGAAAACAAGATATTTTTTATATTTTGTTGAGGTCGGCTTCCAGTCTAACCGAATGTAGCTGAATACCAGTGTTTTACATGGAGCGACTGCCTATCTGACCTCCACAACCCAGTAACCGAGCAACACGAT
Source organism: Caradrina clavipalpis (assembly GCA_932526535.1). Lineage (NCBI taxonomy): Eukaryota > Metazoa > Arthropoda > Insecta > Lepidoptera > Noctuidae > Caradrina > Caradrina clavipalpis. Next base: position 303,460 of record OW052111.1, on the reverse strand, counting down.
ATCCCTTTCTTTAGACTGGTTGTCAGATTTCTTGGCTTCTGACTATCCGTAACGACTGTCAAACATCTATGAATGAAAGCCTGGACCAACAGCTTTACGCTTTTTTGCTTTTTAGCTTTTTTTTTCTTTTTACTTTCTACTGATAAATAAAAAAAAATAGTTGTTGGCTGAAATGTTAAGAGTGGTCGTGTACGATCCCAATATTTGAAAACACGTGAAAACTTTTGTATCTTTGAACATAATTAAGCCTTTACGTTGTACATATATTATGATAGAGTAGTTTGTATACAAGGACCATCGCACACACGTTTAGGTAATCTCCTATTAAAATGACGTAAAACATTTTAGGTGGAAACAGGTTAAAGAAGAGACTGTGTGACTAGGAAATCCCAATAACACGAGAGGTGCAAAGCAACACAATCATAAATAACCTATTCGGTTCTAGTGCACACTGCTGAAGGATGTGACAACTGCTGACCAGGCATGACTCGATGATGACTCACCGATGAGGATTGTGATATAGGACAATCTTATCGCTATTAATGTCAAATTTAACTACATTGGAATAATCGACTGAGATTATCATGGTTTGTCGGAACTGTAAAATAAAATATGGCATTTCGATTTTGAGTATACTCATTGTACAATGTTTAAGTCAAACATCGTCTTAATTAATGTAATAATTAACAGAGCTCCCACGAATGATTAACACTGGCTAGGTATCTCCGCTGCTAACCTATGCTGAGTGTTTAATCTACACACCACCAGCAAACAAGAAACAAGAACAAGCTTGAAATCTGTGCGAGGTAACCATAATCAAAACGAGACTTAAAAAGATGCAGATTACATTGCGTGTTTTATTCAACACATCATAAGTCATAACACTCACCAAAGATCCGGTAGCAACTGATACACACACACGAGAAGAGGTAGAATATGATGAGCACAATGAAAGGTAGGAACAGTATGGCATACTCCATGACTTCAACAAGGGACCGCGTCGCGTCAACTACACGTTTTGGAGGTATTATCAACTATAGATAATGTGGTATCAGTTCAAATTGATATCTGTAGTAATTAGTCAGATAGCGTAGTGGAAATGGTGAAAGGATTTGGGAAACACCTACTCATAGTGTCACGGTATACACACACACGGTACAATAACTTTCTGCCTAAACCCCGAACGATTCGGCAGAGGTCATCTCGCCAGAACGTGTAAATCCTAAAAATAAATAATAGGGGATAAGCCTATTCATATCCACCAAGATTTTGTAAAAACCAAATTGAGAGAAAGGAGTCTCCGTGGAGTTTCCTGCTCGTTCTTCTCCATAGAGACCTACGTTTTGGAACTAGCAACTAGCTTAAACTTTAAACTGTAACTTCTTGACTATTCAAAAGTGCTTTAAATGGTCTAATTGAAATATATACTTTGACTATGGCCTTGACTAATCTGCCAGAAAAACACTTTGACCAAACTTGTTAGGTATCGAACCTAGATTTCTTGGGACTACTAGAACAGTAAGACAATCATAACGATATTCATTAGTTTATTTTTTTATGAAAATGATGTATCAACACTAACGACAGGACTTTCAAGACTTAACAGTTCCTACATTATGGAGACCATCCGGACTGCAACATTTTGATGTGTTTATCAAGTAAATGCATTGAATTGCCATTAGAACGCAACGAGTACTAATAAAGATACGCCGATAGGAAATCGTAAGTATTGAATTAAATTGTAAATGTCTATCTTACACTAACATTAAAAAGTGAAGCTAAGTTAGTCTGTTCATATAGACTTTTATTTATTTAATAAATAATAAAAAAATATATATATACCTTCTCGCCTGTATTCCCCGAAGGGTTAGGCAGAGGTGTACCAATGTACACCCACAGTTCGCCGGTATATTTAGGTCCCATGTAATAGGGGGCGAGCCTATTGCCATTAACCGGGCACAAATCCAAACTCCGAGCCGCTACTGAGAAATTCACAGGAAAACTCAATAAAACTCTCTCTCTTTCTCATTTATTTATTTTAATAATAAAAAAAATACACCATACAAACTACTTACTGCCTTGGGCATTTTCTACCAGTCTACCTTAGGGTGATGCAGAGACAAAGCATAGTAGAAGCAAGGAACAGAAAGCAAGTTCCTTTGACTTTTACTTTCGTCCCTTCTTCAACGGTAACCACATAAACATAATGGTAAACCCTAGGACAATGCGGTGTAATCAGTACAACAATGACGCATCAACGACCTCACGGTCAATAAACAATAACGAACACGAACATTTTGAAGTTTGAGGCTTCCCTTTCTAGGGATTAGAGAAGGGTTGAGTACAACAGTGGACGGCTTTCGGCTGGTAGGTGAGACTGATGTGACTGATGACAGTTCCCTCTTCGAGGGATGACAGTTTGCCACCGAGAAAAAGACAAGTAGTTATCACCAACTCGCTCATTTGTCTCTTTAAAGCAATTTCAATATACACATTTTGGGTGGGGACTCAGTGACGGTAGCAACTTGAGCTGTTTGTGGTACAGCACAAACAATGGACCATTTCATATCGTGTCCTGCGTGCCCTAACAGCTGCACGTAGGAAAATTAATGGCTGCCACCGACAACGCAGTCAAAGTGGAAAAATTCTGGGTGGCAACAATATAATACCTATATTATAGTTGTCAGCGAAAGACTAAAAAGAAGAAGATCAATTGAAAAAGTCGTATCCTAACTATATAATATTATAAATACGAATGTAATGTTATGTTATGCTATGTTACTTTTTACGCCTGAACCACAGAACCGATCATCCTAAATTTTGCATATACCTATGTTGTCAGGTGTACAGAAACGGAACCTAGCATCCCGAAAAAAAGTACTGTTTCCGAGGAAACCAACAACGTTCTCATGATAATAGCTGGCGGCCCTTGTCTTGGAAATGATGATTAAATTTTAAATATAACCGACATTCCTGACGAAGTCGCAGGAAAACGCTAAGTTTGTAATATAGTCTCCGGTTTTAACCTATAAACCCGGAGCCCCCATAAAATCGGCTCATCCAATCTGTATGTAAAAATGTATTTGTAAAGATAAAGAGATAGTAGATTATAGGAACGTGGCTGATTCAGACATAACCTACAAATCAGAACACTTACTCTCAAAGTATTCCAAACAAACATTGTAGGAATTGACTCAGTGGTGCATGGATGTCATTATCCCAACGTGGTATCAAGCCATGGATGTTCACAGGACTTTCAGCATTGAGACATTGAGCATACCCACACCAAAAATAAAGAATGACTTACGAAATACTCTGAAGACGTATCGCCCGATCATCACATCACAAATATACAAATACATGAACACTAGAAACAGTACTGTCACCAGAACACAAAGGAACACTACCTCTTTTTGAGTGAAAAACATTTTAGATCTCAGATTCTTTGAAGCACACAAACAAATAATTTAAGAATCTAAGTCGATCGTGTGTTGTTTCGCGTTCGTTCGCTGTAAACTGCGGGTGATCTTGTATCGTTTGCAAGAGATAGTGATCGTGATGTAGTGTTATTGATAGGTGACACTGTGTCGGCAGTTCTATGTTTTTGTGAGTGAAGTTTGGTAACTGGTGATGTTGTTGGAAAATAAGATCACTGTGCAAAATTTTTGGCAAATTTGGAAACATGTTCTATGGTTTGTACTTTTAGTGCGGTCATGGCTTATGCCCAGTTCTGACGTGATCTCTTGCTAAGAAGTCAAGTTACATACATTATAAGCTAGATGAATTGACTATGTGTTCTGAGTGCTTAAAGTAAATAGGTATCTATGAGAGTTGGAGGCTCATTGGTCTAAATATGTTACGTTACTGCATCGTCTGTACAATCACCATACAATGCAGAATATTAGTTATATGAAAAATTAAATTAAAAATTTAAAAAACCCCCAACACAAAAACCTAAGTTCCCTTTAAAAAGTAAAAAAATAATAAAAAAAAATACGTCACGTTGGGGGACCGATGTTGCATTTAAGATACAATCGTCCCGAGCGGTCCCCCAACGTGACGTATTTTTTTTTATTATTTTTTTACTTTTTAAAGGGAACTTAGGTTTTTGTGTTGGGGGTTTTTTAAATTTTTAATTTAATTTTTTATTTTATACTTTTTATAGGTACCTACATATTATAATGTCGATTTTGCTAAGTTTGAGACCCCACTTGAGTATATTTACAGACATTCGGTTTTTCTTCCCTATTTTCACCCCCACAACTTTTAAACGGCTCAACCTATTTTCATCAAACATGTCTAAGAACACTCGCACGTAAGTCACCTTTAATACAAAGAAAACTAAATTGAAATCGGTTCATCCGTTCGGCAGCTATGATGCCACAGACAGACAGACCGACAGACAGACAGACAGACAGACACGTCAAACTTATAACACCCCTCTTTTTGCGTCGGGGGTTAAAAAACAGCTTTCTATATAATCCTTTATCTACTTAAAAAATAATCAAAAAATATAATAGATTAATCAGAAGTCACTTTGAAGGTTCTATTGTAATAGAAAAAAAAAAGAATTTGTGTCGAAACATACTCCTGTTGAAAAACAATTTACACAGCTCACTGTAGATCAGTAATCTTCCGCAGACAACTCCGTTAGATACTAAGCTTTGTCGTCTGGGTCATAAAATACATTTCACTTTGTCATAATCTCACGTGGTATGATAATCTAATAAGCCTATCTTGTTTTCCTAACACTGATTATAAACTATCAATGTAACATGGCCTTCCATTCCTTTCACGTACAATGCATGGGAGGGGTCGAGTGATACTGGTTGTAACTTGAGGAATTTATTAAAGGATGCATGAATATAGCAAGGTCACTTCAATAATCTGTTAATAGAGTGCAGTTATTTATACACTGTGCATTGCATGAGTCATCATAGATTTTGTCTATGTGATAAATTAGGTCTTCACATAGACAATGGATAAAAAGACCCGGCTAAAAGCCAAAGATTAGCACACTGAACCGCATCACGGAGCGTGGCGCGTGAGTGCGTGGTCTTACGTTGTTCGCAAGTATCTGCGTTTTTATAGAGAACACGCGTACGGTTGCCCCATTTCAAAACCTAGCAAGGACCTAAAACTAAATTTTATAGGAGAGCGAATAAACGTAAATTAGATCAGAGACGAGCTGTAGTGCATTTACTGGGTGTCGATGATTAAATTTCACCGCTTTAATGTGAGTTTTCAACGCTGGTGTTTTTGTATTTGGTAGGGACTTACTCGGTGAGCAAAATTATGCAATAAAACGATTTTTGGAAAAAAGTGTCCCTTACTAGGTTTTGAAATGGGACAGCCGCGTAGCCCAACACACTGAAAACGCGTTCACGCGCAGTGTTGCAGATCACCAGAGCTGCTCAGAGTACCACGCCACAGTCACCGCGCGAGCCACTGACCCATCATTACGTCTCACAAAAACTCAGGGAACTGGTTCCTGTCTCCCATGCTTTAAAACAAAGAGTATAGAACAAATGAAGTGCTAACTTGTAATCAAACCAATCAAACCTCCCGACCGCGACTGTCACCGCTTAGATCAACTTCCAATGTAATGCTGTCTGCAGGCACATTAAGGCCTCGTCGCCCATCCAACGTGTTCTGTCCTCGTTTAACCCTCCCCGTTACATTAGCTGAAGACATAAAAATATTTACATATTTAACGACATTCACACGCTCATCTCACAGTACTCCAAACATACTGACAGTGACAAGATCGTCTTCCATTTGTCAACACTTCACAGTCAGGCGTCCAGGAGAGCGTTAAGCGAGGACAGAACAAGTTGGATGGGTGACAGGGCCTTAATGAGCCTTAGTATACCCGATGTAAATGGCCAACAGCAGTTTTATGTTAAAGTACTCACTCAATGCATTCGAAATTCAGCTCGGCCAGTATTTAACAGCAAGAAAAACACCCTCGCAGAAATGAATGCGTTGGGTGGGTCGTGTTTGTGAAACTGTATATAGAGGTGGAGTTGAACCTTTTTATATTGTTAACATTAATTTAATTTATTGTTCTCAAGTAAGTGACATTTGTGTATGTTTTATTGAGAATAAAGTTTCTTTAAACCTAGGTAAAAATATATAATACATAAATCGATTGTATGACGTAATTCGTGCATCCATTTCCGGGGTTTATGTAAAAATATAAATAAAATAAATATACCATCACGCCTGTATTCCCCGAAGGGTTAGGCAGAGGTGTACCAATGTACACCCACAGTTCGCCGGTATATTTAGGTCCCATGTAATAGGGGGCGAGCCTATTGCCATTAACCGGGCACAAATCCAAACTCCGAGCTGCTACTGAGAATTTCATAGAAAACCCCAATAACACTTTTTGCTCGACCCGGGAATCGAACTCGTCGGGGTTTATGTAGGCGGTAGTTATAAGTCAACAAGTCAATATCTATCTATATCAATAAGTCACAAGTCAATATATTTATTAATATTGACTTGTGACAAACTTTGCTTTTTGTACTTTTAATTGTCAGTGTTTTTAACTTATTTATGACAATTCATAATAACGTAAACTCAACAGAACAATATTTAAACTCGGGTTCACCATTGACATTTCACTGTTTAGTTTTATTTTATAAACTCATTGACATTTGACTATTTGTACACCACTAACTGCCATACTCAGAGACGTTTAACGGTTACTTACGTCGCTCCTTCTCTTCCGAAATCTTTACTAAGGAGCGACTTAAGTAACCGTTAAACGTCTCTGAGTATGGCAGTAAGGCCAAACCGGTCATCGTGGCTATCTGTAGGGGAGGCACAATGACAAGCAGTGGACGTCGTTCGGTTGATATGATAACGAAGAAGGCTAAAAATTATTGATTCATCTTTTATGAACAACTTTAATATTTATGTTTTCACAAATAAAAGAATATAATATTGAGTTTGGAACCCTCCTTTTATAACATACTCCGTGTTTCGAATGTGAACTCAATTTCTCAAAACTAATTATGTTTGGGGAAGGTTTTTCTGATCAAGTCACAGTCCCACACATACGTCGAGCGTGTGATCGGCTCAAACTCTTTGCACTATTACTGTTACCGCTATAACAACAAATACTAAAACAGAATAATATTAATATGTTTTTTTCCGTCTACTGGGCCCAACAATTATAAGATTACTGACTGCCACCCGCGACTGCGTTCGCGTGAAAGTTAATAATTATATTCCCACGGGAACCGTAATTTTTTCCGGGATAAAAAGTATTATATGTGGTATTCCACACTGCAATCTATCTTAGTGCCAAATTTCATCCAGATCCGTTCAGTCGTTTGAGCGTGAAGAATAGACAAACACACAGACTTTCGCCTTTATAATATTAGTGTGACTCCAAAAGCACACTAGGCTAGTGGTGGTGGACTGGTAGAAAATGCACAAGGCATTAAGTCCGCCTTTGTGCGGGGTATTTTTTAAATGATGTGCATAAAGTTCAACTAAATAAATAAACGTTACGCTAGAGGTCTTGGGTTCGATTCCCAGGTCGAGCAAAAAGTGTTATTGGGTTTTTCTATGAAATTCGCAATAGCAGCTCGGAGTTTGGATTTGTGCCCGGTTAATGGCAAATAGGCTCGCCCCCTATTAGATGGTACCTAAAAAAACTTACCGGCGAACTGTGGGTGTACATTGGTACACCTATGCCTAACCCTTCGGGCGAATACAGGCGTGATGGTATGTGAATAAATAAAAGCCGAAGAAAACGCGAAAATTAATCTAGTTTCTTAAAATAAGTGTCTAGAAAAAGTAGTACAACTCATCACTGACTCACTCTGCCTAAGGAATTGCCTTCAAACTAATACTATGCATGTGTTTTCTTATAGTGTAATCTCCATCCAATCTGCAGTTATTGAATGATCAGCATAGCTTGTCGACAGGCCCGCAGGCGTCGCAGTACATCGCCGGCTCGCACCTGCCGCCGTCCCTAATATAATTAACACCTGCAATGAATGCGAAACGAACAAAAAGTCACAAACGATGCTGTGTCGATAACGCTTTGCATGTTATAAACGGGTGGAACTCTCGTTGATGATTGTGACTTCGCACATGCATTGGATGTTGCATTTTATTTTTATTGTTCCGTATCCAAATGTATTACTCAGACTCTGCTGTCCGTCCGTCTGTCACCAGGTAGTATCTCATGATTCATGAACCGTGATAGTTAGTCAATTCAAATTTTCACAGATAATATATTTCTTGCCGCTTCTGTTGCCGCTATAACAACAAATACTAAAAAAACAAAATAGAATAAATATTTAAGGGGGATCCCATACAACCAACTTGAATTTTTTGCTCGTTTTTGCTTGATATTGATAACGGCAACAGGTAGACGCTTAACATATTCAAAGAATATGTACGTATAGTTTTAAAAATATTCACTTAAAAAAAATGAATAATTAATATTACTACAAAAAAATCACGTTTGTTGTAGATATAACGAATGGTTTTTTTTTGCGTTTTTATAGATAGTGGTACGGAACCCTTCGTGCGCGAGTCCGACTCGCACTTGGCCGGTTTTTTTTATTCGCGATGGGTAATCTCTTGGCTCTAGGCCTAGGTCAGAGGTGACAGAGACAAAGTCGAGTGAGCTTACCCAGAAGAAGCGTGTTCACTCTAACTTTGCAGAGATTATTAGTCATAGTATGAAACAAGAAAAATAAATAACTTCCCCCGCCCTGGGCGGGGCGGGAGGGAGTGTCAGACTTTTACTGACTAAATCCCATCTATGTTCCTTCATGTGCACTTTGTGTTGCGGGGGCGCGGTATCTCTTTCGAACAACCCGCAGCGGGCCCGAGCTGCTACTGAGAATTCCATAGAAAACCCAATAACACTTTTTGCTCGACCTGAGAATCGTACCGAGGACCCCTAGCACACACAGCAGTTTATCTGCAGTTTATCTGGAGCGGTCACGCATAGCACACGAGGCAGTTAGCCTAGTGGTCATATTACATATTTTGAATGTCACAAAAATCCGGTGAGTATCGAATACTCCAACTTGACGGTGAGTACCCGCTGTTGCCCGGGGCGCATGCTTCCCGTTGCGAGCACATCTCTCTTCCATCCCGTGTTGCCGGGCGACGCGACCGCTCATACAGCTCACTTCATTAAGCAACAATGTGACGTCAGCCGTCACCGAAAGGAATTCACTGCCATCATCAGCATTGTATTGTGAGACGACTGCCCCGTTGGTCTCGTGGTCGTAAGCGCGACTGCTGAGCGAGGGGTGCTGGGTTCGATTCCCAGGTCGGGCAAAAAGTGTTATTTGGTTTTTCCATTAGGAATTCCTCTGCAGCAGCCCGGAGTTTAGAAGTTGGTGGTGTGACACCCCCGTGCCTCGGAAAGCATGTAAAGCGGTTGGTCCTGCACCTGATCTCTCTCCGGTCGTGTTGGATTGCCGTCCCGCCGGACTATGGGAGTTAAGGAAGAGCACTATAATATCTCCTGCGTACTCGCCTAGTTTGCTTTAAGATTAGCCGCCGTGGCCGGAATCGGTCTGGAGAATTTCATTTTTGACGTGACAACGTCTTATAAATTGGTTTGCCGGGTGACACTTCAAGAAACTGCGTTACGCTCCGCTCACGTTATGCGCTCACAATGAGAGCGAGTGAGAGGCACGCGTCCCTTCCACTCGGGCATAGTTAGCCCGCCTAAGAGCGAGAGAGACAGACATAAAAAGTGAAAGGCACTACTATACGAATGAATATTCACATTAAAATTATTTTACCACTCAAAGTCGTTGTCACGTAAAACTTTCGCCCGTATACCGACTTTACAGGCAACCAATTTTTTTACAGATATAGTAACACAAAACTTATAAATTATTTCACCTGCGTCAAGTTACGTGTTTGGTTACTGCTCCGCTCCCGTGATCTTAAATAGAATGTTACTTCTTGATAATACAGCTATCTATTGGTGATAAAATGGTTGAAATCGGCCGAGTAGTTTCGTAGCTTATTCGGTACAAACAAACAAACAAAAAGATCTTTTCTCTTTATAATATTACTAGCAGTGCCCCGCGGTTTCACTCGCGTTACGATAGGTTTTTGGTTACTGATCCGTTCCGTGGCTCATAGCGCGATGTTATGTATCCTATAAAATGTTATTCTGATGTATAAGCTACGGAATGCCTCGCAGAGCCATTATTTTTCGGCCAAATTATTTTAAAACTGTGATATCTCCCAAGATATTCATTGAAATTAAATGATGTAAAGGGTAATTTCATTCAAAATTGAACACTTGTGATGAATAACGTATTTATATTGATAAGGATTAATATTATTTCCATAAAAACACCTTCGCAAATAATGCATTATTTTAAAACAATTTTTCTGGCCATAAAAATGGCTATAGTGAGTCAACCTTAAAAGTTAGGCATTTACTACCGCGGACTTTTTTTTAGTATATTTTGAGAGGAACAATTCTCTCATCCATTATTTTTGCGTAACTTTAACTGTTCACGCAGCGCACGCAACGAAAGCCCTCAAAAAGAATATATTTTCCCGTTTTTGCCACATTTTTCATTGCTGCTCCGCTCCAATTGGTTGTAGCGTGATGTTATATAGCCTATAGCACTCACGAATAATGTAGCTTTCTACCAGTGAAACAATTTTTTAAATTGATTCATTACTTCCGGAGATTACCCCCTACATACAAACTTACAAACATACAAACTTACAAACTTACAAACAAATGTTACCTCTTTATAATGTTAGTATAGAAGTATAGATGAGTATATTATTATAACAGGTATAATACACAATCATTGCATAAACTATGTGAATGTAAAATAAATATCACTTAAAGTACTACAATACTCTTAGGTACGAAGTACTTACTACAAATTAAGCAATGGCAGTGAAATTATTAAATTAAACAGTGAAATTGTTTCCAATAATAAACCACTCGCTACACTCACTTTTAACATTTCGAAATTTAATAAATCAATGTGTGATACCGCGCCCCCGGAACGCAAAGGGCACAAGAAGGAACATGGATGAGTTTTAGTCAGTAAAAGTCTGACACTCCCTCCCGCCAAGCCCAGGGTGGGGGAAGTCATTTGATGATTTCTCATTTTAAAAAAAAGGCTGTCCGCACACGTCCTACAAAAAATCGGTCCCCCAAAACAATGGATTTATTAAACGGTCCAAAAACGATCACCCTACATAAAGTCGTATGTAGGCAGAGGGCGTAATCACCGAATGTAGAATTTTTGCTAGTTAGGTTGCATAGCGATACTGTTTCTGAATGATATATTTAGGCGATTATGAAGTAGTTACAATGTCTACAAACTAAAGGCGTTTTTTTTTTTTAAAGACGGGAAATCATCAAATAACTTCCCCCGCCCTGGGCGGGAGGGAGTGTCAGACTTTTACTGACTAAAACCCGTCTATGTTCCTTCATGTGCCCTTTGCGTTCCGGGGGCGCGGTATCTCTTTCGAACAACTCGCAGCCCCGGCAGGCATCGGCCCTCAGTGGCCCCATCCAATTTGCTGACATCTCTTTGAGGCGCGCGTGGAACACGAACGCGCCGTCGACACGGTCTGTCGTGATTTAGTGAACGTACGGACGGTGAGCTACCCATGGCTCACCGTCCACAGACCCGCGTCTACGGTGGCCGGGAGTCGTCCCTTGGCTCCCGACGCCCGGATTGTCTACCGCGGCGGCCGCTGGGACGGGGGACCCTCCTTTCCCTCTCTCGTCCCGCCGCCTCCTTCTCTAGCATTACAGCTTCGCAGAAGGAGGCGACTGCTTCCCATTCCCTCTCGCTCCGGATCATGGCCTGAACCAGTGAAACTAAAGGCTGGTATATAGGTGTCTATGTTTATATTAAAACAGTGCACTGATCAATACGGCTCATTTTCATAGGACGTTAACTCAGTCGCTATACAGCAGACGGGGAATCCCCGAATTACGGGCAATCGACTAGTGAAAGTAGACTATACAGGGTGGAATTTTTTAATGCTACCTGGAGGGAAAGTACTCTAAATACTTAAGTTAGCAAATTTTACCCTATTTCATGTTTCTTTTTTTTTTTAATTTATCATGTTTGCAGATATTTGATCCTTATGATTGACCTTATCGAATGGTGCCATAAAAGTACAGGATGCTATTTTTTCGGATTTTAGTCGGTTCGATTCCTAGGTGTGGCAAACGTATTTTCAAAATCATTTCAATGCAGTTTTGTTTCTTTTTAAAAATAATGGAATGTTTCCTTTGAGTAGAATTTTTTATTTAAGTATTTAGAGTACTTTCCCTCCAGGTAGCATTATAAGACTCCACTCTGTATATATCTCGGGCGATACACTACATGAGGGTATTCCCCGCACGCGGCCTAACAACTTATGAAATTCATCGGTTGGTGTAAAAAACGGAAGCACTCGTACCCCGCATACGAGCCCTATTGACTAATGAGAACGATTACAGCATGCGGTCCCTATGGCATGCGGGAACAGAAATCTCCCGCACCCCGAATGCGAGCTCTAACGACCAATGAAAATGTGCCAAGAGCAGGGGGCGAACCAATGCCACTACAATAACAAAATAATTCGGGCACGCTGATGTTTTGACAAACGTATTTGATCGAAATAATTTGCAACAGCAGAAATCACACTAACCTTTTATTCAAAAAAACATAAAAAAGTGATCATTACGATTTTTCTTGCAACGAGTTTCAAACAAAGAGTTAGTATTTAGCATCTAGTTTAATTATCTCCGTTAAATAGCTAAGTCAAGATTCTTTGATGGCATGTCATAGTCACATAATAATACGAGGACAATTTTTTACTAAAAAATGGCACGTTCACCGATAAAGATTCGCCTCCCCTGGCCTAGGACATGTCCCGTATCGGGCCGTTTACTAAAGACTAAATAAATATCCCCGTGAGCAAACACCCCATCACCAGCAGCGCGAGGGCTGGCTCCCTGCAGGCTTCCTTGCTCTTGGTCTCCAGCGCGACGGTATGCTCGGCCACCAACGCAGTTTCTCTAACCCTCTTGTCAACGACATTTTTAGCAAACTTCCAATGCGCCATCTTACGCCTGGCAGTTTTAATTTTCTTAAATGCTCTCCTAGACGGTCTGTAGAATGGTCTTCTCCACTTATTATAAACGTCTCTTCTAACCTCGGGGTTCGTGAACAGTTTAAACTTGAATGTAGCTCTAGTTTTAAAAGAAAAATGTGTAATCAATTCATAAGTAAGTATTGGACGTTTTACATTCTCTCTTTCTATATTGAGGTATTGAGGTCTAAACTTTGCATCCTCAGGATCTCTGTCAATTGTTCTGATTTTCTGACGGTCAACTAATTCTTCGGGTGTCGGTTGGGTACTATCCTCAGCATCGTACAAAAAAGAAGCAATCGATTCTTCTCTGAACGCTATTTGAACCTGGGATGTTTTTTCAGCTTTTAACTGTAAAGGAAAAGCATTCAAGTTCATGATCAGTGGCATGCGGCGGAACTGTGGCACATGTCATAATGGCTGACTGCGGGCTGTACGTATTTTACATGATGACCCAGTGGTTAAGGCGCCCGCCTCACATGCACGAGGTTGTGGGTTCGTAACCGGGCACGGGCAAGTACCAATGTAGTATTCATGTACTTTCTAATTTTATTTTGGAAATTACTGACATCGGTTGTTTACTTTTATTTTTGGTGTGGCAAATCACCTGTATCATGTATATCGTGGAGGTATTTAAAGCTTAATTGAAATCTGAAATCTAATCTAATTTATTGCAATTTTCAATGCAAAACATCGAGGTACTAAGCCTGTCGGACAAAGCAACATTTTCATTAGTTGTTCAAAACATTTTAAACTTCATCATCATCTGCCTAGGGTCGGCTTCCAGACGAACCGGATGCAGCTGAATATCAGTATTTTACATGGAGCGACTGCCTATCAGACCTCCACAACCCAGTAATGGGTAATACGATACTCTTGGTAAGACTGGTTGTCAGACTTTCTGGCTTCTGACTAACAGTAACGACTGTCAAAGATCTACAAATGACAGCCGGGACCAACGGCTTTACGTGCTTTCCGAGGCACGGAGGAAACTCGCTATGATGGTAAAATGGATGGATGGATGGTGGTCACCCATCCATAGACCAACCTCGGCAAGCGTGGCTTAACCCGGAAGATCGGTCTATGCGGCAAAACATTTAAAACTTGTTTTAGTTTTAAACAAATGCATCAGTATTGGAAATTTAACTTTTAATTTCGCCTGATCCAGAAAGTTCCCAAGTATGCGAACATTCGGCTAATTGAAGTGTTTCGTCACTCTCGGCATAATGATGATGTAACAATGATGAGATGTGCTCTGATACTTACGTACAGTGCCACGCAGGTTATTCCGTGATGTTTCAGGTCGTACGTTGATACCTGGAAATATACAAAACAGTCAACACACACACGTATCACGCCTGCATTCCCCGAAGGGTTAGGTAATTACACAATTGGCAATCACACCCACAGTTCGCCGATATGTTTTTGTTTTTACAATAATTATTATCATTTACTAAAGCGATAACTAACGCTTTCGTCCCTGACTTTTGTTGTTGTGAGTTGTGACTGTTGTTGCACTGAGCAACTGTTTGTGCTGTAGCTCGTTGGGGACGGTTCTACCTAGATTTTTGATTTATTGTTCTTTGGATTATTCGGTTCAGCCGTTTAACCCTTAACAACCCAGTATGCTTTAGTAACGTAAATGACCAGTAGTGTCTAACGGACACATTAAAAAAATAGATGGTATTTAAAAGAAAATAAAGGTATTGTGAATAGAGTTTCATTAAAATCTTTTTAATTATTTATTTGACTTGAACAAATACCTCATAAGTCCTATTAATTACAAAAATATAGCGAAGTCTGGTAAAAATAAAAAATTACAGATATTGCAAATATTTTTTTTCACAGATTGTTCTGTGCACACGTTGCGTTTGCATTTATCACAACACTGTTTTGAGGCCCAAAAATTTTTGAAGGATATAATGTGTTATTGACACCTTTAGTCAATAACAATCCGATAAATGCTTGTATTTCGATATTATCAGTCTGTTTCCATCTGTCTTGCAGCACACTTTGAGCTTCAGCGTTAGTGTGTTTCACTATAATTTGTATTATATTTTTGTTGAAAAATAGGTTTTCTATTGGATCGTACTTATATAACTTTGCCCGGTGCAAGAATCACCTTATGAACACCACCACGAATTACCTATGTTGTGATAAGGTGTTCGACTTTGTCTCTCAAGTTCTGATGTTCAAATTGTTCCATTTTTGCCTTGATAAACCTTTATCAATGCATAATTTTGTAGTGGCAAATCATCACCTTCACTCCATACCTGTTCCTCATCGGATTTCGAGGCTGGTTCTGTCGCGTTACTTTCATTATCCGAACAACTACCAACACAAATGTTTTCATTATCATTGTCATTTTCACGTAAGAAAACATTTTCATCACCACTTTTATCAATAGCCTGTTGAATTACGTGCGCTGTAAGTCTTTTTCTAGGCATTTCTACGATGAAAAATAAGACCGAGTAGGATCACTTTATCACAATTACTAATTATTGTACCTACGTACTAAAACCAAACAAGAAATAAAAAAATAAAAGCACAAAGATAGTTTTGTAATACGAATAATAACACTACGAATGTCGGGTATACTAAACCAAGATACTAAATGGTTATAAACAATGTTTTGTTTATAATCCGACCTACCTACCCTCATACTCCTGTTAAAAATTGTTATTGTGTCTTGTGGACACTTGTGGGTTGCTGAGTTACCAACGTGGTTTATTGATTATAAATAAAAAACTAATAATATTATTAAAAAAATCATTACAGTTTTGGAATCAGTAAACCATAGGGATAGATTAGATAAAAGGGTTTTTTGCAGAAACAAATACTTTCGTTTTTATACGTCTTTAAAACTAAAAATGTGACCGCGAGACACTTGTGGGTTGTTAAGGGTTAAGCGTGAAAGAGTAACAAATGTCCATCGATCCTCACAAACTTTCGCATAATAATATTAGTAGAAGGAAGTAGGAGTAGCATTTGAGCCCGGTTAATGGCAATAGGCTCGTCCCTCATTAAATGGGACCTAAACATACCGGCGAACTGTGGAGGTACATTGCACACATTGTGCACCTCTGCCTAACCCTTCGGGGAATACAGGTGTGATAGTAAGTATGTGAGTAGTAGAAATGTTGTACAATAGAGTGTGGTAGATGCGTACCCTATATGATACATTGCCCCTCAAATTTTTCGTAGTATTCAGTTTAAATTCCTCTTCATACTTTAGAATTCTATTTTTAGCATAGCAGTTTCTACTGTTGCCGTATAGTCCAAGCTTAGGGTCAACTGAAAACATTGCTCAACCTATATCTTTTGCTTCTCATATAGTGATCTGTACAGCTCCGGATTCAAATTGGGGCTTGAGTCCTATATTTTGGAATCTTCTTCAACATGTAACATTAAATGCGCAAAACCTCAGACGCCCCAAATGATTTTTAATTCAATTAACCTAATTCTGAGAGAAAAATAATAAAAAAAAAGGAAAGGTTCTATGAGCTGTTTCAGTTTGTAAAAAAATCGTAACTGCATTGATATACAAGCTGTTGATTTGCATTTTTGTCAAATTCAAGGAGTTAACTATGATCGTGATTCTTAACACGAATCAATAATAAAATAAATTTGTTTTAAACATTATATTTTTTGACGTGATTTTCCAATTCGAACTAGCCATCTCGCCAGAGGGTTTAGGCGCTATGCACGCATTGATATAGCCGCGCGACAACTCTGCCTACCGCATACGTAACTGGGCGATGCTGATTTTTGCAAGAAGAGTATTCTGGAATACTGTTTTTTGATAGTTGCAACTAAAAAAACAAGCATTTATTAAATACTAGCTTTTGCCCGCGACTTCGTCCGCGTGGATTAATAGTTTCCGTTCCCGGGGGATTTCCGGGATGAAAATTATCCTATGTCCTTTCTCGGGTCCCAGACTATATCTGTACCAAATTTCATTCAAATCGGTTCAGTTGTTTAGGCGTGAAGAAGAGACAGACAGACAGAGAGACAGACAGACAGACAGAGTTACTTTCGCATTTATAATATTAGTACGGATTGGCCAGGTATATCGTAATTCTTAAACTTCTTTTTTTCTATGACAAGCTCCTAAAATTTGACGAGGATGCAAATCAACAGCTTGTAGAGCTCTTATTATCCTACTAATGAGAATAATTAAATTGGACAACAACTATTTGTGATTATTTATCTATTTGGGCAGGTTTGCGCATGTGGTGGCTTGACCTATTAATAAATAGACAGGTCAATTTTTTTGTGACCTATTGAAACAATTGGTTCAATTGATTCTGCTCGATATTCCGATCAAACTGTTTTCAAGTTTTGCGCATTTAAGGTTACACGTTTTATATAAATATAATTAACAGCATTTTAGATAATATTAATGAGTTTCCACGTTTTAATTGCAAGAGGAAGAGTAGCTACGTGTGTTTCCCATCACCGCGTCTTGCGTTGTGGATTATTTTATTACTTTCTGATTATGGACATGCTATATTTAAAAATCTGACAACATGTGAGACAAGTTATACTGCAGACCGATTCCGGCCACGGCGGCTAATCTTAATGCAGACTAGCCAAGTATGTAGGACATATTATTGTGCACATGTGTGTGCGCAAACACAGGCGCACTCCCTCTTCCCTAACTCTAATAGTCCAATGGGACGACAATCCGATACAATCGGGAAGACATCAGGAGCAGGACCAACGGCTTACGTGCTTTCCGAGGCACAGGAGTGTCAGACCACCAACTTCCAAACTCTGGGCTACTACTGAGAAATTCGTAATGGAATAACCCAATAGTACTATTTGCCCGACCTGGGAATCGAACTCAGGACCCAGTTCAACAGTTGTACTTGCCACTACGAGACCAACGGGTAGTCGCCGAGAGCGAAACAGGCAACTGTGTCCGGTTGTCCACACAGGATACATTAACCACGTGGTGTCTCGTGTCGGTAACATATAAGGTGTACATTTGCGCAGCACCTTAGCACGCAACTTCAACTCGCACTTGGCCGGTTTTGTTTTCTTCCACTTGGAGTGACTTACATGTGACTATGAATAAAATAGAGGGGTCATAATAAGCTGACTCGATGCGGAAGTGCTGCAGTGTATCGACAGGGAATGGCCACTTCGTAAACTGGACGTTCGCAGTCCCTAATTCTGGTGGTGTATACAAATCAAGTGGCGTGAATGTGGGATAGTCAGGAATGGATTGCATGAAGGGCCAGAAGTACTCGTTAGGCCCGTAGTAGTTGATGTTCGGGTAGAGGTGGGTGGGCCCGCGGTACTCCTTAGGCCCGTAGTCCTTAGACAAATTGTACTGTTTTGGGGCGACGTGGTCGTAAGGAGCGTTAGGGTCTGGGGGCCAGAGGTTCGGGTCAGGGCCAAACGGGCTTGGGTCAGGAGGGGGAGGGTATCCGCCGAACCGCTGTTTGGGCTTCTGGCCGGTCTCTGGCGGCCTGCTGCGCTCATGAGAGCTCACTGCTGCTGGACCCGCGGGCCAGAGCCTCGGGTCGGGGCCGTACGGGTGATTGGGCTCCAGTAGCGGCTCTGGCTGGTAGTCCTTGCTGAGTCCGAAGCGCCGGTTGATCTTCTGGTTGAGTTCGTATTGCTGGCTGCGATAGCGATAGTCATTCGGTACGACATTGAAACTTCTGAAAAAATATTAGAACACAATAACATCACAAAGTGTATCGCGACGGACGCGTGGGGTGCGCTCGAGTCAAGCGTTACAGGGGGCTCATCCAGACTCCGGCCTACTGCAGACTCATCATCTGCTTAGCCTTTTCTCAACTATGTTGTGGTCGGCTTCCAGTCTAACCGGATGCAGCTGAATACCAGTGTTTCACATGCACCGACTGCCTATCTGACCTCCACAACCCCTTTACTGGGCAACACGATACCTCTTGGTAAGACTAGTTGTCAGACTCCTGGCTTCTAACTATCCGTGTACCGCGCTCGTCAGTCGCGCTTACGACCACGAGGCCAACGGGGCAGACAGTCTTTTCATTTCATTTCGCCGTCTTTGGACTCAAAGGCGAAGGACTAGCGCATGAACTAGGTTTAAGGCTGCACAGTACTTACGTGAACGTCCTATGAATCGGGACATATTCCATGTCGAAGTCGTAGTCCGGGGAGAGGTAGTCATCGGTGTGGGTCGCGCCGGGCAGGTCGCGGAACACGGCGCGGAGCCAGGGCATGTAGTAGAGCACGTTGATGAAGCGCGCCGGCGCCGCGCAGCCCGGCCCGTACACGCTGAACCCGATCTGACGTATTGCGACAACCGATCACTTGCATGCAGTGCTGTAGTGCGATTCTCTAAAACGCAAACTCGAAAACGAGTCTCACTAAAGTGACCGCGCTCACTTCGATAACGAACCTATTTGACCTTGGTTGTGTTTTCGCTTGCCGTCACCGGCGTGATCGTGTTTAACAGAACACCATTTTGTTATCTTACTGCGGATTCAGTTTTCGAATTACGAAGTGAGGCTTAGAGAATCGCACTACTATTCCGTAAAAATATCCATCGGTGAATTAGGGTGAGGTTGAGGTGTGTTATGATCCATCGCTGCTGGGCGATACCACGGTAATATAATAATACAGTAGTGTAACTCGGCCGCATGACAGAAATAAATGCCTACAGCCGCGCGGTACGTAAACATGCGTTATGGGCTGCCCGTCTCCAGTATTTTAATCTGTCTGCACCGCGCGCGCACCCCAGGATCGAGGCGCGTAGGTATAGCTCGCGTTTCGTCCGTTTGTATGAAGTTGGAGTACTGTATTATAAACCGTGGCGATACCCAGCGGCGATGGATCATAATACACCTGAAGCTCATCTCAAGCTTATTTTCACAAAGGGTAAAACGGGACCCTATTACTAAGACTCCGCTGTCCGTCTGTCTGTCCGTCTGTCTACAGGCTGTATCTCATGAACTGTGATGGTTACATAGTTGACATTTTGACAGATGATGTATTTCTGCTACCGCTATAACAACAAAAACAAAAAGTAGATCATAATAAATACTTAAAGGGGCTCCCATACAAAAAACCTGATTTATTTTGCTCAATATTGATAACTGCAATAGGCTGCTAGATGCTTGAAATGTTCACAGAATATTGAGCTTTATTTTCACTTTAAGAATAAATAATTAAATTAAACTAAAACAAATATTTATACGACAAACGTGAGCAACCAAGCTAGTCGGCAAATATAGGTTATTATAATTCAGTAGTAAGTCTTTATATTCAAAAACATACATACAAACCATCACGCCTGTATTCCCCAAAGGGTTAGGTAGAGGTGTACCAATGTATACCCACAGTTCGCCGGTATGTTTAGGTCCCATGTAATAGGGGGAGCAAACCGGGCACAAATCCTAACTCCGAGCTGCTACTGAGAATTTCATAGAAAAACCCAATGACACTTTGTTTAACCTGGGAATCGAACTACAGACCTCCAGTATAGCAGTAGCTTTTAGAACCACTACACAAACAAAGCAGTCAATTGAAAACAGTATAAATAAATGATTTGATATAGACAATAGGCTCCATTATTACATGGGACCTAAAACATACCGGCGGGCTGTGGGCGTTTTTTTTTTCAAATCATCAAATACTTCCCCCTCCCTGGGTGGGGCGGGAGGGAGTGTCAGACTTTTACTGACTAAAACTCATCCATGTTCCTTCTTGTGCCCTTTGCGTTACGGGGGCTCGGTATCTCTTGCCACAACCCGCAGCCCCGGCAGGCATCGGCCCTGAGTGACCCCTCCAAATGTTTGCTGACATCTCTTTGAGGCGCGCGTGGAACATGAACGCGCCGTCGAAACGGTCTGTCGTTAAGTTAACATACGGACGGTGAGCTAACCATTGCTCACCGTTCACAGACCCGGGACAGTGGGTGTACATTGGTACACCTCTGCCTAGCCGTTCGGGGATTAGAGGCGTGATGGTATATGTCGTCACCAGCGTGAACCATCCGGAGCTGTTGGACACGAGCGCCATGCCGGTCTCGCACACGCAGGTCGTGTTGCCTCCCTGCCAGCGCCCGCACAGGTACGACACCGGCTGCCGGCTTTTGTCCAGCAGCTGAAAAGTACAAAAAAGAAGCAATCGATTCTTCTCTGAACGCTATTTGAACGTTGGATTTTTCTTCAGCTTTTAACTGTAAAGGCGCGGGCCCACCGCGGTGCATGTTGTGCACGGGCACGCGTCGAACTTTAGCTGTGTGTATTAATTTGTTTGACAACGCGGGTCTACGTTTCCACTGGAGCACACGAAGACTATGTATAGCGTGCCACGGCGCACGGAGAGGTTCACAGATAACTATATGATACTCGTAGTCAGAGACAGATGGGATAGTACTTAGTAAGCGATGAGCGAGCTGTACTTAGTCGTGGGTCATATTTGTGTACTCTAGTGGAAACGTAGACCCACGTCTACAGCGTTGAGCTACGTAACCGCCTATTCGAGCAAACCACGCAAGTATCAAGTAGTTTATTAAAACTGTTTAATAAACTGCCGACGGAAATAAAAGGTCTTGTATAAAAGTGAGTTTCAGAATAAACTTAAGAGGTTCTTGTTGAATAAATGTCTATATTCTATTGATGAATTATAATTTAATAGAAATGGTTTTTGTTTTAGTTGTTGTTTTATATATAATTCTTATATGGTAACGTATCTCGGGACCCTAGGGTCCCGGACCTTTGGAAGGCGTACGAGGAGCCGAAGCCAACTCGCAGAGGCCCCTTACATGGCTTTACAAGGAAATGGAACACCAGCCGACAATTATCCCTGTTTGCACTATGCAAATGCACCCAAGGACAATCCCCGGCTGGCGCAGGACTATTACAGAATATGGAAACTAAGAATACGGCTATGGGTTTGGGTGGCTAAAATGGACTGGTTTCCTGACACTATGGAAGGACTATGGCCCCTGCCAATCAATGTTTTATAATAATGTTATATAATTCTTATTATTATTGATATTCTGATTGTAATTTAATTTGGATAATTTAGATTTTTTAAATATGGATTGACATTTAATTTGGATAATTGTAATGATTTAAATACAGATTGCATGTATACTTTTAGGATATATTTAGCTGTAGAAATTCAGACACAATGTGAAAATTGTTATTGAATAAATGAATTGAATTGAATTGTCAATTCATGGGTAGCCTCTCCGTGGTTGCAGTGGACACCACCACATTCACTTTCTTACAAAGCGAAGCGTAATACAGGTGCGTAGCCTCTCCGTGCGCCGCGGTGGGCCCGCGCATAAAAGCAAAAGCGTTCAATTTCGGTGGCATGCGGCGAAACTGTGTGAGTGTGTTGTGCTAATATTTTTGATATATGTAGAATATTCAGGCGCACGGGTCGAGGGTTCCGAAGAATTAAATAAAAGACGAGCAGAGTCTTCAACCACTTATATTGTTGTTCACAAGCTTCCGATGATTGCTACAGTACGACTGACTTACGACTGACAAATTTTGCCGTGAGGCGGCTATATTTATGACTTTCCTACGTGGGTGCAAGTAGTGCCATGACAAATAAAATAACAAAAGGTGTTTGCACCAATCACGTCACAGTATTTCTCCCATATGTCTCTACGGTGGTGGAAGTAGTGGGTAGGGCGCGACATCATCAACAAATGTTCCACCAATCAAATATGCACATTTTTGTCATTAAATTTACTTATAATCTAGAATCATATATTTACCTTAATTCTAGATGTATCCTAAGTTACATTAATGCTAAAAATAACCTAGGACTAGATAATCAAAACATACATCATTTGATAGCGCAAAAGCATCTATATTTACATGAAAATCAAATATTGTTACAATTATAGATTTAATCTTCCTATTGTACATATTTAAAACTACAGAAAGCCCTCGTGCTCTCTTACAATTCCACCCCCCGCAAGAGGGTTCAACCGATTGCGCTTCCGTCAGTAGGGAGCACGACAACTTTTACTACGGGCCGACGCAGCGTACCCTTTGTAGTTTTGATATCTACAATTCTAACAATACTATCCGCACCTGGATGCACTTTGGCTATAATGCCTTTGGTCCATTCACTACGTGATTTGTTGTCATCGACCACTATCACTACATCGCCCACTTTTACGTTCGGCACTACACTGTTCCACTTTTGTCGTTGCTGGAGCGTAGGCAGGTACTCGCGCAGCCATCGCCTCCAAAAGAGGTCGGCCAGCGCGTTTACTTGGCGCCACATGCGCCGCGAGTCGATGTCGGCGGCATGCTGACGCGTACACGGAGCATCTCCCGCGGCAGTGCCAAGCAGGAGATGGTTCGGTGTCAACACGACGGGTTGCTCAGCATCGGTGCTCACGTAGGCTAGTGGCCGGCTGTTAATTACCAGCTCGGCTTCTGCGAGGAGAGTGAGTAGCACCTCCTCCCGAGGCGCGCGCTCTTTTAAAGTAGAGCGCAGCGCGTTCTTCACGGAGCGCACCAGTCGCTCCCAGCTCCCGCCCATGTGCGGGGCGGCTGGCGAGTTAAAGTGCCAGGCGATTCCCCGACCTGTCGCCTCGCTTCTAATGCGACCCACGTCTAGGTCGCGCAGGGCCTGGCGTAGCTCGGCGTGTGCTCCAACGAAGTTGGTCCCGCGGTCGGAGTATATGTCCGCGGGACATCCTCGACGTGCGATCAGGCGTCGCAACGCCAATATGGCTGAGTCTGCACTCAGCGACGCCGCTAGTTCCAGGTGTATGGCGCGTGTGGTGAGGCAAGTAAATAGAACGCCCCATCTCTTCTCCCGGCGCCGACCGATGCTCACCTCCATAGGGCCAAAATAATCCACTCCACAGTGGACGAATGCCCGGCGATTAATCTCCAATCTCGCGATGGGTAGGTCGCCCATCTTAGGCGTCGACGGCTGGGCTTTCTTAATCCTGCACGTTTGACATTCTCTTGCGATTGCTTTCACTGTTGACCGTAAGTTCGTTATCCAGAACTTTTCTCTTAAAGAGTTCACCACGGTTTCCTGGTTGGCGTGAAGCGCTGTTGTGTGGTATCTTTTAATGATAAGCCGAGTCAAGGCGTGCTTTCCGTCTAAAATAATGGGGTGACGCGCTCCGAAAGTAAGTTCACTGCAGGCGCCCAACCTGCCGCGTACCCGTATCAAACCATCTTCAAATAACATTGGGTCTAGTTTTTTAATCTTGCTGTTCCGTGGTAGCGGGCGGGCTTCTTGTAGAGCTTTTGATTCTTCCTCGAAGCTCTCAGTTTGTGCTATCTTCAGTAAACGTAGCTCCGCCTCTCGTAGATCGTCGACCGTTACGGTTGTCGAGTCGCGTCGTTTGCGACAGCGGTCCGTGAAGACCTTTATACGTGCTACTACGTATAAGATGCGTGTCCACGTACTATACCTTTCATAGGGCAGCGCGGGTTCGGCCTTAGTAGTGACGTTCACGTTGTGTACCCGCTCTAGGTCTGCCTCTGACACTGCGTCAACTCCAGAGTCCACCGGCCATTGCTCCTGTGGGCTGGAAAGAAATGAGGGACCCGAAAGCCACATATTACTGTTGACGGGCCACTCCAACCGGGTGCCTTTATCGGCTGGGTTCATCGCCGAGGGAACCCAGCGCCAGTCTTTCATCTTTGACCTTTTATCTATCTCTGCTAACCTATGAGATACAAAACGTTGGAAGTCGGTTGCTTCCGAGTGGATCCATTTGAGTACTGTCCTACTATCTGTCCATAAGACCTTTCGGGTGATTTCAACTCCTAACTCTTTCTCCACGGTGTCGGCTACCCTGCAGGCCAACACTGCCGCCTGTAACTCAAGGCGTGGGATTGAAATCACCTTTTTAGGTGCCACTCTAGCTTTCCCCATCACGAAGCTAACGCGCCTAACGCCGAGTGCATCTTTTCCCACCAAGTAGGCGACTGCCGCGTAGGCGGATTCACTAGCGTCCCCGAAGACGTGAAGTTCTACCTCTGATAACTTTATACCGTACCATCGCGGGATGGTTATATTGTTTAAGATTATAAGGTTCCGTAACCACGCGAACCATAAAGTTGCCTCCGCTTCATGCAGCCTCTCGTCCCACTGGATTCCTGTACGCCATATCTGCTGCATTAATATGCGCGACTGAATGACGCATGGATACAGGAAACCCAGCGGGTCGAACACCGACATTATGAAGCGAAGAAACTCTCGCTTCGTAGGAACAACGTCACCCTCTATAATTGTCTTCGGTAACTTTTTAAATGATAGGTCAAAAGCCAATTCATCGGTCCCCGGTGACCAAATCATACCTAAGGTGCGCTCTGTGGCGCCCTCGTCTTTTTCTAACGAGACTCTGTCGGGCATCTCTATTTCGAGAATCTCCCTGAGTTGTGGCGAATTGGTGACCCACCCCCGTATATTAAACCCGCCTTCGGCGTGGATGTGAGCCACCTCCTCTATGCGTTTGCTAGCCTGCGCGACGGACCATGCACTATCTAAATAGTCGTCCATGTAATGACTGTTATGTATAGCCGACACTGCTTCGGGATACTGACTATTAAATCTGGCCGCATTTTTATTCAAAATATAGATTGCGGATGTAGGGGAAGACACAGCACCGAAAATCATTGAATTCATGACAAACGTGTCAGGTTCTCCACTATTATTTTTATTCCACAAGAAAAGCTGTGCCCCTCGGTCACGTTCTCTGATTTTTATACGTAGGAACATGTCCGCTATATCTCCGGTGAATGCTACCGGTCCCAATCGGAATCTAATTAGAATTCCTAAAAGAGAATTTAATAGGTCTGGCCCCGCGAGCAAGCAATCGTTAAGAGCGGTACCTTGAAAAGTGGCGGCGGCGTCGAAGACTAGTCTCAATTTCCCCGGCTTATTAGGATTCTGTACCCCAAAGTGAGGTAGGTACCACACCGGATCTTCGAAGCGGCCGTCCGCTTTACTCGCATAACCCTCGCTAATTAATCGTTCAATTTGATTTTCATATGCTTCCGCGTACGTAGGATTCTTATGCAACCTACGTTCTATTCCCGACAGTCTCTGTCGCGCATAAGCATAGTTATCGGGTAGCTGTGGATCGTCACGCCTCCACAACAATCCTACTTCCCATTCGCCGTTAATAGTGAAGCTACTGGTTTCATCTAATATTTTTAAAGCTCTGTCGATGTCTTTATGAGACCTAGGGATTTCGGTTATACCTATTGCTTCTAATTCGAATTGGTTTTTCACCATATCATGCAGTTCAGACAGAGGTTCCGCTAAACAGTTCACGGCTTCGTAGCCTACCCTAAACCCTTTACCTATGGGCCCATGCAGAACCCAGCCTAGCTTGGTCAAAGATGCAACCGGCTTACCGGACTTTCCTCGGCGAATCTCCTCGCCGACCAGCAACTCCCAGTTGTCCTGTCCCAGCAACAGCATCGGCTTGACTCCGCACATTTCCTCCAGGCCCAAGTCACGCAGGTGGGCGAGCTCCTTTATCAACGCAGCCGGCACCGTTTGGGCGGGCAAATCCAGCCTCTTGAACGTACGCACACTTATTTTGTGATTCACTTTATTTGGCCCGCGCACTGTCACATATATTTTCCTTGAGGATTTATCAGACACCTCATTACCGCGCGCACTTTTTAGCACTAAAGGTATTCTATCACCCGTTGCCTTTCCAGCTATCGAGTCGTCGATAAGCGATACTGTAGCTCCGTCGTCCAGTAGAGCGTAGCAATCTCGTTCGTTTCCGTTCACTGACACGGAGACGGGAATTATCTTCAACAACGCTTTGCCGTTATATTCTTTCACATTAGTGACGCTTTCAGTTTTATGCTCTCTATCTACGTGCAGTAAGTCGTGATGTGCATAGTGGCATTTCGAGCATTTGCTTGCTCGGCAGAACTTCTTCGCATGTTGTTTTATTATACAATTAAAACACATCCTCTGATCTTTTACAAATTGCCATCTCTCATCAGAAGTTAGTTTCGCAAACTTTTCACACTTCGGTAATTTATGATCTCCCTTGCACATAGCACACTGCACATTGTTCTTATTATCTTGTTCGCTGTCGCTTTGTACATGTAATCTCTGAACATTTTTAAAGTGAATGCCTGGCTTACTATGTGCGCTTCTCAAACTTTTAACATTAGCCGTTTGACCGGCAGCGCCCATGTCCATCTGCACATAAAATGACGTAGCTCGGGCTAAATGGCTCAGGAATTCAGATAATATCTCTAGGCTGGGTGACACTCTCACATCGATGCCCTGAGACGCCGCCATACCCATTGCGAAGTCGCCATATTGAGCCCTCTGCACAGGCGTTAATTTACTCAGTAATTCACTCACCAGTTGTGGGTTGTTCAGGTATCCATTCGCGTGCACATTCCTCAACAGCGACACACAATTCCTCACTGTAGATGAGAACTTTCTCAACTCACGACCACTTTCTGTTACTTTCGGTAACGCACGCACTTTCTTCAACGCACACTCCAATATTAAATTAGGATGTCCGAACTCTTCATCCAGTGCCTTCATAATCTCCGATGGGTTAGTTGATGTCCGCAATAAGTCTTCTACCGCTATTTTTGCCTCTCCCTGCAGTGACGTTTTCAAGCGCGCTAAGTTCTCGTGCGGCTTAAAGTTGTACATAGCTGTTGTGTCCCAGTACATGTTCTTGTACGATAGCCACTCTGCCGGGTCACCGTTGAAGTATGGCAACTCATAGGCTTGCCTGGGTACTGGCCGCGGACGAGCTAGGTTTGAGATAGCTTCTGCCAGCTGATCTATTTTCCTGTCTCGCGGCTTGCTTCTCTCCGTTTCTTCGGCGAACGATTGATCCCATTCAGGCACTTCACGTGGTGGCACTCGCGGAACACTAGCCGTTACTATCGGCGTATATTCGCGGAACTGTACGGTCGCGGGCGCACACTGAGGGAGCGCAGATATCGAGGTCGTATATACTGTATGCGGTTGCGCGGTCACTGTTTGCGGCGCGGTCACTGTCACTCCGCGGGAGGTCGCGGCACTCTCGGTTGCAGGCACTCCGTACGCAGTCGTTACTACTGCGGGCACTGGCACTGGCACTGTTTCTTGCGCGTCGTGAGCTTCTGCGATCACTTGTGTTTCACTCGGCACTGAGTGTGTGATCCAATCTTCCACACGGCGTGTTGTAGTTTCTTCATCGGACGAGTCTTCTTCGGCGACGGCATCTATCTCGGCCAGTTCCGCCTCCAACTTCTTCTTGACGAGATTTTCCCTCAGGCGCACTAATTCCCTCTCAGCCTTGTACTCGGCCCTCCGGCGGAGGTAATCGGCACTCTTCTGGCCGCTCTTCGATGAGACGTGGCTGGTTCTTGATCTCGGCGTCCGTACCACCCGTAGTATCTCCGATTCCCGAGGCACTGCAGCCGCGTCGCGATGGTCAATCACGCGTCCGGGGCCCGCCAATGGAATCACGGGTGCGGGTAATGCCGACGACACTGTAGGCGCTATCGAAGGTGATCCCGGTGCCATTTCAGACGGCACTCCTGAATCGGCTTCCATCTCTCGTCGCTTGTTCAACGCTGCCTCCAATTTGCGCAGCTTGCTCCTCGTGGCGACTGAGCTTCGTTCACTCATCTTGAATGCTTCAGACTTCTCAGGCTTGAAACTTCAAACTCTTCAGGCTTGAGATGTAATTCTTCAGACGCAGGATCCGGCTCGAAGGACCAAAATTGTAGAATATTCAGGCGCACGGGTCGAGGGTTCCGAAGAATTAAATAAAAGACGAGCAGAGTCTTCAACCACTTATATTGTTGTTCACAAGCTTCCGATGATTGCTACAGTACGACTGACTTACGACTGACAAATTTTGCCGTGAGGCGGCTATATTTATGACTTTCCTACGTGGGTGCAAGTAGTGCCATGACAAATAAAATAACAAAAGGTGTTTGCACCAATCACGTCACAGTATTTCTCCCATATGTCTCTACGGTGGTGGAAGTAGTGGGTAGGGCGCGACATCATCAACAAATGTTCCACCAATCAAATATGCACATTTTTGTCATTAAATTTACTTATAATCTAGAATCATATATTTACCTTAATTCTAGATGTATCCTAAGTTACATTAATGCTAAAAATAACCTAGGACTAGATAATCAAAACATACATCATTTGATAGCGCAAAAGCATCTATATTTACATGAAAATCAAATATTGTTACAATTATAGATTTAATCTTCCTATTGTACATATTTAAAACTACAGAAAGCCCTCGTGCTCTCTTACAATATATTTTCAGTATTTATAATCGACTTCTTATCGGAAACAAAAATTCTATCAAGTAAACGAAATTGCGTATTATGCTTTCTTGTGTTTTTTGTTTTTTTTAAAGAACTTTACCCCACACTAGGAATTTCTCCTGTATCGTGGGTGCGTTTACAAACACATAAACTCACATTCACAAACGACCAGACCCGGAACAACTATCTGTAGATTATACAAATATTTGTTTCGTTCGGGATTCGAACCCGCGACGCGCAGCGCGTCGGTCGATTTTACAATGATTTCGTCTTGTTAATCTACGTACGAGTAGTGTTACCCTTTCTTCATGAATTTAGGATAATAGGAAGTAGTATAGATGTCACCGGAAAATAACAAGATCCGTAAGTTTATCAATTTACTAGGAAGTTTATAAACTTTCGTAAGATTCTAAACGGGAGATAAATTGTAATATTTTACGTCCACATTTTCGTAAATTGATAAACTTACTGAACTCACTCGTAAAACAATAAGTAAGCAGTAACCAAACGCTACGCGCGATCTGATTGGTTGGCTGTCACGTGTCACTTCTCCTTCCTCCTATGGACACAAGCATTGCCACTATGAACATTGACCAATCAGAGAGCAGTGTGTTATTTTACGTATTTCAAAGATCGTATATTTAAAAGAGTTTCTGTGATTGGTCGAACCATATAAAATCTTACGAATAGATATTCGTTAGTTTATAAATTTACCGTATGACGTCGGAAATTGATAAATTTACGAAAATGTGGACGTAAAATAATACAATTTATCTCCCGTTTAGAATCTTACGAAAGTTTATAAACTTCCTAGTAAATTGATAAACTTACGGATCTTGTTATTTTCCGGTGACATAGATACTAGCAAACTTGGTAACGACCCCAACGACACACGACTAGTAAGCAAAGCAAGACAACAACTGATGAAACATGGTGCTTACCCCCTCCTCCTGATAGAATTGCTTGCATTCGTTCTCATCTGTGTGTAGCACGCGGTAAAACATCTTCTCTAATATCTTATTTTCTGCAATAAACAACAAAAATGAGTGAACACTCTCCTTTTAACTACTCTTTTTTACACTCCTTTTTTTGTTAGTATTTGTGTCCGGTTAATGGCAATAGGCTGGCCCCTATTACATGGGACCTAAACACACTGGCGAATTTATTTTACTTCTTTTTTTGTACCGACTAGCGACTGTGCAAATGTATTTTTTTTTTTCGTTATATAATAAAGAACTAAGAATTGTGGGTATGTATACCTGAGAACGTATTCGTATATGAAAAATTCCAAGATGATTGGTTCAGTGGTTTAGTGGTCAAAGTCAAAGCTTTTATTTCAATTAGACCATTTACAGGCACTTTTGAATTGTCAAGAAGTTACAGCAAATTGAAGCTAGTTGCTCATTCCAAAACGTAGATCTCTATGGAGAAGAACGAGCAAAAAACTCCATGGACACTCTTTTCAAAATGGTTTTTACAAAATCATGGTTAAAATATTTAAAAGTACTTACCATCCGTGAAGCCGGTCAGGTAGAGATGTGTCGAATCGAACGCAATGGCGGACAAACATATTGGTATCAACTGAGCTGCAAACATAATATACATAATATTAGCTTTACATTGTATTTATTTTATTCTTTCGCATTCTTAATATCTTTTCTTTTAAAAACGTTGCTCTCACAAAGAATCTCTCCTGTATCGTGGGTGCTTTTACAAACATATCCACCAACAGCCAGGCCCTGTACAAATATCTGTAGGCCATACAAATGTTTCGTGCGGGAATCGAACCCATGACATGCAGCGCAGCAGCTGATCGCAGAGCCACTGCGCCAAACGTGTCGTCTTTGCCATCGGCTTGCCACAACATTTTCGCCGTCGACACGGCCTGTCATTATTCAACGTACGGACGGTGAGCTACCCATTGCTGACCGTCCACGGGCCCGCGTGTATGGTGGTCGGGAGTCGTCTCGCGGCTCCCCGCGGCCGAGGTAACACTCACTGTCGTTCCCGACGTCCAGCTCGACTAGTGCGATGGTGTTGAAGGTGTCCGCCTGGTAGTCCGGGTGCACCAGGTAGGACAGCGGCGCGTACGACACCTGCACGTCGCCGTCCGCCACGAATAGCACCTTAGTGTCGTTCCTGTGACAGATGAAGGAAGCTGCAGTTCTAAAATATCTGAACTCGATAGCGTTAATGGCAATAGCTTCGCCCCCTATCACATCATCATCTGCTTAACCTTTTCCCAACTATGATGGGGTCGACTTCCAGTCTAACCGGTTGCAGCTGAATACCAGTGTTGTACATGGAGCGACTGCCTATCTGACCTCCACAACCCATTAACTGGGCAACACGATACCTCTTGGTTAGACTGGTTTTCAGACTTCTTGGCTTCTGACTATCCGTAACGACTGTCAAAGATCGAATGACAGCCGGACCAATAGCTTTACGTGCTTTCCAAGTCACGGGGGTGACACACCACCAACTACCAAACTCCGGGCTGCTACTGAGAAATTGCTAGTGCAAAAACGCAACAACACTTTTTGCCCGACTTGGGAATCGAATCCAGGACCCCACGCTCATCAGTCGCGCTTTCGACCACGAGACCAACGGGGCAGTTCAACAAAGAACAAATAACAAAGAAATCTGAAATAATTTTCAAGAGGTTGCTGTGGTTGTATCTTACTTGAAGATTAGTTTGGGTATCCTTGCGACGTCATCTGCGCTGGCTAGCGCGTAGCTCGGCCTGATCAGCACTACGCCGGTCACCGCCACCTGCTCGCCATCGCCGTCATCTGCACGAGGTCGGAGGAATTATACCACCATCCACCACGCCTGTATTCCCCGGAGGGTTTGGCAGAGTTCAACAAAGGAGATAAGTAACCGGACCGTCTAATATAGTTGAAGTTTTCTTTCAAACCGGTGCTAGTTTTTAAATGAAATTTAATTTAATTAACTTTAATTAACTGTTTATTTTCTATGTGACTTTTTCTAATTCACCTTCATTGTTTTCACATATAGAAGCAACAAGAATATTGTAACCAAGTTTTTGTAAAAACCAAATTGAATGAAAAGAGTGTCCATGGAGTTTCTTGCTCGTTCTTCTCCATAGAGACCTACGTTTTGGAACGAGCAACTAGCTTCAATATTAAACTGTAACTTCTTGACAATTCAAAAGTGTCTGTAAATAGTCTAATTGAAATAAATGCTTTGATTTGATTTAATTCATATGTACTTTCCAAGTTTATCTTGGACATCACTGACATTGATAACCATGTCAGAGGCCATTGAAGCGGTGTAGAAACTCTGACACTAGGATGTGTGGGGTCGTTAGGCCTCACTGGCCACATGATAGAGAAGAATGCTAGCAATAGGCTCGCCCCCTATTACATGGGCTAAAACATACCGGTGAACTATACGCGTACATTGGTACACCTCCGCCTAACCCTTCGGGGAATGACTCACTTAGGAACACTTTGAGCAGTCCGAGCCAGTTGAAGTCGGAGCTGAGCCCCATGTTGCCGTCCTCCAACATGATATCCTTCTCCTTGTCGCACTCATCCTCTGCCCGCGTCAGCTCTGCAACACGACATGCCATTACGTCATCATTTATTTATTTATTTATTTTACATATTGATGTGTTCGCGAACGAATGCAAGACGATCTTGTATTCGTATTCAGTATTCAGTATTTTTGGAGTATTGTGATTTGATGTGTGTGAATTTCTTTAAATATGTAAACACGTGTACGTTTTCTGGAACCGAAAGCCATAAGGTCTAACACAGTTATAGAAACGTGGTACTATAATTTTCAAAATAAACAAAAGAAAATAACACTATTTAATTTGTGAAACAGTGAGAACTCGAACTAACGCTTTCTTGCAGTCAATTCATATTAATTTGTGTGTAAACCTTATCGACTACATATGCGAACGGTAGCCTTTGAAAAATCCATTAATCGATCAAACAGAAGACTAATATTTAAGATTAAAAAAAAAAAAATGTGATAAGTTACCAAGGTGTTAGAGACGTCTTAAAAAAAAATTTACACCACCAATAGTAATTATTCGCCTGGAGTTCCTGCGTTTCGGCTCCAGAACGATGTAAAAGTTACCGTGTATACTACTACGAATGTAATAAAATCCTAACTACATGGCTAAAGACTCTCAGTTATGATGAAACAGAAACACTCCTACATCCTATCATATAATACTTTTACACATAAAATCACTATCCTACATGATACATTGTCTATATTTACAGGATCACTGTCACCCACTTCACATTGGTGCTACGCCCTTGAATACAATCACACACATACCAATTCACTACACCATTACATAACTCACAATCATACACACACTCATTCTCACTACACTCATCCACACAAAACCTATACTCATCCCACTTACTCATTGTTACCACATTTACTCTTACACACACCAACACATCGTAGAAACACAAAACTACTACTTCAATTATTATCTAGTTTTAAAATTGAACTGTATTCAGTTTTAATAATATTATTAGCAGGCTTTGTAATGTTAGAAGTATGAAAGAGGGAGGTCTTCTGGCACAAGTACTAAGATCTCTGTTTTGTATTTGTTTAAACCTGTTGATAACGAAATAAATTCATTTTCATTTTTCATACAAATATAATAAATAAAAAAACCCCCGACACAAAATCCTAAGTTGCCTTTAAAAAGTAAAAAAATAAAATACGTCGCGTTGGGGGACCGCTTGAGACGGTCGTACCCTAAATGCAACATCGGTCCCCCAACGCGACGTATTTTATTTTTTTACTTTTTAAAGGGAACTTAGGATTTTGTGTCGGGGGTTTTTAAAATTTTTAATTTAATTTTTATTTTATACTTTTTATAGGTACATACTTATTATAATTTCGATTTTGTTAAGCTGTAAGTACATACGTTCCTAATAATTTAATAACCACATGACAAATCATTTTTTAGTTTTTCTTCCCCACTTTCACACCCATAACTTTTAAACGGCTCCACCGATTTTCATCAAACATGTCTAAGAACACTCGTACGTAAGTAACCTTTCATACAAAAAAATCGCTTCATCCGTTCGGGAGCTATGATGCCACAGACAGACACACAGACAGACAGACAGACACGTGAAACTTATAACACCCCTCTTTTTGCGTCGGGGGTTAAAAATACTACTCACCAAAAAGAAATATAACTATTTTGATGAGTAACACTACACGCATAGTTTGCACAATAACCTCAATATTAGCACATATTATTAGTAATAGAAGTATTTCGAATAGCAAATATTTATTACGCACTGGCACATGTCTCACGCACTTTAATTACTACAGTTCAGAAACGAATGACACAAACCAGGAATGCGCATCTATTTGAGACAAACGGTCTCACTCGCAAACACGCACGGAGTATGTAACGAATGGAGTGTTCACTTTCGACACTCATGTCTACACCAGTTTGCAAGCAAGCGGCTAAGGGCACTGACTGAAGTCGCGGCATGCCACGGCATAGCAAAAGGTTTTATTTCTGATCAAATTCTTTTCAACCTTATTTTAATAAATCATTTATATAACTTTATTTCTATACAATTATACCGCAGCAAGCATCGGCATGCCACCGCGGCAAGCTAGAAAAAACTAATTGATATAAGGTTTAAAACTAATGCGGCGGCGTTTTGTTGCCTTAACTTGCTAGTCAGCGTTAATGAGAGTATGAAGAAACACTTGAAATAAATGATTTAACGCCACGTGTTGTGAGTTTGATTCCCGCAAGAAACAACTATTTGTATGGCCTACAGATATATCCATAAGTACCTGTTTGTGCATGTAAGTTTATATATTTGTAAATGCACCCACAACATAGGAGAGTTTGGAGCGGGGCAAAGGTTTTATAAAAAAAAAAAAACAACCGCCGTATTTGAAAAAAATGTCTCAGTTCTCATTTGCTGTCACCGTGCCGATGTCGAGACACAAGCACTAGTCATCACTCCATCTACACCGCATTCCTTACTCCGTACAAAAGGATAAACAAACTTGTTGTTTGTTGTTGTTACGATTATCTTGACCATACACAAATGGCTCTGTGTGTGTGTGTTCAGAGACAGGGCAGGGCAGCTGTAGCATTCTGTACAACGATAACCTGTAACTGCTGGTAATTCATATGACCCTTACTTTGTATGTATGTGTTCTCCAGACCAATTCCGGCCACGGCGGCTAATCTTATTGGAGATCAGCCAAGTCATCATCATCATCATTTGCTTAGCTTTTTCCCAACTATGTTGGGGTCGGCGTCTAGTCTAACCGGATAAAGCTGAATACCAGTGTTGTACATGGAGCGACTGCCTATCGGGCCTCCACAACCAAGTAACTGGGTAACACGATACCTCTTGGTTAGACTGGTTGTCAGACTTCTTGGCTTCTGACTATCCGTGACGACTGTCAAAGATCTACAAATGACAGCCGGGACCAACGGGGGTGTCACACCACCAAGTTTCAAACTCATTTAGTGGAGCTTATTAGTTTGATTACTAAATGTAAAACTTTTTTTTTTTAATTTGTTTAGATACATTACTTTTCTATGTGAATGCATATATTTTCTTATAGGTCACAAATAAAAGCCAGTTTTTAACAAATTCAGTTTATTGATCTTGAATGACAATCACGAGATTTTTGTTATTTAAAAAAATATTATTTCAGTGAAATTTCTCTCGTATGGATAGTTTATTTATTTTCCAAGTTACAGTATCATTACAGTATAAATTATTGCGATAGTGTACATTTCAAACTTATCTTAAAATAAATACTATTTCTAATTAAAAAGCTTGTAAATTATATACCAACAATGTATTCTTTGCACTGCCAGCTGCCTCGGTAGCCTAGTGGTGCTAAGCGCGACTGCTACGCTAGCACATATATCATCACGCCTGTATTCCCCGAAGGGAGAGAGAGCGCAGAGGTGTACCAGTGTACACCACAGTTCGCCGGTATATATAGGTCCCTTGTAATAGAGGGCGAGCCTATTGTCATTAACCAGGCACAAATCCAAACTCCGAGCTGCTACTGTGAATTATTGTGTAATAAGTGAATTATTACACAATAATTCACAATAACACTTTTTGCTCGATCTGGCAATCGAACCGAGGACCTCTAGTGTAGCAGACCACTAGGCTACCACTAGGCACTTAGATGCGGCGTGTATTTCCTCTAGTCACCCCAGTATACCATTCCCCAAATAGGTGGGTACTGAGGCTTCTTGGTGGGTTTGCTATGTTTCCTGGAGTGAGGCTTCTTGTGACGGCGCCGTGGTGGGGGTTCGGGCGTCGGCTCCGGGACAGCAAACAATTCGAACGACAACGCAGCCTTGTCCGTGAACTCGATTGTGAGGTACAGATCAGACTCGGCAGCTCTGTCACGTACGTAGTTAGTGTCGGCGTCGCGAGTGTCGTCGGTGTCGCGAGTGTCGCGAGTGTCGTTCGTGTCGCGAGTGTCGCGAGTGTCGTCGGTGTCGCGAGAGTCGCGAGTGTTGCCAGTGTTGCGGGACTCACGGGTGTCGCGAGTGTCGCGAGTGTCGTCGGTGTCGCAAGAGTCGCGAGTGTCGTCGGTGTCACGGGTGTCGCTGATGTTGCCAGTGTTGCGGGTGTCGCGAGTATCGCGGGTGTTGCCAATGTTACGGGTGTCGCGTGTGTCACGGGTGTCGCGAGTGTCGCAGGTCTCGCGGGTGTTGCCAGTATCACAGGTGTCGCGAGTGTCTTGGGTGTCGCGAATGTCGCGGGTGTCGCGAGTGTCGTCGGTGTCACCTGTGTCACGAGGGTCGCGATTGTCGCGGGTGTCACCTGTGTCGCGGGTGTTGCCAGTGTCACGGGTGTCGTGAGTGTCGCCTGTGTCGCGAGTGTCGCGAGTCTCGCGGGTCTCGCCGGAGTCGCGATTGATGCCATCGTTGTGAACCATATCAACGTTTAATACCGCATTGGATGACGACGTCGGCGGTGTTCCCTCTTTGAACATGACGATGACTCCTGATGTGTCGTCACACTCTACCTGTGAAGGAATACAACGTTAGAAAATTGTATCTTACGTGATGTATCTAGCTGCTACTACTGAAAAATAAATTTAAAAATGTTTTAGTAAGTAATTAAATAAATAAAATGCCATTCATGGAAAATGGCATACAATAACACTGTGTATATTTTTCTGCATGACCATCATCCCCATGGGTGTCGTGGTGGCAAGCACGACTGTTGAGCGTGGGGTTTTTTTTTTTTTTTTTTTATTGACGGGAAATCATCAAATAACTTCCCCCGCCCTGGGCGGGGCGGGAGGGAGTGTCAGACTTTTACTGACTAAAACCCGTCTATGTTCCTTCATGTGCTCTTTGCGTTCCGGGGGCGCGGTATCTCTTTCGAACAACCCGCAGCCCCGGCAGGCATCGGCCCTCAGTGGCCCCATCCAATTTGCTGACATCTCTTTGAGGCGCGCGTGGAACACGAACGCGCCGTCGACACGGTCTGTCGCTAGTGAACGTACGGACGGTGAGCTACCCATTGCTCACCGTCCACAGACCCGCGTCTACGGTGGCCGGGAGTCGTCTCGTGGCTCCCGACGCCCGAATCGTCTACCGCGGCGGCCGCTGGGACGGGGGACCCTCCTTTCTCTCTCCCGTCCCGCCGCCTCCTTCTCTAGCATTACAGCTTCGCAGAAGGAGGCGACTGCTTCCCATTCCCCCTCGCTCCGGACCATGGCCTGAACCAGTGCCGGACGCGAGAGGGCGCCGCCGCCGATGGCCGCCTCGAGGACTCGGCGGTGCTCAGCCCAAGCAGGGCACACCGCCAGAGTATGCTCCACCGTGTCCTCGGGGCGATCCTCGCAATGGTGACATCCGGGCGTTTCCTCCCGCCCGATGAGGTGCAGGAACCTCCCGAAACTTCCGTGTCCGGTGAGGACCTGCGTCAGGCGGTAGGTGAGGGCGCCGTGGCGCCGCTCTAGCCACTCCTCAAAGAGGGGACTTACCGCCTCAATCGAGGCGTGCCCTGCACGGGGTTGCGACAGTCGTTCTCTCCATGTTGCCATGAGATCGAGCCGGAGTTCCGTCCGCTGGGCGGCAATTTGCCGCGGCAGCGGAGTTTCGCCCCGGCCCAGTGCCTCCGCGCGCCACTCGTGTAGGCGCGCGAGGACCAGCGCCTCCAGATCCCATGGCGGCAATCCGGCAAGAGCGTGGGGGTTGAGGTTTGATTCCCAGGTCGGGCAAAAAGTATTATTGAATATTTCCAATAGGAATGCCTCACCCGGTGTAACCAAGTTTCAGATAGTCGAAAGTACACACTTCTTTTATGGGGTACTGTGTAAAATGTTATAATAAAATACCACTCGATATTCTCGAACTAAATGAGAGAAAGTTTAAAACATGCATAAAACGCACACTATGTAGTCAAGCATATTATAAATTAGAAGACTATATGAATGATAAAAATGCTTGGCTTAATGCTAGTCCTGCTCCACAGCCACTCGAGCATACAAATAATTATACAACTTATTTTTCAAAAGGAATGTTTTTTTAGCACCTTTTTTTATTGACTTTAATAACGTCTACCGTTATTATAATTCTCATTTATTCATTGTATATACATATAAGTTACATTTTTAAATATTAGTATAAAAAAATAAAAATATAAAAAATAGTAGCCCACCGGCGTCGGGAACAGGGTCCAAGCCACCGGTGGTCAGGGCTCCTGAGAAAGGAATCTCCTAACGCTACGATTATAATTATTATTATTTTTCCCTACAAAGTACAGTCGGTTCACTGAAAACCTTAGCTTTATATAATTGACCATAATTTATTTCAATTTTGTAAATGTGAGTACCATGGAGCCATATTATATTGGTCAAGTTACTAAGTACGTGTTGGACACAGCATGGCGGTGGAGAGCTTTGTCATGGTCGCTTTAATGTCTCGCTGATGGTGGCGCGTGCATTGGATCGTTCGGTTCCCTTCAAGATGGTTGAGCTAAATGGTGCTGATGCACGCGTCATGCTCGTGAACGGGTGCTGTCAGTTGGGATTGGTCACCTCTTTACTGCCATGGCTTACATCTTTATTATAATTTTGTAACTTTTTATTCATTCACCTTCATTGTTTTCACATATACAACAACAAGAATATTGTAACCAAGATTTTGTAAAAACCAAATTGAAAGAAAAGAGTGTCCATGGAGTTTCTTGCTCGTTCTTCTCCATAGAGACCTACGTATTGGATCGAGCAACTAGCTTCAATTCTAAACTGTAACTTTTTGACATTCAAAAGTGCCTGTAAATGGTCTAATTGAAATAAATGCTTTGACTTTGACTTTGACACCCCCGTGTCTCGGAAAGCAAGTAAAGCCGTAGGTCTCTCCCCGGTTGTGTCAGATTGCCATCCCATAGGACAATGAGAGTTAGAGAAGAGAGAGTGCACCATTACTTGGCTAGTCTCACACGAGGCAGAGACACGAGACACGAGGCCACAGTGTTTGATTTCACTCAAAAAAATTCCCTATTCTGTTTGTCGCATAAATGAATCAAGGAATGCGTTTAAAATGGAAGAGTAGAACACCCACGTGTCTATTTCATATACTTTTTTTTATAAAAAATAATATCAATTTCATGGCCCAGACCTAGAAAAATCAATAAATAAATTCTGTAAGCGTAACTGATTACGATAAATATATTTTTTTTATATAGTTCCATGAAGTATTTTTAGGCGCTTATTAACCAGTTTTGATTTTTGAATTAACACCTTTGGTCACTGAGTTATTATTATTTTTTCAGATTTTTGTTTTTATTTTTTTTCCCTTAAATGACTTAAAAGTGCGGCTTGTGAGTAGCACTCAAAGATTGTTCTCAATTAGGTCTATCGTTGATAAAAAAACCACGTTCCACTATCGCGGCGTTTGGGAGTCATTGAATTTCAAAATTTTATATTAGGGTTGTCACACAACTTGACCTTTCATGTTTAGTTCGATTTTTTCTTATATTATTTTTAGAGTTGATTAATTTTTTCCTTTATTTACAAATCTATTTGTTTGACCTTAGTGACACCCCTAAATCGCATCATTTGACCTTTATTCATAACTCCCAAACGCCGCGATATTGGAACGTGTTTTTTTATCAACGATAGACCTAATTGAGAACAATCTTTGAGTGCTACTCACAAGCCGCACTTTTAAGTCATTTAAGGGAAAAAAAATAAAAACAAAAATCAGAAAAAATAATAATAACTCAGTGACCAAAGGTGTTAATTCAAAAATCAAAACTGGGGAATAAGCGCCTAAAAATACTTCATGGAACTATATAAAAAAAATATATTTATCGTAATCAGTTACGCTTACAGAATTTATTTATTGATTTTTCTAGGTCTGGGCCATGAAATTGATATTATTTTTTATAAAAAAAAGTATATGAAATAGACACGTGGGTGTTCTACTCTTCCATTTTAAAAGCATTCATTGATTCATTTATGCGACAAACAGAATAGGGAATTTTTTTGAGTGAAATCAAACACTGTGGAGGCGAGTCAGTATCAGGAGTGAATAATAGGAATGTAAGTAGAAGTGATCGCCGATTGTTCCTGCCCCTGTAGCCATGTAACAAACGAAAAACGCAAACGCTGAGTAGGCTTTAATAGATCTTCAACTTTATGTGCTTGGTTTTAAGTTGAAGATCTAATGAACATTGCATAGCGTTTTCGTTCGTTCCAGTCGTAAACGCTTAGAAATCTTTAATAGATTTTCAACTTAAAGCTCTTGGGTATTAAGTTGAAAATCTATTGGTACCTACTGAGCGTTTACGATTATCGTTTGTGACTTAGCTAGGAGGGCTGGTATGGAAGGATGAACACAAATGAACGATATTCTGACACTTACAGTGACCCGCACACAGGACCGCTCTCCGGCTGACAACTCAGACAATGATAACTGAAAACAAAAGTATGGTATTGAATTAATTTATTTTGTTACTAGTGACCACACTAAAATTTCATTTTTATTTATTTTTACAGACCTAGGCCCACTTTCACCAAATCACTAAATACATTTAGTGCCTAAACGTATTTAGAACATCATTGCATCCCTGTCACATCGTTAGAAGATGACAGGGACAGAATGATAATTTAAACACATTTACTAAATATTTTTGTGAAAGTGGGCCTTATTAAATAAGAACACCATAAAAAAAGAAAATAAAACAATCAAACTGACTGCCTCGTTAGCCAAGTGCTCCTAAGCGCATCTGCTATGCTAGAGGTCTTAGGTTCAATTCCCAAGTCGAGCAAAGTGTTCGGAGTTAGGAATTGGGTCTGGTTAATCGCAATAGGCTCACCCCCTATTACATGCTTGGGACCTATACATACCGGCGAACTGTTGTTGTGGTGGCTGTACATTGGTACACCTCTGCCTAACCTTTCGGGGAATACAGGCGTGACGGTATGTTATGTATAAATTAATTAATTCGCATCGCCATCTACTTGAAATGTGCCCAAAATACGGCTTTTTTTTTTATAGACGGGAAATCATCAAATAACTTCCCCCGCCCTGGGCGGGGCGGGAAGGAGTGTCAGACTTTTACTGACTAAAACCCGTCTGTGTTCCTTCATGTGCCCTTTGCATTCCGGGGGCGCGGTATCTCTTTCGAACAACCCGCAGGCCCAAAATACGGCTAGCCTCGTTGGATGGCACGTTGGATGGTATAGCACTTTTATCTTATTGTTTGTACTGGAATATGTATTTTCTATGGGCCTTGATGCCTGATTTAAATAAATAAATGCTTAGTTTCTAGCCAAGGTAAAAGCCCTTGGGGCACTGAAGTGTCAACCAACCGCTCGGAAATAGCTTATTTGTATGGAAAATGTTATTTTAAACTGTATGTCTTAATGTTTTTACAGATGACCTTTCTACCCATTCTCACAAATTGAATATTCGATACTCTTAACGGTCTTAACTAGATTCAAATTTTTTTTTTCATGTTATTGACGTTCAAAATTGGCTTTTAATGGTCTAATTGAAATAAAGAATTTGACTTTGACTTTGACTTTGACTTTGACTTTGACTTTGACTGTGACTTTGACTTACCTTATATGTCACTCTGCCCCTCGGCGCGGTTGCTTTCAGGTCGAAATGCTTCTTGCGCAAAGAGACCATGTCAGAGGTGCAGGCTTTCTCGGAATCTTCCCACGACGCGTTGACTGAAAACATAATATAACATCAACATTATGTCTCGTGGAAGCCCACAGTGTTGTATCCCTGGTACACTCATGTTCCCCTAGTCACATTTGCCTCCTGGCATCTCCTGTCGAGTCTTGTCTGTCAGTGTGTTTGTTGTGCCTTCGAGCTACTACTGATAAATTCCATAATATATGTTTATGCTCGTCTTTGTTCGAGAGGAGAATTAAAGCCAGGTCCCTCTTTGGCTCGAGACCATTAGACCTTCGGGACCTTCACTGAAACTGACCGTATACCTGCGCACGATTTGTTTCAAAGATGGAGTATTCGTTTGGTAAAAATGATCATGTTCTACCAGTTTCTACCAGTCTACATACCTATTTATTGGTTTACTAAAAAGTAAACGCCTCATGCTCGCAAGCGCGAGTGCTGAGGTCCTGGGTTGGATTCCCAGGTCGAACAAGGAGAGTTATTAGAATTTTCTCAGTAGCAGCCCGGTGTTTTGATGTAGGTGGTGTAACACCCCGTGGCTTGGAAAGCACGTAAAGCTAATGGCCCTGGCTGTCATTCGTAGATCTTTGGCAGTGGTTACAGATAGTCAAGTTTATAAGTTTTAGTTTTTTTTTTGTTTAGTGCTGGCGATGATTGCCGGGAGGCTTGATGGCCCGTATATCGGACATTGTTGTAGCAGACATGTTGCGAGCTGTGTTTAATAATATATTGTGTTTGTCGTATTTTTATTTTATTTTTTATTATTTGATTTGAATTGTGTGTGTTACTTGTGATTTTAATTTATTTTTATTGATTTATTACTATTTATTTTTGGCTATATATTTTTAATTTGGAAATGATAATGTTGTATACTATGGATCTAAGTTATCTGAAATAAATGAATTTTATTTTATTTTATTTTTATACGTTTCAACACTCGCTCTAAATGAACGTCTCCCTCCAACGAGGACTGTGTGCTATGAATACGGATTGGCTTAGCAATGGCTATTCGCCCCTGTAATCGCCTTCCCCACGGTCTTGGAGAATTACCACTGAATAATTTCAGTTTCATAAAAAAATGTTTCTACTCTGTGAAATAACACATAAACTCAAATATATTTTTTTTACAAGATATGTATGGCTTAACTTTACACTTCAATAATACTTGGATCAACTATATGTTCACAAATAACTCGAATGTGTTTTAGCAAGTACGTACTTACAAGCAGCGATACTTAAAGTTTTCTGATCGTCTGACGCCTCCACCACGTAGTACTTCAGCGGCCCCTTCGTGCTGATCTTGCTCTGCTTCATCATCTGACGGCGACGACTCGTCACCGTACTGAAACAGTACACAAACAGTTCAAATAACATAACTTATAGAGAGTCATACATGGCCCAAACCTGCTGCCTCATCTCATCTGAACAAAATGC
Source organism: Caradrina clavipalpis (assembly GCA_932526535.1). Taxonomy (NCBI): domain Eukaryota; kingdom Metazoa; phylum Arthropoda; class Insecta; order Lepidoptera; family Noctuidae; genus Caradrina; species Caradrina clavipalpis. The sequence continues at coordinate 259,441 of OW052111.1, read as the reverse complement.
TTAATTTATTTATGAAAACAGGTATATGTGTCCCCATAGTATTTGAGGAATTCTACATAATTACATACATAAGTCTTCGACTATGCTAGATTAGGTAAAATGTATTTTCCAGACTCCTGCCACGGCGGCTAATCTTAATGCAGACTAGTCAAGTACGCAGGATATTGTAGTGCACAAGTGTGTGTGCGTAAACACAGTTGCACTTCTCTTCCCTAACTCCGGCAATCTGACACGACCGGAGAGAGATCAGGCGCAGGGTCATCAACTTTGCCTGTTTCCCGAGGCACGAGGGTGTTAAACCACCAACTTCCAAACCAGCTTTTACTAAGTAATTCCTAATGGAAAAACCCAATAACACTTGCCCGACCTGGAAATCGAACCGAGGACCCCTCGCTCAGTAGCCTCGCCAGGGCCTCTCAAGATCAACGGGGCAGTTAACTCGTCAGATTAGGTAACTGCTTATGTAAAGCAAAAGATTTACTTCAACAGTTGATGTAATGGAATGGCCTCGAAATTGTCCCAGTTTCTGTGGTTGCAGTCGTCTTCCTCGTACACCATCGCGTCCGGGCAGATGACGGAGTCCACCCACTGGAAGTACTGGAACATGTGGATGAAGCGAGCGGGCGCCGAGCAGCTGGGGTCTCCCACGCCGAAGCCGACCTGATGATGAGAGGCATACCATCACGCCTGGATTCCCCGAAGGGTTAGGCAATGTGCATTCATAGTCCGCTGATATGTTTAGGTCCCATGTAATAAGAGGCGAGTCTATTGCCATTAACCTGGCACAAATCCTTACTCCAAGCTGCTACTGAGAATTTCATAGAAAAACCTAATAACACTGCTCATCCTGTGAATCGAACCCAAGACCTCTAGCGTAGGAAATGTATGATTAGATGTAGTTCAATAAACAACAAAGAGCATTCTTGTATTGCAAACAAGTAGACAGAGCTGCCCCGTTGGCCTCGTGGTCGCAAGCGCGACTGCTAAGCGAGGGGTCCTGGGTTAGATTCCCAGGTCGAGCAAAAAGTGTTCTTGGGTTTTTTTATGAATTTCTCAGTAGCAGCTCGGAGTTTGGATTTGTGCCCGGTTAATGGCAATAGGCTCGTCCCCTATTACATGGGCCCTAAATATACCGGCGAACTGTGGGTGTACATTGGTACACCTTCGCCTAACCCTACTGGTAATACAGGCGTGATGGTATATAATATAGACAGAGCTGGACAGCACATCACACATATTTAGCTAAGCCTAATATTTTTGGGAGAAGATGGCTGTTGTTAATACTCGTAAAATATAACACCACGCCTATATTCTCTAAGCGGACAGGTAAGTACCATTGCTAGCAACGCGATACTAATCCATATTCCAGGCTATTCCTGAGAAGATAAGTCTTAAAATCAAATAACACGTTGCCCGACCCGAAGGCCGAAAGCCAGACTTCACGATATCTACACTAATCTACATCTACACTAATATTATAAAGAGGAAAGATTCGTATATTGTATTTTTGGGGTGTCAGACTTATACTGACTAAAACCCATCCATGTTCCACCTTGTGCCCTTTGCATTCCGGGGGCGTGGTATCTCTTTCGAACAACCCGCAGCCATCTACATCTACACTAATAATATTATAAAGAAGAAATATTTGTATTTTTGTAACTAACGAATAAACTTAAAAACTACTGAACCAATTTCAAAAATTATTTTGCCGTTAGAAAGCTACATTATTACCGAGTAACATAGGCTATATAGTATCACGCTACGATATCCGGGAGCGGAGCAGTGACCAAAGTCGTAACTTAATGCCGGTGAAATAAGCCACGCGGAGAAAGGCGCGGATAGCTCGCTAAATATGAACACAGTCTACGCACCAGGCTGAAGTAGTCAGTCGAATTGGAGATGAGCGCCATACCGATGTCCCAAACACACTGTTCCTCGAAGTTTGGCACATAGCCACACACGTAAGCAGACGGCATGAACTCCTTGAAAGACAACTGGAGACAGAAACGTTGTGACATTACGATGACATTGTCGAAGTATGAGGAACAGGGTGTACAGTTTCTCATCCTCCATTGAGAAAGGAGGATCCTCCGACCACTCGGGTGTTGTGTCGGATGAGCTACCGTATCGTATACTTATATGTTAACTTTAATAGCTTTACTTTCGGTAACCATGTCAGCGGCCCTTGAGGCGGTTTAGAAATTCTGACATTAAGGTGTGTCAATGTAGTATGCGTATGTCAATGTAGTTGTACACTGACATTTCCTACATTGCGCTATTTAAGTACCTTCTTGATTATCGTGTGGGCAGTAAGGTCTGACGACCCCACACACCCTAGTGTCAGAGTTTTTAACCTGCCTCAAGGGCCTCTGACATGGTTACCGAAGTCAGTGATGTCCAAGATAAACTTAGAAAGTACATATGAATTAGAAAAAGTAATTTTGGTACTTGCCTGTGCTCGGTTGTAAACCCACAAATTCGTGCATAAGAGGCGGGCGCCTTTACCACTGGGCCATCACGACACACTATATGGCAGATTATAGTTATGTATGTATGTCTCACCTTTTTTCTGTAATACTTTTCGCAAAGTTTGTTATCCGCAAATTTTATTTCATAAATTACTTTCTCCAATATTTGATTTTCTGCCAAAAAACATGATTGTGGTTACAAAAAGTTACAATTCATTAGAAAATAATTAACCAAATCAATAGAATTGTAACCAATTTTAAATATTTACTTACTGTTCGTTAAACCAGCGAGGTAGAGATGTTTATATGCAACAGCTTTGTCCTCCGTGGGGAAGCAAATTGGTCTGATAGGATCTGGAATTAACATTCATTGTTTTAGTAGATTCTTATGACGACACCTCGCCTCAGTACTATAATTTCCTAAAAAACTGGTAAGTAATGAATAGTCATGTAAAACACTGGTATTCAGCGGTATCCGGTCAGACTGGAAGCCGACCCCAATTTAGTTGGGAAAAGGCTGGGCAGCATATAATGAAGTAACGCACAATGGATTTGTATTCAAAATTGATAATTAAGTTTACATACTGAAATCCTTATTTTCAAAATAATCTATAATTATAATAATTTACTGTCTCGTTAGCCTAGTTAGTGGTGTTAAGCACGGCTGCTACGGTAGAGGTCTTGGGTTCGATTCCCAGGTCGAGCAAAGTGTTAAGCAGCAGTCTCAGCACTTGCGACCACGATACCAATGGGGCAGTTCAAGCTATAGCTTCTGACTAAAGACTATACTAGAAGTGTTATTGGGTTTTTCTGTGCCATTCTCAGCAGCAGTTAGGATTTGTGCTCGGTTAATGGCAGTAGGCTCGCCCCCTATCACGTGGCAACTAAACATACCGGTGAACTGTGGGTGTAAATTGTTACACCTCTGCCTAACCCTTCGGGGAATACAGGCGTGATGTTGTGTGTGTTTTTCACGCGAACGAAGTCGCGGGAGAATGCTAGTAACACATAAAACCCTCACTTTTCTCTCCCGGCCTGAGGGTCAGCTCGATGATGGCGATGCTATTGAAAGTGAAGGCCTCGTACTCGGGGTGCATGACGTAGGAGGCAGGCCTCGCGTCCCATGTGCTATCCGGACCCAGCAGGAATATTGCGCGGCTGTCCGTCCTGCAGCAAACGAATGACGGACAAATACGTAGTAGACACCATTCAACAATAATTCTAATACACAACTTCAAATTATAGCGGCAACAGAAATACATTGTTATTTTGTGAAAACTTCAACTGTCTGACTGACGGACAGCGGAGTCTTAGTAATATTGTCCCGTTTTCCCCTTTGGTTACGAAACCCTAAAAAATCTTTATTTTACCCCTGTAAACTAGATTAATTTTAAAATAACTATAAAATTAGATTTTAGTTGCTTTGGAATCAGTAAATAGTGAATTGAGATGCCAGAAAAGTGACGTCATAGTTTAGTATTGTCATACAAAATCTATTAGGGAATCGCGTTTTGATAGCTTCTGAATAACTCTGTATTCAATAGGGGTACGTAAATTGTGTAACGAATGCTATAAGAACAATCAAATGATATCATTTCATTCCCTCCCATCAAACTTCGTATCGTAAAAAAATGTATTCTATCATTATATCAGACATTATGTTAACAAAATAAAGCAACATAAAAAGCTCTTTTTAAAATATATATTTATGTCATACTCACTTGAAGATATCTTCTGGTATCCGGGCGACGTCGGCTGCACTCACTAGCGCGTTCTTGTATTTAATGAGAATGAGCCCCGACACTATAACACGGCCATCACCTGACAATGAAACAATTATCTACTTGATTTCAAATCTTCCAAATGTTTTAAGATGTTTAAGAAAATGGTATTGAGTTCCTTTATTGAAAAGAGAGAATCCTCTAACCAGAAGGAACTGACTTACAGAATTGCTCCAAAGGTCAAAGTCAAAAGTGTAGTTGACTTTGACTTTGAAGCCTTAAGGGTCAGTTCACACCGAAACGCGTTGCGAGCTGTGCTCACATTTAAATAGAGCGGTTCAAAATATAACTTTATTAACTACACAAAAAGATAGACATTTCTTTGCGAGAATTCAGATTACATTTAACCTTCTCCCAATTAAATGCTCACAGTGAAATGTCTATCTAATTATTTATGTTTTTTTTTACACATTATGGTATGCAAATAAAAATAATTATTAATATGAAGACACGGGGCAGCATACGCTGGAGGAGTGCCCAGCTTGGGCAGCGCAGCGCCGTGATCTCAAGCTCAATTGACAACATCTTTTGTTTGTGGTTAGTGTAAGCATTGCTACGTGAACACAATATCACAAACTGCAGGCACTAACGTAGATTGACGTGGAGTACTCCGAGCCAGTTGAAGTCCGACACTTGTCCGATGTTCCCCGACCGGACTTGCACCGAAGTGTCCATGTCACAGTAATTTGCTGACGACCGGCCTGGAAATTAAATAATAATTAAATTACAAAATATGTCATCATCTGCTTAACCTTTTTTCCAACTATGTTGGGGTCGGCTTCCAGTCTAACCGGATGCAGCTGAATACCAGTGTTTTACATGGAGCGGCTGCCTATCAGACCTCCACAACCCAGTAACTGGGCAACACGGTACCCCTTGGTTAGACTGGTTGTTGTAAATTACAAAATATGTACAGATTATAAAAAAGGGGAAGCTTAGCATAGGGCATCAAAAAACTCATCCGCATCGCTGTCAATGGGACAAGTGCCGAAAAGGCTGGTAGCATTGCCACGTTGTATGGCAATGCTGAATATCTGGTCCAAGAAAACGCCAGTCCTCTGGTCACGTGAAGAGTCGACCAGTTGCTTGGCGATATCCCGAAAAACTAGATGAGCGCTCGGTTTCCATGACCCTAGTGTTTTAACCCCAAACTGTTCAAACATTTATAGCTTCCAAGAAGGTTATTATTATATTTGTGCCGTTTGAGGTTTCCGAAAACGAAACCATATGTTTCGTTTATGTACTTACTCAGTACAAATACATTTTGAACATCATGCAGAGTATATTTGAAACATATTATTGTATGAACGGATTCTAAAGAAAAATACATAGAACGAATAACTTACCAATAAGTAAAATCAATATAAAGAGCAGAAGCGTTTCTCCCTCCATCGTTTTAGAAGTAATCCCAAGATTCACGTTCAAACATAAGACGAAACAAAGTAAACGGAACCGTGCAGTCAACGCGACGTACTCAATTATAATGAAAGATAATTAAATTCTAACACAACTGCTATTTGTGTAATAATGATACATAGACATGGAGTAGTTAGCAAATGAGATCACTGGTGACATCTAAGAGATAGACTGAAAGCACCGCATGTAAAAACCACTTTAAGAATAACAAATCATTTTTCGTTTTATCTTTCAGAACAACTGTTAATTTTGTTCGCTTACAAATGAAGATTCGATGAGTAAAGACATTTATGTTTATGTTTTGCTAGACTGCTCGTATAGTCTGCTTGGATGTAAACTATCCTTTATTTGTTGTGCGTTGTATAGTAAACATCGCGCGCTCACTAATCCGTTGAGGTGTTTTAGCGCTCGCTGTGAAAACAATAATCCATTGATAAGTGATCTTCTAACTGACAGCCACATGTAAAATGTAAATGTAATCCTCCAGACCGATTCCTAATAATCCGGCTAATCTTAATGCAGACTAGGCGAGTACGCAGGAGATATTATAGTGCACAAGTGTGTGCGCAAACACAGGTGCTCTGCCTCTTCCCTAACTCTCATAGCCCGATGGGACGGCAATCCGACACAGCCAGAGAGAGATCAGACGCAGGACCAATGGCTTCACGTGCTTTCCGAGGCACGGGGGTGTCACACCACCAACTTCCAAACTCCGGGCTGCTACTGAGAAATTCCTAATGGAAAAATCCAATAACACTTTTAGCCCGACCTGGGAATCAAACCCGGGACCCCTAGCCATGCATACATAAACTCACGCCTTTTCCTCATGGGGCAGATGTGGTCAGAAATCACAGAACACTACCTGCTATCCTTACATACTCCTTTCGCCTTCTCCACGTTCATACATCTACTGGTCGTACATTATCACTAAGCCACATCGAAATAAAAGATACGTATTTATTATTAAAAACTTCTTTAACTTTATTAAGGCATTTTCGCACTGAATATAAACTTTTTCCTGTTCTTGTTTATATCTTTACTTCTCTTATTGTGCTAATATCATGTATTGTAATAGCACTGAGTACTTTCAAGAGGTGATATTTATAGTTGTATGATGTTCTTTAGGGTCAACGATATGGTGTTTCTGCGTCCCCGTGTCTAATGGATGCAGCGTTGACTCATGATGACCGAGCCCATTCTTTTGAAGCCGAGATCCTCTGAAAAAATAGACGGTATTAACAAATCCGTATTTTATTTTTACATTTATTTTTAACTAGCTTTTGCCCGCGACTTCGTCCGCGTGGATTAATAGTTCCCGTTCCCGGGGGATTTCCGGGATGAAAACTATCCTATGTCCTTTTTCGGGTCCCAGACTATATCTGTACCAAGTTTCATTGAAATCGGTTCAGTGGTTTAGGCGTGAAGAAGAGACAGACAGACAGACAGACAGACAGACAGAGTTACTTTCGCATTTATAATATTAGTAAGGATGACAAACTGCCTATAGACATCTGCAATACCAGATACCTTGCAAATGCGTTGCTATCCCAGAGACAAAGTTGAAAGTCTTATGTGTCTGTAATTAAACCGGCACCCATACCCTTTAAACCGGAACACAGGAGCGCCGCTATCCGGCAGAAATAGGTATGGTGGTAGTACTTCCCCGAACGAGTTCCTTCACTAAATGGCTAACTATGGCTAAGCTCTACTACCACTAAATGGTTATCTTTTACTTGTAAATGCACCAGAAACCACTCATTTGTTGATTTTAGTACTTATTTTCAAATGAGAATACCGCAATAACACTTTGCACATACATAAAATTGAGGAGCTCGTGGCTAAATAATTACAGCCGCATAGACCGATCTTCCGGGTTAAGCCACGCTTGCCGAGGTCGGTCTATGGATGGGTGACCATTTACCATAGCGAGTTTCCTCCGTGCCTCGGAAAGCGCGTAAAGCCGTTGGTCCCGGCTGTCATTTGTAGTTCTTTGACAGTCGTTACGGATAGTCAGAAGCCAAGAAGTCTGACAACCAGTCTAACCAAGGGGTATCGTGTTGCCCAGTTACTGGGTTGTGGAGGTCCGATAGGCAGTCGCTCCATGTAAAACACTGGTATTCAGCTGCATCCGGTTAGACTGGAAAACCGACCCCAACATAGTTGGGAAAAGGTTAAGCAGATGATGATGATGACATACATAAAATTGTTTAAGTCAAGCGAAGAATCAAAAATATCGGTCAATGTAAAAAATTTAGGACCATGGTGTAGTATACCTCAGGGGAGCGCAATGGGGCCTCTATTGTTCCTGATTTACGAAAAATATTTACCATCAAACAGTATTATTTACTGATAGTAAATAATATTGTAGGTAGTAAGAAAATGTTACACAGACGAATTCTGTTATTACGAATAGAGTAATAATAAAGACAGTGAATAATAAGAAAATACAATGGTATGCTGTAATAAACCACACAATAGGTACAGTCAGCACAGTCGAATTGAGAGAAAATCGTTTTCTTTTTGCTCTTCATACACTTGACAATACTACTTATCTTACTTATATTATAAATGCAAAAGTTTGAGAGGATGGATGGATGTTTGGTCCTCAATCAAACGGCTGAACGGATCTAGATAAAATTTGGCATGAGATTGTAGTGTAGAAGAACGCATAGGACACTTTTTATCTCGGAAAAATTTACGGTCCCCGTGGGATAATAACAACTTTGACACCGACGTCTACACTTATATTATAAAGATGAAAGATTTGAATTTTTGTATGTAATGAGTGAACTCATAAACTACTGGATGGATCGATTTCAAAAAATGTTTTGCTGTTACAAAGTTACATTATCACCGAGTAACATAGGTTATATCACATCACGCTACGACTTACGGGAGCGAAGCAGTAACCAAAGACGTAACTTAACGCGAGTGAAATAAGCCAGGCGGACGCAGTCGCGGATTATTCGCTAGTATAACATAACATAATGATATCTTTACCAATTTTTTTATCTTTTATCTTACCATCACCATCACCCCTGTATTCCCCGAAGGGTAAGGCAGAGGTGTACCAATGTACACCCACAGTTCGCCGGTATATTTAGGTCCCATGTAATAGGGGGCGAGCCTATTGCCATTAACCGGGCACAAATCCAAACTCCGAGCTGCTACTGAGAATTTCATAGAAAAACCCAATAACACTTTTTGCTCGACCTGGGAATCGAACCCAGGACCTCTAGCGTAGCAGTCGCGCTTAGGACCACTAGGCCATCGATACAGTATTTCTTCTTTTATCTTTTTTATCTTTAAGTATCATTTATTTTCATTTTTTTTTTATTGACGTGATATCTTTATAAGTTGCTTAGTCATGTAAAACAGAAGGCGACTTACGTGCGCCTCCTGCGCCTGAACTCCGGCGTGGGGTCGTCGTACACCTGGTCGGACTCGGTGTTGGACTCGATCCAGTAGAAGTACGGGAACAGGTCGATGAAGCGCGAGGGGGCCGCGCAGCCGGGGCCGCGCACGCCGAAGCCGACCTGAGGATGAGACGTAGTTGAGCAAACAATAGAAAACCACGTCTTTATTGTCTGAAAGGTTAGGAAGAGATGTAAGGTAGAAAGAGACATGCTGATAACAGCAAATTCAATAAAACAAAACATCAATTATCATTTTAAAATAAGGAATGGGTGTCAGAAATCACAGGCACTTAAGATAATATTTCGACTTTGTTTCTGGCATAGCAACGCACTTGCAAGGCCTCTGGTATTGCAGATGTCTATAGGCAGAGGTGACCACTAAACATCAGATAGGCCATCGGCATGTTTGCCATCCGACATTGTTTACATTGCCATCAACCGGCCATATTTCCAAACTCTGGTCTTTTAATGACATATTTCCTGACATTAAAACTTAATAAAACTTTACCTATTAAAATCCAGGAATCTAAGTACAATGAGCATAGGATAACAGGTCACACTCCGGGCCCAGTGATACCCACCAGTTGAAAGAAGCCGGTGACGTTGGACACGAGCGCCATGCCGTTGTCCCACACGCACTGCGACTTGTTGGTGGGCGCGAACCCGCACACGTAGGACGTCGGTATGCGGTGCGCGGCTGACAACTGAAGGCAGAAACATTATTACATTACAGTGATTTCATTTAAAGGGATAAATAAATACCAAATACCATCACGTTTGTATTCCCCGAAGGGTTAAGCAGACCTGTGCTCAACCCTAAACATACCTGGTTTGCAAGTATGTTGAAGTCCCATGTAACAGGAGGCGAGCCTATTGCCATTAACCGGGCACAAATCGAGGAAGTCAGTCAGTAAATAAATACATTATTTGGGCACAAGAGAAAAGTTACAGTGAAGAAACAAGATTAATATGATAGGAAGTGGAATGATACTACTCGTATATACAGATTTGTTTACATATATAGAAGCAACCACAATATTGTAACCAAGATTTTGTAAAAGCCAAATTGAAAGAAAACAACTGCTTGCTTACCCCTGCTCTGTCATAAAATTCTTCGCATACTGTTTTATTCAAAAATTGCATTTTGTGAAGTACTTTCTCCAACTTTTGATTTTCTGTAAACATTATAGATAATATCAGTTATGCTTTCCAAATATACTCAGCCAAGGCAAAGAGCCACAACAGTTCCTGCGATCGATACAATTGACACAATCACAATCCTAGATTGGTCATAAATAAATTGGGATCGGAAAATCGGAAAATGGTGGTCACGTGGTTAAGGCTCCTGCCTCTCAGGCATAAGGTTGTGGACTTGTGGGTTCCAAATTCAAAGTCAAAGTCAAAGCATTTATTTCAATTAGACCATTTACAGGCACTTTTGAATTGTCAAGAAATGAGGCAAGTACCAATGTGAGTTGTTAAATTCATATGTATACTTAGTAAGCTTATCTTGGAAATCACTGACATCAAAAGGAAACATCTTAAGGAAACCCGGACTTAAGAAGACAATGAATAACTTACCGTCTGTGTAACCAGTGAGGTACAGATAACTAGAACTGTTGAATGTCTCGGTGCCGGGGAGGCAGATCGGATTCAACGGATCTGGAATAAACATAATAATTAACATGAACGGAGCTCGTGGCTAAATAATTACAGCCGCATAGACCAATCTTCCGGGTTAAGCCACGCTTGCCGAGGTTGGTCTGTGGATGGGTGACCATTTACCATAGCGAGTTTCCTTCGTGCCTCGGAAAGCACTTATAGCCGTTGGTCCCGGCTGTCATTTGTAGATCTTTGACAGTCGTTACTGTTAGTCAGAAGCCCGAAAGTCTGACAAATTACTGGGTTGTGAAGGTCTGATAGGCAGTCGCTCCATGTAAAATACTGATATTCAGCTGCATCCGGTTCGACTGGAAGCCGACTCCAACATAGTTGGGAAAAGGCTAGGCAGATGATTGTCGACAGTGTTCTTCAAGATGGGAGTGAATAATAATCTTTAATGGTTGGCAACGCGCGTGTGATGCCTTTGGTGTTTCAGGCGTCTATAGGCTACGGTAACCACTTACCTGCTAGTGCGTTCACTCGCGTTCACTCGTTCGGCTCGTTAGCCGTAGGCCTAATTGCCACCATCATAGTAAAAAAATGTTAACTAGTACCTATGCATAACTAGCAGATTTGAGTGCCAACGCCGGGAGGGGACGCCTTAGAAAGACATACTCTGACCTTATTGGTGAGGTTCTTCAGAGGTCCGGTGCGCAGTACTCGTAACCGGCGCACTTGTATGAACGTGGACGAGGCGAAAGGAGTATATAAGGATCATAGCAGGTGGCGCCGTGTGGTTTCTGCGTACTCCCAAGGAAAAAAGGCGTGAGTTTATGTATGTGTGTATGTTTAACACATACATACATACATACCATCACGCCTGTATTCCCCGAAGGGTAAGGCAGAGGTGTACCAATGACACCCACAGTTCACCGGTTTGTTTTTAGGTTCCATGTAATAGGGGTTGAGCCTATTGCCATTAAACGGGCACAAATCCAAACCCCGAGCTGCTACAGAGAAATTCATAGAAAAACCCAATAACACTTTTTGCTCGACCTGGGAATCGAACCCAAGACCTCTAGCGTAGCAGTCGCGCTTAGAACCACAAGTCAAGGCAGTCAAGTCAATATCGTAGTATAAAAAAAGACTTGTCTAGCCTACATAAGCAAATAACGTACAATAGTCAATTTTCGAGGTGTCCATCTCGAGGAGGGCGATGCTGTTGAGCGTGGAGTACTCGTACTCGGGGTGCGTGACGTAGGAGAGCAGCTCCACGTACAGCGGTATGTTGCGGTCCGGCATGAAGATGGCCTTAGTGTCCTGCCTGTAAGGCAAGAGGAGGAGGATGAGTGAGAGCGTCAATATTTTCGTTTGTTTGTTTGTTTTTAGGGTTCGGTCAGGCCTCCGTCACTCGTTCACGGTTACTCTCTTAAGTGCCTACGGTTCGCATGCGCCCGGGCGAATCTAATCCAGTCGGCTGTCATGCGCTCGATTGAGTGTACATACCTACCGCAACAAAATAAACGATACTCGCGCCTTCAATAATGTCTAAACCTCGCAATGCAATTTGCAGTGTACAGAAAATACATATTTCAGTACATACAATAATACTACACCATAATATTTTATAGTCACCTATTCTTTTGTGTAATCATTTCTCAGCATAGATAGCCCTAGCGCTGTGTTGTATGACGCGCGTTATTGCTATCTCTCTCTCTCACGCACGAACGTTTTGTAGGTAATTATAGCGTTGGTTGAGTTTACTCTATAGAGTGAAGTATCTGTACTTATTTAATCTGTGGTTCTGTACCCAAAGGGTAATACGGGATCCCATTACTGAGACTTCGCTGTCCGTCTGTCTGTCTGTCTGTGTATCTGTCACCAGGCTGTACCTCATGAACCGTGATAGTTAGACAGTTGGAATTTTCACAGATGATGTATTTCTGTTGCCGCTATAACAACAAATACTAAAAGTTATAATAAAATAAAGATTTCAGGGGGCTCCCATACAACAAACGTGCCCCACACTCGGAATTTCTTTTGTATCATGGGTGCGCTTACAAGCACTTAAAATTACGTACACAAACTTCCAGACCCGGGACAACTATCTGTTAGTCCAATATTTGTTCCGTGTGGGAATCGAACCGAAACGACACGCCGCGCAGCTGTGGATTGCTCAGCCACTGCGCCAACCGTGTTATCAAAGTTGGTGACGATAATGTTTGCAATCTGTCCCTTTAGCCAAGTCGCAAACGATAATCGTAAACGCTCGGTAGGTACCAATAGATTTTAAACTTTATACCCCAGAGCCTTAAGTTAAAAATCTATTAAAGATTTCTAAGCGTTAGCGACTGGAACGAACGAAAACGCTATGCAATCTTCATTAGATCTTCAACTTAAAACCAAGCACATAAAGTTGAAGATCTATTAAAGCCTACTCAGCGTTTACGTTTATCGTTTGCTACATGGCTACAGGTGCTGCTCTTTATACTTTTAACATTAACTCACTTTTATCAACGTCCTAACTTTTGCCGTTGTTTTAACTTTTAACGTTGATGGAAAAATATCAATCTTGAATTTGACGGAGACATGTCCATTACTACTCACTTGAAGGTCCGCTGCGGAATCCGCGACACGTCGTCTGCGTTCACGAGCGCGTACGTGTACTTGATGAGAACGATCCCGGTCACCGCTACACGGACGTTCTTACCTTCACCTGCCGATGTATTCAATAGTTTTCATAGTTTATTTATATAAGACAGAAAACTTTCAGAACAGTTTAGTCTAGCGTTGTTTAGGGGACAGCGCCTCGTTTTTCATTTGTCGTAAAGAAAAGAAGGTTACAGTAGACACAGTACAGTACCTTCGACCAATGATAGATGTGATAGCGCTCTTCCTCTCTCCTTATTTATTATTTTGCTGTGCCCAACAGGGTCCATAATTGTTTCTATTTATTGTCACCTGTATGTTCATATTATGAAATGCAATAAAGATTTGAGGGAATACAATTAATTCCCAGGTGAGGCCATGAGGTACTCACGTATATTCGTGGTGAGTACTCCGAGCCAGTTGAAGTCAGCGCTCTGTCCGAAGTTGCCCTCCCGGATCCGTGCCGTGGTGGCCAAGTCGCAATAACTTGCTGACGAGCGAATGTGAAACACTGGAAGTGAAGCAATATATTACGATCTTGATCATCTGCCTAGCTTTTTCTCATGTATGTTGGGGTCGACTAACAATGATCCGGATGTAGCCACTATTTAAAAATGTATTCTTCAGACCGATCCGATATTCCGGTCACGGCGGCTAGTCTTAATGCAGATGTTATAGTGCACAAGTGTATGCGCAAACACAGGTGCACTCCCTCTTCTCTAACTCTCATAGTCCGATGGGATGGAAATCCGACACGACAGGGACAGATCAGGCGCAGGAACAACGGCCTTCCCGCGGCACCGGGGTGTCACACCACCGACTTCCTAAATCCGGGCTATCACCGAGTTGTTGTGATGGTTGTTGGATGTTCCCCGCAGAAACTCACCGCGCTTGTAGCGATGTAGACTCTAATACTTAATCCGTACTAATATTATAAATGCGAAAGTAACTCTGTCTGTCTGTCTCTTCTTCACGCCTTAACCACTGAACCGTTTTCAATGAAATTTGGTACAGAAATAGTCTGGGACCTGAGAAAGGGCATAGGATAGTTTTCATCCCGGAAATCCCCCGGGAACGGGAACTATTAATCCACGCGGACGAAGTCGCGGGCAAAAGCTAGTTCTATATAAACTCGTATAAAATACACATAACTTTAACCGTTGATCTCGTGGTCGCAAGCGCGACCGCTGTGCAAGGGGTCCCGGGTTCGACTCCGAGGTCGAGCAAAAAGTGTTATTGAGTTTTTCTATGAATTTCTCAGTAGCGACTCGGAATTTGGATTTGTGCCCGGTTAATGGCAATCGACTGGCCCCTTATTACATAGGACCTAAAACATACCGGTGAACTGTGGGTGTACATTGGTACACTTCTGCCTAACCCTTCGGGGAATACAGGCGTGATGGTATATTTATTTTATTTATTTACTTTATAATATACTAGCGAATTGCCCGCAATTTCGTTTGAGTGGTTTTTATTCACAAGTATTTAAAGTTACGTGGTGATCAGGGATAAAGTAGCATTCTAATAGTGAAATATTTTTTGAAATCGGTTCCTTCACTTTTTAGTTTATTCGTTACAATACATACATAAAAACCTTTCCTATAATAATATTAGATATACCATATACCATCAAAAAAAAAACCATCACGCCTGTATTCCCCGAAGAGTTAGGCAGAGGTGTACCAATGTACACCCACAGTTCGCCGGTATATTTTTAGCTCCTATATAATAGGGGGCGAGCTTATTGCCATTAACCGGGCACAAATCCAAACTCCGAGCTGCTACTGAGAATTTCATAGAAAAACCCAATAACACTTTTTGCTTGTCCTGGGAATCGAACCCAGGACCTCTAGCGTAGCAGTCGCGCTCAGGACCACTAGGCCAACGAGGCAGTTAGATATTAGATATAGTTTACAAAAATCAACTCACCAACAAGAATCAGCGTAAAGTTTGGTCCCTTCATCGTTACAGAAATGCATAATCTGAAGTGCCGCGTTCTCAGTCGAAACTAGGTCTAATTACAGGAATATACCGAGCGTGTAATTGCTTCAATCCACTCATTTCTAATTACGAGTACGTTTACTAGAGAACTAGCATTATTTGTGACGAACTATCGGAATTGCCCACACACACAGAATCGATTAGAACGTCGATTAGAACGCAGGGTGACTTTTGGAAAAAAAATCTCTTTTAATTAACTCAAGTCGATATTTACCCGACTGCGACAGAAGGAGGGTTATGTTTTTCGAGGGTATGTTTGTATGTATGTATGTATGTATGTATAATTGTTTGGCACGCTCTGCAGGCTGAACGGCTCTATGGATTTTAGCTTGAGAGGTGTCGTTAGATTCGTATTTACTGTGAGAGTGACACTGGGTATATGAAAATAAAAAAAAATAAAAAATAAAAAACGGTAATTTAAAAAACTAAAAAACCTGACTGCTTTTCTGAGTATTTATGAAAAATCCCTAAAACAAGAAAGTCGTTGTACCCGATTGCACTTAAAATTGTAGCAGTCGGGACCCATTCTAGAAATGGAGGTTTAGTGAATTGAGAGCACATACCTTTATTACATTGCAGATGGTCCCGAATGGGTCCCGACTGCTACAATTTTAAGTGCAATCGGGTACAACGACTTTCTTGTTTTAGGGATTTTTCATAAATACTCAGAAAAACAGTCGGGTTTTTTAGTTTTTTAAATTACTTTAGTGCATGTATTGCCAGTGTGGTGTGTATCTACATAAAACAAGGTCGGGTTAATTACACCATTTGTAACTCAAGAACGGTTGGACTGATTTTAATCATCTATGATTTGTTAAATTTGTCTCCAGCCCGAACAGCGGAATAACTTGCAAAACATGAGAAAGTTCTCGAATAAAATAAAAAAGGAGGCGGTACAAAGTTCGCGGGACCAGCTAGTTTTTAATCAAATAAATTTTGGAGGCTTGTCTCGTAGTAGAAAGCCCAAAGTACTGTTGAATGTGGTCAAAACTCAGGTCTACAAAGAGTCGTTGGGACATCTTATTGAAATATTTAACGAATCTTTATAAAACATAGGCGTGATATGTTTCGAGTCTTGAACCACTACTTGCCAACCAAGAAGCTCCAATTACCCGCCTGGGTAACCGAATCTTTACCATTCGGAACCTTGTTCACTGCCAATACTAAGTCGACGGAAGCAGCTCAGCCACCAGTATAACTTGAGCTATGTTCCTTCAACAGTTGAGTGCACTAGTGGTCAAGATAGTTTGGTCTTAGTAAGGGCAAAGAATAATTACTATTACTACGTGTAAGGACGTGTTTGGTCTTGAATAATGGACAAAGAGTGTGTTCCTTTTGTTACCCACGACTGAAAAAGAGGGATGTTATAAGTTTGACGTGTCTGTGGCACCATAACTCTTAAACGAGTGAAAAGATTTGAATGCGGTTTTTTTTAAAGCAGGTGTCCTAGCGATGGTTTTTAGATATGTTTCATCAAAATCGGTTCAGCCGTTTCAAGGTTATCAGCTCTTTTGTTAGTTGCGGTGGGGATCTTAGACGCATAACAGGTAAACATTAGGGAGCTCATAAAATCCATCCACACTGGTAGTCCTGTGAAGTAGATCAAACTATATAAAGATCATGGGTCTTTTTTTTTTTTTTTTTAAGGATGGTAAAATCATCAAATGACCCCTCCCGTCCTGGGCGGGGCGGGAGGGAGTGTCAGACTTTTACTGACTAAAAACCATCTATGTTCCTTCATGTGCCCTTTGCGTTCCGGGGGCGCGGTATCTCTTTCGAACAACCCGCAGCCCCGGCAGGCCTTGGCCCTTAGTGGCCCCTTCCTTGTGCTGACACCTCTTTGCGCGGAACATGAACGCGCCGTCGACACGGTCTGTCGTTAAATAACGTACGGACGGTGAGCTACCCATTACTCACCGTCCGCAGACCGTGCCTACGGTGTCCGCCTGCAGGAGGCGCAATGGTGCCGTTATTGGCAATCCATTGCGCCGGCGGACGCGGCGTCAGCGGCGGCCGCGGGTGCGGCCACGGCAACGGTGGCGGCGGCAGCGGCGGCGGCGGCGGCGGCGGTGCGGGGCCCTCCCCCGGACCTGGCGGGTACGGCGCAGGCCTTGCCCCCAGCCCGGTGATCGGCCAGCCTGTTAGCCCCCGCACATGCATCGCAGTGCGGCGGGGCATCACAAGCCGCGGCCTTGTGACCGGGCTGACCGCAGCGGAAGCACAGGGCGCTGCGGTCCACCTCCGAGGCGCACCGACATGCCACGTGCTTCCCCACGTGGCAACGGTAGCACCTCAGGGGCCTGGGCTCGAGCAGGCGAACCCGCGCCGACACCCAGCCCACCAGTAAGCGGCCCCCCCCAACAATGGCTTTAGCCGCCATCACTGGGCAGCTGACCATAATGGTCTGCATGCCCGTGCGCTCTGGGCGGATGGTGCCTGCCCTGACCTCTTCGGCACGGCATCCACCCGCCCTGGTGACGGCGGCCACCACCTCCTCCGCGGAAACTGAGTCGTCCAGACCCATGATGCGCAGATCTGCGCATCTGGCGGGCCTGGACACCCGCACCTCGTCCGCGTTTAGGGACGCTCTAAGCTTCTCAGCTAGAGCGTCCGCGGACGGGCCGCTGGTGGCGCCGGGGATCTCCAGCATTCGGGCCCCAGTTGCGGTGACCCTTAGCTGGAGGCCGGTTATCCCCAACTCGCCAAGGTTGATGGCCGCCTTGGCCCTGGTGAGCACCTGCGCATATGTCACGCCCCGCTTTTCCGCCTCCGGCTGTAGCGTGACCACTACAGCCGCGGATTTCGGGGCGCGAAGCCTGGCCGCGGCTTTGCGCTCACCACGTCGCCGCCGCTCCTCCGCCCGTCTGGTGGCCGCTCTGGCCGATCTGGCCGCCCTGCGCCCCCCCTCTCTTGCCCCGGCCACCTGCCATTCGGCTTCCGCGGCCGGAGGGTTGGAGCTAGGGGGCGGAGGGGGTGGAGACGGCTGGGATGCCGCCTTGCCCCTCCTCGTGGGCGCATTTTGCGCCGGCACCGGCCTTGCCGGGGCCGGTTTCGCAGGGGTCGGCCCCGCCCTGCTGGGGGGCTGGCTACCCGGCCTCGGCGCAGACGCGGCGGCCGCATAAGAGGCCCGCCTGTCGCCCGCGGTCGTCCCGCTCACCGCCAGTGGGGGACGCAACACGATGCCCTCCAGGACGGAAAACCGTGCCTGGAAGGCCGCCAGCTCCAGCTGAACCAGGTTCAGCACCTGGTCATCCACTGGCTCGACTGGCTCGGCTCTCCGGCTCCCCGCCTTGGGCGCCTGGCGGGAGCCGGTCCCGCGGAGCTCGGCCAGGTCCACCTGGAGCCTCCTGTTCTCTGCCACCAGGAGCTCCATGGTGGCCGACAGGCGGCCCACCTCCGCCCGAAGCTGCGGGACCTCCCCCGCAAAGCTGGCCTCCGCAGCCGCCGCAATGGTGGCCGAAGCCTCGTCCATTGCCCGAGACTTCGACCCCTTCATCTTTTTGCGGGCGACGCTCGCCACCGCATCCCGCACAACCTCCATGAACCTGGCCTTACGCTCCTCGGAGCCGCCAGGTTCACCCACCACCACGCGCGGTGTGTCCGGCTGGACCACACCATCGCCGCCAGTCTCACTTAGGGAGGGGGAGGGAGACTGCCCTTCAGCGACAGACGTCGCCGGTCCCCTCCGGGCAGCAACCCTCCCTGGGCCTCGCTCCTGGGCCCCACCGCGTCTGCTGGTGGGGATCTTTCGAGCCGAGGCCAGCTCTTCTTCGGAGGACACCCGATCCTCCGGTCTGGGCCGCTTCCTGAGAAGCTTTTCCAGCCCATCTAGCTCATGGTGGGAGCCGAAAGGGCTCACAGTCACCATGCTGGATGCCGAGTCGGACTCCGACCCGGCATCCCCCTTCCCTCCTTCTGCATCATTTTGTTTAAGGTATTCCATTTTTAATCCCACGAGTACTAAAGATATCCAACCATCCAACCAATAGCAAGTGGTTCGCACTAGCGACTGATGTCCCATAGGGACGCCCGTCAGCCATACATCCCGTCACGGTGCGCCGCCGCTTGGGATTCGGGGTGACTTTTTATAGAGGGTTTCTACCTCGCGGTCCGGGCGGTTAAGCCAAGACCCTCGGTGCCAATCGAAGCCGCGAGACATGACCACGACACTCCGATATGGGGTTACGATGTACGACGGTGACAGAGAAGGACCTCTGTCTGCTCGGTGGCAGGGTGAGTGCACGCCGAGCCCGTCCTCACTCCTCCGCTGTGCCCTCTGCTGATCAGAGGGACACGCGGAGAAACGCCCTTGGTCCGTCCTCGGACCCCGCCCGTCAGAATATTGGCCACGAGCAGTGACATTCCCCAAAGAATAGGAATCTCTTCCCATTCCTCAGGGAAGATCACTACCCGCGCCCAGGGTGCACCGGCCAGCCAGCTGCCGTTCCCTCAAGACGTGTCCGGAGGGACAAGCAACCGACGGCACGCTTGGAGGTTTTCTGACCAGCACCCCAAAGATCATGGGTCTGAGATAACTGACGATATCAGAATCTCTACCCCACCAAGGAGTTGGGTGAGGTTACTTGCAAAGATTACCTACACAAGGTGACAATTTTGTAATGGTGTACAACGTTAAGTCGCAAGCGGAACAAGCCGCGCCGGGTGATGTAGTGGGTACTGTTGGCAGTCGACATGACGCTGTAGCCTCGTAGTGGTCCCTGGGAACAACTCGGACTATGCTCCTGCATGTTACAGAGGCGCTTGCTTGGCACTCACTTGTTAGGCAGGTGAAGGTGACCATGGTACTGAGAGTTGCGTGAATTGCGTGAAACTTCACTGTACGTCTGATATTGATAAGAGTGTATGGTACGTACCCTACATCTTCATCTTTATCGTGTGGGCAGTAAGGTCTAACTACCCCACACACCCTCGTGTCAGAGTTTCTAAATCGTCGTAAAGCCGCTACCGTATCCTATTAGACGTATGGCTATGGACTACTATTAAGAGCCTCCGCCTACGTCCGACTTTTTCAAAGATTATCGCACCGTTCAACAAAATTGTATAGTTTAAAGGACCGACATATTGTAGGACATGTGCGTTGGTATATTAGATTCCTATGTTTCATTTTTACCGCCAAAAAAATTGGTCGTTGATCTTTCGTGGGCATAACATTTTTTATTATTATTTATGGAGTGTGTATGTGAGCAGTGGACGTCGTTCGGCTGAGACGATAATGATCCAGTTCAATGTGACAAAGTTTCCAAAAGTGATCTTATCAAAATCTGCGGAAGGGATACAACTTCACCCGGAGTTACAGTCATTTAGCTCAACAAACACACGTGTGGTCTGAACTCGTACGTAGGAGCTAATTGCAACAAAACACTGCAGAAAAATGTGGGAGTATTCTCTTAAGCAAAATGTTTAAAAACACTCGTACACTCACTTATGACTCGTATCCCAACACTCATAGAAATACGTTCAATATTTATAACAGCAGCAGTGGCGGTAATTAGCTGGAAGTTCATAATGAACAACACAGCTCCGGAGACAATCGTCAGTAAATCAAGAGAGCTCATTTACATCACTTCTTTCTCTGGCTTTTTGTTGTGCGCTGTATTTTAGTGTCAAAATTGCATAAAATTTTAAGTATTTCAGACAATAGGTGCTAGAGTGATTATTGTGAGTCTTTGCCTTCTCGTAATGTCACATGCAGATACTTTTAGTAGTATTAAAGCTCTTTGTAAAGGAGCTCGTCCGGAGAAATACTACCACTTTAACTATTTCTGCTGCAAACCAGGGTTGCTGTGTTCCAGTATGAAGACTTTGGGTGCCGGTGTAATTACAGGCATGTGAAACCTTTCAATTTTGTCTCTAGGATGGCCACGAATTTGCACGGCCTCTGGTATTCCAGATGTCTACATGTAGCGGTGACTACTTAAGGTGAATGCTCCCACCAGCCCGCGATATTTAAATTTTCTTACGTATTTTGCAATTTGCAAGCAGTATTAGGTTTAATGTTGATTAAAGTATGATTCGCCCGTAAGAAGTATGTATTTTCAAAATTATAACCATAAAAATCAGTAAAATGACTCCATAAGTCAAGCTTCATGTAAAATGTCAAGATTTCATGAAATCTTGACATTTTGCAAAAAACGTCAGAAAATTTAAATTTCGCGGGCTGGTCGGAGCATTCACCTTAACACTAGATGTGCCGTAGGGTTGTTTGACATCCAACGATGTTTAAAAGTTAATGGCTATGTGATATATCTGTTTACACTCCATCTACCTCTAACTGTAATAAATCCATTCAGTTGTGAAATCAAATATTGAAATGTGAGAAAATGTTTCGGTACCATTTCAGTTTGTCGTATGTTTCCAATATCGTGGTGTTTAGTTTAACAATAACAACGGATGAGCGGGTAGTGTGACTAGCCTGTGACGAGTCACTGACTAGTCACAGCTGTCTCACTCGACCACCAGATACTAGTGAACACGAGTTGTGTGCGAGTGTACATACGGCACAGTCTCTGTGGAAACATGCGTTGGATTTGGATCATTGTTTCGTTGCTGAGTAAGTTATTATAGTATCAATAACGACTGATATTTATTAATCATCGATATATGTGTTGATTAATTTAAACGTAACTTAATATATGCTTTTTTTACATTGTTAATAGTTATCGTATTTATTTTTACAAAAAATAATTGTAAGGAATTACTATTTTTATTGGTAATAAATCATAGCTTGTATAAAAGGTTAATGTAGGTTCCTATCTAGCGTAAGAATTTTATGAAACGGACCAGGAAATCTAGATATTAGCGCTTTCAAACAAACAAACTTTTTAGCCTTATAACGAAATGATACCTATCTATGAGAAGTGTTTTTTAATGATTTAGAGACTTTTAAGACTACATCTACGTTATTGCATTCCTGCGTTTAAGATATGTTATACAAGATAATTGTTAAGAAAGAAGAATAAACAAATGCCGACCAGATGAATGACTGTTCTAGTTTCATATTCAAGCTCCGTGGAGCGCAAGCCCCCAGTGCGCATGCGCCCTCCCGCCAGGATAGCACCGGCAAATTCAGTGGTGTGGTACGGAGTGCTCATCTACCAAAAGAGTAAGTACCTACTATACACCATGTTTTTTGGACCTCATCATCAGAGGTCAGAATTAGGTAGAGTTAAAATTATTTATGTACTTACACTTATTTCACAATGTTTCACTGGAAAAAAATAAAGTGGATTTATGCCCCAAATCCCAAAATTATTTTAGAGCAGAAAAATCCCGCTATTTATTAAATACAAAAGTTATTTACTATTACACAATTAAAACTATTTGACATCGGATGTCCGAAGTTGCAAAGTTCCAATGCGCACACGCACGATGTTGCCACATTTGTAGTACGCACAACATACCTTGTAAGAACAAAAGAACACTCCCCTGCAAATCCCCGAGCAAATTCCGGGAAATTCCGGGACGATTCATATTAATATTAACTTTTCGATGCAAGTATACGTACCTAAATAACTCTATCTAATTCCGACCTATGTTCCTCATCATCATAGCATCCGAACGACGTCTACTAGGTGCTGGATATAGGCCTTCTCTAAAGATAGCCACCGGTCCTGCGCTGCCTGCATGCACCTTGGCCCACCTAATAGGGGACCTTCCCACACTGTACCTTCCAGTGCGTGGTCGCCACTCGACAGCCTTACGACACCTTTTTGTGCCTAATCTAATAAAACATTAATAATAGTACATCATAAAACAAGTGAGTAAAGTTGGTAATTGTGTTCGAGGTTGAATTGCACGACAGACTGTGTCGACGGCGCGTTTGTGTTTCACGCGCGCCTCAAAGAGATGTCAGCAAACTTGGAAGGGGCCACTGAGGGCCGATGCCTGCCGGGGCTGCGGGTTGTTCGAAAGAGATACTGCGCCCCCGGAACGCAAAGGGCACATGAGGGAACATAGACGGGTTCTAGTCAGTAAAAGTCTGACACTCCCTCCCGCCCCGCCCAGGGCGGGGGAAGCTATTTGATGATTTCCCGTCTTAAAAAAAAAAAACCCGAAGCCGAGAGCGTAATGACAAATGCTCACGCGTGTCTTACGACGTTTTTCAACACATTTGTTCAATAAAATTATTTACAAAATATGTAGGCATAAAACAATCAAACCTATTCATCTAAATAAAAAGAAGTATGTCGTAAACAACACGCGTGTATAATTGTGAAAGGCATTGCATTCTGTTTAAAAATAAATGAAATAATTTTTTTCAAGTATCAAGACTCATAGTAACAAATTACTTACTCATGTCACTGAAACACATAAGCATCAAAAACTCGTGACGTTTATCATCCTTGGCGCATCAATAATGGCTTACATTTTCATTACAGCAAATATTTCTCGAGAATACATAACAGGAATAATTCTTATCAAGAGCAGGATCGGAGTGGGGAACGCTAACGATGTGTGGCACATACCCAAGAGGAATGTCAGGTACGTAAAGCACCACGTGTCTTCTTCTCTATCAAGTAGCCAGTAAGGTCTAACGACCCCACACACCCTAGTGTCAGAGTTTTTAAACCGCTTCAACGGCCTCTGACATGGTTACCGATGTCAATGATGTCCAAGATAAACTTAGAAAGTACATATGAATTCGAAAAAGTCACATTGGTACTTGCCCCGTGCCCACAACCCCGTGCTACAACTTTCGATCCCTGTGTCAGGAACACGACGAAGGCGGTGTTCATGCACAACGAGGCAGTGGTGTGGTGGGCGCGCGCGGCGGACTACGCGCTGCACCCCGAGTTCAACGAGCAGACGATCAACACCATCGCGCTCGTAAAGCTGGAGGCCGGCGAGACCTCCTTCAACTGTAGGTGCACTTATTTAAAGTCCTACTATAATCCTAGTTTCTACTATTCTATCCTTCGTACTATTAATTTTATAAATGCGAAAGTTTGTAACGTAGGATAGATGTTTGTTACTCTTTCACGCTTAAACGGCTGAACGGATCTAGATATTTGACACTGAGATGGATTGTAGTGTGAAATAACACATGAGATACCTTGTATCCCGGAAAAATGTACTGGTTCCGTGGGTTAATAAATATCAAATTTAATCTAAAATTGGACGCGGATGAAGTGGTATTGGCAAAGCTATTGTCCCACTTAAGGGCAAAAGACTCATCTCATACAGAGAAGGCACGCTCAATACTCAAAGTGGATTAGCGATTTCGGGCTTGCACTAAAACTATAAGCCAAGGTTTCCTCACGATGTTTTTCTTTACCGATGTCAGCAATTTCTAAGATTGAATAACGTACATGTGGATTGAAAATGACACATTGGTACTTGCCCGGTAAGGAACCCATAACCTCATGCATGAATAACCGCTGGGCCATCTAGTTGAAACCCGTTCCTTTGAAGTCGTGGAGTCACACTAAGGTTGTTCCTTGCCCGCAGGGGAGCTGGTGTCCTGGCCCAAGAAGAACGAGCAGATGTACCAGCACGTCGGCACTTACTACGCTATCGGATATACTGACGGTGAGTCGTAAATACTATTATTATATACACATAATGCTTCAAATAAAGTTGCTAAAATATTGAGAGTAGATCGAACACTTATTTATAATTGCTTCGGTAGCCTAGTGGTCCTTCCGTTTTTCTATGAAATTCTGAGTATCATCAGCTCGGCGTTTGGATTTGCGCCCGGTTAATGGCAATAAACTCGCCCCCTATTACATAGGACCTAAAACATACCCGCGAACTGTGGGTGTACCTTTTCACAACTCTGCCTAACCCTTCGGGGAATACAGGCGTTATTGTATGACCTAGACTAGAGTCAAGAGCAAAACCACAACGAATAAAAAGAAGTAAAAAGTTAAAGCTATATACGAAACTACCAGATATAGCTAACGAATTTTGAGTTTTTATCAATATCATGTAAAACACTAAAAGGTAAAGGTGTCATCAGTAAGCCCACACTAGGAGGCGACCGTATCGTTAACACGTAGTACCTTGCTTGTTTGTCGCAGCCAACGACACGCTGCAGCAAGAGATGCATGCAATGGAATACGTCGGTCTGGACGAATGCAACGCCTTCCTGCAGCTGGCGCAGGTGAGACACTTCTTCGTAGCTAACCATAAGCTAAGCAGATTATGATTGCTTTCGAACTTCTGACTATTCTTCTACTAGTTAAAGATCTACGGCATCAGCCGGGAGTGGCCGGGACCAATGTTAGACCTATGTGCCCGAGGCCCGAAGTTGTCACACTACCAACTTACAGACTTCGGACTGCTATTGAGAAATTCTAAATGGAATAACCCAATTCTTTTTAATTGTTGCCTTGAAAATTGGCCGGCGTTCTATCTGGTGGTGTAATAAATGGTGTTCGCCATAAATATTTGAACATCTCTTCATTATCATCATCATATCAGCCGCAACATGTCCACTGCAGCACATAGGCCTCCCCCATAGATTTCCCAGAAGACCGGTTGGAAGCGGCCTGCATCCAGCGTCTTCCTGCAGTCTTTATCATGTCGTCCGCTTTATTTATATATTCGATTTGAACATCTGCAATACCAGATAATTATACCGCACAGGGCTAGTCTCCACTGCTGGAAGCGACCATCGACTACGCTCCTTCAGTGCCAAATATATAACTTGTTAATAACAGTATATCTAAGCTGTGAACATTGTTTTTCAGCTAGACAAACAGTGGGTCGCCCCCACGCAGTACCAGTGCTTCAGTGAGCGATCCAGTCAAGACTCGTGCGTGTTCGAGTCCGGGATGGCACTCGCCGTTTACCGTGGTGGGAGGTGGAAGCTGGTGCGTAATGACTGCCTTCGATAATTTAATAATCTCCCCAATTTATCTTCTATATTTATAAGGAATCATAATTATTATGACATCAATCCTCGCTTGCTGCTCGAAGCTTATGTTTTGTCTCTGGTACGAATGTGTTGCATGATTATTTTAACTTCATCTATGTCTGACTTTTTAATATTCCTATGCCATTAATGGTCGCACATGGCAATTTTTTAACCTCCGACGCAAAACGGGGCGTGTTGTCGTGTCTGTCTGTCTGTGTTTGTGTGTGTGTGTGTCTGTCTGTCTGTGGCATCATAGCTCCCGAACGGATGAAGCGATTCGAGTGAATTTAGTTTGATGCAATATTCTGAAGTAATTTTATAAAAGTTTTCTTTTCTTAATTTTGTTTTTAAATTCATCTATGTTTTGGAGCGGTCACCCAACGCAAGTTAGGTGCTTGTTTCGGGAGTTCTTTAAATTTTCAATTTAAGCTAGTGTATTAGAAAATGATATGTCGTGGTCATATCTTAAACTTAGTAATTTCATAAAATGGTCAAACACTATATGAACATTAAATGATTAATTTTAAGATCTAGCTACGACATAAGCTCATATTTCACAAATAACATACCTCCATAATCATATCTCATATTTCCCTTATAAGTTATGTACGAATGTAAACCAGCATTGCTATTATTTCCAGTTGGGTATCAGCATCCTAGGTCTGGGCTGCGCGTTCCCGGCCCGCTTCATTGACTTCGCGCGTTACGTGCCCTGGATCCTGCGCTGGGTGAAGCGGGACGCCGACGCCCACGCCGCCAGGCCTGGGCTGCCCATGGTCAAGGGCTGGATGTACAACAAGATCATCATAGAAGGGGCCGACGTTAAGATCGACTCGCGCCGCGTACTACGTTCTGTGTGATTATGATGAAGCACGCCAATCTTGTAGTCTTCGGGGCGATGTCTTGCAACAACCATGTACATACACGGAACAAATGGCAAAAATTTAAGGAAACTGGTCTAAGAACCTATACCTATAGCAACTTAGTCTTCCCTTTTGGTCTAAATATACCGGCGAACTGTGGGTGTACATTGGTACACCTCTGCCTAACCCTTCGAGGAATACAGGCGTGATGGTATTTTTCCCCTTTGGTGCGTAGTGAGTAGTAGTAATACCGCATCGACTTCCTCCGTCGTAGGGGTGACGGAGAGGCCTGATGCCGGACGCTTACCGGTTTAAACCATCGTCATTCCCATAAGGGCTGCACCCACTCTCGAGTGGCGCGCGTGGTACACTACGCCGCTCACTCGGGCCTTTCTGGTCGGACGACAGACGCCCCTAGTCCGCCGCTAAATCTTAAAACTTAATCTTACCTGGGAAAATAGTTTTAACAGCCTCGTCATATTGTACTCAACACCCATTATTGGACACATTTGAGCCGATCTACATTTTTTAATGGGTTTCCACAGTTTCCTATCAGAATTCTAAGCTTCTTCTAAACAGACTTTTTTTTTTAAATATTAAAATTTCATACTAGAAGTAATTGCAATAGGTCATCATCTATGTATCTACCCACGCACCCATCAGTTCTGTATCTACGACGTGCTGCAGACGGCGACGCATCCGTTTCCACTTACGATACGCATCGCCGCGGCAGGCTCGCTCGCTATCGCCGCGGTCTAGATCACTAACTAAATTGCTCATTGTTGCTCTGCCACTAAGAGCTTTACTAATGTACTTACCTACGTGCAATGTCAAAGAAATATCTAAAGGTATGATGGAACTGACGTGAACATGTATTTAAAAGTTCCTTTATATTAGCAAAATAAAGATTAAAAATAAAATAATAAAACATTTTATACTCGGTAGTTTTCCGTCCGCAAATTTGACATCGAATAGGTAGCTGTTTTTCGCTGTAAAACTATATCGCCCGTTTAGTGATTGAATATTCTTTATAAATCTTCATAACCTTCTTGGAAGCTGTATATTTAAGCCGTTTGGGGTTAAAACACTTGAGCCATGGGGTCCGAGCGCTCATTTAGTTTTTCGGGACATCCCCAAGCGACTGGTCGACTCTTGTTCACGTAACCAGAGGGCTGGCCTTTTCTTGAGCCAAATAATCAACATTGCCATACAACGTGGCCATGCTACCAGCCTTTTGGGCACTTGTCCCATTGACAGCGATGCGGATGAGATTTTTGATGTCCTTAAGCTTCCTCTTTTCATAAATTGTACATACTTTGTAATTTAATTATTATTTATAAGTTTTGTGTTAAGTTTAATTGTATATTAAATATACCTGTATTTTAAATAAAGCATTCTTTATCTTTCCAACTTCGGGCTCTCTATGCTTCATCAAAATTGGTTCAGCCGTTTGACCATGATTACTTAACAGACACAGACACTTTTATTTATAGTGGGGCTCCTGAGTTCGATTCTCACGTCTGGCAAAAAGTGTTGCTGGATTTTCCCATTAGGAATTTCGTAGCAGCCTGGAGTTTGCAAATTGGTGGTGCGACACCCCCGTAGCGCGGAAAGCATATAAAACTGTTGGACCCGGCTGTCATTTGTAGATCTTTGACAGTCGTTACGGATAGTCAGAAACCGGGAAGTCTAATAACTAATCTTACAAAGAAGGTATCGTGCTGCCCAGTAAATGCGTTGTGGAGGTCAGATAGGCAGTCGCTCTATGTAATACGCTGATATTCGGCTGTATTCATTTAGACTGGAAGCCGACCCCAACATAGTTAGATAACTAGATATACCGGCGAACTGTGGGATTGCATTGGTACACCTCAGCCTGACCCTTCGGGGAGTACAAGCTTGATGGTATGTGTGTATGTATGCATAGATAGTGGATAATTTACACAAATTACGAATATAATGTAACTTTAATGATATCTACAAAACAGGCAATTTTGTGTATTGTCGTATGACTGTCGTTGTCGTGGTCGTACGCTATGCAAGTACGGGCGGCCACGACAGCAGTGCGGGCGCTCTTCCCATGGTTTGCGCCATTACGAGACATTACGCTGTCAGTGCTAACGCTCGCACTTTATGTGGGAACCCGCCGGAACTGGCATTACGTTGTATTATCTGGCATCACGTGATTGTAGCTATTTGTCCAAGATTTTGGTAAAACCAAATTCAAAGAAAAGAGTGTCCGTGGAGTTGCTTGCTCGTTCTTCTCTATAGAGACCTACGTTTTGAAACGAAGTTACTCGTTCAACTTTAAACTGTAACTTCTTGACAATTCAATAGTGTCTGTAAATAAAATAAAAATAAAATAAAAATAAAATAAAATTTATTCAGATATAAGTAAAACTATGATTTACATTAATCGTCATAGAGGAAAATTAATTCTAACTATAATGTAGACCTGCCTGAGCTAGGTTTAAGAAAACCTGTGTTTCAGGCCATCAATTTATGTCAAACATTTTTAAAAAGAGGACATAAGTAAATTTATTAGTAGCTAACTTATGGAGAAGACATATTATTTTCAATGATTTGTCAAGTAACTATTTAGGTATATAATATTAAGACTTCTATATTATTAATTATTATGTTATATTATCGAATGTAAGATATATATTATGTTACAATAAATTAACGAATAATATTAAAGTAGATAGAGTAAATTAGGTAAACAATGAGACTTTTATTAGAGTGTGTACATACATACTTTATTTCAAAATTTTCTAGTAGTTTTTCCGTGTCTGCATAATTGTGTTTTGCCAGGTATTCCTGAACTAGTAGATTACACCTATTATAACTTAAACTATAAATCTTTAGTACTCTGTTAAACTGGTTAAATGGTGTCTCTGTTAAATGGTCTAATTATAATAAATGCTTTGACTTTTGTTTGTAGATCTTGGGTAAAATGTGTAAGCCCATCCCTATAAATAATTACTTCGGTAACTCATCTGTATGCCACACTCCGAGTCCATAAGCATATTTATGGCTGTTGTACAATATACTGCTTCAGTTTCTAACCCCAAACCCAAAAAATTAAAATAAATTAATAAAAGGTATATTCTTTTATTTAAAAAAAATCCACATCAAACTGGTTTTTGATTGCAAAAACATCTAATTATCTACGTAAATAAGACTTGTACTTTGACAGACGCAAAACGTCGGTCCCACGAAACTATGGATCTATTAAATCGGTCTAATAATCGGTCCTACAAAAGGTCGGAAGACAATTCAATGTACAAAACTTTCTTAACAATTTTTTTTTATCACGAACACGTCAGTAAATTCAACCTTAAATACCTTCATAAATTGAGTCAATAAAAAATTAACCCTCAACAAATAATCTAAAACTCATTACAAATCCGAAAACGATAAAATCTATTGTAGCCGTTAATTATGACGTCATACATCAACCCTCAAACACCGGCTATTAAAATATCGTTATAAAATGAAGGCGGGTCCATTGGGCCCCGCGGGGGCATGAGATGATAACTCAAAGAAATGGGTCGTTATTGTCACATTATTCAAAGCCGGAGGAAGTATTAAGTGTCACACGGCAGGCACGGTACTTGGGAGTCGGGTCGGTTTCCATTGACACACGATATTGTTGTAATTATATCTTGTTAAGCTGTTACAGTAACCGTCTAATAACATATTAATTACCATTTAATTGAATACCGTGATATTTTAATTCTGTCTGACGAGATTTTAATGTATCTCCATAAAAAATATTTCTTAATCAAATCAACTCACTGTTAATTAGGCTATAACTAACACAAGCTGGGGAAGGTATACTGCTGTTATTAAACGATTTTACTTAGTTTAGCTTGTTTGTTTTTCGTTACTCCTCCGCTAATCTTTTCTTATTAATTGAATTGGTATTCGATAACGCAACTTAGATGACAAATCTCATCACTTGTCGGCCTTAACACCAGTCTCCAAAAATTAAATGAGAGCTCGCAAAATGTGGGTACTTACCCATAATTTGCGAGCTCTCATTTAGTTTTGAACGTATAGAGATAACCATTTGAGCGTTTTCTTAACGAGGCAGCTGCAACATAACACAGATTACGGTAAAGGGTTTTACTTTGTCAACGATATCCCTTAATTAGGTTAATAAAGTATACAATTTTAATAATTATACCAGCCATAATAATTATTGTCCCACTGCAGAGCAAAAGCTTCTTCTCATACGACGAGAAGTACGAGCATTGATCACCACGCCACGCTTGCTCAATGCAGATTGGTGGTTTCAGACTTACATTAATAATAAGTCCAGGTTTCCTCAAGATGTTTTCCTTCACCGATGTCAGTGCTGTCCAAGACAGACCTTACCTTCGAGCCGTAGCGTCCGTGTGCTCATAGCCTTTTCAAACAATTATCCAGATGCTTGGTTGACGCTTCTCGTGACCCAGGGGCTGGCTTTTACCTTGGGCAGAGGATTAGCATTGCCATTCAACGTGGCAATGCCGCCAGTCTTTTGGGCACATTTCCAGTTGATGGCGATACGGAGATTTTTTTTGACGTGACAACGTCTTATAAATTGATTTGCCGGGTGACACTTCAAGAAACTGCGTTACGCTCCGCTCACGTTATGCGCTCACAATGAGAGCGAGTGAGAGGCACGCGTCCCTTCCACTCGGGCATGGTTAGCCCGCCTAAGAGCGAGAGAGACAGATCATCCTTCTTCCTACTATACGAATGAATATTCACATTAAAATTATTTTAGCACTCAAAGTCGTTGTCACGTAAAACTTTCGCCCGTATACCGACTTTACAGGCAACCAATTTTTTTAATTGCATACAGTTTTAGCTTCTTTATTTATATTATTTTATGCTGTCTATACGAGTATAAGGCTGTATAATATATTTTACATTAATCAAAAAATAAAACTTCATACATAACTATACGTATGTAAAGACAAACTTAGTACCTACTGAATGTGTTGTAATGGCCCAGTAGCTAAGACGCCCCTGCGGGTTGTTCGAAAGAGATACCGCGCCCCCGGAACGCAAAGGGCACAGGAAGGAACATAGACGGGTTTTAGTCAGTAAAAGTCTGACACTCCCTCCCGCCCCGCCCAGGGCGGGGGAAGTTATTTGATGATTTCCCGTCTATAAAAAAAAAAAAAAAAAAAAAAAAAAAAGGCTAAGACGCCCAAAAATGCTCTTTAAAAAACAAATGGCTATCATTGACAGCTGGGACTTGTGTGTTGGAACTGATTTGGGCGTCATACCCAAATCAGTTCCAACTTCCAACACACAAGTCTCGTATCACGCACGTCAACGCGCATGCGCGCAGGATAACAATGGTCCATAGAATCTCCTTGTAGACCACACGGGATCCCTGCTCCTTATAATTACAACTCGTATTCAAATACAGCATTATTTGATCCTAATGAATGGAGCTCGATAATATTATTGAGCTTTCTATATTTAAGGGGTTTTTAATAGGTTTTATTTATTGAGAGCATTCACTGACGTGGGTGGGGGCGGGGCCGTGTCTTGTGGACTTGGGTTCTATGCTTGGGCACAGAAATTGGGTTATAGGTTATTATACATACATTTTTAAAGTCACGCCTTTTTCCCATAGGGGTAGGCAGAAACTACAGACCATACTGCTACGATCCTTACATACTCCTTTCACCTACTCCACGTTCATACATCTGGTCATACAAGCACGCCGGTTACGAGTACTGCGCACCCGATCTTTCTGAATAACCTCACCAATATGGTCAGGGTAGGTCTTTCTATGGCGTCCCCCCCTTTTTTTGTCTGTCTGTCTGTTTGTTCCGACTAATCTCTGAAACGGCTTGACTGATTTTAGACTTTCTCTTGCAGATAGCTAATTTTATATGCCTACTTTTATTATAGAAATTTTATTTATTTTATAAAAACCGGGTTACGCGATAACAAAACATTGTTATGTTTTATAACCTCAAGGCGAACGAAGTCGCGGGCAATAGTTAGTATTATAATGAAGATAGTATTATAGTATTGGTAAATATTGAATGCACTTTATGTCACGGACCTATGGCGCCGCTATATTTCAGTGCAAAGCGCATTGTAATGACAATAACAATAAAAAAACAAAAGAATACTAGCACAATGTTATAATGTCATTGCGATATAAAAGTTCAGAGATATTCATGTAGATAAATATTTAAGTTAATATTAGCTTTAAATAAAGACGTGTCTTCTACAGTGTACACAAAGATTCTCATCAAAGTTTTTAATGAGAATATATATTCATGAGTATTTATATGAAACTGCAAATCTTACTATCCTACTAATCCTACCATCCTACTAATATTATAAATGCGAAAGTTTGTGAAGATGTCCATCCATCTTCACAAACTTTTGTTACTCTTTCACGCTTACACGGCTGAGACGATTTTGATGTTTGGCACAGAGATAAATTAAATTTTGAAGAAGGACATAGGCTAACATTTTTTGCAAGAAAAGGGCTTGAAAAGGTTGAAATAGACGATGAATGTTTGTAAGGGAGTCCGTCATTATTGAACACTAACGAATTGCCCCCGACTTCGTCCGCGTGGCTTGTTTCACCTGCCTTAAGATACGTCTTTGGTACGCCTCCTCTCCCGTGAATTATAGCGTGATATTATATAGTCTATAGCACATACAAATAAAGTGGCTTTCTACGGGTAAAAAAAATCTGTTCAGTAGATCTAGAGATTACCCCCTACAAACTCACAAACTTTACCTCTTTATATTATTAAGTAGAGATAAAAAAAAATGAAAATTAAAAGTTCTGCCCAAAGAATCACAATTTACCGTTTCTTGTAAATTGGAAAATGCTAAATTCTTAATCTGTATCCGACGAGCAACGAGAGCCGACTAGTCAGTGGTCTGAGACAACTGGACTAATAACCATAATGTTCTGTTTATTATCCTTTGATAGAAAGTAGTTAAAACCAGTGTAAACCCGTGGTAATGTCCTTATTACTCGTAAATATGCTCGCTATCAGTGTTCAGGACTATTTGTTGGTTATAAAATGTTAATCGTGCCGCTTTTGATTTTTACGACGAACTTAATGATAATAAGTTGATATATTGACTGTTTTTCTTTTAGGTTTAAGGTTCAGAATGATTCATGTATAGTTTTCTTAATAGACTAGTATTATTTCTAGTGATGAAGTATGTCTTATTATTGAGTGGGTTATTATTACCTATGCAACTAGTTTCAACTCTCTGTCTAACTTCTTGACAATTCTAAAGTGCCTGTAGGTACAGCATCTAATTGAAATAACTGTTAGCCGTTTGAGCGTGAAGAGGAGACAAACACACAAACTTTTGCCTTTATAATATTAGTAGGATTTATAAGAGAACAGTTTAATAATAATACTAAGGTTCTTAAAATTAATTACCTATATAAAATAATTATTTTGGTTCTGCACTCCCACGCAACCTGCGCGATCTTTCCATTCATTACATATAGTACACCGGCAAACAGCCACACAAACCATTCAACTTTAATACCATAACAAGGACCATTTTATTACAATTCTAAAACGATCCGACTCCTATTCTAAGTAAACGCGACCGTGACCTTTTTTTATGTAATACAAATGGGTCCATTATAGGAGGGCTCGCGGTCTCATAAACATGTCATCGGGGCGATTGTGGCCCGGCGCGGCGCGGGAGGGTTGGCTATCGGGACTATTCGTGTGATTTACGACTCACTGCAGTTAGTTATGCGTTTAATGTTGGTTTACGTAGATTAATCGCGTGAATGTATTTTGGGGTAATTTGTAATGTAGTTTTACTGCTGTTTAATTGGCTATTAGGAGTGCTATGAATGATAGAATAGCGCCGGGCTTGCTGATCTTGTTTTAGGCTTCTAAATCTTCGCCAAAATCGTTGATCAATTCTTCCATAAGACTTCCACTTAGAGGTTAATACCATTCATATTAATTATGACTCTTTTATCACTGAAATAGAAATACATTTGCGTTACAAGACCTTGAATTGCCATTCTAGCTTTTGAAAAAGCTTCGAACGGCCCACTTTAGATAGGTTTATCAAGCTTTTTGGTAATACTAACACGCTGTAACCTGCAAAAAAAAGATTATTTTTATTTTGCGTTTCATCATCATCTTATCAGTCGCAGGACGTCCACTGCTGGACATAGGCCTCCCCCATAGATTATCAAAGACGGGTAGGAAGCGGCCTGCATCCAACATCTTCCTGCGTTTTTAATTAGGTCGTCCGTCCACCTCATGTCCTATGCATATATTGCGTTTAGTAAAAATTAAATAAAAAATAACATCAAAAGAGAGGTTTCTTGCTTTGGGTACCGATAACATTTTACTCCTAAACAGTTAGGACGAAAAGTATGTCGAAACACATAAACAAACGGCTTACAAATGCCGACAATATAACCTATGTTAGATACCATGCACCTAACACGCTAACAAATCCCCGACGATGTCCGAGGACGCCCGATCGTGTCCTATTGTTACACGATCGTAAGTGGCGACTATTTGTCATCATCAAGTTGTTCTGCCTCGTACACGTTGTGTGATATATGCGTACATGCTCTTCTGGTACATTACACGTCCAGCGATCAAGTTCACAATATATCATCCCTACTATCGAGAGGTTTTACTTGCATAGACTTAGCTATTCCTATTTCAAATACTTACACTAAACTGCAAACAATTAAATTGAAAAAGTATTACATAAAGTCAAAGTCAAAGCATTTATTTACAGGCACTTTTGAATTGTCAAGAAGTTACAATTTAATATTGAAGCTCGTTCCATGGAGAAGAACGAGCAAGAAACTCCAATACCATTACGAATGTATTTCCCGAAGGGTTCGGCAGAGGTGTACCGATCAATATACACCCACAGTTTGCCGGTATGTTTTTAGGTCCCATGTATGTACCTAATAAGGAGTGAGCCTATTGCTTTTAAACCGGGCACAAATCGTAACTCCAAGCTGCTACTGACAATTTCACAGAAAACCCAATAAAACTTTTTGCTCGACCTGGGAATTAAACCCAAGACCTTCTAGCGTAGCAGTCGCGCTTAGAACCACTAGGCTAACTAGGTCTCCACTCCAACACGCTGACCGGTGCACTTACACTTCAGCGTACTAATTCTGCGAGCATTGTCTGTGACTTTAGTTCTCTGGTGGATGACTTCATTACGAATTCTGACGATCAGAGAAACTTCGAGAATTATCCTCTCCATCGCACGCTGAGCGATCTCAATTTAAATTAATGACATTAACGATATTATCCTAAATCCACCCCGTGTGCATCGCTTCTCCAGCAACTTAATTGCAATAAAACACCAATAAAAACTGCGAACACCAGAGGTGCGGCACCACACTACGCGCAATTTCACACCACCCACCCGTAATTGATTCTCGTTCACCGGTTATTATTCAGGCGGTGATAACTCTTGATAAATGACGACTGTAATTGTGTATAATGCTTGAGCGAGTATCGTGTTCAATAGCTTTACTCAAATATTTATGGTTTGAAAACGATTTCGCGATCGTTTTCCCCTATATTTGCATTGAAGAGAGATATATCGTAGTTGTCGCCTTATTGTGACTATTTCTCGGCTTTGTAACATAATGCTAGATTTACGGCGCCTTGTGTGCTAATAACTCAGTTTATTATGTCGGTCAGTTTGTCTGCGGCAGGTTAAGTTATAGTAAAGTTAAGTGTTTCTAGTTTATTGGAGCACATTTGGTTTAGTTTATAACGTCGTGATGTAACAGTAGGCCGTGTGAACTCGTTGCGTAGTTCGGGCCCTGCATCTACAAGATACATTGGTTAAGTAATCAATTAAGTTTTAATTTTTATTTGAAAATCGTTTTTTTTTTTCAGTTCTAAAGTTCGCCATTACCAGTTTCTAAATTATCAACCAACTATATTATATCCTGCCGGGGCTGCGGGTTGTTCGAAAGAGATACCGCGCCCCCGGAACGCAAAGGGCACATGAAGGAACATAGACGGGTTTTAGTCAGTAAAAGTATGACACTCCCTCCCGCCCCGCCCAGGGCGGGGGAAGTTATTTGATGATTTCCCGTCTATAAAAAAAAAAAAAAAAAAACTATATTATATAGTATTTTGGTGTGCGAAACTATAAATGATTTTGTAACAGTAAAATAGCCTAAGTTACTTCTCATCATATCAACCATTTGCTAGTAACACACAGACAGACCGACAGACTGACAAAAAAAAAATGGTTTGCCCGTGTTAATACCGTGTAAACATTATACAAAAAAAAACTTGATTAGATAACTTTGTCGGATCTATAAGAATACATTAATAGGAGACTTTGACTACTTCAGAAACCAGGTAGTAATAGCATACTTCCTCATAAAGACTGTACATCCACATATAAAGTTAAGAGCGAATCATGGACTCCAACGAGTCAACAAATATGAATTAGATCAGCAATCGTTCAAGCAGGTGTCCACTAAGTAGTGTGGTGTGGAGGCGACTTCCGGCGCGTCGCAGTGGGCGGCAACTGGACCAGTGTCCGACAAATTGTGTGGAAAGCCATCCATACTGCAGTCACTTAACTTTACTAATTCTGTATTATTTATCTTGCCAATAAGTATCTAAGAAGAAGAAGAAGAGTATCTACTTGCACCTCGTTCGTATATTTTGCCTAGTGGGCCTAAACGCGACTGCTACAGTTGAGGTCTTGGGTACGATTTCCAGGTTGAGCAAAAAGCGTTATTAGGTGTTTCTATGAAAATCTCAGTAGCAGCTCGGAGTTAGGATTTGTGCCCGGTGCAATAGGCTCGCCCCCTATTATGCTTAGGTTCTATACCTAAGCATACCGGTGAACTGTGGTGTACATTGGTACACCTCTGCCTAACCCTTCGGGGAATCCAGGCGTGATGGTATATTATATTTGTATTGGTGAGGTTCTTCGGAAAGCTCGCTTACGCAGTACTCTTAACCGGCGTGCTTGTATGACTAGATATATATGAACGAGGACGAGGCGAGAGGAGTATGTAAGGATCGAAGTAGGAGGCGTACTGTAGATTCTGCCTTCTGGAAAAAAGGCGTGAATTTATATATGTATATTGGACAAATAACAAGCATTGTGTCGCAGGTGGACTTAACAAGATTATCGAAAAATTGTTAGTAGATGGTATGAGAGCTGCGTGTCTTTCAAATCTGGTTGCTCATAATCCGCTCGGGCGGGCCCGGCATAACTCGACTGCACTCGAACCTCCGCAAACAACAACAAGTTGAAAACGAAAGTGTAGCAGAGCGAGTACCACGCCAGTTTCACTACAATACTATAAATTATATTTACTATTACTAGCAATGCTACTCTTCGTAAATACTATTAGACAAATGTAGATGCCGCGAAATTGTTTACAAAAGAGGCGAGTAAGGTGTAGGTATTTTTAATGTCGGGAAGTCATCAAATTACTACTTTCGATCTGGGTGTAGTGAAAAATAGTGTCAAATTCTTACTGACTAAAACCCATCCGTGTTTCATTCTTTTGCGTTCCAGTGCCGCGGTGACTCTTTCGAACAAGTACCGCAACTCTGGCATGCACTGGTTCTAGCGGCCCCGTCTACTATGCTGACATCTGTTTATGCACCATCGACCCGGGCCTGGTTCTGATCAGAGAGTGAGCCGCCCAACACTCGTTGTTAGCAGGCCCGCGCCTACAGTGGCCGGGAATACCCCTTGTCTCCCAGGCTTCTTCTGTTGATAAACCTTCAAGGCTTGGTGTAGGTATATAAGATGCATCTAAATAGCCTCACTAAGTGGAGAATGTAATGTACACTGACTGACTACTCATTTAGTAACTCATACCGATACAAGAGACAACAAAGAATTAGTTAAATGCATTTTGCTAATAAAACTGACTGTGTTTGATTTTGTAAAATCACCCATCATTTGCGCATTATGTTAACAAGTAACACTACTACAATACGTTGTAGATGTCGAGCCGCTGGTAAACTCTGCATATTTGCATTATAATATCGTCGCCGGCTCTAACTATATAATAACTTTGAGTGTCGCCCTCAGCTAATTAAATAAGACTATGATTTATTACCGCTATTGTGGACTAATAATAAGCATAACTGCGAAATGTTCTGGCACAAGTAGAACTGGAATGTGGGTATTAGGGCACCGGGTGATCGAGCAAGGTGGACCGGACTGTACAAAAGTCTGAGACTAATGTAGTGACGGAAAAACCCAAACATAATATATTGCCCAATATTTCTCAAATCACAAATTATATGAAAAATTGCTAAGCTAGCTATTGTAATTGGTTGACTATATTATCAACGACCAATCACGAATGATGCCTCTGGTGTTGCGGGTGTCCATAGGCAGCGGTGACCGCTTAACATCAGGCGGGCCGTTAGCTTGCTTGTCACCTTCAGTGGTATAAAAAAAAATTACAGCAGCATCCGGGCGTTTGACAATTAGTCACAATTAATTTGCGATCATGAAGAAACTGGTGAGGTAACCTATATTTTCTATAGGGGTAGTGGCAGTGGTGATAATTAATTGTAGTACATCCACGTTTCGTTTATGTTAGAAGTCCGTATCGTGAGATTTTTGGATTGACTCATGATGAAGTCAATGGTATAGCCTGCTTGTATGCCTTTATTTTGAAAATTAAACATTGGTACAGCTAGGCTGGGCACACGACCGTTGGTTTATCGTGAGCATCAATGTCGCTTTTAGTGTTATTTGCACAAATTTCTTTACAGTCCGCTTTTTTGGTTTGGCACCACGTCAAGA
The DNA here is from genome assembly GCA_932526535.1 of Caradrina clavipalpis. NCBI lineage: Eukaryota > Metazoa > Arthropoda > Insecta > Lepidoptera > Noctuidae > Caradrina > Caradrina clavipalpis. Next base: position 219,550 of record OW052111.1, on the reverse strand, counting down.
TATGTTTTTTTTTTTAATAATTACTCGGCAGTTTACCATTAACACAGTTTTAAAATATAGGTCTTCCAAAATACGCCATTTCCTCATGATTTTTGCTGCGGTACTAAACAAATAATCAATGTTAATATTGAGCGTTATGGAGACTAATGAAGCTCACTAATCATTAATCACTAACTCCGACATAATGCAGGTGTGAACTTGTAAATAAACATCTCACACTATTCAACAATAATATTATTATTTAATTAGCTATTCAATAAACAGTTTCTATTTACTTTACCATTCTGACATTTGTTTTATTAATTGTAATAAAATGTTAATTATAAGACTGCGGACAGCTCATGTGACAGTTATAGTCCGGCTTGTTTATTGTAAGACGCTTATTCTATTAATTAAATCAGTTACAATAATTCATAGGAGTTATAACAGGCAAACGGTGCAACCCTCTTTATACATAACATACAATCACGCCTGTATTCCGCGATGGGTTAGGCAGAGGTGTAACCTATGTACACCCACAGTTCGCCGCAATGTTTAGGTCCCATGTAATAGGGGGCGAGTCTATTGCCATTAACCGGCCATAAATACGAACACCGAGCTGCTACTGAGAATATTATAGAAAAACCCAATAACACTTTCTGTTCCCATAGCAAAAGCTCAAATAAAAAATATTAACAAGTACCTATTTAATACTAGTATCTTCAAAGGCAGGCAATCTGTTACTGTCCCCGACTTGTCGCGCGTTTGTCACCGTCCTACTAATAAGGTTAATCGCATTACCACGGCCACTGAGGTTAGAAGGTAACGTTACGTTTAGGTTTACGTTACGTTTTGGCTTTAAAAGGTAGCCTTGAGAGTATTGTCAGTTCAAAGGTCGATGACCCGTGCGACTTTGATTGATTGATACAAGTGACTGAGTTGTTAATCTAACACGAATTATTGCACTCAAACACATCGTACAGAATATAGAGTTAGTGATTAAATCTATCCTACTACTATTATAAAGGCGAAAGTTTGTATGTATGGATGTATGGATGGATGTTTGTTACTCTTTCACGCTTAAACGGCTGAATGGATCTGGATGAAATTTGGCACAAAGATAGATTATAGTCTGGAATAACACATAGGCTACTTTTTATCCCGGGAAAATGTACGGTACCCGTAGGATAACACATCAACTGTGACGCGGACGAAGTCGCGGGCAGAAGCTAGTACTTAATATTTTAACTGCCTCGTTGGCCTAGTGGTCCTAAGCACGACTGCTACCCTTGAGATCCTGGGTTCGATTCCCAGGTCGAGCAAAAAGTGTTATTGGGTTTTTCTACAAAATTCTCAGTAGCAGCTCGGAGTTTGGATTTGTGCCCGGTTAATGGCAATAGGCTCGCCCCCTATTACATGGGACTTAAACATACCGGCGAACTGTGGGTGTACATTGGTACACCTCTGCCTAACCCTCGGGGAATACAGGCGTGATGGTATGAGGGTGTGTGTGTATGTTAATATTATAAAGAGGTAAAGTTTGTAAAATGAGGTTGTATCTCTAGATCTACTGAACCGATTTTGTAAATTCTTTTACCCATAGAAAGCCACGTTATTTGCAGGCCATTAGCTTTAAAACATCACGCTTTGGCCCACGGGTGCGGATCAGTAACCAAAGACGTAACTTAGCGCGGGTGAAATAAGCCATTGCTACACGTCTGCCTAACCCTTCGCGCCATATTCCAGATTGCCAGTTATTCAGAAAATTGAAGCTAGTTGCTCGTTTCAAAACGTAGGTCTCTATGAAGAAGAACGAGCAAGAAACTCCATGGACACTCTTTGACTAAAAGTCTGCTACCTATTCTGTTAAAAATAAACACTTATTACATACTCATTTCATATTTTAGAAAAAAAAACCTTTTTCGAAAATTATATAAATATCTACCTACCTGATTATCACAATCCAATGGGAAAGGTTCTTTTTTTTAAGGATGGGAAATCATCTAGGAAGGGAGGCGGAACGGGGTGTCAGACTCTTACTGACTAAACCGATCCGTGCTCCTTTTAATAACATTTACTTTCCAAAGCCGTGGAGACTCTTCCGAACAAAGTTCGCAATACTGGGAATACTTTACGTATACGGTAAAATTCTGGATGTGCGCATCAAAATGTGCTCTATGCGGTTTACTCCACTTTCACGTTCATTCAGCTAAACAAAATGGAGTAAGCCCTCTCCGCCTCTCATACAGCGTGTCCTCATTCTAATCTCAACAAAAACTTGTCAAATAATAAGAATGTGTTCACCTTTCCCCGGCGAATTAGTTGCGTCGCGTCGTCGTGCGCTATAAACACGTCGGAGTTCATATCTGTCGCAATAAACTGCCTGACGAATCGCTACCGGGGACCGAGTGCGGCGCCCCTGCGCCAGGGGTGCCCACTACACCATATAGACAATTGGGTAGTTGACACCACCGTCAATTGACATACTTTTTATGAACTGTCAAAACGCGATTCTCCCATAGATTTTGTATGGCAATAACACGCTATGACGTCAGTTATCGGCCTACTCAATTGACTAACTTTTTATTGATTTTAAAGTAAATAAAAATCTGATTTTACAATAAATTAAAAAATTAATCGGTTTTCATGGGTAAAATAAAGTGCTTTTTTAGAGAAGTGGTGACTTATAATTATTGGTTAGTGGTGTCAACTACCCAATTATTCTGACGGAGTTTTTGTTTAAATTGAGGTATTAGCCTTTCCGACCGTTTTTCGGACCAATTCAATAACTCTATAGTTTCAAGGGACCGACTTTTTGTAGGGCGTGTGCGTTGGTATAATAGAATTAATATTATGTTCCAACAAAAAAATCGGTCACCAATTGTCCGACGTGAGCAAACAGCATTATGTATCATAATCTTACCTAAATCATGTATCATTGTCGAAACTGATCAGTGTAGAATAAATTACTTATGTATATTGTGATGAGAAAAATAAAGTGGGTTGATTGGTTAATTTAATACTAGGGACTATGTCAAGAAACTGTTATTAATTCAAACAATGAAATATTAATATTTAAAATACAGTTCCTTGATTCCATATAAACAAGAGTTTAGTAATCTTCAGTTACAGCGGGTAGCTTGTTTAAAAGAGTGACATATTTTAAATGATTAAAACTGTCATATTTTTTTTTAAATCCATTAAACATAATGCACATTTTTGCCAACCCTAACTTTAGTGTAAAGCGCTCGGTGACAATAATAGTATCAGACCATATTAGGGTTGTACCGAGTAAGACACGGCCAATGTGACAAAATTATCTATTAGTAGGTACAATGTCAGATTGAGTTATTTGTTATTAGCCTTACACTAGTAGATTATGTTCACTGCGCTCACGTTGAGTACGACATTATATTTTACTACAGTTTGTAAGTCACTGTGTGACGCAGCCGGCTCAGGTGAGGTCAATGAGTAGAGTTGACATTTGTTTTCATTTTTACCCGACTGTGCCAGAAGAAGGGTTATGTTTTTTGAGAGTATGCACTCCCTATTATTTTAGATTGAGAGGTGTCGTTAGATTCGTCTTAACTGTGAGAACGGATCACTGGGTATGTCAAAATTGAAAAAAGGCCGATTTCTGGCGCAAAATGTCATCTAATTTTATTTTATTTTTTTTTCTATAGTCATTATCGAAATGAAGGGTTTCATAATTTGCTTGCAAATTTTTATGCAACTTGTATATTTATAGAATAAAAAATATAAATAATGAACATTACAAAAACTAAAAATAAATAATTACAAGCTTGTATTTCTTTGATCTGTCTCAGTATCTGCGGCTAATGAAATCTTACAAGTTTAATTTGACCCACTTCCCGTTGTTCCATTGAGCTGAATTTTTGCAAACATATGCACTTTGCATGACAATACAATATTATGATGTCACAGAGCTGGTCTGATGATGGAGCCGGAGGGTAGCCATAGGAACTAAATGAAATTTAACATGTTAAATGAAATTTTGAATACATTATGTACATTGCATGTGGCAATGCAATGTAAAATCATGTTTTTAAAAATAAATACTGTTATATAAAACTTGTTATGATTACAATGACACTGAATGCGATTTTAAGTACTGGGCCTATCTTTATAGCTTATTTCTGTTTTTGTAAAACTCACCAAAAGCGTGAAAAAATACCTATTATTAACTATAACCAGGGTTAAAGTGGAATGTCCTCACATAACATTTATATTTAAATGCGAAGGAATTTTAAAAGCCACTCTGTTTAATTTTTTTATAGAATTATGCTTTGTTTTTGTATGTGATGAGATTTATATTATACTTTCTTTAAGAATTCCTAATTAAAAAATAAATTAGGTAGGAGAGAGGAGATTTTGAGTTTATCTATTACAAACAAAAATACAAAACTTTTTTCTTTACAATATTAGTATCCATTACAAAAGTTCTGATTAATAATCAAATCCATTAAAATGATAGTCCAATTTGAATAAACGAAAGAAACAGAACTTAGGCGACTTATATTCGAACACAAGATTGTTTCTACAGTTCTCGTTCCCAAATACTTGAGTACTTGAGTTCAGTGGCTTTACAAAAACCAATGCAAGTAGTCGCCATACAACATGTTACCAAAACAAGCCGAGTCCTGCCATACACAGACACATTAACATTGCTAATTGTATGGCAATATAACGCGAGCTGTAAAACCTCCTTGATTTACCACCGCGCCATAACAATCGCTTACTTCTTATCCTAACTATCTATACTCGTACTAATATTATAAAGAGGTACGATTCGTTTGTTTGTTTGTTTGTAACGAATAGGCTCCGAAACTACTGGACCAATTTTAACCATTGATTCACCAATAGATAGCCACATTATTCCGGAGTGCCATAAGCTATATAACATCACGTTACTACTCTTGGGAGCGGAGCAGTGACGAAAAACGTAAATCAACGGGAGTGAAATAAGTCAGCTAGTGTATAATAATTATAACTGTTAAAGTAAGTTTGTTTGTTTGTTACCTTTTAATTATTAAAGACTTATTAATTACTGTGAGAAATTTCGTGTTATAAAGAAGCAGCAATTTGGTTTCCAAAAAGATAAATCAACAACTTTAGCTATCTTTTCACTCTTGGAAGCAGTAATGACTAATATCAACAATAATCAACTAACGACGGGATTATTTTTTGATTTATCTAAGGCGTTTGACCTGGTTTCACATAATCTGCTTCTTCAGAAATTAGAAACTATGGGAATTAGGGGACCTCCACTGCAGTGGATATCGTCATACATATCCGACAGACAGCAGTGTGTTACCATCACTCAAATTAATGCCCATAAGGATATGGTGTCATACCGCTCCGAATTTAAAAACACCAAACGCGGCGTTCCCCAGGGCAGTATATTGGGCCCGATTTTATTCCTCCTTTATGTGAATGACATTGTTGACGTGACTAATCATAAATGCTTTCTGTTTGCTGATGACATTTCGATAATAGTTTCTACCGATAGAAAATTCAAATCAATAATTGATCATGAAATAGATATTAATAATACAATAGAAAATCTTATAAATTGGCTAAATAATAATAATTTATCTATTAACCTTAATAAATCAGTATATGTACAATTTAATAAATCCTATAACAACAAATTTAATGTTTCACTAAATATCTCTAAACTTCAGCAAGTAGCTCATACTAAATTTTTGGGAACGATCATAGACGAACATCTAGACTGGAAAGCACAAATCGATGGTGTATGTAATAAAATCAATAAATTCGTATACGCTCTTAGGCGGATTAAAAATGTTACAAACATTAAAACCGCTATAATGTCCTATCGTGCATATGTCGAGTCCTCGTTGCGATATGGCCTAATTGTATGGGGAAACAGTACCGACCATAACAAAGCATTCATCGCTCAAAAGAAGTGTGTTCGAGCTATTCAGGGCATTCCACCGGGCGAGTCTTGTCGACCGGTATTTAAAAAGCTTGGATTGCTACCACTACCCGCATTGTATTTATATGAAACATGTATGTTTGTCCGGAAACACAAAGATCTGTTTAGAACAGCAGCAGATGTAAGCTCTAGGAGTCGACGAGACCAATTTAGACTTGTTTTAAATGAAATCCCTCGATTAGCAAAATATAATAAAAGCTGCTTAGCTATGGCTGTGCGTATATATAATAAATTACCATGTCAACTTAAACTACTAAATAGCAGACTGTTTAAAATCCAACTGTTTCAATGGCTAAATAATAATAATTTTTATAGTATTAAGGAGTACCTTGAGCACAGGTTACAATAACCATTTTGCACGCTTTAGTCTTAAGCAAAACATGTATTGATCACATATTTAAGTCATGTAACACCTTTTATACCATGTTTTATGCAAATAAATAAATCTAAATCTAAATCTAAATCTTTTTATGCCTAAACCACTGAACCGATCACCTGAAATTTTGCATATAGGTTGTCAGGTGTACAGAAACGGATATAGGGTACCTTACATCCCGAAAAAAAGTACTGTTCCCGAGGAAAACAACAATAACGTTCTTATGATAATAGATGGCGCCACGTGTATTTCAAATTATGATTGAATCTACACTAATATTATAAAGAGGAAAGATTTTTATTTTTATATGTATCGAATAAAATCAAAAACTGCCTCGTTAGCCCAGTGGTTGTAAGCACGACTGCTACGCTAGAGGTCCTGGGTTCGATTCCCAGTTCGAGCAAAAAGTGTTATTGGGTTTTTCTATGAAATTCTCAGTAGCAGCTCGGAGTTTGGATTTGTGCCCGGTTAATGGCAATAGGCTCGCCCCCTATTACATGGGACCTAAAATATACCGGCGAACTGTGGGTGTACATTGGTACACCTCTGCCTAACCCTTCGGGGAATATAGGCGTGATGGTATATTTATTTTATAAAATCAAAAACTACTGGACCGATTTCAAAAAATCTTTTGCCGTTAGACAGCTACATTATCACTGAGCAACATAAGCTATATAACATAACGCTACAACCTACAGGAGCGGAGCATTGACCAAAGACGTAACTTATGGCGGGTGAAATAAACCGCGCGGACCAAGTCACGGGCAGTTTGCTAGTCTTTGATATTCTATGGTAACAATAAAAGGCCAATTTTTTCCTCTCCTTATAAATATTTAATAGTTTGACATTTTAAAGTTTTATTATCGCTCATTAATTTGTAGCTTAGTATTTAATGACTGCAATCTATCAATATGAAGTCGCAAAAGGAAAAATAAATAGGTACTAAGTTGTAAAAGGTGTTTATTGAAATATGGTGACTACTGGCTGGGGGTTTTTTTTTTTTTTTTTTTTATAGACGGGAAATCATCAAATAACTTCCCCCGCCCTGGGCGGGGCGGGAGGGAGTGTCAGACTTTTACTGACTAAAACCCGTCTATGTTCCTTCATGTGCCCTTTGCGTTCCGGGGGCGCGGTATCTCTTTCGAACAACCCGCAGCCCCGGCAGGCATCGGCCCTCAGTGGCCCCATCCAATTTGCTGACATCTCTTTGAGGCGCGCGTGGAACACGGACGCGCCGTCGACACGGTCTGTCGCTAGTGAACGTACGGACGGTGAGCTACCCATTGCTCACCGTCCACAGACCCGCGTCTACGGTGGCCGGGAGTCGTCTCGTGGCTCCCGACGCCCGGATCGTCTACCGCGGCGGCCGCTGGGACGGGGGACCCTCCTTTCTCTCTCCCGTCCCGCCGCCTCCTTCTCCAGCATTACAGCTTCGCAGAAGGAGGCGACTGCTTCCCATTCCCCCTCGCTCCGGACCATGGCCTGAACCAGTGCCGGACGCGAGAGGGCGCCGCCGCCGATGGCCGCCTCGAGGACTCGGCGGTGCTCAGCCCAAGCAGGGCACACCGCCAAAGTATGCTCCACCGTGTCCTCGGGGCGATCCTCACAATGGTGACACCCGGGCGTTTCCTCCCGCCCGATGAGGTGCAGGAACCTCCCGAAACATCCGTGTCCGGTGAGGACCTGCGTCAGGCGGTAGGTGAGGGCGCCGTGGCGCCGCTCAAGCCACTCCTCAAAGAGGGGACTTACCGCCTCAATCAAGGCGTGCCCTGCACGAGGTTGCGACAGTCGTTCTCTCCATGTCGCCATGAGATCGAGCCGGAGTTCCGTCCGCTGGGCGGCAATTTGCCACGGCAGCGGAGTTTCGCCCCGGCCCAGTGCCTCCGCGCGCCACTCGTGTAGGCGCGCGAGGACCAGCGCCTCCAGATCCCATGGCGGCAATCCGGCAAGGAGGCTCGCTGCCTCGCCGGAGATCGTGCGGTATCCGCGGATGACCCTTATGGCGATCACCCGCTGGGACGCGTTTAGGTAATGGGCGGCAAGCCGCCTCAAGCCCCGCGCCCACACCGGGGCCCCGTAAAGGGCCATCGAACGCACGACCCCGACCTGGGATCCCGACGGTGGCGCGTTCCGAGGCCCATGAAAACACAGGACCTCGGACTTGTGCAAGGCCACCTCGAGACCCAATTGCCGGATCCTCTCGACGACTATCGCAACCCCGCGTGTCATAAGGTCGGCCGCCGCCTCGTGCGACCACCCCTGCGCCAGGACCAACGTGTCATCAGCGTAGCACACTACGCTGGCGCCCTCGGGGAGGTCAGCACGTAGCACCCAGTCGTAGCCGATGTTCCACAGGAGCGGCCCCAGCACCGATCCCTGTGGAACACCGCACGACATCTCTCGCCGGTTCCATTCACCATTTCGACCAGGGTAGATCACGGCTCTATCACACAGATAGGCCCCGACCACCCGACGGAGGTAGTTCGGCACCCGGTGGTACCGGAGTGCCTCCCTAATGCAGGACCAGGGCAGGGAGTTGAACGCATTGGCGATGTCCAGCGACACCGCCAGCACAACCCTGCCCCGGGACACAGCATCCCCCGCCGAGAGAGCTCTGACGCGCATGATGGCATCCACCGTAGAGCGCCCCCTGCGGAAGCCGAACTGGCAGTCCGCAGGGTCCGGCCCCATCCCAGACAGGTGCCCGACGAGGCGGCCCGCAATCACTCTTTCAAAGAGCTTGCCCACCTCGTCGAGCAGCACGATGGGCCGGTATGCGGACGGTGAGTCCGCAGGGCGCCCAGGCTTCCGAATGAGGACCAGCTTCCCCGTCTTCCAACGAAGTGGGAACTGGCCCCTCTCCAAACATGCGCTTAGGAGCCCCTCCAATCGGGGCCCTAGAGCCTCTGAGGCCAGGACCCAGGCTTTCCCAGGCAAGCCGTCGGGTCCCGGGGCGGTATTTTTGCCTTTCAGCCTACGTACCGCCACCCTCAGGTCTACCCCAGTCACCTCTGGTGTGTCGTCGTCAGTGTGGTCCGCTTCCGGCATCGCAGGCGGCGGAACTGGCTGGGGGTAGCTCAGAAATTACAGAAAATAAGGAAAAGCTCATGCCTCTACGACACTCATATTGATTAAAAGTAGGTACATATTCATACACCTAGCTGATAAACCATTTTACACATAAAATTATACCAAAATAATCTTACTTACTGATATAAATACGAAATTTTGGATGGATTGATGTTTGTGACTGAATAAGGCCTGAACGGCTGAACGGAACTGGATAAAATTTGGCACTGAGATAGATTATAGTGTAGAATAGTACCTAATAAATATGATTCTTTAATCCTGGGAAAATGTACGGTCCCCGTGAAATATCATTTTTGACGCTATTTACAGAATAACCGCGTTAAAAATCACAAACACGAAAAAAATTCAAGTAATTAAAAAAAAAAAACTTGCCGGGACTGTGGCTATCTCCATGCGACACAGCCCTATCTCCAAGTGCATCGCCGATATCTGTCAGTCTGCTCGTCCTCCGTCGCGACAGACTATTAGTTAACTAACTAATTGGGCCAAACGTTTACCTTGCCCCGATAGCAGGCGTCAAACGAAAGGGACAGTTTTTTGTTCACCGGACACATTCTTTGAACTTGTCCTCTTAAAGACAAATAAATTGATTGCTTATTGTTCAAAGGGCGTATAGGACGTATCGCTGATGTGACTTACGCCCCTTTAGCTCTATGGTATGGAAACTTACTATACATGTTTGGGATAACAGTTCGAGATAAGATGTTGAGAGATACAGATGCATTGTGCAGTTAATAGGTCGTTATGATACCTTTTTTTATCTTTTGTTTTCACACTGCATTTATCTTTATATAGATGCCTGATAATGGTATACTGTTTTTGTATTGTTTTGTCATATAAACATTAGTAATGTGCCTCGTCGAATAACTATTTAACATACGGGCTGAATACGACTGAATGAAATTAATAAATACGTAGACAGATAGATAGATAGTTCATTTATATTTTGTGATTATTGTTTGAATCCTGAGCAACATTGATACTTTCAATTTTCCTAACTCGAAAATCCTCAAAAAACATGAAAGTTATCCTAGTGCAATTACAACGAAACATCTCTACCTATATGATTTCACCGTAATACAATAACCAGACTTCCATAGAGTGGTACTGTGAACTGCTATTCTATACTGCATATTCTGTGATTCACCTATTCGTAGCTATATTAATATTGTTATAACGTGCTGGTGTCCGTAACTACACATCTAAGCGTGTATTTTACATTCGTTGCCATTTAATTACAAATAGTTTAATATTATTTACAATTTGTTTCAACTATACTGTACGGGCTTGTGAATCAAATTGTTTAAGTTGGAACTGAACAAAACAAAGCAGAACAACAAACATAATAACAAGCGCGGCTGTCGGCCACAGCTCGTAATATATGATTACAGCGCATTATAACACGCTTCCCATCGCGTGGCGGACGCAATGACACAGTAATGACGCGGTAATGAGCGAGCCACGCCGCGGGGCACGGCCAAGCTTTGGGTTCCCTGCCCGATAGGTGACCACTAAAGTTTAACTGCCTCGTTAGCCTAGTGGTCCTAAGTGCGACTACTACGCTAGAGGTCTTTGGTTCGATTCTTAGGTCGAGCAAAAAGTGTTATTGGGTTTTTCTATGAAAGTCCCAGTAGCAGCTCGGTGTTAGAATCTGTGCTTGGTTAATGGCAATAGGTCTGCTCCTTATTACATACCTCTGCCTAACTCTTCGGAAAATACAGGCGTGATGATAAATGTTATGTGTAAAGTTTGCTTTGATTTTCTAAATATGTGATCCCGCTGTCTATAATACACAGAACGTTTATGAAACTTTTTAAGTCAAGCAGTTACAGGTGTCCACGATGGTTACCATGTTATGACCGGTCTATTACATTATGTAGTGAGAATTTCTATAAAAATGAAAATAACTATGTACAGAACGTTACTACGCAAATCCGGCTCGCACTTACTCAGTTTTCGTAAAGCCATGTCAATTAGCCCTCTTTATAGCTACACTTGATGTAAAATAAATGCGTTGCGTGGGCGCACTTTATTTACGCCGTGGATTATTTAAATGTATAGGAAATAGTTTATTAGAGTACGCCCCGGGGCGGACTGTCATCAGCTCTTAAATAAAGGTTTGTTAATAACCTAGCGATAGTGGGACTGCGCCGGGCAGCGGTCGCTCCCAACCTTGTTACCATTCCATCAATTAGCACTAAGAATTTCTAAACTGTCTTCTATAATGCGTATTGCAAAGGAGTGAAACTCTATACCTGCTACTCTCAACCTTAATCTCTTCAAAGTTAAAGTAAACACGCTTCTTTTGGGTATGCTTAATCTATCCTCGGCTTTATCTTTGTCACCTCTGACCTAGACTAGAGTCAAGAGCTGACTCGTCGCAAATAAAAATATTAAAAAAAAACACACCTTTTGTACTACTTGTTTCAACAAGCTTTGCAACCCTATAAACAAACCATCACGCCTGTATTTCTCGAAGGGTTAGGGAGAGGTGTACCCATGTTAACCTACAGTTTGCCGGTATGTTTAGGTGCCATGTAATAGGAGGCGATCGTATTTCCATTAACCGGGCACAAAACCAAACTCCGGGCTGCTATTGAGAATTTCATAGAAAAACCCAATAACTCTTTAACGCTCGACCTGGGAATCGTACTCAAAACCTCTAGCGTAGCAGTCGCGCTTAGGACCACTAGGCTAACGAGGCAGTTAATAACCGCCGCGTTAGTCAATTATAATAACCGCTATTAAAGCTTTCTCGATTATAATAAAATGGAATATATTGGCTGTCGATCATGCAGCCAATCATCATTAAATAAGTCTATTAAATACGCGAACAGGAGCTGAACTGTAATATTTGTTACATTATTTATTCAAGGCCCATACAAAATACATATTTCAGGATATAATGCACTAATCTGCACTGCAATAATCGTCGGCATCTTGTATCGCGCGGCGTCGGGTATCCGGCCTCGGAATCGCCTAAACACCTCTCGGCCAAAATTCTTCCTTCATGAAAGTCGACAAATATTCAGTCGACACCTTCACCACGAAGGAATTGAAACTGTAACACTCACTTATAAAAAGAAAAGTTTCTTATATCAATAACAGCATTACAGAATTCTTACTTGTGTACTCTCTAATCTTTCAGTAAGAATTATACGTCAACACTTCACTTATACTGTAACATTGTGAACATGTCCAGCAGTACATCTCAGTATCTCCACGTCTCCGGCGCCACACGCAGCACACTCTCAATGGAGCCGCTCGCAGTTAACCCACTCAGCTAATTGTGCTCGTTCATGTAACGATTAACACTTATCTACTGTTACTGTTCCATTCACACACTTGAAACTGCAATAATTGTTTTGTGCTAACGTGTATTACAACGATACAATACGATATATCTTTATTGACTTAGAAAGTAATTATACAAAATATTGTTTTCCGTCGTGCAATCTGCCTAAAAATTAAGCTAAACTAATTACCACCATCACGCCTGTATTCCCCGAAGGATTAGGCAGAGGTGTACCAATGTACACCCACAAGTAAAAAAAAGAAAAAGTAATAAGTTAAATTAATACACATACATAAGTAGTAGTACTAGAGCTCTTTGTCAAGGAGCTCGTCCGGGGATGTACTACCACCGTACATATATCTGCAGCAAAGCAGCTTTGCTGTGTTCCGGTTTGAAGGGTATGAATGCCGGCGTAATTACAAGCACATGAGACATTTTTACTTTTTCTCTGATATTTCAGATGTCTATAGGTAGCGGTGACTACTTAAGGCCTACGCAGGCGGGGACGGGATGGCAAGGGATTTATTTTTTTATCAGTTGACATTCAAACGAAACTGCGTATGTGGACCGTCCGCTTGTTTGCCATCGAATGATATAAAAAAAATTATAATTCTAATAAATAACTTATTACTTCTCAAAATGGGTAGGAATGGTGAGAGAAATAATTACAGATCGTACTATATATTATCATCCTTAATCTATAAAGGGAAGTCATTAACTACTAATCTAACACAAATGATACGAGATAATATAAATCGTACTCTGCAAGTTCAGCTGCCTGCCTTAACCTTGCTCCATTAGGAGTGGTCCCTTAATGAAGCATTCATTGGCTTTAATGATAATTTATGTAGAACTAGTATACTAGTAAGTACTAGGCGTCCTTTTACTCCTTAGGTGCAGTACGGGAGAACGGGACGCAAACCTGTGCTAATGTTATATAGCTAAAGTTTGTTTGTTTAAGCGGACTTATCTCCGAAACTACTTTTCAAAATCTGATAATAATCTTTTGTTTTATTTTCAAAGGAGAAGGCTAATCTTGGGCCGAGCAGTTAATTAGATGATATGGGTCTTAAAAAATCCGTTATTTTTTTCTAAAGGAAATCACAAAATACTATACCATGATTCTGTCTAGGAAGCGAGAAAACTTAAAAAATGTTATGAAACATAAAATCGATTAAATACATGCCTCAATTCTTAGTAATCGATAGTGAATAATTCGGTAAAATCTCAAAATATGTATGAAACTCGAGTGACAATAAGTGCTTATTAATCGTTTCGTGGAATCGATACATAGCGAATAGTTTATTTAATTTGTCTTTGGTTAGCAACACTGATCACCGACTGACAGATGACAGCCAGAAAAAAACCGGCTGTCGTTCATTTTATTTCGTTCTGAGTGTGCACGTTTTTTCCATGTTTTATTGTGTAACCCACGACCTCGGCGTTGTATATAATAAAAGAAAGACTATTCGACGGATACTTTAAATTGCCTGACTCTCTATTTTGGACAACTGATTACGCCTATCGATCAAATATTGAAGACATGGATCGCTGTGTGAATTGTAGATACCATTGCGACTGACCGCACTAACTCTATTGGCAGAAGATTCTTGAACCATGAGGCGATTTCATCAGTTATTCGTCAGTGGGGTGCATTTCAGTCCGTGCATACCTAATCAGATCAAGCCATATAGTCGCAAAACAGATTTTGTTTACATTGTAGTTGACAACTGTCGAAGAGCACGAGATTCAATATTAGGCTATTATTGTAATTGTATTGTAGGTAGAAGGACTGTAGGCTACTGCGCCCATATAATGTGCATTTAGTGCAGTATCTCAGTTGGGCAAGATACCAAGAAATTATCGTAGGTACCTCCTGCACAATTCTTGAATAATATTCTCATAATTATTGTAGATGTATAATAAATATTGCATAGGTACATATATTGGTGTTTTATTTTACTTCCTCTTCTCTTTTTTTTTAAATGTTGGTACTTCTGGTTGTCCTTCAGAACTCTGAAACGATGATTCAGTATCTATTTAGTGATAAATAAATAAATACGGGTGGCGCTGTATGTACGGGCTCAACCAAGAGCGAGTCGCGTATAGTGTTGGGTAATGATAATAATCCGGTTAATATCATTTGGCTAATAATCGATTAAAAGCCAGTAAATAGCCATTAATAGCAATTATGGATGATAACCCTGCTGTTATTGTTATTTTAGTGATTGAAAATTTCCTTTCATGGTTTTCAGGCTTAGGACTGTCAGATTATACTTCATTTCCATCATCTTTATTTGTAGTAAATAAATGTGCAATTTAAAACTAATCTGGCCCATTTAAAAATTTTTAATCAGCAATTTACATAGATTTTTTACCGACTTCAAAAAAAAGGAGGTTATCAATTCGACCCGTATGTATGTAATATTTCCAGAACTGCCCAGTTTTCGTATATGTTAGTCTATATCAGCGCCTGAACAAGTGTGCCAAATTTCAAGTGTATGTATGTATGTATGTTTTTATGTTTGTTCGCGCATATCTCCGAAACTACAACTCCGATTTGAGTAATTCTTTTTTTGTTATACTAGATATTGTTAAACTTAGGGAATACTGCAAGTTTTAACGAAATCGGTTCAGTAGTTTTTGAGATAGGGAATTTTAACCGATTTTTTATTATATTATGTTTGTTCGCGGATAACTTCGTCATTTGTGAACCGATTTTGATGATTCTTTTTTTGTTGGAATGGGTATACTTCCCAAGTGTTCCCATTTAAATTTCATATACTTAGATCTGATGAAGGACTCCGAAGACAGACAACGGAACTCTTCAAAAAATTACAGTAAATCAACAGCGATTGCTGCTATCGCATAAATATGCATTGTTTACGCAATCACACAACATAACATCACGGCCGAACACTCAAAAGGGTTACACAGATGTAAACAGTAGTATTTGAAAATTTCTCATCCAAGTAAACAAAATCGCATATTCTGCTTTCTTATGACTTTTAGTGGTGTCTCGTTAATTTACATAATATGAAACTTTCTTCATGGATTTGGATAACAGGAAGTTGGTACTAAAAAGCGAGAAATAAAAAACTTTTTTACAAAAAATAACCGCCTTCAAAAACTAAAAAGACAAAAATAACTTTAGCTTTGGAAGTCGGTGGCAATACAAAACAACAAACAGAACCAAAGCCGCCGACTTCCAAAGCTAAAGTTATTTTTCTCTTTTTAGTTTTTGAAGGCGGTTATTTTTTGTAAAAAAGTTTTTTGATAATTAGATTTTTATGTACCTACTTAGATTTTTTTATTCTTAATCAGTCTTTAAGGGGGGATATTTTTTATATTATTTTTCCGAAACATATCAGTCGACGTACTGATCCCGGATTCGGTTGGCGTCACTGTAGTGCAGTTTATGCATCTCTTTCTGGCACGAATAAATATTAGCGCCAGAAAGAGATGAAAAACGGGGGTGCGGGGATGCATGTTACCTACCTTCCGCTCGGGTATTTTACATTGTTTATAATTTACCTACGACGTATTCGCAGAACAGAGCTAAAAATAACTTACTTATTGTACCTTACATTTTTACGTATCGGTTAAAGTTTATTTGTAGGTATACATACACTTACATATTTAGCTCGCTTTTTTAAACCAAGTAATTAATTAGGTAGATGGTTAAATCACAAAGCGATGTGTCAATAGTAATTTTGGTATTGGCACTCGAAATTAACCATACTGAATTTTCCAAAAAATGTGTTCCTTTTATATACATATTAACACAATTTTTCACGTGCAAAAAGTGAAAATAAATAAAAAGAATTACAATACTTTGAATCACACTGCGTACACGCACCCAATTTAAGTTCACACTCACAGATTTTACACTAAACAAAAAAAAGCATTTATTTTTTTAACAATACATTAATAGCAGGGTTATCATCCATTGCAAGGCTATTTATGGACACTTATGGATTATAATCGATAATAACTCAAAGCATCCGGCTATTTACCCAACACTATACTAGAAAGGTTTAGGTAGTTAACTAAAGGTAAACAAAACAAACCACGTGACTCATAGATGCTAAACCTTTCACTTCAAATTATACAATCGTATTATTTAAAGTCGTATAATAATAGGCTCTAGTCTATATCAGAATTTGAGGAACTATATGCCACGTTAATAATAAAACGTGCAGTGGTATTATCAATCATTTTATCTAATTTAAAACATTTTCTGTTCTTGTTTTATTACATGACCCTTGCAATTTTCAAAGGCGCCTGGTTAATCGACTAAACGTAATACCTGCAATTTTAGTTGCCATACTACATCACGGGCGTACTCTTCAATTTAGCGACGTTATCTAATTCATCGTATCTTCTAAAAGGTTTTGGGAACCTGTCTTTTTAGGCTCTTTACAATAGACAGATTACAAAATATTATACTATTTTATAAAACTAACAAAAAAGTGGTGTCCAAATAATGACATCTATGAAGAGTAGTTTACGAATAAATGATAAAGTTTAACATACATTAATAAAATAGGAAAGTATCGCATATATCGAAATTAGAATTGATTTTGTTGTAACGTATTTTTAAACAAGGAAGTGTCAACTATAAAAAACCTTTTCTACGATTTGTTTACCTTTAGTTAACTACCTAAACCTTTATAGTATAGTCGCGTATGAGCCAATCCGCGTCGCTTTGAACTTATGTTCTAGTTCCTCACGTGTGTTTCCGTTCCGGGAGCCCGTACGGCTGGCCCGTACGGGTCTCCCGGACAGCTCTGAAACCAGCCTTAGTCAGTAAGAGTCTGACGCTTCTTTCTGCTCCGCCCAGAGCAGAAGAAGTAATTTGATGAGTTCTCATACTTATTACTATTAAGATTCTTAAGAGTAAGGTACCTACTGCTTCTAAGTGCAAGATATTAGATGTAAAGACTTGTCTTGAACAGTAGCGACTGTCCTAGGGCGTACCAAACGTGTTAGATCTTCGCTCTTCACACATGGAGGCTCTCCACTTGAACTCCATGCATATAATCATTACATAACAGAAGCAATTAAAAAAACATTTTGCAAAAAACTACAATATTATAAGGTAACCTCACTTTTACTTTACTTCATATAACTTGATTCCGGGATAGCCAAATTTCACCAAATTTTCAGTGAGGTCTTGTTATTATATCTTCTTTCAAATAAGACTAGTTTGATTGACTTAAAACCTGGGCCCAAGTTACTATGGAGCCCCATCCTTCTCCTTTAGGGATCTTTCAGGAATTCCTGCTGAAAAGTCACAAGCAAAAGATAGTTACTAAATATTGCGATTGCAGTCAGAGTATAAAGTAGGTGACGATTTCAATGTTCATCACTTATACAAGTCTACATGGTGGACATTAGCATCTATCATCATTCTGAAAACTGAAGGACAAACAGAGTATTAATCCTGAATCATTCACGTCGTGAACTTCGATACTAGTGAAACGGTTTCTACATTAAAATCCGTATTCTTTTCATGAGGGTAGGCAGAACCACTGAACGCCACCTGCTACGATCCTTACTTACTCCTTTCGCCTCGTGTACTTTCATACATGTGGTCATTCAAGCACCCCGGCCAGTACTGCTCACCCGACCTACCAATAATCCTGTTACCATGTAAAACTAAGCTTTCTTCCGTCGGACACATTCTCCTTCCCGCATATCTCAAGACACAGACCTACTAACATCTCACCATATTAAACTGTCTTCAAGTTCAAGTAAGGCAAACTGCAATCCACTTTACGGCGCATTATTAACATAACAACATGATAGTAAGAGTCTGACAACGGCTGCATTATAAAGCGGTTGTTTTGCTGTCCGTACCCGATATTAGGGAAAGCTGTGGTCTGCGGCTGAAACACAATCCGTGTGTACATGCTAACGGTACTCTAGGGGCAAGGCTGCTCATCGTAGATAAGATTTTGTCCTATTTCAGAAGAGAAAGCCACTTCTACTAAAAAAAAAACCTTTAAAATGTAGTCGCAGGTATACCCCATCAAAAATACATATAAATATGACCATTCCTAAGAGTGCGTAAATAGCGTCATAACATTAAATAAAGACCAGCAAACCGTCAAATACTTTGGTAAGTCACTATGACCGTTATGTCAATCGTTATAGATCTAATGTTAAATATCGGTAAGCAGGACTGTTCATATAGCCATTTATTCACGTGCTATAATCAGCATAAAAGATGCTGATTAAAGCTTAAGGCTAAAGTACAATATCTATCCAACGTAGAATTTCATCAATGGTATTTGGTGAGACCCTTTAGAAAGGTCAGGTGCGCAGTCCTCGTAACCGGCGTGCTTGTATGACCAGATGTATAAAGGTGGAGGAAGCGAAAGGACTACATATATGTAAGGATCGTAGCAGGTGGCGTTTTGTGGTTTCTGCCTACCCCCATGGAAAAGGTGTGGGTTTATGTATGCATGTATTTGACATAGATACTAAATACCCCCAGTGCAGTGTAGTGACAACCCTGCCCCCTCACTAAAGGTCACCATGTACTGTGACATCGTACTACACCTCCCGACACACTGGCCGCGGCAGCCCTGGCCACGGACTACAGCACACATATATTCATTGTCGATACCCTCCCGATACATTTCCGATAGCTGCGTGCGCGGAACTATAATAGTATTCACGAATCCTGCGCAGTAAGTAGCCGCTAGAGAATCGAACAAAGTTTGTGAAAATTTTTGAAGATTTTTTTATGTTAAGCTTAAGTTAAGATGGAATTTCTATCAAAAAATGGCTAAATACTAAAAATGGAATACTCTCAATCGCACAATAAATTAGTATCTAGTATGTGTGCATGCGATGTGTATAAATGTACGGAGTAAGCTATCGTGTGCTTTCAAAAACATAAAACAGAGAAAAACTGACCAAGTACAGTCAGGCTCGCATATGATAGTTTGCGTACCAGTGTTACAGCGACACACTCTGTGAATAATTTCAAGTGTGTACCTATTCCGGTTTAAAAGATACAGCCCCGTGACGAATAAGCAATAAAGCTTTGTTTGGAATCTTAACAACTAATAGACTAGCTTTAGCACAGCTTTAGTGGAAAACCAGCCTTAAGTATCTGTATATGGTGAATGGAACCGGCGAGAGATGTCGTGCGGTGTTCCGCAGGGATCGGTGCTGGGGCCGCTCCTGTGGAACATCGGCTACGACTGGGTGCTACGTGCTGACCTCCCCGAGGGCGCCAGCGTAGTGTGCTACGCTGATGACACGTTGGTCCTGGCGCAGGGGTGGTCGCACGAGGCGGCGGCCGACCTTATGACACGCGGGGTTGCGATAGTCGTCGAGAGGATCCGGCAATTGGGTCTCGAGGTGGCCTTGCACAAGTCCGAGGTCCTGTGTTTTCATGGGCCTCGGAACGCGCCACCGTCGGGATCCCAAATCACGGTAGGAGGGGTTTCCGTCGGCGTCGGGTCGACGATGAAGTACCTGGGACTTGTCCTCGACAGCCGATGGAACTTCGTGGAACATTTCCGACGTTTGGCTCCCAAGTTGGCACGGGCGTCAGCCGCTCTTAAGCGGCTCTTGCCCAATTTGAGGGGGCCAAACGCCTCCTGCCGGAGGCTCTACGCCGGGGTCGTGCGTTCGATGGCCCTTTACGGGGCCCCGGTGTGGGCGCGGGGCTTGAGGCGGCTTGCCGCCCATTACCTAAACGCGTCCCAGCGGGTGATCGCCATAAGGGTCATCCGCGGATACCGCACGATCTCCGGCGAGGCAGCGAGCCTCCTTGCCGGATTGCCGCCATGGGATCTGGAGGCGCTGGTCCTCGCGCGCCTACACGAGTGGCGCGCGGAGGCACTGGGCCGGGGCGAAACTCCGCTGCCGCGGCAAATTGCCGCCCTGCGGACGGAACTCCGGCTCGATCTCATGGCGACATGGAGGGAACGACTGTCGCAACCTCGTGCAGGGCTCGCCTCCATTGAGTCGGTAAGACCCCTCTTTGAGGAGTGGCTGGAGCGGCGCCACGGCGCCCTCACCTACCGCCTGACGCAGGTCCTCACCGGACACGGATGTTTCGGGAGGTTCCTGCACCTCATCGGGCGGGAGGAATCGCCCGGGTGTCACCATTGTGAGGATCGCCCCGAGGACACGGTGGAGCATACTTTGGCGGTGTGCCCTGCTTGGGCTGAGCACCGCCGAGTCCTCGAGGCGGCCATCGGCGGCGGCGCCCTCTCGCGTCCGGCACTGGTCCAGGCCATGGTCCGGAGCGAGGGGGAATGGGAAGCAGTCGCCTCCTTCTGCGAAGCTGTAATGCTGGAGAAGGAGGCGGCGGGACGGGAGAGGGAAAGGAGGGTCCCCCGTCCCAGCGGCCGCCGCGATAGACGATCCGGGCGTCGGGAGCCACGTGACGACTCCCGGCCACCGTAGACGCGGGTCTGTGGACGGTGAGCAATGGGTAGCTCACCGTCCGTACGTTCACTAGCGACAGACCGTGTCGACGGCGCGTTCGTGTTCCACGCGCGCCTCAAAGAGATGTCAGCAAAATTGGATGGGGCCACTGAGGGCCGATGCCTGCCGGGGCTGCGGGTTGTTCGAAAGAGATACCGCGCCCCCGGAACGCAAAGGGCACATGAAGGAACATAGACGGGTTTTAGTCAGTAAAAGTCTGACACTCCCTCCCGCCCCGCCCAGGGCGGGGGAAGTTATTTGATGATTTCCCGTCTATAAAAAAAAAAAAAAAAAAAAAAAAAAAAAAAAAAAAAAAAAAAAAAAGTATCTGTATATACCTATGTATTGCATACATTATCTCGGAGCAGCTCCCGTTACCTTTAATATATATAGTGATTACAGTCCGTGTACTACAGATTAGATACAGACGGAGCCCGCCTGAGTTACAGCCTAGGCCGAGTTGCAGACTAATGTGCAGCAAGGTCGAGGTTACGCCATTAGTCTAATTAGCACAGCGGTAGTAAGTGCTGTGTCTAGTGGGAGGTCCGGGGTTCATATCGGTAAACTATATTGTAATACTGATAGATCCGTTGATCTAGTAGTTGCAAGCTGAGAGTGAGATTCGAGGTTCGATTATCAGTAGTGCGATTCTCTAAAATGCAAACTCGAAAACGAGTCTCACTAAAGTGATCGCGCTCACTTCGATAACGAAACAACTTGTCATTGGTTTAGTATTCGTTCGCCGTGGTGACGTCACGGGCGTGATCGTGTTTAACAGAATACCATTTTGTAATCTCACTGCGGATTCAGCTTTCGAATTACGAAGTGAGGCTTAGAGAATCATACTGCTGGTCGGACAAAGTTCGGATTCATCGAGAGTCACTGCGGCCCTGAAACGCAAAGGGAATTAGGAGGAACACTGGTGAGTTGTAGTCAGTAAGAGTCTGACACTCCCGTCTGCTCTGCCCTGAGCGGATGAAGTCACTTGATGAATTCCCATCTTTAAAAAAAAAAATTGACAAAGTTTGTTTTTTTTTTAGACTCATCCCACACTAGGAATTTCTCCTACATTGCCTTGTACAAACATATAAACTTACATACACAAACAACTGGACCTAGAACACCTACCTATAGGCCATACAAATATTTGTTCCGTAGAATCAAACCCGCGACACGTGCATTCAGAGCTAATTGCTTTGTAACTGCACCAATTGTTTCACCAAAGTTTTATTATATTATTATTTTTATTTTTTATTGGAAATGGGTTTTTTCTGGTCTCTAGTCTAGGTCAGAGATGGCAAAAACAAAGTCGAAGATAGAGTGAGCTTACCCAGAAGAAGCCTGTTCAATCTAACTTTAACTTTGGTTCTTCTATCGAAATCTCTTACTAGCAGTTTGGATGTATCCACATTAATAGGCTGGTCTTGATTGCATCAGAATTATTCTGATGTTATCACATAACTGGAATACTACATTTTATTTTTATATTTGATTTTACGACTACAGCATTAGCAATAAAATAATACATTTAATTAGTACTAAGTTATAAGGAAATCTGCTTTTCATGCAAATGTAGTGTCAATAATGTCAGTGTGTAGACAATGTACATAATAACTACAATGTATATAATGTACGCTAAGTGCGTTGTAACACGCGGGACAATAACACTGCATTACTTACTGCCGCACACTATTAGCATTAGTATTATTTATTTCCCACGCGAAGTGCCTCAGCAAGGATCTCCGGATAAATTATTAGTTATGTACTCAACAAATATTATATTTTATTTGAAGCTGCATTGTGTGTGTAATTACTTAAACAAAACTACGCTCAGGGTATTTGTAATATCAGTTGTTTGAATTTCAACTCTCGACGCTAAACCGAAGGTTGAAAATGCTACAGTGCGCAAGGCAAACTAATAACACTGTTTTAAGAGATGGTCGTAGGCCCCCTGATGATTATAGCTGCCACGATTTATTTACATTATATAACATACCATCACGCCTGTAATCCCCGAAGGGTTAGGCAGAAGTGTACCAGTGTACAGCCACAATTTTCCGGTATGTTTAGGTCCCATGTAATAGGGGGCAAGCCTATTGCCATTAACGGACACAAATCCTAACTCCAAGCTGCTACTGAAACGCACTAGGATTATTACGATCTCGATTATAATTTATTCATTTAAGACTAAATCCATTTTTTTCAGAGCTTTTAAACTTACCGTGTGTTCACGCACCTCTAACTCTTGTCGCATTACAATAACGCTAACATTCTAATTTCAGTTTCAATTTGCTAAAAATTACTTTAGTTTACTTACAAGATTCACAAGATTATCAAATTGATTGTCGCTAAGATAACATTGCGACTACATTTTAAACGTTTTTAATTACAGAAATTAACTTTCTGTAATCTAAGACTGCCAAAGTATTCAAAAGTATGTATTCTAAAAAAATATTAAGTATGTAAGTTAGTTACACGTACGTAAAAAAAAATGTTTGATGTACATAAATCATCATCATCATCTGCCTAGCCTTTTCCCAACTATGTTGGGGTCGGCTTCCAGTCGAACCGGATGCAGCTGAATATCAGTATTTTACATGGAGCGACTGCCTATCAGACCTCCACAACCCAGTAATGGGTAATACGATACTCTTGGTAAGACTGGTTGTCAGACTTTCTGGCTTCTGACTAACAGTAACGACTGTCAAAGATCTACAAATGACAGCCGGGACCAACGTTTGATGTACATAAATATAATACCAAAATAACTAAAACATTGTCAATAGACCACAGACTGTCACGTTAACGCACATGCTCCTAAGAGCCCGGCGCGTGTAGTAGTGTGTCGGTTAAGTTCGCATTAAGCACGGCACAGCGCCGCCCGCCCGTACAAAAGACATCAACGAGAGACATTGTGCTGATTGGCTCAATGTCAAGAATTTTATTTAGCTCGTAATATTTTTGTTGTTTTCAGTATAGTTAGTTTTGTATGTGTTTAATATCATCGAGCTTGTTATTTGAAGGGTCTATCTCTTACAAACAAAGCAACGCGAAACAATATCTTCGTATAATATTAGTATAGATAGACTATAAAATAGGTGATAAAACCACACACATTCAGATGTGGTCATCGACAAGATTTATAACAAAACTTGTCTTATAGTTGTAGTTAGAAATACTTCTGATGGATTTCATCACTTACCTACAAATGGAACGTAGCCCTGCAGCTTAGAAACCAAAGTTAGTTACCATTTAAAACATTAAATATTTACTTTTATTAAATAAAAATAGCGCTCTGGCCGAGCTAAATTAAGCATCGACGGCCACCCAAGTTACAGCTACTACCATGGCGCCATTTAAATTCACAAAATATTCAAACCTATTAAATCACTAATCTCTAAAAATAAAATCCCCTTTACCAGTCGCCGCCACAAGCTAGGAGTCCTTCCTCTAAGATATGGTCGTTATGGAGGAATGCTAGCAATGTGTGACAGTCGGCTAGACCAGACTCCGCTAACGAAGCAAAAAGTCCGCGAGTGGCGCGACCACCGCCGAGACGTGTGGTATAGTGTGGCTATTGTGGCAGGAGTTTATACCGCGCTTCCAGATTATATAGTATTGATGATGATAATCTAATAAAATGTGCGTTTAGAAGCTGTGTGGTTCGAGCCCTGACGAGGCATTTTTTTTTTTTTTTTATAGACGGGAAATCATCAAATAACTTCCCCCGCCCTGGGCGGGGCGGGAGGGAGTGTCAGACTTTTACTGACTAAAACCCCCTGACGAGGCATGCACTTGACTTTTTGAATGTGTTGGCCAGTAATTGGCGACTATGTAAGTTCAGCAGAAACATTGTCAGAAATCACATAAATTGCATCTATGTGATTTCCAGTCCCAAAAGTAACTAAAATAGGAATCGTTAGTGGCCCGCCGAAAATGTATAAATCACCGTTTGAACCGACTGTAAGAAAAGTTGAGCACCCTTGGTATAAACCAATACCTAAAATTTGTAATACATAGATAAATAATTTATTTAGCCATCTTTGTTATTAGTCTTTAATAAAACTTCAACAGGTAACTGATAATGTTCTAGACCCAAAACTTCAAAAACGTATGCCATACATCAACCTACAAAGATTCTGCGGGTTGGATTGCGCCCCGCTCCTCATCACAAGGAGGTGGCTGATATCGCCGAAGCTACATGTGTCCCAGCACTGGCGATATTCATTTTTTTTTAAACATCTTTGGATTGCAAACAATCCCACGACGCGGCGACGGCCTGATGTTAAGTCGTCAGCGCTGCCTATAGACATCTGCAATACTAGATCCCTGGCAAATGCGTTGCCATCCCAGAGACGGCACCCATACCCATTCAATCTGGAACACAGCAACGCTTCTTTGCGGCAGAAATAGGTATAGAAGTAATCCTTCCCCGGACGAGCTCCTTCACAAAGAGCTTTACTACTACAAATCTATTTAATTTTTATTACATTGTTTTCTATTGGCGGTTTACACGGCACTTAATATTTTATTACCTTTAAGGTCTATTAATAAAGTAGGTAGCGTACTCAGTAACCCTGACTATCTAATTATTATGAACAATAGTCGCAGTTGTTATCCGTCCGCAAATACGGACGTCATTAGTTTCCTACTGCATGTATGTGCTCATCACAGGTTTATGGCTGTCACAATATTGATTGTGTTGACCACTTTACTGTCTTTTGTTTCAAACGCGTTAGATTATTGGTTTACTAGCTCCTGCTTGCGACTTCGTGCGCTTCAAATTTGAGATATAGTGTTACGGGAATCGTACATTTTTCTGGGATAAAAAGTATTGTATGTGTTACTCCACACTACAATCTATCTCAGTGCCTAATTTCATCCAGATCCGTTAAGCAGTTTAAACTTGAAAGAGTAACAAACATCCATCCATCTATCATAGAGTATGTATAGAGTTTCTTGCCCGTTCTTCTCCATACGAAACTACCTTTTGGAATGGGCAACTAGATTCAATAGTTTTAGTTAATTGACGTCCGAAAGTGCCTTATAATGGTCTAATTGGAATAAATGATTTGACTTTGACTTTGACTTTATCCTATATTATCATATATTTATATATTTAGTAAGAAGGAAGTAAGAAGCAGGATAGTAGGATATGAATGTTAGTTTTATATTTTTCATTGTTTAAAGGTAAACGTTATAAAATGTGCTATAACGGAGAAGTATTTTTATGATATTTCACTAAACTCAAATAAAAGCCGAAATAAACAAAAAAATACTATTTATTTTATTACAACAACATATTTTTATTTAAGTATAATCAAAAAATATCTTAATAAAAGTTATAATAAGCGAAAGTAAATGAAAAACAATATAAAACCCTTGAATAACATTCTATTTAATAACTAATAACGACTCGCAGCGTGTTCCCGCGAGTGCGCTATAATTAGCGCAGTGTGACACATAGCCGCTGACTGCGACACTAGTGCTGCACCCCGGCGTCACCCGCCCCACACATGCAGGCTCCTTTCAGTTTCCTTCGCTAAAAAACTTAACTCGCTCAACTTTCGTGCCAGCTTTAGAAAAGACCAACTACGTACAACATAATCACAGAAAAAAAATTACGATAATTTTTCCTTACACAACATTCATTGCTGCTTTAGAATTGGAATATTGATTTCTGTATAGAAGTAAAACAGTAATGGATGTGTTTGTCTAGATGTGATAGTTTCCGGCCGGTGTTATTCTGGCGAAATGTGGGTCCATTCGGCGATGTCCGTCAGTGGATGCTGCAGGCGCGTGGCGAGCGCACGTCGGTCGCGGACACGCACACACGCGAGATCGTACGATACGTCGCGAGTTTGAGACGCGCGTGTGAAGTGAACTTGTGATTTTTGAACTAACAATCTATACAGGTATAAGATTAAATAAGTCAATAATTTCTTAGTAAAAGTTTCAGTACTTTCTTTAGAAAATTTAAGTTTGTTTTATTTTTTGTTGTAAAGCTGAAAACTACGCTGAAAGTCTCACCAAAATTTTCGTAAGTAATATCATAATTATTTTGTTTACATAGTCAAGGCGATTTATTTAAATGTTAAGGTTATACGTGAATGAATATTAGTGTAAGTTTACCTTAATTATTAGAAGTAATAAGTGACACTAGAACTCTAGACCTTTAGTATTGCATTTTTTTAAAGAATTGTGCAAAAACTATTTTTTTTTAATAAAGGTACATAATAATTTGTTTGTACATAAGTTTTTCCATAAGTTATAAGTTTATAAGTAATTCAAATTCTTGCATTACAAATTTTATTAAACTTTCTGAAGTTACAAAAAAGTTAGCAAAAGAATAACCCATTAAATACATAGCCTAACATTTACTAATTTTATAAAATATGCAGTCAACTGTCAAATTTTGATTAGAATATTAAATTCGCAAATTAGAAGTTTGCCCGACAGTTGACAGGACAACGTCAAAGTGATAAAAATCCAATTCGATTTTCGAATTTTTCACAAAAAGTTTGAAGTTCTAATATGAACATCTTTTTAAGTAAATATACGGCATCTTATTGAACAACTAATTCAGAAGTAAAGATATTTCTAATAGCTCTTCTTATACAGGGATCCTATTAATTGGGATTCAATTGTTGTGTGAACCGAAGAAAGATAAAAACAAATATTTGTAGTCTTAACCAACTTCTGCCCGGGACTTGGGGCTCGGGAGCTATTGCTCCTCTTCCATGTGTTGTAGCGTGATGATACATAGCCTACACACACATAATAATGTGGCTATCTATGGGTAAAATATTTTTTTAAACGGTTCTGTAGATCCAGGGATTACCCCTACATACTCTCAAACTAATGGTATCGATTTATCAACGCGATCTATTAGGAATATTATTATGATTGTCCCTAAGTAGGCTACTAAACGAGACACAGTGACAACATTGCCCAAGCCGAGATAAATCACTTCGCACACAGAGCGTGGAGCACAGCTAGGTATTAAATGTTAATTCGGCGACATTACGCCCCTGCGCATGCGCTCTCTATTGCAAACACTCGCCTCGGCATCGATTAGAAATTATTCGATTGTATCGTTACTGAGATCTGAATGATTGGTGTTAATAAATGCTCGTTTACACGGGGACAGTTTCTTGCTCGACAAAAATTGGGACTCGCCCGAACGATTTTGTCAACTACTTATATAACTAGACATGTCTGAAAATACTCGTTAAGCAAACTATCATTAAGCTCGAAATATAATATTTGATGTAAAGATGCGACTTCTTCCGGGTGTTTTTTTTTTTATTTTTATTCGCGTTATGATTGTTACGTCTTTGGTTACTGCTCCGCTCCGTCGGTTGTAATGTGATAATTTATACTATTCCTCATGAGTCCAATCCCAATTAAAGTTCCAGAGATGATTTTCGCATTGAAACAAACAAAAAGCTTCTAAGTTTTTTTTTAATGTAAGTATAAGATACGCTTCCAAGGGAAATAGAATTTCACCTTTCTCAAATGAGTTACATACTTAGCAATAATCTACGCAAGTTAACTATTTTCGTCTTTCGATAAAATCGTCCGTCGAAGGCGAGAGACTCTCCCCGTGTAAACGAGCTCTAAGAGGAGGTGGACATTCGTGGGAAGTGAATATTAGTGGTTTTAAGTGATCTACATTTAATTTATTTGTAAGACTTATTGCAGTTGTCCGCGGCGACTATTTACTAAGTTGTTCTAATATTTTACGTGGCTGGTTTGATGGGCACGATAACACTACCAACGCTATATTTTGTAATTTGGCGATACAAATGTGTGCGAAAACACAGGTGTACTATCCCTCTTCCCTTACTTTCATAGTCCGATAGGACGGTAATCCGGCATGACCCGAAAATCTTATTTGTAGAACCGCTAGATTTTACGTACTTGCCAACTACGAAAAACTACATTATTATTGCTAGAAAAGGCTTATAACATAGTGTGCCTAATCCGAGAGTCAGAACCCAGGACCCCAAGCTCAGCAGTCGCGCTTGCTATCACGACGCCGAGGAGGCATTCAAACTAGATGGCCCTGCTGAAAATTTGTAAAGTGTAGGTACGCTGATTAGGTGCATTTTACATAAAACCCTCGCTGGGACACATTCATCTTGCCTGCATCCTCGCCTGCTCCTTCGCATTTTCCCTCGATCGCTGAGAGCTACGAGATACTAGTAAAGATCCGAAGCATTGCGCCGTGTTGCGACACGGTGATGAGCACACCGCGTCTCTCGGTACACTCTCAACTCTTCACGTGACGGTGTGCACAATGCGTCGGGTTCACGTCAATCGCAGCTCGATGTGCATTCTGATTACTACACTGACAAGTGCCGGCGCGTGGTGCTTTTATACTATCTGACATGTCTTATTGATGCTGTACTGTTATGTACGTCTTTTACTATGCTTGATAATTATTTCTTTGAATTCTACTTGTGTGATTTTTTCACTCATATAATAGAAAAATTAAAACTCATTAATTAGTGAGTTGCGGTTTTCATCAATAGATAGGGAGGTTTATAGGTATAATATCACGCTACGACTAACGGAAGCGGAGCAGTAACCAAAGTTAGTATCTAATATTATAAAGCAGATGAGTTCATTTGTTTGAACACGCTAATCCCAGAAACTACAAATCCGACGTGAAAAAATATTTTTGCTTTATTTGAAGCAAAAATATTTGCTCTTTTATTAAGTAAGGCTATAAAGCTACATATAACATCACACACGAGAATGGAAAAGTAATCAAACACGTAAAATAACTCGAGGAAAACTGTGGCGTACCGCCAGTTCAATATTTTACTATAATTTATTTATCCGTTGTAAATTAACAAATTAAGAAATAAATTGCTTCATCTAACGGCTGGAAAGTAAAGTTTGTCTTATCAAATATATATACAAGATTGCTGTTTATATGTTTAATAAAACTGTAAATTAAACACTTTCCCATCACTGCTGAGACAGTTCTGGTTCTACGAGAAACTGTCTCTAAAATACAGGAAAACATATTAAGTGTGTAACACATTCGAATTAAGAAATGCGACATTGAATGCGCGATCTCTATCAGCAGTGTGATTCTCTAAGCCTCACTTCGTAATCCGAAAGCTGATTCCGCAGTGAGATTACAAAGTGGTATTCTGTTAAACACGATCACGCCGGTGACGTCACCACGGCGAACGAATACTAAACCAATGACAAGTTGGTTCGTTATCGAAGTGAGCGCGATCACTTTAGTGAGACTCGTTTTCGAGTTTGCATTTTAGAGAATCGCACTACAGTGCGGGAAGTGTCGACGATGCGTTATCTATGCAAACCAGAGCAAGCGCATTACCAAAATCCACTCTCATCTTATTAAAACAGTCGCATTCCCTAATGGTAAAAGTTATTCAATATCACAGCCACTCGAATTTGTTAGCAGCTGATCAAAGTCAAAGTCAAATCATTTATTCCATTTAAAATACACTTTGAACGTCAATTATTTAAAACTATTGAACCTAGTTGCCTATTCCAAAAGGTAGTTTTGCATGGAGAAGAACGGGCAAGAAACTCCATATATACCTTTTTACAAAACGTATTACATTATGGTGTACAGTTACATTCATTCCATAAAAAATTTGGTAATGTCAAAACGATCTATCAACAATAAAAGTTACTCAAAGTACTACAATACGTACTAAGTTGTACAGTAAGATCATAGGGGCCTTGGGGCCAAAGTTCTCAATTATCTCACGGGGGCACAGAAACGGGCTAAAGTTATCCCATGCAGTATGCAGATAGATCAACGGTTGAAGCATGACAGAGTAACCAAACATCCATCCATCCATCCTCACAAACTTTCGCGTTTATTTACAAGGTAGCTACTTGACATCTGAATATATTGTATGGTGTTTACGGCAATAATCCCGCCGCCGACTCACACAAGAGTATTACACTTAACTGAGAAAGCTTGTAGAGACTATACATCTCTGCCATACCCTCCAAAGACAGTAGGCCTCTTACTTACTTGGCCCAAAAAATAGAAGAAAAAAATAAAAATCGAAGAAGACGTTTTTTTAATGTTACAAGCCCGCCACGCTGTTCCCAGCCCACTGCGACTTCTGAAAGCCAGAAGAAAGAAGACTGTCGATTTTTGGGAATCTGTGGAAACCTGAGTGGTCCTGAAGTCTACAATGCGGAGTTGTTCCCTGTATCAGCAAATATCTTTAACCTGTAGTGGGATAGTTTTAAAGACTCCTGCTATTATTATAACTCGTCTGGCAACATATTCCTCATTGCAATATTGTAAGGAATATGATAATCTAACTTTTCTCCCCGACTTCGCCCGCGATTCCATGTCGCGATAAACTATCGAAGTAAAGTCGTGACCGACTCACTAATTCTATTTATGCCTCAGCCGGGCTCCGAACCCGCGACGTTTCGTATCGCGTTTCTCTCGGAATCCATATCTTAGTTGTAGTGGTTATATTATCTGTGCTTTACAAGCTCGCTTTAAGATTGAGCTAGTTTACGAGGGTCTGGGTTCGATTCTCATGCCCCGGTAAAGAGTACTTACTTGTGTTGTTTGAAATAAGATGAGATAGACGAATATTTATTCCTTTTGCTCTGCAGTGGGATAATACAGGCTAAAAATATTAATAATTTAATTGATTCGAAAAGCAGTAGGTACTCTTAAACACGGCGCGTATTATTAGGAGATTCGTTTCTTAGGAGCCCTAAACATATTGCTGGCTGTGCCGGCGAGCCGCACGGTGGTGGCTCGGGCATTATCACCAGTTCCTCGCATTCTAGAATGGAAGCCAACCCGAACTGTGATCTGTTTGCGGACCAAATAAAAAGTGTAATGTACTTATGTCTCTTAATTTGATGATATTTGTAATAACATCAAATTAACAATGTTAGCGTAATTGGCTCATAATAGCCATGTTAGCAAAAAAAAAAAATTCGGCTACGATTCTTTATATTTTTTAATGTTTGTATTTAAATATTTAAGAATATATTAAATCGAATTTAAAAATGAATAAATGAGAATAATAATAAAAGGGTTGCAAGTTAGTTACGATGACAAGAATATTGTTATTTGTTGAAACCACATCGATTTACAGTTTATGTGTTTACACATAAACTGTAAATTGGTGGTTTAAAGTTGTCTTTAAGCAAACCCGTTGACAATATCTAAAGGTACATTACATTGCACTTTATGTATCCGAAAGCGAACTAAAAGCTAACAGAGTTAACTTGAATTTAGTTCTTTTCTCAATTCAACGGGAATCTTGTCCAAAGAGTGGTCAAACACGATAAAACTATGTGTTTGCTTTAAAAACGTGAGAAAACGTATATAAATGTATATTACTTATGTATATTTATAAAAATAACACAAATCAATTAATCAATACCGTATCTCAATTATAAAGCTCATAAAATACTTGTAACACAAATACAGTTACATATTTAATATTATCCTTATCTATGCTAATAGTCTATGGTCGCTAAACGGATCTAAATATGCTTTAATTAATATTTTATAGATCAACTAAATGTTGCAGATACCAGACTTTATTTATGTGATTTCATTATCAGACATTTGCATTCGCTTTATCGATCATAAATTATTGTGAGATGAAAGTATCGTCGCCTCTTCAAGTTAAATCAATCCATTGATTTGATGATGATGATAATGATGATGATGAACTAAAAGTTACCGGATTACTAATAAAGTTTGGTACAAATATTATGAACTAACTAGCTTTTTCCCGCGACTTCGCCCGCGCAAATATCAGTTACATTTAAAATTCAATCCTGATTCTAAAGACACGTGGCGCTATCTATTAAGCACGTTATTGCTGTTTTCCTTGGGAACGGTACTTTTTTCGGAATGAAAGGTAGCCTATGTCCTTTTCTGTACACTATACATGGCAACGTGTAAGCAAAACTTCATAATGATCGGTTCAGCGGTTTAGGCATGAGAAAGTAACAAACAAACAAACTTACTTTCGCATTGATAATTAGGATGTATGGATGAACAACCCCACGGTCTATAATTGTAGTGTAAGATCTAATCTAATCTCCGTGATAACTGCACTAAATTACTGGAAACACTTAACAGCAATAAATAATTAATATAAAGTGGAAGTGTTAGAGCTTCAAGTCGCGTCAGTAACCGGAGCGCTCACTGAAACTGTTCATCACATTAATATTTATAAAGCTGAGAGAATATTCACAACATCGGAAGATCAGTTTGTCGTGAGATTACCAGTCGAGTCGGCAGTAAGGAGGGTTTGGATAGGTGGTATTGGGCCTATTATCAAGAGCACTTTCCTATTATCGCGCTCTGCACAATACTAGTCTAGCCATGTTTAAGACAGTAGGTACAAGTCGATCAAACTTTTGAAGGAAGGACAGTAATATCTCTGATTTCTGTTAGTCAGTTTCCCGACCAACTCTGTATCAAAATGACACATTTAAAAATCTATTACATGGGACCTAAATATACCGGCGAACTGTAGGTGTACATCCGTACACCTCTGCCTAACCCTTCGGGGAATACAGGCGTGATAGTATTTTTTTTTTTATAAAACGCTGTTTCAAAATAATTGAAATGCAAATAAAATACCTGTGCCACAGGTCAAAATCGATTTAATACCTATGCAACAGATATTTTTTCTATATTTATCATGTGCGGTTTAACTAATTTGTGATCTCATCTCGAACATACTCGTAACACACTATTAAATCACTAAAAGACCGATCCGTTATTAACGGTACAGGATCGCATAATAAGATATGAAAAGAATACCGTAACAAAAAGGGCAACCAATTGTACACCTGCAGTACAGCTGCGAAACAAAATCCAAAATGTTCGACATGCGACCGGCATACAACTCTCTCATTTGTGTCATCCGCCCGAAACACGCCGTATCACAGTCACAGTGTCAGCAGATAGCGCGACACGTCGAACCAGTCTCCACTAGTTAACACTCATCGCTAATGTACCATTAATTAATGACTCGAACTTGTCACAACACGCCGCAATCACAGCCAACAGGAGCCGACAACACGAGGCGGGCGCTGCACGAAAAAATGTGTTGACGTTGATACTTATTATGATTGATTGTGGCGATAGATATATTAGACTTTTAAATTAATTTTTAGATTAGATTGACGGGATTCAGTGTGTTATCAAATTACAACCTGTCCAACTGTCAATTGAAACACATCTTTTTTTTATTGTTTTATATTCACCTTTATTGCTTTCACATATTTTTTATATAGAAGCAACAAGAATATTGTAACCGAGATATTGTGAAAACGAAATTGAAAAGAGTATCCATATAGACCTACATATTCTCCATAGAGACCTACGTTATGGAACGAGCAACTAGCTTCAACTCTATGTGTAACTTGACTAACTGTAAACGGTCTAATTGAAATAAATGCTTTGACATTGACAAGTAAAACTACAAGCAATGTAAATTCCATCATTTTCATCACCATCATATCAGCCGTAGGACGTCCACTGTTGGACATAGGCCTCCCTCATAGATTTCCAATAGGACCGGTTGGAAGCGGCCTGCATCAAGCGTCTTCCTGCGGTCTTAATTAGGTCGTCCGTACACCTTGTGGATGGAGCTAATGAAAATAAATCATCATCTGCCTAGCCTTTTCCCAACTATGTTGGGGTCGGCTTCCAGTCTAACCGGATGTAGCTGAATATCAGTATTTTACATAGAGCGACTGCCTATCAGACCTCCACAACCCAGTAATGGGTAATACGATACTCTTGGTAAGACTGGTTGTCAGACTTTCTGGCTTCTGACTAACAGTAACGACTGTCAAAGATCTACAAATGACAGCCGGGACCAACGGCTTTACGTGCTTTCCGAGGCACGGAGGAAACTCGCTATGGTAAATGGTCACCCATCCACAGACCAACCTCGGCAAGCGTGGCTTAACCCGGATGATCGGTCTATGGGGCTGTAATTATTTAGCCACGAGCGAATGAAAATAAATGAAAGTCTCAAAAAATTAAGCGGGTTTTATGTATAAAAGCTTCTGATACAAAATGTTTGAAACTCCGAATGTATTTAATGTATCCTCAGCATGGCGGAATCAGACCGATAGTTGAAGAATGTGTGTAGGAACAGAGTCGGGTGATTTGTGATGTATTCCGCCGCGTTTCACTGCCATTTAGATAATAAGCACGTTAGCTCGCTTCCTGCTTTCTTTTTACTCAATTCATTAGTCATTATGTCAATAAGACTTGCTACAATGTTTTCCCTTCTTCCATCTTTCACGATTCAGTGTTTCATCTTTACAGATTTTGAAGAACTAACCAAGCCATCACGCTATCTCTTTGTGGGCAATTTTTTTTTGAACATGCTACCATCACACCTGTATTCCCCGAAAGGTTAGGCAGAGGTGTACCAATTTACACCCACAGTTCGCCGGTATATTTAGGTCCCATGTAAAAGGAACCTATTGCCATTAATCGGGCACAAAAGATGCTAATTCATCAAATTACTTCTTCCGCTCTAAGACCCATTCGTGCTCTATCTAATGCCCTTTGCGTGGTGCCCGCGGTGACTATTTCGATCAAACTTCGCAACCCTGACAGGCACTGGCCCTAGTGGGCCCTGTGTACTATGCTGACATCTCTTTGGAGGCGCGTGTGGAACACAAACCTCTTTCTTGTATTGTATTATCAACTAAATCTCCAAGACAGGGCCAACAAATATAATATTAGAGGTAAACAACATTTTGGCGACTTCAAATACTCGTATACACGCTCTTAATTTTATTACAAGTCATAAAATATTTAACACGTTTTTAGCAATAAAAAGTGAAGTTTAAAGCGTGCTCTGATTCACTCCCACCTTCAATTAAAACTACATAAACTTACACTGAGTCATATAAACATTGCATCAATAGCAATAATACCTACACAAGTTTGTCAAACTTCTCCATCAATTAACCAGTACATACTCTATTCTGTTTACTCTAGAATTAATTCTTGGAATTCCCCAAAAATAGAACCACTATATTAGGGCGATCACACAGCAAAAGCTACATAATAATAAAACATTTACTATTTAGTTACTATAATATTCTTACAAACAGGATTTCCGTACCAATTTATTAATATCAATCAGGTAGAACAAATGGGATGGTACAATTACTTGCAATAATCTTTTGAAAGTGAACATAAACTATACTTACTTAGGGACGGTCCGGTGTATCTCCTCCGCTAATCTTTTCTGTTTAATTTCTTGTTTGGATCCTAGACAGTTGAATCGTTTCTCCGGGACTCATCGAGCTTTATAGCTTCGGTGCTTTTTTGGCTTTCAGGAGTTGAAGTAGATGAGAAAAATGTGGCGGGCTTGTCCCTAAAGAGGATGATCCGATGATGGTGTCCTACTTTTTGCACGAAATTGCATGACATACTAATAATAGCGCTGCCGAAGCGCTGCATTGTGTGCAACCAAGCTTTACCTAACCAACTTGTCCGAACAGTGCGCCAACTCAATAAGTCCCATTGTCAATTAATATGAAGTGACACAAACTAAAGTAAATGCTTAACCTTAGACACGGACTAATACGCGCGACAAGTAATGTCTGAGCCGCCTTTATTTATATGAGGACCGGCCACGTTTGCGCCGTTCATATAAATCCCAGATATTACTGACTGTTGCGATTGTTGAATTATTTAGTAAGTGCGAGTGCGACTAATGTAATGTTTTATCGCAGTAGATATTGTGTTCGGATTATAGTGTTATTGAATTAACTTGACGGTTGACATCAATCAACACTCTGTTCTAAAATTACCTCAGGTTTATTTCATGCTTCTATTTTTTAACCGACTTCGAAGAAGGTGGAGGTTCTCAAATTGTTTTTTTTTTTTTCATCGGATTTAGAACTCCGATATTTTATCCACCGATTTGGAATTTTTATTTTTCAAAAGATTAGTCCCATACTTTAAGATTGGTCCCATAGAAATTTTACCAAAATCGGTTTTGTAAGTTCATTTTTAAATCAAAATAACCAAAAAAATATAATATATTTTGCTTTCTTGTGATCGTGTGACAGAAATAAACTTCATAGACAAGCGACGCGAACTTCATAGAGTATTCTTGCAATTTGACATATCATTATGTTTCTGAAGATATTCATCAGATCTACACACGATCTACATGAATCCTGACGTTCTACGCTCGCAGGCTCGCGGGTGCGTGGTCGCCAATGGCAGCGAAAACTTTTGATTACAAACTTTAATTGCATCCATCTACACAGACTTTTGCGTTTAAAATAGGTAGTTAATGTAATTCTCAGCTCTATAGACATCGTCTATGTCACTAGTTGTGTACCTTATTCTGTCTCTTTCTAAAGCTCAATGTGATTAAATAACATAGAAAATAAAACTTAGTAATAAATCAAATTTAACAGTACATAAATGTCCTTCTTATTTCAGACGCACTTTTATGACAGGAATGAAAGCTCTATGAAGAACTCCCAAATACGAACAAAAACACAATGAATATCCTATCAACGCCGTTATCTCCCTATATAACACAATATAACATGACAATAGTACTCTCCACTCACTAATTAATATGAAACAGCTCATTCCGAGGTGTCGCGCCGTATCTGCGGCTAATAACTCGCGCCGCCCCGCGGTACATTACCATCTAAATAAATCCTTACGTTGTGTTAAATCAGTGCGTGCTGTGACACAGATGAGAAGGCCCACAGTTTCTTGGATCCGGTCACAGAAAGTGGAAAAAAAACATTATTTACCAAGGACGTATCAACAGTAAAATGGCTGACTCAGATTTCTGATATTCATTTAAAATTATAACATACAATCAGGAAAAAAAAACAGCATCATTGCAAAGTCCAAGTCAAAAGTCAAGTCGTTTATTTCTATTGGAATAATCCAATAGAAATAAAGAAAAAGGCTATTTTAAATGTCGTTTTTTGCTAGACAAATTTTATAAAGAATTGAATCTTGGTGCGCCTTCCAAAAGGTAGTTTCGTATGGAATAGAAAATCCATATTAACTCTTTTATTTCCCTGGTATCCCATATTCTATACTACCTATCTATCTATACTATTCTAAACAAGTAGATAAAATCGTACTCACTCAACTTCTAATAACATCGAGAAGTATTCACAAATTGTACATCGATTTACGGTTAATATATTATTATTGGCTTTTTTTTTAAGTGAAAACTTCTTTAGCGGCGTTGTGCACTTTTTTTGGAATGGGTAAAAAATGTTAAACTTGCGTCAGGACACGTGACCTGATCGAAAATCTTACGAATTTATCTTTGGTCTTTTTTTTTATAGACGGGAAATCATCAAATAACTTCCCCCGCCCTAGGCGGGGCGGGAGGGAGTGTCAGACTTTTACTGACTAAAACCCGTCTATGTTCCTTCATGTGCCCTTTGCGTTCCGGGGGCGCGGTATCTCTTTCAAACAACCCGCAGCCAATATATTATATTCGCCTACATGCCGTGAAAAACCACCACAAAAATATTGAGCCGAGCTAATTAGCTACAGTACTGCGCGGAGTGGTCCTTCCGCATCTGCTCTCCATACAATCGCTGCGACAAAGTGCACTGATACAGAACGTCGGATAAGCTCGTCGCAGTAATCTGAGCGCTTCAGTCGCAGAGCAACGAGTGACCGAGCTCGATACAGCCACATAGTTATGGAGGAAGATTACAGCCCGTATCGCCGCGTGCTGATCACCACAACTGTGGGAGTGACGTAGAGGCTCCGCTTCAGACGAGTATGTGATGCCAGTTAGTTAGGGCCAGTTGGAAACTAACTATATGCTTAGTTACAGCACACTAACTTTCTAAGTATTTTTTTTGGTTCGTTTACAAACATATAAACTAACATCCACAAACAGCCAGACCCGGAACAACTATCTGTAGGTCATACAAATATTTGTACCATGCTGAAATCGAACCCTTCACACGCAGCGCAGCAGTCATTACACAGTCACTGCGCCAAGGGTGTCGTTAGTTTATCTTGGACATCACTGACAACGGTGAAAGAAAACATCGTAAGAAAACCCTTACTCATGATCAATAATTTAAGTCTGAAATCGCCAATCCGCTTTAAGCAATCTTAGTGATCAATGCTCTTGCCTTCTTTGTGTAAGAAGAAGAGAAGAGAGAGTTTGTCCTGCAGTGGGACAATAATAAGCAAAGATTATTATAGCGAATGAGGCTATTTTCTTCAAAGTAACTGATTGTTACACTGTTTTATTATTTGAATTAGGTATGTAAAGTTAGTTAGTCAGCAAAAGAGATAAGACCACTCCATAGAGACCTACGTTTTGGAACGAGCAACTAGTTTCAACTTGAAACTGTAACTTCTTGACACTTCAAAAGTGCCTGTAAATGGTCTAATTGAAATAAATGCTTTGACTTTGATTTAAGTAACCAGCGTCGCCTAATGAATTTAAAGTTTTTCAAAAACCGATAGAAGCTTTCTAATGAATTTTATTTTTATGATTTTTTTTTTATGGGACAAGCCCGCCACACTGTTCCCAAACCACTGCAACTCCTGTAAGCCAGAATCAACAGTGGCGACCACAAGAAAAGCGCCGAGACAATGAAGCTCGACGAGTCCCAGAGAAACGATTTAACTGTCTTGGATCCCGCAACGAAATTAATCAGAAAAGATTAGCGGAGGAGTAGGAAAAATATAATTTCCACTTCCCTCCAAACAAGCAGGAGACAGAACAGAATTAGGCCAATAGGCACAAAGGGATTATTTACAACTGGGAGAAGCCCAGATTGCCAAGCACCACGGATTGCAATTATCATTAACTTTAATGGGCCCTAATGTGAACTGTTACATTTGTTTTATTTTTATGATTAGAAAATAAACTGTTTATTCATTAAATTAAATTTCATTTACAAACGACCACCGGTTTAAAAGAAAACTTAACTATATTAGGCGATCCGGTTACTGATCTCTTTTGTTGACCGTACATTTATATAATTAGCATAATACCTGTGTTAACAATTGTTGGTGAACCAATAAATAAATAAACTCAATAATACTATGCCTTACCAAGGCATCGTACCCAACACTGCGTGTTGCAACTAAACGAACGAGAAAATGATACAGCTGATAAAATACAACATCGTTAATTTGTTTGTTTACATTTTCGAGAAATCGATCGACGTTCGTACTGTTTACCTGTAAATGAATATATTAATCAATGCTTACAGTCCGTGAGAGCACTAACTAGCTCAGTACGATAACAAACCCAAGCTTACTCACAATTAGCGTCTCAGCGTGATACCGATACTGTGACCGTAAATCTGATACCGATACCGACTTTCTACTCGACGAGATAATCAAGCGATACCATATATAATCTGTGGTGGTATTTACTGCGCCGACAGATGGAAACGATTCAATTTGTGTAAATCTCGAGCTGAGCGCGAATCAGGACGCAGAGTGGGGCGGTAAGTAGGCACCACTCAGGGTATAACGGAAGTATCGATAACAACTACTATTGTCGATTCAGGATATCGGTTTAATGCGTGCCTGAGAAATTATAGTTTAGCTTTCCATTTTGAAATGATTCAGTAATGCTTTCAGAATAAAATCGATTAATTTTGTCATCTAAAAGTGTCATTTAATATATTCCGA
The DNA here is from genome assembly GCA_932526535.1 of Caradrina clavipalpis. NCBI lineage: Eukaryota > Metazoa > Arthropoda > Insecta > Lepidoptera > Noctuidae > Caradrina > Caradrina clavipalpis. Next base: position 178,674 of record OW052111.1, on the reverse strand, counting down.
CAATTATTTTTGGTCGATGATAATGGGTCATGGAGTTTTGGCTTAGATTATGAAATATAAAATCATCATCATCTTCCTGCCCTCATCCCATGTTATTTGGGGTCGGCGCAACACGTTTTCTTCTTTCTTGCCGTCCTGTCAACCGTCATGCTATCACTGACTCCCCTCTCTTTCATATCATTCTTCACACAATCCATCCATCTTTTCTTTGGCCTCCCTCTTCCTCTTCATCCATCCACAATTATATTCATAACTCTTTTGGTCACATGCGTCGGTTCCTTCTCAACTTTTCTGACACTGGTGCTACTTTTAAACTACCTTTAATATACTTATTCCTCACTTTGTAAATTCTTGTCACACCACATATTCATCTCAACAAATTATAAAATCCTACTTATACTATTATAAAGGCGAAAGTTTGTATGTATGGATGTATGGATGTATGGATGTATGGATGTATGGATGTATGGATGTTTGTTACTCTTTCACGCTTAAACGGCTGAATGGATCTGGATGAAATTTGGCACAAAGATAGATTATAGTCTGGAATAACACATAGGCTACTTTTTATCCCGGGAAAATGTACGGTACCCGTAGGATAACACATCAACTGTGACGCGGACGAAGTCGCGGGCAGAAGCTAGTATTAAATAATTAAATAAATATACCTTTCTTACTTAAACGACAGTGTTTTTGGTATATGTTTAAATGATTGATAGTATTGCACAGGGTTCTGGGTACAAAGGTCTCCCTGCATTTCAATTATTTTCAATTCCACAAAATGCTGTAACCTGAATAGCTCTATAAAGTGTATAAATGCTCGTACTCTAGATGCAGTGGTTAATATTTCTGTGAAACGATCAATATATTAGTTCGCGGCGACTGTTTGCGGAAGCCGCGCGCTGAGCGAGTATGTCGGCGGTGCCGGTAATACATGACATCGATGTGTAGTAATGAGCCTCACCAGACGAAGCGTGAGTCATAGCGCACAGAGTACGGTGTGCCAGTGTACCGATATGTAGGCCATTGGTTCAAGTTGTACCTAATCCTAATCCTACAAGCTCATCTCAGCGACAAGCAGTGCCAAAAATGTTTGGTAACTTAAAAGTATTTTTGACAGATTGTGACCTTTTCCAAAAGTATGTAAAATTGCCCCCAGCTTACTATCTCGTACCTCGTTATAATCGGTGCAACTGAAAGTCTCACTAATGTGTATTAAAATGAGAGTTAATTTTGACATTCAATACCTAGTTTGAAATAATCTAACACCAAATAATACTTAAATTACAAAGTATGCACAATTTATTAAAAAAACAATTAAACAGATTTGACACTTGACTTAAATAAATTAGTTGAGCTTCTTTTTTTAATAAAACACGTTTGATTCCTATGTAACTTTATATAAACACAGATTCATAGTTATTTAAACAGGCACATTCCAAACCTGGCTAATTGGATATTTTTTCCAAAAAAAATCACCCGTTGCTTCTTCTACCTGATTTGTAGGAATTTGCTATACATCATAAAATATCTTAATGTTATGAGCGTAAAATTATGCGTGTTATTTAATTAATTAAATGTTTTAATTAGCTTATTAGCATACATTAATTAACGGATTAAAAATCTTGATAGAGTTATATTGACAAGTACCGCTATTATCCCCCCCTCTACCTATAGCATTTATTATGCGTTATACTCGCGTATCTGTCCTGTTGATCTCGCGGTGGCAAGCACGACTGTTGAGCGTGGGTCCTGGATTCGATCCCCAGGTCAGGCAAAAATGTTATTGGGTTTTTCCAATAGAGATTTCTCAGTAACAGCCCGGAGTTTGGTAGCTGGTGGTGTGACACCCCCGTGCCTCGGAAAGCACGTAAAGCTGTTGGTCCTGCGTCTGATCTATCCCCGGTTGTGTCAGATTGCGACCTTGGGACTATGAGAGTTAGGGAAGAGAGAGTACACCTGTGTTTAAGCGCACACTATAGTATCTCCTGCGTACTTGTCTAGTCTGCATTAAGATTAGCCGCCGTGACCGGAATCGGTCTGGAGAATACATAAATTAAGCGTTATATAAACTCTAGTCTGCTACACATTGTTTGCTAATTTAACCGAATTTTCGTTTAGCAATCCACGGCTGCCACTGATCACAGAATACAATGAAAAATAATCAGAAATAATCCTAGATATTTATCCTCCTCTAGACATAACCGCTAAACCGCTAACCTTTGACACACATACACTCGCCTATCTAATCATAAACCAGTCTTCGCAATAACGGCATTCAAAATGTACGACAGAATAAAACAAAAATAACAATCATAATAAAACACACTGATATCTTCATCTTGAGGCGGAAACGGAGAATTTATTGCAATCGTAATTGATTATTAATATATTAATGAAAAGGTCACGTCCCCACATAATGTTGTGGTCGGCGAAGAGGTACAAAATGGCGGACCACCCGTTGCTAACGACGCCGTGGGACGAACGTTGGTTTTTATTAATTAAAATATTACTTTATTAATAAGCTATTTATTTACAAGCTAACTGTTTGAACATGACAGAGAGGCTCTTCTAACGTTTTGTGTAATCTCACATCTGCCGTTGAATTGTTCAAGAATTTATTCTGCGCTAGTAGTGAATAGAACTCTTAAAGTCTCTCCTCTGATTATGTCAGTTAAATAATGTTTACCGTAAATATGTATTCAATCATCTTCTATTATTGTATCTCTACTTTTAAGCACTATCATCATCATATCAAAGAGCGCCTACCATCCCGGTCCTGAGCAACCAGCATCGATTCACTGCTCGTCACCTTTTTGAAATCGTGGGGCCACCGAGCACGACCATCTCCGCTCTTACACGTGTCTTCTCCACCGACCGTCTGTCCGTCTGCAGACATGACCGGCCCACTTCCACTTCAGCGTATTAAGTTCTCTGGCGAATGCTTATCAAGCCTCATTTCCTTTGTATTTAGATAATTTCTATTGAACGTAGCTAGTATTTCTAATAATTATGTACTTTCAAGCTAAACAATAAGATCAAAAATCAGTCTTAGCTGGAGTCCGTAGAAAAAAATACCAGTATTGTTTTTAATCGATTGGTATACTGCACTTGCCTACTCTGTGACGCTGTAAGTTTCTTCTAATTGGCAGTAAAACTGTGCCAATTTGGAAACGTCACCAAATATAGAGTGAGTGCACTGTGGCGCTTTCAAATTAATTGTATCATCATTAAGTTTACGAGCAGCCGACACACGCGATTGGATTTTAATTAAAGCTTATGTGTATATGTGGGTGTATGTGAACGTCGTGTCGGAACTTTTCCTTGGCAAGTGGAAGCCCTGAATCACGTCGCGCACCGTACGTATTGAAGAGTGCTTATATTTAGATGAAAGTAACGATTCTGTTGCTAAATTTCCAATTATAATAATACAAAACTATTTAGGTAGACCGATGACCTGTTATAGATTGCAAGAAATCGATGGATGCGGGCAGCACAGGACCGGTCATTGTGGCTATCTTTATGGGAGGCCTATGTCCAGCAGTGATGGCTAATATATTGATGAAGATGGAAAATACAGCGATCATTCATTTATTTAAAGGCAGTATACTCATTTTTAAAGAAACGGTTTTTTGACAGACATTGCTCAGTTAGAGAATAAGCATACGCTTGCTAGTTCCATGGGTACACATTATTAGAAAATATTTTGAAGATTGCCTTCGGTGCATTTTTTTTTAATGTTTCTGTGTGCGTTTTATACCTATACATAATTATTTAAAACAGTGTCCTATAGAGCACACAATGACCAATGACAGCGTCCCCCGGCGGCGTGGGCCCGTCGCCCCCACCTCCCTGCTTACCTCCTAATACGATGATATGATTGATGCTAATGTGCCGCGGCGCCCACCTCGCCGTAAACATGACACGCTGCGACCGTTACGGTGATATTAATTAATTTACATTTAAATTATATCAATATGGACTCGCACAGAAGTGGGTCAACACTTTATGATATATTGGATTGAGAGGCAATTAGGCCGAAAAGTGATCTAATGTCAAGAGTGCTTTGTGCTATTTGGGGTATGAACGTTAGACTAATGTCATTATAATTCTATTAATATCCTTAATAGGTATTATAAATGCGAAAGTTTGTAAGGATGGATGAATGGATGTTGACCCAACCATTACAACTCTTTCACGTTTAAACGGCTGAACGGCTCTGGATGAAAATTGGCACTGAGGTAGATTGTAGTGTGGAATAACACATAGGTAGTTAACTATACTTTTATAAAAGCCTAAAAATACTATATGTTTGAGCCGTTTGAGGTTTGAAACACTAGGCCCATAGGGTCCGATGCTCACCTTGTGTTTCGGGACATCGTCAATATGCATTACCACTGATGCCACTATTACAAAGTGGCAGGCAATGCTGCCAACCTGTTGGTCACTAATCCCATCTATAGCGAATGAGGTGCCACAGGCAAAACTGAGTATAGATGGCGCCAGGAGCAACTGTACCGTGTTTACTTGTCAAGACAAGATTGTGATTGATTTTTCGTTAATATTCTAAGTTAAATTAATTTAAAACGTACTCTTTTCTTACTGTCCTTCAACTTAAAGATGAGTTACGTAAGAGGAATGCGACAACTGCCGGTAAAAAGGCCGATTTGATTGAAAGGTAAAGACTTAAAATGGTTGAGGTTATAATTGATTTGTAAGGTTTTTTTTTGTTTCTATGGACTAACTATCCTATTTTATTTGTAGATTAGAATCATATGACCGGAATCAAAATTTTGGTGCCGATTGCGACATCCACAAGGACTCCGTGTACCAGTGTCCGCCTACAAACACATTCAAAGATATAAATACAGATACTCCTCTAACAATGATCAAAAGAGAGGACATACAGGATTATTTTGAAAAGTAGGCACCTATATTCAAATAATAAATCTTTAAGAAGCTGTTTTCTATATACATAAGGTAGTAGATAATGTAAGAAATATATTTATTGAATTAAGAACTTCGGTTCATCAATTACTGACTGATAGTAGAATATTATAAGTAGAACCACTGCGATGACGCACCTGTATACTTGCTTTTCCCATGATAATCGTCTTCAGTAAAATGCGCAGCATACAAGCGTGCAGTATTACTTGCCTTAAAGTTTTTAATACGTAACGCCGATTCCCATTGTTTTCTGCGTTTATTATCCTTAGGAAACAAATGTACTCCTCTATTTTTACAATTTAACGCACTACACTGAGGCATCTTTCTCAAGATTAGGGAAAAAATAAATAATAATAATTACTGAACGCAAAAAAACCATACGATTTGACAACTGTTATGTCAAAACAGGGTACAGTTGCTTATGCGCCCTCTGTCGTGATAAAAAGTTAGTGCTCCTCCCCATTGGACGAGTTTCTTGATGCCAATAAGCTCCCCCTTTTACTTTTAAAATTGTACATACTTGATTATTAAGTTAACCAATCTAATCTCTCCAAAGTTAGAGTGAGCATGCTTCTGCTGGGTAAGCTCACTCCATCATCGACTTTGTCTCTGTCACCTCTGACCTAGACTAGAGTCAAACGCAAACCCATCTCCAGTAAAAAATATATACCTATATTTCTGTATAGATATGATCAGAATTGCCCGTGATAGTGTACAAGATGGCACAAGCTTGTCTACAAGTACCAATACCTTGCTTAAGGTTAACATTGTGATCAGTCCCGTTAGTCATCAGATGAGACAGGAAGATGACCTCAACGCGTTGACGAATACTACAATAATCATGACAAAGACGTAATAAAAGCCAAAACTACGAACTGTACTAGTGTTATTACATCGCGCTGTACCGTGATGTATATCTTAATGCGGGCACTGCGCATGTCATGTCGGTAATGAGCGCCTAAACTTATACAACACGCGATTGTTATTCCGCTCATCTCCAAATTGCGACATCTCTTGTCGTTTCCAGTTTGTTTTAGGAAACAGTCGGAATGTCACTACTCTGAACAACTTGTCATTGCTTATCTTGTACTCATCATCTGTACAAGTACTTGCCACTTGCTTGGCATACATACATACATAAACTCACCCCTTTTTCCCATTGGGGTAGGCAGAAACCACGGAACGCCACCTGCTACGATCCTTACATACTCCTTTCGCCTCGTCCACATTCATACATCTGGTCATGCAAGCACGCCGGTTACGAGTACTGCACACCCGACCTTTCTGAAGAACCTCACTAATAAGGTCAGAGTAGGTCTTTCTAGGGCGTCCCCTCACGGCATGCTTGGCAATCAAATAGAATTTGCCGTAAACCCAACTTTGTTTTTAATATCATTAAATTCAAACAAGTCTACAGCCCATCTGATGTTAAGAGGTCACCGCTGCTTATAGACATCTGCAATCAATACCAGAGGCCTTGCAAATGTGTTTATATTCCAGAGACAAAGTTAAAATGTTTTATGTGCCTACAACACCGGTACCCATGATAACTTTGTCTGAAAATCCAAAGACTTTTACTCCGTCTTGGGTATCAAACGCAGAACGAGACAGTCAAGATTGTGTTTCAAGGAGCTTAAAAATATTCTGATTGACCAGAATGACCGGACAACAAGCTTCAAAAGAGCGTGAACTCTTAAACGAGGCGACTTAAGTCAGTGAATCAATCGCTAATCTCCCAATATGCCCGTACATGGCGGCGTATAATCCGCATGACAAAGGTGCGGACAGCGGATTATGTGTAATATTATGATGTTACGCCGGATTATCTCCACTGATTGCCAAATAGACGATCCGGTGTGCGCGCTTCGTTCATAATTGGATCTTATTAAACATTCGTATAATGTCGTGATGGCTCAGTGACTACGGCGCCCGCCACTCGGTTAGAAGTTGCGGGTTCGTAAGTGCTTTGCTCTAAATAAACGATTATTATGAATACATGAACGTTTTAAGTTTCTCACTGACACCGGTGAAGGAAAACATTATAAGGAAACCTGGACTGTAAGCAATGTAAGTCTGAAATTGCCAATCTGACTGCCTCGTTAGCCTAGTGGTCCTAAGCGCGACTAGCAGTCGCGCTTGAGGTCTTGGGTTCGATCACCAGGTCAAGCGGTGTTATTGGATTTTTCCTATGAAATTCTCTGTATCCGCTCAGAGTTAGGATTCGTGCCCGGTTAATGGCAATAGGCTCGCGATCTATTACATGGGACCTAAACATACCATTGAACTGTGGGTGTACATTGGTACACCTGTGCCTAACTCTTTGTGGGAATACAACGTATGAATCTATCTAAATTATAATATAACATACAGACTTGTAGAAACATGCATGCAAAGTGTACGATCGCGTACTAGATGTGGCAAGCAGGTGAGCTAAACTGTGTCCTAGCACATAAAGGGGTCACAGCACGGCTCGCAGATGGCTCATTACCATGATACTACGCTCAGGTTACAATGCACACGCAGTTTCCGCGCTATCTCACGCACGAAGCTGAAAGGGCACGCGGAGTGCCGGAGGAGATAGCGCACAGAGGCTCAACTCCGCTGTGGCGGCTACGTCTCACCGTCCGTGCATATTAAATAGCATATTAATAAACTAATACTACACTGATCGGAGACCGTAAAATATATATTGACACTACCACCGCATGTCTCAAAAGTACATACATAATTATGAGCACATAACACAACTGAACACAAAATAAAACTCCTAAGAATTTCCTAATGTTAAAATTAATAGTTGTTTGCTGCGAACCGAAACTCAACCCCAGGACCCACGAGCGTAGCCTCAAGGAGATGTTAGCATAGTAGACGGGGCCCGCCAGGGCCAGTGCCTGCCAGGGTTGCAGGATTAGTTCGAAAGAATTACTGCGGCCCTGAAATGCTAAGGGCATTAGGATAAACACGGATGGGTTTTAGTCACTCCCTTCCACTCCACCCAGAGCCGAAGAAGTCATTTGAAGATTTCCGATCCTTCAAAAGAAACAGAAAGGATCTGCGAGCGCGTTTGTGACTATAGTGGCAAGCAAGAAGTGAAAGAAGTATGTTGTCGCTTAAAAGTGGGTATCTGTCTCTGTGTTCTGTCTACTCTGTGTCCGAGATAGTGTAGGACATAAATAGTAAGCGTAGTGTCGATAGCTCTAGAGTTACTCGCGGTACACACAAGGTCAATGTCCCAGTTTCTTAAAATTAATTATTATTACAGATAATGTTAGGATTATTTCCTTAAAGCCAAAAGCTATCTAAGATATTCCCGGCCAAAATGAACTTGATACCTGCCTACGGGTCAACGCACAACGAACTGCAAAATGCTCGTGTATCGTCAAAATCAAAATCAAAATCATAGCATTTATTTCAATTAGACCATTTACAGGCACTTTTGAATTGTCAAGAAGTTACAGTTTAATATTGAAGCTAGTTGCTCGTTCCAAAACGTAGGTCTCTATGGAGAAGAACGAGCAAGAAACTCCATGGACACTCTTTTCATTCAATTTGGTTTTTACAAAAACTTGGTCGTCGAGTAATATTTTGAATGCTCGACCATTCGTGAGCAAGTTATAGGTTGAAAGCTCTGTCGGTTGCCAGGCCCGTTTGATGCCAGAATCCGACGTTGGCAGAAGTGTTTAATATGGTTTATTAGGACTTAGTAATTATTGGCCTTTTGCAAGAGAATGAGGAACAGCGCGCGGCGGCTCGCGCTTTTAGAACGCATACTCGAACAGGCATCTTGCTAACCCGAGCATGGAGGACAATCAAGTTTGGGCGTGTATTTAATTTTGCAATATTTGGAATTATCATAAAATATTTTTTTCAGTAGTCTCAGAAAATGCTCTGCTCTAATCTTGGTGTGCGCTGACGTTACGTCGTAAAAGTGTTGAAGTCAGCGCAAATGGGACAGGGCTCTTAATGGCCCTACTTTCTCCTTATATTTACTCACTGCTGCTGATTTGATTGGTCGATCAATTGCGTGATGGATGCTATTAACTTAACCTCACTCAGTTCATGCTAGGTAATATATCATGGGTCTTGCATTGCTAATCGCTGGTCTAATGGTGGCAAGCGCACCTGTTGACCGTGGGGTTTGGGTTCGATCCCCAAGTCGGGTCAAGTGTTAGTGGAGTTTTCCATCGTGGAATTTTGCAGTAGCCACTCTAGTATCAGAAACCTGTTATTGGCAATAAACTCGCCCCTTGTTGCACGGGATGCACGACTGATAGTCATAATGGATGTGACTCCAATAAAATTAAAACAGTTAAACATAGAACGATTGCATTAAACCAACGATGTTCCGCTCAAAAGTCGTTATTATAACAAAAATGGTATTGGAGACGAGTTTGATATTTAATGGCTACCATAAATGTTATTTTTTGTAATGAAGTGAGCGGCTCGCTCGTAAATAATATCTTAGTGCGTCGTAAACAAATCATCGCGGCGATGCTCTGTCATAATCCCATCACACGCTACAGGACGGCTGCACGCTCAACACATGCCACAGTCATGTCACTCCGGTTTACTTACTGTAGAATGTGTTTGAATGAAGATTGGTCCTAGTTATGACCAATTGATCAGTTCTTCCTCGTTATTGTTTTATCTTGAAACCACTTACTGCTGGCCTTCATTTTTTACAAATTTTCACGTTCCAAAAGTGACCGATCGGTTGTTTTCGGGTCGGGTTTATTTGACGTATCACTCTTCGGACAATTAATGCCGCATTACACGTACAGAGCAATGCATCTTTATACCCCGCGGTGTTACCCGCGCTCAATTACGTCTTCGGTTTCTGCCTCTCTCCCGTTGGTCGTAGCTTAATGATCAATACGTATAAACCTCCTCTTGAATCACTGTATATATTGATAAAAACACCATTAAAATCCGATGCGTAGTTTAAAAGATATAAGCGTAGCGTATACAGATAGCAGGAAGCGACTTTGTTTCATACTATGTAGAGATTAAATTAGTCATAGTACACGCGGCGAAATATCTCACTGGATATTACCAGTATATCTGATCCTTAAATAACTTATGCTTCCTGTATAACGAGGTCATCTTATACTGGATACGTATAGCTTCAAAGTTATGTAGTCGTGCGTACAACATTCTGTGCCATCGCAGATCACAAATCTAGTTCAGAATCACACGACGAACTACTTATTTGTAACGACTGGAAGCGATTGAAACTTGAGTTATTAGCGGAGCCGTGTAGCGTTTAGAGATGCTGTCGATAATCCCAGCGTGATGGAGAGGACGGCTGATGCTAATGAATGGGCTTCACTTATCATACTGAGTAGCGTCGGCTGTACAACGAACTAGGACTAGATACGACAGATATTTAGTAACGGAACTAGGAAATACAAATAGCATTTTATTTTTTATTTGAGATGGGTTTGCTCTTGACACTAGTCTAGGTCTAGGACAGAGGCAAATCAACAATGGAGTGAGCTTACCCAGAAGAAGCCTGTTCACTCTAACTTTAAGAGAGGGTTGGATGCGTTCCGAAATATGTATTTCGGAACAAACATCGTATCTGCGTATGTACGCAGGTAGAGAGTTCCTCTGCTTTGCAGTGCGCATTATACAAGACGTTTGGAAACGATTAGTACGAATTGATGGAATGGCAATAAGGAAAGGATGGTAATTCGCAGTGCATCGAGATGTCCGATGTGGAAGGGGGCTGGCGGAATAAGGTCGTGGAGTTCTTGTTCGCCATTTAAATATCCTATACATCACAATAAAACAATATCGTTGTGTGTGCTTTTAATCTCAAACGCATCGTCAAGTCTATCGTTTACCGCCAGCCTTATCGTTAGAGAGATCGACAGAATCAATATCGAATTAAAACCAAACATTTCAAGTCGTATTGCAGCAGTTTTTGCGTCAACGGACAACGTAACGGTAACGCAACCGGACAGATCGGATTCGTCACAAAAAGTGTATTTATTGATACAAAGACATGTCCGTGTGACGTGACGTACATGACCACACGTGACATGTGTGACGTGTGGACAGGTAATGTTGTCGTTCGGTAATTGAAGTGATTGCATATGATGGCATGACAAATGGAATAATAACATGCTTATTATTAGTCGCAGACAGCTTCTTAGTTCAAGTAGGCAGGTTTATTGGGGAATTCTCACGGTAGACGGTGGCAATGTTGAAAGGGCTAATGTAGGAAGAGAGAGATTAGCTAGTTTAGTTAGCTGTGAGGCGTCCACTGATGGCCCCTTGCATCCATACAAACTATAGGTTAAAGGAAACAGAAGCAGATGGTGGTGGTCGTGTTGGTCAATCCAGAACTTTCGACTTTCCGTTCTATAGTATAATATTATACAAGCGATAATTCCTATTTTTATTTCAACATTGAATGTTTACCCATTCCTATTAGAAACCGATGAGAAACCAGTAAAATGTTCAAACACCTGAAATTGGCACTAACTTCATACATAACTATAATTAATTGTACTAATAATATAACCTTCAGTTTATGAGAACAGAGGTACAATTTATAGCTTTAGAAGAGGTCCGCTTTTGTAGCTGTGCCAAGCTGACAGTAGTCTATGTTATTCTACTACAAGCTTTGCTCTCCTAGCTTCACTTGCCGGAATTTCATACATACATACATAAACTCACGTCTTTTTCCCAATGGGGGAGGCAGAAACCACAAAACGCCACCTGCTACGATCCTTACATGCTCCCTTCGCCTCGTCCACGTTCATACATCTGGTCATACAAGCACGCTGGTTACGAGTACTGCGCTCGCGACCTTTCTGAAAAACCTTATCAATTAGGTCAGTTTAGGTCTTTCTCGGGCGCATATGTCATTCCATAAATTAGTAAATTCTAACTTTCCTTCGAGACAATTAAGATTTTAAAACCCTAACATAATTAATTTGACAACACGAATTACTTGCGTAATGGAACTCGTGTTTCATATTATATTCCTGTTCTTAAATCAAAAGCTAATAATAACAGTGTGTCAGCCAAGTTCTCGTATAAATACCTATTCATTATTATTGACTAGTTGTGACGATAGCTCGTCTTGTTCGCCGTAGCCCGCAGGTATATGCTCACCACTCGTCCATCACATATCGTTAATTAATTCGTACACCTGACAGATCCATAAAGTCTGTATATTTTTTCGGAGCCATAGACTCGTAATTACTATATTTTATTTGAATTCATCGAACGTGCTTCGCGTTTTGACAACTTTATTATTGCCTGTGCTTACGGTTGGGCTGCAGACCTATTATTTATTTTATTTCGTAGAACAGTTATCTATCAAAATCGAAAAAACTTAATTGCCTATCTCATTGGATATCTCGATTAAATAATGAGTCATCTAGCGGCTAGACACGCATTGGAGTTATTTTATACAAATTATTATTGTTTCTTCAAAGATGTTGGTTATTGTATCTTTACCTCTTACTATGATTTTTGCTCAGAGACCCGGAAAAGTATTTAGGAGGAAATGCGGTTGATCTTTTCTCCATAAAAACGCTATCGCCAGTTTTATTTCTGGTTTATGACTTTAATGCAATTATTTTTTTCCCTGAAGTAAACCATCGACTGTATGTATGTCCCTATGTTTTCCTTTCTAATATTACATTATTTTTATAAGCACTAGAAACGGCAGAAAATGCTCAAAATTGTCTATTTATACTGCTGTCAACAGAGGCCTAGTGTACAAATTCTAAACATGTTAATGAAAAGATAAAAACATAAGGACATATAGTAAGCATTCAACTTATTGAGTTAATTAAATATCTTTTATATTGGTTTAATATTAGAGAAGGAAATAGAAGAGAGCTAAACAACGAATTGTGACTTTTTATTTAGGCTATTCAATCGGATCTGCAGTTATCCTTTTCACACGCCGATACTCATGGAGCAACAGCGATAGCTTCTTCTAATACCTAATTTTCAATAACCGGTCCTCCCGCGTTTCTTCCTATAGGACATACATAAGTACTAGCGTCTGTGTCTTGATTGACTACTGACATATGTTACCGTTAACAAAATGTGCAAATACAACATCGGTTGGTCTCCAGATGAGTGCAATCACCTTGATGAGAGGAGGTCAAGGACTGTGCTCAGGGGTCACGCATAAGATTTCGCCAATTTCTATTTAATTATACACGATCTTACCATCATGCTTGTATTCCCATTGTATTGTGTTGTTTAGGTCTCATGTAATAGAGGGCGAGCCTTTTGCCATCAGCCGGGCACAAATCCTAACTCCGAACTGCTACTGAGAATTTCATAGAAAAACCCAATAACAATTTTTGGCCAACCTGGGAATTGACCCCAAGACCTCTAGCGTAGCAGTCGCGCTTTGGACCACTAGGATAACGACTCAGTTATACACGATCTCCTCTCACAATAATTATCAATTTATTTGTATTAGTATGAGAGCTAAGCCAATCGGAAAATTTAATTCAATATGGATATTGGTCAAATGTAGTAGATGTACGACTATCGTTGATTGAAATGGTAATGGTTGTTCCAAACTTATGATATAGGCGTATTAGGTTAATTACAGGCGCTACACATTCATATACATTAATAGTGCGATAACATCTACTGGTAATTACTAAGTGGCTATAGCGTATAGTACGCAATGTCGATATTATCTACTCAGTGATAGTCTCTTGTTTACATACTTGTACCTATGTTGTAAACAGAAGGTTAATGCGATTTTACCGATTTCAAAAAAGGGGAGGTTCTTTTCGACTGTTGTTCTTTTTATTGTTTGTTACGCGATCGTTCCGCCGATTATAAATTGATGTGGATGATTCTTTTTTTGTTTGGTAGGTCATACTTCCGAGGTGGTCTCACATAAATTTTATCGACATCGGTTAAGTAGTTTGACTTATAAAACAAGATAAATGAAAAATATGTCATCTAAGTAAACGGAATTGCAAACTCTTCTTTCTTGTGACTTTTAAGTGGTGTCTTAATAATTTACGTAGTATTACCGTTCCTTCATGGATTTAGATGACAGGCTAGATACTAAAAAGCGAACTTTGAAGGCGGTTGTCTTGTTTGGAAATAAGTTTTTGTATGAGCAAAGTCCTACATTCCTGAATAGATGGCAGACTAACAAATGATGACTAGTGTATTTCTACCGATCTAGTGTATAGTACTCCGCCACATAGGTATACGTACATATGTAGTCTCTCAATATAACCTGACATTTCATGTTTTTCTTAGAACCGCGATGGAACTGAAATAAATCATACAAACTGTCGCGTATCATAGTGTTGTATTTAAAACTGGTATCTGCGTGCACGGCAGCGCTCCGCCAAGTTCTTGAACGTCTCGCTGTAATCACATCTACTGGTCTGCATTCCAGGAGGATTAAGTGAAAGTATATGTATAGAAATTGTATGTTTTAACGATTATACTTTTGGTGTGATATAACAGGAGGCGTGCTTTTTGCCAAAAAATCTCAGACTCCTTGCTTCTTTTCTCTCTCGTGTGTCGTAGCGTTGTGTTCTGTAGCCTATACTATTATTATTCCTCATGAATATTTTCGTATATGATAGCCATTATCATATACGAAAATAAAATATTTTGCCAAGTCGCCTGGCAGTAACAGAGAACAGTTCCTAACTGTCAAATAAAAAAGCTCTGTTTTATTAAATTAGTATAGATGTTTATTCTCGACGTTTACCTTTGTTAAATACCATGTCCTATCTAGCTTATTAATAATCATGCTTCGGAGTAGTTCTACATAGAAAAATCAAAACCATTTTGCCCGACCCAGGCAACGAGACCCAAGACCCAGCGCTATCACTTTTCTGTAAGAACTTGGCTCTCCTTACTCCCAGCTAGTCCGTGCTCGTCCAGTAGGTGCTCGTATGTTAGTTTTTGCGCGATGTAATAACAGCTGTACGCTTCGATATTAATAGAGAGCTCTGTATAAGGCTCGCGGCTGTTTGCACGTCTTTACTGTATGGAGATGCTGCACCGATACACATGCATTGACACTTTATTACTTTTAAAATTTATTTTTATTTAAGGTTTTATACGAGTCAATATATATCAAACCCATTGTACCTTGTTACTATTCATTAAACTACATAACAACGTGAGTCAGTGTTGGCTCTGCGGACTTCATTACTTGTAGCTTAAAGTTAGGTGTACACTAGGCGATAGTGTCTCCTAACGATCGTTCGGAATAAAATTCCTATAACTAGCCAAAAACCTTATTTTGATGCCGCGCGTGTAATAGCTTAGGTTCCATTCATATTGGTAAAGTCATATCCGCTTATACGAAAAACAAGTGACATTAGACAAAAAATACACTGTAAGGACTTGGCCTCACCAACGCAAACAGCGGCAACCCTGATATATTGACCGCATCGGTGCGGCCGGGCTTTTAAAATTGCGAATACATGAAATAAGAATTGCTTTGCGTCAATATACTGTATAGTAGTAGTACTGTGGGGCTAAGTAAAGCTATAACTAAACCAGTGATGGCAAATTTGGTAATGGCCCAGCAGCTTGCAGCATTTTTATTCCACAACTCCTGTAAGCCAGAATCAACGGTGCGGTGGCAACTGCCAGAAAAGCTCCGAGGCAATGAAGCTCGACAAGTCCCGGAGAAACGATGCGTGATGAACCACGCGTGAGGTTGCGGGTTCAATGGTCTTCTACCGCAGTCAGCTAGTATGCGATCCCCGTATGTGTCGCCCCGTGTGTGTCGCCTTTATACTGCGACCCGACTGTTCGGCGTCCCATCCATCGCGCGACACATTCATATTATTTATCCTTCAAGTTAATTCACGCTTAATTACATCGTACAGAGTTGGCAGACATTATACTATTACGTATAGGACAAGCGGCCACTAACCGCCGAGTTATCGACCAAATCAGTGATAACACTTAGCTGTGAGCTCTTGCACGCACTAATATAATGTACTATGTAAATAATGTGCGATAATCATAAACAGTGCGCCCGCGGCCCCGGCGTAATTCACGCCAGCTGATTACCATTACAAACAAATAATGATAAATAACGCACCTCATTATTAAAATTACATTATTATAATATAAATTTGCTTTCGAGCAATATTCAATGCAATTAGCTTATAAGAGCAATAACTTTTGCATTAGGCGTCGGGCCACAAAAACACGGTGAGGCCACAAAAACAGCGGTGGAGGGGATTAGCTGAATGATACTGTCAGTTTTTGTTTGATTTATGTTCGTGTTCTGATATCGGATGGGTTGTGAGTTAATTTAGCAGTGGTGCAACACATGAGCTTTTTGTACGAAAATTGGTTATCTCATTATCTGCTTAGCCTTTTCCCCACTATGTTGGGGTCGGCTTCCAGTGTAACCGGATGCAGCTGAATATCAGTGTTTTACATGGAGCGACTGCCTACCTGACCTCTGCAAGCCAGTCACTGAGAACAACACGATACATTTTGGTAAGACTGGGTGTCAGACTTCCCGACTTCTGACTATACGATGATGACGACGAGATACAGTTTTATGCATAAAAAATAGATAAAAATTCCTTAGTACATACAACGTTGAATTACTATTGTACAATAATATCTAATATGTATTATAAATCGAAAATCACGAATAAAATCGAATTATTAAAATAAAATTAATATTTATGAACTTTAGGCTGCCAGACCTTATTGCCTAACCACAAAGTAACTATTCTAAGTAATGAATGTCTTCAGTCCGCTGTGACTTGCACCACACCTCACTCAGTGATTACCGCGTACATAATTACACGCTCGGCTGTGATACAGACATCTCGCGTTACACTACTACCGGAGCCGCCGGCATAATCATATAGGAAACTGAGACCGTCTAGACTTTAGGTGTGATTAGATATATACAGATCTACCTGGGAGCTAGTCCAAAATCATGGCTCGTGGTAGACCACGAGTTTGCATTATTAGATAATGCAAACAGGATTTTGAAAGGTTAACACACACAAACTACCCTAAATCTTAATCCTATAACTTCTATCTGTAATCTGGAACTAAATTATGAAGACCAGATAAATATAGATAGACCAGCTCCTGACCGCGAGTTCCTCCGCGTGGTTTAAATACACCCGCGTTAAGTTACGTCTTTGGTTACTGTTCCGCTTCTGAATGTCGTAGCGTGATGTTATATAGCCTATAGCCTTGCTTGATAAAAGGACTAACCAGTACAAAAAGATTGTTTCAATTCGAACCAGGAGTTCCTGAGATCAGCGCGTTCAAACAAACAAACTATTCGCTTTATAATATTAGTATAAATAGGTACGATGTGCCTATCTGTGTGCTTTGACATTTTTGTAATAAGGAAAATAAAGCATGATTACTTTGGTTACACAAATCTCTAAACATAATAATTTAAAACGTCACCAGAAACTCGAGCTTATTGTACCCGTTCATTGTGGCAGGCTATATGCAAACATAGCTGGGGCGTGTAGATCATTGCTTCACATTATTTCTTAGGGAATACAGACGTGATGTTATGTTACGTAAATCCAGTTGATAAATGTAATAACCCAGGTATACTTTTATAATACTGAACCCAACAAACATTTTTTGCAAAACTGAACACCGGATTAAATTAGACAACGAATGTACGAGAACGAAACAGTCAGAGATATAAAAACTACAATAATAATTGTAGGTCTGCATGTCTGTCGGGTTGATCTCATCGGACACGCCACGCTCGTTACATTACCACGGACGATGCGGCCGGGATCGTAGTGATCCTACACTTGCTGCAAATTATTGACGTGCCTAATCCGAATGATATCACAGGCAGATGATGCTAGCCTAGAGTCACGCCCATGGACGAACAAATATCCTGCGGTTGACTCTTCATACGAGACATCGCTTTAATTATGTACAGTTCATGCGGTCCTAGTACTTCTATCTATACGGACTGGACAAGTCTAGAACAAATAAACTTGGTTTTACAACTCTCTAGTAATTTGAGGGA
The DNA here is from genome assembly GCA_932526535.1 of Caradrina clavipalpis. Taxonomy (NCBI): domain Eukaryota; kingdom Metazoa; phylum Arthropoda; class Insecta; order Lepidoptera; family Noctuidae; genus Caradrina; species Caradrina clavipalpis. The sequence goes on along the minus strand of OW052111.1, from coordinate 160,709 downwards.
CTTTAACAACGCACTTTCCTTAGATTTATGTGCGCCTGGTGCTTTCGTTTCGTCTCACAGTGACATTAAACAGTTATGTCGCGATTGGCTATTGAGTTATTTACTGCAGGAATTTATCTTTAAACAGCTTTTGTCCGCGGCTTCGTCTATGTGGAATTCTAGTACACCATATACAGGCCGTAGTGTAGCTTTCTAGCTGTGAAATACATATTTTTCGTAATCGCACCAGTACTGCCAGATTACAGACAATCGACGATTTATCATCAAAATGTAACATCGTCACGAGGTATAGCGTAACGATACGTTTACGTACTAGTGGGCCTATATCTGTGACCGGTTCACAGTAAGCTCACGCCGCGGTCAGTAGTCACGCACTTTTAGCGTTCAGTTCAGGAGTACTACTAGTAGTGCTGTATTGAAGAAAGCGCGCTGTGGTAAATATAGTCCGGCTGGAAAGTGGTCACGTGTACAATCCTTACCGACACAGATGGGAATTCCGCACACTGACTTATAGACAAACTTTAGTTTCGTCTGTTCCCTATACGCATAAAATACCAGCCTATTATTGGCTCACTGCTGAGAAGAGAACTCTTTTCACACAGAGTAGACACGGGCATTGATGAAACTTGCTCAAGGCGGATTGGCTATTACAGACTTATATTAATTCAGGTTCAAGTTCAGGATTCCTCACGATGTTTTCCTTCAAAACAGTCAATGGCCCGCAGTGGTCTGTAGCAGGATCGGTACCCCGACACCCCGGACTTGCCCGCGGTGAGTCACGCGCATATGTGATGCGCCGACAATATCCAAGACAAACGAGGAAAGGACCTACATAATGTACCTATATTGAAAAAGTTACATTGAAGTTTGCTTGGTACTCACACCTCATACATAGAAGCATTTGATGGTTTTGGATGGTCTCTTAACCCAAAACCATCAAAATTGATTTATTTTCTTCAGTACACAAATACAGGAACTCACTGAGCACAATAGCTGTACGTCTGAAAGCGGAATAATCGTGCAACACTCGCGCATTGACTGCTCTGAACCACATCCGTGGTGCAGCACAATGCAGTACATATTCATGAAGATGTGCGCATGCTAATGTGTTGGTTGTTATCCTCCAACTTTCGCGTCGGTAGCCGGGAGTGCTCCGGTTGTAACGTATGCTAATATTGGAGTCAAACGATAAGTCTGTTGTTCTCAAGACGTAGTGTGTGCTATCTTAATATTGGGCAGAGGTAGGTGAGTGAATATCAACCAACAAAAATGTTGGTAACGGCAAAAATTTATATAATAAAATGTAGAGATGTATTCATGAAGATATTGTGCTCTTAAGACAGGTAAAAAGGAGACCAAATTCTTATTTAAATATCTAGTAGATACATTATCTTTTACAGAATATTATAAAACCTCAACAAACAAGGCAAGCAAAACTCATCTTCCAAAAAACAACAATCCTTCCGACCGAATTTCAGTCACGCCGGTCAATCTTAATGAAGACTAGCCTAATACGCAGCACGTATAATATCACAGTGAACAAGTGTATGCACAGACTCAAATGCACTCCCTCTTTCGTGGCGTGCCTATCGTAACGCCAAATGGCTTTCATTGCTTTAGAAGCCACGAGGATGGCTCACAACCAATTTCCAAATTCCTGGCTGCTACTAAGAAATTCGTAATGTAAATACAACTTCTGCATCTCCTAATTGATTGTCACAAATAAATAACACTGGACACGAGAGTACTAGCGGGGCGGACTGATTGATTGACGTCACGGGTAACGAGCGCTCTCCGTGAAGTGTAACAACCGGCGGTAAACTGTAACAACACGCAGTAAACTAGCGCAGCGACAAACGCTGAGGTATTTACTGTATCGCACACCTGACGGGCTTAGGGCGGACGCACATGGAATAGTAGTTCTAGATCCATACGTGAATATCTACGCATAAGTTTCATAAACTTTTGGTTTCTATAAATGGACTAAATAATGCTATACACCATTAAAACGCCTATGTGACGCCGGGTCAAAATCATCTTTCTCCGTCTATATGCCGATTTATTAAGCTTCACGTAGCATGCCTTCTTTTTTATCTATCGATATCTTTGAGCTTCATTTACTGTACTACAAAGCATTCCCGTGGCTCAAAGTATCAATTCGTAGTTCTCTTATAAATATCACCACACTGCTACAAGCTACGTAACATTTTTTTTATCATTGGATGGCAAGCTAGCCGATAGCCCAACTGATAGTGGTCACCGCTGCCTATAGCCATCTGCTATACCAAAGCCCTTGCAAATACGTTGCCATCCCAGAGACAAAGTAGAAATGTTCATGTGCCTGTAATTACTCCGGCACCCATACCCTTCAGACCGGAACAAGGCAAAGCTGTTTTGCGGCAGAAATATATGGTTGTAGTACTTCCGAAGACGAGCTTCTTCACAAAGAGCTCTAGAACTTCTTTGGGCCAAATACTGTCAGTGGTCAGTGTTGTAGTCATAGCTCTGGCGGTCAGTTATAAACCCTAACGAGCGTCGCATCTCCTCGCAGCAGTAAGTCAACGCGTCCGCTATAAATCGATCGCCCACGACACAGCACAGATAGGCGACCAGCGCCCGTGTGGGCTCGCAGCTGACGACTCTATTGTAGACGTGTAGTAATTGACATAACAAATGAAGGCTAATAATGACGTCATCACATTAAGTGCTAGTAGACAAGACAGGCTGACAGTCGATCAAATAGCAATAAATCTAGTACAGATTTCCAAACAATACCACAACGTAGTAAACAATTGAATGAGATTAGACAAGCTTACTTTGGTATAATTCAGCTTTAAAGATGGAGTTCAATCGAGTTCAATAGAGCGTCAACAATGATGAGACATAATCGAAATGTGAGACGACACGGTTGGCGTTGGTAGTGGTTGATGCAATATTGGCTGTTGAGCTGCATGTCGTGGGTTCGATTGTCGCACGAAACATATTTGTATGGCCTTTTAATGTAGTTGTTCCGGGTATGAGTGTTTGTTTGTTTTGTACCGACGATACTGGAGAAATTCCCATTGCGAGCTAAAGTTTCCCCACGAAAACAAAAAGAGAATGATGAAACGCAATCAACGGCCTGACGAGTCATGTATGTCTTTCTAAAGCAACAACTAAAGTAAATGCAACAAACACACTGTTTGTGCCTATAACAATCAGTAACGCTTTTTACCCGACTGCGACAGAAGGAGGGTTATGTTTTTCGAGAGTATGTTTGTATGTATGTATGTATGTATGTATGTATGTATGTATGTATGTATGTATAATTGTTTGGCACGCTCTGCAGCCTGAACAGCTTGATGGATTTTAGCTTGAGAGGTGTCGTTAGATTCGTATTTACTGTGAGAGTGACACTGGGTATATCAAAATAAAAAAAACAAAATGGCGGATTTTTGGCGCCAAATTCAAATGTTTGGATCGCTCTACAGCCTGAACGGCTCGATGGATTTTAGCTTGAGAGGTGTCGATAGATTCGTATTTACTGTGAGAGTGATACTGGGTATATTAATTTCTTTTTTAAAACACTAAAAAAATAAAAAACGGTAATTTAAAAAACTAAAAAACCCGACTGCTATTCTTTAAAAATCCCTAAAACAAGATAAATTGTAGCAGTCGGGACCCATTCGGGGCCATCTGCAATGTAATATAGGTATGTGCTCTCAATTCACTAATCCTCCATTTCTAGAATGGGTCCCGACTGCTACAATTTATCTTGTTTTAGGGATTTTTAAAGAATAGCAGTCGGGTTTTTTAGTTTTTTAAATTACCGTTTTTTTTAGTATCATCGAACTGTTGTGAGACATCAGTTCAAACTGAGGTCAACGTGCGGTGACTCAGCGATTCTGATCGGAAACTAATTCGACTCGGTACGTATTGTAATGATTACGTAGTCCGCTGCTACTCGCCAGTACTCGGCGGTACCGGTGTGAGACCGACTGTTGTTTACATCCCAAACGCAGTGCCAGCATGGAGCACCATCACAGGACATGCATCACCTCCTTAGTTGCCCGTCGTGCACAACCACCTGCACCATACAGGACGTAAAATAGCCAATGATAGCCGAATCAATCGACACGAAAAGATAAAGTTTACTATTGACGGGCCTGTTGGTCTAGTGGTTAGTGGCCCTGACTGCTAAGCCGGAGGTCGTGGGTTCGATTCCCACCCAGGACAAACTTTGTGTGATGAGCATGATTGTTTATTCTGTGTCTGGGTGTGATTTATCTATAATATGTATGTATTTATAAATTATATAAGTATGTATATCAGTTGTCTGGTTACCATAACACAAGCTCTGCTTAGCTTGGGATCAGATAGCCGTGTGTGAGTTGTCCCAAGATATTTATTTATTTATTGTACACCGTACTGCCGCTGATCCGTCTGTCAACACGTGACAACCAGCTAATCCTATCGCGGTTACCTGGACACAACCTTCGCCAAAGTTTCATCACAAAACCCGCTTCTTATACTTTTACATTCAGTCTATCTCCGCTCTCTAGTACTTAATGGTCGTCGATTCATCAAGCTAAGGTATCTTACCACGAAAAGACCCATTTGCTCCAATGACCTTGGATTCTGCGAAAAACACGACCAGCCCACTGCTACTTTAGCCGACCATCTTTGCAAGTTCTAATTCAGCGTATATTAGAATTAGTTGGACCACTTGGCACTATCTTGTAGACAATCTATCATTCATTCATCAGCTGAATGGGAGCAGACGGAAGAAGCTATTAATTGGTGGAAGCGAGTAACGCGGGCGCAGTAGGAGCCAGTTATAGACACAATTGAGCCGCGGCTAATACGCTAAGTGGTTAATGTGCTTGAGCGGTGCGCACCGCCTCGCGCGCTGTGCTGTGTAGCTTTTGTAGATAGAATTATTCGCATTGAGGCTGATGCACACGGAGGTCTTTACATAACCAGACAGCATGTGATTACTGCGTTCAAAACGCAACACCTATGGAGTTGAATCTTATTTTAATAATAAAATTAGCTAAACGTACATACAGGTTCAATTCAAAGAAATTAATTTAAAAGTCCAAGACCAAGAACTATAATAAACATTTTAAAGTAGAAGAACACCAAAGGAGCAATAAATATTCATTTATTCATAAAAATAAGTACAACATCTTATAGACGTGTCGAGAATGGATTATGTCAAACATGATATAACTAGATGACCACTGACAAGAGATAAATAAGTAAATGGATGACGAAGATGTATTTTTTTTGACCCCAAATAAATTATAGTAAGGGTAACGTAAATCTATGGGGGAGGCCTGTATCCAGCAGTGGACGTCCTGCGTCTGATATGATGATGATATTAATAGGAAATGGGAGGATTTCATCACCCTCTTGAACGTTCAAAAGGCTCACGGAGTCATCTTCATGAACGTTGTACTGTTTCCGTCTTAACGTGAGTTTCTGAACCGAACGCATGGCATTAGAAGTGAATGTGTACAGACCCTTAAGATGAGCAGTTTTAGACATCGTTGTTAGTGGTGTCATTTGTAGATTAAGATGTTGTATGAATGAATGAGTAATAGCCGCATGATTCAGTGTGTCAGCGTGTCCGTATTCAGATGTAGGGTGTACAGCCAGAATAGTGTCAGGACTATTAGTAGCATAAACATACCATCACGCCTGTACTCCCCGAAGGGCTAGGCAGAGGTGCGTCATGTAATAGGGGGTGAGCCCATTGCTAATGACCGGGCATAAATCCTAACTCCGAGCTGCTACTGAAAATTTCATAGAAAAACCCAATAACACAAGACCCAAGATATCTATCGTAGCAGACTTAGGACCACTAGGGTAATGAGGCAGTCTATCAGAAACCTAAGTTTAAGTTTCTGTAGTCACCAACATACACAGATGAACGGACTATTTTGTACTATAAAAAACCATGGTCTGTAACCTTCTTGTTTTTTTCGAATCGATAGTTTAAGTAAATCCTTATTTGATATGTTTTTTAGAGTACTTGCCCCAGCAGGTGGCCACGTTTATAGGCGAGCTAATTTGTACATAATGAGTCGTAAAGCGCAATCAAAGATACAAACAAGCGCTCAGTGTGTTGTGTTGCGCGGATGGTTGCGTGGATCAATGGGGGGGAGGAGAGGTTATTATCAGGTTTGAAGGGCTGTCACTACAATAAACAGATAGGTAACGAAGTAATTGTCTCTGGGAAAGCATCACATCTTCAATGTGTCTAGTCCGATGTGTATAGATAGGTGACGGTAACCGCAAGTAGTGCAAGTTTTGTGGGCCGTCAATCGGCTTGTACTGCTCTATCGATTTTGCCCGCCGATGAGGTTGATTGACTCTGGTGTTGCGGGTGTCCATAGGCAGCGGTGACCGCTTAACATCAGGCGGGCCGTTAGCTTGTTTGCCACCTTCAGTGGTATAAAAAAAAACAAGTTAAATAATAAATAAATAAATAAATATCTTGGGACAACTCACACACGGCTATCTGATCCCAAGCTAAGCAGAGCTTGTGTTATGGTAACCAGATAACTGATATACATACTTATACAATTTATAAATACATACATATTATAGATAATAGTTCATACCTATTTGTAATTTAAATAAGTATAAACTTAAGGCTTATCTCACCTTCAGACAATTTTCGGCCAATCCAGCAGATATATAATTAATATAATACAAAGCAACTTTTAATTTACTGGCACATAATGCCTAACGGACTCTACAAACTGGTATTTTAGAACAATTATTTAATTAAAGATGGAGTTCATTAGTCAGCCCTAGGCATCGCAGACAACGCAACCGACCGGGCGAGGCACCGCTCAACAAATATTGTGCTATGAAACGTGAGAGTGATCTCTCGGATTATGAGGAATATGTGACGCGGATAATTACTGGGCACTGTTTATTTGTGTGCGTACAATTATGTGCATACGTTAAGGAGAAGTGCCTCCGATGTTATTGTTGGACATGAACAATTTTTTTTTAATGCATTGGTTGGGAACTTAATGCAATTTCAAAGGTAATGATTACAAATATTTGACCAACCCATTTGTGCAAGACGTAAGCTTAAAAATGATTATAAAAGTACTGAGGGAGCTTACCTGTTATTACTTTTATTGAATGACAAGTTTTTGAACCGTCCGCGTAAATGTTGGTTATATTCAAAATTCGATCAAGATTCTATTATCAGTTCATTCTAGTTGAGGCACGTGGCGCCATCTATTATCTTAAGAACGTTATTGTTGTTTTCCTCGGGAATAGTACTTTTTACGGTAAGGTACCCTATGTCCTTTTCTGTATACCTGAAAACGCTTATGCAAAATTTCAAGATGTTCGGTTCAGTGGTGTATGCGTGAAAAGGAAACAAGCAAACATATTTTCATTTGCTTTATAATATTAAATAGGATTTTTGATGCAATCTAATAGAAATTCTTTTTGAGCCTTCAAATAACTCAGCATTAACAATTAGTGAGTGACCCAGCGCGCTCATAAACTGCTCTAGTCCTGCAGCACTAAATACTGAGCTCGCCTCAATATACTGCGCTCACTGACTCGCCGAGCTGGAGTTACGACTGACGGCGGACGCGGATCCTCCACGAGAGGGAACCTGGTTTACTTACACACCATCACGCCTGTGTTCCTCAAAGGGTTAGGCAGAGGTGTACCAATGTACACCCACAGTTTAGGTCCCATGTAATAGGGGGTGAGCCTATTGCCATTAACCAGGAACAAATTCTAACTCCGAGCTGAATTTTATACCAACAACACCTTGCTCGACCTGGAAATGAAACCCAAGCCTAGTGGTCCTGAACGCAACTGCTACGCTCTTTGGTTCGATTCTTAGATCGAACAAAGTGTTATTGGGTTTTTCTATGAAATTCTCAGTAGCAGCTCAGAGTTCGGTTTTGTGCCCGGTTAAAGGCAATAGGCTCGCCCCCACATGGGACCTAAACATACCGGCGAACTGTGGCTGTACTACATTGGTACACCTCTGCCTAACTCTAAAATACAAACGTGATATCAATAACTTCATAATTATACGGCCATTTAAAAAGGGGAACGTAACGTTTATTTTTGTTATCCTATAAAATGACGGGAAGTAGCCATAAACACCTCATATAGATAGTACTCGTAGATATTCCCGTACACACCTCATTTGTTTAGTCATCGGTACCCCCTCGGTGATCAGCTCGTTAACGACCAGACGACATTCTTGTAGCATTAACTACATAGCCACATAAACAAGCGCGCCCTCCGGCGATGTCCGTAGTTTTCATAATTAAACATTGCTTGATTCATGATTATTACCGCCAGAGGAATGTATTGGAGAATTCTTTTAGTGTGTTTGTTAATATTTTTTTGAAAAAGAATTTGTTCTAAATTGTTTTCTATTTGATATCGAATCGGTTTGTTGTCATTGGTTATAAGAACTATCAGGATAAATTAGTGTTTAGTATTTATTTGAAATCAATATGAAAAATATTTTCACTCCGAGCTTTCACTTCTAGACGCTTTTATTCTAAAGCGATATTTCAATTCAGAATAATAAAGCCTGTGGTTTCTAGGATACCTAGATCCCAGTGGCGGACCTAGGTGGGGGCGGAACGGGCAGCCCGCCCGGGCCTTGGGTCTTGGGGGGCCTCCAAATCACGAAAAATTCTCTTAATCAAGCTCTAATCAAGGATAACTTCTGTTTGGAGTCGGTTGGAGGCCCCATTGATAAAAATAGAAATCGATCTCAACTAAGTTATTTATAAATTTTAACCAAAATACAAATAGCCCCCGACAGGCTTAGTCCGCCCCTGCTAGATCCTCCATTTTATCAACACATTCAATTACACGTCAACGATGAAGTGAATTACGTATTATCTTTAAATGTAAATAGGTAACATGAAGGTATACCCACGTCGCACCTATGAGTGTATAAAAAAGTGGAAAGTACTACAGGTGGCGTGAGTGATGCGTGGTCGCAAAGCAGTCGTAGTGAATAACTGCAGATGCGCCATCTTACTAGTAATGATAATGAACGCTCGCATCTGTCGGAGGTCAGCTCGCAGGTAATGTTCAGTCGCGCCTCTTTCTGATTAAATTGTAAAGCGAGGTCTTTATAAGTGAATGAAGCAACAAATTCAATAAGTTGTTAATATACGAGACAGTGCGCGCTAGTGATGGCTGATGGTGCGGTGGTGCATATTATATCGATACCAGTGATGTTGAACATTTTGTGAAGATGTCTTGATCAATAGAAATTTACATTATTGACTAGCGAACTGCCCGCGACTTCGTCCACGTGGCTTATTTCACCCACCATAAGTTACGTCTTTGGTTACTGCTCTGCTCCCGTGGGTCTTAGCGTGATGTTACATACTTAATATACGTATTTTACTCATGAATAAAGTAGCTATCTATTGGCAAAAAATGGTTAAAATCGGTCCAGTAATTTAGGAGCCTATTTGTAACAAACAATTTTAAAAAAATCTTACCTCTTTATAATATTAATATAGATACAAAGGATTCCAATGATATTAACGCAATTCTCTCTCATAAAAAGCTGGTCAAGCTAGTATTTTTCATACCATTACTTTCATAACAACTAATGATCCTTATTGTCACACAAGTGCCCCGAAATACTGATGGACTATGGGTTTACATCGGTACACCTCTGCTTAAACCATCGAGGAATACTGGCGTGATGGTATGTTTTTAGTGCCACAATTAACTTAGATTAAATTAGAAGTAGTACCGCTATGAAATGTAAAAGTCAAGTGACTATAGGTCAAGTTAATAACATCGATGCAACATAGTTACTGATAGGACGACTGCACAGCACTAGTCGGTATGAAGTAGTGGCGAGGTTAGAAAGCGCAGTAAATATAATAGTTATGTGGCGGTTAATTGAAATCTCTCTGTCGGACAGATCCGCTAATATACGACATAAGATCTTCATGCAATATTGTTAACGTGCGGGGGGCGGGGGACTTATAGCCGTAGAGTACCTATTACAATACTGTGCTGCGCAGACGCCGAGGACGAGATAGGATCGAATGGCTTTTATATTAAATTAATAAAGAGGAAAGTTTTGATTACAAGTGGGTATAGTGGCGTTTTTATGTTAAAGTAAAAATAAATAAATAAATAGTTGATGTATTTATTTATTTAAATCAGACATCGAGACCCATATAAAATACATATTTCAGTATAATATAAAAAGAAAATTACTTCACACATAGAGTCGGCCTCGAGTGACGCAGGGTGTCGAGTATCCGGCCTCGGAATCGCCGGAACATTTCACCTCTCGGGCTAAATTCCTCCTTCATGAAAGTCGACAGACGTTCAGTCCATGAAGGGATAAATTCACGCCATGGTGAGACCCCTAAGAGCAAATTTGGTTTTGATGCTAGTAAACTCTACAATCCAAAACCTTTATACCTTGATAAACCTTTGTAGAGTAATGCTACCGAAACACGCACAGTGACGTCACGGGTACAGCAGGACACTATATAGCAGTGAGTGCTATAAGCTAGAGGGACCAAAGGAATGGTGGATTATGTAAAAAATTACGTGTCTGGCACGGGAATGACTATCTGACATGATAGCTGGTAATGTTTCAGAGCTGAGCAGTCCCCCCCCCCCCTTGCACCTCAGCTCAGACACTGTCACTTCATTACCGCTGTCTGTCACTTCCGTCATCCGATAGAGTGGACTCGTAAACCGCGAGTACCTGCGACAGACTGCGCGTTTCACTCGCAATTAAAAGTAAAACGTGTTCGATTACTGCTTCACTATTAAGTTAACGATAAACTTTTATGGAGGAGACTTCATCAGTGTGCAATCGTTGTAAATCACGCGGTTGTGGGGCCTCCTTCAGGCGCGTTCGATGCGGAAACGAGTTCCTACTGCCGAATACGTTGAGTGCTGTTTCGTCATTTCAGGTATTTCTCTGTTGTTGAAAACGTATTTAAAAAAGAGCTGCTAGAAAGGGTTTATTCTGTAAAACACGTATAAATTTTCTCATCCACATTCAAAAAGCAAAGCATTTATTTCAATCAGTAGATCCTTTCCAGACACTTTTGAACTGTCAAAAAGTTAGTCAGAAATTTGAAGCTAATTGCTCGAAAATCCAAAATGTAGGCCTCTATTGAGAAGAAACTCCATGGAACTCTTTAATTTGGTTTTACAAAATTTTGGTTACGATATTCTTGTTGTTCGTAGTAAAAACAATGAAAGAGTATGCAATAATAATAAAAATGTAAGTCATAGCAGTTAAACGACGACCAATCCCGACTTACAGTCCCTGTTCACGAACATTCTAAAATATGCTTATCTAGTAGAACTTATACCAACTGCCATACTCAGAGACGTTTAACGGTTACTTAAGTCGCTCCTTAGTAAAGATTTCCAAGCGAAATCTTTACTAAGGAGCGACTTAAGTAACCGTTAAACGTCTCTGAGTATGGCAGCAAGTGCCATTATTTTCATATATTTAAATAACTTTGTAACACCACCAACCATTGTTTATTTTCAACGACCTTACAACACAGCAGACATGACACCAGGATTTCATAAAAGTATAGCAGGCACATTTTACGCATCCCCGCGTATAATTTACATAGCGTACGTACGCACGGTTGACATAAAACTCGACTTTCTTAATAGCGTTCCCGTGTCGGGCGCAAGTAATGAGTAATAACGAGAGCTGCAGTACCAGGGGCGCAGCGCTAGCAGGCGCTCGCTTTATGAACGCGGGAGGTGGGCGCTCATAAACGAGGAATATCATCGGTTGTTGAATCACTGAGCATTGTCTGACAGTCGTGTGTGGTCTCTAGGCATGGTCTGACTAGCCTTGTCACCTGTGTTCAGTGTTTATAGTCCTCACTTGATTGGTTTTGTATACAGTTGATGTAACTTTTGTACTTTTTTAGAAAGACCACCATCATACTTTAGCGATGTTGGCAGTATATTAGATAGCAAAGGTTTGGTGGCTATAGTGACTCCTTGAAGTAAGTATATCAGAAGGGTGAAGAAAACTCGTGTTGAAGTTTGAAGTGCGAATAATTATCGAATATTTATTTACACGTTATTTATACTATTTACAAAAATGTGACTCAACCAATAAAGGGATCTACATTAAAATTATAACACCATTTAGAAAAACACGACCAATAAGAAAAGAGTAATTTTGACTAATCACAATACAGCACACTGACAAAAATCTGAGTTGACGAATAATAACTTGTACATTAAATTTACAAAACCTTTTAGAAAAACAGAACCAATAAGATTAGTGGAATTTCGACTAATCACAACACAGGACATTGTTACAATTTTGGATTCCGCACGGGGGCGCCTGTGTTGTTTACGGCGTGCAGCTGCGAGCAGGCAAAAGTTATAAATAGGGGTGCCTATTTTTCCCGCGCTTTCTTTCCTAGGTAGCCACGGTCGTGTGCGGAGCTAAACAGAAATCGCTAAACGCGGCGATCGAAGATCCTGGTGTTCCTGGAGACGACGCGTGGCATCTGGTGTCAGTCCTTCTCAGGGCTGTATGCTTCCTTGTTTCTTATCACTGTTGTCAAAACGTTGTATACCTACTGTGGCTACCAAGTTCTTCTCAGAACTGTTTGGATCATTATTTCTTAACAGAATGTCATAACGTGGTAGGTAGCTACAGTACTCCCCCTCAAGCGAAGCGTACCGGCAGCTTGACCGGACGGCCAGAGCGAGTCGTCATGTTGGTAGCGGGATGTGACGTCACGCTGACTGTAGGTACTCGCGCTTGTTGCTTGGCTGTGGTACTTTCCTTGGTAATGGTATTGGTAATATGGTTTGGAGGTACGGTAACGGTATTGTCGCTTGGAGGTAAGGTAATATTCTTGCACGGTGGTGAGGTGATGGTATCCTTGCTTGGTGTTAAGGTGATGGTAATCTCGCTTGGTGATAAGGTAATATTATCGTTGTTATTCTCAGCTATAACGTATGCAGGCTTCAGTCGGTCAATCGAAATATTTGCTTGCCGATTAGGTAACTGTATATTATATACTTTTTCAGTTTGGCTTATAACGCGGTAGGGACCTTCATACGGAGCTTGGAGTGGCTTCTTTACTGCATCGGTTCTAATAAACACGTGAGTGCATTTAAGTAAATCTTGATGCACGAATACACGCTTATTATTGCTGTGATGCTCGGTGATTGCTTGCGGTTTGTTTACTTTTATGATTTCACGTAATTTTTCGACGTAGGTATAATCCATTGCAGGTGTGTTGGTACTTGTAAAGAAATCACCAGGTAGGCGTAGGTTGTAGGTAAGTTCAGCTGCGCTCACTCCGGTGTCTGTACGTAGCGCTGCTCGTAAACCAAGTAACACAGTAGGGAGTTCATTGACCCATGTACTTGTGTCGGATAGTTTTGCGCGTAGAGATGTTTTGAGCGAGCGGTGCCATCGTTCGACCATTCCATTGCTTTGTGGATGATAAGGGGTGGTGCGTTGTTTCTTGATTCCCATTTGTTTCATTAAGTTTTGAAACAGCTGACTCTCGAACTGGCGACCTTGGTCGCTTGTTAGTGTCGTCGGGCATCCAAATCTCGATATCCAATGTTGATACACAATATCGGCTATTCGATCAGCTGATATTTCGTCTGTCGGGATTGCTTCGGGCCATTTCGTTAGTCGGTCGATCATCGTAACTAAATAACGATGTCCTTGAGCTGTTGTAGGTAGCGGGCCAACGATATCGATGTGCACGTGTTGGAATCGATCACTTTGTGGGAAGGATGAGATTTCTGAGAACGTGTGACGTTGTACTTTACTTTTCTGACATTGTATACAGGTTCGAGTCCAGCGGCTGATGTCTGCGTTCATTGATGGCCAGAAGTATTTTTGAGTTGCGAGTTTGCGAGTCGTGCGCGTACCAGGGTGACTGATGTTGTGCACGCTTGTAAAAACTTCTTGTCTATATGCTTCTGGTATATAAGGTCGTATATAAGGTGTAGATGTTTCGCAGTATAACTCGACGTCTGTATTAGGTATTATTACTTTCTTGAGAATAATGTTGTTCTCTTGTAATAATTTTTGAATGTTGCTGTCTCTTTCTTGCGCACCTGCTATGTCCTTGAAGCTTATCGCAGATGGACACGAGATTGTTTCTATGCGGCTGAGTGTGTCAGCGACGATGTTTTGTTTACCGCTCACGTGTCGTATGTCGGTGGTAAATTCACTGATAAACAAAAGTTGTCTCGTTCTTCGTAATGTTTCGGTATTCGATTGCGTTTTTGTCATTACGAATGTTAGCGGCTTGTGATCCGTAAATATAATTAGGTGGCGTCCTTCGAATATTTTGCGGAAATGCTTGACAGCCATATATATAGCGAGTAGCTCTCGGTCGTAGGTAGAGTACTTCTTTTGCGCGTCACTGAATTTCTTGGAAAAATATCCAAGCGGCTGCCATGTTTCGTTTATGTATTGTTGTAGGACGGCGCCAGCTGAGTTGTCCGATGCGTCGCAGAACACAGCGAGGGTAGCGTGATGTGATGGGTGAGCGAGTAGAGCTGCTTGTATGATGCTAGCTTTACATTGCTGGAATGCTTGCGATGCTTCGTCGGTCCATGTGATCGGAGTTTTATCTCGTTTCTTGACATTATGTAAATATGAATTGAGTGGCGCTTGAAGTAGTGCGGCGTTCGGAATATGGTCGCGATAGAAATTGATCATTCCGAGAAATCTTCTTAATTCTTCTATTGTTTTTGGTTGTGGAAAATCTGTGATTGCTTGGATTTTATGTTGGGGTGGTTTGATGCCTTCTTTTGTTACGGAGTGACCTAGGAATAGGACTTCTGATTTTCCTAGGTTGCATTTGGCGGGGTTGATGGTGATGCCGTTTTCTTCTAGTCGTTTTAGTACTACGTGGAGGTGTTTTCGGTGTTGTTCTTCGTTTTCGGATGCTAACAGTAAGTCATCGATAAATGGGAAAACGAAGTCTAGTCCTCGTAGAACTTCGTGGATGTAACGTTGAAAAGTTTGTCCCGCGTTTTTCAAACCAGGGCACATACGTGGGAATTCAAATAATCCCATCGGAGTTATGATGGCTGTCTTCTCGATATCTTCTTCTCTCACTCTCAGCTGTTGGTAGGCGCGGTTTAGGTCTATTGTCGAGAAGATTGATTTTTCAGACAAGTGATGTGTGAAATCTTTGACACGAGGAACGGGGTAGCGATCGGGTATGGTGATAGAGTTTAGTCGACGATAATCACCACACACTCTGATGTCGCCATTCTTCTTTGGTACAATGTGGAGAGGTGATGACCATGGACTTTTGCTTGGTCTGCATAATCCTTGATCAATCATCTTCTCAAATTCCTTTTTCACTATTTCGTAGCGATGTGGTGGAATCGGGCGAGCTCGGCTATGTACTGGTGGTCCTGTTGTCTCTATATAATGTTGCACGTGGATATCGGAGTTTAGTTGCATCGCTGTTAGTCTTGTTATGCCGGGATATTGGGCTAATATGTCGTGGTACGACTGCGACATATCGATGCTGCGTACGGTAGGTACGCTCGATACTCGTATCGGGGCATTGACCTGTAAGTTAGTCACACCGTCGATTAATCTTCGATTTTTCAAGTCAACGATGAGTTGGTGATGCTGAAGGAAATCGGCTCCAAGTATAGGTTTTGTGACGTCAGCTACGATGAATTTCCACAGGTACGGTCGGCGTAGATTAAGATCGAGTGTTATCGTTTTTTCACCATACGTAGCTATAGTTGTGTTGTTCGCCGCGTATAGTTGAAATGGTAGTGGTTGTTGTACCTGTCCCTTTTTCCTCGGTAACACGGATATGTTTGCTCCGGTGTCGACTAAGAACGATAGTTTCGAGTTCTTATCAGTGACGTATAGGCGGTGGGACTTTTCTTGAACGCAGGTGTCCGCCGTTGCGAGCGTTCTGTCTAGTTTTCCGATGTCTGTTTCTTGAATGAACAAGGTGATGTACAGCGTGTAGCTTGTTCTTTGAAGCGTCGGTGATAATAGCAGAATGGTGATGGCGATGACTCTCGCGTACGTGATCTTGATGTACTGCGGTGACGAGATGGGTAGCGGCTGCGGCGATGATCGTTGTGGTATGATGGTCTGGCTTTCAACTCGGCGATTTCAAGTGATAGTATTCTTATCTCGTTGATAAGGTACTGTGTATCTGCTTGCGGTGCGGATGGTGTTGGTAGTGCTGGTGGTGGTGGTGTATGCACGGTTGCCACTTGTGTTGCTGACGTCTGCTCCATTATTTTATCGGCGAGTAGCGCGAGTTCGTCGAGTGCGGTCTTAGTGCTGAATGTTTCGCTGACGGCGAGGACTGAACGGACGTGTGATGGAAGATGACTTGTCCACATAAGTCGCAGAGTGGATTCTGGAATCTTGTCTGTGGCAAGGTTTCGCATGCGACGGAGCAATTGCGTGGGCTTCTGGTCTCCGAGTTCCATTTCGGACAGCAGTTTCTGGAACTGACGGTTGTCAGATTCCTCGTATGCAGATATGAGCCTTTGTTTGATGGCGTTGTACTGGTCGTTCTCTGGTGGGTTGTACAGCAGGTCCGTGATTTGCTCGATGTCTTGTCGCTCGAGCTGTGCTATGACCATCTGAGCGAGCTGGCCTTGGCCTTTCTTGAGGTCGTTAGTAACGGCTTCGAAACTGATGAACCATAGTCGTGGTCGATCTCGCCAGAAAGGTGGAATGCGCATGGTGAGTGATATGCCGGCTGCTTCCGCCTTCGAGACTGCGTGCGATGTTGAGCTGGATTGTTCATCGGTGGACATCTTGGAAGGATTGATTCGGCGATACTGGCTGAGCTTCGTTGGTCGTTGGTTTCTTCAGTGTTGAGTTCGGGGTAACCACTTTAGCGATGTTGGCAGTATATTAGATAGCAAAGGTTTGGTGGCTATAGTGACTCCTTGAAGTAAGTATATCAGAAGGGTGAAGAAAACTCGTGTTGAAGTTTGAAGTGCGAATAATTATCGAATATTTATTTACACGTTATTTATACTATTTACAAAAATGTGACTCAACCAATAAAGGGATCTACATTAAAATTATAACACCATTTAGAAAAACACGACCAATAAGAAAAGAGTAATTTTGACTAATCACAATACAGCACACTGACAAAAATCTGAGTTGACGAATAATAACTTGTACATTAAATTTACAAAACCTTTTAGAAAAACAGAACCAATAAGATTAGTGGAATTTCGACTAATCACAACACAGGACATTGTTACAATTTTGGATTCCGCACGGGGGCGCCTGTGTTGTTTACGGCGTGCAGCTGCGAGCAGGCAAAAGTTATAAATAGGGGTGCCTATTTTTCCCGCGCTTTCTTTCCTAGGTAGCCACGGTCGTGTGCGGAGCTAAACAGAAATCGCTAAACGCGGCGATCGAAGATCCTGGTGTTCCTGGAGACGACGCGTGGCATCTGGTGTCAGTCCTTCTCAGGGCTGTATGCTTCCTTGTTTCTTATCACTGTTGTCAAAACGTTGTATACCTACTGTGGCTACCAAGTTCTTCTCAGAACTGTTTGGATCATTATTTCTTAACAGAATGTCATAACGTGGTAGGTAGCTACAATACCATCACGCCTGTTATGTATTCCTCGAAGGGTTAGGCAGAGGTGTACCAATGTACATCCATAGTTTGCGCGTACGTTCAGATCCCATGTAATAGTGGGCGAGCCTATTGCCATTAATCGGGCACAAATCCTATCTCCGAGCTGCTGCTGAGAATTTTATAAAAAACCCAATAACACTACTTGACCTGGGAATCGAACGCAAGACTTTTAGCGTAGCAGTCGCGCGTAGGGCCACTAGGCTAACGAGGCAGTTACTTAGATAGACGGTCTAACTTTTTGTAAATTTGAAGCTCAGAATGTTACCAGTCTTCCACTACTAAAAGAGTGTTGTCCTTCCTAGCATCCATGCAACTAGGACAACGGTTTGCCAATTCAGACGACAATAAACGAAAAAAAAATCGTTTACTACCCGTCTCGCAGAGTGTGCGACAGTAACACCGCACGATAGCAGATAACAAGAGCTTCGAGCACTCGTCCCGCACCACCATATGTGAGGAATGTGTCGCGTGCCAAATGGCAGGACATTTATATCTGTTAACACGAAATTGTACTCTCTTAAATGTTGCTTTAATTTTGTTCTTGTATGTTCAATAAAACGAGTGAGGTGGGTATGTACAGAAAAAGTACAAAACATTTACCTCAGGTACTTGCAGGAGTGAGCCGTGAGCTTGACTGACAAGGCTCTAACTGCCCTCTAACAAGGCTCTAACTTCTGTTCTGACTGTCGAAGCTCTAACAGTCGACTGACGACGCCCTAACTACTGACAAGTAAAGCTTCTTCTAAACTAACAATAATACAATAACTATCAATAATAATACAATAATCACATTTTTCCATGAAAAGCCTATAACTTTATTCAAACAAACAAACCTTAAATACAAGACATAGAGACAAAACTATAGTATAATTATGTTAATGAACACGCCACATTCATACCTGTCTCAAAGTACCACTGGGCAGACACACAGCGCGTACTCACGAGCACCTGTAGCTCTATGAGATGAGCCTTATCTTATTACAAGTAATATTAGTACTACACGCAGAAATAATAAGTACCTAACCATTTGTAGAATTGAAATTTTGTAACTACCAGGGAAATAGATTGTTGAGCAAGTTGACAGTCGCCGTTACAGGTAGCTATTTGAAATACTACTATGATAGTTGTGGTTATAATTTACGAACAATAAATTGATAAATAATTTTATTTTAAGAACAGACCATTACTCCGGCTGTGCGTAATAAAGACATCAACGCCGTCACTTTCACTTTTCTTGTATTGTTTTGGTTCAGATTGAATATTTTGCCATATTGATAAGTATATACCATATATATATACCATCACGCCTGTATTTCCCGAAGGGTTAGGCAGAGGTATACGAATGCACACCCCGCAGTTCGCCGGTATATGTAGGTCCCATGTAATAGGGGGCGAGCCTATTGCCATTGATAAGTTTTTCTTTATATAAAACTAGTGAACTTCCCGCGACTTCGTCCGCCTGGCTTATTTTACCCGCGGATAGTTATGTCCCGCGGTTACTGCTCCGCTCCCGTAGGTCGTAGCGTGATGTTATATAGCCTATGTTACTCTGGCATAATGTAGCTATCTATTGGTGAAAAATGGTTAAAATCGGTCTTGTAGTTTCGGAGCCTATTCGATACAAACAAACAAACAAATCTTTTTTCTTTATAACATGAGTATAGATGCATAATGGATTTTCCTATGACTGTTTATGTCAAGTCCAGTTTCCGCGCTAATACAAATAAAAACTAATTAAGTACCGTACTATTTATTTAAGTTTTTTTTTTAATAGTTTTTATAAATGCGACAGTAGCTCATGACGACTACAACCGATCGTACTGTTAGTCAGACGTAGCTACAGATGAACAAGGACATTTTAATCCTTGCTCCGCGTCGATAGCCAACATTCACGCAGATTCAACATGTAAGCTAGCCGTCAATAAATCTCGCTGCACACGCCAAGCTAAGCTGCGCTGTAACTCAACTTTATCTGGGAGTAAAGTGTAATTTACGCGCGCCACCGCGAGTGGATCACGTCTAGCGTCTAGTGGTGGGTCACGTGATAAACACTAATTATTGAGCAATTATAGTGTAGTAATGAGCCGGGACTTAGCGCACGCTATGTGAGATATTGTTGGGAAAACATTTTATTAAACTTTGGCACACATATGTCTGTGCCTGCTTTATCAGGAATAAAATGATACTAAAATTGTTAATATACATACACATACATAATACATACCATTACGCCGGTATTCCCCGAAGGGTTAGGCAGAGGTGTACCAATGTAACTACACGCACAGTTCGCTTGTATGTTTAGATCCCACGTAATGGGGGTGAGCCAAATGCCATTAACAGGGCACAAATCCTAACTCCGAGCTGCTTCTGAGAATTTCATAGAAAAACCCAATAACACTTTGTTCGATCTGCGAGTCGAACCCAACACCTCTAGTGTAGCAGTCGTGCTTAGCACCATTCGCCTATCGAGAGTGTTGCAAAAATATACTTCTTGCCCATATTTTTTCTTTATCAATAACATTAGATGTAACTAAATGTGTGAAACATATAAATTATACAATAGGTATTATCAATAATATAATAATTAAATTAATTATTATGCGTTGTATGATGAATGGAACACATCCACCGTATACTGCAATCTTGCTACTAACTATATGTCAAATATGGTAATTACTTCTAATATTAATGACACCACACTACTTGTGAACAAATTGTAATATAATCGGTCTACCTTCACACTTCGCTTGCAGAATCAAAGTAAACCCTATGACATCTAGATAAGATTAAGTTTAGATTGAAAGCGAATTGGCATACATAACGAATGTCGAATAATAATGTAATGAGAGAATGATTGACGATCGCAAACAGATCGAGTCGCCTGTCATCGCACCATTTGTTACCAACTAATAGATGTCGGATAGATA
Source organism: Caradrina clavipalpis (assembly GCA_932526535.1). Taxonomy (NCBI): domain Eukaryota; kingdom Metazoa; phylum Arthropoda; class Insecta; order Lepidoptera; family Noctuidae; genus Caradrina; species Caradrina clavipalpis. The sequence continues at coordinate 140,114 of OW052111.1, read as the reverse complement.
GGTATGCCGTCAGCCGGACCGACCAGGCATACGCTCACGGTATCAGGGACAAACGTGTATTCTCCAGAACGATTCTGGACACGGAGGCTACCCATGCGGGCGCAGACTACCCATGTACGCAAGAAATATTTTAGTACACCAGTAAAGTAAAACATAGGTGCACTCCCTCTTCCCTAACTATCATAGCCCGATGGGAAGACAATCCGACACGGCCGGAGAGAGATCAGATCAGAGAAGATCTACGAATGACAGTCGAAACCAACGGCTTTACGTGCTTTCTGAGGCACTATTCTGATTCTGATTCTGATTCTGATTCTTCGGTCTGCTACTGAGAAATTTCAAAAAAAAATGGGAAACGCCTATAGCACTTTTTGCAACCCACTTTTAGGGACCAACGGGGCAGTACCTCAACTTGGCTGTATGAAATGTGGATGAATTCCAAGTGTCCACTTTGATGTAACGTTGCCAACACCCACGAGTATTACAGAACATAATGGTGATTATAAAAATAAATGCGATATTCTAAGTAATAAATAATGAAATGTTAAGTAATTATTTTATTATGCATTTATTGATGTCTGCAGCCGCGACTGCACAGTATAAGTAAAGCACAGTAAGTAACATTGAGTATTGCTCTTAATGTTAATTACTGTGATTTATGAGTTGTACTGAGTGATCAGTTAGATTATGTATCTGTAGCGATCAGCGCGCGCCCTTGAGCCGGCGCGTGGGTGTCGGCGGGCGGCAGGTGGCGCTCACACGAAACGCTGTGATGGCAGAATAGGTCTGTCGGTCATAGTAAGGACAAATGACACAACAAGCAAAAAAATATTGTCTTACTCCTCCGCTAATCTTTTCTGATTAATTTCGTTGCGGGATCCAAGACAATGCTATCGTTTCTCAGGGACTTGTCGAGCATTATTGCCCCGGCGCTTTTCTGAAGGTGTCTACGTTGATTCTGGCTTTCAGTAGATGCAGTGATTAGGAAAACTGTGGCGGGGAAGTCCCAAAGAAACAAGTAAAATAAAAGCTTAAAAAAGCGAACAAATAGCTACATAACATCATCAGGCAGAGGTGTGCAGGATATTTCACAAATGTCAAAGACAAATCATTTATTTGAATTGAATTAAATTATTAAATGCACTTTTAGACAAGATTTACTAGAAAGAAAAAACAGTTGAAACCAGTTACCTCTCCAAAAAGTTATCGTATGGAGAAGAATGGGCAAGAAACTCAACCATATCTTTTAAAACAATAATTTGTATCTATACATTACACAAGCGTTTGTCTCTGGTATCTATCTGTGTATTGAACACAAGCACGACTACTAAGCATGGGACTCAAGATTGGATCTTTGATTAAAAAACTCTTGGTAGACTTACTCTCCCGTGTTACCTCCGCGGGACTTAAACATTACATCTATCGTTTCTGCTTACCCTTTCGAGATGTACCTACCTACAGGGTATTAATAGCCGCTTAACCGAGCAGTGCGCGTAATGTAAGCAACTGACAATAACATTAGTTTACGAAAGTAACGAATACATACATATTTCCTTGTCACTGACATCTATGCGCTTTCAGTCCTAAAAGCATACAATCATTCGGGCGCATCTGTCTCGCACGCTGCATCTGGCGCGTGACGTGCGGCGGTAGGCATCAGCAGTCGGAAGCATCGCGCGACTGGGTGCTAACGCGGAACGTCCTACACTGATGTTTGACGCTCTCGCAGTGGACTGTGCAACGTTAGGGCAGGGACACCAACATTTGATGGACAGACATTTTACCGAGACTTCAGTTAACAATGCGGCAGAAAATTGAGATCTAGCCGAAGAAATAAGAGATGTGTGATATTAAAGATTATGTGGCCTGAAAAGATAATCACTGAGGTTACGACTGATACAGATATTTCATAGTAGAAGATATGCTAAGCTAAACTGCTTGTGCTCTTCTAGAAAGGTCAATAAAAAGATGCAAGTCTCAGAAATCAGTCAATAATTTAACCAAATGAACCCAAAGTTTCTGATTGACTGATCTAATTCGGTTCGCGGTTCACCAATAATGCGCCGCTCCGGAACGAACGCAGATACTTCACAATACGCGAATATCTTCGGTTCGAAGTTTATGTACTGCATCCAGCTGCACAACATATTGTGAAGATATTATGCAGTAGCACCACTGCTGACAAAAGGCAAAGGAGCATATTTTCATAATAAATACTGATCACCTTCTACCTTCTCCAGGGTATAGTTTAGTTATAATTGGTCTCTCTAACAGAATCAGTTCCCTTAATGACGTCATGGTTTTTCATTCATTTCATTTCGTTCATTCGGTCGTGTAATCATTCACCATTCACTCATAAAGCACTTTGATTTTAGACGAAAAGTGAAGTATCGTGCATAATAATATGAGCGATGCAACTGCTTACATCTTGCAGGAACTTTGGCCCCCATGTGGGTTACTTTTTTTTACATACATACCATCACGCCTATATTCCCCGAAGGGCTAGGCTCGCCCTTCACAGTTCGCCGGTATGTTTAGGTTCCATGTAATAGTGTCATTATATCATGTCATAGTAAATCATTTACACTTCCATATTTCTATAACCTCACTCATTCTCGTGGAGTGATCCCTCTGCCCCTAAGCTGCGCTGCACAGTGTGGCACGCGCCACGATTGCTGGACACAAACTGCAAACACATCGATACATCGCACTGTTAACGCCTCGTGTGTCAGCGGTTACAACAAAACGACGGCCTGTCTGACCTATATTATTATTCATAGCATTCAAAATACTTCAGGACGGACATCGGCTGTTACACAAATTATCGTTAAATCCATGCTATGCTGAATTCTCAAAACTGTATGACCTACCGTCACGGGGAAACGTTAAATCTTCAGAGGTGTAGTGTAGACGCTTATCAAACAAGTGTCGCCGATTAAAAATACACGCAGTCGCTTTAATTACAAGAATCTCTCATTCGAATCGTAATACATTCACACCATCACGCCTGTATTCCTCGAAGGGTTAGGCTAGAGGTATACCAATGTACACGCACAGTTCACCGGTATGTTTAGGTCCCATGTAATAGGGGGTGAGCCTATTGCCATAACTGGGCACAAATCCTATATAGCTGCTACTGAGAATCCTGTCTCGACGCTTCCTCTAAGACACAGAATTCAGTGAAATCAGTGACAAGGACGCTGGTTGCACAACTGCCGGCGCCGCGCTAAGTGATGCGCAAACGTCGCACTAGCACGACTCACTCACGACTTACTAACACAGCTGATGGACTCGCGGCACTCTGTGGAACTAGCGAGTGCGGTCTAGATGAGATGAGAGTTGCGCGTATATTTTACGAAGTAACTCCAAAATGCGCAAGAATGTAGTAAGACAGCAGATTCTGAATAATAGCTCATTAGCTTTGGTCCGGCCATATAGTTACTGTTGTTCTTGTCGAGGGAACTCTCTTTTCTTTGCTCACAGTAGTTGCTTCTTCTGTGAATGAGTGAAAAAGAACTTCTCACAATAATTAATTTAATTAATTTTTTTTTTTTTTTTTTTTTTTTTGTATTCCTTGTTTTAAGATTACGAGTCTTTAATTTAAGAATTAGTTGTAACAACAACTTGTAAACGGAGCGAAGGAGCCTGGAACTCACGACACAGGGAATCCTAGTGTGAGTTTCAGGATTCAATGCATTAACTGTATTTTCTTGAAACAATAAATTATTCTATTCTATTCTATTCTATAATTACGTCAGACACGTAAAAATCAAGTCGCCAGCTCGATTTCCGCGACAACACGATACAGGTAACATTCCTAGTGTATAGTGAAATACTCCAACATTTTTTAAAAGAAAGAAAATCTGCGTGATTTTATATGTAAGCAAAGATAAAGTACATGGCACATATTTTACTTGAACTAACAAATAAAAATTAGAGAAATCATTAGTCAAATCAAAATGCTGAACTCTTTAGTTTCGTTGACCCTGATATAATAACAAGCAATAACAATAACATTGATCCACATGTTTGTCTGTGTGTGCCTTCATTAACATTATTTTTTCTATTTCCAGATAAAATTACGACACCGGACGCAGAGTGCACAGCGCGCACAATTTCCATATCAAAACAATGTAGACTCCAAACTGAACTACTCGAAATAACAATGTGCCATTAACTGTGGAGCCCAGTGGTCATAAACAACAGGGCCTGGACAAAAAAGTGACAGTGAAAATGTGTTTAAAAAGATAAAAATGGCAAAAATAATTAGGATGTGAAACATGTTGGAATGCGTGCGCGGCGCGAGCACAGTGGTACGCGCGCCGGCCTGTCGTGGACACACCGCACGGAGACACACTGCGCGGGGATTCGTGTTGTTGCTCGGATTGCTGCACTGTGCGAGGTAACCTAACGTTTGTAGTCACAATATTTTAATAGACGTGCAGGTTTATGTTCTGTGCAGTTCTACAAAACTTAATTAAAAAAATGTGTTCGCCAGACCGATTCCGCTCTTATTGCAGATAGGCAACTATTCAAGAAGCAGATATAGTGCACAAGTGTGTGCGCAAACACAGGTGCAGGTGCACTCCATCTTCCCTAACTCTCACAGTCCGATAGGACGGCAATATGACACGGATCAGGCGCAGGTCCAACGGCTTTACGTGTTTGCGAGACACGGGAGAATCACACCACCAAATTCAAAACTCCGTGCTGTTACTTAGAAATTCCTAATAGAAAAACCCAGTAACACTTTTTGACCAACCCGGTAATCGAACCCAGGACCCCACGCTCAACAGTCGTGCTTGCCACCGCAAGACCAACGGGCCGTCTAATAATACACATAAACTTGTAGTAAATAATAAGTGTACCTATATCTGCGAACATCTTTGCATTTGTTGACTAACATTGTTGCACTTCTAGGAACAACCAAACCTTAAGGACAGGGTGTGGCTAATATAACGCTCAAATGATTTTATTATAAAACAATTTCGACGAACTATGAAATACGGCACCAAAAACGCGAATATTGGAGCGAATAGGAAATGCCTCGCATGCCGCGTGCGCTCGTTAACCGCGCGTATTTCTAGCGACAGTGTTACTACTCCACTGAACTGCTCACACGCATTCAGTTCACTTATAGAGCTAGACAACATGCACTCTGGCATATTTATGCGTGCGATGCTACTGTACTTAGTAGTCTAGTTTTGTGGCAAATTGCGTGGTTTGCAGAATGTTCAAAACCAGAGTGCCAAAATTTACTATTGAGGAAGGTCATCATCATCTGCTTAGCCTTTACCCAACTATGTCGGGATCGGCTTCCAATCTAGCCGGATGCAGCTGAATACCGGCGTTTTACATGGAGTGATTTCCTATCTGACTTCCACAACCCAGTTAAAAAAAACAGTAATTTAAAAAACTAAAAAACCCGACTGCTTTTCTGAGTATTTATGAAAAATCCCTAAAACAAGAAATTCGTTGTACCCGATTGCACTTAAAATTGTAGCAGTCGGGACCATCTGCAATATTACATAGGTATGTGCGCTCAATTCACTAAGCCTCCATTTCTAGAATGGGTCCCGACTGCTACAATTTTAAGTGCAATCGGGTACAACGAATTTCTTGTTTTAGGGATTTTTCATAAATACTCAGAAAAGCAGTCGGGTTTTTTAGTTTTTTAAATTACTGTTTTTTATTTTTATTTTAGTTTTTTTATTTTGATATACCCAGTGTCACTCTCACAGTAAATACGAATCTATCGACACCTCCCAAGTTAAATTCCATCGAGCCGTTCAGGCTGTAGAGCGATCCAATCATTTGAATTTGGCGCCAAAAATCCGCCATTTTGTTTTTTTATTTTGATATACCCAGTGTCACTCTCACAGTAAATACAAATCTAACGACACCTCTCAAGCTAAAATCCATCAAGCCGTTCAGGCTGCAGTGCGTGCCAAACAATTATACATACATACAAACATACTCTCGAAAAACATAACCCTCCTTCTGGCGCAGTCGGATAAAAAGAGACACGATACCTCTTGGTAAGACTGGTTGTCAGACTTCTTGGCTTCTGACTATCCGTAACGACTGTCAAAGATCTATGAATGACAGCCGGGACCAACGGCTTTACGCGCTTTTAGAGGCACGGGGGTTTCACACCACCAAGGTAATAATCATAAAAATGTGTATTAATCAATGTACGTCCCTATAACAATGATAGTTTACGATCAATACACAGAAATCACACACATAACGGGACGAGCTTTAATTGCACATTACATCATTATAAAGCGTTGTGCAGCGCGACCGGGGGGCGACCGGTCCACTAAAACAAATAAAAGTTCGATGTCACGGAACGGTTCCTTCAATAAACCTCAGTTTTATCGCGAACTTGTACATTTGTCCGCGAGTTATGACACCACTGGGTGCCAATATTATTAGCACCTTCACGCGCTTAAAGGTTACACTGTACGATTTGTAAAATGCTTATGTATTTATATCTCGAATAAAAATCATTGACACACGCATTCTTCTGAAAATGAAGAAAAATGACAGAAGTTCTGCTTAGTGCATTCATTGGACAAGTTGCATTTTAAACTATGTTTGTAATCATTTATTATTTAAGAGTTCAAACCGTTTGCTTGCTTTTCTTCTTTTGTTAACGACGTCGCCTTCGCGAATCGACTTCGTTCGCGTCAATCTTTTCACCCGTATTAAATAACGTCTTTGGTAACTGCTCCGCTCCCGTGTGTCGTAACGTGATGTTATATAACCAATGACACTAAAAATTAACGTGGAATTCTATGGGTAAAATATTTTTTTAAATCGGTTTAGTAGATCCAGAGATTACCTCTTCATAATATTACTCACAGACTATACCTCTTCATAATATTAGTTAGATAAACTTCTAAGGATATCCACTAATAACATGTTCATCTTTCCTGCCTCAACTTGTTTAAACAGTGCCTGTAGCCACCGCCATTGAACCAAATCAAGTTATTAAAATAAACATCATTCATCATTCAAATCGTATGCTAATGTATTCGGCACTTATCAACATTATCAAAACAGTAGTTACGGCAAATTGCCTTTAATCTCGCACTAACTACCTGACAGTGAGCACGCTACCAACATAATAGCGCTCACCCGAATTCCACGTTTAAATAAGCCCCGAATTTCTTGAACCATACATCAAACTTTAATAAGCCATCGACAAGAGATTGATCGAAAAAAATATAAAAGGCTCCAACAAAAGGTACCAACAATACCACCGTACCCCGTCATTACAGATAATAAATCCGCAAATTGTGGATCGAACCGAATTTCAATTTAAAAAAAGAACTGACAAAAAACAAATATAATCTGTGCAGACATCAAACAGCTATTAAGTCTGAACATTGGCGTGTATTTGTCAACATACTTCTTTTTACTACATCGAGGTGAACGTGTGCGTCGACCCAAACGCCGGGCTGAGCACTCGAGTGCCGGGAGCGGGCAATTATTGTATTTTTTATTATTGTCTGTAATGCTTGTTCAAAGTTTTTCAAGCTTGTACCTGCTCTACAGGGTTCCAATGCCCTGATATTTGTAAAAATTTCGACGTTCCTCGTCTGATTTACATATTTTGTTATTCACAATATTTTGGAAATTAGGTACATTTTTGACTCACATCCTCCTAATCTCACATAACGATGCCTATCTAAAGTACCTGTATGTTTTCTTGCAAAACAACTCGCCCAACATTGGGTCGGGCGGCTATCAATCTCAGACATTTTCGTTTTACGAGCCATTACAAGACATTTGTTCAATTTGTTGTACCGAGAGGTGCTTGTAGAACTTTAACAGCTCCACAAAAGATCATTCATGTGATGTAACTCGACGCTGACGTGAGACCCATCATTACTGCCAATCCTTTTAAGCTTACTACATAGGGCAGTACGAAATCACCTTTAACTTCCGCCGGTAAATAAAACTAGACTCTACCCCGTTGAACGAGAATTTTAAATTCATTGTTGCTAGACGTGATTATGACAGTCGATCATTTCCGATTTCGAATTTAACAGCCCCGCCCATTCGCCCACGAGTCCGTATACGCCTTTTCGTTTTACGGTCGAGTTAACGTTCAGTTGTGTAGGTTTCGGTTGGGGCGTGCTAACGCAAACGGGCCGTGGAAGACACTGTACTACATCATAAAATAATCATTGTAAAAGGTCAAATGTATACAATTACAATAAGCTAATGCTAAGCGAATCAGAAATATCGCAGTTCACGTTTTGTTGGAAGTGGGCCTTCTGCCTGAATGTTTCTATTATAATGGTTGCCCAGTGGGCTGCGCCGATCAGTGTCTGTGCATCGTATGATGTGGAAGTCGGATAAAGGTGTCTTACGCAACTTGTTCGCGTGTATTACAACAATGCAATCACTATAATAGACTTTTTACGGTAACGGTAAATTAACTGTATTGGGTTTAAATGAAAAGATGGCTCCGAGCGATTAGCCGCATTCCAATCCAAACAGTTCTTGGTAATATGTGAGAGAACAAATATTTTCCTTAATAATTTGTCTGGAACATCACGCTGGTATTTGCTATGATTCCGAGAACATGCTTTTAGAGAAGATCGAGCTTTATCGACCTCTTAAAATGAATTATGTTGATTGTTGTATTAGGGCTTCCTTACTGGTAATTGAATTTTTCATTTTAAAATTGAATATACCACACACATACCATCACATCTGCATTCCCCGAAGAGTTAGACTGAGGTGTACCAATGTACACCCACAGTTCGCTGTTTAGGTCTAAAAAAATAGAATATATTTAAACTACTTCCAATTTAACTTAAAATCCGCTGAATTCTAGAATCCCCAGAAATGGATATTAACAGGAAACAATCAAAAACTCCCAGCCAATTTCTATGAACAACAAAAAGCTCTACAAAAGATAACGATGTGCTATTAGCTCAGTGTGGACGTCTATAAATCTCGGAGCCTTCCACGAACACTTAAATAGCCTTCGATTTTTACAAATTGCTAAATGGGATATAAATTATAGTAAAATATTTTTATCTACAATTTTATAAATGTTTACTACTGTGCAGTATTTTAAGTTTATGCATAGTGTTGTCTCGTTTAGGTTTTATTGTTTGCATCGTACGATAGTAGCTGGGAATAAACATGCAATAAAAGCACAGCATCCGTAGTTATCGTTTCTTTGTCCACGTTGTGACCACTATGCGGAATGTCAAGATGGTATCGACACCGAAACTCTACGATATTTGTTACTAGCTTCTGACCGCGACTTCGTCCGCGTCAAATTTCATATATTATATCACGGGAACCTTAAATTTTTCGGAGATAAAAAGTATCATACTATTTGTGTTATTCCACACTACAATTTATCTCAGTGCATTTTTCTCTAGATCCGTTTAGCATAGGATTAACAAACATTCATCCACCTATCCATTTTCACAAACTTTCGCATTTATAATATTAGTAGGATTCTATATTACTACCTTTTCACATTATATTGACTGCGTATCAAATCGTTCCATGCCCGAGGTTACTATTACAAATGTCACAAAAAAAGGTGTTAGTTTTTTTCAGTTTTTAAAACTAGAGTTTTTTTTATTATCATTTATAGACCATTATGGGAGGCATTCGCCCATTATACGGTCATAACAAACAGCACAAAAATGGGAATAGTCTGTAAAATAGTTGCAGTACACCTACAAATTATTTCCAAAGTGTCAATCCATATTACCTCTGGAATATAAAAAACATAATAAACTCTGTGTTAGTGTAGCTCAACATACCTTCCCAAATGAAGTGGTAACAATGTTACAGGAATTTAAATATAAATCCAATTCATTGGAACACAATATCGTATAAGACAGTAATATGCGGTCGTCTGAACATCTCAGTGTTTACGACGCGTCACAACTTACAACCAAATTAACTGCCCTTAATAGCCGACCAGCCTTTGAGCTTAGGGCGACGCTACACTACACGCTACTACGCGCTACGTGGAGATAGCTTACCGACAACAATTAAATACACTATATTTTTGCTCATAAAAAACCGAAAGTATTAGATACATGCAAAAACGGAATAGATGTAAAGTCAGGATAAATTATTTGTTTACCTATTGACTTGTTTACATTAATGATTTATAATGATTGTTTCTGAGTAAAGAAACAACGTATTATGCATTTGCTCTTTATGTGCTTGTTTGTCGTATGAAACAAAACTGTGTATTCCTAAAACACATTTCTGTCTTCAGAAGTTAGTACGTGACAGTTTTATAGAGTAGAAAGCGTTGCAAGTGCACAGAGATGTCGTAGCTTCGGCCGGCTGTGACTAGCCACTCTGAACTGTACAGACAGGCACTAATAAGCGCTAACGACCACAAATACGTATAAATCTTGCACAAATGTTTGCTTCAGCGTTGTTCGTGAGCGGTACATAAATCATCCGTAGTTATGTAAATAGCTAACTTATTGCATTGTTCTCTGATACTTTCACCACAACACAGCAACTGCAAGTACAAGCATTAAGCCCCATTACCTAGAAAATAGTTACTCACCTAGAATTACTGTTAAAAACGATTTGGACTAACCTGCTAGATGAGAGGTGTTTTTTTGTTATAAACTGCTGAAATAATTATCCTTTTCCCTTTGAAATACACAGGAATTACCGAACGAAAGGAATCTTTTATTTAATTTGTTTCCATGCTACGTCCGCGCTATAAAATAGTGTAGCTTACTACTCGCTTAGCTGTATGTGTGGCATGGCACTAATATAGTGTTAAATGTTACCGGGGCGGCGTGTGATGTAGTAATGTATTAAAGTTGAACGTTGTAATAACGTCGGTAATAGCGGCGGAGATAACTCACTATTACCTTATTAGTGCTAGTGAGCCGGCGTGGACGCGGCCGGGACCCAGGCACATCACCTGTCATTATGTTCAAACTCTATAACTTTATCTAATAACATACATAACATCACGCCTGTATTTACCGAAGGGTTAAGCAGAGGTTTAGCTATGTACATTCACAGTCCGCCAGTATGTTTAGGTCCCATGTAACAAACCTAACTCTCTCTGTACAAATCCTAACTCCGAGCTCCTTCTAAGGATTTCATATAAATCCGAATAACACTTTGCTTAAGTTGGGAATCGAACCCGTTACCTCGAGCGTAGCAGTCGCGCTTAGCACGATAAGGCTAACGAGGCAGTTACCCTTATCTAATAAGTGAGTATATAGTAATATACACAAACACAAGCTAGCCCCACAAAGTGTAATGGCTCCTTGCGGCTACTTATATGTATCAGTAATGCGGCACTTATCAAATTGATAGTTTGCTCAGCGTCGAGTTACCGGGGCGAGTTACGATAGCACTCACAGTAACGACACACTGTCATTACGATACTCACGTGAGGTGGGCGCGATTGTACATGCTACAAAAGCGACTGATAAGCGTGGGGTCTAGGTTCGATTCCAACGTCGGACAAAAAGTGTTATTGGGTTGTTCCTTTAGGCATTCCTCAGTAGCAACCCGGAGTTTGGAAGTTGGTGGTGTGACAGCTTTGGAAAGCACGTAAAGCCGTTGGTAGATCTTTGACAGTCATTACGAATAGTCGGAAGCCGGGAAGTCTGACAACCAATCTTACCAAGAGGTATCGTGTTACCCAGTAACTGGGTTGTGGAGGTCAGATGGGCAGTCGCTTTATGTGAAACACTGGTATTCAGCTGCCTCCGGTTTGATTGGAAGCCGACCCTAACATAGTTGGGAAAAGGCATTAGGCATTAGGCATTTATGCAAATGGGATTATGCAAATGGGTCGCCAGCTTTTTAACCGCTTAACATCAGGCAGGCCGTTAGCTTGTTTGCCACCTACAGTGGCATAAAAAAAAAAAAAATTTGGCCCCAATTACAGGCTAATTTTATAAAAAATCGCTTTGCATTATTTATCAATTACCCATCTGTGAATTTGAGCATCACCTATTTATGGACCCAGACAATTTAAATCAGTTCAAAAAGGGGGCTCATTGATTAGAAGTAATTTTCGGATTTGGTAATCCCATACAATACATTCTTTTTCACAAGATTTGCTATTAGATCCATTGTAATTGTCACAGACGTTACACCGCAGTGTACACACACGTTTGACTCCTTTGAAATTAGAGTTGGTGTGTAACATCGACGGCAGTGTATGAAGACATTCATTATGAGCTTATAACGCGTTACTCATCATTAGGGTTGCCACTACCGCGACACCACATCTTTGAGAGGTTTTTATGCTGTCGTAACATAAAGAATTATTAGTTTATGTATGAAGGTACTCCTTTGTCGGCTAATTTGGAATTCTTAAGTAGTCTAGGTACAACAAGGGCTCTGTGAATCATTTTATTATTTACGTGATAGACCCTAGTATTTTGAATTTTCTTTGTTTCTATACAACCAATTTCAGTTTATATCGGCACCTAAAGATAGAATGTGACATCCTGTCATCGGTAGATATCTGAATATCCTAGTAATATTATAAATGCGAAAGTTTTTGAAGATGAACGGATGTTTGTCAGTCTTTCACAGTTAAACGGCTGAACGAATCTGGATGAAATTTTGCACTGAGATCGATTGAATTGTAGCATAACACATAGAATACTTTTTATGCCGTAAAACTCAATGGACCCAGTGGTTCCGTGGCCCCGATGGTTCCCGTGAGATAATATATCAAATTTGACGTGAACCAAGTCGCGGGCAGAAGCTAGTACTTACAACAATAACCGGCACGGTATGGGCCGCCAAATCAAACAACGTTAAGAAGTCCTAATTACGTGGTGGCAACCCTAATTAGCTGAGTATTGATAGCCCACTTAGGAGAGTGGATTGTATCGCGTACACTGTGTGCCAAGCGTGGAGTCCAGCGACAGGTGGCGACGTGTGCGTACACTGGCGAGCAGACAGCCTCGTTCATATCACACGCGGCTCATTTGTTGCGCGCGGCTGCTTCCGACTGCTCTGGATGGCTCGCGTGCTTGGCACTAGAAGAAGGTCGATAGGGTACTAAGTATATGTATAAGTACATATAGGATATTTATTTATTTATTTATTTATTTATTCAACTAACCCACACTATTTTACAGGTGGAACCCAAAACAAGAGAGTGGTTCCAAAAACAATAATTAAATCTAGACTTATCTAAGTACTACAAACTAATACAAAAAAAACATAAACAAAAAATTGAAAACAATAAACTAAACCCTATTAAAAATTAGACATTGTATATAAATAATCTAAACTAATATAAAATCTGACTTTAGATAACTTATCTTACCTATATTATTATTTCTAATTATAACTAACAAAATTTAACAAAACTCTTGCGAATTCACTCATATTGCACGAAAATATGTCAACCCTATCATGCAATTCGTTGAGCACACGGATTGTGCGGGTGAGAGGTGTTTTTGCCAATAGATTGGTTCGAGCAGCAGGCACAGCCAGCAGTGGCGGTCGCCGCCGCCTCCACACGTACCGGTCTGGCACGCACAGCTGTAGGTGACGCAGCACTCCCGGGTTATGTGCGACTCCTCGCAGGAGCTTCAGCGCGTACGCCGCGAGTGTGAATTCCCGGCGCACCCTTAGTTCGTTGTACCCCACCATACCCAGTACAAACAGTGTAGGATACATCAGCGGGTAAAAAGGGTAAACCCCATAAAGTTTGGAATACAAGTGTCTTGTAAATTTATTTTGTACTCGCTCCAGCATGATGGTATATTTTGCTTCATGGGGAGCCCAAATCACCGCACTGTGTTCCAAGTGGCTCCTTACCAAAGCGTCATATAGAACCCTGATTGTGGTTATATTTGTAAAACCCTGCGACTGTCTCAGCACGAAACCCAGGTTTCTGTACGCTTTCCTGCAAATCTTAACTACATGATCCCGGAAAGTTAGATCCGAGGCAAGCAGTACCCCTAGATCTCGTACCTGGGACACTCGCTGCATCGGCGCTTCCTCTACTTTGTACTCGTAGGCTAAGGCCGTCTTCGCGCGCGTAAATGTTATCACTGAGCATTTCGCTACGTTGAAATAAAGTTTATTTTTACGGCTCCATTCAACCACACTATCTATGTCTTCCTGCAATCGTTCACAGTCCGACTTACCCTTGACCTCGAGCAGCAATTTGAGGTCATCTGCAAACAATAAACATAAACTATTTCTGACTACGTCTGGTAAATCGTTAACCATTAAAATAAACTCAAGAGGACCCAAATTGCTGCCCTGGCTCACCCCCGACCTGGTGTAGTATGGTTCGGATTCGAACCCGTTGTAGTCAACGTACTGTTGACGATCTTTCAAGTAGCTAGCGAAGAACTGTAAGAGGTGCGGTGTGCAGCCAATTTTTGCCAGCTTCATAAGCAATACATCGTTATCGACTGTATCAAAAGCTTTCTTAAAATCAAAATAAGCCGCGTCTACCTGCATACCAGCATCGACTGCTGGCACCGCCCGCGCCATGAAGTTCAGCAGATTAGTAGCAGTGCTGTGTGCCGGTCGGAATCCGTGTTGCGCGTCCGATAGCTGTGCGCTCACTTGAGCCTGCACGCCGCAGTGGATGGCAGATTCGAACACTTTTGCAGGTGTGGACAGCACTGCCACCGGTCTGTAGCCACTGACATCGGGACCTGCCTTACCCTTAGGAACCGGAACCACTCGTGTGATTTTCCACCTAGGTGGAAACGTTGCTTGCTTTAAACAAGTATTAAAGATGTGATGCAGGGGCTCTGCTAGCACCCTGCTACAGTCACGGAACAGAAAAGCTGGAATACCATCAGGGCCAACCGAGCGCTTTGGCTTGAGCTTTATGAGCGCTTTCTTTACGTCTTGAAGACTGAGGGTCTCGATGTGCACTCGCGCACTGTTCGCCTCCGCCTCCGCCACCGCCGCCCGCGCGTCTAGCCGTGGCTGCTCTTTATTGTACACCGATTCAAAAAATGACGCAAATTGTTGAGCACAGTCCTCATCCGAAAGATGTTGACCATCCTTTATGATAATCTGTCTGTTTATTCTACTTCGTTTGGACCTTATGTACTGCCAGAATGATATCTTCCAACATGTCGTACATAAGTGTTTAGTATTGAAGTAACATCACTCTGCTTTTCTCGAAGGGCTTAGGTTTACAGAGGTCTAAAAATGTGGGGTCTATTATAGTCCACCCACATTATTTTCTTAGCATTATGCATTTGGTTGTGACGCATATCTACGTGTGTGGTCAACTGGTCACATTACACACAAATCGAGACCAGTAATAGACAGATACTTATTTATTTACTTCCAAATTTAATTTCAAACGAATTGTAGAGCTTACAGATAATTATCTCATCGTGTGGCATATTATAGGAATCCTTTGATCAAAGGCTCCGTTCAGACCACAAGACTTATGTTTCTTATTAGCTTTAGGCAGCGGCCTGGCCCGCGTGAATGTCTTAAAAATAAAGAAATCATGGTAAAAATATCCCGTAAATAATCTAGGTAGCGCCGAAACATAGTTGCTGGAAGGATTTGTGGAATAGCATGGCTGGGAATAGAAAAGTATATATCTCACGAGAATCCTGCATTGCTTGTGCCAAATCACATTCAAATCTAATCAGATGTCAGGGTGTGTTTGATTAAAAAACATTCAGCTACACAGTTGACGAAATGGCTGACCGATTGGTTCGATTCATAAACATAATAGTAGAATCTAAGAAAGTAGGAAGAAGGAATAAATTAATTTATTTATGGAAGAACAATTATTAATTTATTTAATTAAATAATCCCATGAAACAATGATATTCATAGAGTTCGACAGCCGCGCCGCGCTGCTGTCCGGCATAACCTTCATGTGTAATGTAGTGCGGCGTCGCATCGTAAAGTACAGCTGGTGGTGGTCGTGGTGGCGGCTCGTAAGCTGTCGCTATCATTATGTGTTTATGCGATTATTGCATTAGCGCGCTCTACTGACGGGCAGAGGACACGCGACGCGCGGACGCGGGAGCGATGTTTACCGCAGTATCGTCTACCTACATTGTTCTCGTGTTGCCGTTGTTTATATAGAACGCCGTGGTTAGTGCAGTCAATCATGAGTAAAGTGCAATATCAGTCGTGAGTTGGGACACATCAAACACCCTGCTTGAGAGGGTTTATTCGCGTTATTCTAGGACCCTATAAATTCCTATGACCCGTCATTTTACATTGTCTTGTCTTTTCCATCATATTCTTGATATAGAGTAACTTGTTTCATGTATCTCCGTAACTCCTTTCTGACGTTGCGGTTTCTAAAACAATTGCATTACTTTGAGCTGAAGAATTTAGTTTTGAAGTAGCATTTAGATTAGGAATACGAAAATGAGTGGCGTGAGTGTCCAAAACAATTCATCTGGCGGACTCGACATTTCCATAACCTAATGTAGGCCCGCTACACGCTCCGCGCCGTCACTGTATCCACTACCTGCGCCACATTGTCACATTATAAGCGCACTATACGTCCCCGACACTGACTCACCGTCACTTAGATCTGCATCTCCCGTCAGCTCGTATCACCATCACCATCACTTACCTACGAGTGACATGGAAACTCCTCACTAATAAATGTTATTGTGACGATTATATTAGTATAACGACAGCCGCGCGCGTGTAGCCGCCGTAATGGTGAGTATAAATAACTATGTTTATTATACACTAGCGAACTGCCCGCGACTTCATCTGTGTGACTTATTTCATTGTCATAAGATGGTTAATGCTTTGCTCCCGTAGGTCGTAGCGTGATGTGATATAGGCTATGTTACTCAGGAATAATGTAGCTATCTGTTGGTGAAACATGGTTAAAATCGGTTTAGTAGTTTCGGAGCTTATTCGTTACAAACAAACAAACAAAATTTTAACCTCTTTATAATATTAGTATAGGTTCGTGGTTTATGAATATGTATCGTGCGCTGATTCACGCGGGGTGTCACCTGCGACGGTGGCGCCCGCTGCGTTATGTTCGCTTTATGTGACACCTTATTGCACACTGGTGGTGTGGTCCGTGTCTACTGCTATAACGTCGATATCGATGCTTCTCCTACTGACACTATAGTACTTACACTTCCTGTTTGCTAAAATCATTTTGCAATATCTCTGCTTCTACACACATTAGTTTAACATTCAAGATTATTACAAAACAGGTCCTTTCTGACCAACACTATGAATCCGTTCTTAACTGCCCCGTTGTTCTCGTGGTCGCCAGCGCGACTGATGAGTGTGACGTATAAATCCCACGTCGGGCAAAAAGTGTTATTGGGTTTTTCCGTTGGGAATTTTTCAGTAGCAACCCGGAGTTTAGAAGTTGGTGCTGTGACACCACCGTTCATCGGAAAGCACGTAAGACCGTTGGTGTCGGCTGTCATTCGTAGATCTTTGACAGTCGTTACGGGAAGTCTGACAACCAGTCTTACCAAGAGGTATCGTGTTGCTCAGTAACTGGGTTGTGGAGGTCAGATAGGCAGTCGCTTCATGTAAAACACTGCCAAACAAGCCGACCCCAACTAAGCAGATATATACGATGGAGCTGTTATTCCTGTACATATCATACGAGAGAAAAACAACAGCCTAGGAATGAACAGTAATGATATTGAATGAAACGATTCAAACAAAGACAGTTTCAATGACATTCATCGGAGTGTAATGCTGCGTACAATGATATCAATCTGCGGTGAGCGGGTGCGGTCCGTCACTAGTGTCATCTACTCATGACAATGATGACATTACGGGCGGCGCGACCACGCGGCCGGCGACCGGCGACCGGCGGCACGCTCGCTGAGCGCACTCAATGCGACCGCGAGGTGCGTCCCGCTAATAACTCCATTGTTTCCTTCGCAAATAGATTGAATTGTAAGTGCGTTATGAATGGGATGTGTCACGTGGGCTGAATGCCTGCTTCATATTTATTGTAATTGACAGTCGATTAACGTAATGTATCGGCGATCAGCTCTCGAGATATTTCTTTGTGTCTGCCTGCCTGTGAATAGTGATTTTATACGGATGAAATGCTTTTTGAACGATGGCACGTATTGATGATGGCAGATGGATATGTGTGGGAGAAGAACTAAGAAGGTCTATATAATAGTACTCGGGCAGAGGGATAACTTTCAATGTACTCTCAATTCATTCAATGACCTATCACCATCATCATCACATGAACCGTAGGATATTCACTGCTGGATTTAGCCTCCCCCATATATTTGCAAAAAGACCGGTTATCGCGGTTACTAACTATAATATCCAATTGGGGTTGGCAGAAACCACAGAACGCCACCTTAAATACTCCTACGATCGTTATGATCCTTACATACTCCTTCCTCCTCGTCCACATTCATACATCTGGTCATACAAGCACGCCCGTTACGAGTACTGCGCACCTGACCTTTCCGAAGAACCTCACCAATAAGATCAGGGTAGGTGTTTCCAGAGTGTCCCCTACCGCTACCGGCGTTGCTTCTGACATCTGCCATATAAATCCCTTTTGTTAGTCGCCTTTCACTCATCCTCTCAACCTAACAATAACATTGTAGCCATGATACTAACAAAGGTCTCCACAAAAACGCTAGTGTAACACAATACTGCGTACTAAACTAATGTTACACTCGTTATAATAAGCTACCTACCAAGATATTAATGACATAGATACATACATAGTTTTTGGACAAAAAACGTGTCGACATGCGTCCTGTCTGTAGGTCGCTATGAATCACATCGTTCACATTGCGTGTGACACACAGGCACTAGGTATGTCCACTGTCACCTGTCGGTATGTCAACTATTTTGATGAATACTATGTGCTCTGCCGACATTGTGATAAAATGTTTGTGAGCCAACACCGCGATTGTCATTGTCACAGTTCTATATTTCATTGAATGTATTCCAACGGAAGGAAGTATTATAATTATCTGTTGTATGGATAAATTGGCGAAACGATCTTTGTATTTATTTAACTTTCATCTTGGGTAAAGAATTGTTTATTTGTAGTTTGTAGTCGTGACTACAGAGTACAGTAACTAGTAACAGATTACAATAATTTCCTTGGATTAATTGTGTAAGTATTACAAACCGTACAAGTGAGCAACGAGAGAAAGTCTCTAATGAAACGATTAACGATGTTAAATGTACGTAATCCTAAATGATTGTAAATAAGAGAAAATTAAAGTAATGCTCGTAAATAATACTTAGTGGTCGCGCGGCGCTTACACAACCGCCGCACAACCCGACGAGCGACACGCGCGTGTTGCTTACTGACCGCAGGTTAGCCGTGATACACACTTAAGCGGATCGGCACATTCGGTTCGGCATGCTGTTTACAACCTTTAAGCTTTAATCGACACAGTCATGTATAGATGTATAGATGACAAACCAAATGTGTTCATCACACCACGGTCACAATCCCATGACAGACTTTTGTACATAAATAAATCTCATAAAACAAGAGCAACAGTCGTATCGCCGGTATAATGATGCGGCTGGGATCGCTTGCAACTTACGATATTATAATGACATTAGACGGTAATAATGCTAAGTGCTGTTTACATTGCGTTACGGAGCGATGAGGTGGTGGTGGTTTTAGAGACATCACGGAATAAACTAAACTGCTACAATACAAAGAAATGTAAAATTCATAATATTTTTTATTTATTTTAGAAAGATTAGAGATTAACAAAGAACCAAGATAACACATACATACTATCATGCCTGTACACCAACAGTTCGCCCGTATGTTTAGGACCCATGTAATAGGGGGCGAGAATGCGAGTATTGCCACTAACCGGGCACAAATCCTAACCCCGAGCTGCTACTAAGAATTTCATAGAAAAACCCAATAACACTTTTTGCTCGACCTGAGAATCGAACCCAGGACCTCTAGCGTAGTAGTCGTGCTTAGGAACACTAGGCTAATGAGGCAGTTGTAATCAAGAAAAGTATTCTAAATTATGTATCTCGTGTAAAGGGCTATGCCTGAATCCCTTAGACCAGTAGATAAGGCACGAGACACAGACCCGACGCACGCGTGCCTCTTGCCAGAGACACACATACATCACGGGCGGTTGTAACGAGCCGATTATTGTAAACATATCAAACTAATGATAATATATCGAGTGACCGTACATTAGCCGCCAAGAACCTTACGTAACATTATAATGTGAATGTCAGGGTACCAGGGGAGGAGAAGTATGAAACAGTGGACGCTGTAACGGCCGCGGTAGCTAGCCACACACCAACACACATTACTGAAAGATCGGCAAAGTTTACTGCTTTAATTATTACTTTAGGCTTTTTTCTATTCGAGGTTGGTAAGATCTTGGCTCTAGTCTAGGTCTGAGGTGGCAAAGACAAAGTTAACGATACACGAGTTAGTTACGAGTTACTTTTGATTTCATATCAATAAAAAAAATACAGAAGAATCAGCGTAGACGTTTGCCACCTTCTTAATCATCGAACACCAATTAAAAATGTATGTAGAGTCAGGCCAAACAATAGTCTCGTATCAAAATTAATAAATACCAGTCCTTTAACTTCGAAAACTATTGTAACTACATATTTCTCGCCCAGGAATCTTCGAAATTCCAGGGATGACTGTGTACCACCAACATTCCTATAATTCTTACATTATAGAACGACATCATTATTACGTCGACGTGCTCGTAACTATGACCGAAATCATGACATCCAATCGCTTTTTTTAAATTGGAAATCGAACCCAACATACGTCTACTACTGGATGACAAACATGCCGACGACAACGCGGCAAAGGCCCGCGCCGCCTATGGATATTTCTAATAACAGAGGCATCCAGATGCTTTTCACTCCAGAAGATTATAATGTCTGTTATTACTAAAAATAATTCAGTTGTACCAGGGCCACAGAGCAGCACAGTGGTAACGATTGTAATGAACACCAGTAACCAGTTGGAACGTAATACGTATGTTAGATGATATCCGAATCTGTGCTACGCGCCACTGTTCTACTGTGACATTACTATCTGCGGTCTGGTGTCCTATTACTGGCATGCTCTAGTTGTAGAGGGTTAGAGGGAACTCGACACAGACGCGACCATGTTTCAATACAATAGTTTTATTATCATTAGAGTATCCAGCGACAAATATTTGATAGACTTTTAGTAGCTTTTGAGCTAAAACAAAAATTACTTGCAAATGTGGAAGTCATATGATCTAGTAAGGTAATGCTTTATATCTAGATTTCGTACATTATCACTAAAAATTGTGCTAAATTCATGCGAAATTTTGATGATTATTCTAAAATACCATCTCGGTAGTGTTGCGTGCAGCTTCTGACCAAGAGATGAATTCGATCATTATTCTTTTAAATTAAAAAACCGTTCTATGTAAGTAGGTACGTCTTAAAACATCATTCTATCTGATTTTGATGTAAGTATCATTAACTCTATATCAAATTAAACTATAACCGTTTCCGAAACGCTAATAAAGAAAGTCTATAACTAAATAACCAATACAATAACTCACATGCACCATCTCGGTCCACTGCGAGAGCCTTCATCACATTATGTTAATGTGATAACATCATTTAATTGCATGCCCTTACCGGCGGGAACCGCCGACGACACCCGAACTTACACGAAGCGACATTCTTCTACCGCTGCACTGAACCAATCACACGCTCATGTAATCGTGTTTATAGAGAACAAATTACTGGATACACGTGACAAGTTAATGCACAGAAGAGTAGGCAGTTACAAACAGTACACAGAAAACAATATTTAGAGCAGAAATTGAAGGTTTCTTGAAACCTGACGGTACACAATAATGTAAATTGAATCATTACAATCATTTCAATCATTGAGCATTACTGTGTTCCAGTTTGTAGAGAATTTGCATTATGTTGTATTTACAGGTGCGTGAGTCATTTTTTCAACGTTGTTTCTGGGATGGCAATGAATCTCTGCCTCTACTGGTATTGCAGATGTCCATTGGTGACGGTAACCACTTAGATACAATAGTTGACCATGGTGTTTTGATATTGTTTGCCATACAATGACAAAACGACGAGAGCAGATTGTCACAAATTACTCGTTGTTTAGTGTACCTACTGCAGTGTCCGGTGTGGTGACGCCGCGGACGCTGCTAGTGTGTCGGCGGCGACACAAAGTGACGCATGCCGCCGCTTTTGATTGGACACATTTACTTGGGGACACACTGGCTTAAGGGAAGTGCAGCGTGTGATGAAGTTACGAAGCTTAATAGTATGATCAGTTCTACATAACACAATAGGAACCTTTTTTAGAGGATGGGAAATCATCAAATGTCTTCTTGCGCTCTGGGTGGAGCGGAGGGGAGTGTCAGACTCTTACTATCCAAAACCCATTCGTGTTCCTCCTAATGCTCTTTGCTTTCCAGGGCGGTGGTGACTCTTTCGAACAAATTCCGCAACCCTGACAGGCTTAACGATTACAATTTTCGCAAAGTGAGCCTAATGCCTTGATTAAGAGCGCAGAAAAACGCTGGGTGCTGGCCGCTTCCAACGAGTACTTTTGGAAAAATACTTTGGGAGGCCTATGTCCATATAATGATGATGATGATGATTCTTGCTGGCGGTCACTTGACTGCTTCCCTTAAAGCCTTTTTCTCAGTTATTAATCGCTACCTTAGTTCAGTACCTACTTCTTGGGTAGTCGACAAAACAGGATTTCTTATTTCCTTCCGCAAACGGACTTACTCTTCAAATGCCTATCCTGTTCTCGGTCACATAGTTATTTTGCTGAAAATATAGGAGTGACATTTAGATTGTTGTAACAGTTAGTAAAAGTTTTCGTCCGTATGTCGGAGGCGACATTCTCCACACAGTTGTGTTTAAGCGAATTAGCAACTATCTTCTGATAATGACACAACTGGTCCTAAACACCTGTCCACTCTACCGGTACCTCCCACCACACTAATAATTAATGTAAAAACGTTTGTAACTCGTTGTAATCGTGTTTGTCGCTTGTCACATTCCTTTCTGGAACTGTTCGTTTACGAAACGTTTGCATTTATCAAAGAATGAATAAACTTCTCCTAAGGCGTTCCCTCGCCGGGAGCATGTAACATGTGTGAGCATGTGTGTATCGAGTGATGAATTGTTACATTACATCAAGATGAACGGACGACCTGATTGACGCATGCAAGACATGCGATGCAGGTCGCTTCCAAGTGGTCCTTTTGGGAATCTATGAGGAGGCCTATGTCTAGCAATGGGCGTCCTGTGGCTGATATGATGATGATGAAGGCGTTCCCTCGCCGGAAGCATGCAATGTAATAATCCATCATTTGATTTTGCGTTCGTATCTGAACTGTTACATTACAGACGAATGCTCCCGGTGAGGTCGCACCATTGCATGCCAGAAATCATGACGGATAGTCGTCTGTCACACACATCTGTATGACAATCTCTACAGGCTGGGCCGGGAACTGTGCTAAACGCCTGCTGCCCACTTGTACGGCGAATAACAAGTTCTTCAGTAATATACACAGTGTTCTTACACACAAATATGAACATGCTACTATTACTCCTTCAGCACTCCAAAACAATTCATATCATCGCTAATACTTTTGATGTCAGTGCTTTCAATATCCGGAACAATCTCGCGTAGTTTTCCCCTTGTCCATAGTTTCATAGAAAACACAATAATTTATAGTGTGTCCGCGTCACGTCCGCTGTTGGCGGGTGATTATAAAGAGAAAACTAACAAAGGCGTGCACTAACGAGCGCCGTGTACTACAACACACACACAGACACAGTGCACGAGTACGCACAGCACACCGGTGTGCGATCACTCGATAATTGGCGAGCTTATGGACGGGTGGACGCAAAGATGGACGGGAGGGCAATAATGTTATATTAGATGAAATAACGGCCTCGTTAGCCTAGTGATTCTAAGCGTCTTAAGTTTGATTCCCAGGTCGAGCAAAAATAGTTATTGTGATTTTCTTTGAAATTCTTAGTAGCAGCTCGGAGCTAGCATTAGTGCCCGGTTAATGGCAGTAGGCTTGCCCCCTATTACATGGGACCTAAACATACCGATGAGCTGTGGGTGTACATCGGTACACCTATGCCTAACCCTTCGGGGAATACAGGCGTGATGGTATGTTATGTAGATAAAATAATACTGAGTTCCTCAGACTGACTATAGGTATGTATATGAATGACAGTGGCCGAAAATTGAGCTACGTTTTAATGAATTCGAAATGAATAAGCTCTTGACTCTAGTCTAGGTCAGAGGTGGCAAGGTTGACGATGAAGTGAGCTTATCCAGACGAACGCTGTTTACTCTAACTTTGAAGAGATTAGGGTTGAATGCTTATATGAGCTTTTCAGGATTATTATTATTGGCAATGAAGTGAAGTTTCTAAATAAAGGAAATAACAGAAGAGAGAGAATACACCTCTTAGTTAAGACATAAAATTACCAAAATTGGTTGGTTGATACCGTAGTACGCGAAGCTACAAGCTGTAGCAGGTGTGCTCAGCCAAAGAGCGAGGGTGAATGGGACCAATAAAGCACCAATTAATTGTGGCCATCTTAGTCGGGACACTGTACATATATAGTCTTCGGCTAAATGGAGTACTAGGTGTGTGAAGGAGAAAGTCAACTTTGATAGAAACTGATGAATGCGATCAATTTGCACTATAAGACAAATTCTTATTAAAAAAATACAAGTTTTATACGTTATGATCTCGTTAGAGCTGTACTTTTACATGGAACACCCAATTTATTGGATTCCGTACTTCAAAAGGATATCACGGAAACCTTATAGTTTAAGATCGTCTCCGTTGGTTTTCTGCAAACTTTATAATCTAACTTTTAATTACAAAACCGAAACCTTGGTTTTTGTACTTAATTATATTTACTCCGTCTACACGCGGCGTGTACATCTCTCACTATACAATCTTTATCGCAAGTACCTATAATGAAAGAGGTTTCTTTAGAAATAAGCATTACCTTTTTAGGTACCCATTTTTCTGTTACTTCTTTATGTCTATTTACGTCTGCGTACATAAATGAATAAACATTATTACTATTAATAAAATCCCTATGGGATGCCTTCGTACTCCGGTTGAGCGTCGACGCCGGAGCTATTCAATTTATGCTCAACAGTATTGGCCATCAATTAGCTGGCGCGGTGCTAATTACGAAACTCATAGATAGCTGTTATCAGCGCGTGGGAGACTCGCCGCAGTACACGGAACACATTCCTGTGACAACACACAAGAGGTAGTGCAGTAATATCGTCTGACAACTATTACTAAGGAACCGATGATGATAATTATGATAGAATTCGGGGGGAATGATCTAGTGACAGCTTTTGTGGTGTAGGTATTGCGTTCGCCACTAATTTATTGCGATGATGTCAGCTGATCAAGGGACCAATTCCCGTATTTAATTATTTTAAATGTAGGGATGGTATGTAGGAGCCTTCCAGAATACAAACAAAGCGTACGCACTAGGCAGTTGGCCACGCTCTCATCTGATGTGGGTGTTCCAAGTGATCTACTACGTTGCAAAATTTGTTCAAAAGAGTTACATAAAGGATTTTAGGAAGACCACGGAATGATTTTAGTCAGTAAGAGTCTGACACTCCCTTCCGCTCCGCCAAGAACAGAAGAAGTCATTTGATGATTTCCCATGCTTAAAACAAAGTTGTTCTACGTGATCCTACTGCGCCTCGTGTGCCACATGTCGCGGCGCAGGCGCTACACCCGGCTGAGTTACAGCTTCACTAGCACCACACCGTCTATTACATTACCATACAATACAACTCCAAACTATGGATTTATTAGCGAGAGTGGCCGACTACTTTACGAGTTAATTGTCTCTATACTTAGTAGCTATAGCTATTGTGTGAGTCTACGCGATATTTACGAAACGTCTACGTAGCGCCTAAATTGTGTGTAGGCGTGGTGTCTAGCTGTCCCCGTCATGTGTCCGAGAGATGAAGTACCTAATACCTAACCACTTAGGTATACGTCTTTGGTACGTCTTAGGTATATGGCTACGTGGTGTGTACAAGGCGTTAACGAATAGTTTACTTGTGTCTACGTGACATGTACGCATGTATGTATGTATTTAGGAGAAATGTATGATATGTAGGTACGTAAACCACACAGTATTTACGTGGTATGTACGCAGTATACAGGTACAACGAATGTACGTGATGTTTTCGAGGAACCTACATGGTAAAAGCGTGTAAATTTATCACTAACCACCAATTTCAATGGGTAACACCTAAGCGACAGAGCGGTGGCGTCGCTGCACGGCGGCTGCGACGCGACATCGACAGCGTGGGTAACACGAACACCTGTGTCGCGATTAATCGCGCGATTGTAGCGAGTTATGTCTCCTGTCCGTTTGTCGAGCGATTTTTGTGTCGATACTAAACTTGTGAGTTGTGGCTACAACTGTTGCCGTTTATCTTCATATCAATACGTCGCGAGCTGACGGCAGTGCGGGGGGGGGGGGGGGCTGAACCGGTGCTATGACGAAACACTGCGCCGTGTGATGTAAACGATCATAAACTATGAGAATTGGAAACCGCTATCTAGGCAGCAGATCAGCCATTACTTGCATGTGCATTAGTTACGACTACCATTAGGAAGAGTGACAGACGACATTTTAGTTCCAAGTATTCGCCGTACCATCACGCCTGTATTGCCCGAAGGGTTAACCGGGCACAAATCCTAACTCAGAGCTGCTACTGAGAATTTCAATAAAAAAACCCAACAACACTTTTTGCTCGACCTGGGAATCGGACAAGACCTCTAGGCTAACGAGGCAGTTTAATTAACGCACTATATAAACAAATTGTGTAGGTATATCTCTACCGGCAACAGTAAAATTTTATTTAAGTTTCCACTGTAGATTGGTAGGTACTGTAAATTTCCCAGCAGGAAATATACCTTAGCCCCACCTGATAACAGCACACAGGGAGTGCCCTGTGTACAGGGGAAGTGCCCGCGGCCGACCGACTGGACTAAGCAGTTTAATCGTGTAGTAATGTGAGTCATAAATAACATAATCCGCTGTTACGAGGCAGTGGTTGTAGCAGGAATCAGGTTAGAAAGTCTTCCCGGAGTCACCGCCATAGTAGCGCCATAGCAGCGCCAGGCGCTAGTACTGCTCTACAGCGAGTAGTATCCATGCAGCTTCTTCTTTTCGTATCGATTGACTTTCGTCCGACCAGTATTGAGCAACCTGTACAGCTCTATCATTGCCCTCGTTTAGATCTTGGTGGGCAACTAAGGAGGTGACGCATGTCCTGTGATGGTGCTCCACACTGGCACTGCGCTTGGATCCATGTTGAGTGAAATGCTATCTGATCTGTAGGTAGTCTACCGTTCCAGGGTTGTAATTTTTTTTCGCAAGAGTCACCGCATTCCCGAAATACAAAGGGCATTAAGAAGAACACGGATTGGTTTTAGTCAGTAAGAATCTGACAATCCGTTCCGCTTCGTACAGACCGGAAGAAGACAAAATTATGCAGATTTCCTAAACTTCAAAAAAGAAAAGGTAGTCTACCGTTCATGGAAAACTGCCTTAATAGCTCCTTGGGTTACACTTGAGGACTATGGAGCTGTTATAGATACCTGCCTACATACACAGATTTTGTGAATACTCATGAATTTCAATAACGTCTGCGGTTAGTTGCTACCCGAATCTGGTCAAATACTAATAATAAACTAATATGTATGGGTCATTGTTTAGACAATGGACTATAAAGTGTCACTACAAAAGGAAGTTTACTGTTATTATGAACTGTTTTTTTCTGTAATTTATTAAACCTAAAATCTCTTAAACAAAAATAAAACTCGACTTAAAGTCAAAAGACATCAATGAGTAGGCAGCTCTAATATAAGTAAAACTAGTTTTAGTGTTTTTATCTAATACTAACTATAGTTACTGTTCTCTCATTTATTCAATACTAGCTTTTGGCCGCGACTTCGTCCGCGTGGATTAATAGTTCCCGTTCCCGGGGGATTTCCGGGATGAAAACTATCCTATGTCCTTTTTCGGGTCCCAGACTATATCTGTGTTAAATTTCATTGAAATCGGTTCAGTGGTTTAGGCGTGAAGAAGAGACAGACAGACAGACAGAGTTACTTTCGCATTTATAATATTAGTACGGAAAAAGTACGGAAAAGTACGGATTTTTCAATGCATCTCCGTCTACCGTGAGGTGAGACAGAAATAAAACGCGAAACTAACAGCACTGCACCTGTATTCAGCATAGGCTTAGGCAGAGGTGTACCAATGTACACCCATAGTTCACCAGTATATTTAAGGCCCCATATACAAATGTAATAGGGGGCGAGCCTTTTGCCACTAACCGGGCACAAATCCTAACTCCGAGAAATGAGAATTCTATGGAAAAACAGAATAACACGTTTTGCTCGACCTGAGAATTAAAGCCAAGACCTCTAACGTAGCAGTCGCGCTTAAGACCGCCAGGCTAACGAAGTAACTAACAAATAAACAAAAATGACAGCACCGAACGTGATATTGAACCCAATAATTACATCGGACGACACGATCACTTAAGATAATATTTGAATACCACACGAACATCTACCCTTATAAGAAGATGAAACGTGAAGCAGACATTAATATTGTAATGCAGTCCAGCCCTAATGCTAGTCCGCAGTGCGCCTCCCACGAGTTGCGCCTCGGTACGCGCGGGGGGCACCGCGGACACCACACTCATTAGACGACCACAATCCGAGCATGTTAATGAGTGGCTCGAATTCATAATTATGCAAATGAAACGGTTCGTAATTTTTACTTTATTGATGTAAAAGTCAATAAAATCGTGATGGAGTATGTTACTAATGAGCGGACGATAGTTTAACATTCTGTTAATGAATGCGGCCGCCATGCTGCTTTCATTTGTTAATACATTCCGATATACAGGATGACATTGAATAAATGCGACAAAATGAAATGGGAGCTTCAGTTACAGTAACATAGTAATTATTTAATGTTTTTTCTACAATCTAAATTGTTAAAAAAAATTAAGTGATTATTGTTTTAAAATGGTCCATTGATCTTGTTATCTTCATTTAAATACAAATTATCGGCATTCCAGAAAAAAAAATATGCTAAATAAATAAGAAAAATTAAAATATCAAGAAATCTCGTCCGACTCATTGCACAGTCCTCAGTAATCGTCGTGGAGTACTACAATGTTATTAAACGTTGCCGTTCATAGCGGTCATTTACCTAATTTATTTGCTAGTGTAAAGAATGTACTTAAATTCTTTGATACTTTAAATTTTTTAACGTTTTTCGTAACACTAATAAAAGTTTATTAATTTTTCTTTTGGTATGATCTAAATTTTCTTGATAACACGTAATATTGTATAGTTAAATTTGTCGCATCTATTCAATTTCACCCTGTATATTGGTATTTACTGTTACGTACATCGAGATTGTCTTGCTTCCTATATTAATAAAACTTAAGATAAGAAGACTGGCTCGTTAGTCTAATAGTCCAAAGCGCGACTGCTACGCTTGGGTTCGATTCCCAGGTCGAGCAAAAAATGCTATTGCGTGTTTCTATGAAATTCTCAGTAGCAGCTCGGAGTTAGGATTTGTGCCCGGTTTATGGCAATAGGCTCACCCCCTATTACAATCATGATCCTAAACATACCGGCGAACTGTACATTGGTATTCTCCGGGGAATACAATCGTGATAGTATGGTCGTACTTTTATAAATTTATATATTATAAATATCACATATATACACACTCACACATTAATATGAACGTCCAAACAGCAAGTTTGCTCAATCTGTGTTCGCTAATTAAAATATTTTCCTCCCGACATGAGTTCTAATTAGACCTAATAAGGCGAGCTCGCCACATCCAGTCAGGCTCTCATGTTGAACATACGTGGAGCAGCGACACTACACAGAGTACTACTACATGCAGTGTACCACTGACTTAGGCTGAAGGACTATCAGACAAGTTTACAGGATTGTCAAATGCAATGCAATTTGTACTTGTAATTAAAGTGTTTTATCGAAATGTTAAACAAATACAAAAATCTTTATTCAAGTTGTTTTTCATTAGCTCCTCCCATTTGGATGTGTATAAACACGCCCACGTCGGTCTACTGCATTGAGTTAGGCTGTGATACATTAGCAATCAGTTATTTATTCTTGATTCCACTCAATGTCTGCCAATCAGCGTTACTTTCCCACACCGCGTCGCATAGCTGCTACACTAATGAACTAGACACCCACATTATTGTAACTTCTATTTTTATGTAATAAAGGTGCATTTCCCGTGCACCGGTAGCGTCGCCCGGTAGTGTGGCAGGTCGTCTGTTCATTAATACGTCGCCGGTAATACGCGGCGGCAATTATCGCGTCGGCGCGACATCGGCCGCTAATTCCCGCGGCGCCCACGCGGTCTGCCGCGCCGCGCCTGTGCGAACAATGCCTTATTAATCACGCGCTCAAATACACTGCGCCGTGATAATTTGTAACGTACTACTATACACATACAGTTTGTTGGAAAACTTGTTAATTCCTGTGATTGCTTCGAAAGTGAAACGTTTCGGTGACGGCACGCAATTACCGTCCACTGCCGGTATTAATTATAATGATTAACGGTTACATGTGAATATTAGCTGTCATAGCACAGAATATTGGTTATTTATTCTGTGGTCACAGTGAATGCTGTGTGCGTGGATGCTCATTTGAGATCCTATTTAGACCTTTGAGGGCAATTCTACTAAGTTTTAGGATCGATCCCAATCTAACCTCAGAATGAAGTTAATAAAAATGTCTCTAATTTACTTACAATTTTTGGCATTGATAAAATCGCTGATAGGTGATTGCAACAAAATTTTAAACATTTTTGACCCTGGTAAGGTATTTGGCTTCCTGGACTTATTTAAAACTTGAAAATGTACTGGAATAACAGCGGATACAGCATCAGTTTCTTACCGTCCACTTAGTTACAAAGCTCTTCTCCAAGCATCCCGTTCAACAGCCTACACTCTACCTTGTCCTTATCTAGAGTACTTACCTATAAGCACATACAAAATAATGGTAATGGTTTCCACACAGATCCGTTTATAGATTACATGAGCGATGTAAATGCTGCGACAACTCTCCGATATCGCTGTACAACTACTAGCAGTAGTACATGTTTAGCTAATGTCACGCTGTATGTAGTGAGACGGACAGGAAGCGTGTTCGCGCGCCATTCTGTGTGATTGCGGCGTCTGCGCGGAAGCACGCGTCGCTGCGGCCTACAGCGCATTGTGTGCGCACAATACGCGCTGTTTAGAGAGCCTCGTGTGCAGCTAATTAGTGCAGAATGAATGAGTGACCTTCCTGCGCTTCGTGAACTTGTGTCCACGTTGCCGATATGTGTGCAATATGAGTGTCGGTCTGACCCGAATCATATCTGTCAACTTAGGTCATCAACTGCTTAGCCTTTTCCCAACTATGTTGGGGTCTGCTTCCAGTCTAACTGGATACAGCTCAATACCTGTGTTGTACATGGAGCGACTGCCTATCGGACCTCCATAACCCAGTTACTGGGCAACACGACGCCTCTTGGTTTGACTGGATATCAGACTTCCTGACTTCTAACTACCCGTAATGACTGTCAACGATCTACGAAAGACAGCTGGGACCAGCGGTTTTACGTGCTTTCCAAGGCACGGGGGTGTCACACCGCTAGCTTCTAAACTCCAGGTTGATGCTGAGGAATTCCTAATGGTCTAGTGGTGGTAAGCACGACTGTTGAGCGTGGAGTCCTGGGTTCTATTCCTAGGCCGGGCAAAAAGCATTATTTAATTTTTCCATTAGAAATTTCTCAGTAGCATCCCGGAGATTGAAGTTGGTGGTGTGCCACCCCCGTGCCTCGGAAAGCACGTAAAGCCGTTGATCCTGCGCCTAATCTCTCCCCGGTTGTGTCGTATTGCAGTCCCATTGTACTAAAAGTTGTTTTCTTTATATACCACAGTAAGTGGCAAACAAGGTAACGGTCCGCCTGATGTTAAGCGGTAACCCCTGCCTATTGACACTTGCAACACCAGAGGCATCACTCGTGTGTTGCAAGAGTTTGGGATGAGGGAGTGCACATGTGTGTTGCACATAAATGTGCACTATAATGTCTCCTGCGTACTTGGCTAGTCTGCATTAAGATGAGCCACCGGGACCAGAGTCGGTCTGGAGGATGCATACATTTACGCAAAGCCTTGTAAGGCGCCTCTGTAACATTAGGAATGTCAGTGCTGCTATGAACTCGGCCGTGTTGCAGGGTGGCGCAGTGCGGGGGCTCGCTGGGCGCGGCGCTGGTGTGCGCGCGCGCGCCCGGCCTCACGGAGCGCCAGCGCGCCATGTGCCGCCAGGCGCCCGCCGCCGTCGCCGCCATCGGGGACGGCCTCAGGTAACACACCACTCAACCACCATTCTAACATAACATACCAGCACGCCTGTCAAGGTATACCAATGTACACCCACAGTCCTCCAGTATGTTTAGGTCCCATGTAATAGGGGGCCGGCCTATTGCCACTAAATGTAGTAGAATCCTGTAAGGCGACTGCTACGGTAGAGGTCTTGGATTCGATTCCCAGGTGGAGCAAAAAATGTTATTAGGTTTTTTATTAAATTCTCAGCTAGCATCTCGGAATTAGGATTTGTGGTGGCGGTGAGGTGGCGTTCTGTGGGTTCTGTCTACCCCAATGGGAAAAAGGCGTGAGTTTATGTATGTATGTATGTAAAACTACTTTCAAAAGAACAATAAGAGTCTCTAAAAGCTCGGCCGCTACTTATAATCATTAAACAACTGGGGAACAGTTAACAAAACCATCGTGAACAGAAGATTAATTTAAAAAGCCTAAGAATTTGTTAAAATAAAGTGGAAGACAGACATTAAGCGCTCCTAATAATGCTAGCGTGGCGTACAGATTACACCTATCGATACACCGATTAACGATTTATCGGCCACTTATCCGATTAAATCGGAATTAATTCACCAACAGAAAATATTCGCTTTATTATACACTTTATTGGTGCAGCGATTAATTTGACTGCTTTTGCTTTTTATTGAATGTTCTCATTTATTTTTAATGGGGTTTGCTATGGAATTTGCAACAGCAGTTTGGAGTTAGGATTTGTGCCCGGCAAATGGCAATAGGTTCGCCCCCTATTACATGGGACCTAAAGCATACCGGGGAACTGTGGGTGTACATTGGTACCTCTGCCTTACCCTTCGGGGAACGCTTTTTTTTTTATAGACGGGAAATCATCAAATAACTTCCCCCGCCCTGGGCGGGGCGGGAGGGAGTGTCAGACTTTTACTGACTAAAACCCGTCTATGTTCCTTCATGTGCCCTTTGCGTTCCGGGGGCGCGGTATCTCTTTCGAACAACCCGCAGCCCCGGCAGGCATCGGCCCTCAGTGGCCCCATCCAAGTTTGCTGACTCGGGGAACGCTGGCGTGATGGTTTGTATGTATGTATGTAAATTCAAAGTTCGGCCTGATATTGAGTAATCCCTGTGGTATTGTGATGTATATTGTGGTGTGCACAGGATGGCGTACGAGGAGTGCCGGCAGCAGCTGGCGGGGCGCCGCTGGAACTGCTCCGGCGTCGGCGACGGCCTGCACGGACACGTCATGCCCATCGGTAACACATCCATCTAACACGCTAGCTGTAACATGTGCTCTGTTCGACACTGGTTCTGGTTCTTCTCCATAGAGACTTACATGTTTGACCCGAGCAATTAGCTTCAACATCCTTACTAATATGTATTATAAATGCGAAAGTAACTCTGTCTGTCTGTCTGTCTGTCTGTCTCTTCTTCACGCCTAAACCACTGAATCGATTTCAATGAAATTTGGTACAGATATAGTCTGGGACCCGGGAAAGGACATAGGATAGTTTTCATCCCGGAAATCCCCCGGGAACGGGAACTAATTATCCTCGCGGACGAAGTCGCGGGCAAAAGCTAGTACTGTATAATTTCTTGACAATTCAAAAGTGCTTGTTAATAGTGTAATTGAAATAAATGACTTGACTTGACTGGCCTGTACTACCCGTGCCCGCTCCAGGAGGATAGCAGGAACACAAGAGTAGCTACAACGCCTGGAAGATGAAGTGCGCTGTAGGAAATTATTCCCTTAATTGTAGCAGTTAATTACATTATTACCCTAAGTAGAATTAAAACCGGTTTTATTAGCATTTCATTATCAACATTTCAAACAGCAGACAAAATTAATATATGGTTTTTTTTTGGATGTGGACACAAATCTCCAGATCGAGACAATAATTAATACAGCGAGACCACACAAATATTGATTTCCAAAAGATACGGATGGTTTATGATTATTTGAAGGCAGACTATATGCAAGGGATCGAATCTAGCACAAAGAACCAGTTCTGTGTGTTTATTATAATATGGTAATAAGTAAATGGAGCAGAAACAAACGCTGGCGGTGACGTCATCGCGCCTGCTCGTCTCGTTTGGAAGCACCTCCTCACAAAGCCGATTAACTTCGGTGCTTAGCGTCACTGAGTCAAATCAAAATCAAATCAAATCAAATCAAAGCATTTATTTCAATTAGACCATTTACAGGCACTTTTGAATTGTCAAGAAGTTACAGTTTAATATTGAAGCTAGTTGCTCGTTCCAAAACGTAGGTCTCTATGGAGAAGAACGAGCAAGAAACTCCATGGACACTCTTTTCATTCAATTTGGTTTTTACAAAAACTTGGTTACAATATTCTTGTTGCTTCTATATGTGAAAACAATGAAGGTGAATATAAAAAATAACAAAATTATAATAAAGATGTAAGCCATGGCAGTTAAGAGATGACCAATCCCAACTGACAGCACCCGTTCACGAATATGACGCGTGCATCAGCACCATCTAGCTCAACCATCTTGAAGGGAACCAAACGATCCAACCCACGCGCCACCGTCAGCGAGACATTAAAGAGAGCATGACGAAGCTCTCAACTGCCATGCTCAGTGTCCAACACATAGTAACTTAATAAATAAATGGCTCCATGGTACTCACATTTACAAAATTGAAATAAATTATGTTAAATTATATAAAACTAAGGTTTTAGCGAACCTATTCGATTGATGATCCATAGTATGTAAAATAAATAGCAATAAAATAACGGTAGACGTTATTAATGTCAATCAAAATTAAAAAGTGGTAAGAAACATACCCAAAAAATAATATCTATTAATTTGTGAGCGCGTGTCTCTGTGGAGCAGGACCAGCATTAAGCCAAGCATTCTTGTCATTAATATAATCTTCTAACTTATAATATGCCTGACTACATAGTGTGCGTTTGATGCAAGTTTTAAATTTTCTCTCATTTAGTTCGAGAATATCGAGCGGTATTTTGTTATAACATTTTACACAGTACCCCATAAAAGAAGTGTGTACTTTAGACAATCTGAAACTTGGTTGATCTAATTTATTCCTATTTCTAGTATAAACATTATGTCTATCACCAATTTTTTTGAAAAGATGAAGGTTTTTTCGAACATGCATAATGTTTTCATATATATATTGACAAGGAACCGTCATGATATTAATTTTTTTGAACAATTCCCTTAGAGACTCGCTCCTGCAAAGATTATAGATGGCTCTGACAGCCCTCTTTTGCAGAATAAAGATAGAATCTATATCTGCAGCCCGCCCCCAAAGCAAAATACCGTAAGACATAATGCTATGAAAGTAACTAAAATAGACCAGCCTCGCGGTATCCACGTCTGTTAACTGTCG
The DNA here is from genome assembly GCA_932526535.1 of Caradrina clavipalpis. NCBI lineage: Eukaryota > Metazoa > Arthropoda > Insecta > Lepidoptera > Noctuidae > Caradrina > Caradrina clavipalpis. The sequence goes on along the minus strand of OW052111.1, from coordinate 104,277 downwards.
GATTTTTCTGACAGCGTAAGCGGCTGAGCTCAACCGCCCTGCTAGAGATGTTAAGTGAGGACTCCACTGCAGCTTTGAGTCAAGCGTAATCCCTAGGAAAACTGTCTTTTCGACGAATTCCAGTATATCCTTATTTAATGTAACGTTACATGAACAACTTTTAACATTTGGCAAAGCGAATCTTATGCATTTAGTTTTCTTCTCATTTAATACTAAGTTATTTATAGTAAACCAATTATGAACCTCATGCATAGCGTTATTTACGTCGTCAAGATGTTGTGCCTTTCTATTTACTTTAAAAATCAGTGAAGTGTCATCAGCAAATAACACCATTTGAGGTTGGTTTTTCAGTAAATGAGGTAAATCATTAATATATACTAAAAAGAGAAACGGACCCAATATAGAACCCTGCGGAACCCCCATCTTTACTTTTAAGCCTAATGAATTTACACCGTTTATTTGAACATGCTGCAGTCTATCATTTAAGTACGATTTTATCAAGTCACGCGCTAGATGACCTAGTCCGTAATGCTCGAGCTTAAGGAGGAGTGTTTCATGATTTACGCAATCAAATGCCTTTGAGAGGTCGCAAAAGATGCCAATGGCATCCTGTGAGTCCTCCCATGCATTAAAGATGTGTTTAATTAAAGTGACACCGGCGTCAGTAGTACAACGCCCTCTGGTGAAACCGTACTGTTGATCGTGCAAGATGTTGTTGCAGTTGAAATGATTGAGCATTTGATTGAGCATCACTTTTTCGAACACTTTGCTGAAAACCGGCAAAATCGACACAGGTCTATAATTGTTGGTGTCTTTGCTATCCCCGGACTTAAATAGGGGTATAACCTTGCTGTGCTTCATTAAAGTAGGGAAAACTCCTTGGTCTATACACAAATTAAATATCAAAGCTAAATAGGGTGCTACTGTCTCAATTATTGATTTACATACATTAGTAGACATGCCCCACAGATCTTCGGTAACCTTGCTCTTGAGTTGATTGAATGTTTTTATAACAACCAGAGGGTTGATATGTTTAAATTTAAATTCCTTGGGACAGGCTGAAACATTCGCCCTTATTAAATCCATAACAAGTGCGGGCGAGGAATTTAAAGCTTCAGTAGTTTTAATTGGAATATTGGTAAAGAATGTTACAAATTCCTGAGCCACATCGATATTTGTGCTTATGGGACCTCGGGAAGTATCTAGACTATAATCAGCATTATCGATACCAGAAGTATCAATTAACGTAAGGGACATTTTGGCGAAAATGAGTTATATACATCATTGGATTCAGAATTTTCTGCTCTATCGATTGGTATTATTAAAAAAATTCTATCGTTAAAAAAAAATCCCTTACGTTAAAAAAATTTGGCCTGCGTAAAACGATTTATGAAAAAAAAAATGATGTAACGGACGTTTAAATTTTTTTTTCTCTGAAAAATAAAGTAAGTCATAGTGTTAATAATTTACAACCTCAGTCGATTTAAATAGCATGTCCCTTACTTTAATTTATGATTAGAGTTTTTTAAGAATTATTTCTTTGGTGATGGCTAAATGACTGCCCCCGAGCCAGATACATTCTGGAATGTATATGAATCTTACATAGCCTCATAATATTTAAAAAATCATTCATGAATTATGTCGTGTTTAATATTTTCCTAGCACTTTCGTGAACTATTAAACATAATAAAGTATCTAAAAAAAAAACTTTTTCATCACAAACATTCGCTTATAAATATACAACCTCATTTTCGTTTTTAGTTTTATTCTTTTTCGTTTTATTTTTTGTCAGTTGAAGAAAATTATATACTGTCACACACCTTTTTTTCCTTTTTAGGCAATATTATTTTACCATTATATTATTCCCAAAAAGTATCTGAATCTTTTTTACATGAAATACTAATATTTAGCCATTCAGCATTACATTGTACCTAGTACCATATTTATACATGGTACCTGGCACATGGGGCAGTGGTCTATACTTCCATTTAGCCATCTCCTTTCATTTAAATCTGTGATAGCTAAACTGAAACTAACATTAATCATGCAAAGAACCTATTTCCATGGTGTTAAAATACCATAATTTTAGTAGATAATCTATAGTTACATCAAATTGCAACACTGTAAAAGTCCTTTACAATAGGATTACGTATAATTTTCTATTTCTCTTGCTGCTTACACTATGCTTGACGGTTTACACATAAAATATTAGTAACTTAAGGCACAACTAAACATATTTTTTTAATGTAAAGGACATGCTATATTTTAATCCGCTGGGTATTCCTAAATCTTTCGTTTAGAGCATGAAAGAAGAGGAAATTCTAAGAAACTTTGCTCTAGACCCAATTAAAATTGGAGCAGACAGTAAAAAGTTATACCCAGATTTAAAAAAATAAAATCGTTTTTTGGCTCTCCTGAAAAACCGTGTTTTGTCCCTTACATTAATTGATACTTCTGGTATCGTTATGTCTTTTATTTCTATTTGTTTCGTTATTAATAATTTTCCAAACAGTTTTTATTTTATTATCTGCTGATTTAACCTTGTTACTAATGTACAAAGCTTTAGCTGACTTACAAGTATTTTTAAAAATTTTAGAGTAAGTAGCAACATACTTATTAAAACTTTCAGTATTTACACAAGGCTTAAGGCCATACAATTCAAATAGTCGTTCCCTACTTTTCCTGATACCTTTAGTTGCCCAATCACTAAATAAAAATTTTGGGCAAATTGTTTTTGTTTTTTTCTTAAAAATATTATTAAACTCTGTTTGCACGACAGAAAAGAATTTTTCATATAAAGCACTACCACCATTTATATCAAGGCTCTGAACACATAACTTACTAATTAAAGTGCTATTAAATTTATTTAGATTACCAGATGTTATTGGTCTTGTTTGTATCTGCACTTTTTGTAATGATGTTTTGTACTCAAAAGAAACGGTTTGTCCGCTGTGATCAGATGGAAGATAATTTACTATAGCTTTATCTAAGTAGGTGCAGCAACAAAAAACATTATCAATACATGTAGCAGTAGTCGAAGTTATTCGAGTTGGTTCTAGAAAAACGTATGATAGGTTGAAAGATTTAAAAAGACTTATTAATCTACTGCTATTTGAATTATTTTCTAGAATATTGATATTAAAGTCACCACAGATTATTACTGATTTATTACCAGTTGTAAGTTTTGACAAAGCATCTTCCATTACAGTTTCAAAAATAGAGTAATTTTGGTAATTTGGGGGTCTGTAGACGCACACTATAACATGCTTATCTAGCTCAACACAGGACAGCTCAATAATATGTTCAACCGATAGTTGAACTATGTCTGTACGTGGCTTTGATTTAATACTATTTTTAATAAGGATTAGTGAACCACCACGCTGCATGGATTTGCGGTTGAAACAACTGGCCACAGTATAATTCTCATAATTAATTAACATTTCATACTCTTTTAACCAATGTTCTGTAAAACAAATAATGTCGAACATTGTCTTTTCTAAAAACAGTTCAATTTCTAATTGTTTTGAAGTAAAACCTTGAATATTTTGATGAAATATTTTTAAGGAATGTTGCTTACCCCCGTGTTTACTATTTGGTAAGGGATTGCTAGAAGATACCTTTTTGTTCATATGTTTAAATAAATTGTCGTTGGTATCTTCTGTTGTCTTAGTTACTAGTTTAAAACATTATTTTTTGTTGCCACCGTAACATTAGTATTATTACTAAATAGTGTGGTGCTAATTAAGGAGGACTTCGACATACTAATTATGTCTGAGTTAATATTAAAAGCTAATAGCCAAGCTATCTGACGTCTAAATCTAATGGGCAGATACGCTGTATCCCTAGTCGATTTTAATTTGTCAACAAAACTGTTGATGTCCAGAAACATAAGTTTGTCACTATAGTGACTAACAAGAAATTGCATATGATTATTTAACATATGAATGTTATTATTTTGTCTCTTTGAGAGGTGCTCAAAGTAAGGAAAAGCACACAATATTATTTTCTGACAATTAAGTTTTAACATTTCTGTGACGCTGTCAGTAATGTCGTCTTTTGTTACATTTATGCTATTACCTACTAATAAAGTTATGATAGAATTTGCATCATAAACATTTTTTGTTATTGAAGAAACTATTTCTTTATAGGAAGTTCCAGGCATACAATAATTTAAAGCAGATTGTCTAAGGTTGTTGTTTAGTAATTTCCCCAGACCCCTTCCTAAACTATCTGAAAATATAATGGGACAGCAACAAACTTTGATATCAGATAGAGAACTACTGTCTTGCAGATCCAGAGATGTACCATATTCAATATCTGGTACTACACTTAAATTAGGGACACACTCCATGACACTCTCAGACTGGGACGGGTATTCCGTTACCTCAGGCTGGGGAGCCCCAAATTGGGATTCCTTCAGGAAGGTACCTTGAGTGGTACTGTGCGGCACTGGGTCCATTCTGTCTGCACTAGAGCTACAGATATCCACTAATGCATTTGTTGCAAGTATATGCTCTTTAATTTGTTGTTGTGAGCTCTCATACTTTTTAGAAAGAGAGTATAATGACCCTTCAAGCACCTCAATCTCTGACTGTAGGCGTTGAGTGTCAACCTCATAAATGTTTATGCTATCCTCTAATTTAATTTGGAAATTATTTAATTTATTCACTAGAAAAACACGTTCTTTCCTTAATTTAATATTATTGGAATAATGTTTTTGTTGTTTTCTAAACCTTTTACATTTATTAATGATTTTGTTAAACTTTGCATATTTTTTTAATTTATTATGACTCACTGTATAACTGCTAGTATTATACCTGTGATGGTTTTTAACTGATATTTATTAATTAAATAGAGACAGAGGCTCGATCTGAGAAAGATAGTATAAAAGCTTTTGCCCGCAACTGCGTCTGCTTCAAATTTGATATTTCTCCCACGGGCACCGTACATTTTTCCGGGATAAAAGAATTAGATGTGGTTTTCCACACTACAATCTAGTTCGGAGCCAAACATCCAGATCCGTTCAGCCGTTTAAGCGTGAAGGAGTAACAAACATCCATCAATCCTCACAAACTTTTACATTAATTGTGTGTAGTGTTAAATTAGCAGGAATATGTTAAAAAATACAAACACAAACATGATAAAATAATCTCCCAACCGTATTGCGCTTGTAACCACAAGATCAAAGGGGAGTTAAACTTTACAAACAATACGAGTAGGTACGATGTAAGATGATCGACTAGAATTTCATCATCAATATATAAATTGATAGTCAATAAACAATATGATAGAGCTCTCTGCGGCCACCAGAGACAATAGACAAGTTGACCTATCTGCGAGTATCTGCGGTAACACTGTTACTATCGCGGCCAGACAAACTAATGATCTGTTGGATACGGTAATACTATTCAACTATTAGATTAATGATCGCCGATCGACACACGATTATATATTATTATACAAGCTGTATTATCGTATAATCTCAACGAGGACTTATTAGCCACCACTTGATTAATAGTTTCCCGTGAACGCACACTAACACAGCTTTACAATACATGCGCTGATACTGATGCTAAGTTATGCTCTTGTGTCCATTTTATTAGTTTGGGTGATTTATGTACGACGGGAGACAGATTATTTATTGATGTTTTAGAAATCTAGATTGCTAGCTAAAACAGTGGACCAACGTGAATGACATTAACATCTCACAATGCGCTCACATGCTTATGTATATTATGTAACAAGTTATCGAAGAAACAGGCGACCATCTAATAAACAAATGACGGTTTATAGTTAGACTAATGTTATAGTAGGAATTGCTCTCAGCGTGGTCGCGTCGTGCGGGCCGCCTCCCACCTCCGTGGCACATCCGATACTCTATGATTTATTAGCAACGGTCTGCGACATAACATACCTCGTACTAACGATGGACCTACAGACTAATGTTTAATTATAATTATATTGATTCTTCTTCATTTATTTTTAAAAGCTTCCTTCTGGGAATCCTCGCACCACATTCAGTTTAGTGTGAATACAAAACAAAGTTGCTTTGCTGCGGCTTCCTTTACTTCATCAACTTTCTTTGCTCTTTCCCAACTTCTTCATCAAGTCCTGTCGACCTTTAACATACACCAGAATTCAAATAGGTGTATGTACGATCTTCTTATGCCTCATGCTCCATGTTTTTAGGGTTCGGAACTTTTTATGTTTCAATCTTTTCTAGCGAACGTCACTTTGTCATCCACTCACGTTTCATTTTATCTTTGGTCACCTTCTTCTCCACCAACATTTGTGATGATCACTCTGTTAGCGACAAGCTTTTCAATGCATACGAGCTTGCTACACGTAACTATATAGAAATGAGACTGCAATGCGACTTCACCATACATACGAGTGGTAGCTGCGACACACTCACAGTCAGTAAGAGAGCAATGTGAGTCGGACCACTTTTTGTCAAATACAAACGTTACCTGTCCGCTGTGCCGACTGGGCTCCGTCTGCGCGGCGTCTGGGCGGCGGCGCTGGTGTCGGGGCGTCTCGGCGGCCGGGAGGGTAATGGCCGCCGCATGAATATTAATGCAGTAATTGGCCGCCACCAAACAATCATATTTGTATCGCAAGCGCTCGCGATCGATATCTTGAAATATTGCCATTTAAATGTCCAAACGTGAGATAAGCAATGAATAGATTTAGAACGGACTAGGTATGCTAATGATCGAGCCACGGCCGGGAAATTAATTGATTTTATTACTTTACAATGTGAGGATTGTAAACTTTACTACCGAAACATTTTATATAAACAGACACACGAATCATTCATGTTTTTATTACGATAACAGGGATTAATTTGTAATACACCTCATAGAAATTTCAATACGTTAATTGGATGTAATAAATTAGTTTGAAACGTAACGCATAAACATTGACGAGTTCTTGAGTTGTTTACGACAGACGCACCCAAAATAATTGTATATTAATAACACATTTAATATTAATAAAATGCGAATGTTTCACTAATCCGTCAGTGGAGGACACTCTCACGACATACTCACCGTCTCGCTGCCCGCACCTGCAAACACTAAACACTGATACTAAATAAAATAAATTCAAAATACAGAATACCATTTCGGACCCATTAACACATGAGAATCATCATCATAACAGCCAAACAGCATACACTGCTGGACATGGCCTCCCCTAAAAATAGCCACGATGACTGGTCCTGCGCCGCCCATGCAGTGCTTTCCCGCGACCGTTACTTGATCGTCCGTCGTCGGTCGGATGAGAGGCTTTCCCAAACTGCGCCTTCCAGTGCTTGATCGCCACTCGAGAACCTTATGACCCTAACAGCCGTCCACTATACGCTACGTGCCTTGTCCATTGCCAATTGCGTTTAGCAATTTCGAGAACGAAAACACATGAGAAGTCTATAACTTAAAATTAAAAATTGATGTTTATAAAATAATTCTTTCCCAAATTGTTCATTACTCTCCGAATATAACGATATGGTCAGACACCGCAGCATTAACCCTCCTCAGGAGACGAAAGGAGATGATGTTGATAAGAATGAAGAGGCTATGCTTGGAAGGACTTAACAACATGGCGCCATTTCAAGTGAACCGCAGTAAAATGGAACAAATGTATTCGTTAGCAAAACAAACGCTTTACTGCTCCGAGTGTATGTTCCTCGCCACTAGGCCAATCAGAAAGCAATAAAAGTACAACAAAATTATCGAAAGTCAAATAAAACTGTCAATTCCCGGTGCGCCGGTATCACACCCACAGCGGTGCGAGATTTATGCCCCACACGTAATTGGGCGACGCTCCAGTGCGCGGCGAGCGGAGCGTTTACACCCCGCGACACGATCTATTCACTAGGTCCTGCAAAGTCACGATACGCGAGAATATAACGTGGCTAAAGAAAAAAATATGTATATCATCGTCTCATCATCATTCTGCCCTAACCCCATATTACTTGGGGTCGGTGTAACGCGTTTTCTTCTTCCATGCCGCCCTATCAACCGTCATGATATTACTGACTCCCTTCTCTCCACATAATTTCATATTCCCTTCTCTTCACATAATCCTCCATCTTTTCTTTGGTATCTTCCTCTCCATCGCCATCCATCCATCTTGCTAAAGAAAATAAAATGACAACATTAAAACATGATCCGGAAGACAGCAAGATTCATCCAAGTGTTGTCATCTGGTAGGACGACGAGGTCGTGACTTGTCAGTGTGCGGTGTGGGAGTACTGTAATGCTCTCGAGTTTGGCGCCAATCATTATTTACTTGTTCAGCTAAATTGGTGAAGTTTATTGTAAGAATGCGCTCTCAGAATTATCGAAAGCAATAAACTCAGCTTCTAAGTTGGTTGCGTATATGTATATTTATATCTGTATTTCTTGTACTTCTATTTTCTCATTTTATGTAGAAAATTGGTTAGCTTATCAATTAAAGCCATTAAAGTCAATTACACTCTAACACATACATATATCTTTGTCAATCAAATTCTCGCAATTACTCTAGCTTTTGAGTACCTGTTTATTTCGACCACTATTCATTGCATGTGACGCAACGACTCGTACGACACACGCAGCTATCATGTCGTATCGTGTCGTATAAACGTCGGCATCGTCCGTCACAACACGTTTGTCGGTCGGCCGCGCGTCAATTAAACGACGCTTGTTTACTTTTTGTATCGCACGTTAATTGTGCTGAGCTCTGCGACAGGTGACTAGTAAGGCAGCCACCGCGACACTATAATATGCTAAACATTTGATAGAAATATTAGTGCAATCTGCTTCATTCACAACTATTAATATCGACAGTCCTTACCTTCGGAATGTTTGGAATCGGGGGACTGACTATGGTTAACATGAGTGTTAACCCGCCCGCTTAGTATGTATAGGGGAGAACCAGATCAAACATAATGACGTGTAACCAAATTCGTAGGAGTCATCAGTAGTAACAGTATTGACAAAGTCATCATACGCGTACCTGTGACCTACCTCTGCTGGAGCTCTGTGCACACAGATAATTAATAAAGATGACGCAGCGGCCATGACAGGTTGATCACAGATAATAGTAATGTTTGACACATCACAGTGTCGCTCCATGTTGTTCACAAGTTGTTGACTGATGTTGTACTTTTTGTCTGTAATGCGCCGAATATCCGCATAGATAGAGCTTCTCTATAAATCGCTTCGCTAACTAATGATGATGAAATAACGCTAATGAGATCCAATCCATCGAGTATAGCGCATTATGTACAATACAGAATTGAAATATTTTGAGACAGCGCTTTCCTCTAGTTCGATTTCTATGACTGTTCATATTTAGAAGCTCTAAGCAATTGCAAGAATCGTGGGAAAATCGAAAATACAAGATCGATAATAACTCATCGATTACAGTAAAATCAAGTTCTGCATTACAGTAAAATCATTAGTCGTAATACAACTAATACTTAGTGATACTGAAATACTCAATCATTTCCCGTTCTGTTTCCATTTAAACCGTACATCTGTAACGTCAAACCTGTCCGGCAGTCCACGTCGGACGTTTGGCGCCTGCCAGTGCGCACTGTAACGTTCTATCCACATACCACGCGTCATCTTCCCTTACCATTTGTCTAACAGCTATTTGTCTTAGCATTTTGTCTAACATTTATTATTTCATGTCAATATTCATCCAAAGTAACCACCATTTCGCCTTTTTTACCTTTGTCATCTTTGTATCTGTTGTGTTTCTAAATCTACCCACAAGCTGTTGATAGTGTTATTTCTGCATTACTATTGTATTTATTGTACACCATATTGAACACTATGCTTGTATCACATTGCTTGTATTATTAGGAAAAACAGTGTTACAATTGTAGATAGACCAATAAATAAATAAATAAATAAATATGGTCGTAGCAGGAGTTTATTAACCACAAATAGTAAATTACAATTCGGTTAAAATAGGGATTCATCCACTCTTGGACGCACACATGTGGTGTGAGCTGTAACACTAACGTCCGCCGTGCACTAGATTATACACAGAAACTGTAATGTATTGTTCATGTCACAAATATGAAGTCAGCCTTACTAAGCGTTGCCAGTAACCAAACACCGTACTCGATGTTCGTCTGATTGCGATGCGGAGGAACATCGTAGCGGTCGTAACAATGTCGAGCGCGATTGTCAGCGGACAGCGACGGCTATGACTGAGGTGGATCAAGAAAGGGATCTCTTGGAAATTATAGCTGCATCATAGTATGCACATATTGCACAGCACAGGAACACTTTCTATATTTTACGGTATCTTATCGCCGTCTTCCAATTTAGTTAGAATCGGTTACTTTACCTTTTCAAAACATGATGTAACTAGGTGTCCTGTGTTCATTTAATGCGTGTAATCTACTGCGTATTCCTACTAATTGAGTGGTCGCGAGGCGAGGTGTTGCGCGAGCAGATACAGCGCGGAGCGTGTCACGCTGATAGCGGCCGATAAGCAGGACGACGCGCCCCGGTGTCGCTTCGATAGCGAGACACGATTTATATGCACAGGAAATATTTATAGAGATTAGTGTGAGAACACTGTGAGAAACACGAAACGGAGATACACAGAGGAATTTGAAATACCCAACAATTTGTAACGTAGGAAATACAGAGAAATAGGAAACATGTGAAACAGTTAAGTCCAGAATGAAACTGCTTGTAGCAGTGAGTTGTTATTTCAAAAGCAGTGACAGTTGGATTGATTATTAGTTATAGTGTCAGTGAATGAAACGGGTTCAGTCGGCGAGTGCTCAGTAATTATCTCCCACGAGCTCGCGGAGCCCACGGGTCGAGCAGCCGAACTACTATTTGTAATGTTTAAGCTGGTAGAGCAACATCTGAGCTTATTAAGATTCACATGTGGTAAAGATGTGGTACTTTTTAATTATTATTGAAATTTCACGTCTGTCGAAAATGTTCCACCGTCCCTCAAGAACTGCTTAGTGCTGCCTGGTCCTGAGCTCAACTCGCACTGCATACTGTATACTATGACGAATCTGTGTGACCGTGTCTCGATCGTTTCAACGGACATGACTGCAATATCCGCAGTTCTAGTTATTTTATGTTTTTAATTCTCATTTCGTAGCTCTCATTTTGTTTTGCAATGAGATCACCTCATTACTTCGACGACGCCTTTGCATTGTGACAATTTACTTCTTAAATATGATTCGCACGAAAATTTACCGCCACATAAAATAATTTGACTTTCACTAACTATTATTATTTACAAATGTCTTTAATATGGATTTAGTGTCTAGTTTTGTCATTGCTTGCAATGATGTCATCACGTGATCAAGTAGTTTATGGTCTCAGCGCTGTTTAGGTCACCCCTAATAGTACTAGCTCTCAATATCTCCGCTGTAAGTCTGTAAAGGCTTGTGTCATGCGGCTGTTGTAATTGGTTGCTAAAACATGATATTAGTATGCAGTAGTTATCAGTGCATTTGCTGCGTGTCACGCTTCAGCATAAGTTACCGGCTGACGAGCAGACACCTCGCGACTGACCGACAGCTGATACGCGACTCGACGCGGTGACACTGACAGCGCAATGACAGCTCCACAGAAAGCTTTAGCTGTCGCCGACTGTCGCTGACTTGATTTGACCGCGACTTGCTGTGCCCACCACGACTTGTCTACGAGACTGTGTCGTTGTGTGTTCTAGAATCTAGTCAGGAAAAGTACCTACATATCATAAAATCTATGGATGCATGAAAGTGAGGATCCTCCGACTTACTGCCTGACGGTTACTGCCTGACAGTTGTTATCTCGTATACTAACGTCGGATATCAAAAACGTTAGTTGTAGTTCGCATGTCGCGCGCTAGATGTCGTTATAAATCACTTAAATAAACAAATTAAAAAAAGTATATTTTGATCAAAAACTAGGTTCAAGAATAATGTAGTAACTTCTACTGGTACTTTGTCCATATCCAACGGAAACAATCACCTCAAGTCGAAGATGTGCTGCAGGCAGTGAGCAAGGTGCTGGTAGCGGGGGGCGGGTAGCGGGCCTCGAGCACAAGGACTGCTATGTGGAAAGCTTTACATACACCTACAAAATATTGCGATTAACGCACTATACAAATTATCTCTTCCACAGCTGTGATTCGAGACGGGACTTTAATGTTTAATAGTAAATGTCAACTTTATAGGCTTACATAATGAACGTAAATAAACAGCTTGGAATCAAACGCAGGTGATGCAAACGCTCAGTGACATGTGACCCGCGGCACTGCCCCCGTCACCGACACGCCGCCGCGTCACTCGACACTCGTCGCTAATATATCGAGTGGAGGCAACACTGACGCCTTGATATGGTCATCGTAACGTGGTAGTCACTACTCGACACATTTGCTCAATCATTCGATAGGATTGCCCAATGGGAATATAGTTTGTTGAGTAGGTACAACATTGTGCCAGGGCCGCACTCGATGGTTTACATTTTCTACCTATCATTATATTGTGATGTAATTTTATTTGATGTTGTAATAATAGCGTTTCATTTAATTTTAAAGCTATCTAGGGGCCTCTGCGAGTTGGCTTCGGGTCCTCGTGCGCCTTTCAAAGATCTGGGACCCTAGGGTCCCGAGATACGTAAAGAATTTAATCAGATTTAATTATTTATTTTAAATAAAACACAGGGTGGTTTATTGTATTGGTTAAAAGTACATTATTAATTCATGTAATTAGTAAGTGCCCCAATAAGTTATTTGTGTGTCTGTGTTGCTTCAGCGACGAAGGAGGCGGCGTTCACGTACGCGATCACGTCGGCGGGCGTGACGCACGCGCTGAGCGAGGCGTGCGCGCGCGGCGACCTGCCCGCCTGCCAGTGCACCACCAACCGGTATGTAAACACTGCTGGATACACGACTCTTCTCTTCTGATACTGCCTATAAACAAATAACCTTTTACTTCCTTGACCAAAGAATTGAAGAATGTATTTGTTAAAGAACAAAATTCACTGACACTTTCTTCCTTCTCAAATAAAAGATAACCTGCCCCTTCTTTAAATTTGGTAGTGGCTAGTGCTCACAGCCAAACTAAGATAAATGCGACACATCTCATCTCTAGGAGGTGGAGAATACCACACATCAGCCCTAACTTGCGATAGACTGAAAAGTTTTAACCTGCCAATAAATATGCGACAGTGTACGAGTACAGTATGTGAGTAACGTTGCATGTGGTCAGACGGCGCGGCATGTCAACGGCGGAGCAGTTCGAGTGGGGCGGGTGCGGCGAGGGCGCGTACGGCGCGCGGCTGGCGCGGCGCTTCCTGGACGCGCGCGAGCTGGAGCGCGACGCGCGCGCGCTCATGAACCTGCACAACAACCACGTGGGCCGCAAGGTGAGCGAGGTACTCTCTCAACAGTACACCTGCCGCCGCCGCTAGCACCCGCGGTGCCTGCGCGTCAACATGACACGAGGGAGGATCAGAGACAGAGAGACGACTTCTCTAAGCTCTATGTGCTATGTTGACGCGTGTGAACTGTAACTAAACGCTCTTGCATGTGCTTTACCGCTTGCTGTATTGTTTTGATTTGTAGTCTTTTAGATCAATAAGTTAATTATATACTTTAGCAAAAGTGTCGTCGTAAGTTTTGTGTTGTTTGTCAGATATTTTTGTGGATACCTCTTTAACTATGCCGTAGCATAGCGAACAGCCTCTTTAAAAAATATTTATTTATTTATAGTTAATTAAAACGGTGCAACACCAATTACATTAATTAACATAGAGACTTAAAAGTAGGAAAGGTATTAAATAAAACTAAATAAAATAAAATACAAATACCAGGGCCGGACTAATGACACCGTTAACTGACAAGCTGCGAGCTCCGGAATGTGAAAGTGCACGTCAGTATAAACACGGTGATTCCGAGCGGTCGCGCGGTCGCGCGGTCGGCGGACACTCCTGCAAGCGCTACTGTGAAAAATTCAGCCGTCGCCGAGCGCCGCCCACTACATGTACTCACATTAACTTGAGTGCTTTAGAACGGGAAACATGATTCTTATGCACTTATTATACCAGTTTCTGTTCATTGCTTCACTTTCTGAGCGCTGTTATATTTGGTCATCATTCCAGCTTAGAATAACCCACACTACTGGGCATAGGCTCCCCTTCCTTCCGAAGTCGCCAAAGTCTCCGGTTCCGTGCCTACTTCATTCAGGCTTTTCTCGCGAAACTGACGATATCGTTAGCCCATGTCTGTCTGGTATTCTGTCAAATTGAAAAATAACCACTTTCGAAATAAACATAAAACACGAATCCATATCCTGTTGAAACCATAGAGATACTAAATGCTAAACATTACATATGTACTTATGAACTACGATCAATAGTAGATAACCATGCATGTAAGATGAAGCAGAAAATGGATAACAGTTAGGTGTGCCGTCTAAGTATAGTATCAAATACAAGCTCACATTATTCCACGCAAAACAGTCAGATTATCTGTCATCTAATGATCGGCAAAAGAAGAAATCGTTCCGGTTCGGACTGCCGGCGGCGGTCGGCGGCCGGCACGACACCGGTCATTACAGTATCTGTACATCGGCCGGCTAATGCACGAGTGTGCCACAATTACGTATTGTGCGAAATGACCGGGTGCAGCGCACATTACCAACGGCGCCGCCGCCGGGCGCGCGTACACGCACTCATTTACGTTTAAACTGTGCATTTGTAACAGTTGTGTAAATTACTCCTACTTACCAATAGCAAATGGGGACTTAGCTATGTTTACTAGAAAAAATAATACTACATTTTGTACGTATCTCGATTTATGTCAAATTTTATGTCATTTACTTTAACGTCTTAACAGATATTCCTGTGCTCATAGCAAGCGAACATTTTGTATAATGAACAAAGCCTGTCAGCCTCATCACTTACTACAATCATTAAGTTTATGTGGACGAGTCACGTCAGTAATATGCAGGTATTGCGAGACATGCAAATCATCCCCGCTGATATTACTTTAATGCGTTTCGCTGATTGCACCCGTTTATTCCACCAGTTAAAACATAATGACACGCATAACAATACGTTGCGAGCCTTCCCACACCACTTATAATAGTATCTCACGGGCGCGCTGACCGCGTCTCATTACCAGGCCGTACAATCATACAACTATTACCATGTTTACGATGGTACTCTGCGGAATGGCCGGCGAGCGGGTTTTGTTTCTCTGCTTTTGATAATAAGCACCGGAGTGCCAAAGCAATCTATGTGTATAATGAGCACCGCTGCAGAAACATACATCGGTTTAGTAATGAAATATTTAATGATAAGTAATGCGTGTTTTATAGCTTTGTGTAAATAACCCTACTAATCTGGAAGTATCGAGTGGAGAAATTTTCTGCCTATCCACCATTAGGCCACGCTTAGTCACTTTTCACTTTTACTGTAAAAGTTAGTAATGTCTCTTTTGATTTATGAAGTATCGTCGATCACCCGCGGGTGTGGCTGGTCTCGTGTTTAGTTTTTATTTATTAAGATTATAATGTTACTTATATTTATCTGCCTACTTGTGCTAACAATCGTGTAAAATGATTGTTGTGTAATTTCTCTTTGTAATAAATGTTCAGTGTTCGATAATAATCACAAGACATTAAAACGTAACGTGTGGCGTTGCCTTCACGTGTTTATTGTGACACATATCTCATCTGACGCGTCGTAAATTGGATAATATATCGTCCGTCAAGCTCCGTAAAGTATGTAAAGTAATACGTGAGATATTATCGAGAAGCTCGTTAACTTGACACGTCGCTAGTATCGACGTTTTGGCACAGTTGCGTCATCGCAACACGACACGAGACGAACTAGTCCGGCCCTGTGCTGTCGTAGAAGGTATGTATCGGTGAATGTTAAGTTAAATGCCAAATGAAATATAAATACATACACAATTATGGTTATAGCCATAAATATAGTATTTTTACTCTGTAATATTTTACATACGATTATAAATTATCAAGAGTGTGATTATAAAACTCAAACATACGAAAGTCTAAAACCATGGCAAACACCAGCGTCTTGAGTAGTTTCGATAAATTTGACCAGGTCCCTATTTGGTTTGAACCCTATAATTTTATAAAGTTATATTTTTATTGGTTTAATTTTAAGTAAGCATCATGATTGACATGTTTTGCCACAAATTCTAGCGTACAGTTGATAAGTATTATTTATTGTAATAGTAAAGCGTTGTCTATTGGTACAGACAGTGAAGGAGCTGGTTCGGCGCGAGTGCAAGTGCCACGGCGTATCGGGCTCGTGTGCGGTGCGCACGTGCTGGCGCGCGTTGCCGCCCTTCCGCGCCGCCGCCGCCGCGCTGCGCGACCGCTACGAGCGCGCCAAGCTGGTCGCGCCGCACGCGCCGCACGCCGCGCACGCGACCCACGCGGCAAGACACGCGGGCGGGCGCGTGCCGCGGCAGCCGCGCCTCGTGCTCGTCAGGAGGTAAGCTTACTAGTGATGCTAATGTCACACAGACATTAGTTCGACGCCTTATGAGCCACACAAACAAAAAGGCACTACCCCCGGCAGTGTAACTAGTCCCGAGGCATGGTTAACTTTTTTTTATGGGAAATCATCAAATGACTTCTTCTGCTCTGGGCGGAGCGTAAGGGACTATCAGACTCTTACTGACTAAAACCAGCCCATGTTCCTCCTAATACCCTTTGCGTTCCAGGGCCGCGGTGACTCTTTCGAACAAATTCCGCAACCCTGACAAAGCATTGTCACCCAAATTATAGACATTATCAGTAAGGTGTTTGTTGTTAGCTGTACGTATTATAGCTTGGTATGTAATGTACAGACAGAAGCAGAACCCAGGCGTGGTGCGAGTGCCGCGCAAGTCGGACCTGGTGTACCTGGAGCCGTCGCCGTCGTACTGCGAGCGCGACGACGCCGCCGGCTCGCTCGGCACGCACGCGCGCGTTTGCAACAGGACAGCCAGAGGTACACTCTCCCTTTATGTGCATTCAGAACATGATAGGAATATCATTAGCTATTCTCGTGAGTAATGTGTCTTGCTTTCGACTGTTCAGAGAGCCTCCAATCGTCAATGACGTAATAGTAATTGTGTAATGCTGTGTGCAGACGAGACGGGGTGCGCGTCGCTGTGCTGCGGGCGCGGCTACAGTACGGTGCGGCGCGCGGCCGAGACCAAGTGCCGCTGCCGCTTCCACTGGTGCTGCCGCGTCACGTGCGACACGTGTGTCGAGCGCACCGAGACACACATCTGCAACTGACCGCGCAGAGAGAGAGCGCAGCGATCTCACACTATGTCACACGGGTGTTCTCGCTCGTGGTATGGACTCCACCTACGGCACCTAATATTTAGTGGCAGCACTCTGTCGTGCTCGTGACCGGTAGATCCACGAGTGTGTACCGCTCTCGAGTAGACGGTGTAAACGCGACGCTGTCACACCGGAGCGTACCAGACGCGCGTTTGTATGATCATGAACTATTTGTGAATGGACATGACAAAGTGTCAATAATTAATAAATTAAGTTATTTATAGAGCAGTGACGAGATTGTGAATATTTGTGATAACAGCATAATAATAATATTGTTTAATCTACTGAGTGTGAATGAAGATGTTTGACATGAACACGTTGATGTCACACGAAGTGACGCGTTCACAAGTGTGTGATGTTGTAACTTGCCTTTGTACTTCTTAATGATAATAATTACTTAATATGTATTGTATGTGATGCAGCTGATGATCCACATATCACGTAACTTGTTGTTTATAACCACCGAAACATCGCACATTCCCATCGCGCTACTACTGGCTAACCGAAACATGAAGTGAGCAGGGTGGCCCCTAGTGCGCAGGCGCGTACTTCGTACGTTGTAATACACCTACTCACCATGTACTTACTGAATACTTACTAACTGAAGTCGATTTAACATGCCATTGAAAAAATAATAATAATAATACAAGCTTATCCCACTGCAGGGCAAAGGCCTCTTTGTTGTTGATTTCAGACTTATAAAATAAGTCTACGTTTCCAAACCATACTTTCCTACAGAGACGTCAGTGATGATAAGAAAGAACATAATTAAGAAATGGATAAAACTAAAACAGTACCTGCACGTGTCTGGTTGCGATCCGACAACCTTGTACATGAGAGGCAGGTGTCCGAAGTAAAGAGCCACCACGACTCAAAAAAGAATATGAATATGAAATAAAATGTGCCTACCTACTTATTATTGAATAATTAATAAAGTTTTCCAAAATAATAGCATAATGATTTAGCGTGTACACGCCAGTGTGCGTGTGTGCGGACGCGCGGGTTTGCGCGTCTCTTTGTAAACGCATCATTATGTTCGCTACTATTACATTTTATCGACCTTTCACAACTCTATGATTGATAGCACTTACATAATTTCGATATTTAATTGTAAAACAAACTCACAAACATATTGAACTGTCTCCACACTATGACATTTTAAATGTAACCATGAGGAATAAAATACAAACTTCAACAGCGTGCTGTTAAACAGCAACATTTATCACATGGTATAATACACAGACAGTGTCGCGACTCCCTAGACTCGCAGCAGACTTGATGTGGACCCAACTTAATCTTTATATTTGGAGAAATTGTATAAATTCATGTAATGTATGGTAGCCACGTGGCGGGAGGACTGACGTGCACTCACTGTGAGTACTGACGGCTGTAACACGTGACACGTGAAGTGGTGTGTTAGCGCTAGCTGTGACCGACGACATTCCGATACACGTAACTTAACTTATTCTCGCGCTGTGGCGACTCGGCGAATAAACGTTCTACCACCAAACATGTGTCTATCATTTATATCCCTCATAACTGGCCTACCTGTCCACCAAACTAACTCGCTTAAGCAGAATATGTGGCGTGCCGTCGACGACTGACGAGGATCAAACTGTCAGACATAACCCCAGCGTCCGTGTCAGAGTGACAACCAAAGTGCAGCTCTGCGACTGTGTCCCAATATCAATGCTTCTCGTAACTATCTCTGATCTGATCAGAGAGAACGTTAAGTTGTGTCTAATTCGCTGAGCTTCGCAACGAGTCCGTGCTACCGTGCAGTAAGTATGGTGTTACTAGCGAGTACTTCAGAATGTTTATACTTTGACGTATTCGATGCAATCACGCAAGGAATAGTCTCTTCTATTAGTTGTAATCGATATGAACTCTTCAAACAAATAATTATGTACATACCTACGTGTATTGAATACCTCGTTGGTCTCATGGATGCAAGTGCTATCGCTGAGTCCTGGGTTCGATTCCCGGGTCTGGCCTAGTACTACTATTAAGTTTGGCCATCAGGAATAGCACAGCCCGGAGTTTGAAAATTGGTGGTGTGACACCGCCGCAGCTCGGAAAGCACGTAAAGTCGTTGGTCCTGCGACTGAATTCACCTCGGTCGAAGAATGATTGGAGTTAAGAAATTACTTGAACCGAAATATTATTGAGTATGACTTATCTTTAAAATTGGCGCGAAAAGCTTTTCTCGATAACGTAATCCATACATCTTACTCATAACTGGCGAAATATATGTGTGTGTAAGTACTGGAGACACCTCCGACACACATACCCGTACATACAGGCGGGATGTCATGGTTAGATTAATCAGAACTACAACCCCTCACAGGAATGTTCACAACGCGTACGCAAGTAGGTAGTATTATATTTAATACTGGAAGCGAAATGGCGAAGCATGCTCATTAAAAGTTGGTGTTGTCGATGTCCGGAGAAGCGCCCGAAGGTGTCTGCAACTGAGCACAAGCCGACACGCGCCGAGTTGTGTTGTCGAACTGACGGCGCGCGGAGTGGTGGTGTATTGTCCAAACTTATAATTGAAGCTCGCTCATTACGAAGTTCACAGTATTGTGCACGAGTTGTGAGCTGCGGTTATATACGTTCATAGTATACATACTTTATATTATATCACAGATTTTATTCAAAATACACCAGCGTCAAACTAAGTTGTGAAAACGTGTAGGTTGCTCTCGTTCACAACACGTATATGTTGCGTATAATGAGAGCTGAGCAACAACACAGAGCCGCTGTGTAAGCTTTCATTATCATTTTATGGGAATAAATTATGGTCGCACGTGACAAACAGTTAAATCACTGAAAACGCGTGTTTCATACAAAACCTGTGCAAACACTGTGTTTCGGCTGAATTCAGCAACTCTCGTAGCGGCGATAAATTGCCTTCACATCGCAAACACAGCGGCAACGTACACGCCGCCAGGTGGCGCGCGTATCGCACGGGAACACACGCCTCATGCTAATTGCTCGGGTTCCATTACACCAACTCAAACAATACTAATAATTTAATGTTAAATTTAATTCTCTTTGATTTTCCATGAAATGTATGCCTGCCAAATTAGTATAAGTTGTATCTGGGAGCCAGGATATTATGAAGATACTCTGTGATTGCCGATAGGCTCTCCCCTCTAGGTTCATGACACTTTATCGTAAATGGCAAGTGATGGCTACTCCTCTAGTTAACTCTTCGTGAAGACCAAAGCGACCCAAACCCAAGTTCGAATAATAAAATTGATCTCGTTAGGTTCACTACACTAGTAGACGGACCCGTCACTTCACAGTAGAAGAGTAATTACACCTTCTGCAATCATCTAAACGTTGTACGGTGGCCGCTCAATGGTCGGCCACAATCTGTTGCGCCGCATGATTTAATAGCTATCTAGCTTGCGGAATACTAAACAGATCCTTTGAGCCATTGTCAGCACATGTGCCAAAACTGAAACATTACTCCTCAATACAATAATTATACGGGGTTTTCAGGCACCGCATCGGCAAGAAAACCATCCAGGCAGGAACTACGGCTTGCGGCTACAGCAGTTATTGATATGACCAAATGGATGATCTGTCCTTCATTGTACAAATGTCAGAATTTCGTTTTCATAATCAAATCTTGATGGAATGCTCAATGAAAGTAATAACCCTTTCTTATTGCTTCACCGTAGTCGGGTAATAAATTGAAAGAATAAATCATCATTGTAGCGCCATCTGACGTGAAATTTAATGAACAAATGAAATTACTACTGCTACTCGGCAACAGATGGCGCTAGCTGCAAAGCACGTTCCGTTCTATTTTAGTTTTCAAAATATTAAAAGTATATTTGTACGTAAATAACACGAGAAACTTCAAAAAAAATATACTAATATACTTATTACGATTTTTTTTAAATTAATAATTAGAAAAATAACTCACGATTCACTTAGGTATTCTACGTAAGATGGAACGTTTGATTTGCTGTCAGTGTCAAATTGTCAATTGTTGATTGGTATCACATTGTTTGTGTTTGTATTTTGATTTCAGATTGCGTTCGTGAATTTAATAAAAACAACTTATTACTAGGCAAAACAAACGGCATAATGCCGAAACCGACATGTGTGCAATGTAGCTCCAATGATTCTTTACTGTGGCGCTCTACTGAAAACGGACAGATATGCAATGAGTGTCATCTTTCAAACGCAGCCAGTAAGGAGGCCAAAGCCGACACTAGCATCAAACCAGAGCCTGACGAGAAGAAGGAAGACAAAGATGACACAGACAGCAAGAACGGGAAGTGTGAGGGAGAAACTACACCCGCTAAAGCGACGGGGAAAGGCACGAGGAAGAGTACTCGGTCGACTAGGTACAAGGCAAAGACGCCCGCGCCTGCACCTTCTAAAGGCCCCGCGACCCGCGGCCGCGGCCGCCGCAGTATATTCAAGCGACAGCCGCTGAAAGCCCCGACGGCCACCGCGACCGTGGTGACCAGCGACTCCATCTTCTACAAAGGCAACTACATGCAGGTGGGCGACATCGTGTCCATGACGGACATCGATGGCGACATCTTCTACGCACAGATCCGCGGCTTCATGACCGACCAGTACTGTGAGAAGAGTGCCGTGGTCACCTGGCTACTGCCCACCAAGGCCAGCCCGCCACCCGAGAAGTGCTTCGACCCTGCTACTTACATCATTGGTAATTGTCTTTTCATAATAGAAGCCCTATCTGTTTATCAACACCATTATCAACAATAGTAATAAGGTGTACTAAATAAGTTTTTAACATGTAAATTAATTAAATTGTTGTAACTCACAGGCCCGGAGGAGGAGCTCCCACGTAAGCTAGATGTGATGGAGTTTGTGATGCACGCTCCGTCGGACTACTACAAGGCCAGCAACAGTCCGTACCCCCTCACAGACAACGAGATCAACAACTACACCGGCTACATCTGGACCAGCCTCGAGCCTAAAGAGAGGACACCCGCTTCCTAGATCTTAGTGTGTAGATTAGTAATACAATTATTCAATTAAGTGTCTCTGTTTCAATTTATTGAATACCATACCTACCTATCTCTTTAGCATAGCCCAGCATAATCATTCAATGCTGGGACCCAGGCCCCTCCTCTTAGAGACATCATTGGAACTTCCTTAAAAAATTCTAACACATGGCATATTTTCAAGGAATGTGGATGGATGTATTATCCCTGCAAATGCAAGCCAGTAGCGGTAATTTAACAAAGATGTTAACACGCTGTTGATACATGTTGTGTGCTCAAATTGTGTCAAACTTTACACCCCTATTCCAGAACTATTTGATGAAAGTGAAAACAAAACTGCTTATGTGTAACGCTAGAACTTTGAAGGGTAATTTAGCAGTCCTAATTTTAAAAAAATCGATGATTATTGAGTCTGTAAAAATAAATCCTGATTTTGAAAGTTTTAAGGTACAGTCAAGCACATACCAAGCCCCCAACTCATTATTTAAAATTGCTGTGCCCATAAGGGCACCAAAGATGTTAACACGCTGTTGATACATGTTGTGTGCTTAAATTGTGTCAAACTTTACACCCCTATTCCAGAACTATTTGATGAAAGTAAAAACCTTTTGACTAGGTATAAACCTAGTCATGCCAAAATAACTTCTAACCACCGAGTATTAAAATTAGGATTTGAGTTTTAAAATAATGATAAATTAATATTTAAGATTCATCATTTGATTACATTTTCAGCAAATAATCCGTACTAATATATAAATGCGAAAGTAACTCTGTCTGTCTGTCTCTTCTTCATGCCTAAACCACTGAACCGATTTCAATGAAATTTGGTACAGATATAGACGATATAGTCTGGGACCCGAGAAAAGACATAGGATAGTTTTCAGCCCGGAAATCCCCCGGGAACAGGAACTATTAATCCACGCGGACGAAGTCGCGGGCAAAAGCTAGTATTGAAATAATGTAAGTACAGGGTGTCTGGCGGCAGATTTATATTTTCAAAAATGAATAAAAAAATAACTTTTGTACATATTGTTTAATTAAAAGTAAAAGTAGATAAAGTAAGAGTGCGGATTTCATTTTTTAAAGGTTACATCATCCATGTCTTCCATCGAGTTGCACGCAATGTTCAAAACGAAGCCTCGTGTTCCGCGCCACACGCTGCAGTAAGCTCGGTTCAATTGCGCCGATTTCTCGATGAATGTTTTCCTTTAAATCCGTAATATTTTGCGAAAAAGAAATCCATTGGGGTCAAGTCGGTGGGATCAGTAACGGCAATTTTGCTTGTTAACGTGCCCGTTTAAATGGAAATGAGCCTCGTCGCTCCAAAAAATGGAATTCACCGTGCGAAAACGCTCCAACATCGTTTCACAAAGAAATTTGCGATTAAGAGTCACTTTCTTTCAGTTCTTGAACAATTTGAATTTTAAAAGGATGGAACTTCAGATCCTTTTTCAAAATTTCGTGAATGATGGCTCTTGGAAGTCCCAATGAGGCCGCCCTTTTCCGTATTGAAAGTCGTGGATTTTCACATAAACTCCGTTCCACCAGTTCAATGTTATAGGGGGTCCTTGAAGTTCGACGAGGCCCTGGCCGTGACATGTTCAAAGCCGAAGCACTTGCGCGGAACCTCTGTACCCAGGAACGAATTAAATTCACACTCGGTCCGTCACTTATCCGCCGAATACCGAAGCGTGAGCAAAATTGTCGACGAGCAATCACGTAAGAATCGTTACTCTTGAAAAATGCCTCGATGGCGAAAGCACGATGCTCACCTGACCACGGCGTCATCTTGACAGGAATCCGCATGATCTGTCATTCTAATGACACCACCCTCCCCCACGCCGTTTATTCTTTTTTACCGACTTCAAAAAAAAGGAGGTTATTTGAAATAATCTATACTAATATTATAAAGCTGAAGAGTTTGTTTGTTTGTTTGTTCGCGCTAATCTCAAGAACTACCGGTCTGATTAAAAAAAATCTTTTTTTGTTGGATAGCCCATTTATCGAGGAAGGTTATAGGCTATATAACATCACACTACGACCAATTGGAGCCGAGCATCAATGAAAAATGTGGAAAAAAAACGGGGAAAAATATACCTTTTGACGGCTTTCGTTGCGTGCGCTGCGTAAACGGATAAAGTTACGCAAAAACAATGTATGAGAGAATTGTTTCTCTTAAAATATACTAAAAAAAAGTCCGCGGCAGTACATGCCTAACTTTTAAGGTTGACTCAGTATAAGCATTTTTATGGCCAGAAAATTTGTTTTAAAATAATGCATTATTTGCGAAGGTGTTTTTATGAATATAGTATTAATCCTTATCAACATAAATTATTAACATAAGTTATTCATCACAAGTGTTTAATTTTGAACAAAATTGCCCTTTACATCATTTAATTTCAATGAATATCTTAGGAGATATCACAGTTTTAAAATAACTTCGCAGCAAAATAATGACTCTGCGAGAGATTCCGTAGCTTATACCTCAGAATAACAGATTAAAGGCCACATAACATCGCGCTATTTGCCACGGGAACGGATCAGTAACCAAAAACCTAACGTAATGCGGGTAAAACCGCGGGGCACAGCCAGTAATATTATAAAGTCGAAAGTTTGTGTGTTTGTATCTTCTTCACGCTCAAACGGCTGGACGGATCTGGATGAAATTTGAATTGTATTTATTGTAGTGTGGAATAACATATAGGATATTTTTTATCCCGAAAAAATGTACGGTTCCCGTGGGGTAATATATAAAATTTGGCGCGGACGAAGTCGCGGGCAAAAGCTAGTCGTATTTAAAAACATAAATCTGCCGCCAGACACCCTGTATTACTACACACAGCGTTTAGTTTCCCTACGAACTACAAGCTAACGTTAAAAATTTGAAATATATAAAATATTCTTAATTATTAGAAATATGAGGTCTTTTTATCATGCGTTTGGTCAGGTATGATGCGTCGCCATGCCAACGCTTCACGGCTACCACCAATGCTTGTTCTTAGAGGTATTGTTTTCTGCTCTTCCAAAAAAAAATTATTTGCTAAAAAGAAACTAAACGTAAGTAAGTTGTCAAACTTCACTGACAATGAAAAAAGTTTGTCACTGTTGTCAATAATAATTTGTGTTGAAAACTTGCACTGGTTGAATGTTCGGTATTTTGGCGATTACTATTTATCAATTATTCGTTTAAAATATATTCCAACAATTCCAAATCACAATGAGTCGAAAAGAAGCGCTGTCTTCATTCATCCAACAGATCCACGGGCGCCCTGTCGTAGTCAAACTAAACAGCGGCGTCGACTACAGAGGTAGGTTTTACAATCATTTGTTTATTTTCTTATACTTTACCTTGAGCTCGCTCGCCCTTAAGATGACATCAGTTATATATACATTACCTGTAGTTTTCGTCCACAGACATGAGGCAGCGGTGTCGAATGAGATACTTAATCGTAAAAACATAGTTAGCAAGACGTTGTTTTTAGGTTAGGTTCTTTGTTTTTGATCATGATACTTGTGGCATGTTCACCATGTAGCGTTTCAAACGTCCACACAGAACGAGAATACAGAAACGTCATTGATTCTATCTGTAAAATATCTTCCTATAAAACAAATAGACACAAATTATATGTAAGTATTGGCCTTGTTTATTATTATTTATTTTTTTCTGTTCCAGGTGTATTGGCGTGTCTAGACGGCTACATGAACATAGCTCTAGAGCAAACTGAAGAATATGTGAATGGGCAGCTCAAGAACAAGTATGGAGACGCGTTCATCCGCGGGAACAATGTGCTCTACATCAGTACACAAAAGAGACGGATATAGGTAGCTTAATATATTGTGGTAAGATAGGTTAAGGAAGTAATAAATGTTTTGTAATCTCTATGTACTAGCAATTTTATTTAAAACAGTTTAAATTTTTTATACCTACAAAAGGTTTATTATTGAATGGCTCATAAAAAAACTCCATTAAGACAAGTTTGTGGTGTAAACAATGTATTATGATTGCAGCCAGTCTACTTAAGTATAGTAAAACTTCACATCTCCATAAATCTGAGGAAATAGAAAACATACTAATATTAAAAACAATGCATTACTCACATGTCAGGCTTCAGACTTTTGCACTTTGATTTATTTATGGGCAGCAGGAATCTATGCCGAACATCTACAGGCACCCAAACAGTGAAGCAGCTCAGTTTGTTCAAGTTTAATATAAGTGATGAGTTTGTTTACTATTTACACTTGTATTGTGTACACACACATGGATAGAGCACCAGCACAAAGCTTACCTTCACATCTCGGGGCACATCCCCGGGACCTCTTCCGTTGCCCAGATCTGCAATAAGCCTCTCTCCTCTATAGCCATATTGCTTGGCATACCATTCTCTCGCGCTCTTGGCGTGCTCCGGGTGGAAGGACGCGTCTACTCTGTAGTTGAGAATGCGCCGGTCGAACAGTGGTGCCCAGAAACTGGAGTACACAGCTACGCTGTCACAGTGTGATATGAGAGCTAGCGTTGTGAACAATACTATGAAGTGTGTGGGATGCATGTTTAGTGAGCCGCTTTATGTAACACACTGAGTACAACCTATCAACTTAGTACTGTTTATTGTACAGTATACTTAGTACACAAGTGCAAATAATAATGTTTGATGAGCTAACGCGCTCAAGGATACTGTTCAACTTGTGAGTGACATTGAGGTGTACATCATGTCTATTATGGATACGATAATGTACACTGACACCTACACTCGAAAAGGTAAATAATACAAATCGAACTGGATACTACCGGCAGAGCCGCCCGCGCCGCGGTTAAGATGAACTTAACTTGTAAGTAGGTACCTAGTAGTTATGTTTACTTTAATTTTTAGGTTGTGGGAGTGGCTCCTATGCAGAGGCTCTGCTCATTCCCAACAATCTTGATCTTTTATTACTCGATTGCGACGGAACCGAAAAGGAAGGAAGGATTGCTAGAAAAGACAGTTCAAAAAGTAAAACAATTTTTTGGTTGTCATGTAGTTTTTCTGTAGATCATTATATTAACCTCATGGTTGTTGCACTGGGCCCTAGTACTATAAAGTAGTTGGAATGGAAAGGATTTACCCAAATTTACCTAAATCGACTCGAAAAGAAGAAGAGATGCTTGTCTTGTAGTACAGGTAGCACTTACCTGTTCTACAATTTTTGCGCATGTCGTTTCGAACAGGACCTTATTAACAAATACAATTTGTATGGCTTAAGTTTTATTTTATAACAATTTATACAAAAATTTAATAGCGTCTAACTATAGTTATATTAATATACCTATATCTCAGACAGCCACCCTGTATGTGAGTATCCTGAGGTACCCCAAACATGGCGGCTGTGTGTGGACATTGAATAATTAGAATATTGCACTAATGTGTGTGAGTCCCCCCGGCTAGGCGCTAGGCGGGGTAGGCGGACGCCTAGTAGATGCCCTCGAGCGGCGAGTAGGACTTGTACTGGTAGAGCTCGGGCCCGCCGTACCCGTACAGCAGCTTGCCCTTGCCGTTCTCGTCGTAGTACGGGTAGCGGTAGTTCGGCCTGCAACCACACGCATGAACACGTTACATGGTGTGCTACAACTTTATACAGTTATACATAGATAGTGAATGAACTGAAGGTGCTCACCTCTCGAAGTACTGGAAGTTGGGCGCGCGGGGCTGCGGAATGGTGCCGTCTGCCGCCATCAGCGTGGACAGCACCACCGCCATCTGGAAACAGTGACCCATGCATGATTCTCCACACTTACCTAATAAACTATACGTAGGTATATACTGTTTTGATTATTTGTACGCATTACACTACCCCTACCCCCGCCAGTTATGTTTACTACAAGTCCCGCCATCTAGTGAGCGGTAGTTGTACGAAACCAAATGTCAATGACCCCAAACAGACACGAACCTACACATTGAGGTGAGCGGGTCACCTACTCACCCCGATTGCGGATCTACACTATCTACAGCGGCTACTCAATAAGACTAATCTCATCTTCAATCATATCTTTGTTTTACCTACTTAGGTAGAGCTAGGCAGGTACCTACCTGGTTTTACCTCAATTTTTTAAATAAATACCTACCTATTGTAAACTTGATTGCGATTTGCTGTGAAACAAAGACAAGTGATCGTACAGTCAACCAACAATGCTCGTCTCGAAGCGATTACTTATTTGACTTCGACAGCAGCTTTCTGTACAAGCAGTTGGCAGGCAAGGGTGGTGTTTAGAGTTCAAGTTCTATTGGCGTGAGCCGCACGCCAGTAGCTGAATGATCGTAACCTGGATACCGTTCAGGTTAATATCGTTCGCGGCAAATAGGCACCTAGCTACCTATTTTAGCACTACAAAGCACAAAAACGCGATGAACCCATTGCTACCGAATAGATTAATGTTACCCAAGATCATATCTACGTATGCGTTGACCTCACAAATGCTCGTCCTTGTGTCATCATGGGTTACATGGACACATTACACACAGTTTCACAACGCCGCTTGCGCAACTATCACCACACACACATGTACTGCACTAGCAGCGGGTACTGAAGTACTAACCATCGCCAGAATATACTTGAAGCACTGCATGTTCCTGGTCGACACTGCTCACTACACTGTCTGATGTTGCCGCCGGCTGAGAACTATCTCCAGAAGGTTTCCTCGCGCTGCAGTCGGTGCGTGCGTCTGCTTCTGTCTGTGGTATAACACTAGCGCTGATGTCTGACGTCGGGGAAGGGAAAGCACGACTTGAATGTTAACGAGGCCCCTCCCCGCCGCCGCCGTCTAGTGCTGCGCGACGTGCCGGGGGCCACTTGCCAGATAAGTCTCGGCCATAGCTGTGTATATATTTAAGGGTCTAACAAAGAATGGGGATTAACGCCTGTTTAAGTACTCCCGGTCCCCGGATAACGTATCTGGCTTATGAACGCTGTTATCTAACGGAGTGTAAAAGCTCCCTTGTAGCGGTACTGCCGCCGCACACGTCTCGCGTCGCCTCGGTCGCGGCGCGTCACAAGTGAAAGTGGTGTAGTGGGCTCTGCTCGTACCGCTACACAAGTGACAAGATGCGTTCTTCCGAACAGTCTCGAACTAGAAGCGTTTCGTGTCTCGTCGTCAGCTTATCTACAGTTGTGTAACTGGTATTATGAGAATGAGTGTGTGACCCAATCATTAAGAACTTATTTTTAATCTAATGAGGACTTTACTCATTTGCTAATCACTGCCAAATCCAAGTTTCTAATCATCTGTATTGTGTTAAACGATTGCATTGGAAGGTGGATGGATGGCGACACGGCACTAGAACTCCATGCAACACAGTGGGACGGGGACAATAAGAGCACAGCAATCGGATTCATTCATTTATTTATCACATTGCTGATTTAACAAAATCTATAAAATGTTTATTTAGCTACCTAGTGGCTACTGGCTTGTGACGTCACTACACACTAAGCTGCGTGGCTCTTACTACACTATGCGTCGCACGACTAACATTGTGATAGCTGCAGCAATGTCAGCAAGACAAAAGTCGTACCTGCCTGTCGCAAGCGAGTCGCGGTCGCAATATTGTAGAATGTAACTAATGACTAGATAGTAAACACAGGTACAGTGATCGCTTCTTTGCATCTCTTATTATTTGGTAAACAGACACGGTATGAATGTATAGAGATCTCGCATTATTCACACACCATATGAATGAAGTATGGTCACATAAAATAGCACGTTGATTTTCTCCAATTCCAAATCTCAGTTCACCATATTTGTTTACTAAATAAAGCTCTGCTGAAGAAACATACACTTTACTTATGAGTGACGACTGCTTTACGTTTAATAATGATTGCTACAACATGACTCTTAACAATACAACCTTTAACATTATTTATAATTATAAAATGCAATGAACATGACAGTAACATTAATATATCATTAAACTTTACAAAACAATTATACATATTATAGCACGAGTTGAGTGTGTGTTACACAAGGACACAACTCGTGGAAGGTACTGCATGAGGAGTATCATGGAGGAGTGCTACATCTACCTAGGAACAGTACGTGTGTACATGTCAACTAACTACTATATACTATGTACAGAGCGCGAGGCTTGGCCTTCACTAGTCGATGACGACATGTCATTCTCTATTCTTATAGAACAAAGTTATTCATCCCGTAAAAAAACAATCTTCAAAGACGGTTTTTTTTTTTTAAACTTTTCCTACTTTTCGTACCAATTTTACAACAAATGTATATTAATAATCTTATTATTACAGAGAAAAAGTGAAGCTTCTTAACTTTTCTCACTACAGGCGGGTGCTGCGTCACAACTCACAGACTACCACTTCACATTCCATGAAGCGATTCCGTGTCGAGTATGAACCGTGTCGCTATAACGCGCTCACTATAATATCACGAGGTATCACTATGGACGCTAGGTCACGTCAGTATATTGCACTGTCACAGAGTCACAACCACTTTAGTTCACTTAACCGCCACACAGCAGGTGAGGCCGCAGAAGGCCCACCGGTCGCGGAGTGCGTGACGCGTGGCGTGCTCACTGGCGGTAGTGTTCGCGCGCGAGCGTGTCGCGTGCTCACTGGCGGTAGTGTTCGCGCGCGAGCGTGTCGCGTGCGGGCGCGCGTCAGTAGTGCGCGATAGCTCCCGCGATGTGCGCGCGGTGCGTCGCGTAGTCCATCACCCGCTGTGCCAGCCCGCGGCGACGCGTCAGCATGGCCGCCGCCTGCTCGAACTTGTGCTGGTTGCGTCTGTACACAGGACACATGAATAAATATAATATACCTAATAATGCCTCAGCAAACAAATTGGCCTATCTTCTTGTTAAAACACGAAAACTATCATTGAAATTTCTATTTCTTTACAAACTGACAACAATTGCTTTTATCAAGACAATTTAATGGATTATGTTGTGTTGTCAAAGTGAGTATGTAACTCGGGTGTGGTGTTAATGTGTGTATCTGTTGCATACCTGATGTACGCGTGCGTGTCGACGACGAGGTTGTCGAGCTTGTCGGTGTTGATCTCGTCCATGGCGCACTCCTCCATGAGCGGCGGGTTGAAGCGGTAGTAGTTGCCGGCCGGGAGCAAGTCGTTCATCACCTGGTGCACACCTGAGCAGACAGAACCACGCTATAGCAGGAGTCGCAGCACACAGCAGTAGCTAGCTCACAACGCTCAGTGCTTACCCTCAGTGTCGGTGGCGGAGTCGAGGATCTTGTTGAACTTGTCCTTCCAGCTGGTGGACTGCGGCGCGGCGCCGTGCAGCGCGCGCGCCATGAGGCGGTAGTCCGTGTGGGCGGACAGCGCCCGCCCGGTCCCCACCGACACCACCGCCCCGCGCCGCACCGCGCCCGCCCCGAACAGCAGGCGCGCCTCGTGCAGCCCCACGCCCGTCGGGTTGTTCACCATGATGCCGCCGTCCTGGTGCAGCAGCCCGTCCAGCCGGAACTCGTCGAAGTACGTGGGCGCGGCGGCCGAGGCTCGCACGGCGTGCCACAGCCTCGCGCGCGACGTGCCCGGGAACACGCTGCGAGTGCGCCAGCCCACCGAGTAGCTGCGGAACAGGAACGGCGTCAGCCGCGAGCCCGCGTTCACCACGCACGACACCACCGCCAGCTGCGACACAGGGGAATACGTGAGCGAGGTGTACGAGATACGCGAGGCGTGCTCACACACACACATGATGCAAGTGACTCGGCTCACCTTGGGCGCGTCGTTCCGGTTGCACTGCGTGAGCGTGCAGTCGCGCAAGTTGTCCTGCAGCATCTTCTCCCAGGCGTGCGTGTCGTAGTAGGAGTGCGTCCACATGAGGCGCGCGCCGCCGCCCAGTAGCGACGTGTTGCCGAACATCTCGCGCGACAGCGTGTAGTACATGTGACGCGCCGTGTCCAGCGTGCCCACGCCGCTGCCGATGACGGCGGCGATGATGGCGCCGGTGCTGACGCCCACGATGTAGTCGAAGAGCTCGTGCACGCGCCGGCCGGTGAGCCGCTCCAGGTGGCGCAGCACCTCGATGGCGATGATGCCGCGGATGCCGCCGCCATCGATGGACAGGATGTTGGCGCCGGGCCCGCGCGGCGGCGAGCACCAGCCCACCAGCGCGAGCGCCTCCTTCACCACGCCGTCGATCTGCCGCGCCAGCGGGGCCGCCGGCGACAGCGCGTGCTGCACGCGCAGTAGCGCCCGCACCGCGCCCTCCTATTGACATTAACCAGGCATAAATAACACCCAATAACACTTTCCTCGACCTGGGAATCGAACCCAAGACCTCTAGCGTAGTAGTTGCACTAAAGACCACTAGGCTGACGAGGCAATCAAGTCAGTATGTCTATTGTTAAAGACTTGACTATAAACTATCTATTTATTGTAAACTTGTGACGCCAAGTATAGCCTAGAGCCAACCCAACGTGACGTCCCATAACAACAGCGAGTGCATTCGGTGCTCGCGTACTACTACGGCTACAACAACAAGCGAGTGTAAGCCAACTTGTTGATGCAGCACAGCACTAAGCTTCATTGAATGTATGTAGTCAGCTGTCGGGACGCGGAAATGTTACGATACTTTGCCGCCAATGTTATATCACCATGATACGAGACAATATACAGAAGGACAAGTTCACATAGAAGTATACGAACATCAGCTATGTGACTTCACAAATAACTATACATATGTAATAATAGTTGCCCTGCTGTAATTTCCTATGAAGTGAGAGTCGTACGATTGTCTAAAAATATAGTGGCGCGAGAGTATCGCGTGCACCTCGTCCACACAGTGTGTGTGTGCCACGTGCGCCCGTACTATCAGTGTTGTTCACTGAGGAGATAACACTCGGACGCAAATCTGACGTGTGTTGTACACTATCTGATGCAATATCTCGGCGCGTTATTAACTGCACTCAATGACTCCACAATCAGAACCCATCACTCTATTCATGAACTTGAGTGTCATTACCGGACCCCAACTACTGTGTGAATATGACAACTTTAGTAGTACATTGCGGCAGAGGCTTTCCTTTTAACAAAACACCCAATTTGAAATACAAAATTTGCCGATACAAATATAATCAAAAAGTATGATTTTTTCAATTGCAATAAATACAGTTGCAGAAGTAACAGACGGACGTGATACTGTGCAGTTTGTTGCACCAGTGCTTGTTCCCAACTAACCTAACCCTAGGAAGTGCTGACGGGGAAGAGCTTTAGGGCCGGCTGTTGTAGCTTGTGGCTCTAGCTTTTGACGTTCAAAAGGTGCCGAGTAGGTCTAATTGGAGTAAAAGACTTAAGAATGCTAATGCATGCGTACCTTGATGGCGTAGTCCCGTGCCTCCGGGTAGGCGTGCAGGTGCTCCACGAGGCACTCGGTGCGTGTGAGCACGCTCTCCGGGCTCTCCGCCGCCACCACCGCGCTGATCACGTACGCCGTGCGCGAGTGGATCGACGACTGCAAC
The DNA here is from genome assembly GCA_932526535.1 of Caradrina clavipalpis. NCBI lineage: Eukaryota > Metazoa > Arthropoda > Insecta > Lepidoptera > Noctuidae > Caradrina > Caradrina clavipalpis. The sequence continues at coordinate 70,479 of OW052111.1, read as the reverse complement.
CACACAAGTGTTGCTGTTAGACCAATGCACGGACCTCTAACAATACATTACTTTACGGACTTCTTGTAGATGTTTAGGGTTTGGGACAAATCTGAGCGAAAATCGCGGCAGACTCTCACGCGCGTTATTTCTAGGTATATGTATATACCTAGAAATAACTATGTGTACATACAAGTTACAATAATAGGTGGCGTGTGTGTATGTGAGTGTATTTTTATGATCTTTAAAATGTACCTATGTTTTACAAATAAATTAATTATTTCATTCTTATGTGAGGAAACTACTAGGTGAGGGTACTACACAAACGAGCTTACTTCACAGACACATTATGTAACCGTCATCGATACAATACTAGAAACTTCCTATATACTTAATCTTGTTCTAAGCAACACAAAGCCTTGGCAACTTGCCACCGATTATCAGCATTTGATATATTCATGATTTCGTAAGTTTTTTATTGAAAATAAATATGCTTTACTCTCTAAATTGAAAATAAATGTACACCTACTTCTGACTAACAGATCGCACACATACACAGATCACGATCGCGTTCTACTAGTGTGCGTCAACTTTACTAAGTTACGTCGTAGAAGTATTAGTGTTGAATGTAAGATTATTCACAATCGTGCGATATGTGCAAAACAACCTCAAGGCCTTCCAAAAAGTGCGACGTTTGTTTTGTCAAACTTTATCTCGACTGTGATTTCCCAAACTGATAGTGAGCGTGGGGGGTGGTCGCGCGACGCTCGAGGCCACATCTAGTTCGTATCGTACTGTCGATCATACGATAGCGCTGCACATCTGTTTAATTAGTCACCGCTCTTAACAAATAGTGCGCACCTACGAATCTACTTAGTTACATAACATAATAATATTGTCTGGCAGCAGCGGTAGGAGCGCACGTTGTATTATCATATAATCACGATTGCCTTCTCACGTACTTCTCAAATTCTACGTAAACTGGCGTGCTCTTCATGTGCGTACAGTTTTCACAACATTTTCATAATCGATGTTGTGGTGATGCTAGAAGAGGCATTATGTCTACGGGTCTACTAGTGAACGTGTTTTAGCTGAAAGATCAAACATCGCTCAATTGTTTACTACTGTTTCAAGAAGTGAATCTATCGTTGGCACTTCTTGTAATTCTGCATTCTCTCAATCACGTCTCATTTTCGCAACGAAAGCAAGGTTCGACTAATGTATTCCACGTCAAATCTCTTCTAAATCGATTTAATTAAAATGTAAACAAACCGGTTCATATCAAATTAATACACAATCACTCACTTAAGTAGGCTTATGAGCCTAGTAAGTGTTGAAATAACTAAAACAGATCATTCATTTGTAAGTGGCGCTACGAGTAAGTTTATATTTTGTCGATTGTTCCGCAACAGTGTGCACTGTATAGAACATACTAGAGTGAGCTGCCTCCGCCTGGCTCAGCGCCTATCGTGCGCCGTGACGTCACGACCCATTTCTCTCATTTATTTATAACAGCGCGCGTTAGATTAGCTCGGCTCCGGCTTATCACTTGTATTGTATGCTGATTGTGCGTGCGGTGTGGTCACAAGTGTGGCCACTGTGTTGGGTAGGTACAATCACTTCGCGAATATTGTGAGTGATTAGATAACAGTTGACACAGTTATAGCGCTACTCGGACACGACACATGCGAACAGAAGAACTGCTTGTTGTATGCCAGCGATATCACAGCTTCACTCACCTCACTGATATTGGTATATGAATGTAGTCAGGGATTGGATTGTTGAGAAAATTGATTTGATTGTTCGTATGTTCAAAATCACCACTGTTTTTTACCAGACGTATGAAATCGCTATAACACGGCTTTTCTATTCTTATGTTAAATAGCTAAATCATTGATTACCCCGACTGTACAATGTATTTGTATGTGACTTTAGTATGGAGTATCCCTTCTGTACATTAATTTGTATAGTGGTGCACAGCGCATGTCCCGCATTCCACAATTACTGTCCGTAGATGTGCAGCGCGCCAGGTCACATCACGCCCGGTGGCACGATCACGCTGCCGTGATACATCACATCTACATTGAGAACAACACATCACACGCACACGCACTAACTACTGTATGTGTTTGTGAGCTATCTTGTTGTTCCCTCACTGTTGTTTAGTTTTGTTTACAACAACAACACTAGGTACTCATATTTTATTTATTTTTAGTGTCTACTGGTTTCGGGGAAAACCGGCGAAAACAACACTAATCAGCTGATCCAGTGTTTGTCATTGTGCAGTGTGTCACTAGTATGGTGGTGTAGTTCTCGCTACTGCTAGTAGGCACAAGTTGTGTATTTCATACAAGACTTACCTATCGTAACTATTTTAATGACAAGAATGTAAACAAGTATAATTATCACAATAATATGAACTATCGTAATTATAAAACATTGTCCACAAATACCCAGTAGTTACATATACTGCAGTACATAACTTAGCATAAGTACCTACAATAACAAATGTGGTCCTTACCAGTTATGTTTTCATTAAACAAATACTCCACAGTTAACATTAGTTATGTATGCAAATGTGTTTTATTATTTTAACTCTGATACTAGTAGTAGAACTATGTAATCTTGAACAAAACAATTACAAATGTGACATGTATAAGTCCAATGTAAATGTTTCATGAAGAGTATGTAAGTCAATACAGTTGGGAGTAGGTACTGTACTATACATGTCTCCACTGCTCGGCTATGGATACTCCATTACTTGTGTGGGTAATGAACTCGTACTCTAGCATGCAACCTCTAGCAGAACCATTGCTTACAACACATGTAAAGGAAGTGATGTAAACCACATTATGTTGAGAAGACGTTTGTCTATATTAATATCGGCTGTACCTTAGACACAGTGTGCTTCTGCTCCTTCCACGTGGGCTCGGAGATCTTGCCGAGCTGGATGTCCTTCTTGAGGCGCAGTCCTTGCCACAGGCTCTCGATGGTGAGCTCCTTGATCTCGGAGCCCACACCGGGGGCCGCAGCTGTTTTGGGCTTCATTTCTGCCAGTTCTTTGGTCACTTGTTTAGTTTCTGATTCTTCAACAGTAGTAGCATTTAATTTGGTGTCAGATGTCACTGCCTTGTCCACGGCCGAGCTTGGTGCAAGCCGAGCTGTCACCAACTTCTCAAACCTCTGTATTAAACCTATAACAATAGAAAATGTTTTGTTTATTGAAATGTTAATATAAGTGGGCTAGTCTATATAGATACAGGCAAAAAATTAAAACTTTTTTACAAAAAAAGACAACCGCCTTCAAAAACTAAAAAGAGAAAAATAACTTTAGCTTTGGAAGTCGGCGGCTTTGCTTCTGTTTGTTGTTTTGTATTGCCGCCGACTTCCAAAGCTAAAGTTATTTTTCTCTTTTTAGTTTTTGAAGGCGGTTGTCTTTTTTTGTAAAAAAGTTTTTTATTTCTCGCTTTTTAGTATCAATTTTTTTATACAAATCCATGAAGGAACTGTCATGTCATGTAAATTAACATATATGACACCGCTAAAAAAAGTCATAAGAAAGCAGAATACGCGATCGCGATCGTTTACTTAGATGAGAAATTTTCAAATATTACTGTAAGTATACATCTGTGTAACTCTTTCGAGTGTACAGGCGCGATGTTATGTTGTGCAATTGCGTAAACAATGCATATTTAAGCGATAGCAGCAATCGCGGTTGATTTGCTGAAATTTTTTGAAGAGTTCCGTTGTCTGTCTCCGCAATCCATCATCAGATCTATATGAAATTTAAATGGAACCATTTGGGAAGTTTACCCTTTCCAACAAAAAAAGAATAATCTAAATCGGTTCATAAACGACGAAGTTATCCGCGAACAAACATAATATAATAAAAAGTCCCTATCTCAAAAACTACTACCGTTAAGGAGTACTGTAGCATCATCATCAGGACAGCAGCATCAGATGTTGACCCCTTGAAGCATATACCTGAGTAAGACATGATTACGTAACAAAAACACCATACGAGCATACAATTTTCGGTGGTTGCCCTCGATTTCTCCTGGATTCCATCATCAGATCCTGGACTGATGAAAATGGGACCACCTCGGAAGTGAACTCTATCCAACAAAAAAAAAAATTTTCAAATCCGTCAATAATTGACGAAAATATCGGTGAACATACATAAAAAAAAAAAAAAAAAAAAAAAAATATTATACATACAGACGAATTGAGAACCTCCTCCTTTTTTGAAGTCGGTTAATAAAAATACAGTCACATGATAGCTACACCTGGCACTATACAAAGAAGCTGAAATGATCTATATTACTTGAATAACACTATTCAAGTTTGTCAGTCCCTTTCTCTCTATTTTTCAAAGTTTTAAATATGAATAGATTTAGATTTAGAAACTGCTAAGCAATATTTACTGCTGTGCCTCAATCATGTTCATGGGTAACATGGCGTCACCAATGCGACCCAGGCTGCAGTGGTGAGGACCCGGTAATGTGTATGACATGAGTAGCTGTGGGAGATACGTACTGTCCCACTGCTCGGGGGAGGCGGGCTTGATCTTCTGCACCAGCTTGTCCACTTCAGCATTCAGGTTGCTGAGCGACAGGTAGTGGCGGATCACGCGCCACTGCCCGCCCAGGGACGACATCCTCACGATACGCGCTAGCGATACCACCGGGCTCTACTACTGTCGCGCTCTAGTTAGATCGTACGCCCAGGCACACACTTTATACAATTAATCAAATAAATATTATTATGTCAATCACAACTGAAGCACACAAAAGATTTCTAGTCACTTTTGAACGTAATTTTATATTGTCAGTGATGTGGCGTCTGCTTCCACCAGCGTCAATACGATAATGTGTGATTTTTGCGCAAAACCTTGGCTCCGCGAGTAAATATTCGCAAATATAAATATAAATCAATGACAGGTCTGCGTGACGTCAAATCGGACGATCTTTTTACGTGTGCAGTGCTACCAACTTGAGCAAATCAAAACAAATCTAGAAACGTTTCGTTTCACAATAACACAAATTGATCTACAATGTTTTTTTCGTTTTTACTAATTTGAGACGTCAGATAGATTTAACTCATTTATTTTATTTATTAAAAATGTTAAAAGTTATTTTCAAGTTCTCCTTTAAAACGGAACGTTTAAATAATGTTCACCACACCAACAACAACACTTATTATTCACACAAAATCTCACTTCCTAGTCGAAGTCGTTGTTCTAGCACAAAACAGTTGTAGAGTAATTGTGTGTCCTTTGATCAGACTAAAGAGTTGTAAGCTTCAGATTTTTAGTAGGTAACAAAGAATGTTCTTCTTGCAGAGGGATTGTGAACAAGTAATATTCAATGGTACACTGAACTATCGTAAATAACGCTTGGGAATATATAGCAGTATTTTATCAAAACATGTTTTGACAACAGTTCGATTACGACGAATGCTCTCAGCTGGCGTCGAGGCCGTGACGACGTTGGCGCGGGCGGTGTGCTGCGCGCTGACTCGCTGCGGATCGCCACACCTCTCGCGCGGCCCACTCACCGTCGCAGCACGATTGTAAACAAACATCGTATGATCGCGTTTTGTAACCGGGCCAAATACTTCCGCGTCAAAACAAAAAGTGGACCGCGCAACGTAATAATAATTCACAATATTTTTCATGTAATACGGTCATTGCTATCTTCGAATATAGGTGAACAGTGCCAGCTTTACCCGAGGTGCAGGGTGAGCAGCCTTGTCCAGAAGGAATAAATGAGTTGAATGCTTCATAGCATTAAACCCTACTACCTATTAGGTATTCACTTACATTATTCACAATTATTGAGCTTGCTAAAGAGCGGCTTTGGTTCTGTTTGATGTTTTGTATTGCCACCGACTTCCAAAGCTAAAGTTATTTTTCTCTTTTTAGTTTTTGAAGGCGGTTGTCATTTTTGTAAAAAAGATTTTTATTTCTCGCTTTTTAGTATCAACTTCCTGTCATCCAAATCCATTAAGAAACTGTCATGTTATGTAAATTAACGAGACACCACTAAAAAGTCATAAGAAAGCAGAATATGCGATTTCGTTTACTTCAATGAGAAATTTTCAAATACTACTGTATACATCTGTGTAACCCTTGAGTATACAGGCGTGATGTTATGATGTGTGATGGTGTAAACAATGCTTAGATATGCTATAGCAACAATCGCGGTTAATCTGCTGTTATTTATTGAAGAGAATACCCTCGATTTCTCCTGGATTCCATCATCAGATCCTGGACTGGTGAAAATGGGACCACCTCAGAAGTAAACTCTACGCAAAAAAAAAAAAAAATTTTGAAATCCCTCTATAATTGACGAAAATTTCGGTGAACATACATAAACGCGCACTATATTTAGTGCGTATTGCACGTCTTTTTACACTTGTGCACTGTGGGTACATTATACTCAAAAGTCATACGGCGCCCTTCGCGTCCAGTATAATAATTCATTCAGGGTGCTGATGGGGTTGCCCCGATACTGCAGCGCATCAGGGATGTTTGCTGAAGCTCGCGTAAACTGCTTTTTCGCGACGATGCGAAAGCGATGTGCATCCTTGGTCCGTAGGGTGCGGGGCAGTGCCAACAGCATCCTGTCTATGATAGCAAGCAGGTTGGATTGTGCATTTATTAACCACTGCTGCAAGATTTCGGCTGAGCCTGTAACCTTGCAGTAGTCATCATCTGCGTTGTTTTATGTTTTTATGTCTCTGTGATTGTTTTACTAACATAGTTTATAAGTATATATTGTTACTAACACTATGAGTCTTGTTACTTGTAAATAAATGATTATTATTATTATTATAAAAAAATATATTATACATACAGATGAATTGAGAACCTCCTCCTTTTTTGAAGTCGGTTAAAAATGCATAACACTTATGTTTACGTACCTATTTGAACAGGGCTTTAAAAATATAAACAATCGTCACATTTAATAATAGTCCTATTTTTATTTACACAATAACTTTTGTTTTGTTAATTGTTCCGCTAACAGACGCGGATCACGTGTTGAAGTAACTTTTCACTACATAGGTACCTACCCTTTTTAGTCAGTAAAAGTCTGACACTCCCTCCCGCCCCGCCCAGGGCGAGGGAAGTTATTTGATGACTTCCCGACTATAAAAAAAAAAAAATAGGTACCTACCCTATTAGATACCGCAGTTAAAAAATAAAAATATACCATCACGCCTGTATCTGTATTGCCGGATGGGTTAGGCAGAGGTGTACCAATATACACCCACAGGCCCACAGTTCGTCGCGTACATACTACTACGCGTACGGTCAACAAAAGAGATAAGTAACCAGATCGTCTAATATAGTTGAAGTTTTCTTTCAAACCGATGCGTTCGATGGTCATTTATAAATGAAATTTAATTTATTTAATAAACTGTTTATTTTCTTCATACTTAATAAAAATAAAATTAATTAAAAAACTTCTATCGGTTTTTGAATAACTTTGTGTTTATTAGGCGAATCTGGTTACTTATCTCTTTTGCTGACTGAACGTAGTACCTACTTACATACCGTCCGCAATTACTAAGTTGAAATTATTTTTTTGAATTTAGGTATTTTTTGTAATTATTATTATGTCCAAAGCGACACATCATATCCTATCCTATCTGATAACTACGCATGCTGCCCATCGAATTATAAAACAACGAGCAAAAACTATTGTTTAGAATCGACTTTTATTTTTACCCGACTCATCAGCCCGAAGGTTCCGTGAGTCACCTAAGTGTGACTTCGCACGGAGCAAGCAGTTCCGTGCCTCGGTGACCCGGTCGGTGGGCTTTTGGGGCTGCTTTTGGGATGTTCCCGGCGATCCTCCCGCCGCCTCAACAGACGTTCTGCGTAGCGCGACTTTGCAGTCAATAGGCTGCGCCGTCTTCCTAGTAGGCTGCGAGAGGGCCGCCGCGATCGGGGCCGCCTTCTTGGGTGACCGAGCGGCTGATGATAAAGGGGGCTGGCTAGATGTTGGTTTGGCGTTCTCCCACTCTCCAACGCTCCGCCTCACATTTAAGGAAGAAGAGGGGGAGGGGACCCTAGCCTCGTTTGGTGGAGAGACAAAGGGGCTGGTGGATGTCTTCTTGGCGGGGGTTCGAGCGAGATACATGTTTAATACTCCTTTTAAAATATAATAAATTAAATTAGAATGTGGAGCAGTAAAGAATTAAAATGTCAGTATATAAGTGATGTGTATTGTAAATAGTGTAAAAAATAAGGTGTATAAAGTATATATATATATATATAAAAGATGCTGATCACACGCTGTATATGGACGTGTGAGTCAATATGCACTTTGAGTGCACGATACTGTGTCAATAATGCCCAAGGCAGTCAATTTTGGGCAAAGAAGGCCAAAATGTCGATTATAGGTACAGCGACATATGTATATATCTGATTGTCGTGGCCCTCGTCGTCGATTAAGACAATAAAAATTTTTCGTTCCGTATAAAAAATCAATTAAGGGTGGGCATGGGCGGGCACGAATTTTTGTGATTTGGACAGTTTTTTACTGTCGGGTGGTCAATTTTTGTATGGGCGGCTCTGTTTTTAGGGTGCACACGCGTCGCCTGCGCGGAGTCCCGCCTACTGTGAAGATTTGAACCCGTTCGCACAACAGGAACGGGAGTTATTCGCCAGGGAAGAGCTTAAAAACGCAAAAATTTCGAAAAAATAATAAAAAACTATTATATTTAAAAAACTAATAATTGTATCCCTTTTTGATTTTCAGGACTCGGGTGGAGCAGCTTCAGGCGCGTCCAGCGGCGTCCCGAGATTTATTGTACGACTAAAACTGACAAAGTTATTAAATTTTAAAGTTTGTTATAATTTGGAAAAGTGTTTTTCTTTAATAAAAATTATCCCTTTTGAGATTTTCCAGAAATTTTTACGGGAGTGTGCAGGGCTCGCGGAGCCGCGTCTAATGGTGTATTGCACTTGCATATACGTTAAAAAAAAAATGGACTCACGTACTTTTTAAGATAGAGTAAGAACGTGTCTAGTGAGGAATCGATAGTGTAATTAATTTTAAAATTAGCAATATGAAGGACACTAAGCGTTAATAGGTGTCATAAAAATGAAACATATTGCCTCGTTGGGTCTTCTTCAGTGTTCATAAATATTGTAAACAATTAAAATCTATAAACAAGAGCGCGGACGCTTATGTCCGCGGTAGTAGTATTCATTTAAAAAAAAAAACCTAACCTAACCTAACCTAACCTAACCTGAGCGAACCTAACCTGAGCGAACCTAACCTGAGCGAACCTAACCTGAGCGAACCTAACCTGAGCGAACCTAACCTGGGCGAACCAGTTTTTTTTTTTACACCTTGTAGTGATAAACTGATCTTTGACAGTCGTTACTGTTAGTCAGAAGCTCGAAAGTCTGACAACCAGTCTTACCAAGATTATCGTATTACCCATTACTGAGTTGTGGAGGTCTGATAGGCAGTCGCTCCATGTAAAATACTGATATTCAGCTGCATCCGGTTCGACTGGAAGCCGACCCCAACATAGTTGGGAAAAGACTAGGCAGATGATGATGAGTGATAAATTGAGCAGTATACATAATGCCCGGTCATTGTGAAAAATGCCCAATATGAGAGTGCAATTTGATAATAATTATTGAAATAATCAAATTGACCGGGCATTAATAACTATTTTTTTATGTTGTATTGTCTATATTGTCATTTAACATAAAATAAACGAAATATTAAACCTCTTAAATAATCAGACTCATTATTTGGATTAATTACGAAGGACTTCTACCTTAAAAATCCACTAGTTTTTGCATTTAAAACCGGGACTCTTCGCCGACAGAACACTTCACCGACAGGACTCTTTGCCGACAGGACACTTCACCGTCAGGACTCTTCGCCAACTTCGTCGGGGAGCCCCGCTTCGTCGGGGAGCCCCGCTTCGTCGGGGAGCCCCGCTTCGTCGGGGAGCCCCGCTTCGCGGGGCTCGAGGGTTTACAAAAAAAAATAACCACGAAGTGGATGGTGGGGTCTATTCGCTCGCGTCGCTCGCTTTCTACACCCCGCCATCCCCTTCTAACCTAATCTGTTTGAGTCGGGGTGCCCCAAGTCCCGAAATAAATTGCATCGCTAATGAGCCATGTCGGCTATTTTCACGATAAAAGAAGGAATATGATGTATTATTTTACATGCTAAGTTATAATAAATGATGCTGACTGTGGAAGCCTGAATTAAATTGTTTTGAGGACATTGCATTGAAGCTGCAAAACGTAAAATAGACGAGATGTAAAATCCGTGGCCGAGTTAATAAATTAGGTGGCAATGCATAAATAAGAAGGACAAGTTACAATAATTGATGATCTTTACTTGACACTTTCTATAGAATATTTAGTGGGCGTTGTAAAAAAGATGAATTAGTTTATAAGAGGCTATGCCATTTTCCCGTTGCTTAGTTATTAAATTAGAAGTCTAATCACTTGTCTAGTAAATAATTTTGTGGCAAGACTTATAATTTCCCTTTATTTATTAGAACAACTGCCACATATAGCTTTATTATCAAATTGCCCAACTATCATGTTGCAGTATAATAATGATCGTGCAATAAATAATAAATAAGTAATGAAAATAAGCCCGATAAAGCCAGACATTATGCATAATGCTCGTGCATTATAAATAATGCCCGCATTAATCAAAAAGGACCGGTTTTTTTTTTAAAGGTGTAAAAAGAAAAAACCCGGTTCGCCCAGGTTAGGTTCGCTCAGGTTAGGTTCGCTCAGGTTAGGTTCGCTCAGGTTAGGTTCGCTCAGGTTAGGTTCGCTCAGGTTAGGTTCGCTCAGGTTAGGTTCGCTCAGGTTAGGTTCGCTCAGGTAAGGTTCGCTCAGGTTAGGTTCGCTCAGGTTAGGTTCGCTCAGGTTAGGTTCGCTCAGGATAGGTTCGCTCAGGTTAGGTTCGCTCAGGTTAGGTTCGCTCAGGTTAGGTTCGCTCAGGTTAGGTTCGCTCAGGTTAGGTTCGCTCAGGTTAGGTTCGCTCAGGTTAGGTTCGCTCAGGTTAGGTTCGCTCAGGTTAGGTTCGCTCAGGTTAGGTTCGCTCAGGTTAGGTTCGCTCAGGTTAGGTTCGCTCAGGTTAGGTTCGCTCAGGTTAGGTTCGCTCAGGTTAGGTTCGCTCAGGTTAGGTTCGCTCAGGTTAGGTTCGCTCAGGTTAGGTTCGCTCAGGTTAGGTTCGCTCAGGTTAGGTTCGCTCAGGTTAGGTTCGCTCAGGTTAGGTTCGCTCAGGTTAGGTTAGGTTAGATTAGGTTAGGTTAGGTTAGGTTAGGTTAGGTTAGGTTTTTTTTTTTTTTTTTTTTTTTTTTTTTTTTTTTTTTTTTTTTTTTTTTTTTTTTTTTTTTTTTTTTTTTTGTTCTGTTATCCACTCCCTACCTTGAGCAGGGGCGTTGTAAATCATTTTTTTGTTACTTATCATGAAGTGAATAATTTTTGTTTTGTTTGTTAGTTGCTCCATTTGTTTTGTTTATACTGTGTTTAAATATTTGTGCGCTATATCTTTGATTTTTCTTTCATTTTTATGTTTACTATTATGTGTATTGTTCGTAGATTTTTGTGTTTCTTTGTTGCTTTTTGTTATTTGTTGCATTTGTTTGTTTGTACTTTCTCCAAAATCGACTATGCTTTTGTTCTTTTGAATTTTCTGTCTATTATGTTTGTTTGATTGTGTCTTTTATCGCTCTGATTTTATTTTCATATTATTATTTAGTGTTATATTTTGATTTTATTTTATTTGTGTGTTACTTTTTGGTTTCATTTTGTTTGTGTGTTTCATTCGTTTGATTTTTACACTTTCTGTCCGTTTATTACACTTTTTTGCCTGTTCATTATGTCAATTAGCTTACTCGCCTATATGTTGTTTTGTATATCACTCTTGTTTAATTTGTATAATATTTTTCTTTTTCGTTTGTACACCATTTGTTCATCCGGCCACATTTTTACTTCATTTGTAGAATAGATGGATATGTGTAAATATGTTTATATATATGTAATATTTTGTTATTAGATCCGTCTTATTTGTGTGTCTATGATATATAAATATATATAATATATACATATTTTGTTGTGTGTTATCCTTTCCTCGCTCAAGAATAGCGCAACTCTTGACGTCAATCAATATCATGCGCTATCTTGAGCCCATACATTTACTTACTTTCCGGTAATATGTTGTGTGTGTGTGTAGATATCATCTTTACATAATTATTTCGTTAATGGTATCGTTTTGTTTTATATAATTATTATTTATTAAAAATAATTTGTGTCGACCAACAGATTTTAAGGGCATTTCCCCACCTCTTGTGTTCCCCATGATCCCCCACGAAACTTTTCTCATTTCCATACAGGTCCTTATCATTCACCCCGGTCTTACTCGAGGGGGCCGCGCAACGTATTCATCTCTTCCTGGTGGAAGCTTACCTCATCAGGGTAACTATCTCCTCGGACCGCAGCGGCAAGGTGAGCGCGTGTGTGTTTTAAGGAGTGGTGTGTATTCAGTGCATGTTTTGTGTATGTGTGTGTGTGTTTATAGTCTTTCTGGGTTGTTGAGTGTTGCTGATTGGTGTGACGTCCGGCGGGCTGTTGCGTTGTTCTGTTCTAATCTGGGCTGGTTTCTCATGAAATTGGCTCCAGTTAGAGAAGAAAAGTCTCGTCGTCCGTTTTGTATGTATGTACGCCCACCTCTCTGCAACTTCACGTTGAAGGTGATAGCGTTGCGGTCCGAGGTCGTACCACACTGGTCTATCTTCCAGCTTTCCACCAGGTTGAGGATAACCATCGTGCGCGCGGTTTCATAAACGTGGCTAGGGTACGATATGCCCCCTCGTGTAGTTGCTAAGGTCGGGGTGTCGCCGACATTTGGTACCTGCATGTCTGGCCAGTTGGGAGTTTTTTCCCGAGGAGGAGTAATTGTGGGCACGTTGGTCGCGGTGGAGCCTTTAGCAATACGCGACTGTGGATCGCGCTATTGCGTCCCACCGCCGGCGCAACGGGCAGTCCAGGCTAAAGCCGTTGTGAGCCAGATTGTCATGGCCGGCTTTTTTACAATTGCAGCATTTGGGGGGCTCACCGGCTAGGTGCGATGGGCATTCCGCTCTCAGATGTGGGTCGCCGCAATGCGAGCAGAGGTCCTCCACCCCGGTGCAGTGTTTCCGGCCGTGGCCGAAACCAAGGCATTTCGTGCACTGCACAAGGGGAGTCTGGTCATAGACCCTCACCCTTTGCAAATCGATGTGTGCACGGCCTGCCTTGGTCAGGATCTGCCACACCGGGGGGGAGACCTGCACGACCACGTGGCTCTCGTGCGGGTTGCGTGCTCGCTTCCGATATTTTACGGCGACCCTCACCTCGTCCCTCTTGAGCTCGCCCAGGAGATGTTGATTCTGTTTCAGGATCGCCCTGGTGATGTCCTCGTCTGTGTTGTAAGACAGCACGTCCGTTAGCACCACCAGGGGATCCCTGTTAACGGCCTCCTCTACCTTTAGCCCTGCCGTTGAGCCCCCCAGTCTGCTCTTGACTGCCTCCAGCTCACCCCGGGTCCGGCAACCTATAACGACCTTCTGGTCTCTGGTCTTCCGGACCTTATCGACTCGGATGCCCGTCTCCCTGGCGTCCACCGCGATTCTAATTTTGTCGACGACGGCACTGCTGGTATCGTTGCCGTCGTCGGAGCTCACTATGAGCGAGTGCAGCGGCGGCGGCGGCACATACTGCTTGCCGGCCACAGCGCTCGCGTAAGTTGCCGGCTTTTCGGCACGTTCTTGCTGTCCCTCCATCGTCGCCCGGAGTCTCCTCATTTCCTCGCCGCTCTCCTTCACCAACGCGCTGTGCTCCGCTAGTGAATTGAGCAGCGAGTCGATAGCTGGAGAGGTTTCCGGGAGGGGAGTCGCTTTACTAGCGGTCGCTTCGACCACCACCCCTTTTGTCGAAGCGGCAGCCGCCGCCTCTTCCTTCACCAGTTGGTATAGCCGCTCCACGGCCTGGGTGATCCCGGCTTTGAGATCAGCCCGAAGGTTCCGGGAGTCACCCAAGTGTGACTTCGCACGGAGCAGGCAGTTTCGTGCTTCGGTGACCCGGTCGGTGGGCTTTTGGGGCTGCTTTTGGGACGTTCCCGGCGATCCTCCCGCCGCCTCAACGGACGTTCTGCGTAGCGCGACTTTGCAGTCAATAGGCTGCGCCGTCTTTCTAGCAGGCTGCGAGAGGGCCGCCGCGATCGGGGCCGCCCTCTTGGGCGACCGAGCGGCTGATGATGAAGGGGGCTGGCTGGCTGTCGGTTTGGCGTTCTCCCACTCTCCAACGCTCCGCCTCACATTTGAAGAAGAAGAGGGAGAGGGGACCTTAGCCTCGTTTGGCGGAGAGACAACGGGGCTGGTGGGGGTCTTTTTAGCGGGGGTTCGGGCGAGGTACATGTCGAGGGAGTGTTAAATTATAATAAATTAAATTAAAATGTGGCCCAGTAATAAAAATTCCAGTATAAAAGTGATGTACAATATAAAATAAATTTTAAAAATGTAAAGTGTATATAATATATTTAAAAGATGCTAATCACACGCTGTATAAGGGCGTGTGAGTCAATATGCACTTTGAGTGCACGGTCCTGTCTTTATAATGCCCGGGGCAGTCAATTTTGGCTATAGAAGCCAAAATGTCAATAAAAAGTACAGTGATATATGTATATATCCGTTTGTCGTGGCCCCCGTCGTCGATTTAGACAATAAAAATTTTTCGGTTCGTATAAAAAATCATTTAAGGGTGGGCATGGGCGGGCACGAATTTTTGTGATTTGGACAGTTTTTTACTGTCGGGTGGTCAATTTTTGTATGGGCGGCTCTGTTTTGAGGGTGCACACGCGTAGCCTGCGCGGAGTCCCGTCTACTGTGAAGATTTGAACCCGTTCGCGCAACAGGAACGGGAGTTATTCGCCAGGGAAGGGCTTAAAAACGCAAAAATTTCGAAAAAATACTACAAAAACTATTATATTTAAAAAACTAACAATTGTATCCCTTTTTGTTTTTCAGGACTCGGGTGGAGCAACTTCAGGCGCGTCCAGCGGCGTCCCTAGATTTATTGTATGACTAAAAATGACAAAGTTGTTAAATTTTAAAGTTTGTAAAAATTTGGAAAAGTGTTTTTCTTTAATAAAAAATTTCCCTTTTGAGATTTTCCAGAAATATTTACGGGAGTGTACAGGGCTCGCGGAGCCGCGTCTAACGGTGTATTGCACTTGTATATACGGTACCTTATAAGGGTGTAAAAATTACGTCAAAGTTTCAACAAAGTATTTTCAAGTGCTCACTAAGGTAAACTTTTGCAACCTACCTATATATAGATATATGCGTATATGTACGGTGATTTTACTAAAATTGCTTGTTTCTACACCAATTCCCACGGGATTTTTGCGGATATCGCTGCGGTTTCACTCCTGGGAGTTCGACCGATGCGCTGGAGCCAGTGACGTGGAAATTACCTTGGAAAATTGGCGAAAAACGGGATAAACACTAAATAAACGGGCAGAATTTTTGTGATTTGGACAGTTTTTTACTGTCGGGTGGTCAATTTTTGTATGGGCGGCTCTGTTTTGAGGGTGCACACGCGTAGCCTGCGCGGAGTCCCGTCTACTGTGAAGATTTGAACCCGTTCGCGCAACAGGAACGGGAGTTATTCGCCAGGGAAGGGCTTAAAAACGCAAAAATTTCGAAAAAATACTACAAAAACTATTATATTTAAAAAACTAACAATTGTATCCCTTTTTGTTTTTCAGGACTCGGGTGGAGCAACTTCAGGCGCGTCCAGCGGCGTCCCTAGATTTATTGTATGACTAAAAATGACAAAGTTGTTAAATTTTAAAGTTTGTAAAAATTTGGAAAAGTGTTTTTCTTTAATAAAAAATTTCCCTTTTGAGATTTTCCAGAAATATTTACGGGAGTGTACAGGGCTCGCGGAGCCGCGTCTAACGGTGTATTGCACTTGTATATACGGTACCTTATAAGGGTGTAAAAATTACGTCAAAGTTTCAACAAAGTATTTTCAAGTGCTCACTAAGGTAAACTTTTGCAACCTACCTATATATAGATATATGCGTATATGTACGGTGATTTTACTAAAATTGCTTGTTTCTACACCAATTCCCACGGGATTTTTGCGGATATCGCTGCGGTTTCACTCCTGGGAGTTCGACCGATGCGCTGGAGCCAGTGACGTGGAAATTACCTTGGAAAATTGGCGAAAAACGGGATAAACACTAAATAAACGGGCAGAATTTTTGTGATTTGGACAGTTTTTTACTGTCGGGTGGTCAATTTTTGTATGGGCGGCTCTGTTTTGAGGGTGCACACGCGTAGCCTGCGCGGAGTCCCGTCTACTGTGAAGATTTGAACCCGTTCGCGCAACAGGAACGGGAGTTATTCGCCAGGGAAGGGCTTAAAAACGCAAAAATTTCGAAAAAATACTACAAAAACTATTATATTTAAAAAACTAACAATTGTATCCCTTTTTGTTTTTCAGGACTCGGGTGGAGCAACTTCAGGCGCGTCCAGCGGCGTCCCTAGATTTATTGTATGACTAAAAATGACAAAGTTGTTAAATTTTAAAGTTTGTAAAAATTTGGAAAAGTGTTTTTCTTTAATAAAAAATTTCCCTTTTGAGATTTTCCAGAAATATTTACGGGAGTGTACAGGGCTCGCGGAGCCGCGTCTAACGGTGTATTGCACTTGTATATACGGTACCTTATAAGGGTGTAAAAATTACGTCAAAGTTTCAACAAAGTATTTTCAAGTGCTCACTAAGGTAAACTTTTGCAACCTACCTATATATAGATATATGCGTATATGTACGGTGATTTTACTAAAATTGCTTGTTTCTACACCAATTCCCACGGGATTTTTGCGGATATCGCTGCGGTTTCACTCCTGGGAGTTCGACCGATGCGCTGGAGCCAGTGACGTGGAAATTACCTTGGAAAATTGGCGAAAAACGGGATAAACACTAAATAAACGGGCAGAATTTTTGTGATTTGGACAGTTTTTTACTGTCGGGTGGTCAATTTTTGTATGGGCGGCTCTGTTTTGAGGGTGCACACGCGTAGCCTGCGCGGAGTCCCGTCTACTGTGAAGATTTGAACCCGTTCGCGCAACAGGAACGGGAGTTATTCGCCAGGGAAGGGCTTAAAAACGCAAAAATTTCGAAAAAATACTACAAAAACTATTATATTTAAAAAACTAACAATTGTATCCCTTTTTGTTTTTCAGGACTCGGGTGGAGCAACTTCAGGCGCGTCCAGCGGCGTCCCTAGATTTATTGTATGACTAAAAATGACAAAGTTGTTAAATTTTAAAGTTTGTAAAAATTTGGAAAAGTGTTTTTCTTTAATAAAAAATTTCCCTTTTGAGATTTTCCAGAAATATTTACGGGAGTGTACAGGGCTCGCGGAGCCGCGTCTAACGGTGTATTGCACTTGTATATACGGTACCTTATAAGGGTGTAAAAATTACGTCAAAGTTTCAACAAAGTATTTTCAAGTGCTCACTAAGGTAAACTTTTGCAACCTACCTATATATAGATATATGCGTATATGTACGGTGATTTTACTAAAATTGCTTGTTTCTACACCAATTCCCACGGGATTTTTGCGGATATCGCTGCGGTTTCACTCCTGGGAGTTCGACCGATGCGCTGGAGCCAGTGACGTGGAAATTACCTTGGAAAATTGGCGAAAAACGGGATAAACACTAAATAAACGGGCAGAATTTTTGTGATTTGGACAGTTTTTTACTGTCGGGTGGTCAATTTTTGTATGGGCGGCTCTGTTTTGAGGGTGCACACGCGTAGCCTGCGCGGAGTCCCGTCTACTGTGAAGATTTGAACCCGTTCGCGCAACAGGAACGGGAGTTATTCGCCAGGGAAGGGCTTAAAAACGCAAAAATTTCGAAAAAATACTACAAAAACTATTATATTTAAAAAACTAACAATTGTATCCCTTTTTGTTTTTCAGGACTCGGGTGGAGCAACTTCAGGCGCGTCCAGCGGCGTCCCTAGATTTATTGTATGACTAAAAATGACAAAGTTGTTAAATTTTAAAGTTTGTAAAAATTTGGAAAAGTGTTTTTCTTTAATAAAAAATTTCCCTTTTGAGATTTTCCAGAAATATTTACGGGAGTGTACAGGGCTCGCGGAGCCGCGTCTAACGGTGTATTGCACTTGTATATACGGTACCTTATAAGGGTGTAAAAATTACGTCAAAGTTTCAACAAAGTATTTTCAAGTGCTCACTAAGGTAAACTTTTGCAACCTACCTATATATAGATATATGCGTATATGTACGGTGATTTTACTAAAATTGCTTGTTTCTACACCAATTCCCACGGGATTTTTGCGGATATCGCTGCGGTTTCACTCCTGGGAGTTCGACCGATGCGCTGGAGCCAGTGACGTGGAAATTACCTTGGAAAATTGGCGAAAAACGGGATAAACACTAAATAAACGGGCAGAATTTTTGTGATTTGGACAGTTTTTTACTGTCGGGTGGTCAATTTTTGTATGGGCGGCTCTGTTTTGAGGGTGCACACGCGTAGCCTGCGCGGAGTCCCGTCTACTGTGAAGATTTGAACCCGTTCGCGCAACAGGAACGGGAGTTATTCGCCAGGGAAGGGCTTAAAAACGCAAAAATTTCGAAAAAATACTACAAAAACTATTATATTTAAAAAACTAACAATTGTATCCCTTTTTGTTTTTCAGGACTCGGGTGGAGCAACTTCAGGCGCGTCCAGCGGCGTCCCTAGATTTATTGTATGACTAAAAATGACAAAGTTGTTAAATTTTAAAGTTTGTAAAAATTTGGAAAAGTGTTTTTCTTTAATAAAAAATTTCCCTTTTGAGATTTTCCAGAAATATTTACGGGAGTGTACAGGGCTCGCGGAGCCGCGTCTAACGGTGTATTGCACTTGTATATACGGTACCTTATAAGGGTGTAAAAATTACGTCAAAGTTTCAACAAAGTATTTTCAAGTGCTCACTAAGGTAAACTTTTGCAACCTACCTATATATAGATATATGCGTATATGTACGGTGATTTTACTAAAATTGCTTGTTTCTACACCAATTCCCACGGGATTTTTGCGGATATCGCTGCGGTTTCACTCCTGGGAGTTCGACCGATGCGCTGGAGCCAGTGACGTGGAAATTACCTTGGAAAATTGGCGAAAAACGGGATAAACACTAAATAAACGGGCAGAATTTTTGTGATTTGGACAGTTTTTTACTGTCGGGTGGTCAATTTTTGTATGGGCGGCTCTGTTTTGAGGGTGCACACGCGTAGCCTGCGCGGAGTCCCGTCTACTGTGAAGATTTGAACCCGTTCGCGCAACAGGAACGGGAGTTATTCGCCAGGGAAGGGCTTAAAAACGCAAAAATTTCGAAAAAATACTACAAAAACTATTATATTTAAAAAACTAACAATTGTATCCCTTTTTGTTTTTCAGGACTCGGGTGGAGCAACTTCAGGCGCGTCCAGCGGCGTCCCTAGATTTATTGTATGACTAAAAATGACAAAGTTGTTAAATTTTAAAGTTTGTAAAAATTTGGAAAAGTGTTTTTCTTTAATAAAAAATTTCCCTTTTGAGATTTTCCAGAAATATTTACGGGAGTGTACAGGGCTCGCGGAGCCGCGTCTAACGGTGTATTGCACTTGTATATACGGTACCTTATAAGGGTGTAAAAATTACGTCAAAGTTTCAACAAAGTATTTTCAAGTGCTCACTAAGGTAAACTTTTGCAACCTACCTATATATAGATATATGCGTATATGTACGGTGATTTTACTAAAATTGCTTGTTTCTACACCAATTCCCACGGGATTTTTGCGGATATCGCTGCGGTTTCACTCCTGGGAGTTCGACCGATGCGCTGGAGCCAGTGACGTGGAAATTACCTTGGAAAATTGGCGAAAAACGGGATAAACACTAAATAAACGGGCAGAATTTTTGTGATTTGGACAGTTTTTTACTGTCGGGTGGTCAATTTTTGTATGGGCGGCTCTGTTTTGAGGGTGCACACGCGTAGCCTGCGCGGAGTCCCGTCTACTGTGAAGATTTGAACCCGTTCGCGCAACAGGAACGGGAGTTATTCGCCAGGGAAGGGCTTAAAAACGCAAAAATTTCGAAAAAATACTACAAAAACTATTATATTTAAAAAACTAACAATTGTATCCCTTTTTGTTTTTCAGGACTCGGGTGGAGCAACTTCAGGCGCGTCCAGCGGCGTCCCTAGATTTATTGTATGACTAAAAATGACAAAGTTGTTAAATTTTAAAGTTTGTAAAAATTTGGAAAAGTGTTTTTCTTTAATAAAAAATTTCCCTTTTGAGATTTTCCAGAAATATTTACGGGAGTGTACAGGGCTCGCGGAGCCGCGTCTAACGGTGTATTGCACTTGTATATACGGTACCTTATAAGGGTGTAAAAATTACGTCAAAGTTTCAACAAAGTATTTTCAAGTGCTCACTAAGGTAAACTTTTGCAACCTACCTATATATAGATATATGCGTATATGTACGGTGATTTTACTAAAATTGCTTGTTTCTACACCAATTCCCACGGGATTTTTGCGGATATCGCTGCGGTTTCACTCCTGGGAGTTCGACCGATGCGCTGGAGCCAGTGACGTGGAAATTACCTTGGAAAATTGGCGAAAAACGGGATAAACACTAAATAAACGGGCAGAATTTTTGTGATTTGGACAGTTTTTTACTGTCGGGTGGTCAATTTTTGTATGGGCGGCTCTGTTTTGAGGGTGCACACGCGTAGCCTGCGCGGAGTCCCGTCTACTGTGAAGATTTGAACCCGTTCGCGCAACAGGAACGGGAGTTATTCGCCAGGGAAGGGCTTAAAAACGCAAAAATTTCGAAAAAATACTACAAAAACTATTATATTTAAAAAACTAACAATTGTATCCCTTTTTGTTTTTCAGGACTCGGGTGGAGCAACTTCAGGCGCGTCCAGCGGCGTCCCTAGATTTATTGTATGACTAAAAATGACAAAGTTGTTAAATTTTAAAGTTTGTAAAAATTTGGAAAAGTGTTTTTCTTTAATAAAAAATTTCCCTTTTGAGATTTTCCAGAAATATTTACGGGAGTGTACAGGGCTCGCGGAGCCGCGTCTAACGGTGTATTGCACTTGTATATACGGTACCTTATAAGGGTGTAAAAATTACGTCAAAGTTTCAACAAAGTATTTTCAAGTGCTCACTAAGGTAAACTTTTGCAACCTACCTATATATAGATATATGCGTATATGTACGGTGATTTTACTAAAATTGCTTGTTTCTACACCAATTCCCACGGGATTTTTGCGGATATCGCTGCGGTTTCACTCCTGGGAGTTCGACCGATGCGCTGGAGCCAGTGACGTGGAAATTACCTTGGAAAATTGGCGAAAAACGGGATAAACACTAAATAAACGGGCAGAATTTTTGTGATTTGGACAGTTTTTTACTGTCGGGTGGTCAATTTTTGTATGGGCGGCTCTGTTTTGAGGGTGCACACGCGTAGCCTGCGCGGAGTCCCGTCTACTGTGAAGATTTGAACCCGTTCGCGCAACAGGAACGGGAGTTATTCGCCAGGGAAGGGCTTAAAAACGCAAAAATTTCGAAAAAATACTACAAAAACTATTATATTTAAAAAACTAACAATTGTATCCCTTTTTGTTTTTCAGGACTCGGGTGGAGCAACTTCAGGCGCGTCCAGCGGCGTCCCTAGATTTATTGTATGACTAAAAATGACAAAGTTGTTAAATTTTAAAGTTTGTAAAAATTTGGAAAAGTGTTTTTCTTTAATAAAAAATTTCCCTTTTGAGATTTTCCAGAAATATTTACGGGAGTGTACAGGGCTCGCGGAGCCGCGTCTAACGGTGTATTGCACTTGTATATACGGTACCTTATAAGGGTGTAAAAATTACGTCAAAGTTTCAACAAAGTATTTTCAAGTGCTCACTAAGGTAAACTTTTGCAACCTACCTATATATAGATATATGCGTATATGTACGGTGATTTTACTAAAATTGCTTGTTTCTACACCAATTCCCACGGGATTTTTGCGGATATCGCTGCGGTTTCACTCCTGGGAGTTCGACCGATGCGCTGGAGCCAGTGACGTGGAAATTACCTTGGAAAATTGGCGAAAAACGGGATAAACACTAAATAAACGGGCAGAATTTTTGTGATTTGGACAGTTTTTTACTGTCGGGTGGTCAATTTTTGTATGGGCGGCTCTGTTTTGAGGGTGCACACGCGTAGCCTGCGCGGAGTCCCGTCTACTGTGAAGATTTGAACCCGTTCGCGCAACAGGAACGGGAGTTATTCGCCAGGGAAGGGCTTAAAAACGCAAAAATTTCGAAAAAATACTACAAAAACTATTATATTTAAAAAACTAACAATTGTATCCCTTTTTGTTTTTCAGGACTCGGGTGGAGCAACTTCAGGCGCGTCCAGCGGCGTCCCTAGATTTATTGTATGACTAAAAATGACAAAGTTGTTAAATTTTAAAGTTTGTAAAAATTTGGAAAAGTGTTTTTCTTTAATAAAAAATTTCCCTTTTGAGATTTTCCAGAAATATTTACGGGAGTGTACAGGGCTCGCGGAGCCGCGTCTAACGGTGTATTGCACTTGTATATACGGTACCTTATAAGGGTGTAAAAATTACGTCAAAGTTTCAACAAAGTATTTTCAAGTGCTCACTAAGGTAAACTTTTGCAACCTACCTATATATAGATATATGCGTATATGTACGGTGATTTTACTAAAATTGCTTGTTTCTACACCAATTCCCACGGGATTTTTGCGGATATCGCTGCGGTTTCACTCCTGGGAGTTCGACCGATGCGCTGGAGCCAGTGACGTGGAAATTACCTTGGAAAATTGGCGAAAAACGGGATAAACACTAAATAAACGGGCAGAATTTTTGTGATTTGGACAGTTTTTTACTGTCGGGTGGTCAATTTTTGTATGGGCGGCTCTGTTTTGAGGGTGCACACGCGTAGCCTGCGCGGAGTCCCGTCTACTGTGAAGATTTGAACCCGTTCGCGCAACAGGAACGGGAGTTATTCGCCAGGGAAGGGCTTAAAAACGCAAAAATTTCGAAAAAATACTACAAAAACTATTATATTTAAAAAACTAACAATTGTATCCCTTTTTGTTTTTCAGGACTCGGGTGGAGCAACTTCAGGCGCGTCCAGCGGCGTCCCTAGATTTATTGTATGACTAAAAATGACAAAGTTGTTAAATTTTAAAGTTTGTAAAAATTTGGAAAAGTGTTTTTCTTTAATAAAAAATTTCCCTTTTGAGATTTTCCAGAAATATTTACGGGAGTGTACAGGGCTCGCGGAGCCGCGTCTAACGGTGTATTGCACTTGTATATACGGTACCTTATAAGGGTGTAAAAATTACGTCAAAGTTTCAACAAAGTATTTTCAAGTGCTCACTAAGGTAAACTTTTGCAACCTACCTATATATAGATATATGCGTATATGTACGGTGATTTTACTAAAATTGCTTGTTTCTACACCAATTCCCACGGGATTTTTGCGGATATCGCTGCGGTTTCACTCCTGGGAGTTCGACCGATGCGCTGGAGCCAGTGACGTGGAAATTACCTTGGAAAATTGGCGAAAAACGGGATAAACACTAAATAAACGGGCAGAATTTTTGTGATTTGGACAGTTTTTTACTGTCGGGTGGTCAATTTTTGTATGGGCGGCTCTGTTTTGAGGGTGCACACGCGTAGCCTGCGCGGAGTCCCGTCTACTGTGAAGATTTGAACCCGTTCGCGCAACAGGAACGGGAGTTATTCGCCAGGGAAGGGCTTAAAAACGCAAAAATTTCGAAAAAATACTACAAAAACTATTATATTTAAAAAACTAACAATTGTATCCCTTTTTGTTTTTCAGGACTCGGGTGGAGCAACTTCAGGCGCGTCCAGCGGCGTCCCTAGATTTATTGTATGACTAAAAATGACAAAGTTGTTAAATTTTAAAGTTTGTAAAAATTTGGAAAAGTGTTTTTCTTTAATAAAAAATTTCCCTTTTGAGATTTTCCAGAAATATTTACGGGAGTGTACAGGGCTCGCGGAGCCGCGTCTAACGGTGTATTGCACTTGTATATACGGTACCTTATAAGGGTGTAAAAATTACGTCAAAGTTTCAACAAAGTATTTTCAAGTGCTCACTAAGGTAAACTTTTGCAACCTACCTATATATAGATATATGCGTATATGTACGGTGATTTTACTAAAATTGCTTGTTTCTACACCAATTCCCACGGGATTTTTGCGGATATCGCTGCGGTTTCACTCCTGGGAGTTCGACCGATGCGCTGGAGCCAGTGACGTGGAAATTACCTTGGAAAATTGGCGAAAAACGGGATAAACACTAAATAAACGGGCAGAATTTTTGTGATTTGGACAGTTTTTTACTGTCGGGTGGTCAATTTTTGTATGGGCGGCTCTGTTTTGAGGGTGCACACGCGTAGCCTGCGCGGAGTCCCGTCTACTGTGAAGATTTGAACCCGTTCGCGCAACAGGAACGGGAGTTATTCGCCAGGGAAGGGCTTAAAAACGCAAAAATTTCGAAAAAATACTACAAAAACTATTATATTTAAAAAACTAACAATTGTATCCCTTTTTGTTTTTCAGGACTCGGGTGGAGCAACTTCAGGCGCGTCCAGCGGCGTCCCTAGATTTATTGTATGACTAAAAATGACAAAGTTGTTAAATTTTAAAGTTTGTAAAAATTTGGAAAAGTGTTTTTCTTTAATAAAAAATTTCCCTTTTGAGATTTTCCAGAAATATTTACGGGAGTGTACAGGGCTCGCGGAGCCGCGTCTAACGGTGTATTGCACTTGTATATACGGTACCTTATAAGGGTGTAAAAATTACGTCAAAGTTTCAACAAAGTATTTTCAAGTGCTCACTAAGGTAAACTTTTGCAACCTACCTATATATAGATATATGCGTATATGTACGGTGATTTTACTAAAATTGCTTGTTTCTACACCAATTCCCACGGGATTTTTGCGGATATCGCTGCGGTTTCACTCCTGGGAGTTCGACCGATGCGCTGGAGCCAGTGACGTGGAAATTACCTTGGAAAATTGGCGAAAAACGGGATAAACACTAAATAAACGGGCAGAATTTTTGTGATTTGGACAGTTTTTTACTGTCGGGTGGTCAATTTTTGTATGGGCGGCTCTGTTTTGAGGGTGCACACGCGTAGCCTGCGCGGAGTCCCGTCTACTGTGAAGATTTGAACCCGTTCGCGCAACAGGAACGGGAGTTATTCGCCAGGGAAGGGCTTAAAAACGCAAAAATTTCGAAAAAATACTACAAAAACTATTATATTTAAAAAACTAACAATTGTATCCCTTTTTGTTTTTCAGGACTCGGGTGGAGCAACTTCAGGCGCGTCCAGCGGCGTCCCTAGATTTATTGTATGACTAAAAATGACAAAGTTGTTAAATTTTAAAGTTTGTAAAAATTTGGAAAAGTGTTTTTCTTTAATAAAAAATTTCCCTTTTGAGATTTTCCAGAAATATTTACGGGAGTGTACAGGGCTCGCGGAGCCGCGTCTAACGGTGTATTGCACTTGTATATACGGTACCTTATAAGGGTGTAAAAATTACGTCAAAGTTTTTTTTCGGTTAGGTTAGGTTAGGTTAGGTTAGGTTAGGTTAGGTTAGGTTAGGTTAGGTTAGGTTAGGTTAGGTTAGGTTAGGTTAGGTTAGGTTAGGTTAGGTTAGGTTAGGTTAGGTTAGGTTAGGTTAGGTTAGGTTTTTTTTTTTTTTTTTTTTTTTTTTGGTGTTTTATTCAGTTCTCCACTCCCTACCTTGAGCAGGGGCGTTGTTAATCAGTTTTTGTTTCTTATCGTAATTGTGTATAGTTTTTGATTTTGTTTGTTTGTTGCCTTTCTGTTATTTGTTTCATTTGTTTTGTTTGTACTTTTTCCAAAAATTGGATATGGGTTTGATCCTTTGATTTTTTCGGTCTACTATGTTTGTTATTTATTTTATTTTGCTTCTGTATTATTAGTAGATTGTATTTTATATTGTTATGATTTTCATATTATTATGTTTTTGTAGTAATCAAAGGGGAATGCCCATTTTTGGCCACGAAACGCCCAACAATTTGTTTTTGTTAGAAAAAAACGTCTTTTTTTATGGTTATTAATCGCGGTATTCATCTATCTAAACAAGATTGCAACATTTTTGCACAAATAAAAAGTTACGAAATGAAAAATTAAATTAGGTAAATCCGTAAGTTATGGAAAACATTAAAAGTGTTGCCAATTACTAATCACGTTAAAAAAGAATCGATTCTCTTTTTGACTATCGATTTTTCATGGTGTTATTATTTTAATTAAAGCTAATATTATTTTTCGATAGGTAATAAATATTCTGATGTTATGATAATGAAACAAGTGAATTGCTAGTTGATTTACCATGAATTCTTTAGATCATTACAAAAATGTACAATTCATCTGTTTGTTGTGTTTGATTCTAATCTGTTCTTTAAAACATCTAAAATATTATTTAAATATTATAAGAAAATATATTTTACAAGGCGTGCAGAACTTGAAGCGCTTCTGACTTTTTTATTATGAAATTAAAATTCAAATAAAAAATCGATATCGATTTATGTCTGTTAAGTAGCAACATCGAATATGACAGCTGTCATGCGAAATTACAAGTACATAAGTAATCACAACTAAATAACCACACGCCGAATTCGTTTGCATTGTGTTATTTTGTTTGTTTTCTTGCGGATTTGTAATTAGCAACGACTAAGCTTTCTAAATGGACTCCGACAATTCGTCTCACCCTACTGACCACGGCCTGAACATGGATCCCGCTCCCGCCTCTTACGACAACCCCTGCACTAACTTGGACTTGATATCCACTGCTTACGATGACCCCAGCTTTCACACCGGCCAGAGTTCTTCTCAGACCCCAGTAGCTCATAATAGAGGACATTTATGTTGTGTCAATTGTGGTTTAAATGTCTCGAAAATACGAAGACATTTGTTGGAAATTGCAGAAGTGCGAAATCTCATACAACAATGGGTTCGACCACAGCAGGTAATTAGTTGATCACCATGTGTCTTTTTCCTGTAAAAATACTTTTTGACTGAATCGACAAAAAATAATATCAATATATTAATTACGGCTTCTTTTAGGTACAAGTTTCGAGTGACAGTGTAGTGTGCCACTCGTGTTGGACTGCAGCCTGGAATCAAATACGGCATCCAACTAGTGAACAGCAAAATGCACCAACTGTTGGTCATGGACATGTGTGCATCAGCTGTGGCAAGTCACTTTTGAGAATAAGATCACACACATTGTTCGGGTCTGCTTCTCCACGTGAGGAACTCATAAGGAATGAGATCGCCCATCAGATTGCACCACGTGAGGTAAGTTCCCAACAGTTTTTAATTTATTAAGTGTGGTGCTGATATCTGATATGTTTGTATATCAACCCAAGAAGTTATTTTATTTTTTCACATCTGTACAAGCCCTATTTAACATATAGCTTATACCTTATTTATATCATGCTCATAAGATAAGCTGGCCAACACCAGCTAGTTGCGAGGTTGCTTCCATTTTTATTTACTTATCAACTACCGAGAAATGAAATAGTTGATTGTTAATTGTTTTTGGATTGGTAGTCCTTCAGTCCTTAATTATTAATCAATTATTATGCACTAAGTTTGCCTTTGTGCAGTATTGTTTTACTTCATAAGTATTTTATTTATATTTGAATTTAAACTAAACAAATCTATTTTATTTTCATTTCATTCACTTGACCTTCATTTTTTGTTTTTAATTTTGTTTCAGTTGCCTTCGTCATCTCGTGTGTGTCATAATTGCTGGCGAAGGACTGACAGAGCAGTATCACGTTCAACTGCAGAACGGGAACCATCTAGTCTGGATGACTCATCTAGTCTGCCCTCCTTGCAATCGGATGTGAGCAATGTATTGCATCCAGAACAAAGCTTAGATACAACCGACAGTATACTGCTACCTAATTATGTAAGAGCACCACTAACACAAAATCAATGTTTTTTTCCTGGTTGTAATGATTCCAATCGACTCACTGTTCCGTCAGCATTGCGGGTACATCTTTTTTGCGAATATAACTATTATGTACCGGCAGAATGTAGAATCTGTAGCTACCATCTAAATAGCAACTCTTGGGATTTACTTTTAGCATCAATATATAATCCTATTAAAACATTTAGTGCAGCTCACATTGAAGATTTTGCTACATTGTTGAAAGATAATATGCATCATCATATAGACTTTGAAAATATTCACAGTATGCCTGATCATACTGTACATTATTATCTAGGTTTAACAAAGGCACAATATCAACAAATACTCTCTGAAGTTCCGAGACTGTCAAGTAAACATAGGGGTTCCTTTGCACTTGCTGCATATTTAATGAAGTTAAGAACAGGGGATAGTGACGAACGCATGTCGGCATTATTGCAAGTGCCAAGAAGCACGTTAGAGCGGCTCATGAATATGGCCCGCGAAATATTAAATCAGGATTTTGTTCCTTTAAATGTGGGCTTAAGTCATATATCCCGAGCAGAAATAGCTCAAAGAAATCTCCTCATTCCAAATGGACTTTATGGGGGAGAAGATAGGAAGCCCATCATAATTGCCGATGGTACATATATATACATAGAAAAAAGTTCCAATTATTTGTATCAAAAAAAATCATACTCATTACACAAATATCGTAATCTTGTGAAGCCTTTCCTTTTTGTATGTAGTGATGGTTACATCATAGATGTTCTGGGCCCATATCCTGCAACAACTTCAGATGCGGATATAATAAATAATGAATTTGGTGACGAATCCAGTTCATTGAGGCAATTTTTTGAATCTGGTGATGTGTTCATCCTAGATAGAGGCTTTAGGGATTCATTGCCTCTATTAGAACGTTGTGGTTATCAGGTTCATGTACCTTTGTCTCCAGCTGATGGTGAATCTCAATTAACCACAAGAGAAGCTAATAAGTCCAGGGCCGTGACTATGTGTCGCTGGGTAGTAGAGGTGGTGAATGGCATATTTAAAACTAGATTTAAAATATTTCGCCAAAATTATTTTAACAGGGCTTCAACACATTTGATGATAGACTTTGCTGTGGCTGCTGCTCTAATTAATAAATTCCACACAAAAATAAGGGATAGGGATGATGCGGCTCAAATACTAGAAATAGTTCATCAAAATATGGAAACAAATAACAATTTATCTGAGTATGTTAGGGAACGCAATCTAAATAGAGCTAGAGCAGACTTTAGAAACATAAATGTAGACTCAGAAAACGTTAGGGAATTTCCTGTTTTAACCTATAGCGACTTAATATTAATCGCTTGTGGCACATACCAGTTAAAGCAAGCTCGCTCCTATTATGGTGAGCATAATATAAGATTTAATGGTTGCTACCGGATAGAACTATGTAATGACCACAGGAGCAGCGTTATGGAAGGAATTAACTTAGGTCCTAGCTGCTCTTTACTTAGGGCTAGAATCGCAAGTCGACACATCAGTCGTAAAGTATATTTTATATATATTTTAATTAGTGGCAATGATTGTGGTAGAAGTGCAATAAAAATGTATTGTTGCAATTGTATTGTCGGCCGTCGAACAGTAGGATGCTGTGCCCATGTTATGACGGTAATATGGTATTTGGGTTGGGCACGGCATCAGACTAATATTTTGCCTCCAGCTCAATTCCTTGATGATGTATTGATTGTGTATGATACAAATGATGTATAAGATTATAAAATACCCTATTGTTAAAAACTGTATATGTGAAAATGAAAAACCTTTATATCTTAAAAATCCGGACTTTTTTTTAAACCAATTCCTTAACCAGTTCATTATTTTTATTGCATGTTATCATTTCCATATGGTTTTATATGTGGGCACCCATGGCCGAAGTGTCTATGAACGGTGGGCATTCCCCTTTGTGTTTTGTTTGTTCAATTTATCATTTGTTTGCATTGTCCTTTATTATTTGTTTGTGTTTGTTTATTGTTCGGAATCAGATTTTTATTTTATTTGTTTCACCTTTGTACTGTTTACTTTTTTGGGTGTTTATGGTATGTTTGTTATTTATATTTTCTAGGAAATTGTTTTGCATATAATTCGCTCCATTTGTATCATTATCTGCTTGACTGTTTGTCCAGTACTTTTAAACTATTTGTTCATTTGGCTACGTTTTTGAAGTGTTTATTTATAATATATAGATGGATAGATGTAAATATATTTATATTAATGTGATGCTTTATTATTAAATACTTTTTATTTGTATGTGTGCTTTTATATGTCTATAATATATATTGTATATATATGTGTGTCCTTTTGTGTGTTTTGCTTTCTTTGCTCAAGGATAGCGCAACCCTTGACGTCAGTCAATACCATGCTCTATCTTGAGCCCATCCATTTTCTTGCTATCCGGTTATCTAGTCAATATAATTCAATATATTGCGTGTGTTTAGATATTTTTATTATATATATTGTATGTTATATGTGTTTGTGTCTGTATGCGTCTGTAATACGTGGTAACATGTGTCGACTCCTTCCTTTCTCAAGGGTCGCGCAAACCCTTGGTATCCACCAATACTCTGCGCTTTCTTGAGCCCTTTTTAGTCGATATGTTAATATCAATGTATAAATATTATGTTACGTGTATATCTTTAGTTTGTGTAATATATAATAGATAATTTAAAAATGTGTATATTTTGGCGCCTTTTTTTCAAAAGAAGACCATCCATCCTACTTGTTTACACCAGGAACACCCTCCTATGCTCCCCACAGCCTACCATGGAGTATTCCTCTATTTATGCAGGTACTCATCTATCACCCCGGCCTTTACGAGAGGGCCGCGCGACGTATTTGTCTCTTCCTGGTGGAACTTCCCTCATCAGGGTAGCTAATTCCTCGGACCACAACGGCAAGGTGAGCGCGTGTATGTTTTAAGGAGTTGTGTGGGTTCAGTGCATGTTATGTGTGTGTGTGTGTGTGTGTTCATAGTCTTTTCAGGTTGTTGAGTGTTGCTGATTAGAGTGACGTCCGACGGGCTGATGCGTGGTTCTGAGCTAATCTGGGCTGGTTTCTCATGAAATTGGCTCCAGTTAGAGAAGTGAAGCCTCGTCGTCCGTTATGTGTGTATGTACGCTCACCTCTCTGCAACTTCACGTTGAAGGTAGTAGCGCTGTGGTCCGGGGTCGTCGTTCCCTGTCCTATCTTCCAGCTTTCCACCAGGTCGAGGATAGCCAACGTGCGCGCGGTTCCATATGAGTGGCTAAAGTATGAAATGCCCCCTCGCATAGTCTTGAAGGTCAAGGTGTCGCCGATGTTTGGTACCTGCACATTTAACCAGTTTGGAGGCTTCTTCCGAGGGGGAACAAATGTAGACACATCGGTCGCGGTGGCGCCATTAGCAATATGCGACGGTGGAGCGCGCTATTGCGTCCCACCGCCGGCGCAACGGACAGTCCAGGCTAAACCCGTTGTGAGCTAGATGGTCATGACCGGCTTTTTTGCAATTACAGCATTTGGGGGGCTCACCGGCTAGATGCGATGGGCATTCCGCTCTCAGGTGAGCGTCGCCGCAATGCGAGCAGAGGTCCTCCGTCCCGGTGCAGTGTTTCCGGCCGTGGCCGAAACCAAGGCATTTCGTGCACTGCACGAGGGGAGTCTGGTCGTAGACCCTCACCCTTTGCAGGTCGATGTGTGCACGGCCTGCCTTGGTCAGGATCTGCCACACCGGGGGGGAGACCTGCACGACCACGTGGCTCTCGTGCGGGTTGCGTGCTCGCTTCCGATATTTAACGGCGACCCTCACCTCGTCCTTTTTGAGCTCGCCCAGGAGATGCTGATTCTGCTTGAGGATCGCCCTGGTGATGTCGTCGTCCGTGTTGTAAGACAGAACGTCCGTCAGCACCACCAGGGGATCCCTGTTAACAGCCTCCTCTACTTTTAGCCCTGCCGTTGAGCCCCCCAGTCTGTTCTTGACTGCCTCCAGCTCACCCCGGGTCCGGCAACCTATTACGACCTTCTGGTCTCGGGTCTTCCGGACCTTATCGACCCGGATGCCCGTCTCCCTGGCGTCCACCGCTATTCTAATTTTGTCAACGACGGCACTGCTGGTGTCATTGTCGTCGTTGGAGCTCACTATGAGCGAGTGCAGCGGCGACGGCGGCACATACTGCTTACCGGCCGCTGCACTCGCATAAGTTACTGGCTTCTCAATACGATCCCGCTGTCCCTCCATCGTCGCCCGTAGTCTCCTCATCTCCTCGCCGCTCTCCTTCACCAACGCGCTATGCTCCGCTAGTGAAGCGAGCAGCGAGTCAACAGCTGGAGAGGTTTCCGGGGGGGGAGTCGCTTTAATAGCGGCCGCTTCGACCACCACCCCTTTTGTCGAAGCGGCAGCCGCCGCCTCTTCCTTCACCAGTTGGTACAGCCGCTCCACGGCCTGGGTGATCCCGGCTTTGAGATCAGCCCGAAGGTTCCGTGAGTCACCCAAGTGTGACTTTGCACGGAGCAGGCAGTTCCGTGCTTCAGTGACCCGGTCGGTGGGCTTTTGGGGCTGCTTTTGGGACGTTCCCGGCGATCCTCCCGCCGCCTCAACGGACGTTCTGCGTAGCGCCACTTTGCAGTCAATAGGCTGCGCCGTCTTCCTAGTAGGCTGCGAGAGGGCCGCCGCGATCGGGGCCGCCCTCTTAGGCGACCGAGCGGCTGATGATGAAGGGGGCTGGCTGGCTGTTGGTTTGGCGTTCTCCCACTCTCCGACGCTACGCCTCACGTTTGAGGAAGCCGTGGGAGAGGGGACCTTCGCTTCGGTCGTTGGAGAGACAACGGGGCTGGTGGGGGCCTTTTTAGCGGGGGTTCGGGCGAGGTACATGTTGAGGGAGTGTTAAAATATAATAAGGTAAATTTAAATGTGGCCCAGTAAAATAAAAATATCAGTACAAAAGTGATGTATAATATAAAATAAGGTATAAAAATATAAAGTGTATAATATATTTAAAAGATGCTAATCACACGCTGTATAAGGGCGTGTGAGTCAAAATGCACTTTGAGTGCACGATCCTGTCTTTATAATGCCCGGGGCAGTCAATTTTGGCTATAAAGGCCAAAATGTCAATAAAAAGTACAGTGATATTTGTATATATATGTTTGTCGTGGCCCCCGTCGTCGATTTAGACAATAAAAATTTTTCGGTTCGTATAAAAAATCAATTAAGGGTGGGCATGGGCGGGCACGAATTTTTGTGATTTGGACAGTTTTTTACTGTCGGGTGGTCAATTTTTGTATGGGCGGCTCTGTTTTGAGGGTGCACACGCGTTGCCTGCGCGGGGTCCCGTCTACTGTGAAGATTTGAACCCGTTCGCACAACAGGAACGGGAGTTATTCGCCAGGGAAGGGCTTAAAAACGCAAAAATTTCGAAAAAAATACCAAAAAACTATTATATTTAAAAAACTAACAATTGTATCCCTTTTTGTTTTTCAGGACTCGGGTGGAGCAACTTCAGGCGCGTCCAGCGGCGTCCCTAGATTTATTGTATGACTAAAAATGACAAAGTTATTAAATTTTAAAGTTTGTAAAAATTTGGAAAAGTGTTTTTCTTTAATAAAAATTTTCCCTTTTGAGATTTTCCAGAAATATTTACGGGAGTGTACAGGGCTCGCGGAGCCGCGTCTAACGGTGTATTGCACTTGTATATACGGTACCTTATAAGGGTGTAAAAATTACGTCAAAGTTTCCGGTTAGGTTAGGTTAGGTTAGGTTAGGTTAGGTTAGGTTAGGTTAGGTTAGGTTTTTTTTTTTTTTTTTTTTTTTTTTTTTTTTTTTTTTTTTTTTCAGTTCTCCACTCCCTACCTTGAGCAGGGGCGTTGTTAATCAGGTTTTTGTTTCTAGTCGTGATTGTGTAATTTTTGTTTTGTTTGTTAGTGTTTCTTTTAATATTTGTTGCATTTGTTTTGTCTGTACTTTCTCCAAAAACTTTGGGTATGTGTTCATTCGCTTGGTTTTCCTGTGTTTTATGTTTGTGTGTTTTTTTATTTTGCTTTCGCATTGTTTTTAGTTTGCTTCATATTTAATTTGTATCTTATTATTTATTATTAGATTTTGTTTTTGATTTTGTTTGTGTTTTGCTTTATTATTTATTGTTACATTTTGTTTTTGATTTTGTTTGTGTTTTGCTTTATTATTTATTGTTAGATTTTGTTTGTATTTTGCTATTTTGTTTTATTTGCTTTGTTTGGTTTGTATATTGTTTGGTTATAGATTGTTCCTTTGATTTTTTCACCTTTTGCCTGTTACTTTTCCGTTCGTCATTGTTCGTATGTTGTTTATGCACTTTGTACGTATATATTTATTATTTATTTTGCTTCCCAATTTTCGTATTTTATTTGTATCCTACGAGTATTATGTTATTTCCTCTTACTTATTTTTATTATTATTATTACTTTTTGTAACTGCTGTATTGGATATGTATATATATCAATATGAATAGATAAATAGTTGAGTATATATATAAATATGTTTGTGTATACATCTGTACGAATTTATTATTAGATATATGTTCTTGGTAATTGTCTGTAATATATATATTCTATTGCGTGTATTTCTTTCCTTTCTCAAGGGTGGCGCAACTCTTGATGTCAATCAATTACTTGCGCCATCTTGAGCCCATCTTTGGTATTTATGTGTGTATATATTATTACTTTTATATGTTAATGATGTATTATAATGTGTCCATATTGTTTGGTGTGTGTCTCGTTCCTTTCTCAAGGGTCGCACAAACTCTTAACATCTGTCAATACATTGTGCGGCCTTGAACCCATCTGTAAGATATAATACTTTCCGCTATAATAAATTGGTAAACATTGTGTGTTCAGATATATATTTATATATAATATATTGGTTATTTTATATGCTTATATAATTATGTTTATTGTTTATGTATATGTTTATTTTGTGTGTGTGTGTGTTTGTATTATTATAATATTCGTAGTTGTTTCTTCTAAGTGAAGATTGAAAATTGAAAAGCTTTAAAGACATTCCCCACTTGTGCTCCTCATGATCCCCACGTATTATTCCTCTTCCATGCAGGTTCCTGTCAATCACCCCTGCCTTTACGAGGAGGCCGCGCGACTTATTTGTCTCTTCCTGGTGGAACTTCTCTTCACTTCTTCACTCTCGGACCGTAACAGCAAGGTGAGCGCGTGTGTGTTGAGCAGTAGCAGTAGTGTGTGTTCAGTGCATGTTTTGTGTATGTGTGTGTGTGTGCTTATAGTCTTTCGGGGTTGTTGAGTGTAGCTGATTGGTGTGACGTCCGACGGGCTGATGCGTTGTTCTGGGCTAATCTGGGCTAGTTTCTCATGAAGTTCACTCCAGTTAGAGTAGAAAAACCTCGTCGTCCGTTTTGTATGTATGCACGCCCACCTCTCTGCAACTTCACGTTGAAGGTTAGCGTTGCGGTCCGAGATCGTGATACCCCGGTCTGTCTTCCAGCTTTCCACCAGGTCAAGGATAGCCATCGTGCTCGTGGTTTCATGGTAGTGGCTAAGGTACGATACGCCCCCTCGCATAGTCTCGGAGGTCGGGGTGTCGCCGACGTCTGGTACCTGCTTGTTTCCCTGGTCGATGGTTTTGTCCCGGGGGGGAGCAAGTGTGGTCACGTTGTTCGCGGTGGCGCCTTTAGCAATATGCGACGGTGGAGCGCGCTATTGCGTCCCACCGCCGGCGCAACGGGCAGTCCAGGCTGAAGCCGTTGTGAGCCAGATTGTCATGGCCGGCTTTTTTGCAATTACAGCATTTGGGGGGCTCACCGGCTAGGTGCGACGGGCAGTCGGCTCTCAGGTGAGCGTCGCCGCAATGCGAGCAGAGGTCCTCCGCCCCGGTGCAGTGTTTCCGGCCGTGGCCGAAACCAAGGCATTTCGTGCACTGCACAAGGGGAGTCTGGTCATAGACCCTCACCCTTTGCAGGTCGATGTGTGCACGGCCTGCCTTGGTCAGGATCTGCCACACCGGGGGGGAGACCTGCACGACCACGTGGCTCTCGTGCGGGTTGCGTGCTCGCTTCCGATATTTTACGGCGACCCTCACCTCGTCCTTTTTGAGTTCGCCCAGGAGATGCTGATTCTGTTTCAGGATCGCCCTGGTGATGTCCTCGTCCGTGTTGTGGGACAGCACGTCCGTAAGCACCACCAGGGGATCCCTGTTGACAGCTTCCTCTACCTTTAGCCCTGCCGCTGAGCCCCCCAGTCTGCTCTTGACTGCCTCCAGCTCACCGCGGGTCCGGCACCCTATAACGACCTTCTGGTCTCTTGTCTTCCGGACCTTGTCGACCCGGATGCCCGTCTCCCTTGCGTCCACCGCGATTCTTATTTTATCGACGACGGCACTGCTGGTATCATTGCCGTCGTCGGAGCTCACTATAAGCGAGTGCAGCGGCGGCGGCGGCACATACTGCTTACCCGCCGCTGCACTCGCATAGGTTGCCGGCTTTCCAACGTGTTCCCGCTGTCCCTCCATTGCCGCTCGGAGTCTCCTCATCTCCTCGCCGCTCTCCTTCACCAGCGCGCTATGCTCCGCTAGTGAAGCGAGCAGCGAGTCAACAGCTGGAGAGGTTTCCGGGGGCGGGGTCACCTTACTGGCGGCCACTTCGACTACCACCCCTTTTGTCGAAGCGGCGGCCGCCGCCTCCTCCTTAACCAATTGATACAACCGCTCCACGGCCTGGGTGATCCCAGCTTTGAGGTCGGCCCGAAGGTTTCGGGAGTCACCCAAGTGCGACTTTGCGCGGAGCAGGCAGTTCCGCGCCTCGGTGACCCGGTCAGTGGGTTTTTGGGGCTGTTTTTGTCCCGTTCCCGGCGATCCTCCCGCCGTCTCGACGGATGTTCTGCGCAACGCGGCTTTGCAGTCCATGGGTTGCGCAGGCCTCTTAGTAGGCTGCGAGAGGGCCGCCGCGACTGGGGCCGCCTTCTTGGGTGACCGAGCGGCTGATGATGAAGGGGGCTGGCTCGACGATGGTTTTGCGTTTTCCCACTCCCCGACACTCCGCCTCACGTTTGAGGAAGCCGTGGGAGAGGGGACGCTTGCTTCGGCCGGTGGAGAGACAACAGGACTGGTGGGGGTCTTTTTGGCGGGCGTTCTTGCCAAGTACATGGTGAGAGAAATTAAATAGAGTGCAGTCGGGTAAAAGGTCAAAATATGTCGGTATTATAATAATGTACAAGTATATAAGTGTGTAAAAAGGTGTAAATTGTATATGCGTTAAAATAAAATAAAAGTAAATATGCTAATCACACGCTGTATAGGGGCGTGTGAGTCAAAATGCACTTTGGGTGCACGATTCTGTGTCAATGATGCCCAAGGCAGTCAATTTTGGGCAAAGAAGGCCAAAATGTCGATAATAAGTACAGCAATATATATATATAACTAATTGTCGTGGCCCCCGTCGTCGATTAACACAGTAAAAATTTTTCGGTCCGTATAAAAAATCAATTAAGGGTGGGCATGGGCGGGCACGAATTTTTGTGATTTGGACAGTTTTTTACTGTCGGGTGGTCAATTTTTGTATGGGCGGCTCTGTTTTGAGGGTGCACACGCGTTGCCTGCGCGGAGTCCCGTCTACTGTGAAGATTTGAACCCGTTCGCGCAACAGGAACGGGAGTTATTCGCCAGGGAAGGGCTTAAAAACGCAAAAATTTCGAAAAAAATACCAAAAAACTATTATATTTAAAAAACTAACAATTGTATCCCTTTTTGTTTTTCAGGACTCGGGTGGAGCAACTTCAGGCGCGTCCAGCGGCGTCCCTAGATTTATTGTATGACTAAAAATGACAAAGTTATTAAATTTTAAAGTTTGTAAAAATTTGGAAAAGTGTTTTTCTTTAATAAAAATTTTCCCTTTTGAGATTTTCCAGAAATATTTACGGGAGTGTACAGGGCTCGCGGAGCCGCGTCTAACGGTGTATTGCACTTGTATATACGGTACCTTATAAGGGTGTAAAAATTACGTCAAAGTTTCAACAAAGTATTTTCAAGTGCTCACTAAGGTAAACTTTTGCAACCTACCTATATATAGATATATGCGTATATGTACGGTGATTTTACTAAAATTGCTTGTTTCTACACCAATTCCCACGGGATTTTTGCGGATATCGCTGCGGTTTCACTCCTGGGAGTTCGACCGATGCGCTGGAGCCAGTGACGTGGAAATTACCTCGGAAAATTGGCGAAAAACGGGATAAACACTAAATAAGCGGGCAGAATTTTTGTGATTTGGACAGTTTTTTACTGTCGGGTGGTCAATTTTTGTATGGGCGGCTCTGTTTTGAGGGTGCACACGCGTTGCCTGCGCGGAGTCCCGTCTACTGTGAAGATTTGAACCCGTTCGCGCAACAGGAACGGGAGTTATTCGCCAGGGAAGGGCTTAAAAACGCAAAAATTTCGAAAAAAATACCAAAAAACTATTATATTTAAAAAACTAACAATTGTATCCCTTTTTGTTTTTCAGGACTCGGGTGGAGCAACTTCAGGCGCGTCCAGCGGCGTCCCTAGATTTATTGTATGACTAAAAATGACAAAGTTATTAAATTTTAAAGTTTGTAAAAATTTGGAAAAGTGTTTTTCTTTAATAAAAATTTTCCCTTTTGAGATTTTCCAGAAATATTTACGGGAGTGTACAGGGCTCGCGGAGCCGCGTCTAACGGTGTATTGCACTTGTATATACGGTACCTTATAAGGGTGTAAAAATTACGTCAAAGTTTCAACAAAGTATTTTCAAGTGCTCACTAAGGTAAACTTTTGCAACCTACCTATATATAGATATATGCGTATATGTACGGTGATTTTACTAAAATTGCTTGTTTCTACACCAATTCCCACGGGATTTTTGCGGATATCGCTGCGGTTTCACTCCTGGGAGTTCGACCGATGCGCTGGAGCCAGTGACGTGGAAATTACCTCGGAAAATTGGCGAAAAACGGGATAAACACTAAATAAGCGGGCAGAATTTTTGTGATTTGGACAGTTTTTTACTGTCGGGTGGTCAATTTTTGTATGGGCGGCTCTGTTTTGAGGGTGCACACGCGTTGCCTGCGCGGAGTCCCGTCTACTGTGAAGATTTGAACCCGTTCGCGCAACAGGAACGGGAGTTATTCGCCAGGGAAGGGCTTAAAAACGCAAAAATTTCGAAAAAAATACCAAAAAACTATTATATTTAAAAAACTAACAATTGTATCCCTTTTTGTTTTTCAGGACTCGGGTGGAGCAACTTCAGGCGCGTCCAGCGGCGTCCCTAGATTTATTGTATGACTAAAAATGACAAAGTTATTAAATTTTAAAGTTTGTAAAAATTTGGAAAAGTGTTTTTCTTTAATAAAAATTTTCCCTTTTGAGATTTTCCAGAAATATTTACGGGAGTGTACAGGGCTCGCGGAGCCGCGTCTAACGGTGTATTGCACTTGTATATACGGTACCTTATAAGGGTGTAAAAATTACGTCAAAGTTTCAACAAAGTATTTTCAAGTGCTCACTAAGGTAAACTTTTGCAACCTACCTATATATAGATATATGCGTATATGTACGGTGATTTTACTAAAATTGCTTGTTTCTACACCAATTCCCACGGGATTTTTGCGGATATCGCTGCGGTTTCACTCCTGGGAGTTCGACCGATGCGCTGGAGCCAGTGACGTGGAAATTACCTCGGAAAATTGGCGAAAAACGGGATAAACACTAAATAAGCGGGCAGAATTTTTGTGATTTGGACAGTTTTTTACTGTCGGGTGGTCAATTTTTGTATGGGCGGCTCTGTTTTGAGGGTGCACACGCGTTGCCTGCGCGGAGTCCCGTCTACTGTGAAGATTTGAACCCGTTCGCGCAACAGGAACGGGAGTTATTCGCCAGGGAAGGGCTTAAAAACGCAAAAATTTCGAAAAAAATACCAAAAAACTATTATATTTAAAAAACTAACAATTGTATCCCTTTTTGTTTTTCAGGACTCGGGTGGAGCAACTTCAGGCGCGTCCAGCGGCGTCCCTAGATTTATTGTATGACTAAAAATGACAAAGTTATTAAATTTTAAAGTTTGTAAAAATTTGGAAAAGTGTTTTTCTTTAATAAAAATTTTCCCTTTTGAGATTTTCCAGAAATATTTACGGGAGTGTACAGGGCTCGCGGAGCCGCGTCTAACGGTGTATTGCACTTGTATATACGGTACCTTATAAGGGTGTAAAAATTACGTCAAAGTTTCAACAAAGTATTTTCAAGTGCTCACTAAGGTAAACTTTTGCAACCTACCTATATATAGATATATGCGTATATGTACGGTGATTTTACTAAAATTGCTTGTTTCTACACCAATTCCCACGGGATTTTTGCGGATATCGCTGCGGTTTCACTCCTGGGAGTTCGACCGATGCGCTGGAGCCAGTGACGTGGAAATTACCTCGGAAAATTGGCGAAAAACGGGATAAACACTAAATAAGCGGGCAGAATTTTTGTGATTTGGACAGTTTTTTACTGTCGGGTGGTCAATTTTTGTATG
The DNA here is from genome assembly GCA_932526535.1 of Caradrina clavipalpis. NCBI lineage: Eukaryota > Metazoa > Arthropoda > Insecta > Lepidoptera > Noctuidae > Caradrina > Caradrina clavipalpis. The sequence goes on along the minus strand of OW052111.1, from coordinate 29,832 downwards.
GGCGGCTCTGTTTTGAGGGTGCACACGCGTTGCCTGCGCGGAGTCCCGTCTACTGTGAAGATTTGAACCCGTTCGCGCAACAGGAACGGGAGTTATTCGCCAGGGAAGGGCTTAAAAACGCAAAAATTTCGAAAAAAATACCAAAAAACTATTATATTTAAAAAACTAACAATTGTATCCCTTTTTGTTTTTCAGGACTCGGGTGGAGCAACTTCAGGCGCGTCCAGCGGCGTCCCTAGATTTATTGTATGACTAAAAATGACAAAGTTATTAAATTTTAAAGTTTGTAAAAATTTGGAAAAGTGTTTTTCTTTAATAAAAATTTTCCCTTTTGAGATTTTCCAGAAATATTTACGGGAGTGTACAGGGCTCGCGGAGCCGCGTCTAACGGTGTATTGCACTTGTATATACGGTACCTTATAAGGGTGTAAAAATTACGTCAAAGTTTCAACAAAGTATTTTCAAGTGCTCACTAAGGTAAACTTTTGCAACCTACCTATATATAGATATATGCGTATATGTACGGTGATTTTACTAAAATTGCTTGTTTCTACACCAATTCCCACGGGATTTTTGCGGATATCGCTGCGGTTTCACTCCTGGGAGTTCGACCGATGCGCTGGAGCCAGTGACGTGGAAATTACCTCGGAAAATTGGCGAAAAACGGGATAAACACTAAATAAGCGGGCAGAATTTTTGTGATTTGGACAGTTTTTTACTGTCGGGTGGTCAATTTTTGTATGGGCGGCTCTGTTTTGAGGGTGCACACGCGTTGCCTGCGCGGAGTCCCGTCTACTGTGAAGATTTGAACCCGTTCGCGCAACAGGAACGGGAGTTATTCGCCAGGGAAGGGCTTAAAAACGCAAAAATTTCGAAAAAAATACCAAAAAACTATTATATTTAAAAAACTAACAATTGTATCCCTTTTTGTTTTTCAGGACTCGGGTGGAGCAACTTCAGGCGCGTCCAGCGGCGTCCCTAGATTTATTGTATGACTAAAAATGACAAAGTTATTAAATTTTAAAGTTTGTAAAAATTTGGAAAAGTGTTTTTCTTTAATAAAAATTTTCCCTTTTGAGATTTTCCAGAAATATTTACGGGAGTGTACAGGGCTCGCGGAGCCGCGTCTAACGGTGTATTGCACTTGTATATACGGTACCTTATAAGGGTGTAAAAATTACGTCAAAGTTTCAACAAAGTATTTTCAAGTGCTCACTAAGGTAAACTTTTGCAACCTACCTATATATAGATATATGCGTATATGTACGGTGATTTTACTAAAATTGCTTGTTTCTACACCAATTCCCACGGGATTTTTGCGGATATCGCTGCGGTTTCACTCCTGGGAGTTCGACCGATGCGCTGGAGCCAGTGACGTGGAAATTACCTCGGAAAATTGGCGAAAAACGGGATAAACACTAAATAAGCGGGCAGAATTTTTGTGATTTGGACAGTTTTTTACTGTCGGGTGGTCAATTTTTGTATGGGCGGCTCTGTTTTGAGGGTGCACACGCGTTGCCTGCGCGGAGTCCCGTCTACTGTGAAGATTTGAACCCGTTCGCGCAACAGGAACGGGAGTTATTCGCCAGGGAAGGGCTTAAAAACGCAAAAATTTCGAAAAAAATACCAAAAAACTATTATATTTAAAAAACTAACAATTGTATCCCTTTTTGTTTTTCAGGACTCGGGTGGAGCAACTTCAGGCGCGTCCAGCGGCGTCCCTAGATTTATTGTATGACTAAAAATGACAAAGTTATTAAATTTTAAAGTTTGTAAAAATTTGGAAAAGTGTTTTTCTTTAATAAAAATTTTCCCTTTTGAGATTTTCCAGAAATATTTACGGGAGTGTACAGGGCTCGCGGAGCCGCGTCTAACGGTGTATTGCACTTGTATATACGGTACCTTATAAGGGTGTAAAAATTACGTCAAAGTTTCAACAAAGTATTTTCAAGTGCTCACTAAGGTAAACTTTTGCAACCTACCTATATATAGATATATGCGTATATGTACGGTGATTTTACTAAAATTGCTTGTTTCTACACCAATTCCCACGGGATTTTTGCGGATATCGCTGCGGTTTCACTCCTGGGAGTTCGACCGATGCGCTGGAGCCAGTGACGTGGAAATTACCTCGGAAAATTGGCGAAAAACGGGATAAACACTAAATAAGCGGGCAGAATTTTTGTGATTTGGACAGTTTTTTACTGTCGGGTGGTCAATTTTTGTATGGGCGGCTCTGTTTTGAGGGTGCACACGCGTTGCCTGCGCGGAGTCCCGTCTACTGTGAAGATTTGAACCCGTTCGCGCAACAGGAACGGGAGTTATTCGCCAGGGAAGGGCTTAAAAACGCAAAAATTTCGAAAAAAATACCAAAAAACTATTATATTTAAAAAACTAACAATTGTATCCCTTTTTGTTTTTCAGGACTCGGGTGGAGCAACTTCAGGCGCGTCCAGCGGCGTCCCTAGATTTATTGTATGACTAAAAATGACAAAGTTATTAAATTTTAAAGTTTGTAAAAATTTGGAAAAGTGTTTTTCTTTAATAAAAATTTTCCCTTTTGAGATTTTCCAGAAATATTTACGGGAGTGTACAGGGCTCGCGGAGCCGCGTCTAACGGTGTATTGCACTTGTATATACGGTACCTTATAAGGGTGTAAAAATTACGTCAAAGTTTCAACAAAGTATTTTCAAGTGCTCACTAAGGTAAACTTTTGCAACCTACCTATATATAGATATATGCGTATATGTACGGTGATTTTACTAAAATTGCTTGTTTCTACACCAATTCCCACGGGATTTTTGCGGATATCGCTGCGGTTTCACTCCTGGGAGTTCGACCGATGCGCTGGAGCCAGTGACGTGGAAATTACCTCGGAAAATTGGCGAAAAAACGGGATAAACACTAAATAAGCGGGCAGAATTTTTGTGATTTGGACAGTTTTTTACTGTCGGGTGGTCAATTTTTGTATGGGCGGCTCTGTTTTGAGGGTGCACACGCGTTGCCTGCGCGGAGTCCCGTCTACTGTGAAGATTTGAACCCGTTCGCGCAACAGGAACGGGAGTTATTCGCCAGGGAAGGGCTTAAAAACGCAAAAATTTCGAAAAAAATACCAAAAAACTATTATATTTAAAAAACTAACAATTGTATCCCTTTTTGTTTTTCAGGACTCGGGTGGAGCAACTTCAGGCGCGTCCAGCGGCGTCCCTAGATTTATTGTATGACTAAAAATGACAAAGTTATTAAATTTTAAAGTTTGTAAAAATTTGGAAAAGTGTTTTTCTTTAATAAAAATTTTCCCTTTTGAGATTTTCCAGAAATATTTACGGGAGTGTACAGGGCTCGCGGAGCCGCGTCTAACGGTGTATTGCACTTGTATATACGGTACCTTATAAGGGTGTAAAAATTACGTCAAAGTTTCAACAAAGTATTTTCAAGTGCTCACTAAGGTAAACTTTTGCAACCTACCTATATATAGATATATGCGTATATGTACGGTGATTTTACTAAAATTGCTTGTTTCTACACCAATTCCCACGGGATTTTTGCGGATATCGCTGCGGTTTCACTCCTGGGAGTTCGACCGATGCGCTGGAGCCAGTGACGTGGAAATTACCTCGGAAAATTGGCGAAAAACGGGATAAACACTAAATAAGCGGGCAGAATTTTTGTGATTTGGACAGTTTTTTACTGTCGGGTGGTCAATTTTTGTATGGGCGGCTCTGTTTTGAGGGTGCACACGCGTTGCCTGCGCGGAGTCCCGTCTACTGTGAAGATTTGAACCCGTTCGCGCAACAGGAACGGGAGTTATTCGCCAGGGAAGGGCTTAAAAACGCAAAAATTTCGAAAAAAATACCAAAAAACTATTATATTTAAAAAACTAACAATTGTATCCCTTTTTGTTTTTCAGGACTCGGGTGGAGCAACTTCAGGCGCGTCCAGCGGCGTCCCTAGATTTATTGTATGACTAAAAATGACAAAGTTATTAAATTTTAAAGTTTGTAAAAATTTGGAAAAGTGTTTTTCTTTAATAAAAATTTTCCCTTTTGAGATTTTCCAGAAATATTTACGGGAGTGTACAGGGCTCGCGGAGCCGCGTCTAACGGTGTATTGCACTTGTATATACGGTACCTTATAAGGGTGTAAAAATTACGTCAAAGTTTCAACAAAGTATTTTCAAGTGCTCACTAAGGTAAACTTTTGCAACCTACCTATATATAGATATATGCGTATATGTACGGTGATTTTACTAAAATTGCTTGTTTCTACACCAATTCCCACGGGATTTTTGCGGATATCGCTGCGGTTTCACTCCTGGGAGTTCGACCGATGCGCTGGAGCCAGTGACGTGGAAATTACCTCGGAAAATTGGCGAAAAACGGGATAAACACTAAATAAGCGGGCAGAATTTTTGTGATTTGGACAGTTTTTTACTGTCGGGTGGTCAATTTTTGTATGGGCGGCTCTGTTTTGAGGGTGCACACGCGTTGCCTGCGCGGAGTCCCGTCTACTGTGAAGATTTGAACCCGTTCGCGCAACAGGAACGGGAGTTATTCGCCAGGGAAGGGCTTAAAAACGCAAAAATTTCGAAAAAAATACCAAAAAACTATTATATTTAAAAAACTAACAATTGTATCCCTTTTTGTTTTTCAGGACTCGGGTGGAGCAACTTCAGGCGCGTCCAGCGGCGTCCCTAGATTTATTGTATGACTAAAAATGACAAAGTTATTAAATTTTAAAGTTTGTAAAAATTTGGAAAAGTGTTTTTCTTTAATAAAAATTTTCCCTTTTGAGATTTTCCAGAAATATTTACGGGAGTGTACAGGGCTCGCGGAGCCGCGTCTAACGGTGTATTGCACTTGTATATACGGTACCTTATAAGGGTGTAAAAATTACGTCAAAGTTTCAACAAAGTATTTTCAAGTGCTCACTAAGGTAAACTTTTGCAACCTACCTATATATAGATATATGCGTATATGTACGGTGATTTTACTAAAATTGCTTGTTTCTACACCAATTCCCACGGGATTTTTGCGGATATCGCTGCGGTTTCACTCCTGGGAGTTCGACCGATGCGCTGGAGCCAGTGACGTGGAAATTACCTCGGAAAATTGGCGAAAAACGGGATAAACACTAAATAAGCGGGCAGAATTTTTGTGATTTGGACAGTTTTTTACTGTCGGGTGGTCAATTTTTGTATGGGCGGCTCTGTTTTGAGGGTGCACACGCGTTGCCTGCGCGGAGTCCCGTCTACTGTGAAGATTTGAACCCGTTCGCGCAACAGGAACGGGAGTTATTCGCCAGGGAAGGGCTTAAAAACGCAAAAATTTCGAAAAAAATACCAAAAAACTATTATATTTAAAAAACTAACAATTGTATCCCTTTTTGTTTTTCAGGACTCGGGTGGAGCAACTTCAGGCGCGTCCAGCGGCGTCCCTAGATTTATTGTATGACTAAAAATGACAAAGTTATTAAATTTTAAAGTTTGTAAAAATTTGGAAAAGTGTTTTTCTTTAATAAAAATTTTCCCTTTTGAGATTTTCCAGAAATATTTACGGGAGTGTACAGGGCTCGCGGAGCCGCGTCTAACGGTGTATTGCACTTGTATATACGGTACCTTATAAGGGTGTAAAAATTACGTCAAAGTTTCAACAAAGTATTTTCAAGTGCTCACTTTTTTTTTTTTTTTTTTTTTTATAGACGGGAAATCATCAAATAACTTCCCCCGCCCTGGGCGGGGCGGGAGGGAGTGTCAGACTTTTACTGACTAAAACCCGTCTATGTTCCTTCATGTGCCCTTTGCGTTCCGGGGGCGCGGTATCTCTTTCGAACAACCCGCAGCCCCGGCAGGCATCGGCCCTCAGTGGCCCCATCCAATTTTTGCTGACATCTCTTTGAGGCGCGCGTGGAACACGAACGCGCCGTCGACACGGTCTGTCGCCAGTGAACGTACGGACGGTGAGCTACCCATTGCTCACCGTCCACAGACCCGCGTCTACGGTGGCCGGGAGTCGTCACGTGGCTCCCGACGCCCGGATCGTCTACCGCGGCGGCCGCTGGGACGGGGGACCCTCCTTTCCCTCTCCCGTCCCGCCGCCTCCTTCTCTAGCATTACAGCTTCGCAGAAGGAGGCGACTGCTTCCCATTCCCCCTCGCTCCGGACCATGGCCTGGACCAGTGCCGGACGCGAGAGGGCGCCGCCGCCGATGGCCGCCTCGAGGACTCGGCGGTGCTCAGCCCAAGCAGGGCACACCGCCAAAGTATGCTCCACCGTGTCCTCGGGGCGATCCTCACAATGGTGACACCCGGGCGATTCCTCCCGCCCGATGAGGTGCAGGAACCTCCCGAAACATCCGTGTCCGGTGAGGACCTGCGTCAGGCGGTAGGTGAGGGCGCCGTGGCGCCGCTCCAGCCACTCCTCAAAGAGGGGTCTTACCGCCTCAATCGAGGCGAGCCCTGCACGAGGTTGCGACAGTCGTTCTCTCCATGTCGCCATGAGATCGAGCCGGAGTTCCGTCCGCAGGGCGGCAATTTGCCGCGGCAGCGGAGTTTCGCCCCGGCCCAGTGCCTCCGCGCGCCACTCGTGTAGGCGCGCGAGGACCAGCGCCTCCAGATCCCATGGCGGCAATCCGGCAAGGAGGCTCGCTGCCTCGCCGGAGATCGTGCGGTATCCGCGGATGACCCTTATGGCGATCACCCGCTGGGACGCGTTCAGGTAGTGGGCGGCAAGCCGCTTCAAGCCCCGCGCCCACACCGGGGCCCCGTAAAGGGCCATCGAACGCACGACCCCGGCGTAGAGCCTCCGGCAGGAGGCGTTTGGCCCCCTCAAATTGGGCAAGAGCCGCTTAAGAGCGGCCGACGCCCGTGCCAACTTGGGAGCCAAACGTCGGAAATGTTCCACGAAGTTCCATCGGCTGTCGAGGACAAGTCCCAGGTACTTCATCGTCGACCCGACGCCGACGGAAACCCCTCCTACCGTTATTTGGGATCCCGAAGGTGGCGCGTTCCGAAGCCCATGAAAGCACAGGACTTCGGACTTGTGCAAGGCCACCTCGAGACCCAATTGCCGGATCCTCTCGACGACTATCGCAACCCCGCGTGTCATAAGGTCGGCCGCCGCCTCGTGCGACCACCCCTGCGCCAGGACCAACGTGTCGTCTGCGTAGCAAACTACGCTGGCGCCCTCGGGGAGGTCAGCACGTAGCACCCAGTCGTAGCCGATGTTCCACAGGAGCGGTCCTAACACCGATCCCTGCGGAACACCGCACGACATCTCTCGCCGGTTCCATTCACCATTTCGACCAGGGTAGATCACGGCTCTATCACACAGATAGGCCCCGACCACCCGACGGAGGTAGTTCGGCACCCGGTGGTACCGGAGTGCCTCCCTAATGCAGGACCAGGGCAGGGAGTTAAACGCGTTGGCGATGTCCAGCGACACCGCCAGCACAACCCTGCCCCGGGACACAGCATCCCCCGCCGAGAGAGCTCTCACGCGCATGATGGCATCCACCGTAGAGCGCCCCCTGCGGAAGCCGAACTGGCAGTCCGCAAGGTCCGGCCCCATCCCAGACAGGTGCCCGACGAGGCGGCCCGCAATCACTCTTTCAAAGAGCTTGCCCACCTCGTCGAGCAGCACGATGGGCCGGTATGCGGACGGTGAGTCCGCAGGGCGCCCAGGCTTCTGAATGAGGACCAGCTTCCCCGTCTTCCAACGAAGTGGGAACCGGCCCCTCTCCAAACATGCGCTTAGGAGCCCCTCCAATCGGGGCCCTAGAGCCTCTGAGGCCAGGACCCAGGCTTTCCCAGGCAAGCCGTCGGGTCCCGGGGCGGTATTTTTGCCTTTCAGCTTACGTACCGCCACCCTCAGGTCTACCCCAGTCACCTCTGGTGTGTCGTCGTCGGTGTGGTCCGCTTCCGGCATCGCAGGCGGCGGAGCCATGGGCGGGGGAGGATGTTCTCCCCGCGAGGGGAACAGAGCGCTCACCACGTCCTCAACGAGCTCCGGCCGGAGACTCTGCGTCAGCGGGGGGGCCCAGGTGCGGATCTTGTTCCGCACCGTCTTGTAAGGGCGCCCCCACGGATCCGCGTTCAGAGTCCCCAGCAACTCCTCGCGGGCCTGAGATTTGGCCCGCGAAATGGCCTCGTTGAGGGCGGTCTTCGCCTCTCTGTACCCCTCGTACAGCTCCGCCTCAATGGCCGCCGCATTCGGTGGCCGAATGCGGAGCCTGCGATGATGGGCGTACGGGTGTCGCGCAGCGACGCATGCCTCCCGCAGCGCCGAAATCTCTTGCGACCACCAGTACACCTGCCGGCGGGCGCCGCCCTGCGGGACTCGGGGCATTGCCACGTCACAAATCTCGGACATGGCCCCCTGGAACCACTCCACCTCACTGTCTATGTCGGCAGGCCTGTCCGGTGATGACACCCAGGCCTGCACGATCGAGGCTTCCAGGAGGAGCTCCCGGTCCAACCGCTTCAGCGCCCAACGCGGACCACTCGGGGCCTGCACGACCGGCGCGCTGGAGTCCGGGGCGGAGACGTCAAACCGGATGTACCGGTGATCGGAGTAGGTCTCCACCCCCTCCACAACGCGCCAGTCAAGAACCCGCGGCGACAGAGCGGGGCTGGCGAACGAGATGTCCACCACCGATTCGCCCCGCATCCGCACGCACGTGGGTACAGAACCCCGATTCAGGATGACTAGACCCTTCTCCAGGGTCCAGTCCTCCAGCATCCTCCCCCGCACATCCGTGCAGCGAGAACCCCAAGCCAAGTTTTTGGCATTGAAGTCCCCGAGCACTAGCACGGGGAGGGAATGGCTTCCGACGACGACACTCAACTCCATGAGGGAGTTGTGGAACTCGGCGAGAGTTCGGTTCGGGGAGAAGTAGCAACCAACTACAACGATCCCCCCGAACCGGGCTGCTACGCACCCCTGTCCTTTCTTGATTCCCTCAAGGGACGGGGTGCCGGCGGCGGCCGACGCAATTATGGCCACTGAGCCGCTAAGGTCCTCCACCCAGGTTTCTCTGGGCGGGACAAAGTACGGCTCAGCGACCACGGCGATGTGTATCGACCACTGCGCCATGCTCTGGAGCAACAGATCCTGAGCGGCGACGCAGTGGTTGATGTTCGCCTGAAGGAGGCGCAATGGTGCCGTTATTGGCAGTCCATTGCACCCCCCTGAATAGCCGTTGCGGCGACGGCTGGCGCGGACTCAGCGGCGGCTGCGGTTGCGGCCACGGCGACAGCAGCGGTGGCGGCGGTGACAGCGGCGGCGGCGCGGGGCCTTCCCCCGGCTTTGGCGGGCACGGCGCAGGCCTTGCCCCCAGCCCGGTGATCGGCCGGCTTGCTAGCCCCCGCACATGCGTCGCAGTGCGGCGGGGCATCGCAAGTCGCGGCCTTGTGACCGGGCTTGCCGCAGCGGAAGCACAAGCCGCTGCGGTCGACCTCTGAGGCGCATCGGCATGCCACGTGATTTCCCACGTGGCAGCGGAAGCACCTCATGGGCCTGGGCTCCAGCAGTCTGACCTGCGCCGATACCCAGCCCACCAACAGTCTGCGGCCCCCAACAATAGCCTTGGCCGCCGCCACAGGGCAGCTGACTGTCACAGCCCGCATGCCCGAGTGCTCCGGACGGATGGTGCCTGCCCTGACCTGTTCGGCAGGGCATCCACCCGTCCTGGCGACGGCGGCCACCACCTCCTCCGCGGTGACCGAGTCATCCAGGCCTAGGATGCGCAGGTCTGCACATCTGACGGGCCTGGAGACTCGGGCCTCGTCCGCGTCTAGGGACGCTCTCAGCCTTTCGGCTAGAGCGTCTGCAGACGGGCCGCTGGTGGCACCGGGGACCTCCAACATCCTGGCCCCCGTAGCCGTCACCCGGAGCCGGAGCCCTCCGGTGATGCCGAGCTCCGCGAGGTTCACCGCCGCTCTGGCTTTGCCGAGGACCTGCCCGTATGACACGCCCCGCTTCTCCGCCTCCGGCTGCAGTGTGATTACCACAGCCGCGGATTTCGGGGCGCGGAGCTTAGCCTCGGCAGCTCGCTGCCTGCGCCGTCGCCGTTCTTCTGTCCTCCTGGTGGCCGCCCTGGCCGCTCTGGCCGCCTTCCGCCCCTTCTCCTTCGCTCCGGCCACTTGCCATTCGGCTTCTGCCGGAGGATTGGGATTAGAGGGCGGGGGGGGCGGGGGCGGCTGGGACGCCGCCTTGCCCCTCGAGGACACCGCCTTTTGCACCGGCGCCGGTTTAGCCGGAGCCGGTTTCGCGGGGGCCAGCACAGCCCTGCTGGGGGGCTGGTTGCCGGGGGGCTGGTTGCCCGGCCTCGGCACAGAGGCGGCGGCCGCATAGGAGGCCCGCCTGCCGCCCGTGGCCGTCCCGCTCGCCGCCAGAGGGGGGCGCAGCACGATTCCCTCCAGCACAGAGAATCGCGAGTTGAATGCAGCCAACTCCCTCTGAACCAGGGCCAGGACCTGGTTCTCCACTGGCACGGGCACGGGCTCAAGTGCTCACTAAGGTAAACTTTTGCAACCTACCTATATATAGATATATGCGTATATGTACGGTGATTTTACTAAAATTGCTTGTTTCTACACCAATTCCCACGGGATTTTTGCGGATATCGCTGCGGTTTCACTCCTGGGAGTTCGACCGATGCGCTGGAGCCAGTGACGTGGAAATTACCTCGGAAAATTGGCGAAAAACGGGATAAACACTAAATAAGCGGGCAGAATTTTTGTGATTTGGACAGTTTTTTACTGTCGGGTGGTCAATTTTTGTATGGGCGGCTCTGTTTTGAGGGTGCACACGCGTTGCCTGCGCGGAGTCCCGTCTACTGTGAAGATTTGAACCCGTTCGCGCAACAGGAACGGGAGTTATTCGCCAGGGAAGGGCTTAAAAACGCAAAAATTTCGAAAAAAATACCAAAAAACTATTATATTTAAAAAACTAACAATTGTATCCCTTTTTGTTTTTCAGGACTCGGGTGGAGCAACTTCAGGCGCGTCCAGCGGCGTCCCTAGATTTATTGTATGACTAAAAATGACAAAGTTATTAAATTTTAAAGTTTGTAAAAATTTGGAAAAGTGTTTTTCTTTAATAAAAATTTTCCCTTTTGAGATTTTCCAGAAATATTTACGGGAGTGTACAGGGCTCGCGGAGCCGCGTCTAACGGTGTATTGCACTTGTATATACGGTACCTTATAAGGGTGTAAAAATTACGTCAAAGTTTCAACAAAGTATTTTCAAGTGCTCACTAAGGTAAACTTTTGCAACCTACCTATATATAGATATATGCGTATATGTACGGTGATTTTACTAAAATTGCTTGTTTCTACACCAATTCCCACGGGATTTTTGCGGATATCGCTGCGGTTTCACTCCTGGGAGTTCGACCGATGCGCTGGAGCCAGTGACGTGGAAATTACCTCGGAAAATTGGCGAAAAACGGGATAAACACTAAATAAGCGGGCAGAATTTTTGTGATTTGGACAGTTTTTTACTGTCGGGTGGTCAATTTTTGTATGGGCGGCTCTGTTTTGAGGGTGCACACGCGTTGCCTGCGCGGAGTCCCGTCTACTGTGAAGATTTGAACCCGTTCGCGCAACAGGAACGGGAGTTATTCGCCAGGGAAGGGCTTAAAAACGCAAAAATTTCGAAAAAAATACCAAAAAACTATTATATTTAAAAAACTAACAATTGTATCCCTTTTTGTTTTTCAGGACTCGGGTGGAGCAACTTCAGGCGCGTCCAGCGGCGTCCCTAGATTTATTGTATGACTAAAAATGACAAAGTTATTAAATTTTAAAGTTTGTAAAAATTTGGAAAAGTGTTTTTCTTTAATAAAAATTTTCCCTTTTGAGATTTTCCAGAAATATTTACGGGAGTGTACAGGGCTCGCGGAGCCGCGTCTAACGGTGTATTGCACTTGTATATACGGTACCTTATAAGGGTGTAAAAATTACGTCAAAGTTTCAACAAAGTATTTTCAAGTGCTCACTAAGGTAAACTTTTGCAACCTACCTATATATAGATATATGCGTATATGTACGGTGATTTTACTAAAATTGCTTGTTTCTACACCAATTCCCACGGGATTTTTGCGGATATCGCTGCGGTTTCACTCCTGGGAGTTCGACCGATGCGCTGGAGCCAGTGACGTGGAAATTACCTCGGAAAATTGGCGAAAAACGGGATAAACACTAAATAAGCGGGCAGAATTTTTGTGATTTGGACAGTTTTTTACTGTCGGGTGGTCAATTTTTGTATGGGCGGCTCTGTTTTGAGGGTGCACACGCGTTGCCTGCGCGGAGTCCCGTCTACTGTGAAGATTTGAACCCGTTCGCGCAACAGGAACGGGAGTTATTCGCCAGGGAAGGGCTTAAAAACGCAAAAATTTCGAAAAAAATACCAAAAAACTATTATATTTAAAAAACTAACAATTGTATCCCTTTTTGTTTTTCAGGACTCGGGTGGAGCAACTTCAGGCGCGTCCAGCGGCGTCCCTAGATTTATTGTATGACTAAAAATGACAAAGTTATTAAATTTTAAAGTTTGTAAAAATTTGGAAAAGTGTTTTTCTTTAATAAAAATTTTCCCTTTTGAGATTTTCCAGAAATATTTACGGGAGTGTACAGGGCTCGCGGAGCCGCGTCTAACGGTGTATTGCACTTGTATATACGGTACCTTATAAGGGTGTAAAAATTACGTCAAAGTTTCAACAAAGTATTTTCAAGTGCTCACTAAGGTAAACTTTTGCAACCTACCTATATATAGATATATGCGTATATGTACGGTGATTTTACTAAAATTGCTTGTTTCTACACCAATTCCCACGGGATTTTTGCGGATATCGCTGCGGTTTCACTCCTGGGAGTTCGACCGATGCGCTGGAGCCAGTGACGTGGAAATTACCTCGGAAAATTGGCGAAAAACGGGATAAACACTAAATAAGCGGGCAGAATTTTTGTGATTTGGACAGTTTTTTACTGTCGGGTGGTCAATTTTTGTATGGGCGGCTCTGTTTTGAGGGTGCACACGCGTTGCCTGCGCGGAGTCCCGTCTACTGTGAAGATTTGAACCCGTTCGCGCAACAGGAACGGGAGTTATTCGCCAGGGAAGGGCTTAAAAACGCAAAAATTTCGAAAAAAATACCAAAAAACTATTATATTTAAAAAACTAACAATTGTATCCCTTTTTGTTTTTCAGGACTCGGGTGGAGCAACTTCAGGCGCGTCCAGCGGCGTCCCTAGATTTATTGTATGACTAAAAATGACAAAGTTATTAAATTTTAAAGTTTGTAAAAATTTGGAAAAGTGTTTTTCTTTAATAAAAATTTTCCCTTTTGAGATTTTCCAGAAATATTTACGGGAGTGTACAGGGCTCGCGGAGCCGCGTCTAACGGTGTATTGCACTTGTATATACGGTACCTTATAAGGGTGTAAAAATTACGTCAAAGTTTCAACAAAGTATTTTCAAGTGCTCACTAAGGTAAACTTTTGCAACCTACCTATATATAGATATATGCGTATATGTACGGTGATTTTACTAAAATTGCTTGTTTCTACACCAATTCCCACGGGATTTTTGCGGATATCGCTGCGGTTTCACTCCTGGGAGTTCGACCGATGCGCTGGAGCCAGTGACGTGGAAATTACCTCGGAAAATTGGCGAAAAACGGGATAAACACTAAATAAGCGGGCAGAATTTTTGTGATTTGGACAGTTTTTTACTGTCGGGTGGTCAATTTTTGTATGGGCGGCTCTGTTTTGAGGGTGCACACGCGTTGCCTGCGCGGAGTCCCGTCTACTGTGAAGATTTGAACCCGTTCGCGCAACAGGAACGGGAGTTATTCGCCAGGGAAGGGCTTAAAAACGCAAAAATTTCGAAAAAAATACCAAAAAACTATTATATTTAAAAAACTAACAATTGTATCCCTTTTTGTTTTTCAGGACTCGGGTGGAGCAACTTCAGGCGCGTCCAGCGGCGTCCCTAGATTTATTGTATGACTAAAAATGACAAAGTTATTAAATTTTAAAGTTTGTAAAAATTTGGAAAAGTGTTTTTCTTTAATAAAAATTTTCCCTTTTGAGATTTTCCAGAAATATTTACGGGAGTGTACAGGGCTCGCGGAGCCGCGTCTAACGGTGTATTGCACTTGTATATACGGTACCTTATAAGGGTGTAAAAATTACGTCAAAGTTTCAACAAAGTATTTTCAAGTGCTCACTAAGGTAAACTTTTGCAACCTACCTATATATAGATATATGCGTATATGTACGGTGATTTTACTAAAATTGCTTGTTTCTACACCAATTCCCACGGGATTTTTGCGGATATCGCTGCGGTTTCACTCCTGGGAGTTCGACCGATGCGCTGGAGCCAGTGACGTGGAAATTACCTCGGAAAATTGGCGAAAAACGGGATAAACACTAAATAAGCGGGCAGAATTTTTGTGATTTGGACAGTTTTTTACTGTCGGGTGGTCAATTTTTGTATGGGCGGCTCTGTTTTGAGGGTGCACACGCGTTGCCTGCGCGGAGTCCCGTCTACTGTGAAGATTTGAACCCGTTCGCGCAACAGGAACGGGAGTTATTCGCCAGGGAAGGGCTTAAAAACGCAAAAATTTCGAAAAAAATACCAAAAAACTATTATATTTAAAAAACTAACAATTGTATCCCTTTTTGTTTTTCAGGACTCGGGTGGAGCAACTTCAGGCGCGTCCAGCGGCGTCCCTAGATTTATTGTATGACTAAAAATGACAAAGTTATTAAATTTTAAAGTTTGTAAAAATTTGGAAAAGTGTTTTTCTTTAATAAAAATTTTCCCTTTT